>OV815488.1:84171445-85609259 GCA_929108735.1 Andrena dorsata
CATTTTCTTTCTGCCGTTCTTGTAAAAAAATAAATAAATTAGATAGTTTCTAGATCTCTACGAAGAGTGTAGGGGTTTCTACTTTTACTTAAAAGGTGAAAGACGCGAGGAACTCGAAACATTTCAACATTTCTAAAAAAATGGACGAATGCTAGATAGGTAGAACATTTCAACTAAGGAGAGCGGTATCTACGAAGCTTCTAATTTGGATGTAGACTACTTAGAGATTAAAGACTGAATCACATTTGTCCTCTAATCGTTTATTTTCCAAAGGAATCATCCGTACTTCATGAACGCTCGGTGATTTGAACGCCTGCACAGGCTCGGCGCTCGGTGATTCCAACGCCTGCACAAGCACGACTCTCAGTGACTCAAATGCCCGCATAGGCATGATGTCTCCCTCGTGGTCGAGCCAACTCTTGAAATTTCGCGAAACGACGCAACTTGGTTTCCCTCAGCAGCGTTCTCAACGATCGAAGCCGACGATACCCCGGCTGAATGAAAGAAATTACACGGCCGATACCTCTCGATTAAAATAATTGGATTAAAAGTCCGAGCGAGAGCCGCGTGCAGCGCGATTCGAACGTGAATGTGACACAATCTTCGATCTACTTTCCAGCCTGGCAAGAGGATTTACGGAGTGAACTCCTACGCGGCGGCACGAAACCCGTGGCGAGTTCGCAGGCTAGCCTGCCACTTTTTTTTTGCGACCTTCCTATCAGGGAATAAGTAATGGCGCGGTGTCAATGAGTTTGGCGCCATCGTGTTCCACCTATGCCTCTACACGTGTAGGTACACGCCAGATCTACAGCTCGATTCATGTACTGCGCCGTTCATTTACTTCTTTCAGGAGCGAGCGTGTTGCGTCTCTTCTTTTCAGTGATTCATTTGATTAAGGTAGTTCCTAACCAACTATGCTAATCAAATTAGAGCTGGATAATAAACGATAAATATAAAGTAGTATGGTACTATGGAAATAATAATAATAATTTTTAACATCATGTATATATATATTTTAAAAAGTTCAATGTTAATATAAATAATTGTAATACGAAAATGGGATATTAAATTAGTTAGCGTAGTGAATTAGAGCAGCAGATTTGACAACGCCGCATTCATTCAGAGCGTCTTTTATAACCAAAATGTCAGAAAAAATGTTCATATGAATCTGAATCTTCGTCTGCTATTTAAATGTCTAAACATATCGATTTTGCGACGTTGCCACGTTCACTGCTCTAAGTAGTTTCTTAAAAATTTGCACGTAAACCTATTTTTTTATGGGCATTTACGAAGAAACTATGTGGTCAGTTTTGCAGAAATTAATAAATTCATTTCCTGACATTTCGTTGTACTTTTGTGCCAATTTTGGTACATTTCTTAAATATGGTTTTCCTGTTTCAGAAGAAAAACTGAAACTATAACCCTCTTTATTTGATTTCGCCATATGCCACTGTGTTAAAATGCATCAACTTTAATTAACAATTTCTCGATAACTTTGTACAAGGGTTTCTTGTATTCCAAGTTAGTTTTATACGAAATTTGAAAAATTCTGTAATTTAGTAGATTATTCAGGAACTACCTTATATTCATATAAATATTCAGGTTTCTTCTTTTTTTTGAGTAATAAAGACGATTAATAATAAATAATAATAAAATAATAATAATTTCTGAAAAGACGTTTGAATCTTCATTTATTCTAGACTTTGATAATATATTCTATACTTTGGTCTTCGATATTTTTTGTTAATATTAAAATAACCATAGTCCACTTTAGTCCCCAAAGTCAAACAAGACAAGATTCAATGGACGTGTAATGGGATTTGAGGCGGTAGCATGCGTGATATCAAAAGGATCGTGTAGCTGAAAGTGGTAAGACGTGTTTTGAAAAGTGCACTGGAACATGTGTAACAAAGGCTCCTGTAAATTGAATTTAATCATCATACACGGTGCAAAGTGTCTTATCAAGCCTCATATCTCACGCGGGATTTTTCAATTCCACGATTAACACGTCAAGCATCCGCGCGTCACCGGGAACTGCAGCGTAATCAATTTTCGCGTGAAATTCCATTTCGAAGTTCCCCCTCGGTGCGTTTCAATTAATCTTTCCGTCTTGCCCGCGCGGCTCGTCACTTCATTAAGAATCCGCCCGTCATAAATCCGACCCCTCGAGCAAATGCAAATTGCGTGTACGCGGTAAATTGAGGCCCGCCTAAAAAGGACAATTTAAAATCGAACAGCACGAGGATCCCCGGCAGGCCGATGTTAAAAAAAAAAAGAGAGAGAGACAAACTACACCGGCGCTGATGGCGGGACGATGTCATAACCAACGGACACGCTTTTATATCTTCCGCGTGTGTAGCCAGAGCAAATAATCGTTTCACGACTCCCTCTCTGACGTCGGCTGAGTAGTCGGCTTCTATTAACGAAATTCGCGTTTTAGTTCCACGAGCACGGGCGCTCAATCGTTCAACGTCGCCTCTTAAATCATGCAGCGCGGATAAGCTCCGCAGACGGTAACACTCGCAGCCATTAACACCTGCGGGCATCCATCGCGTTCGTTCCCTTCGACTGCCTTTTGCCAGCCGAACTTCCCCTGGCCGACCCAGCTTTCCTTCATCGTTCTACCACCAGCCCATTAATTCCCGCCCAATCTCTGCAATCTATCGCCCTCTAAAATCTCAGCCAATACGTTAACACGAGGCTCCTAGCCCCGAGCGCGAGTCAAAAGGAGCCGCGAAATCGCTTATCTCCGCTTCAACGCCTTTTACCGGGCGTCGAGGGCGTCCGACGCAGTCATGGCTCGCCTTATCTCTCTCCAATAAACTTGGAAATACTTCAACACCTTGCAGATCCTTGGCGTAAGTGCCGTAAGTCATTCAAAAAATTGCCAAGTTGCCACTCTCTGGTACTTCGATCACTGGACATTGTCGCTCGATTATGTTAATGCACTCGCAGCGGAATCGAAGTGGGAATATCTCAGGCAAACCTCTCGAAGCGAATCGGCCACCTCGCGGTGACCACCCTGTACACGGGCGTCCGAAGCAACGCTCATAGGACGATTGACGCACACCATTCCAGAGAACCGGTACAAATAATCTGCCCGCACGACACCCTTCGCGAAACTCCACCCTACGCTGGCATTCGACTATATGTAGGAGCCGGGGAGATAACCTCAGTTCTATTAATAGCAGCGGGAATCCTCAGTCCTCCGTGGCGCCACCCACGTCTCGCATCTTGACCGAGTGTCCCGCGCTTCTCCGCAGACTTTGCTCTCGACTCGCGCACCCCCTTGTACATACGTTCTTTCCTTGCGAATCGCGGGGAAATCTAGTGAACAGAGAAGGGGTCTTTGGAGGAGGATGATACAGTGGTGGTTAATAGGGACGATAAGGTTTAGTCTGTCAAGGGATTTTGAAGCAGAGTGTGTTAAGATTAGGGGAGGCCGGGGCAGATTGTAACAAAAAATCTTTTCACAGTTCTTTCTCGAAAGTGTTTTCGTCAATCAGGCTTTATTACCATTTGGAGTGGAGTAAGTATAGTAGGGGAAACCGGGGCTAAAAGTTCCGGGGGTAAGTTGTTCCGAACGGTTCTATCTTCAAAATGAAAATAGCTTTGTACTTTAAATTATTTTTCCGTGTGACTTGATTCCGAACTCGGAACTTTTAGCCCCGGTCTCCCCTACAAAGCTATTTTCATTTTGAAGATAGAACCGTCGGAACAACTTACCCCCCGGAACTTTTAGCCCCGGTCTCCCCTATCATGTTACAATTTACCCCGAGGTCGAATTTTTGCGTTTTATCTCAGCAAACGAGAAACTAAACATCAAATCACTAAAATGCGTATACATTATTATAAACCAATGTGTACTGATTTGTTTGTGACAAAGAAGCAAAAATTCAAACGGTTTCTAATGCCAGTTAATTGAAATAAAAGTGCTGAGACAACATTTAGTAACCTAAATACTAAAATTCTGGGCTATAACCACAAAATGAATGCATAGCGCTCGTTTGTGTCACTAAAACCGACGGTGCTAATATCGTCAAGCAGCTCTCGCATGCTGTAGGCTACCAGATTTGTCGTTCAAAAGATTTTACTGCCCCGGTCTCTCGGCGCAAACAAAATTCTACATTGTTCGGTGCACGTTTGATGCAAATCTGATAGCAAAATGAACGATTTATAGCAAATTTTGAATCTGCCACCCATTTGAAAGATTTGAAAAATTTCCCCGAAACAGAAATGGAAACTTATCAACTTAATAACTACTACTTAGTTATTGTGTGAAAATATATATTTTTCAAGTGTTCTCTTTTCAATGGTTCCGAGTTTGATTTAAGAGATGAGGATTCTTGAAATATTAAAGCAAAGTGGTTTACAACTAAGGGATGAGTAGGATAGTGAAAAATTTACCACTATTGAAAATTTAAAACTACCGGCGAAATACCCCAGAACTGATTCAGTTACGGTATTTCAGCGTAAAAGTTTCGCTGAAACGGTGCAGTCTCAGCTCGTTGGGGTGATATTTATTGCAAGCAACGTGCAAGCGAGCGCGCCGAGGTTCGCAGCGGCTCACGAAACTGTTTGGAGCTGCCCGCGATTAAGATCTAAGGCCTCGAGCTTTCGTTGGGATCGCGCGTGCACGGAACAATGCCGCCTATCAATTTCATACGTGTCGCAATGATTTATCCGATAAATTGCCTAATGACACGCGGCAGTTTTTAGTCCGCGGCTGATAGATACATTTGTACAAACAATGTGGTTGCAGCTAGCCGATCAGAGCGGTTATTACAATGGGACGGGGAGGGGGCGGACAGGCGAGCTCGATGTTCATATCTGCAGATATGAATGCTGGAGAGGCGAGCCTCTACTCCCTCGTCTCATTGTTCGATCAATCCACTCGGTTTCTTTCGCTAATTCTGTGAAACCCATTTCCTCTAACATCAGCACAGTCGAGCACACATTAAGCCGGGGATCCACTTGGAAAGTAAGCTAACAAGGGAAGGGCAACCGGAAAATTCAGAAAATGATGCAAGTTTATGTGTAAGTGGAGTAGTTCATCTGTAAGACGTTGTAAAAATAATTATTGAGAAATCTATACTTTTCATGTGTCCTGGAATCTCGTGCTACCTGGAGCTAACTTAGCTTCCGAAAAAACATAGCACAGCTTAGCTCAGCTTTTCGTGGAAACGGTAATTTGTTTAAGACTTAGCATAGCATAGCTCACCTTTCAAAAAGATTCCCAGCTGCAGCATAGCATAGCAGAACTTAGCTTTTCTTTCAAGTGGATCCCCGATTTTACACCGGGACCTGCGAGTAAATTAACACATTCCCAAAAACAAGCGCCAGCCGAGCGATAAGAAACGACACAAACTGCACAAGATACAAATGATTTCTGCCAGAAAGGTTCCCAACGACTAGACCTTCTTATCCCCTCCATGTTAAGTATCAGAACGTACCGTTTCTATTTTTAATTAAGGGATGCCCAAATGCGCGCAGGCCTCGGGGGGCCTCACGGCGACACGAGACCAAAGTGGCTTGGGACGGGATCGCGGGGCAAAGCGTGCCGCCTGAATTATAGCGACGCCCGGCCGCGTAGGTCGGCATTTTTACGAACTTTATTATTCCACGAGATCAAAGCGTGGCGGGAGCGAGACGCGGGGGTGGCTGCAGGCGATCGCGGCGCGTGACGATCCCGGAGCGACAGCCAGAGATTTCGCAAGGTGGTTCGTTTGGCAGAGACAGTTATTCCCGTGGAATCCAGCCGCTCGTTGTTATCGCGCGGGTTTAAAAATACCTGGCGCCATCCGATTCGGCCGGCACGAGCACCACGTCTGGGCGGTGGGGCCCGCCATAAGTTATTTCCAGGATTGTTCTAGCGGCGAAAGTTTCGCACAACCCGGGGCCCGCGTTTCCGATTTCGCCTGCATTCCATCGATCCCCCACGGCCTTCTTCGCGCGCCTCCCTTCCTCCGCCCTCTCGCCCAAGTGGAGTAGATCTGACTATGGGACGACACGGTGTCGGGTTCATGCTTCTCGTTGCGTCTCGGAATAAAGTGCAGCCAATTATGGGACATGGGTTCTTGGGTGATCTGGCCGGGATATCTGTCGCCGTTATTTTCTGTTTTATTTTGCGTGGGGGAACCTTTGTTTTTCGGGGGAATTTTGGAGAGCCTTATGTTTCTGCGCTGGAGGGGGATAAAATGGTCTTGGTTGAATCAACCACGCCATGTTATTGAAATGGAAGGAAAGAGTGACCCAAGAAATCGTCTTTTTTTGGTCCAACAATTGAGACATGGGAGGTTAAAGAAGTGAAAATTTAGTATCACGTCGGCCCATATGCTTCGATGTACAGACTTTTTGACAGTCCGATAATTTAAACAATTATTCCCAGGGGTTTTGCTGACTGCTAACAGCGAATTTAAACTTAGCAAATTCACAATGGCCGATATATTTAACAAAGCACCCACTACACAGACATTTATATTTCTTCATTTTTTGGTCATTTTTGAAAATCTAAGGTCAAATTCGTTGTTAGCAATCAGCAAAACTGACCTCCCATATCTAAAAAATTAATTGTCAACTCAACTTGAAAATTTCGTGCGATTGATGTCTCATCGTAAGGTAACGTTTAGCATAAATTTCAATTCCAAAATCGTGGGACCCAAAAGAGGCGAAAAATGCTTCATTTTTGGGTCACTCTTTGATGCTAGAGCCAGCAGGGCAGAAAAAGTGGCTGTTTAAATATTTGCAACATTCGAAACAATTTGCTGACAAATTCAAGTGAGGTCCCCTGCGCTGAATGTGATTTAGAAGCCCCTGTTGTCGTAGGAACCAGTTATGAAAATCAATTTTTTCTCGTCGTAAAATTTCGCGACAACAATCGAAACGCGACTACTCCGCGATAATAAGAATGGCGGCGAAGGTGGATAAATAGTCGTTTATTCCGCGCTGGCGCGGTGAATTTCATGCAGGAAATATTGAACGCGAGTGGCGCAGCCTTGCTTCGTGACAGTTAGATTGAATCAATTTGTCGCGACGAACATTCTCGATCGTGCGACGGCGGGAACTTGACGATACACGAGGCGGAATTAGTAATAAACAAAAGCACTTCGTTCTCGTTATGAACTATCGACGGATGTTCCTCGTTGTGGCGACACAGGAAATGGGGGTAAGGGAGCAACGACTGTGATTTGTCCTCATGTGACTGGTGTAATGTGATGCATCACACGAACACACGTCCCTTCGAACTTTTTTATAGATGAGTCAGACTTGATTTCTAAAATTTACACTGTATATTAGAATTTATCCTAACCCACAAGTATTTACTCAGAGAATACATAAAAATTTTGATTAATATGTAGGTGCATTAATTCCAGAAAAGTAATAAGAACGAATCAAACAGTATTTTAAATTCCCCATTGGAATTCATCTATCACGAAGCTCTCGACCAATCAGTTGCACCCCCTGCATCCTGCGGATAACCCACGACCCCATAAAAACGCGACGACCTCTCTCGCGGACCCTATGATTTTTTCGGAATTGAACAGCGGTACACGAGAAATGGGCATCGTTTTCTCCGTTACGGTGTACCGTTACCAAACCACGACGACCACCACCGTGTACCACCGCCACAATGCAACGCGTGAATTCCGCAGGTCTCTAATGCTTCTTAACGGGACCTCGAACCTGCAGACCTATCTTCTCGCTTCTTCCGCTTTGTTATCAAAGCAACGCCGCCTGTTCGTGCTTCAAACGGTCGATAAGAAGCTACAGATTATGTGCAATACCCTTTTGTGTGAAAGAAACTCTTACACGTGGTCAAAACAGCTTTAGATACCGAGTAAATGAGAAGATAGAAAGGAGAGATGAGCTTGTGTTGCTAGTGGAAGGTTTGAAATTATTTATATTAAATAGCTACTTTAGGAATAAAGTACTTTGCGTGGATATCAATTTTTTTAGATCCTTTTAACTCGTAAGTACCCAGTTCCTAATTTCTTTTAGCGTTCGCTCGTGGGCATTTGTGGCTTTTAATAGGAAACACTGTCAGCTGAGATTGGAAGACTTGCAGGGATTGAGCGAAGAAAGCAAACGATGCTTTCTACATGCAAACTGATTGAAATTTTTTGGTCAACAGGACGGCTTTGAATGCCAGGCATGCCCTACATCATTCTATGTAACTGTGCCCCGTTACGTTGTAGCAGAGAAACTTTCGTAACGCTCGGGTTCCGGCAATGCTTCTATCGATCTTTCGTCAAGTGTCACGTTTGTATTTGCAACACTTTTTTCTTTCCTGCTGAACGCCTGGAATCGTTTTAGCGGGAGGTAAATGATATTGAAATCGAATCGACACGGTTACGACACGAAATTTAGACCTCCTTGACCAATCGCGGTGTGCCACTGAGCCAGACACTGCGGAGGACAAAGACTGAGTCCAGCTTTGTCAATTTTTTTGCAACTTAATGGACTGATCTGTGCTACGACGATTTAATATTCGTAATGTTCCTAATTCCATTAACATCTACCCAAGCAAAAACTCCGTTTCTCAAATTACAAAACTATTAAATTATTTCGGGAGTGTTTATCCATTTCTCCCACAGAAATTCCAATAAACTTCTTCGAGCGAAATACGTACAAAAGAAGGAAAGACGCGTGACATCACCTGATTATCTCATCTGACACCAATCCACGATGCAGACTTAATATTCTCCTTGGAATCTAGTCTACCAAATCCACCAGCCCCATCGTGTTTAATATTATTATACATAAGCCTCACAAATTGTCTGATTTTCTGCTATCGCAATATGTTCTGCTGTCGCCACTTTAGCAAACGTTTCGCGAAAATTATTGCTATCCTGATGTTGAGTTCTGAATGGTCACGAATCGACTATGTCCTCAACTGTTCGCCACGTGAACGACGCAAGGATAAATGTTCGACGATCGTCGAAGATCAGCGAGTGGAATCTGGTAGCAGTGCAGTCTTCATAATCTGTTTTCTATTGTACCGTTGCAGTCGTTCGCAGCAACGACCGATGCCAAGGCAACGATAAATTCTCTCGTAATATCGGTGGACCGGTTTTCACTGACGGTTTCTAGAAGCTGCACGCGAACCAACGAGGAATAAAAAGTGACCCGCGTGAAATTGAAGTCCCCTGCGCAATTGGCCCGTTTCTTTTGTTTCTGTCCCTTCCATTTCGTGTTAGTCTTTTTATGGAGCCCTCTGCAGGTGTGCTGGGAATCGCGGTGACGGGAGAAAAGCTCGAAAGAAGATGATTTTTAATATACAATCATAATTGCACTTTAATTAATTAAAATTAAATTTTAAAATAATAACCAATGGAAATATTTAAACGATGGTACTCTGAATCCCACGAAATTCATCAAATTTACCTTTAAATCAATCTGACAAATGCATGGAGTCGGTGTATTTAGCATTTATTTATTTCCCACAATGAACAACAACTGTGGGAAAAAGTTAAGATGAAAGAGGGTGCCTCGAGTTCAGATGATAGAATTTAAAAAGCCCGAGTTTAATTATCATCCTGCGAGAATTTTACGCTCCGGTGAAATAAAATCGAGAAAAGTTTCGAACAGGAGTTCCACGCGATCTTTCAATGCCGATCGTGCGTTCGTGTTTCACGCAGGTGCACCATGGATACCACACACAGGACAGTGGAGAGCCTGATAAGGAGTGCGGTGATTTATGCGTGAATTTCTGCAGCCCGTGGAACGCGCGCGCGCGCACGTTACATCGTTACACGGGAGAACGTATGGGACCCCGTGATCGCTGATACCAGACGCTAAAATAAGTACAAGCTTCATTGTTCGAACTTTTATCAAGATAGTGGCTTTACGACAATTTTGCTTCGGCGAGCATACTACAGATGAGAATTTCGAAGCAACTGGTTCTGACGATGACACGCAAGATTCAAGTTCCTGGGCTTCAGTTTTAAATGTAGTTATCTTTTATGGGTCTTTGAAAGGGAACTTTAAACTTCAATGAGTGTATAGGACTTACTACATTGTGTTAAAATGTTTAGGTAACGTAAGTAGATTAATAGGAAAGGATGGATTGCAGCTGAATTTGGTGTAGGCTAAAAGTTACAATTTTTAAGTGATCGTCCCAATCAAGGTGTTATTTGATAAAGAAGGTTTCAAAGAATTTAATTATACTTTTTTAGGATCTTTAAAAACACGAATTTGAAGCATAATATGCAAAACAAGAATTTGTTTCTTATTCCGAGTTGCAAAAATGACTTTTCTGTTTGAAGAAGGCAAATTTTTCCTCATTGAAGTAAAAGAAGAATGAAGTGCATAAAGTGCATAAACAGTGCATTCTGAGATAAAAATTCATTTGTAGATCCAATTCCCGTGAAAGTAAGCATAAATGGCAAACTTCGACGGCGTGTACTTTTCAAACCAATTCGAAGTCAGGGAAATGATGACTTAAACCGCCCCTAATTTCCCGCGGACTACATCAGATTTCAATTTCGTCAAAATCCCCTGACATCGAGTAAGAAAAATAATCGATTTATGCAGACTAATGCACAGAACCTTTCCAACAAACCTCAATTTATCAACCAAAGAAGCCTTAAACCATCAAATAAAAAGAAACTCCAACACACTGCATCCATTCCCCCAACAACAACAGCCTTCCAAACCCGTCAACCCTTTCCTTAAGTCGCCACATAAGCCCATTGAAATGCTACACGAATAGTCGAAAGAGGAAGATCGATGGGACTGATGTCACCACCCCGCGAAAGCTGCGGCAAATCCGAAGCGATGCAAAATACACGGCAAAGCTACGAGTTCCGTGCAACACGGGGCAATTTATAAATTGCCCAAAGAAGGATCGCGTGGAATGGATTCGATTAGTAACGGACGCAGGGACAGGGCGAAGCAGAATATATCTTTGTAATCCAGGCATTAATCACCGGCCGCGGGTGTACGAGCCTATAACAATCGTAATTAATAATAATTCAATATAATCCAGCCAGAGAGCGAGTATGGGAAGGGCATAAATTTCGCGGGAGTGCACCGATCGCCTGACAGGCTAAGATCGTTCCCTTTGACCGTGACCTTCGGTCACAGTGACCATTCAGCGAAGGCCACGAACCGCGACACGCGCAGAGATACGGTCGCCTGTTATGCGAATTCGTAAATTCCTCCCTCTATTAAGTCGGGTTTATGTCCGCCACCCGGGGGAGGGCTTTCTCTCCGCGCACAAAGACGGGCGTCTGGTGCAATCTTTTTCGAGCGGCGCCGCCTCCGGTATTCCAATCGGCGATAAAATACTCGATTCTGCCTCCACAGATGCGGCCTATTCTTCTCGTTTCTCCCGCCGTTTACACGCTTTCACGGAAGGGATCGCGTGGAGGATCCAATGAAGGCTTCAAGGTGAGGTATCGAACACACGCAGCAATAAAGTGTCGATTATGTGGGCTTTTGTTGGAATGATCGAGGTTCTTACGCTCGGCATGCGTAGATAGGGAGATAATGGAGAAGGATTGTGGGTATGAATTTGTAAGATTCGACTTAAGATGACCTCAATTTCTTATGAAGGGAAATCTTATGTGTATGGTACTAATGGTAATAGGGATTCGTTATACGATGAACAGGAGGAAACGTGGATGGTGAACATATGCAATATGTGCTATAGGTATAGTAATTTTATACATATATGGTGTTTGTAAATATGTGGGACAATATTAAATATTAAATATTGTCTAGTATTAATTATACTAGGGTAAACGATACAGTTATTGACCAGGGTACAGAAGTTGACCACTTCAAATTTCTGCCGCCATAGTCTAATGAACCTGCGCGTTTCCGCATCAATGATGCACTTTCATCAGAAAAGACAGTTCTAGCTTTCGTTTCAACCAACAACCGATGATTTCTGTACACGCGTTCCGTCGCGAGATCGTCGGAAAGGAAAACTCGCAATTTCAACTCTCAAAGAAGGTAAGGGCTTAGCGGGCATCTTTAGAGCGGCGACTTCTTTAATGGCTGTATAATCATTGCTCAATTTTGTTTGCCGTGAATGCCATTAATCATAATAGGTGCCAAGGGCCCAATATTAACATTCGTTATATATCCAGTCATGTGGAACGTGATTATGTTGTAATATATATGTTTTCGGCGCACTGATTCGGTCAGTTTAAACAATTAAAAACTAGCTATTTTGCAATAATTTTAATTATAAAATCTTTCAGGAAAGTTTTTAGAAAAGATATAAAATAATGCTTTTACTAATTAAATTGAGTCACCGTGCTATCGCATTACATGTGACTCAATTTAATTAGTAAAAGCATTATTTTATATCTTTTCTAAAAACTTTCCTGAAGAACATCTGAACCAAGATCGAAACGTAGAAAGATTTTATAATTAAAATTATTGCAAAATAGCTAGTTTTTAATTGTTTAAACTGACCGAATCAGTGTGCCGAAAACATATATTTTAATTTGTACGGTCGAAATTTATAAACAACTTTTAAAGTGATTATGTTGTGTTTTGGGGGGTGTTCAATAACTGGTTCGGCGAATGCACAGTAATACAGTTATTGACCACTCGTATTTTTCGTGCTGAAAAACCGCGATGAAAATTAATTTGCGTACTCGCAATGCACATAATAAAACTTTGTTTACCTTTTGTCAAATACGTGGTTGACTACGGTCCTTTGCTGTACACTTATTGTCTCAAATGTAGGGAAACAAAATTGAGGGCGAGTGAGAAAGTCGTCTCTTTTATTTCCTTATTTAGATCTTTACAGGCACTTATACGGGCTTTTATACGGTTTCGGGTATGGACCTCTGATGACTTCTGATCTTCCATTAATTCGAAAGTCGCTGCGGTTGCTCGAATCTTGGCGTTTAAGATTTTAAGAAGCCAAAAAAAGTGCATGAGGAGCCAATGAGACCGCGGCGAAGTGCACGGCCCACGTTGTGAAGGGTGCACATAAAACTCACCCTGTCCCAAGACAATATGCCTTTGATTTTGGTATATTGACAGATGGTTTTAATAAAAATGATTTTAAAGTAAAAAATATGCCATTTCCTTTTATATTCGGTAAGTGGTCAACAACTGTACCTGGACCGGTCAACAACTATGCCACGACCGGTCAATAACTATAATTTTGAATTGTGTTTCTTTATAATTTATTTTATTTTACTTTATGTTATTTTATATTTTTTTTAAGTTATTTTAAGTTATTTTGTATTGTTTACATTTCTATTTTGCTTGATGCTTTGTACCATTTGCTTACTAAAGGGTTTTCCCGTTTACAATAATAATAATAATAATAATAATAATAGTATAACATCGAAACTACTGATTTCTTCAAAGTTTCTTTGCTGTTATAATCATCTTCGATACTTCTCTTTCCGCCTGGTATAACAAAACTTCATTTAAAAAATTCAAGTTACTTATTCCATAGCGTTTACCTAAATTGAAGCTCTTAGGTGGTCAACTACTGTATCGTTTACCCTATATTATACTAACACTAATCTTAATATCTATACAGTAACGAGTATGATACAATTCTCAAATATTTTTAAGTTTTCTAGACCTAAACAGAGGGAAACAATTCCCCACGAAAAAGTAGGAAAGTGATTGCTGAAAATTTAAAATCCTTCCACCCCTTCTATCCTTTCAACCAACTCCCACCCGTGTCCAGTGGAACATCTTCACCACCCCTTCTAGTCTACAAACTCTCCCCCACATCCCGAACCTGAGATACCCAAGAACAGACACGTGGAAACCTCACTAAGATCAAAAATACTCCGATTACTAAAACCATGCTTCAACGACCACGGCAATGTCCCAACCACTCTCCTGGCACGCAAATCTACAAATTCCTCTATCAGAGAAACCAAGAATCATTTGGAGGCAGCGTGGAAACGGGTTCTGCTCGAAAATCTCCCCAGTGCCAGTTTCAACACGTCGAACTCGGCGGAGCGAAGCGCGGGCGCCGAGTAAGCGCGCGAAAAAGCAAACGAGACATCGTCCGTACGGGCCCATTACGAAACGCGACACGCGAATTTTTATTCAGGATCGCTACCGTTGGCCGCGGCCGCCTGTTAAACTCGCCTGGAACGGATTTATCGTAAGCACCGATTGTGCGCCGCTTTTTGCCACCGACGGGACAACGGTCGTCGCTCGTTAACGCAGCGGGGTGTATCAGCGGTTGGTATCAATTTTCGCCAGGTCCCGGGACCGAGCATCTGCGCCGCTTCGCAATTTAATTAACCGGGACAGGCTCGCGCGGCCCTATACCGTTTGTCGTCACTTCCACGTTCGCCGGCTGCCATCGTGGTCCTCTTCAAACCGGGCATCGCCTCTTAAACTGGCCATTATCCAATTATCTCGGTGCTTGGAGTCCGCGGCCGTGCACGCTGCACCAATTAAACCGTGCAATGGTCGTCGGTGTGTCGCGAACTCGGGCGAATTAAGAAACCATTCGGATGCGCCGAGGTGTCGCTTTTAATGCCTCGGCTGCGGTGCGGCCCCTCGAGTCTTCGCTCGTCTGGGCCGTTTCCTGACGGCACTCGACGCTCTGCTCGTGAGAAACTCGCCAGGGACTTGATGGGATCATGCTAGCGATTGAACCGAGAAGCTAAGAACCTGGGGATCTGAGGGGCTTGATGGTTCGCTGGCTTTTTCACTGATTTATGGGATAAGGTTTTCGGAATTGTGGGCGAGATGGGTGTTGGGGGATGGTAAGGGTGATAGGGGTTGAAGATGGTGGAGTAGTTGAGTAATGGGTGACAGATATAAGGTACAAACACCTAGGGAAACTATCTCTGCGGTGTTTGAATATACCCACGCCCATATTGCGTTTCGATAGGATTCCTGTCGCATTGTTTTATAAGAGGCTCCCGGCAACCGGTTATTTGTAAAGATCGGAGCACGGGGATCAGCCACTTCATAATTATCAACAGTGCCGTGTACATCCTTAATCAACCGGCCGACCGAGGGATCTTTCGAAGAAACCGGATCGCGGTCGATTAATCGCGTTTAATCGGTTATTAATGTCCGAAATTCCTTGAACATCGGGGAGTGTCGTGGCATCGTTTTGCTGCGGCTAATTACACCTCGGCTCACGTGATCCCGGAGCCGAGCAGTGGAAACGGAACTGGTATTCGCGTGACTCTCGACACGTGCACGCATTTGTCTCGGGGCCCGCATCTTGGCCACGGGTAATCCCTCTGACTGCCATCCCCTGTCTCGGATTCCTTCTATTTTTTTCGTGAGACAACCGCGCGGGGACTCCTGACCTTCGATTGTTATTTTTAAGCTTCGCCGAGTGTCGAAATGCTTAAAGAACGATCGAATGGGTCGTGGAGCATTTTGAACGAAATAGAAAGGCTTTGTGCAAAGTGAAAATGTTGAAGTAAAGAAAATAATCTCGTAGATATTTCTGCAACTCTGATCATGTTAGTGGACTTTTGAGCAACCCAAGGAACTGACTAGTTTATGGAAGAATATACAGTATTAATACTTCTGTGTGTATCGTCTATTCATGCAGAAATTTTATTTATCAAATTGAATAAAATATCGAAGCTTTCGGCTTCATTCCGTTCGGGGCACCACTGTGTGTTGCGTTCACCCGCAACTTTAACACAATTTATATTCCTCCGATACGTGTGGGGGAAAGTGGGCACAGTGTATAAAATTCGCAAACTGCCGTTTCAGGGAATGCGTGAGGAAAATACTGATTCAAAGTAAGTAACAGAGTAGAAAGCTTTTGTGTAAAATTTCACGTTCACATTGCAGAAGTTACACATTTTCTTTTACTATAATTGAATTCATTTTAATAACTGTAGGTACTAGCTGAATTGAGAACTACATCGTTTCGTACCTTAACCAAAAAATACAAAAAAAAAAAAATAGTAGACAATCCCCTTCCACCTCAAAAGATTCCATTTCGAAAAAAGGAGTGTAGAAGACTCAATTTCAAACAGTGGCAAACAATCTCTCCCTCCCTAAAGAAATTTCAAACACCCCTACATTAATAAACAAATTCGTCTTCTCGAACAGGTTGACGATCCACCTAGATATCAAAACATTTCACTAGAAGCAGGACGGTCGACCTTCAGCCACGTTAGATAGAAGACACCACGTCACGGTGCAGACCTTTCCCCGATTTTCAAGACGACAGTCCCATCGGCGCGACTCTATATTGCATAAGTCAGAGCGTAGAAGCGTAATGTCCCGTAGGAACCGCGGCGACTTAGCATTCTACGCTTGCATAACGAAGGCGAGCGCGCTGGCCACCGACGTGACATGCACCATATGCTAGTAACAAGTTGCAGAACACTACAAATTGCTTCGAATCACTTCTACCATAATTCCAATCTCGACCACCCTCAAAACCCTTAATCTCCCTTGAAATTCTTCGCGCACCTTTTGTTTGAACTCGCTCGATCCGCCAGAAAATGCGCGATAGGCAACGTTATTAACCCTCACCCGCTGCATGCGTCGCGCAGCGCGTTCCCGCGTAATAATAACAGTGCTCCGGAGTGATTCGAAGCAAGGCAACGATCGAAAATTTGCAAGAGAACGGATCGAGCACCCATCAACGCTGTCTACGATACAACGCTCTAGCATAGCCGCTCGACCAGCGTGTAGAGCCCGCGGTAAGTATAGCAATCGCTGGCTAGATAACGGCTGTATCCTTGACTCGAAGCTGCGTGTGCACCTCGACACACGGCCGTGTGCGAATGCCACCGGGTGTGATTGTAACGCATCGGTTTCGCGAGAACCGGAATAGAGCTGGGGCAGCAATGATCGACGGTGTCGTGACGCGGTGCAAAATCATAACGCCAACCAAGCGTTGTTAAATACGATGGGGCAACCATTGATGACACCGGCGAGGCAAATGTCACGGTTTGCATATAAACGGTACTGTTTTTCAAAGTGCAGGATAGTCTGCTGTTTAAACGTTAATGTTTCGATGGAAGTTTATCGGAGTTTATTGGCATTGATCGTTATTGATTATTGGTTGGGGATCTACAATTCCAGATGGAGATGATCTATGTGATAAATGTATATTGGAAATCGTAGAGTTTGTGGGGTGGAACGAGGCTGAACGCATTGATTGCAACCAGAGTTTGGCAATATGCAATCTAATTGCTAATTACAAATTATGATTAAAATGTAATTCGTAATTGATTACACATTATTTTATGTAATCGTTAATTTAGGTAGTGGACCACAATTTGTAATTAGATTACATTTTGCTCAATTCTGATTGCAACTTTATCGTCATATGGGTTACAGTTTTATAATAATAATAATGTCTTTATTACATTATTAGATTGTGTTAGATTAATATACAGTTAGTTGTTGTGTCTTTTATGGCGAGATTCAGAAAATAGGTACTGTTTTACGTTAAAAATAGAATCAGTTGGAAGTTGAATCACTGTATAGAAAATAGCGTGGCAGTCAGCGTGTAAAAATATGGAGTTTGATGAGAATGAGTGGCTTCTAGGATATTAGTTGTAAGTGAGTCACTGTCTCATAAGAGATTGCTTATTGGCGTTAAATTTCCCCACTCTAAGGTGTAAGTAACAGAAGAACCGCAGGCCAAGCGTTTCGAATTGAAATCCGAGAAAAGGAGGTTCGAGCCTCGTCAAGGGTGCTTCCTTCCTTACATAATTATTTTCTTCGATTAAATTGGCGTCACGTAGTCACAGACTGTGCCCAGTATTTCGCTGATCAAACGAGAACCGGTACTCCTTGCTCAGTACAGTGCTGCTTAATGTTTTATTGAGTGACTATGAGGTGGTAATGACCTTCCAAGTGAGATGCAATTTGTAAAACGATGAGAGGGATACACTGACGAATATGATAGAGGTACATTAACGAAGTCATTTAGTCTGTTTATGCAGAATCAAGTGTGAAAACATCCACGGTTGTGATGGGGGTATTTTGTAAATCACTCAATTAATAATCTTTGAATAGATATTACTTTATTCCTTGTGGCATGGCAGTGTAGAAAACGCATTCCTCTCTCGAGAATAAAATTACTGATTCAAAGAATGGGCACACGATACTTGAACTGGATCCAACATTAAGTTTCACTGCTATTTTACAGATTATAGATATTACTTTGTCTGCACAATTTTTAGGTGCATGATTAATATTAAATCTAAACGCTTCGAGTACACTGTATGGATAGGAAAAATGTATCTATTGTTTTAACTGGGAAAGCGTTGTTAAACGGGCTATGGGAACATTGATCAAATTACTGGAGGGAAATGTCACGGTTTATATTATAAAGGGTGGTGTTTCTGAAAGTAATATGATGGCTCGCGTTGAGGACGCAACAAAGGTTGACGTTAGCGAATTCGTGACATTTATGCCTGTGATGTAATTTGTAGTTATTTAGTGTAGATGTTGTATGCCTACTCTCGGTTTGTGAAATAAGGAAATGCTGATGGTCTTTGGTACACGTATTATCGATTATCAGCTCTATAAATTACTCGAAACACTTGCAACCCAATTTACATTTAATATAAAATACAATTAAAAAAATTAAACAAAAGCAATTGCGAATATATATAAAAAATTGTGCGAAGATTTTTCTATACCCTTCCACAAAAATAAATAAAATATCGAAGAAGTAGCGACAGAACGATATTACACCACCATCAACAATTTCCTTCACATCAATCAGACGCAGAAAAACACCAACCTCTCCTTTCTTTAACGCACACCCAATATTAACATAATACTGATGAAATATTCTCAAGCTAAAGGTGTATAGAACATAGATATCCAGGAAATAGTATCTCTAAACTCCACGCTGGAGTTTGAATTCCACCGGGTTCAACGTGAATGTTACTGTTACAAAGCCTAACGTTCAACTCCATTACAATGCATCCTGAATGCATCGAGCCAGCACACGATATTTATATTCACGCCAAGTGACCTCATAAACTCATTAAGCGGTTCATAAAACTGATTTACAGTCGGCTCTACACGCCGAGCCCGCGCGGGGGAAAACTCGAGTGACCTAAGCCCAAAGTCGTGTCCTTCGAAGCCCCAGCCTTTCCATCAGTCACAATATTTACGACATTAAACCCGACGTACCGCCCAGCTTCCTCAATCAGAGGAGCGATAACATTTCCTCGATCGATCATCTGGCAACAAAGTCATCGGACTTGGGACGCACGCCCCCTTGTAAAGGATCTGCCGGTAAAAAGTGAAAGTGCCACGTTCCGTCGGTGTACCATCTTATCAGAGCCTATTAAAATGATGCTCACGAGCCCACACGCACACGCGCGGCCCCCCCGGGCACACAGAGGCACGCGTCAGCGTGTAAAAAGGAGCACGGGATGCAAATCGTTACTCACCAGCAGGAAAAATACCGTGCTCGTGGCGGTGGCTTCGAACGATATTCCGCACGCCATTTCTCGCGATCGAACCACCAAGGCTCCTCCTCTACCAGACCATCATCCTGGGACCTGTCAGCGAGGCATGCGGCCGCTGGCTTCGTCGAGCTTCCCGCCGATTAACCTCCGATCACTTTTTCCACCACAAAAAAAACCACCACGTTACTCGAACCAAGCCTCTGTCTTCCCCCCCCCCCCCTGGGCGCGATCGAGCAGCGCCTGCAATTGGGGCTTGATCTCAACCTTCGCTGGGGATTTTGAAAGCTCCAGCCCCGGTCCAGGGCACCGGGGATGATTTACAGCTGTACGTCGCGGCGAGGATCGATCGGGCCTTCCAACAATCGCTCGGCCAACGTGTTTCCTTCTCTCCCTCTCTATGACCACTGTCTAATCACTTGCTGAAGGATCGAACCGCAGCAGCCGGATACCGCTTGCTCCCTGGGTACTACGCCGTGGCCCCCCGCTGTCCCCTTTCGATCCACTGCCCGTCCAACAGGCGCAACTGGCTGCGAGGACTAGAGGACGCGGCTGGAATGCCCCGGTGGTTCTGTACCGTGAGGACGATCCCGCGATGCTTCTCTCCTCGTGGTTGAAAGGTGACGATTGCACGGTCCTAACCGTAGCACAGGGCTCAGGCAACTGACAGCGGGTCAGAGCCGCGGCACACGGCGCCACGCCGCTCTCACAGCTGATCCGAGGGACCCGATCGCCTCTACTCGCCTCTCTACCCTCTCTCTAACACGCGATTCTCAACCTCCGCCGCCGACGGTGGTGCTCCCCACGATTTTTGCCGATCGGCGAACCGGAAAGCCACCGGGGAGTAGGGGCTGACGAATCCCGAGCTTCCCCCCCCCCCCCATCCCCCGCGGCCCCTGGCTTCGCCGATGAAAACCGTGTAACCTTTGTGCACGCGAGCATCGGGGAAACATCGGGGAATTTTGTGACGGTGGTTCTAGTTCCTTGGGCAGCTTCATTCTTGGCTTTTCTTTTCTGGCCTCGCGAGGCGGACGGGGGACTAGTGGGTGGACGAGTATGTTTGGTGGATATGAAAGTGGATGAGAACATGGGAAAATACAGATAGTGGTCTCTATGACGCTTGGACTTGGGATTTATAGGTATCATGTAGGGTAAACTGTACAATGATTGGCACCCTAAGCCACAATCCCAATTGGAATGTCTATATTTTTTTCTCAAGCTTTTGTATGGTCTTAATTTTCAGTTATTATAAATGTTTATGGATTTCTTTTTACAATAAAATATCTCGAGTACCTGTTAAGTCTTTTATTTTAAAAATATTCAATGAAAAACAAAAATAGGCATAAAAGTACAATCATTGGCACCCTAAAATTTCAGGTTGTATAGGAAATCATATGTAGTTAAAAACAAAGTTTAAAGTGTTTACAACACTTAGTAAATCTGCATTTCAATCCATTATTTAGTTATAAAGTAACAAAATATAGTTACCTACCCTTTATCCAAATTTTTAGAAAACACCTTGAACTCAGCCCTTTGTCCCACATTGTGGTGTTGCCAGATGTAAAATGTGTAGATCAACTACTGGACTTTTCAGTGTTGTTGTGAAAGAAAAATAAGAAATTATAAAAAAGTACTTCCTAAGCTTGTGCTTCTTAATATTTGACTTTTTAATCAGGAGTGCCAATGATTAGTGCAGTGCCAGCATTAGTACAGTTTACCCTAGGAGTGCAGGGGTTGCTGGAAGGATTATCCCTAGTAGAAATACAACTGGGGAAAAAGTGGGGCACTAGTTAGTTTTTCCCTTGGTGCAACTAGCGCCCTACTAGGAATCCCTACTAGTTCCCTACTAGTTATGTAATGCTTTTTCCTCCCAGGCGATAGTGTGGAAAAACTGGTAGGGAAAAATAGCTTAAAACTAGCGAACGTTTATTGTTTCTCATTGCTTTTTACATTTAACCAAAAAATATTTTATTTTGTCAAGATATTTTGTATAATTTATGAGTTACTTTAAACTTTAACATACTTTAAGAATTTGTAACAATAACTAGATTTTTTAATGTTTACGTGTGTTTATACAAAGATAATAATGAAAAATGAGTGCGAATATCTTGATATATGAAGTAAGGTATTTAGAACTTACCGTGATATTTAGCATTTAACACTTCCTTTCTTTTTCTACACCTACGCACTCGTTTAACATTTAATTTTTTTTTCCGCTCATTAGATTCCATGTTTGCTTTATTCAATAAATATGTTTGACTTGCTGCGATATCTTTAAATATAGATTTGATTGTCTTTTTTCAACTAATTTTTCCACACATTTCCTTACAAGTTTCTGGTGGCGAAAACCTAGACTAAAATTCAATAAGAAAAACTAGATATGGACTTAACAGCATGAGTCAGGTTATAACTAGCCAGGAATTAAAAGGGAAAAACTGGATGTGAACTAGATAGTCAGAGTCGAATTACAATTATTCCAGTTTTACAGACTGGGTTTTTGGCGGAATTTGGTTAGTTTTTACCTATCCAAGCCTGGCTATTACCTCACCAGAAATAGGGAAAAACGAAACAAATTTCTACTAGGGTAGTCTGCTTGGTTTGTAAGTTAGTGATATTTCAGTGAGAAAGTCGAGCTTGCAGCAAAGGCAGCGGAATAATAATTGCTTGGATTTTAAATGAGGGATATGATAATGGAGAGGGTGAAGTTCTGAGAAAGAACTCAATACACAGAGATTGCAAATTAATATTTTGATACTCATTACACAAGACACTCAGCTTCAAAATTAGGTAAATTGTCGAAAGCGTGTTTGCGTCACCCCTCTGAATTTAATAGCGTTAAGCGTTCGAGTTAAGCGAGTGCTTATATTCGTAACGCCAGGTTCTGCGCACGCGCTCTGAATACGTAAACAACGAGAGAAAGAGTTTTACGAAAAATGTCCCTTTCAACGTTGAACAGTTTCGAAGGAAAGTAAAATCGGATTGCCCGAGAACTTTACCACAAACGAACTTGATGCACGTGCTTCCTCCAAGCCTGTAAAAAGATCGAATGCAATCGTGTACTTTAAATTTTATAAAAAATGAATTTCAACGTCGTAAGAAGTATTCTTCTATAATCTACAACGTTGCAGCGTCTAATCGCTCCTTCGGCGACAAATCGAACACGGCAACCACCCGATCGCCATCGCGATATTTTTTCCAGGCCACTAGTTCACCTCGTTTATGCGCTAAAGCTATGACCGTGATATTCACGTCTGATTAAGTTTTTGTTGCCGCACAATAGTGTAAGAGAAAGTACCGCGAAACGTGCGTTACACGTATCAGCGTGGTGTTAACTGTAACACGGCTAAACGACGTTAATTTATCTCGTCCCCATCGATGAATTGCCCGCGCTTTTTTTCCCATTCGAGCCGAGAATAATGGAACACTGTTGCTGCCACCTTCGACCCTTAACGGTCCAAGTGCTTTGCGCATTTACGATGCAATTTAGCGAGTACAATTCATCCTTGGAACTGCCAATAGGGTTATGACAAAGTGCCCTTTTATTGTGCCTTAAATCACAAGGATACGAAGCTGCTTAAATGAGCAGCGTTACTTGCACACATCCCTTAAACTACTTCAGACCAGGATATGCGCGGAAATATTTCAGCCACTGCATTCCAGGCAGAGTGACAGTCAAGTGTTTTCACGTAAAGTGACTTTTTCTGCCATCAGATTTTCCTGTTGGATCTTTCGACTCGACTTCGGCGACGTCCCAGGCGCGCAGCAGTTCTAAGCAGGCTGTTGACATTGAACTGTTATAAAACGATCGAAGGCCACGAACTCTTCGCCGACTGCACGTCGCGAGCGTGATCTTCCGTCACGAGGCCGCGGACGTGAGCAGCAATAATTAATACCCCGGGAATTATTCATGAATATTAATGGGACAGCCGTGCGCGACGTACCCCCGCTGTCCCAGATTCCCGTGCTCCACATTCTGCTTCTATTAGCTGGCAAAAGGATGCTCTGTTCTACGAAAGCACGTTAATTAGGCGGATATCGCTCGTTACTTCGAGTCGAAGGTCGCAGCCGAGCACGCTCCACAAAAGTGCTCGCCTCAGCTACGCCTTCTCGATAAACTGCCCACGTGCCCTTAATATCCGTCTTTTCGTATAATCTGTCACGGTCCCCCGAGCTCCCGGTGATTGCCAGCGCAAACCGTTAACGAAGTTTTCGGAAGCTTTTACGCCTCGTTTTTGTTGCGCGTCTGCGGCAGTGGATAGTCGAAGCCAGTTAATTGAGGCTGCTACAGGGGCACGAGCAGAATGTAGATACTTCTGGATGTGTGTTGTACATGAAGTTTAATGGATCTGCGTTTGAGATCTTCTTGGCGCATGTAGCTAATGGGATTTCTTTATTTAACAGAATTTATCTGCATCGATTCTTTGAATGGGAGATTACTTAGTTTTGTTTTTCTTCCATTAATTCTGTTATATAATATAAAAATTAACATTTTTACAATTGCTTTATTTTTGCAATGCATTATTTGGGATTTTTCTAAAGAGATTTTTTTCTGTCAAATTATATTAACCCTGCGTGGTCACACGGGGTGTATTGTACCCCAGCCAAGTTTCGAGTTCTAATATCGCGCCTTTACGAATTCGAAATGTGACTTAGTGCGGCACCGACCGTTAGTTGAGAGACCTTACTACAGCATTCAACGCTTTAGAAAATTCGGTATCGCGTTTGTATACTTCTAACAATCGTTTGAAAAATAATGGGGTGTAGTGAACCCCGGTGTGACCAAAGTGTGATTCGGTGTAAAAATTTTGAAGTGTTTTATTTTTTTAGTTCTTTGGATTCAGCAGATTTTATTAAATGTAAGTAAAAGTTTCTATACGCAAAGTTTTATTATTTTTGTTTTGTTTTGGACATAATATTAATACAATACACCGTAAAACCCTGCCAAAGAGGTTTTTTATTTTATTTCTAGCAAATAAATAACCATACTTATATGCCAATATTCGATTTCATTTCTGCTGAACATAGAACATTTCTTATCTCAGAATAAATACATTTTATACAATACAGCACTAAACTATTTTTTTTCTGAAGTACATGTCTTTGCCAATATTTCTGTAAATTTTCAGACGTTACTGTTCAAATTTGATAATTTGGTGAATTTTAACAGAAAAAATCGCTATTTTCCACAACTATTTCTTTAAATGTAAATTTTATCTTGTCGAAACTTACGTTTCTAGAAACAGACTATTAGAGCATGATTGTATGAGTATTACGAATGTAAAATTATCACTGAATAGTTAAAAGATTCAAAAATACGAAAATGGTAACTGAAACTGGTGTGACCAACGTGTGATTATAAGGAGGTGTGACCACGAAGGGTTAATTGAAAACTTCAAATAATGGTAAATAACTGTCAATGATACCCCGTACTGCCAATGGTCCCCCAGTTTGCGGTATTCGAATTCCGAGCAAAGAGCTTCGAGTGTTTTGTAATAATGCTAAAGTTAGAACAGATCTCTTTGTATATTTAGGAGAAGAGTGAGGCTCAAGAGATGCATCAAAAAATCATAAAACTCTAAGGACGCTTCGCGAAGTTTACCATACAAACCGCCAATGGAAGGTCGGCCAAAGGCGTTTTTACACGGAGCCGAATCTCATCTCAAGCATGATTCGAGCTTTTATTGCGGGCATAAATTCCACCTCCCTCCCCCTGCTTCCATTGGAGAAAAACTCAAAGTGAACTTAAAACCGTCGCAATTGCGACGGATAAAATAAAGCTGGAGCATCGCGTGACCTCCTTCGAACGGTATCATGTTCGTCTTTAACAACTTTTTGAAATCGAATAAAGTCGGTATTTACGGGGCCCGGAGAACCGCTCGGAACCATCTCGCCTGATGCAACAAAAGATCATAAACCTCGCCGGGACTGATTCCGTCTCGTAAAACTGCATCGACCGAGAACAGAATTCGAGTTTACGCGCCGGGGGAGAATAAATATTAACCGCTAATTGGTGCAAAGAGAGGAGCGCGGACAATTAAATTTCAAACCCCTGTTCAACGCGGGCTCTCGTCGCGTCTTTTTGATCCACTGTAACGCCAGAAATTCACCAAATCGCGCCACGGAATCGTTCTGGTATTTCGCCGGGAGTTACGATAGACAGCCGCCGATGACTATTGGGGAATACAAAGCGATTTAATGAAATCCTTGTGCAATCAGCGCGGATGAATAACCGACCTTGCGTACGAGCGGCACGGCCTTCGTTAAGTTAAGAGCGCAAGGATCCTGCCAGTTTTTCACGTCACGACGAGCCCCGTCTCCGGCTCGAATTCGTTCGCGTCCAGGCATCGAAAACTCCGGGAATGCCATGCGCGTTTACGCGGAGACTTCAACGCCTGGGCATGCGGCATTTATATCTCGGCACAGAGCTGAACAAATGCTTTTCGTAATCAGAGTTAAAAATAGCCAGGTAATGCTACATGCCGTCTGAGATCTGTTAATCACAATTTAGTGAGCTGTTGGATACTTTTAAAAACTTCTACTATATAATCTTCGCATAAAACTTTTATATCATCACCTTCCAGGCTATTCCTTTTCTCCCTGGTTTATAATCCCGGAATACTTACTATTCAATAGCAGTTCATAAATAAGACTCCCACTGCTTAAATATCCTATTGCCACCATTCATCCTCCATTGTGTAACATGCGTGGAAGAGAAAACAGAAGAATAGAAGTGGGGAGAAGAGGATGCAAATAAATACACTTTCTCCAATTTTTCGAGAAAGCTTATTGCAATATTAAAATAAAGTTTTAATACACTTAATGTTTAAATAAATAATTAAACTACGTTTACCTACCCTGTCAGTTGTATTCATTTAACACTTTATAAGCAAGTGAAAAAATATTGCGTGTGTTTACCGAAAGAATACCACGAGTGAAAATCCTTCTCCTCGTTCGTCTCCCAGGCTCCACGAGAGGAACTCCGAAACACAAGCCCCCGCGGCCTTTTTCCGCCGGCAGTCGCGGCTCCTTTCCCCGTCCCGTTAAAACAGCAAAGTGCATCGGGGCCCCCTCGATCGGCGGACGCTAAATTTCCCCTTTATCTGCATTACTGGGATGCCTGGCACCGCGTCTCTGCCTCGGCCGGCGCGTTTGCGCGCTGGAATTCCGTCGGCCGCGGCGAACGCGTCGGCTTATATTGGAGGTCAGCCGCGACCTAGGCATATCTCGCCGCATTGTTCCGTCGGTCGCAGCATTGTTTCGTCGCCGGTCAACGGGGTCAGCGCCGCGAACGGCCGAACCTGGATACGTATCTCGATACGACACCGCGCAGGGTCTGTGCATCCGCGCCCACCGTCCCTTGAAAAAAACAATCCCACGCCCTTCCACCGTATTTAAGGATAGCATCTTTTGCCCGGGCCGGTGCCCCGTGCACTCCCCGATATAATGAATGCATTACGCCGCGCGCGCTATCAGCCGGCAATAAATCGTGGGTCGGCGCGCGGACGAAGGCACCGACACGCCGCGTCGCGAATATTACAGGTTGGCTGCTGTGTACCGGAGATAAAGGTTCGACGAAGGACACGGCCACGCGGTGGGCGTCTGCCTCGACTCTTTTTCCCGCCGCCCTATTCTTCCCCTTTTCCGCCCCTTTATTTACGATATTTATCGCGCGTGTTAATATGTCGGCCGGATGATTTCTTGATCGAAGCCGCTGCCTGGTCCTCTGTCGGAGAGTGGGCGATAGCGAGCCGGCTCGCTGCGCCAGGTGAGGGAGATTGATTTAGGGGGCAGTAGGAGAGCGGGGTGAGATATCTGCAGGCGGGTGTGTGTGTGTGTGGAAAGTTTGAATGCCTCGCGCGGACGTGATGATAGTGCGAGATGTGGGATACTGCTGTTACGTCTTTGTTACAGTTCTCGGGAGGAAGCCTCTGCGAAAGCGGCTTCTGCTGCAGTTGCAGGTATTCGGTGTCCCGATAACTATCGATCAGTTTAGAGTAGGGCTGGAACTATTTGTCGAATTATTCGGTATTCGAATATTCGAATACTTCAGTTGCTTAATTATTTGACGAATATAATTCGAATATCCAAGTATTCGAATACTATTCGAATATAGGTTCATTTGTCATGGTGAAATCTTGTAAGCTAATTTTAACCCACTTCATACCATACTATTCGAATACATCGGTATTCGAATATAGCAGTATTCGAATAGTATTCGAATAATAACATTCGAATACTCAAATATTCGAAGTTTATTCGTAGCATTCGAATACTTGTAAAATATTCGAATAGTAAATTATTCGAATAGTCCCAGCTCTAGTTTAGAGTGCACTCTGCAACTTCTCACGACCGCGACACTAACGTCGTTGAATCTTGGTTAAGTTCCCCGTCATTGGTACTCGCGAAAGAAAAATTAAATGGAATTTTAGGCACGCGGTTCCCGCAATGAATCTCGCGATACGTACCTACATCGGGCTACACCCAATTAAAGAAACGAACCAGTTCATAAATTACGCATTGCTAACCGTCCCGATAGCGAAATACATCTCCGCGCGTTAATCATGGCCGGATCGTTAATAATCTGGAACAAAAACGTACATGTACATGAACTCGATCCACATACTTCCATCTTCGCTTCTACCTTGCCCTTCCTCTTTCCCTTTCACCAAACTCGCCCATAAACCATCGTTATGACTCGAAATCGTTCGTGAATCTCGATTCTTTCTCCTCGTTTCAACGTCGTAAAAGGGGGCATTCAATCTCGACGCATATCTGTTAATCACTCGGAACCATGTAATTGCATTCCTCCTCGGACTTGATGGCTTCCTGATCCGCACCATTCCTTCGGCAGAAAATATGCAGTTCGCGGAATTATCCCTTTGCTTCGTTCTTCGTAATGAATTTACAACGCGACAGTGAGAAATGTCTTTCGCGTTTAATACTTCGTCAGGTCAGTAATATGTATTATTCAATTCGCGGCAGTGCCTCCGCTGGGATCTCCTCCGATAATTTATTTCGTAATGCGATGGCTTTGACAAAATTGCCAATTAGCAGGCCGGGGCCCGAGCAATAATAATAAATATACCAAAGCATCGCCAAAAAGGCCGAAATGAATTGTGAAGATCCGTATTCCTCGGCAGCGTCATTCGTACGCGCCGAATTAGTTCAATCTTCTTGACAAAGTGCAAAACGGGAGTCTGCAAAAAACAACGTCGTTCGTTAAAATACATTCGCGACAGCTTGAGTGCATGCTCGACATTTGAGCACCTTCATTAAAATTCCACGCCCACGGGGCTTGCCCCCATGCATCACGGTTATTATCATTTTCCTCTGGACATTGATGGCGATCAGCCTACTTGGCCACCGACTGACATTCTAATTTACAAAAATGATATTCTACTTTTCGGATAAGAGGCGAAACAGGACTGTCGTCTATTTTTCCTCCTCGCGAGTTGCCGAGGCAATCGTGTCCTTGTTTGAACTCTATCGCCACCAATTTGCCAGAGTGCATTCCAGTCTCAAGGAAAAAGTATGGCGGCCCGTATAATATAATTTGTTTCTTAGTCATCCCCGAATCTGCCCCACTTTGTCGCGGTGGTTTTTGCAACCATTATGAGAAGAGATAACGGTTCCTTTGCTAGCACGATTTTAATGGGCCCCCTTTGTCGGTGTCCCACGCTGAAAATTCCCATCGAGAGCAACAAACCATCGCTTTGTTGAAACGTCCTTGCCCCCCGCACGCATACCATTGGGTCTTTGATCAGGGCGGAATTTGGGTATAAGGTAAATAGGCTGCTGCCTAGGGCGGCAACTTTGCGGAAGTGGAAAATTTGGGGAGCGGGAAATTTTTGGGAGCGAGAAATTTTGAGGAGCGGGAAATTTTGAAGAGCGACAAATTTTGAGCGAAAGAAAGTAGAAAAGATTTAAACACGGAGGCTTGAAGCAACTTTAAAAACTATTCACTTTTTTTCATGTGGCGAATTGGCAATGACTCAGATGTGTGTTGTCATATTGAATTAATTTTGAAATTGTCTCAACACTTTTGAATAAAAATATTTGATGATATTTCATGAAAAGGATGGCAAATCTTCAAATCCGCCTGTGTGTTTGATGCATTTTATTAGAAATTATCTCAAAATTGTTTCGTGAAACTATTGAAAGCGTAGCTCGTTTGAAAACTGACATAGGTATTTTGGTTCTTATTGAATCAGTAAAAGTCATTGTATACTGTAGACAATTTTTGCATGTACGTTTACAGAAAAATGTTAATGAACCTTAATAAACCTTAATACGTTTTCAAGCAGGATGTTTGAGGATGCTAGGTGTTCTTATGATGATTCATTGGTAAGTCATCCTTGGAATCCCAGGTTCGTTCTATTAAAAAACCAGGTTGGTGAAATTTTACAACCGAACGATAGAAAACCAAACCCCCAAATCTTGAAGACACAGATTCCAAGAAACCCTCACGTTTTATCCACACGTAGAATGATTCATCGATTTAAGTCATCCCTGGACCTGTCATTTCGCTATATTTTAAAATCACGTTGACCATGAGAGTGTTGTTAGTCCTTTTTGCTTCAATTTTCCACTTCACTCCCTTGAGAGGTCCTATCGAGGACTTCTATCGGGGCGTGATAAACGTCAGCGGATTTGATTTAAGCAAACTTAGCAAAAGTGCTGCTGCATCGTTCCCCGATTCTTTTCTTTGTCGTCTCGTGCGAGGTTTGGCTACCGGTTGCCACGATGGAACGCCGTTCCCTTTTTCGCCTTTTTCAGTGATCGACCGCCACGGCTAGACTTTGAACGATGAAAATAGCGACTGCCTGCTGGGAGTCCTTCTAACGTGTCTGACGATGTTGCTTTGAGCTTCCGCTGTCCTTCCCCCTTCGATTTTTCTTTATCCTCCGCTATCCCTACGGCGGCGGAGAACAAATCAATGATAAATTTCGCGTTGGACCACGCTGAAGGTGAATTAAAATAAATTTGCAGGGAGGGTAGGTGGTGCGAGATGAATGCAGCTAGAAAAAAATTGAGAAATTCAAGTGATAAATATTTGTTGACCCTATCGATGCCACAAAAAACACAGCACCAAAGAGAACTGGTCAATCATTTTTAAGAAATTCGTTTCGAGTAATTCGCCAGCTTTGCATGTTCGATGGAGATCTTTTGAAAAATTGCATGACCAATGAGAATGAAATTAGAATACTATAGGTACGAAGTGTAGTTTGCGCAGTAATGCTAAGCTCATCGTTTTGTCCTTGTACAAGCAGGATCAGCTATGGTCAGTGGCCGACTGAATAGAAGATCCTATGAAAAGGGCCTCGTTTAATAATCCCAGTAAATCCACGCTGGCGAGGATAAAGTGGCGGTTTAAACTTGCCCGGCTACCGCGCGCAGAGATTTACGACGCATGCGTGCTTGTGTTATTGCCCGCGCACTTGTTCCGTTTGATGCATTGCCCACGGCTGCAGTTCTCGTCCGATCACCGAAGTGGAGCTGCGCTGGGCACAGTTCAGGTATGAATAAACAATTCCAGAATATCCTTATGCTGCTGGTAGTTTAATTGTTCGAAGCTGAAGACTATTGAATCTCTCGAACGATCAAGTAAACTGTGCTTGAAGAAGATCATGAGTTTTCCTTTGTCATATCTAATATATCTCTTTCAGTTAAAGCGGTGAACTGCTTTCTGTGGTTTTCAGTGAAGCAGAAATTCAGAAACAAACTCCAGAGGAACACCCTATCGTCACCAAAATATGAGCGAGTCAGGAACTTCGTATTCATTCAAATCTGAATCATCGGACCATTCCCTACCGCAATTCCGGAACCTTGAACAGAAATCGCTTAATTATACAATTTCGTTCGTATCCGCAATGTCATTGGGAGGCGACACATTCGCGCGGCGTAAGAAACCCGGTGATTCTCATGATTTCATTCATGATTCGCTCGAATCTGTGATTTCTCCCGGCGGGGGGGGGACATCGTCTCGGCGATTTCAGAGATTTCTGTCCAAAGTTGTTGCATAAGATCGTGTAATATCGAAAATTCTTTCATCTGATGCAACTTGGAGAAAAACCACCTCCATGCAGATTTATAGACAATCATTTTTTCTAGCGTGCACTTCGAGTACTAATGACAGTGATTGTTAATCACGGTAAGAATGGACGGATCGTTATGGCTCAGATCGAACAATATCTGTTTCCTATTTTGAAAGACTTTGCACTGGAATCCTGAACAGGAAATATCCTTTTGCAAGCGTTTAACCGCGACTGCCATTCTTACAAATCTTGAATATTCAGCAAGGCTCCGGCGGAGGACGAATGGCCATGCATTAATTGCGGATTAATCCCGTTTTGTTAGACTGCGTCAAACGAGACTCTTATACATACCCGCGGAACCGGTGCAGCCGCGATTACTGCAAACCATTTCGAATCTATAATTATTGTTGACTTTGCGCGGTCACTAAGGCGATTGCAATGATGTCATTCAGTCGAACGGAACTAAAATCGAATCGATTGTTGGGAAATAAAGCTGGTAGAGCTGGCTTCTTTTGTTACAGTTCCAGCAAGAACATTTCGAAAGTGTCGTTCAAAACAGTTTCTAGCAATGAAATTTAACATTTTCAAAGTGTCGAAAATTCTATTTGCAATTTATACAAATTTTGCTATTAATAAATGGATTTAATGACAAGGCAGTCTTCATTTATAATTTGTAAACGAATTAAAAACTATACTTGCAAATAATTAAACAAAGCCTGATTTTTTTAATTCTGTCAAACAGTTTCTGAGATATTTATTTGTCACCAGGCTTTCTTCATCGAAGAAGCGTTGGTTAAATGACCGTGCAGATCTCATCCGCGAAATCTAATTGCACAGAAGCGGTTTCCTCATAGGCATGATTCACGGCCCATGGATATATTGGTTAAAACGTTCGAATTCGAGGTTGAGAAAGGTCGTTCGAGGTTGCCGTTGCTCATTGGTTAGAGGAAATTAACGGCGATCGAAAGAGCGGAGAATTCGCCAGGTGATTACAGTGATTGCGTTAGACCTTTAACGCGTGACGTAAGAAATTCCGTTTCAGGTCGTCAGAAGTTTGACGTCACAAGGACAGAGGGCAGAGAAAAATCAGCGAAAATCTTACGCTTTTGAAATCGTGGGACTGCAGAACCGTATTTCCGTTTCCACGGTAATTACGAGCGTTTCTGTACAGTCTGAAATCTTAACACGCCGTGTAACTTAAATTACGAGACGTAAGTACTAACGATAGCTTCCTAAGCGTCCAAGACTCTCGTCCGTGTAAACCGACGATTGCATCGTATTATGATTCACGTGGTCGATGATTACTCAGATACATCCAATTAAGGTACACCTCTCCTGCGTTATAAACGGTAAAAGTTGCGCAGAATACGTCACTTTTGTAGATCTACACGAAACTGTGTTTAAAATAGTAAAAGTAACTTCCATGACACAGCGTACTCTATTTAAATAGTATAATCCTTTTAGGTCTTTTCGATATTACGAAAGTATTTAACGCTAGAACCGCCGAAAGTTTAATCGTTAAAAGCTTTAAGGTTTTAAGGATATTTTTTCCCAACATTCTCATTCGCGTGAATTCTCCAATTTGTCACTTTTATTCTAATATAAAATGGTGGCGATTGTTGGGCTCGTAACATTCCATCTCGACTATGTAGCGTTCTAGAACCAACTAGTAGCCGTTTTTACGACGTTATTAGCAGTCAATTTGGGACCACCATGGATTTCGATAACAGTTAAACGTTTTTTATTCCATTATGTCCCTTCTTTCTGCATAATTAAACGACCCACCGCGGCCGTGCCACTGAGGGGAAGATCGCCGACCGGACCCTGATCAATTTTCGTTGTTTTCGTCGACGCACGTAAGACGGTAGCATGCTACGACCAGAGATTGACATTAAGATTGGATGCTGATATTTATAACGAAACAGACCGGCCGGGCTCCGCGGCCCGTTGCTCGCCGATGCATATTGCGGCCATCGTTTCGGGTAAAATATGACTGGATTATTATCAGGCCGATGAAATTTGATATTTCGCGGCCACGCACGCAGCGAGCCCCCTAAGAGCGTTTGCAGCGACCATAATTCAGGGACCGATTGTCAGTGTTCTCGTAATGATGCATTAAACGCGATACCATCTGCAAACATAACTTCACATTGTATCCCTTCGGGTGGATCACCTTTGGAAGAGTTGCAACATCTAGGTGAGACTCAATAGGAAACTGTCTTCCAATACTCGCAATTTTGTCGCGAACAGTGATGCCGAGGGAACCAGTTTTCTCAACAGGAAGTAAGATGAACTTTCGGTTTTGTCATAAAAAGGGAGTATTCGTAACCACTGTGAAAATAATTTAACGTAAATATTGCATCCTTGAGCCCACAGATGAAAATTTTAATTAAACTATTTAAATAATAAAACGTAATTAAATTTCAAAATATAAAATTTAATGGAACTCAACGAATTTTCAAATGGCTGTATCTCCGCGAAAAATGGGCGCATAAAATATTTTAAAAAAGCATTTTAACGCTTGAAGACTCTAGTTTTTGAAACCATCACTCAATTTTTTTTCTTCGTCCATTATGATACTGTTTTATCAAGATGAAGCGTAGGAAACAAAGTTTCAGAAGTTTTTGCCAAGTTTGGACGTATGCACGGGCCAAAAAATTTTTTTCAGATAAAAAATTCATGTTATCATGTTTCATGTTATGTTTCTCTGTAAAACCCTTTCTTTTGATCTCGCGGCTTTTGAACGATTGTTGCACGTTTTTCTTGTTAGTTCAATGTCATTTTAGTAAAAAGAAAAGATTTCAAAAATTTAAGAAAAATATTTTTATCGGTTTGCGTGGTGCTGATGCCAGTTATCGAAGTACAATTTTTGTCATTGCCAGGAGTTTGAATAAAAATGCTATAAGAGCCTATAAGAGCCCTTCATTGAATTTACCGGAAAAAAAAGTTTTTGGCCCGTGCATACGTCCAAACTTGGCAAAAATTTCTGAAACTTTGTTTCCTACGCTTCATCTTGATAAAACAGTATCATAATGGACGAAGAAAAAAAATTGAGTGATGGTTTCAAAAACTAGAATCTTCAAGCGCTTAAAATGCTTTTTTTAAAATATCAGCCATTTGAAAATGAACAAAATTTTCGGAAAATTATAGTGTTCCTTTAATTTCTTCCAGGAGTGTATACAAAGAATAAACAAAACTAAAAAAGGCATTATAATAGTAGGCGCGTGTGTGACCATGAGCTGTACTCGAAACCTTCACTTATTGCTTTTTCCCTGTGAAATTCCAATGACATCGTCGAATTCCTTTAGCCCCAGGATATTGTGCTTGTTCGACTGGACGTGCTTTTTGGAATAAGTCCATTTACAAGTTGGAACGCATCAGCCCGGTGCAGTTTCAAATTCCTGCACGCTATAAATCCAGGCTTTATCGTATCGCGGCGACCGCGTCTCATTAATAATTTCCGTCCGAAGCCGCAAAAATTAATCATCTCAATACCCTTCCGCTTCGGGCAAGTGATTTACAACATTCTTGAACACGAGACATTAGAGTTCCCAGTGAAACAGTTCGCCCAACTTTTCCTCAATGAGAAACAACACTGCATAGTCGCGGAATAAATAACTCCATGCCGTGTTGACTCTACGTGGTGTGTTTCAATAAAGTGAATTTTTATTCTCTGCCAAAAATGCCAACCAGAGGAGACGGCGTCCCGTTTGGCCGGTTTATTTATGATTCTATCGTAATTGGCAGAACTGTTTTTATAGACATTGATTATTTATAACGCGACGATAAATTATCCGGCGAACGCGTCTCTCTGGAAAACTCTCTGACTGGATGTCGCTTAAAATCCGCAATTCTGAGACGATACGGATGTCCATATTTCTTCGCGGAGATTAAATTGCCACCTCATTATCCGCCTTACCTACCAAAAACAAATACAACACTATCCACCGACGAAAACAATGAAATATTTGCAGGCCAAGCCCCTAGCTGCATTTCAGAATTTAATATTACTCCGAAAGCCCTCGGAGTTGCTCCAATAATATCGCATAATTCAGTTATAAGCAGCGAAACTGGTGATAAAATTTACGCGCGGGGCAGCTTTGTCCATCTATATTGGACCAGTGTCTCCAAGTTATTTTCATTCGTCACGCTTTAAACTCACTTGACGTTGTGTCAAACGCGATAAAATATTGATCGCGCGCCCATATGGCAAGACGACGAAGCTCGCCGGGGAGCTGAATTGAGAAATGGGCCTGGAAAGTTTCGTCCGTGGCGGGGGGGGGGGGGAGGGGGGAGGGTGACAGCGGGGGCCCGTTTCGTTGCTCGTGCGCGGGCATGATCTACGGGACACGATGTTCCCGCGTACGATCGATAAATACCGACACATCGGCCCGATTAATGGATGCAACACGGACGGGATTCCGGCAGCTTGATTAATTACGCGCATGCTCGATGGTCAGCGGGCTGCTTGTCGACAGGCGTCGATCAGCGGTCATGAATATTCACGGTTTGCTGCTTCCTTCGGCGACAGTTCGTTCAACAGAATATTAATAACGAGCGAGCATGGAACAGAGATACTTAAGGCGCGAAGAGTGTCGTTAGCGTTGTTTAATTGTACCGCTGCACCAGGCCTCGATTAATCAGCCAGAAACGACGCTATTGAAAAGGCTCCTAAGGAAACTGAGGTTCCATTGTGTGAGGCAGAATTACGCGAGACTCTTAAAGACAGATCAGCTTACGGCAATGCACTCGCAAAGCTCTTCGTAAAATAAGGTCAAGGAACATTGAACGTTAAAGGGGGAATCCTATTTTATAGGCTAACAACGTAGCAAAATATAGGAATTTTGATTAAGAAACTAGCATTTCGATTCATCTGAAATTTGGACCATGTTTTTATGCATCCTTGGAGAAGTTGCAGTTTTTTTTATTCAGTTTTAATCAACAGACGCGTCCCCTCCCCCCTCTACCCATAGGCACACTGAGCGACCATGTCTCTATACACGAATGATAGCGAAATTGACAGGTCCCCGCAGCTGTTTTGGCCTTATTATTTTATTTTATGACATAGTCCCGGTGTTTTAACATGATTAAGTGTCGTTTTACTTAAAGTATCAAGCTATTTGTCTAAAAGATAAAATAATTATTCTGAATTAATAGTTATCAAAATGATACTTTTGGGATTAAGAGTTTTCGTGACATCACGTTTTCCTCCTCCACTTGACGCCAGTAGGTGTCGCCATTCGAAAGCAGAATTTATCCAATAAATGTCACTTGGCTGTCACTCAATCATAACCTGCCAAGTTTTTGGTTAAATTCGAGTTTTCAGATATGAAGCAAACAGAGGATCGAAATTCAAAAAATCGTTTAAAAAGTATGTTTTCTTTTCATTTTCACGTTGCAAAAAAAGGATACAAGAATATGAACCGCTCTCAGGATGAAGACGGTTATAAAATACGGCACTTAGTGATTTATAACAAATTATGAAAAAAGTAACGAAATCCCCCCCTCCTCCATTAATATGACTCCTGTATGAAAGAAGCTAATTCCCTTTAATTCACGAAAAAAGTTCACACGCAAAGATTGTGAAATCAACTTTGCTAATTCCAATTGTATTCTCGTTCTCCGTTCGAACACTGATTCCTCTGTCACTTGTTATACTTGACATTCCTTTATTAGCCACAAATCAATTCAGTGCTCAGATTTTCAGCTTCGGTTTTAAGGAATTAGCGGGCGAGAGGCCTGTAGTTGACACAAACAGTTTTATAAGAGGGACATCTTCTGTTAAAAATGTCGTATGAAAATCGTTTTACGATAGAAAATAATAAAAACTTGGTAGAGACTAATTTAAACGAATCAAAGTCGGTAATAGATTCATAGCACATTCGGCATCCTACACTAGTGCGCACTGAATGCGAACTTTTTCGCTGCCAATTGGCGAAAATTCGCACCCAGTGCGCACCATTGCGACCGTCCGAATACGCTGTAAGAGAGATGCGGAGAATATGAAACATTTTGTTTTAAGTCGACTTCATAGTTCTTTCTTATACAACGCCCGCTAATTCCTTAAAACCGAAGCTGAAAATCTGAGCACTGAATTGATTTGTGGCCAATAAAGGAATGTCAAGTATAACAAGTGACAGAGGAATCAGTGTTCGAACGGAGAACGAGAATACAATTGGAATTAGCAATGTTGATTTCACAATCTTTGCGTGAGAACTTTTTTAATGTTTTTCGTGAATTAAAGATACAATTGGAATTAGCAAAGATGATTTCACAATCTTTGCATGTGAACTTTTTTCGTGAATTAAAAGGAATTAGCTTCTTTCATACATGAGTCATGTTTATGGGGGGGGGGGAATATTTTATATAATGAATACTTAATTTCAATGATGAGTGTTTACGACGCGTAGGTTCGGTCTATAGAATCAATAGTGCAAAACCTTTCGTATATATGTGAAGGGAGGGTAAACTGAATTTCATCACGTAGTTGAGCTATTCTATTTGTGATTGAATTTTGTATGTTATGTGTATCTTTGATAGCAATATTAAGAAGTTTTCTGGAGTATCTATTTTGTAAATTTAACAATTTATTGGAAGCGGAGACAGAGGAAGTGAAAAAGCTAGATTTGTTCATTGTATTGTTAGAAATACATTTTGGGATAACACCATGGGTTCTACATTTTAATAAAAATATTTTTCGATTATTTATCTTAATCATGTTTACGTTGTTATTTGAGAAGTCCTTAAGATTTTTGAGGGTTTCTTGTCCAAATTTTCTTAATATAAATGTGTAAATTTACATGTGTAAATAACAACTTAAACACGATTAAGATAAGTAATCGAAAAATATTTTTATTAAAATGTAGAACCCATGGTGTTATCCCAAAATTTATTTCTAACAATACAATGAACAGATCTAGCTTTTTCACTTCCTCTGTCTCCGCTTCCAATAAATTGTTAAATTTACAAAATAGACACTCCAGAAAACTTCTTAATATTGCTATCAAAGATACACATAACATACAAAATTCAATCACAAATAGAATAGCTCAACTACGTGATGAAATTCAGTTTACCCTCCCTTCACATATATACGAAAGGTTTTGCACTATTGATTCTATAGACCGAACCTACGCGCCGTAAACACTCATCATTGAAACTAAACATTTTTTCGGTCGAAATTCTAAATCATTTTATTTATAATGAATACTGAACACTTTTCAACTTCTGTACCGTGTCTATAGAGAACTCTTAAAGGAAAGCATATTTACGCGAGCTGCCCGTTCCTCGCATTCTTCCGACCCACCTACTCGCCCTCAAGTCGATCATCATTTCGTGGAAAGAGTCGTTGCGTCGGGTAAACACGAGCAGGCGAAATTCCTCGCATTTCTCCGCCCCGACGTCGCGCACGGCGACGTCTGCCGCGAAAATTAACACGTCGTTCGCCGCCCGAAGGATACAATCAATAGGGAAATCGACGGTCCAGTTCCTGACGCCGATGTTCCGTATAATTCGAATCGTCCTTTACGAGCCGGGAAGAGGCAACTCCGGGATCTGCATTTTTCGCAAGGTCAACCGGTGCCTTACACCCCGGCCACAGCGTCCAGTCCCATCACGGGTCGAATTTCTGATATACAGAGGCACCGACGATTTTTCAAAGTCGCGCACCCAGCTCCAACACGGCGTGGCCCTGCCCCATTTGCATAATGGGTTCGAGCACTTGTCCGCGCAGCTTCTTTCCTGTTCGTCACTTTTTGAAATTACGCCAAAGTAGAGATCGAACGGGGGAATGGTACCTCGCCGGATTGCGACGTGGGAAGCATCGATACAAGAATCCCTGTCACTTTAAATATATTTATGGGGTCGTGAAAAAAAGAAGTTCCCGCGATGTGTGGAATATAATCTATGGGGAAAAATTGGCGAACGACACTGGGAGGAGATCATGCGATAAGATAAAAGTTGCGGTTAAATTCAAGCGCAGCGAAATGAGAGAGCATGATCACTTGAAATGAATGTTCAGTTACTAAACGAGAGATATTCCCGCTCTTCCCTGGTTTTACGTGCTCTTTTTAGTTGTTACTGAATATGCCTGTCCCACGGTCGTATGGGACCGATTGCAACCAGTTTCAAGATTCTACGACCGCTGTGTACTGCGGTATAGTGTCTGGTCTCTCCCTGTCTCTCCCTGGATTTTCGCAGCACTCCCTCGCTTTTCTTCGCTATTTTCACTCGAGTCTATCTACGCCTGTATCCCTACGCCCTTTGCAACCATTTGCGACATTCTTGTAATGCCACGTTCCTCGTTGTCCTACAGTGCCTCTCCCTGCCTCTCCCTGGCTTTACGCTTTACCCCATCCAATTTTTCCACACTTTTCATTTCATTCTGTATGTGCCTGATCCTTCCCACCGATCCCAACCATTTTCAGTATATTCCCACTGTCCTCTCCCACTCGGTGCCATATTATCCCCTCGCATTTTGTTAAATTTTTCAATCGATTCTGTATTTACCTGACCCTCTCCACCGATCTCAACGATTTTGTAAACTCCCAAGGAAATATAATTAATTTTAAAGGAGTTCGAAAGAGAAATCTGATATAACCTTTACAATAATCACGTTTCACCTGCGTTACGACGTCACTCCGATAATTAACGCCGATGAAACAGCCGAATTAACATTAATATAGTAACCGCCCCTTAATTAATTCCGTTCGAAGCTGAAATCAGTTTCCTGATTGTCGCGCGCCAGTAAAATAAAACCGGCTCGCCGCGATTTTTCTAACCTTGAACCTGGCTATCCAGTGAGTTTCCATGCTATAATCGTAACCTAGATGCTTCATTGTACCTTATAGGTATACTTGTCAATTTACCTTCCCTCGGCGCAGACCCAATCAGATACGGAAAATTACCAGCCCACCTGTACTATTGCGTGTCCCATTACTACGCGTGAGATACGTTCGAATAGTACGCCACACAGAATTTCCATTTCTATGCGAATACCACGTGGACATATGCAACTGTTAGCGGTTTTTATTGACTACCATGCGGCCGAGGTAGGTACCTGTAGTAACTTGCTGCTTAGACCGGTGAACGCACTACGGATATCGTTTTAGAAACTTAGGTAAGGTAAGTGGCCTCATTATGGGACAGCTATGAACACAATCGTTTAGGAACCAGTATTCTTCTCAGTAGTACACTTTATATTCACTATTAATAAAAGATTAAACGCGTAGAATATATTGAACGCTCAAAAAGAAGGGGTCAGGCTCTGAAAGGCATTCGTTTTACTAAATTGACAAGGGGGCATTCAGATATTAATCACTGTCTAAATTATTTCCATGAAAAATTGTTGCAGACCTTAAAATACTAAAACCATCGTATCGGTCTCGTTTCTTTTCGAAATTGTAAACCCTGATGAAAGGAATGAAAAGCTCTTTTAGTCCAGTGCTCTATGATCGATGACAGTGGTCTTGGCAGATTTGAACCACCCATTAAAATGAAGGATGTCTTTATACAGTGTGATTGTTAGTGGGGGCACCTTCTGTAAGAATAATGCCCCCGAATTCTTCACGTTCGTTTTGCTTTTTTACACTATAACGTAATGTCTCTCTTCGCTACCCAAGTACAGTTAATTACCGCGGTTTCGCGTGCACGCGAGTCGTCAGGGGTGCCGATTTACAATCGATCGAACAAAGCCGCGTTTATTCGCGGCCCAAATCGAGCACGCTCAATCGCAGGTGAAATTTGATCAGCAACTATAATTGGCTTTCGATTATGATATACGGGACAAAATAAGTCGAGCGAAATCGAACCGGTTGCGGGGTCCACGCCAATGCCATGATTCATCCTTGATTCGAGAGCAAACCGAACGATAATTGTGGCTCTGGTTAGCAGTATCATCTCCTTGGATATTTGACCATAACGGGGAATTAGCCAAAAATTCTGAAAATGCAGATGTTTCGTTGGAGCGACAGAAAAATAAGAACATCGATTATGGGAGCAGTGTTATAAAAGGAAGGAATTGTCTTAGAAGTGTGTTAGAAGGCATTTTCGTTTCAGTGAAAAAGAAGTATGAAATAATGATTCGATTGAAATACATACGTGAAGAATTGGTTATAGAATCTGAAGCATGAGGAACATTGTACTGCTAATTATTCCATGCAGTTAAAAACAATTTAATTCCAGAGGCCATGGTTCAAGTGCCTGAGATTAAGATGTGATATCTCACGTTACATACCTATATGAATCAACAGAATTCATGTTCAACATAATTCCAACTTAACACAGTAGGAGGAATCAAAGCGAATCTCTTTCATTTCATTGGAAAAAGCCTTAATGCATTATACATACTTAACTCCTCCCACAACCTCTTTCCATTCCCTTAAGAATATAAAATACAGAACCTTCCCAAACTGCCTGACCCATCCCATACAAAATGAGCCATAAAATTAAATCAGCAGACCCTACGTTCACACTAATTCTCCTTTCCCGCTTTTAAAAACACACACAGAGTGAAGAAACACCTAAACATACCCTTAACAACTCCCTTATTGACACTTAAATTTAATTCTCATCGATTCCACCAAAGATTCCTCGAATGGCACTCACCTCCGCGGCTCGGTTATTCCCCAGCCCAATACTTTTGGCCAGCACTGTATCCGCCGCATCGAACCCTGCAAGTTTCCCTCGATGGAAGAAACGCTGGAAGGGAGCAGAGTCGTAATAAAGTTTCGCGACAGTCGCTTCTTTTTCTCGTTGCCAGTCCACCCACTCCCGAAATCTGTCCCCAGCCGCATACCACGGCCGCTTAACTTTTTACCACGGCCGACGCGCGTTGACGTTTACTGCCGTGGCGTCGCGCCCCGCCGAAGACCTGCATTCGTTCCGAATATACGGGGCGATAATATAAACGGAATGCGCGGACGCGCGATAATTGCCCTTTCATTGCACGTAGCCCGGCATCTATTTTATGCGACGTTTCAATTTCGTATATCACGCGGGAAACGATGAGGCGGCCGACGGTCCGTGGCGCGCTGAATCGGCCGCTAATCGAGATTTGTGAATTAACGGGGTGGCCGACGGTGGATTAATCCTCCGCAGTCACGGCACCTCCTGGCGTTTCGGGCAGCGTTGCTCTCGATAAAGGACCAAGGCGAGTCAATTAAAGTAATTGCATGAATATGCAACGCGACCCCTTATCGTGCACCGTTTGTCTTATCGTTCATCTTCTCTTTTGGCGCCAACAGGGGGCCCTTGATGCATTGGCGCTGTGCAACTTTAGTTATCGTCGAGCTGGTGGGAAAGTTGCCTCGATTATTCTCAGCGAGGGTAATAAGGTTGGTTTATTGACTGTATGGGGTGTGGGGAAAGGATTTTGAACTGGAGTGTGTGTTGCATTGATTGAATTGGGCAGTGGTTGAAAATGTGCTAAGACACTTCTGTTCTGTCAATTTGGGTTGAAAGGGGAAGCTTGTTAGAGTTGGGGGATATTTTCAGTTTTGGTGACTCTGGTGGTATGCGCAATAACTGGTATTATATTTTTAGAGCGAATAAGTGCATTTATTTGATTTAAACACCCTGTATATTGATTCCTTTCCGCCCGTTTCTGTCTGTACACCGCAGTAGAATAAGCTGTCTTTGGTCAGGCGCGATGTGAAAGTAACGATTCCAACGCAACAGAGTGTCGTTACCTTACGGTTTGCTGGGGAACTTCGTTCACAGTAACCGACTGAGTTTTACAGGTGTATATAGATATCTTTAAATAAGGGGAAGAAAGGTATGGACATCGCCTACTCTGCTGTCTATAAAAGTTTCCTAGTCTTCAAACGCCTTTATAACAATTAGAATTTCGGATAAATTAATTTGTAAAATATACTGCTGGTTGAAAAATATAGAAAAAAAATGTGAGAATATATCCCAAATACCTGTTACGAACCACAGAAATATGTCCTATAAAAAGACTTAATGTAAATCAGAAATCCCTCCAATGTTATTTGTTTGATTATATCTGACTTCTAAAATCGATCACTCTATAAACTCTGCTGCAAAAATTCGATACTTATAATAGATGGATGGAAGGAGGACTTGAAAAGAAAAGACAAGGAAATGTTTGTTCCAGAAGTAAACTGAAACCCCATCCATTAAAATTTTAATCAGATCTTATAGTTATCAAATTAATGAATAGTTTGTGCTAAGAAAGAAGACTGATTCAATAAGTTATGTGGAATTCACGTTAGACAATACAGGTGTTATGTTTAGAAGGGAATTCAACGAAAGTGGACGCCCTTGTTTCACTAGCACAAGTGCTCTGATATCGAATTATTTCGTACGTAACAAAGTTGCGTAATTAGAAATGAGTCTAATGTTCCTTCGATGGACGAGCAGTGAACTCTGCAATTCGATTGCAATGACAACGTCCACCCTGTTTGTCATTCCACGGATATAAATTCCGGTGCACTGTCCTTTCTTACTTTCACTGCATTCGACTGCACTCTAGATGTCTCCGTGATGAATGCATTTCGATCACGATCGCTCGCGAATCGCCCGACGATTTTAAATTGTAAATCGCACGACGACATGAATGTCTTATTCACGGTCGTAAATTCGTGGCAAAGAAATAATGCGCATTCTCGAAAGCGAATTTGAAGAACTGCGAATTAAGTGCTGCACTCAAATTGTGCGTAATAATCGTTGGGGAGTAAAAGCAGAGGTAAATAATAATTAGTAAGATTATCACTGTTCAAAGATCTTTTTGTAAACAGAAACTGGAGATAGTTGTCGATTATATTAAATTAATTTGTGCCCCGTGTATAATGGCTTCGTGTAACAATTGCAAACCTTAAAAAATCTGTGATTGCTTTATTCTGTGACAGTGAAGGCGATAATTCTTGAATTTGGAGTTACATACTGTATCTCGAAGAAAGTAAAATTTATTCTCAGTTTGCACATGCCTACTTTCTGAAGTGTCCTGTATTTTAATACTGATAAATAGAACGAAGAACTAGCAGAGTAAATGGTACTTTTCTGTGACTTGTTTCCTAGTTTTCAAATTTCGAAAATCTCTGGGAAGTATGTGATAGAAGTTCCTACTTAATTAAGTAGCAAATACAAACTATTTCGCCGAATCATTTCACTGAAGTTTGTTACAATAATATCCTATTTATAAACTGAAAGATCAATCTAATATTCTCTATTTATATCACAGGAGTAATGCAATCGATAGTTTCGATAAGGAGCAAATAAATGTTCCTAATAGATCAAACTTATTATAACACAAAAAAAATTCCTTTTCATTTCCTCGAACCTATCACTACTCAGTGGCAAAAAACCGGCAAGTTTAAATAACACAAAAACACAATGTGCATTGCGTAATACGAAAGTATCGTTCAAAAAGACAGTTCTAAACGTGAAAGCCGTTTCTGCAGAAATTGATTCTCACGAATCGAGCAGTTGGGTTGCAAGATCGCCAAAGGAGTGTATATTTCACTCTGTTGAGCCTTATAGCGCCCTTATACTATCACGATAAATGTCAAGAAGTTCTCTTATACTATATGATCACGAAACTTCTCCATCAAACGGTCATCTCTATAACACCAATAACACTTTACCCTGATCACACTATAAACATGATACAGAGCTCTTTTTAGTATTATTTACGTGGCAATTAATGCCAAACGAATAAAACTCTATCGAAGCTGTTGTAAGTTAGAAGCAACACTCCTCGGTTTCTACGTTTGTATGTTCAGAAAAATTCGCGTGAAATGTGGATCAGAGAGCCGAGGAGGACTTTCATTTCTAGTGGCAAGGTAGGGATGCAGCGAATGAACAGATCATCTCTGCAGGCGATATCACGCACAACGTCCTTGCGAAAAAAATATTTCTCCTGCAGAGGATCACCTTGCAGAGTCACACTTCTGGAAAACACGAATGCCGTCTGTACGCGTTCGTTCAAGGGCTTTCCCTTGACTGCAACCACAGGCACTATTACGCGTTTACCAGACGCCAGGTTTCGACATTGATACGAATTTCATCGATGTATGAAATCCACTATGGGATAAATATCGAGTTCGTGGTCTAACTATTTTTAAACGACCGTATTAGCACTTGGTGCCAGCACGATGATTTGGTATCAATTAATTGCTTCTCTTAAATAAATCAGACCTACGATTTTTAGTAAATTGTACAAGACCAAAACACGCCAAGCAAGATTTCCCAGATCAGCAAAACAGTCATATCACTGATGAAATAACAAACAGATAGACTTAAATGCAGTCCAAAGTCTCTTGACAAAGTGGGCAATAGTTGCCACAAGGTGTTGTTGCCTGTATTTACCTTTCCCTAAATTTCATCACGTCTAAGAAACTTATCGCCAGTTTCAACAAACCTACACGAACCTTGTGTCTAATTAGAGTTCTCATCTAATACACCCAAATTTTCAGGGTTTCGCAAATGGCCAATTACGATCAACCTAGTGATTTAGAGTCCTCTGTTGCCCTTCTAGATGCCTCGGTGGAATCGCGGCTTTTCAGTACCGTCAGGTTTGTGCAACAGGACAATGAAAAGCGGAGGCATGTCATGCTCGACGGTGAATAAAAATTGTGACGTTGGAGATTTTCAAAGTCGCGATTCGGTGCGGTGAACTCGCGCACTTAGATCGCGGCGTGGCTGAGGCGGTGGTCGGGCCCATGGGCGGGCCCCGCCGCTCCCCAAGGGGGCCTATATAAGTTGACTCGCGATCGGTGTAACGCGATCCTATAACACAATCGCGTCTGCCTCATCAGCAACGAGACATGCGTCTTCCCGTGAGTATTCCTCCGCTTTTCCTCTTTCACTAACAGTGCTTCCCGTCGATGACCGTTAGTGGACGACTAGATCACTCCAGAAACGTGCTTGCATTGCTAATGACTGAGTGCGTTCGACTTTTGGATCAGTGTATCTTCCTTTTTTGCTGGCAGTATTTTGCATTGGTGAATGACTTCGATATTTAGAACAGTGTGCCTTCCTATTTTGCTAACAGTGTTTTGCTTACACTGTCTCTATGGTTCGAGCAGTATTTTGCTCCTTTGACTGTTATGGCGATTGGGACCAGTTATTTCTATCTCGATAGGTTACATCAGTGCTACTGTCAAGTCTAATATACTTTTCAACAATTTTGTAATAAGATATGTGTCTTTCTGTGAGTTCCCTACTATTGTCACCTTGTTGGATAAATTTTCCCATTGATAGCCTGAATAAACTACTTTAGTGGCACGGGTGCGTTTGATGCCTGGAGTATTTCGATATTGGGAACAATAATTCTTTCAAATATTTCAAACACTAGTTTTCCGGTCTCCCCTTTAACTATTTTGACGACCTACCCTCGAGTTCCATTCTATCCAATTGCCTCCATGGTTTAAAACGATGTTAGTTCGTGTGCTTTGTAGTGACTTTGCATGATACAATTCGATCGCAACTGCTGTGCTAAGAATGCAGTAAAATATAAGCAAAATATGCACGATGCCAAGGGAATTGCCTTGTAGTAACGTTCGTCACCCTGGCGTTAAGGATTTTCCTTGAGCGTAAAAACCAGAGGCAATTCGACATAGGAAAGAATGTCAAACGCGCAGTCCCGGCTCCAGACTATCATTCATTGTGCGCGAGGTTATTGGAAAGTCAACTGTTACTCGCGTGCCAACTATTTTATGCAAACTCGTGTCACCAGGTGCTGTTTCTCTTGTTTTGCGCTGGCCTTGCGCTCGCCCAGCACAATCAATACCCCGTGACCACGCCGGTGCCTATTTTGAAGCAAATAAACAAGTAAGTACCGTTTCGCTACCATACCGCAGAGAATTGGGTCAACGAGCATAACAATGCATCTAATACTTCTACCTCTACTAAAATAAATTTCACCATTTACCATTTTACACCCTCACCTCCACTTTGAAACTGTCTTAGAATTCGTGGCACAAGAAGATTAATAATGCTGGAATTTTGCATTGGCTAACAAGGTGTGAAGATTTTTTATGAATCTCTGATTTTCATGCACAGAGACGTTGTGGCTTTGTGCATTTACAGTGGGATAATAGAGAGAAAGATTTGTAATAGATGTATTGTTGTAAAATTGTGTACTTCCTCTTGAAGATTGAGACTTATAAAATACGATTATTCCTTGGACGCAGTTTGTGGGAATTAGCTTTTCCCGCGAAAGTATCATGCGCGGTGATTTGCGCTGATAGGTCGTGAAGCAACCAGCGACTGCGAAAACTGTATTTGACCATCGAAGTAGGTGTAACGGTGACCAGTTTCGTAAGATTCGTTTGTCTGTAATTTCAAGGGTAAACCTATGCTTTTATTCGATTCTGCAATAAGCTATTGCCGCGTGCATTGCGTTAACTCGCTTCCACGCGCTTTTGTAATTCCTCTTGGAATATTCGTGGGCGCGATCAGTGAAACTTAATGAAATCTTCGTGAAATTAATGCGGGAATCCTACTCTTCGGTCTAAAAACATAGCAAAAATGGGGATTATTTTCTAAGAATCTGGCGATTTGGAAAGATAATAAAAATAAGAACTCATTGCTTCCCGTTTCCTCCAACACAGATTAACTATCATCGTATTAAACTCATTTCCAAAAAACACAGCAAATCATTGCATAAGCATCGACACCAACCATTACGTAACAGAAAAGGCACTAACATATGATAAAAACAATAATCAATCTTCCTGCTACGATTATTGAAACAGCTTAAAATACTCCACAAACAAAAACTCACGGAACCTTCATTTTTTCAAACTTTCTCCTCGACTTTTACTATTCCAGTCATTCCCAAACTTTTCTGAGTCGCGATCTCCTTTCATAATATTCAAATAACCTGCGTGTCCTCACCTCATGTAAGGTACGATAAATAAAAATAGGATTTTCAGAATAAAATTCTAACTTAATAATATTAAAAAAAAAAAAAAACAAAAAAACGTGAAGACACCCCAGAGAGCACATCGCGACTCCCAGGTTGTGAATCACTGTGCTATTCAAAATCTGTCTAAGAATTTAAATCACCTTTTCTCCACGACCTCATACACTTACACAAATAACCAAAAAACATACAATCGAAGACCAATGGACTTCTGAATAGCCATTATCCGCGTAACTATCGTTTCGATTGTGTTAATCGATCTTAATCAATTCACCCCCGTGTCAGGCACAATGGGGATGGCAGCTACAGTTACGGGTACGAAGCAGCGGATGGTTCTTACAAGATTGAGTCGAAATATCCGACTGGAGAGGTGTATGGAAAGTATGGGTTCGTCGACGACACGGGGAACATTCGGGAAGTCGAATATGGGGCATCAAGACGCGGTTTTGAACCAGCTGGCGCTGGAATAAACGTGCCCCCGCCAACTTTGACTGGTAACAGCATCGCTAACCCGAATTCACCCGATGACGACGGACAATATAGAGAGGATCCCTCTGTTTACTACACCGATCCTCGATTCACTAATGGAGAACGCTATGAACCACCACCTCGTCAACCTTTGGGCTACAATCAGCAGCAGCGACCACTTCCTGCACCAATTTACAACCCGCCCAGGTTGGTGATGGACTGATTACTCTAACTAACCGTCTCTATAGTTTTCTATCCGCGAAAAGAGGATTTTAGAACTGGCGGAAAGTTTTGTTGCATTTCCTGCGAGTAGGATATTTTTCTGTCACATGCTGGTTTCTGGTGTTTGCTTTAAATAACGCAGTTTCGTGATGAATTCATTGAGAAGTATCGATCATACAAAATATAGAAATTATTTGAATTATAAACTATAGACTCAAGTCTTTATCACTGATGTTCCCAAACTGGAGACTCTTTAGAACACAGGTGTCATTAAACCATGCAATATTCTCTCCACCGGAATTTTCTCTCTTACTACATATCTGCCTATAGAAAAAGAAACTCCATTTCATTTTGATCTTTAAAATCACCCCCCATTAACCGGTTAACTGGCAATGTATCATATATGATCAAACAAAAATCTGGCCAATTCTGGCAATGTATCATATATGATCAAATGGAATTACTTTTTTGTTTTTCAATCGATTTGAATGAAACTTGGTATGTAATGGTTTTTGGGGTCGCTGAATCTGAATTTCGCATCGGAATTGTAAAATTCAATGTGGCAGACTCAAAATGGCCGAACCAAATTGGCTGACAAATATTAAAATACTATCGGGATATAGAAAAATTGTATATAGGGGTTTTTGGGGTCGCTGAATCTGAATTTAGCATTAAAATTGTAAAATTGCAGATCAAAAAAAGCTCTTGCGGTGGAATTATGAATGAAGAATTCAGGTATAAAATTACTCGAAACTGTTTCGTAGAAAATAAAAAAAACTAAAAAATTAACCCCTTAAACCCTTATTTTTCGGGGGTTGGGGGTGGCATTGAAAAAAAGTAACTGCTGCAATCGAATTATAGACAAGAAAACTTCACAAATAAAAAAAGGTTTATAAAGAATTGACAAACTCACCACTAAATTCTATTTTTAGGGGTTGGGGGTGTCAGATGAAAGAAATTACTTAAATTTATAATTATTTAAATTTTGTGTGATTCACTTAATTATTCGATGGTACCAGTTTGGGCCCGAATAGTGAAAAGGACCGTGCCAGTTAACCGGTTAAATCAGCCACGCGAAACCTATTCCAAAGCAACGGCCTCGAAGATCGCCAGTGCCGCTTCCAACAGTTCTAAAGGAAAACTTCCTCTACGCCGTGCGCGCACCTCCACAGCGATCCGCCTAAATGTCAAGTGAATCCCGCTTGAAAGTGCAGGCAACGTGACTTGCTCAACTCGGCGGCTACTCTTTGCTCGTTGCATTAAACGGCGGAATTAACTGGCATACTTTGTCTCTCGGCTTTCCAGGCCTCCCCCGCAAGTGCAGTATCAGCCCAAGCCGCAATATCAACCGGAATATCGACCGCAGTACCGATCCCAGTATCAACCGCAATATCAGGGCCAGCAACAACGGTCCGCGTATCCAACCACGCCGATTCAAAGTGGGCTCCAAGGTCGCCCAGAACCCAACATCGATCCCAACGCCGGGTTGGCCTCTTACACGGTTAATTACAGGCGATAGACATCTCTCTGGCTCGCGTCACTTCGTTGTAAATATCGTTTTATTTATGCCGATTTCCGGGACGCGTCTTGTACGTCGTAGTTAGGGCCAGTTTTTCTGACTTGGTTCGATCCGTGGGCTATCGAAGCAAGGCCACTCGCGAGCTTAAAAAACCGAGGACTTGCTCTCTTTCGAATTGATTAAGAGGTTGCAGATTTTTCGGATCTCGAAGGACAAGGTGAGGTCTGAATAGATTTGTGGGTATTGGTGTGGAATTGTTTGGAGGAGATTCGATCTGTTGTTCTGTGAATTTGATTGATTAGGCTGGAGGGTATGATGGTTCTTATGTGAACGTTAATGAAGGGTGAATTTACAGGGTGAGGTTGTTGTACGAAGAGATGATTGAATTTTATTTGTCCAGTTGCGATTAGGGTAAGAATATTGTGTGTTGTGTGATAGTTTGAATTGTTTCGACACTTAATTATGTCGGAATTTGTTATTATTTCTGTTTGAAAGCATAAGGTGGCGCGAGATGACGAAAGTGAATCGAATTAGCAATCATTGACTACATTCTTTAATCTATTTTTACTTAGGAAATAGAGACAGCTTTTTTTATCTGATACTCTAAGTTTACCTCCTTATTGGTATTCGTCGTTCAACATTATCGCTGGTCATAAGTTTACGGCCAATTAACTCATAATCGCGATTTTAGTATCTTTTACCAATTTTCAAAATTTAAAAATGTAAATGATACAGCATTCCATAACAATGGAAGACGCTGTAAGATGTAAAAGAAATTGGAAGGTACTTACTTTGTCCAACTTCCGTGCCGTTTAAATGGCAATGACTCTTCACACACGGGAAACACGAGCACGTATACGCACACACACACATCGCACAGTTATAGTAAAAACTTCTTTACGTTATAGACTTTTATCTGTAAAAGACAGTGTATTAGTAAATTGGACCATTTCGATTTTAGGGAAAAAATTGTGTTTACTTTACTCAACAAGAAACGGTGGAAAATGACTGTTCTTTAACTTTTCCACTGTTTTTCCATTGCTCGGTAATAACAATGACCAAAAGAAATTCGAGCTTTGCTTCATCGTCAATTTTACAGACTTATACTAATTGATCTACTCTATCACTTTTCACAAATTATTCACTCCACATTTTCTGTACATTCTAGATTTTAAGATGATGTTTTGATTTCCACTCAATCATCAGACAGTCGAACTCCCATTGTGTTATATTTTAACCGTTTACATTTTAACGAAGCTTCAACTAGCTGCATAAGTTGAATTTTCTCGATTTCTTTTGCTAAAACTTACGCCACAGCTTGAGACCAACAAAATCAAGTCAAGTGACCACAAGTCAATCGAATTCTCCACAAAATCTGTGCACCTCGAGTGAGTTAGAGAACGTGGACCTCGTCACACCATCAACTGTATCAATATTTAACAACTATCGCTATTAACGAAATCCATGGCAATATGCCATCTCACACTCTACATGAATCTTCTGTTATCCTTAGAAACTCACCATAATACTCCAACATGTTCATGACTCTTATCATAATTTTTACAAGTAGTTCCTCTGTGAAACTCTACCTCTTTCTCATTCCTCTACCTTCGTACCTCTTTATACTATCAACAACCATAACTTTGTACCATCATTCTTCCGACCATTTCCGACATCCGAAGCTCAAACCGTCACACCATCCATCCATCACACGCGTCTCACTTAATCGTAACTGCGTTTCAAAACTATCTTTCTCGTAATCGAAGCATTCTTAAACCACATTTCATTGTCGAGACATCGAGATAAGTATCGACGCCTGCCAATCGACGATCCTGTCGTTCTTTCGCGCGATTCGCGGGGTGAACAATTCGCGAGGTATGCGTGATTGAGATGGAATCCTGTTCATGCTAATCAGCGTGTCGCGAGCAATTACGAATGCAACCACCGGTGAACTTGACTGGCTGGCAAAAAATCCTGGCGTTGGAATAGCTTCGAGCCAAGGCCTTCCGAGGATATCGATCAAGAGATGCATGTAAACGACCTGTCCAACGTAACACGTAGGCGATCCACCTAGTAAATCACTCGCATGTCCGCGAGATTCCTGCGTGGATAATTTGCATCGCAGTTCTTTTTCTTCAATTTCCCGTCGGGAATGGACTAGAGGCATAAACGTTTATGAGCGTGCGGAGAATTGCTAGAGAAACGATGATGGATGACTGGATGATGTAATAATAAACGAGGGAATTTGTAGACATTTCTACAGATATGCTGTTACATATGTTACACGTGTTCGTATAGTAGAGACACTAATGTAATTTAGTGTGTTACCCGCACTGTTTTCTCATAATTTGATGTATTGTGTTAATAAAGTATTTATGGATGAATTCGACGAGAGTTGAAGTAATGAAGACTTTGTAGACATTAGTAAGAGAATGTCAGGATCACGATCTCAGTAGTCATAATGTCAGGCAGGCTTATACACAGCTTTATTTATTATCTTGAAATCCAGCAACCTTATTGCAACCTTCCCTGCAGCGCACCCCTCTTCTATCAACTTCGTGATACTAATTCATCTTAAACCCGAGATCTACTGTGATCAAGAATCACCCCATCTCCCACGCAAAACTGATCTTCGCAACAGGAATTCATACACTCCCCTAAAAATTCCTCTCCAAATATTTCCCCAACAGCAAGTAACAATCTTTGCTTCAATACCCAACTGTTATATACGTAAAACAAACGACTTAGGGAATTTATACGTGAATACTGCGTAGCAGGAATCAACAACCAAACTTGTTTCAGAAACAACTGAACTGTGTCGAAAACTATTAACCTTGCCAATCTCCATGCGGTGCACCCTGACCAAGAACCAACCCAAGCCACGTCACCTAAAAATTCCTCCGCACACTGTTACGCACCAAGGACTAACAATAACATCCAGGACTTGCCTCAGAAGCAACGCAATTCCAAAACGAACGACCTTGCCATCCAGCACGAAAGCCTCGGACGCCAGCAGATAGCCGTACAACTGCACATACCGCGGGGCATTTTTGCACTGGCAAGGAAGGCTGTCGCCACGCCCAGGAATTTCATCCGCGCTCGTCGACCGTCAGACGCATTGTGTAATTATCTGGTGCACCTGTGGGCGAAACTTTCCTCCGCCGTTCCTGGCCCGAATTTCTCATTTCCACGTGACCCTCGCGGCAAGAAGATACCGCGAGCACGAGTTCCATTAGGATAATCTTCGGTCGTTTGCCCCGCTACAGTTCAACGACGGCCGTGGGCGTGCAATTCCACCGCCCTCGGACCTAAGTTCCGTCATTGACACTCGGGGATCCTTTGTTACCGCGTCGTATCGGGAGCTTGCGATTTGCGGTTGTCGCAACGCCCTCCTGTAATCAACGTTCGTCCATAATAGCAGACGGCGGTCGTTACGCGAGAGTTATGAAATTGCAAGGAGCACCGTTTGAACGTGAAATTCGAGGCTGTCCAACTTTCTTTTCCTTCCACTCTTCCGCGCACGTCCAACGCTTTTCAAGTTTCACCTGAAGATTTGAATCTGAATTAGTTCCAGCATCGACTCGTGCTGCGTGCACTTTCGAGGAAATCTTCTGTGCTGGCAGCGGACTTCTCCGAGCGAAGACGTTTGCGGGAAGTGCCTAATGTTTCTTGGCTACGTGAAAGTAGAGCCTGCGTGCTTTCGTTTTCAGATGACCTCATCGATATACGGAAACGTTCTCGTTCCTTTCGGCAAGGAATAGAATGCTTGTGATTTTTACGAAAGCTGATGGAAAAAGTTCAGGCACCGGCAAAACAGCTCGTTCTGTGCTCACTGGAGGGTGATCTTGAACGTGTGATCGATCCTTTCGCGCGTAGAATAGCAAACCAGCGGGATATTTTCGGTGGAAATCGCTCGGAGCAAGAAACGAGCATGGAATTACAATTCGATGGGATTACATTTGCTTTCGGGCGAGGTTTAGTCATTTCTTGAACTGTGATAACCCTTGAATCATCTAAATAGTGTCTACTAACTACTAAAATGGCAGACTCATCTAATTCCCATGCTGTACATTTTACATTTTTCGAACGGCGTACAACAAAATGAGATAGTTCAAATAAGTTGTACCAAAGTATTAGAATGGAACGCCATCCATATTCCATAAGAGGTGACTTAACTACAATACATAATTCAGCCTTCTATACAAGCCGCACCACAAACAAGTTCTCAAACCGTGGTACCTTATTCCGCTCGCCTCGGGAATGAAAAAGAATGAATTTCCACTTTGCAAACTCGCCACCATCACTATAAAGTTTCACAAGAAATTGGTCTTTCTTACCTAATCAATTCTTTCTGTAACAAAAGTGGTTATGCCAAGTCAGCTTTCGAAAACGAACGCGATATTTGGGAATTTTATCTGGAATATCTACTGTATATTTTTCTACAAATTTAAAACGTACATATATGTAGCAACACTCAGCAATTTTGTTATAGAAAACCATTAAAAAATGAACGAATAACAACAGTCAAAATATTTTTGCAAAAATGTGTAGCTCACTCATATTAGGTGCTAAAAAAATTCTGCGCACTACTTCCACTACTATACATTATTATGCCACTATCGCAAGGAGCAACGATATCAGTACCTGTACCTCAAACCATCCCACACGTTCCCACAAGGTTCTATCCTAAAAAAGAAGGGCCCGTGACTCAGTGGACACAAGTATTTCCAACCGCAAGATCGCAGGATCTGTCTCCATCCTGGGGACGCGTAGAAAGAGCTGCCAAGGTTTGCCCACTCGTTTCTGGGACGTCCTGTACCGAGCAACCTTCAAACACGTCGATACCCTTTGTTCAGCGCGAAAACGAGATCCTGGTCGGGCGGCTGGCGTCAGCAGACAATTGAGATTACTCCTGACGTGGGCATGCGGGTATAACAGGAACCGTTGGCTGCCTTCCTGCTCCAACCTTTTATTCTGATCCTGAACTGTCCCGCGCGGGCTTACACGTTACGCATACCTGATACGTGGGGACTGCCACGGACCACCGCCCATGCCCACCTTTCACAATATACGTGCCCCTCGCTTCGGCCACCACCGACATCTAGCCGATCTACTTCGTCGATCGGCCCGTGGAAGCGTATCCTGATGCCCTTTACCGAACTTCCACCGCCATCCACGCTCTCTTCTTTTTATTTCGATTTTCCATGCACGCCCGGCATGTCCCACCGTGCCTTTCCACCGTGTATCATCCACTTCGCGCCTTAAATGTCATCGATATTGTCAATCCCGCGTTGGAGTTTGCGGCATTGGATGCTGGATGTGGTTCGATGGATTTTAGGTGAACTTGTTGGAGCATAATTGGGGAAGGTTTGGGGTAATTAGAAAGGGCTGGGTGTGAATGAGAGGTGATTTTTGTGTCGAGTTGAAGTGATCGCGTTTGGCGTAGTTGCGTTATGTAATTTGGAAAGGCAACTGTGTTGATCTTGCCCCGTGTAACAGTTTCTTTAATTGGAGCGTTATCGTGGACACTCGCAGGTTTTGGTCACCTTTGTGCTCGTATATGGAATGGTATTTGGAGACCGTTAGGGAAAGCAACTTGCTGCTGTTTGGAGAGCTAATTTTTATTGACAATGAGTAAGGGTTTGTGATATTAAAATTTATGAATTTGTGAAACGTCGCGGAAGGTCTTATTATTACTGTCGTATAATATTCTCAGGGGCTAACTTGCGAGAATTTATAATACTTCCACGAAGCTTTTAAACTCTGGTAGAGACTATAACTAGTGTTCCTGATTTCTCGATATTTTTCGCATCTCGAGAATTGAGAAATCGGATTATATTTCTCGAGAATTCTCGAGAATATTTCTTCTAAATTTTTATTCGTGTCCAACTTACAATTAGACAAAACTTGTGTAAATGAAAAAAAAACAAATATTAAATATAATTGCTAATTTTATTTATTTAATATAAAATTTGAGCATGGCGAAACATTACTTTTTTTTGTTTTAAAATAGTTTTTTCAAAGCGCAATGCGGCTGTAGGAAAATTTCTTTCATTTTGAGTGGATGTTGGTTTCATTTTCCTACACTGAAGATTCTCGAGAAACACTGTAATTTCTCGAGAAATGAGAAAAAAGAAATTATAAAATATCTCGAGAAATTCTCGAGAAAGAATTCTCGAGAAGGAACACTAACTATAACCTTATTATATCATTAAGTAACTTCGGTTTACCATTTCAGCAAAAGTTGCGCAATAGTATGAGAAGAAAGGACAAGAATATATTTTATTTTAACACTAAGGTACCCTTTCTTTCTTTCAGCATCCGTTGTATAATAACGTGATAAGTTCAGTATTATAAATCAAGGATTTTTGTAGAAACTAAACCAGCAACGTGAACCTAATTATACCCACGAATCCTTTTAGAACACGGAATTACCCACAAGTAGGGATCGATAAAGGAAAAGAGACAGTTTGCCAGACGACGAAAGATAAAGACACTTTATGTACTGTGACAGAACTTATTTCCAAGCCAGACTTATTTCCTAGATACCAATACCAATAACGATACGCGTTTCATCGATACACCCGTACGCAATTTCGCGATTCCGCGTTCACTCTCGAGACATTCTGATGCAAGGCGTGGTACGACGGACTATCGAGAGCCAGATATGTATATCGGTGGAACTTGCTTTCCTTTATTCGCATAATACGCACGCACGACTTTCATCGCTTCGCTGCCGCTACGTAATTAAACCGTTTGTTTCGAATTGAATAAACTTTGTTTCTAAAGGACCACCCTGGTTGGTAGCAACCTAGAATCAAGTATGGTTATATATATATAGCTCCCAATAGTTCCCGTTGTTTCAATGATAAATTCGTAACTCCACATGTGACAAATTTGCGGAATTTTTATGGGACTTTAAATTGAGGAATATGAATTTAAAATAGACAGGAGTTGGTCTAGGATGGAAAGATGAGGAAATTAGGTCTTCCCTTTAAAATAGTTTGCCGAAATTATAAGAAAATCGTTGGGTGTATTTTATATCGAAATTAATAATTTCATAGTTTTAGATATTTCTTTCCTGAATTTTAAGGAAGAATTTTGAGAAAGTAAGTTTTATTTATTTTTTAGTATATGCATGGTGCAAAGGCCCTCTAATTTAGGTCCAGAAATGGTATAAGGAATTTAATTTCAATTTAATTGACAGAAATCTTTCTACCAAAAAAGGGAAAATTCGTTTCTTTGACTCATAATATTTACTAATCGATACGAGTATGTTCATTCAATCAAATTATTGATACTCGTCGAATTTTCGCGCATATCCTCCGTTTTTCTCATTTAATTACGCAAATACTCTCCCGCATGCATCGCGCATCAAGATGTCCGTGAAACTAGGGTCGTGAGAGACTGAAAAATGGAAACAAGTGTACCATCTGCATTGTCGCTGGAGGATCAGCGTTGGATTACTCGCGTGATTAAGAATTCACATACCGTGGCCTTCCATAAATAATAGACAGCGATTGTTCGTTCGCGAAGATAAGGCAGTTCATGGACGTTTCTCATGTTGAAGAAATAATCTATCCGGTTCGCGTGTGGATTCGCACGAGACTGGCCCAGCCATCCTCTTCGTAAATAAGATTTTATCAATTTCTCTTGGTCTAAGCGAGCAGCAATTTCATATTTTTGAAACTAATTCTCAAGAACAGTGATTCTACTGTCACCATTGAAAAACTCGCAACATTTTACATTTGAAAAGACATCATTTACAATGAATAGAAACAGATTACTCAAAAAGTAGAAGCAGACCTGACGTCAAGATCAAGCGACACATGTCTCGATCGTGAATGGAAATCAATCTATTGTGTATATGAATTCTTTACTTCGAGATGGCCTGTCAAACATCTGGAATGAAACAGAAAGCTCGTTCGATCGTAAATGGGGAAAGAATTTCTCAATCTCTCGTGCAACCACAGTTTAATCACGTCCTTGCAATAACACTTCCAATCCTGGCCGAAGTGACGTGATCTCGTTGTTAGTTAGCGCGCAGATGTAACAACGATTCGGTTTGTTACATAGAAATAGAAAGCGGAGTGTGGTCAATTAGAGAAGGCTGCCTGCTAAAAAAAAAAAACATGCCAGTGAAAACAAGATCTACGCGGACGCGATAAAGGGAAATAAAAAAGTAAAGAATTGGTACAGTATGCCTTTGAAATGGTAAAATAACGGGCTCGGCATCCATACCAATGAACTCGACTTTACATGATCTGATCAAAAAGTATAATGCACTTATAGTTACACAATGTAACCTTCCTTTATCGCGAAACTGAAACGCGTGAAAAACTGCCGAGGCTTGTGAAATCTGTGGAAATATTTCACGTGATTCATGGAAATCGTTCGAAACGTTTGAAAATGAAAAATCGCGACGCAGAAACACAAATACAAACAGATTACCGTATTAACTTCGCTGTAAAAGGTAATTCGATTAAAGATGATCAATAGTCTAGTTGACCAAGAAGTGAGTGGTCTCAGCCTCTGACTAATTCAATGACCTTTAATTTCTATTAAAAAGTTGCTCTTGAGTTCTGTTGCAACCAGAGCACGATGCATGCGCGAAGAATTGCTAATCAACAAAGCACGCCAGTGATTTCATTAATTATTCAAATGACGCGCGAGCCCGTTGCCATTGATGCAAAGTAGATGGCCAACGAAACAGTTTCCTGAATCATTGCCAATGTCTTCGACACCTATGAACGGTAAATTATGTATAGAGATTTCCAGGAATACTAGTAGAGAACTATATTCCGCGGGGAATTTAATTCAACCCTACAGTACTTCTCATACGAAATGCTATCTTATGGCGTGTCTCTGTTCCCAAAGAGAGTGACACGTGAAAGGCAAGACTGCAGTTCGGGTTGACCTTGCATACCTTCCAATAAGTCATATAGTTCTACAGACCGCGTGTTGAAACATTCTACATCGTTCTCTCGGATCCTACCGGAAGCTTCTACAGGGTGATCCTAAGGCGACTGGACTCAAAGAAAAGCCGTCCGGCAACTTGTGGCGAAAACAACACCCTGCGATGCCTCACCGACAGAGTGGGGCAAAATGTAATCTAATTACAAATTACAAATTACGATTAAACTGTAATTGTGTATTTGATTACACATTGTTTTCTGTAATCGTTAATTTAAACGTTTTTTCTTTTTAGTGCATTTTTATTTTCTTGAAGTCGATTTTAATTTTTTTTTAAAAAGTTAGCTGGCAAATATGCAAATCGATTTTTCATTTGATTTCTTTCATCAGAGTTCGAATTACGTCGTTCTTCTGAAGTCTTAATGGGTATTCCAGCTCCTTAACCCTCTAGGGACGAGTGAGACTCCAAGTCCCATTCAGATTAACACATTTTTATTTACGTTCCATCAATAAGATCGAGATTTGATAGGTATAGTGACCTTTAGTAGGCTGAGAAGAAACTGTTGTACCATCAGAACCCGAAATCAAACTTTTTTTGTTATAAACAAATTTAAAAAAAATAAATTAACGAGTAGTTTGCAAATCCGAAGTACAAAATAGACTATTTTAACGCTCAAAAAAATTCTACGTTAAGTTTAAAACATCCCCGTCCCTAGAGGGTTAATTGAAAGTCATAACACTGAGTGTGACATTCTGGGGTGTTGTTTTCGCCACGGGGTACCGGGCGGCATGTCTTTGAGTCCAGTCGCGGGAAGATCACCCTGTATATCGCCAGCAACGTTTCCGCTCCAAATCACGTCCGAAACTGGTTATTAAGCAACTGAGAAGGCTTGACATATCCCCCGACATCACTTCAATTTTTGAATGTGTCCTATCACAATAGGATTTCCTAGAGTGGACCACCAACGCGAAGGTGATGATTTATCACTCGTAAGTAACACTGCTTAAAACATCAGGATAGCAATTTTAATAGCTTCATTAATCAAATTCAATGAATTCACTTTCTAAACAAATAATCCTCAATAATCCTAACTTTTTCAACAGTTTTAGTATCTCGATCATTTCCACTCACCTCAGCATTGTATCTACCAAGCAGAAAAGCAGCCGATTACGTCGTTCGTAATTGAGGTTGCAGCTACCGAGCAGAAATCGAGAAGCAACCGGTTACGCATTTCGTTCGGCCGAGTATTACCGCCACGGAGCAGCAACCGAAAAGCAACCGGTTACGTATTTCGACGCTCTGGAAACGTCTGGAAGGCATCGACACGCTCGATTCTCGATGGACACACGAAATCCGCCGTCCCGATTTCCCTTTCACCGTCTGGCATTGAGGGCACATCGCGATCATCGACGGGCCGAACTCGCGCGGGGACGTAATCTGGGTCGTTGGCGGGTAATTATCGCGACCCTTAATCACGAGCCGCACGCCTCGATGGAAGATTGCGACGAACGGTGTCGATGGACGGACCTTGGCGGTGCAATTACTCCGTTGCACCAGGAGGAAGCGAAAGATTGTCATTTCTGGGAGCGAGGCAATTATTCCTACGTCCGCCGCGGCCACGTAATACAATTGTGCGTTCGTTATAATTAATATGGGAGCCGTGAATGGATTCGAGCGGGTCACGCATGAAATTCGCGTGGGAATCGCAATCGAGGCCGATCTTTGTTGCATGCACCGCGGATCCTCGAGACATTTCCATACGAGACACTTCTGCGGATCGTCGCCTGGCATTCTGGATATATTCACGTAGCAGAGATTCTGTTTCATTACGAAGCATACAGAAAGATAGGAAATGTGCGAATTTGTTTGAAATACCAGTGTGAAAAGGTAATTAGACATAAAAAGACACCAAAAGTTGCGAGGTATTTGTTCAGGTCTTGGGCTTGGCTTTCTACGTGACTGGTTTTAATCCTGCCTTCTGATTAAAGTAATTCATGTTTATAGTTTAATGTAATATTTATAAGTCTTCCATTTAGATTCTACAGTGAGTCCAAAAAGTATTTGCACACTTTTAAAATCGCATAACTTTTTTAGAATTGGTCAAGGTTAGATTTGAATTTAGAACTGGTAGAAGGATTATTTTGCTAAGTGACGTGTTTCGTAGTTTTGAAAAAAATGCATCGCAGAATATGATCGAAAATCGCAAAATTCCCGAAATCAAGCCATTTTCGATCATATTCTGCGATCTTTAATCGTTTGTAGCTCAGAGCAGCGTTAACCGATTTTGATGAAATTTTCAGCATGTATGCAACTTACCTAAATCTACAAACGGGTTTTTTGAATTTTCATTACAGGCTCAGAAAAAAAGTTGAGAAAACGGCCTTTACTATTTTGTTTCCTATTCCGACAAATTGCATTTTTTTTTCAAAACTACGAAACACGTCACTTAGCAAAATAATCCTTCTACCTTCCAAAAAAAAACTCATGTCGTTTGGACCAATTCTAAAAAAGTTATGCGATTTGAAAAGTGTGCAAATACTTTTTGGACTCACTGTAATTATGGCAATGATCAAAGTTCACGTCATTGTTTCTTGAACTTTATACTCTCCTTTCATAATTTATAAATTTTGTAGGATTAGCTACAGAACACGTTACATCAATAGAGTATTTAATTCCTCTCATCGAAGTAAAAATATTAATCCTCAATTATATGCATCAGGAACAAAAAATATCAAGATTCCTTCCCCATCAAATGTATGTACATTAAAAGCAAGAATTCGTATTCACCCGCTTATTAACGTTAATAAATAATTTTTTCTCCGTTGCAACGAGAACGGCGAAAGTATTAATGCGTAGGATTCGCATGCTCGAAGAGAGTTGCAGAAGTTAGACACTGGAGGTACGAAATACCCATTGGTTGCAAGTCGACCAAGTAATGTGCCCGATAGAAAGTAACGAAATGTCGATCCCCCGCTAATTTTACGACGGAAACCGAGGCAGCCGACTTGGGCGTTTCGTAAAAGTCCAGTGAAAACGCCGAGTGCTCGGCGAGATTCCAAAGGCCGTGCACCGTTTTACCGAATCGCTGTTCAGCCTTGCCTTCGGTCAGTTTCAAGGTAACAAGTAAGGGAATCGATGCTCCCCTTTTCCCTTCTCCCCGGGCAGGTTGCAGATTTTCAAACTGTGGAGTTCAGAAATAAATGTGGCAGTTAATCCTTTTCAAGACTTCCTTTTCGAAACTAGCGTTTGTAAGTTTTAATTCGAAAATATAATTTGGGCCAAAAGAAGCTTCTTTCCCCTTTCGTTTCTCCTGTCAGTTCAATTTTGAGGCGAGATCTCATTCAACCGAATAATGTACAAATATAGAAATAGATGGAATATTCAGGATATTTCCAATTATTAAGAATTGCAAGAAATTAGCAGAAGCTTCGTCGACAATGCCATGTCGACCAGCCATAGTTAGAGTGATGCGAGTTATCCTAATCACAGGAAATATATAGCTTTTGATGGATCCAAGCCTGTCTTCAATAAGTAAACTGCGCTTTGTCCTCCAGAGACCATTTCAGCTATTTAAATTAATTATATAAAGGTTATTTAATTGACGCAATTATTGTTACGTCACCGAAAGTAGAGTCGCGGGCAGTGCTATAATTAGAGATTTAAGCGCGTGCTGGCTGGTTTGCACTGTCTCATTCTACTCCATAAGCGCGCGACCAGTCCAGTGGCCGACAAAGCTGTCTATCCGTATTGCGAAGAATTATGTTGTAGATTACGTAGTTTATAAAACACTGTCAGACACAGCGGACTTAATTTCTCCTTCATCTCTGCTCGAATTATTGCACTTCGAGAATAATCGCTTCCCAGCGAAGAGGGATCGTTATCAGTTAACTGCAAGGTGATTAGACATAGGCAACAGTGTCTGTAACGGTAATTCGAGTCTGACATTTGAACTTTGAAAGTTTTTCGCCCCTCCAAGGACAAACGATTACCGCCTGCAACAAATACGTTAATACGAAGCAACGGGAACTTTATATCTGCATGCTCCTCGCGGCCAGTCTGAATAAATATCACACAGTGTTACTGCCTTTCAATTATTTCCGTTCAAGTACGTTTGTAACAAATTGGAGCACGGATCAATTTCCATGGTAGCTTTGCGTTAATTCGTTTTAATGGTAACGATAGCAATAAACTTTTCAGGTGTTGCTCGGTGGGTCAGTGTAAAATGTAGAAGTGGAAATTAAAAATGGGGAAATGGTTGTTCAGGGTGTGGAAGGCGAACGTTTCTTACGTAATGATTTGTTGCAAGTTATGGTAGAAGTGTTCAGAAATAATTAGATTGTAATTGTGCAGGATACCAAAGGATAAGTTGACGAAACAGTTATTATTAGCTGTGTTTTCATCGTTGCGTTTTTGAAAAGATCAATCGCAGAAGTTTTAATGATTCCACAAGTGTGTATAGATACGAGCACAGTAGCAAAGCTAGATCAACGGATTAAATTAAGTTCAACACGCGAAACTGTTTCACTGCGAGTTCCTAAGGTGAAATTATTATGTAAAGGCAGCGATGGATATTGAGGTCACGTAACTGAAATATTATATAGTACGTAGGCGTTGAAGAAAATAATTTAACAAACGCACTTGCCTCTATCGCAAATCTACTATTTTGCTTATTTTCAGAGACATTATCCAACGTCGGTGAAAAATATCCCACAGTGCACGGCTGAAAATTTCACGGAATAATTTGCTATAGGCGATGTAGGCTCGCTAACTTATCCAGTTTTACCACTTCCATTATAAATATACATATTCGTGGAATTAATCTGCATAGAAACGCGACGATATGACAAAAACGTACAAATAAGAATTTTCTACAATTTATAAAAAAAAACAAATAAAAATGCCACAAATTCCACACAAATTACACAATAATTCTGTGCTGTCGTCAGAGCACTATTAACTGTAAAATAGAACCATACCACGCGTATTGAGATTAAGAAATTACTTCATTAATCAATAGTGAAAGTACACAACATACTTGCTCTGTTTCAATAAAAAGAATCATGACTACTGGGTCATTAGTAACTATATCTCTAAAACGCCGTTTCTTCGGAACACAACGAGCCGAGTGAAACATAAAAGTGATCGGGCAGGCATGTAAAATAATTCCTTCTCCCCACGAGCCAGCGAATTTGAACAGTAATAAATTGCCCTAATGAAACACACGTGGTGACCGTTGCGACCAAGAATCGGGGATACAGTGAAAGGTTCACGGCGGACAATAAAAATTCATCAGCGCCAGATCGGCGGCCCAATCGGGAACATTAGAATGATTTTCAAGAGTCACTAGAAACTGGAACAACCTGCCGGGCGACGTGCGCCGTATACGCGTTACAGCAATGAGGTAACACAAGAGGGCACGTGTACGGATTAGATCCATTCCATCCGCCGAAACCTCCATACGCCTAGCCCGATCCTCATTACCGGCCACCCACGGCAGCCCACAGAACAATCCAACGCTTCGATTAATTGCACAACGTAACCGCGAGCCTAGTAATTTCGTTAAATCAAGAGGCCAGCTCGAAAAGAAGCGTTACAAACGCCTTTCGCAACCAGCCCCCTCCAAACATTTTTGCACGCTCGCATTCCTTATCAACGCCCGCTATCTGCCGATCAACGAGCATCTCCAACTGGAAATTTGACTGGGAACCCCGCGCAAATCTTCTCCAACTGTCCGTGGTGCACGGCCGGCCGGCGAGGAATGCGCGCCTCGTTCAACCGTTAAAAACCTGCGCGGCGTGAAAAGTGGTCCATCGGTCCAGCCGGTCGATTTTCCAGATTCCCGAGAAACCGGGGCAGACTGGTGGGGAACATTTAGGGGATATAAGGTGCTGTAACAAGACAAGGCGGCCGTATGAACAGGAGTCGAATAGATAGTGAAAGTCCCCCAGAGCTAACAGGAGCGTAGATGGCAAGAGGGGGGTAGGAACGGGGGACCCCAGTAAGGTATATGAGGGCCTCAGTTCGAGCAACCGCTGGTACTCTAGCCTCGCTGCCTACTTACATTCACACACACTAACACAACTCACCACCTGGAACACAATGCACACCGTCGCGACGGTACGTATTCAGTGCGCCATCATCGTCATCGTTCTTATTACCGAGCCCTTCGCAAATCTCATCGTCCCACTTCTAATACATCGAAACGTCATCCTCCGCGGTTGCCGCATGATCGACGTGTCAACGTGCTCCCTCGCCGTCGACCACCTGGAGACGTGGTCCCGCGTGTGATGTGCTCGTTTCTGTCTCGAACTGTGCTTTGTGACTTGTGCATCCTGACTGGTGCACCGCGGCTGGACCTGGATCTATGCCCAGGCCTGATAGAGTTCGGTGGTCTACACCTCGATCTATGTACGCGTTAAAGGTCGCGCGTTTGTTCGATCCATAGTCGAGCGACGTAACGAGCGTGGAGAAATTTCATTAGGCCCCGGGGTGATGGGTGGCAGATCGTTATCCAGCGCGTCGCAGATGAATTACGGTTACGGTTGTGCAACCTCATTGCGTGCGCGCGAGATTTAAAAACGTTACTTAACAAAGGGGCCGTCCGTTTCCACGTATCGTGAAATTCTGAAAGTGGTGCGCCCCGCGCGTCGGCTATGCAGACTTTTATTTTCCTCGACGCCTACTCGCTCGACGAAACGGCGTTATGTAATGATCCCTGCCGAGCAGGAACACGCTCGAGAATTATGTCGGTCAGAGCGCGTGGCGGTAGAAACCGTTCGTGGCCGTTCGGGCGGAACAACAGGAAACCCGTTGGCGCAGATGGAAGCCCGCGTAAGAATGCCCGTCGACTTCTCGTCCGCCGGTTGTTTAGTGGACCGCGCATGCCCGCGCGACGGAGATTAGCCAGCTGGCGTGTACGCATTTATCGCGTGGCTCGCCCCGGCTAACGAGACTTTTACCGCGTAATCTGCGACCTGGCGATCACGAATCCGGTATCCTTCGGCTGCGGTTGTCCCCGGGACGTGGTGTAATAAAGTCACGTCTGGCGGTTAAGGCTCTGGTAACAACGGAGGGTCATGCATCACTGCTCGCGGACCTTTCCGCGAGCAATTACGTTTTATGAAGCCTCGAGATTAACGCTTTACGCGACGCTGACCGCGGGGCGATTAAATTTATAGTGCTCGTAGCCGCCGCGCACCGCCGTGAATCACAAGACGCACGAGTTTCGGATATGAATGGTCGAAAATGTTTCCTGAATGAAGAGAGGTTGTTAATTGTATATGATGCGGAGGATGCACGTCACACGCGAATTTAATTGGTCCAAGTACTTTTCAGGGGACATTGGCGCTCGAGACTTATGTACTATGTAATTGTAGTGGCTACTTAAGGGCTCATTCTGGTAATCACGCAGCAAAATTCGGCTACATTCAGGTTTTTTTTTCTCAGCGAATAGGGTAAGTGACCCAATTACGGATGGTGTCCCTATTACGGTGGGCTACCTATATTTTTATGAATTAAAAACACTGTATTTATACAACACCTGAAATAATTTTTTTTTCACAAAATTCAACGCTGATTTTATTCGGGAGAATTAAAACATTTTTACTTTAAACTCTTATATGTATTAAATTTCGTATTTAATTTAAATTTCGAAACAGCTAAGTGAAAGTGCTAAGAATTCGCATCTGTATATAAGTAAAGATGAATGTATACTTTTATGGAATGAAGTTTCGATTCTCTTTTTATGAGTAAATATTACCTAGATATTTCTTATAAAACGAAATAATCGTCAGTTTAAAATGGTTTTATCTAATAAAAATGGAAGTCCGTGATTAGTACCGATTCAACAAAATTGTATTTACTTTTATTTGTTTATTTCGGAAAAATGAGCAAACAACCAAAAGTGCGACGTCTAACCTTCAAAACGGAATCATGGGGTCTCGAATCCGTAATTGGAGCTCCATACAGGGACATATTTTCCATAATTGGGGCTCCGTAATAGGTGCAAAAATCTGTTTTTTTCGGTAGATCGGTATTCCACTAATTTTTAATTATTCCATACAAAATTATTTTTAGTGGGTTCCGGACCCATTAAACTTACTAGAGGGCACGAAAAAAAACAATTATCCCTAATTTGTCATTATTTTTAAAGAACAAAAGACCCGGAGTGCCACTAATCTGTCCGTAATTGGGTCACTTACCCTATGATGAATAACAATATCAAACTTCTTTTTCATCTATTAGGTTACTTATAATGTATATGGAACAATTTTTTAAATACACTTTTAATTGTGTTTTTCAATGTTCTTTGAAGTTAAAAATTGCGCCTTTGAAAAGACAGTGGGAGTGATTTCAGCACACAGATTCGTTTGAAACAAAAAACCAAACTGATTCTTAATCATTACGAGTACCGCTATCGCAGGTGCCAGAATTAGCCACGTACGCCAAAATTTAACAAAATTGCGCGCATTCAAACTTCAAGTATCGAAATTTTCCATTTTTCAATTTTGTCTTACGTCAAAAATAGCTGGGAAATCTGAGAATGTGTATGGCAGTCTCGAGCCATATGTGTCAGCCCTTAGAAAGTTCTAATTCAATTTTACCGGGAAACGTTACCGATATCCTGAAGAAATAAACCGCGGAAGTGGAGTCACTTAGTAATTGCAGTGGTGATCTTTACGACCGCTAATTGTAATCGATTAGAGTCAGAAAAAGTAACCGGGAACGATAGTATCGGCGATCGAAGGACGCACGTAACATTCTCAACGGCGGTCGGTGATTAGAAGATTTCTAATAAAACAAATTTCCACAGCAATAAGATTACCGTAGGATTAATTGTACATAATCTACGATAATCGCGTTTATATCACCACGCACTGACTATACCCAGAATAACACTTATCTGCACTTCCGCAGGTAATATCACTGGTGGCTGCCATACTGTCAGTATCGGCTCAGCAATACCAACAACCAGGTGGGAACTATGTCGACGAATACTCCGGGTACGAGTCGCCAAGGCCAGCCCATCCAACCCCCCGCAGCTACTCCGCGGACTCGGCGCCGTCTCGCCAAGCCGCCGCTCCCACCACCCCAAAGCCAACTCCCGTGGCCATCCTGAAGCAGATAAACAGGCACAACGAGGACGGCTCTTACACGTACGGCTTCGAGGGGGGCGATGGCTCCTTCAAGATCGAGACCAAGCTGCCGAATGGAGAGGTGAAGGGTAAATACGGTTTCGTGGACGACACTGGCAAGGTGCGAGTAGTGGAGTACGGCGCGAACCAATATGGCTTCCAACCCGCCGGCGAGGGTATAACCGTGGCGCCGCCCACGCTGGTGGACGAGACTACCAGCAAGGAGGCCCTGCAGGCCCAGGGGTACCAGGACGAGTACCAGCAACAGGCAGCCAGGGCGCAGCTCCCAGCACCCCGACCAGCACCCCAACAGATCCAATACGACCAATCGGCCTACCAGCAGCCCCAATCCCACACCCAGGCCATCTACCCCGGGCAGGTGGCGCCCAGGCAGCAGCCTCTGCAAAAGCCTCCCATTTTCACGCCCGCCGCCGCTCTTCCCCAACCCGCGTACCCGAGGCAGTCATCGATCCTCCAGCAAGCTGAAGAGCAGTCGCCACCTTCCCAGCTGTACAATCAGGGCCCCGCTCAGTTCGCGCCTGCCCCCGTTCAGGAGCACCGCTCCCAGCCACAGCCGCGCAGCCAGAGCGGCGGTATCCTCGACCAGCTGGCTAGGGATTACGCTCTGCCTCAGGGATCCTCGCCACCGTTGCACGACATCAGCTTCGGTTACTACTAGGCCCCTCTAGTCCCCACCCCTCCGTGTTCGTCAGGGTGCCCCCCCCCTGCGCGTTTTGGTCTTTCTATAACGTTCGAAGACGCGATGCCTCGATGGCGTGCCGTTTCTTTCACGTGGTCGCGGCGTGGCCCGTCCACTCTGGCGGGCTGCTCTGGGATTCGTGTATCACGTGTCGATTATTACCGAAATCGATTGGCAAGGAGTGCAGAGCTTCGGGAGATATCGAGAGGGAGTATCGTGGAGAGGATGCCAGGGAGGGGATTCTTGTGACGTAGAAGAATTAGCTGGACGTCCTTGGTTTCCATTTCGGTAATAAGCAGGTCGCTGTCTGTCTACCCGAGTCGTAATTACTGTAATACTAATAGCACGAGTCTATCCTTGCCATTGGAACCAAATGTTAAGAGAATATTTGATGCGAGCTCTGCTAACCCACGACTGTTGAGTGGAGATGCAGAGGGTACTGTTACCGCGACTGAGAGACTTTGTGCTGTCGATATCTTCTCGCCCTTCTTCTATCAAACACTTGTATAGTGAAAGATTCCGTGGAATCTCGACTTAATTTTAATGTAGCCCTTACTGGACATATTATGTATGTAGCTCGTAATGAATTTTATTTGATGAAACTGTTTGCTTTTCATTCTTCAAAACATCCGGTTCCTCGCAGTGAGAGTACCCTCGTTTCCGCTCGATCGACGTGAAGAACATATGTAAAAATTCTATCGCTTGCACCGTGGCGTGAATGATTGTAAAGATATTGTAAATAAAATTCCACGATCCACGGCAGGTGTCCGTGCTGGTTTGAATCCTGCGGAGTGCAGCTTCCACGCGTCGCGAAGGATAACGCAACCATGTCTTTTTTTTCTTCCGAGGAGAACCCTCGCTTCGTCAAGCCGCGTCTTCGATTTCGTGTCTAGCGGGACTGCATAATAAATACAGCACGCTTACTATTTGTAATTAGATTGGAATAAAGTAAGACCAACGTAACACTTCACGTAACTGTAACGCAAACCTATTTATATCTGATTATGAGGATTAAAAGTGTTTTTACTCATGATTCTGACGCCTTCTGATCGCAGGTCACGTTTCAATTTTATTAATGAATGCGCCAGTGAATATTGACAAATGGCCCCTGCAACTTTCTAAGCGGTCCCGTTTTTGAACTGGTCGGACCGGGATAGTTGCTTTCAACGAACGACCTTTCGAATTATTCCTTCTATGATCGGCATAGCAACGGGCTCACTTTAATTGTATCAAGTTATACCGGAACCACGTTCGTTGGAATTTCAGTTACGAAATTTCGACGACCTTCGCGTTCGTTCCACGGAAAAGTTTATGTGGACTGGACACTACAATGGTGCCGCGCGGTTACGTCAGATTTCGAAGCAAAAGGTAATGTAGTGATTCTGTTCATTATATGCTAATTAAGCTGTTGATGGATCGAGATTTCTGGGGCTGTGAAGCAGCAAGAGTATTCTATGAAGAGCTTTCTAGAGTTCCCTACAGACATTTCACTTTTCTTGACATGTGCAGTATTGTTAGGGAAGGCTATTTTCAGTGTTTAACTTTCTTGTTGGAGTATTTCTGATTATGGGTTCTGTAAGAAGCTAGATATGTAAATGTTTAAAGTACCTTAAGCCAACGTGTATTGCAAGCAAAAACTTCTTTTCAACTAATTACTTGAGTAAAATAAAGTTTCTCTAAAATATATTGAATCAAAGGTGAGGAAATAAAAATGGAGAAAGTGAAAGATGTGAAACTTTGAACTTCAGAGTCCTCAACTTTTTCAAAAATTTATCTTTCACGAACTTTATTTCTCCTCAGTTACCATCGCAGTAATGCAGCCTGAATTACGCGTGCAGCCTGCAACGACGGCTACCAGAAATACATTCGAGTAAAGTGGGTTCCATAACAGCTGCGCCTTACTCTACGGTATAGAAAGTGCGAGGCACAGAAATCAATGCATATTTACAGATAAATCAATCATATTGAAATTAACCAGTGCATCTACTCGATATAATTTACTGTTTTTTCTCAAAATTTCTTGTTTTCCAAAGCCCAATTTCCTAAGCTTGAATAAACTTTAGATTTAACTACTTTCTTGCTAAAAGCATACTCTCACCCAGTTTTCAGAATCAGAGAAGTATACACGTATATTTTTCTAAGTAAATAGTGAAACTATGGCAATGTACGTTTCAAAACAAAGAATAATACAGCGACGCTTCTCTTTTCCCAAATCTTTCCATCACTTTTCCGGATCCATAAAATGACGAAATTCCTGCGTACGAAAGAATAGAATTTACAGCCGTCTTCTCGCACGACGAACAAGCTCAGCAGCGACACGAAATTCTCTATTATCTCCCAGATCTTCGCCACCGAAATTCATACAATTCCCACGCGCGTCCTTTTGTTGCAACTTGACAGTTTTCTACGCTACAACAGCGCTTCCTTCGATGTCGCCACACCGACATTTCTCTGGACACTCGGAGGAATATGCGTGTACCGTGGCCCGCACAGCCTTATTCAACAAAAGTACTACTCCATTCAGAAGATTTCGAAGTTAAATATGGCTCCATTGTGTTTTTCGAGAGCATGAATATTCACTTCTGTTTCGCTGACCGTGGTAGTAAGGTACGCTTAGTGTTGCCTCACGAAATCTTGAGCATTGTTCCAAATTTCAGCACTTGTATCCACTAATTTCTCTGTAACACCTATGCCATTAATAATCTCCAACATTAATTGAGGAGTTGAACTGGTGAACGATGTAGGTAAGTGGCAAAAAAATAAAAAATAATTTTTTTTATCGACACAGGATGTGGATTCCACGAGGAATGTGGTGGCAAAAGTTATAAGGCTATTTAACTTATTTTATAATATTTAATTTATATAACGTATTTTATAATAATTTATTTTATTAGGGCTATCGCTGGGGTGAAGCACGAAGAAAGTACCAGCAACCTCACGGCTCTAATCTTTTTATTTCCCTCCAAATCTGTAAAGGTAGTACACGCTGAAAGTGCATTGCGATAAACGATCAAATTTAGATAAAGTGACAGGCCAACGTTTTTTGTTTCCACTGAAAATTTTCACTGCTCGCACATCCTTTATCATTTCAACTCCCCAATTAGCAATTGCCCTCAAAACTATCTGAAATAAAAGACACACCAGTGTACTTATCATTACTAGTCTGTCACCTAACAAGAAATCAAATATCACTGCCAACATTTCTCCACAAAAATCGTCCACAACATTAATCCACACCACGAGGAACTTTACGAAACACTTGCACAGCGTGCTCACGCATCATAGACGCAGATACCACCCTTAAATTAGTATGAATAAAACGTCAAGGTTTACAGGACGACTCGCAGGAAAATGTCTTGGCACCGTACCAAACGATCGTGTCATAATGCACGTCTGCGCCAGGTGAGCATTACTCCATGTGCATTGACCTTCTTCTTCTGTGCAACAAGGCTGCCGCCATCACGTTCGCAGGTGTAACGTTGTACGAAGATTCGCGGGTTGCGCAATGGCGTATAATAATATCGACGCGCGTGTCAGTGACTCGGGGCCTATAGAAAGTTTGCACTCGTCAAAAGTAATTCGACTTTCTTCCGCGTTCCTTCGCCACTGCACAATTCCGATGGCCCTCGCGCCGGTAATTTTGTCAACGACGAAACAAAAATATCGTGTCTCACGTGGGACTTTAATCTCACCAGACAATTATTTCATTATTCTATTACTTTTTTTTTAAAATTAGACTCTCGCGAGATTTTTCATTATTTACATTTAGTTGTTGAGATTTTTGTCTGATGATGGAAAAGTCTCATGTAAAATCTCGTCGTGGATTCGCATCTTTACAGTGCAACTGGCAGGCGGGCATCGCTCGTCGAGTTGATAGAAATTTCGTCGATGACTCGATAGGAGAAGCAGTTCGGGTGACGTTTGTTATCGTCTAAGCGAGTCACGCAAAGTTTGCCCACGGGTTTCAACACGCCAGGCCATAGTTACAGGGACTGCCTACTTTGCCGGAATTTATCGTCATCGTTGGAATCGTTGATCGGTTGATGCAAGCTGTCGTGACCTACCCGTCGATTTCAGTTCTGCGTAAATGATTTGAAACGTCTTGGCAACTCTCGTCCAACGAACGGCGGCCTATAACGGGGGTACGCGTCAGATACGGCGTTTTCTTCTGGGGAACGAAGGTGCGTTTGCGGAAACCTTGTTCAGCACGGTCTGTCGGCGGTTTTGCGAGGTACTGTCTCAACAGTCGTTGATCATTCCGTATAATTTCGTGACGAAACAGCAATGCTTAAGGGACTAAAAAAGGATTGGGCTCGTTTTCGGTTAAACGCCTCTCTCGTCTTTCTGATGCGACTTTGTTCTTTTTTTAGAGGCAGACGGAATGTTTTCAGAAGATCGATGAAAATAAATTGTGCAACATGGGTGCGATGAATGCACGTGAAATTTGCTTGGAAGCGAAAGGAGAAATTGCTCCTCGATGAAGTTAACAAGTGCTTGGATAAACACAAACATGATCTCGGTGTTTCTGCATTTTCTAACGGGGATCTCGGGACATTAATAGCATGGCGAGTAATTTTTATTCGTATAAAGCCGGAAGGCGAAACGGAGATAAGGGAACAAAGATATCTAATGAAATTGTAAATCGAGTGTTGCAGCTGCGAGCGCGAAGACGGACACGTGAAAAGAACTTTCCCCTTCGAAAGTTCTAAGACGGCCAGCTGAGCAACGTAGAAGCATTTTATCGTTGAGATTTAAAACACCATCTTGCGACGATAATTCGTTAATACTATTAAAATAATATTTCAAATCAACCAACGTATAAAAGGGGTAATTTATTACAGTCACGAATGCTTTGTTATTCATCCATTACTGTTTTATTAATACACTTGTTAGCGTAGAATCTATTATTTGTATATATTCCTAAGTAGGTTCTGAATGTATTAATGGTGATCTAGTCGTTAATATTTTAGTACTGTTATTTTTAATCATCAACTTATCTTACTATTGCCACTTATTATTATTCTAGCTATTATACTATGAAAATTGCGTGCTACTGATACATTATCATAATCTTAACTGTTCATTTCTCCATCCTTCAAGCCAGAAAGTTTCCACGAAAGCAGTTTAGTTATCTTTATATCCTAAAGACTGAGGAAAGTGGTTATCGAGTGGCCATTAAATGGCTACTCACATTTTCCTCTACCCCATTCAATTAAACCATTTTCAAACGTTAAAATCCAGCACATTACTAATAAATGGGACAAATTAATCCTGCACTACAAGCCTAATAGCGTTCTACCTTTTTGTGCAAGAATAATTTAGAATTCAAAGTAAAGTTCCACTTTTCTTGCGTCAGAGCTATGTCCCCTTTTTCCGTTCAACAGAAACGAGGTCTTAAAAGTCTGCTAGCAACGGAACGGGGAAGCACAGTGTAAATAAACTTCACCAGTGTATCCGCTCGTTTCTTCCCATTGATGGTGCCGAGAGTGAGCTGGAATCGTCGCCTCTTTCTCGCGGTAATGAAAGTAGGTAAGTGCATTTTCTTCCGAGAAACCGGCCCCGCGATGGAGCATAAATCATGACAGATAAAGCGGGTTATTCGTGTTATTGATTTCATTCCATTTTACCTGCTTTTCGCGTCTTATTAATATCATCGAGGGATAAAAAATACCCGGTCGTTAAATGTAATTCACTTTCTACGTTACAGGGGAACTTACAAGGCTCTATTACTCCCCGTTTTCCAAAACATCTGGGATCACCGCAGAAATGAAAACATGTTTGACTAATCGTTCCTCTGACCGTACAGTGCACATTAAATGATTTTTTACTTTTTATCGAGCCCAGACTTTAAAGGACTTACAAAGGTGCTCGCACTTTTACTTTACACATTCTTTTTATAATCTCGCACCTCTGTGTTCAAGCGGATGATGGAGGTACTTTCTAAACGCGATATTGTAAGACTATTAGCGATGGTTCGATAGCTGAATCGTTCGTTTAAAATTCGATCAAATTCGAGGAACGTATCGTAAATAGATATACCCGGCGGGGAAAGTTTACTTCCTTTTGTTTTCACTTTTAGACAGTGCATAGCATCGTTTTTATGTGCGTTACGTTTTAGGCGTGCGAGCGTAAGCTTGATGCATTTTAAAATCTGTCTAAATATGATGGATTCGAATCCACTTCCGGTGGAGTTACTGGACAAGGTACTTGGTGTTTGGACTATGCGCGCAGTTAGTGAATAGATCAAGTGCAACGGATCTGTGTGTGCATCCCTTGGCCAATGAAATAAGGGAAAGTCAAATTAGCCTGAGATTTCAAGCATCACGTGCTTTATGGACAGTGCGCGAAGTAGGAACACCGACGACTCTCTCAAATTACGATGCAGCATTTTCAAAGCTGCTTCGGGTATCGTCGACGATCGCCAGTTCCCATTCGCACTTTCATCTAATACCAGCATCGCGGGGGTCTCACGTGTGGAGTATTCGTTGCGGTTAAAATGTGATTAATTATTGCCTCGAAGTCGTTGAACGCGGTATCGAGCTTCCTACTTTTAATAAGCATGCTGATCGTTTGGTTATTTACTCAAACATTCAAACGTTGTAATTACGAGACAGGAATTTATACTTGGCACTGAAATGGACGTGGCATTAACCTTCCATTTAAGTTCTACTTTATGAATGATGTTTAAATTGTGCATGTTATTTGAAGTGTCACTTGCAAGTGTGTATTAAATGGCATTATTTTAAAGTAATGTGTTCTACTTTTTATATGCAATGCATTTTATAATACAATAATAAAGTCATCTGCAACTTTGAATCTGCATAATATAAGTTTCTACACTCTAGAAAGCTGAATACACTTAGAATGCGAGACGAAGACTTCAGAAATTTTTAATTGCAACAATATCTCATACTAATCATGTATAATAATCACATTCCTAAGAAAATTCTTCCTACCTTCGAATCCTTCCAAATAAGAATATAATAATTAATAAGTGTTCAACAACGAAGGCTTCTTATTCTTAGAAAATACCACCAATTATCCTTCACACATTCCAAGTAGGGGGAGTTGGGGCACTTTGATGCAGGGGGCACAATGAAACATTAATATTATCTTGATATCTATAGGGTAACATTTTATAATCTTATATCATCTTTGAAGATCATAGAGTATACTGTTTTTGATCATTTTTTGAACATCTGACTGTTTCTAGATATCAAGAGAATATTAATGTTTCATTGTGCCCCTTGCACCAAAGTGCCCCAACTCCCCCTACCAGCTCCAAAAAACGTCACACCACATCTCTATCTTCCAATAAACACCCCAAAATTCCTCATCAAACCTTCCCAAACATAATATTAAACCAAACATTCTACTCTATTCCAAAGTCTACCTCCAAAATCCACAAACAACGCCAGCAAAGCATAAGCTACACCCTCATTCATCTTCCACAAGCGTTTCGCCTGAGAGTCACGTTCGAACGGTGCCTCCGAAAACATTCCACCAGTTACGTCATTCCATTAGGCAGGAATCGAAATGCAGCCTACAACGGAGAACGTTTCCCGCCGAATCGAAGGAGATCGTTATCGGCTCGAGCTTGTAAAACACCTAGTGCCGATCCTCGCGCGGAGCTCGACCTATATCCAGCTGACATGACAGCCGGACGCGTCCCATGGCTGCGTCTACGCGCGTTCACATAATGCAGGTTACGTTCACGCACACCCACCGGCAATTTGGCAATGACAGGCCCGTGGCACGGCGGTTTGGCAATGGCCATGCCGTGCCCCGGCCTCCGGGGAGTCTAATTTGCGGGTGTAACGCGCCGCCGAAGAGGACGGCGTTACTATCCGCGGCGGGCCCCCACTATCAGCAAAACCGTTCGTATAGGTTATAAAGGACCGAGCAGCGTACTATACGACTGCACTCTCTCAGTGAAACTCTCGGAGGATCGTTCCCCCCAAGCAGCCCGTACCCTCCTCGTCTGCGACGCGTGCACCATGAGGATTATATCTGTGGTATGTAGACTGGCTTCTGTAATTTCGCTCCTTTCTACGCGGGGGCTTTCACGCGAGGGCGGGTCGCGAGCCATTGTCTCGACGTGCTTCCGTGTAATGTTCCATCGACAGGGCACGCAGAAGCTGGGGATGAGTACATTTCGGGGAGTTTTGCACGACACTTTGGGCAATAATGGCCTTGTGGATCGGTTTTGGAGAGTGGATGAAATTTTCGGGGTGAATGGTTGCTGCTTTTTAGTGGAGAAGTAGATATGTTTATTGAATGTTCCAGTGTTGCAAGTGGGGCATACCTTAGTAAGCGATGGAATTATTTTAATGCGTGACTTTTTAGTTAAAATGGACTTGTCGCGATTGAATGATAGTGAGCTTGAGTTTTTTTTTTAGTGTAAATATGAATTTTTTTAATTCTTTTGTTTCGAATTTTATGTATGAGTTTCGAACTCACTCGAATTTGTCTGGGTACACCTAATAGACAGTATCTTGAAAAATTTGGGGCGAATCGGATATTTCGCACTTTTTGGTTTTATGCTTGTAAAAGAAAGAGTTTTCAGTTTGGTTTTATTTTTTGTTATTAATGATCAAGCCAAAGGGGTACTAGTTATTAATATATAATATAAAACTAGATTTTCTAATTTTTAATTAATTATTGTTTTACCATCAAACACACAGTGAACTGTTCGCCTCGGTCGACCCTACTGAAAAATCTTGAAATTGGCATGAGATTATGGTTCCTTAGTTTTCTGCTGAACTTCTAAATATTGCGTTGGAGATAGTCTCACGTTCGTCGTCTGGGAGTGACTTCAATGCCTGGTAGACGACACCGCAGTTGTATTTCGAGCGTTAGCCTCTATCGAAAATTATGCAACGAAATGTGCTCTGAATACTTTCGACTGTCTTTCGTGCTTGCATTATAAATACCGTTGGCTGAATATTAATGTTAAATAATAGTTTAAATTATTCGTGTCACACCCACTGTTCACCAATAGGAGAAAACTTAATTACAATCTAACCTGAGAGCGGCAGCAATCAGACCAGTATTTCCTAATATTAACAGTTGATGTGATGTTACAAGACTGCTACTTAATTGTTAATTATATCAATAGATGGATAGATAGTATAACTGTATCTTCTTATAAATTACTTGAATCAGGATTTCTTTTTATTCAGGAAGTGTTACAAGCATTTCTGATAAATAATCCAATTTTTTCTCAGACAAAGGTAGCCCAGTCTATAAATAACCATGAATCACAATCTCATATTTAATATACCTGTAATTACTATACATTTCCTTTACCTGTGTAATAATTAAGATGCACAGGGCTTTTATTGAATGAAAAATAGGTGTACTCTTCCCACGGTCGTTGCAGACATCCATGTACCAGAGAATAATTTCTGTTACAACGTATCTCGTTAAAACAATAATCCATTAAAGCCCCCGTAGAAACGTGTACGCATTCTTCAGCTTCTCGTACGCACCACGCTGTAACTACTCACAGTGCAGCCAGCAGTTATTATTTTCAACAAGCGTCTTACTTTTTCCTCTATCTTATACATAGAAAATATTCGAATTTTCTAAATTTAGGAACATCGAATTTGACGAACCTAAACGTGATATTTTCTGACTAAAAGTAGATAGAATTGAAATATCTACTTTGTTTCTTTCACGAATGAATCTAATTATTTATTAGTGACAAGAAAGCGGTTGGCCAATTTCCGTTCCATTTCTGTCTTCATGGTGATGTGACTAGGCTTCGTTATGAATTAACAAGTATGTATGTGGAGCAACGAAAGTGTTGAAACCTTGTGTCGTCTGTCGCGCTCATGCGTCGCCATTCATAGAAAATTCGTCATAATTAACGAAAGCATTTCCCTTACTTGTTCAGAGGGGCATTCTCTTCTTAATTCCTGTGGGAATTTTCAGTCGTTCCAGGTTTCACTTGCGATCTTCTCTCGTGTGATCAAACGATCAGTTGTGCGAAAACATGCATAGAAACTCCAGTAAAACTGTAATTTCACCGTTTTTACACCTGTGGCGTTTGTTCAAGCTATAAGGAATATATTAATGACTCAAGTTCAATTTACTTGTTCTTCTGCCTCGATACGGCTAGCTCCTGTTGGGGAAAGCGTTCCTAGCGTGTACCTAATTAAATAATAACGAGTTCCCTAGTTATTCGAATGGCTAATTAATTAATTCGAGTTGTGAGCAAGTTTGATTATTCTTCAGTAAGGGAAACAGGTATTTGTATAGAAATATTTTTACATTCTGTTCTGAATATTTGTTCCAGGTATGGTACAGAGATTTTTAATTGCCTCTTGCATTCAGACTTCGGTGAATATTAGAGAATTCTTTTCTACTTTACCAAATTATTAATGCTTCCATCTTAGACGAAGTCGTTAGAAACTTTGTTAAAGGAAACATGGGAATGATCGAGGATCAACAGTCCGCTCGCCTAGAGTGTTTTATTATAGCTACTTTCACCAATTTATAGCGAAACCTGTTATTTCGTATATTTTTTAGTAAACCAGCGTTCAGTTTCATTGTCGTCAACTTAAGTAGCCTTGTCAGCGATTGCTTAGTCACGAACGATACGAATTAGAAAGACTCGTAGATTTTTTAAATGTCATGTAATATATATATTCATAGATTAAACAGTGCATGACAAATATCTCACTATTAAGACAAAATAAAAGTTCTGGAAAACAGTCCTTTCAAAAGCCTCCTTAAGCTTATACTAGTAACCCTCATAAATCTTCATAAATATGATTACCAGAACTATTACTCTCAATACCACCGGTAATAACAGTAATTATCCCAAAGCATCTACAAGTAGCAACATTAAACCTTCGCGGTAAAGAAAACGTTTCCTGCACTTAAAACACATTAACCATTGCAATTATTTAACGACCACTTTGTACTGGTAGACGCACTAAAAACATCCATTTTAAAACACCTTCATGGAGTTCTAAACCTGACATTCTTCTACGCTTCGAAATTGTTTCCAAAAATTCATTTATTCTCATATTTCTCCTGTAAACTACTCGGGCGCGTATTTTACTATTAAAAAAGTCATCTTCGACAAATAACTTATGCTCGACCAAAACATCCTACCTCAAACCTACCTCACAGACCATCTCCAAAATAATTAATCGAAGCGTTTAATCACAGCTCGAATCGAACCGTGTCCGCCACAGCAACGATGCATCGAATTTTGAACACGTCCTCGCTGAGACCTAGTTTCGGCCTGATAGAAACCAATGACGGAGAAACTGTCCGACGATAAGTTGCGAAAGCGAGGCTAACGCGCGCAACGGGGGTAGATGTTGCTTTCCTCGCGAACAGTCATCAGCATCGGTACTTGCTCTCTACCTCGATCGCCTGGCCACGGAAAATTGGCGCCCCCTGTATCCGCTACAAATTAGTCGTTGTTAGAACTCGGTTTACGATCGTTCTCCCCGTTTCGTAACGAAAGGAAAATCGTCGGGGCCGCTTAACAAAATCGCTCTAATGGTGCCAGTTGCGTGTGTACAGCGTTGGTAAACGCGGCCCCGGCTAATCTTACCGTGTGTAATTAAATCAAATGGGACGTAGCGGCGCACGTCCTAAACTAACAACGAATCAGACAAATCGGGAATGTTGAAACTGCGACTGGCACGCGTTCACGACTCATTGGTGGCTTTAGGAAATCCGTGTAACGCTGGTCGGCACGGTAACAGTTTCCAGTAAACGGCGCTTTAACGGGGAACTTTCCCGTTTTTGCACACCTCCGATGGAACGGGCTCATTAGATAGCCGGGCCGCAGGAATAGTGAGAGCAAGAACGCTTCGTGTGCAGGAAGACTCCCGCGTCCCCCCTGAAATGTACCGCGGCGCAGGAACTTTGGATCATTATAGCGCGGCGTGTTCGGCAGAAATGTACGACGATAACAAATCCTCCTAATTAACAGTCTAACGCAGACTTTCTCGGTCTTGCGTCTCATCTTACGGGCCTCAGAATAATCTTGTAACTTAATTAGACGTTAAATGATGTATGCATGCCTGAAGCTTTCGTCATTCCATTGGAGAACTTCGTTATAGGCTATGGGATCTGAATTTCTTCCATTTTAGCATAGAAATTCAAAGAATTCTGAAACTTTGTGAATATGTAGGGAATTTCCTCCTGATTAAAACGCAATTTTTGTTTGCAGTCTATATTCGCTTTAAGGGGGTGTAAGTGACCCCTGAAAATCCGGTTATTTTTCGATTTTCTGTTATAAAGCGTGAACTGTAAAATATTTTTTACCAAATGATAGATCTAATTAAAAGAAGTAACTATTGCCTGGAAACTTTTTTTGTATCAACAGTTCACGAATTATAACACAAAATCGGAAAATAGTCGAATTTTCTGGAGTTAATACTTAATTTCACATCCGTTTGGTGTGAATTTGGGCAGCAAACAAAAATTGCGTAATCGGGAGGAAATCACCTACATATTCACAAATTTTCAGATTTTTGTGAATTTCCGGAATCGGGATCTTCCCTTGTAAGAATGAGAAACGCATATTATGAACAATTTGCTTATATTTTTCTGGAAGTTAAAAGGGTCCCTAAATAAAAACTTGATGGGGGTCAAAAAGGACCCGTGGGACATAGTTAGGAATTATGAAATGAGAGCACGTTTCGGGAAAAAAGACTCAAGGTATGTCGGAGTTAAAAAAGTATTTCTTTTTTCTGAATGATCACTGACATAACAGTTCCAATTTATTGCTATTGTTCATCGCTATTTCTGCAAATCCACGTTGATCTACTTGCGAAGCGGAACAGAAAAGTAGAGATGCCTTACTTTCAATGTAGAAATTGGTTCCAACTTCTTTTCCATTGTCGTGGAAGATACGCATCGCTGGTTAATAGTGCATCGGCTGCTAAAAACAGGATCCTGTGAGTCTCGGGAGATTTTCGCCGCGCTCGAGCCGGTGAAATGTGAGAAACGAAATGCAAAACGTAGTGTGGGAAACTGTGAAAGAGCCTGGTAAGAGTGAAAATGCATCCAAGGCAAGGGTTAAACGTGGTCACGCTCGGCTGATTCGTAACGCGCTAATAGAACGTGCCCGTGCACACGGTATCTAATTTTCCAATGCTTCCTTAACCGACGTTACATAGGAACGTTTTTTTTTTTCGCTGCTTATTATGCTTCCTTTCTGACATTTCTCGGCGACTGCATGCCAGGGAATAAGGTGAACGATTCGTGAAACGACTAACCTCGAGCTACAAGTCACGTTACATTTACTTCTTTTGATAAATCGCACTGGATCTTCTTCAAGATTTTACTGAACCTTTACTTTTTAAATATTCATTGTCTAAGGTACTAATAAGGCTACCAACATCGAGGATACCAAAAACAATTTCCAAATAAAAGTTGCTAACTATACATTATTCTTAAAAAATGCACTCCACTCTTCAATCAACCTCCACATCTTAAACTTCAAATCGAACTGCAAATTATTCCTGAAAATCGCAACCTGAGCTTCGCTAATCTCTTACAAGATAAACTTCGAGGATAGATAGGCGACATCTCTCAGAATAAATACAGAAATAAATTTACCGCACCAAATCCAAACATTTCGACGAAAAGTGAAAGAAACACGTCTCGGACCTCGTCGATGCATCATATTTGAATAATAGTAAAGCGACCCATCAAATCGAAAGCAATAATAACTGTACTCGGTCAGTGGGGATTTTCAGTGCCCTGGCTCGCTTTCCAACTGTTAAACGAAGGGAAACGCGAGTGGAAGAGACAAGGGCAGAGCGGGTCCTGCATACCAATGCTCGGTTCTCAACGCCCATACGAAATGAGTCACGTTCACTCTCACTTGCTCTACGCGAAACCGTATTTAGACTCTATGCACTCTTTCCCCGAGCATTTTACCAGGCCTGGGGAACGTTCGGCTCTTTACACTTTCGAACGTTCGTCTCGACCTTACGCGACGAACAATCACCGCCGCGCAACGACTCGCGGGCGCACCCTTTCACATCTGTCTCGCTTCCGGCGGATACATTCTGCCGGGAAACGGGAGGACATGCGCGTCATCTTGCATCCTCTATCACGTCCAACTGGGTTCTATAGATCTCGAGATACGCCGCTCCGTTATTCACCTGTCGCTGTACCCGCGGCACCTCTGTCCTATCTTCGAATGGATCGAAACCGAATGGATCGAAATCGAACGAGAATTACGACGTTGACACTAATGGCGGCATTACCATTGAAATGCTTCTCTCGATACATGGAAAATAATCTGTGGACGTTTCGCTGAGGGGAGCTGTTACCGTGGGTAGGAGTTTGTTATTTTATAGCTGCGTGCGCGGCGACTCGTGCAGTGATTCAGTGCTTTCTAGACGCATGAGAAGAAACTCGACCAGCAAGGTCGTACGCAGCGACCACACGTTTGTTTCCCTCTGACGTGTAGAAGGATGCGAATTCTTTTCTGACTGATGCATATGCAATGGCTGGATAGAGTTTATATGACGATAAGGTGGATTTGTTTTGAGGAATGCTTGGGAGAGTTGGTGTTTTCTTATTTGTAGCTGATTTCTTTTAATATTTCTGTCGTTTATATTTCAATATTGTAGGAATAGGTTTCGTAATTAATATATATTCGGGAGTCCCTTATTTCGAGCTCCCTCTTCTGGGGTTCCTGATCCCAAAATATTTCTATACATGTGGGATTTTCTTTGCAACTCAGTGCTTTAAGGTTACTTTTGTAAAACTTGAGTCTCCATTCCTTTCAAAGCGACACTGAATCATGTTCTCCTCCACTGAGGCATCTCCGTACGCCTAATTATGTGGTTGTTCCACTTCCCAAGCGTTATTCGCTGGACCACCTGTCCAACTCCGAAATAAACAGAAAAGTTAGGCTTCATATCTAATATTACAGTTGTAGAACATATTTTGTCCCTGAACATACACTCTAATAGCATTTCTCGACAAGAAATTTCATTCTCTATTGGCTTCGCACGAACGTTTCCTAAGAACCAATGGCCCCAAGTTGCACCACATTCACCAACGCCGAGCACAGAAAGAATCGTACGTGTGCACGCTCATTACGTCGGTCAACTAATTAAAGCCGGCCAGCAGGTGGTTTAATCTGAAACGAATCATCGATCGTGGACAGCTTCCGCTACGGAAATACGAGCGAAGAAAGCCTACACGAGACACTTTAACTACTTCCTCCCTTGAAACACGATATAAATCAAACGCCTGGCTCTCCTAACCGTATCTGGATCAGATACGCGTTACGCAGCGCTTGCTGCAACAGAGAACGCGATTCTGAAAATGCGGCTAGTTGCCGTCATTTTTTTTCCTAAAAGCAACGGTTCACCTTCACCGTGAAAGTGATCGTTTGTCGGCGTTCTAAGCTAGCCGTTTGCTAGCTGATGCGTGCAATTGCCGCGATAACATCGGGCCAGAAAATCTTCATCACCAGGGAAATACCTTCGAGCGATTCTGATCCCACGATGTCGCCGGAAAATTTTGTTGTTTGACTTATAGATGCAAATATAGGGTGGACGAAGGAGTTAAGAATTGGATTCGTCGAATGACACATCAGTTCCGAAGGTGGTTGCGAAGCAATCCCTGACTCTTTGAACTTTCAGTAATCTTTCCCCCCTCTCTGTACCCCGATGCATAGGTAACGGAAATAAATTGAAGTAATTGTAGCAAATAGGAACGCCGCTTCCAGCTACCGCCTCCCTCAAACAACAAGCTTACTTTTACTTTCGAAAGAGTAGCCTGGAACGGGTCGACCGAACCAACACTGCGCTCTTTCTCCGTCTGTAAATATAATGCTAGAAATCAGGACTATATAACAATGCCAAGCCATTACTCCGCTACTATACTATCAAAAATTAAACGATTTCCGAGACTTGGAGTTCACTCAAACTCATACCCAGATTGAAAATATTAAGTCACCGCAAAAGTTCGTTCCCTTTATTCTACCAAAGTTTTTTTTAAAAGTACAAATATATTATAAACTTCCTTAATCAAAGTATTTTCCTTGGATAGTCATGGCCTTTAGTTACTCCCTTCATAAAAGTACAAGTAGGTGTAATAAAAGAGACATTTCCATGCACCTAATAGAAGAAACTTTTGCACCGACATAATATTTAAAACATCCCTTTTGACAATCCCCATTGAACACGGGAGCAATGAAATATCTCAGTTTCGAAGATGACAATCCCACATTTTACATTCCAAAGTATCCGGAAACTTGAACTTCCACCACCGAGTAATTGCGAAATGCCAAACGAGAACTCGGTTGCCCCCAAGCATCCTCCACGTTCGTTGCTGCTATTGATATCGTTTCGACCCATTTTCCCGCTGCGGAATGGTGCAGCAACCGCGATTCCGAGGGAATCGTGGGGACGTCTGCGTGCAGCCAGGCGGACCGCCTCCGTAACGCTTACTTTCGTAGGAGTATTTTAAAGCGAGACAGGTTTACGCGGCAGTGCTGTTCTTCCTTTCTCTGGAAAGTCGCAGCTAGAGGGCTAGACAAGGCGTGGTAGGCCCGATTCCTTCCAACCAGATCGACCGAATGTGTCCGTGCCTCTCACTGTATGTGACTGGCATGCTCCAACGGTGATTACAGAGCCCGGCCGCGGCGTCACGATTTTCCAGACCAGATGGAGAGTCATTAGACTGTACACGCTTGCAGTGGACCAGGCTATCGTGGCCAGTGGGCCCCGTTCTCCGTAATGACCACGGAGTAGCCAGCGATGCCGGTTCTGTGCGGCTACAATCGAGCCCCCACGATGATTGGATCAATAACGAGGAAAAAGGGGACAAAATTAGATCCTTCCTGGCTACTTAGTTTCGTTAGTGATCCTTCTGTACCTGGTCTTGATTATCCTCTGTTTAGCAATGGCAGTTCCGCGGGATTTGATAGCTGATTGAACTTAGTCGTGTTTAAATGGGATTAAGTGATCCAGGTGAATGTTACTTTTTTATTAGATTACTTGGTGGTGTTTCTTTAGCGTGCTTGTTTTATTTATGTTCCTTGTTAGAGAGATGAATTTGTTTTTCGAGGTGCAAGAAACGTTCTGGATTCAACGGAGCGATAAATGAAGCGTGTTGGTTTTAGGTGGGTTTTAAGATCAATCGATTGCTTCATCGGTTAAACGGTACCTTTTGGCAGATCAACTCAGCGCGAGTTTCATAAGTGGTTCGTAAAAAGGAAAAGTGTGTTTCATGAAGGTGATCCTTTCACGCTGCTGAAGAGAGGGTACTATGAATAGCACCGACTTTCAGTAGTCGTTAACGTCTGTGGGCAGACCTTCTGCGATATAACTTAAACAGCTTACAATTAGTGGAGCTACTTTATCGAATTTAGCTTACGGCTCTTTCGTTCTAAATAATGTAAACCAAGTACAAAACCACGTGACACTAATTACCTAACCATTTCCATCAGATTCCACACGATTCTATAACCGTTTCGCGTTACGTTCGTCGTGGAACAAAGCTCGGCGAAACACAGCGTGACAGCGGCACATAAATCACACCACCGCGAACAGCCAAATCGGAACTTTCAGATACGAAGTTCCTGACGCTATTCAGCACACCCGAGGCATTATTTTTATTCCCCTTTCAACCACTTTCGATCGCAAACAGAGGAGGGTCCACGAGCCAGTGGTCAGATCTTTCGATGACCTTCGATTCTCCCAGTGCTGACGAAACGCGTTCCATTCGTCGCGTTTCGTCAGGAAGGATAGCGGCGTTTTGCCACTGCTCGAATTAATCTGCTCACGCTCGCAAAGCACGATGCATACCGTATCGTTCGAAAGTCCCGTAACGACGTACCACCCTGTCTCAAGGACAAGCCGTGTGCCAAAGGCGTCTCGAATATTCCCGCGGCTGCGCGCCCACCATCGTTCGACACATCGAAGTCGATAGTATCGCTGTCGACGCGCGACCCGCTCTCATTCGAAGACCCCACGGAATGGCGACATAGCGATCTGTTCTCGTTCGTTAAAATCTAAGAATGCAGTGTTTAATGCCAGGATGAAAATTTCTACTGGGTTCTGTTCGGAGAGCCAAGGTTCGTTGGTGTAAGAAATAAAAATTCTTTGGTTCGCTTTTATATTGTAATCTGATTTGCTTCACCCTCTTTGCACGTTGTTGAAATTTAACAAACTCGCTGGGACATGGGTCATGTATGTGAGATATCAGGCTTTTGTGGTGAGGGAAACTTTTACATTTTTCTATATTTTTTAACGACTCGTGTAAAAGTATGAGAGTACCTCTGTGTATGGTCTTTGATTTTTTAAATAATTCAAAGAGCCTTGCGAGTGTTGGAGCGCAACCATGGTGGAGAATTAATGAGGAGTGTAATCGGCTAAAATGGATTTTAATATTGTGGATAGACGAAAGCTTCCAGTATATTTTGCGAAGTAGAAAGCGTTTAGAGAAGAAGGGAGGGTGTAACAAGTGGTCGAATAAGCCTAGAAACTGCTTCATGTCGGGTCTATTATTTCATAAACGTAACCTTCCTGGAATGCATAAACATTAGACGCGGTAATTAAATCGGCGTCGCTTTCTACGCGCCCCTCGAAGGCGTGCGGCGCGGTTTTATGCAAGAATTTTCTTGTTACGTCGTCTCCACGCCGGCTCCCTGCACCCGTGGCATACCGAAACAGGGCATCGCGTAATTTTATACCATCGATATCGTTCCTACGTAACAGAAACTCGATAGAGCCCGCGTGGACGCCGCGGAATCCGTGTTACACGTTCGATAAATATATGGACACGGCGACGGAGCATGAAAAATGATCGTCGGTTTTTGCGCGTGTTCTCGTTCCCCTTAAGGACGTTCGAAAGTTGAACGGAATGAGATTCGCGCTAGACAATCGAGAAAAACACGGTGGAGGAATTTAGGCGGGCGTAACGAATAAAAGTAATACCCCGTAAGGGAAAAGGGAAATTATACCGATGAAAGGAGGAGGAAGAGGGTCGCACGACAATTACGAGCAACGAAAATTCCTGTTATTCAGTCCACAGACTCTGCATAACCGTTGAAAGTGATAGTTGAAAGGACTGTGTTTCCTGCAGGTCGAACCTGCTGTTATTTTAGTCGAGGGATGGAGTTCGAGGAATTGTTCTTGGCAATTATTGTAACGAGCATTGCAGGAATTCTGTTAGCCATGATGATAAAAGAAGGGAATGAATTTTTGATGCCACCGAGTTGAAAATTGAAAACAAATCTGTGAATATTCTGAGATACATCCTCCAAAATTTGAAGCACCAAAACACCTGCTACAATTCAAAAGAAGTATCAAAGACACCTCAGCCAAAAAATTCAAATCAACCCTCAACCTCAAACTTACTGTCCACGAATTAATTTAATCGTCAATTTCATTCCGCATACCTAACATCCTCAAACATCTAATTTAAAGAATCAATGTTATCAGCGCGTAGGCTCGGTCAATTGACTAAAAGTTATTTGCAAATTTTATGATATACTTTCCGACGTTTCCGTCAATATTGAGACCATTATCAAGGAAATAGTTTTATCAAATGAAAACTGCGTTTACTTTTAAAAATTCCGTAACGTATTTGACGTCCGGAACACTGGTCGGTTGGAGAGTGACTCAACATCCTCAAACCTCCTGAAACATCCCGAAAAAAACCGCAAATGCCTGATGTATCGAGGTATCCTACCAGGATCTAGACTCGAGCGTCGCCGGGCAGCTAGTAATCCGTTTCGCCGCGAGGGAACGTTTTAAAAGTGACAGTCGCGGCGTTTCCTGTGAGTCGTCGCGAGGCGTGGTTGTCTTTTGCGCGAGCATTTGCTCCCCGCTCGGTTCAAGGAGATCCAGAAGCGACGGCGTAGCGAAACGGCCGTCGAGATACGACGCTCTGAATCTGAATCTCTCACGGTAAGCACGCCGCCATAATCCTGCCTCGCCCCGTATTCGGGTCAGCCGAGTGAGTTGCTGTTACGTAACACGTGTGCGCCGGGGCGGTGTTCCCACCGAGTCGGCTCTACCGGAAGTCGGGACCACGTCTAGTTGCCGTAAGGGCATACGGTCAGGCATGGGAAATCCTGCTCATAATAGGAAAAAGCCCGCTCAAGGATGAATCAGAGGCGACGAAAAGTATTACAAGGAAACTCGGCCGTATCGATGGAAATAGGTATCAGATATGGAAATGAGAATGCAATTGAAGAACACGGGAGTGGAGATGCTCGTTTCCTGTGGAACGATGGTTCTGGCATTCGTCTCGTTTACTGAGGATATGTAGCTCTCGAGGTGTAGGTAATTATTTCGAGGGATTTTTAAAATAGCCTTGGTGGATTGTGAGAATGATTGGAGGTGGTGTCTTAAGGGGTCATTCTGGTTAGATCGCCGATAAATTCAGCGATTTTCAGGAATTTATTGCGAAGACAGGAATTATAGTAATGGAATAAAACTTTTTTCTATTGATTAAATTACATTTCTACAGTAAATCAAAAATATAAAAGTTATAAAATTATTGCTATTAAAATGGTTTTAACGGCGATTTTGATGATGTGTTTCAAAATTCATGCCTCGCTCCTGCATGAGATTTCAGCAGTTGGGCTTATCTGAAACCAAAAATCCAAAAAGATTCTTGATCAGTATGACTGTCGCTATGGCCCGTCCTGGAATAAAGGATTTATCCTTAAAATTAACAAAATGGCGGTCAAAATGTTTTCTGTGCTATTTTCGATTTTAAAAGTAGGTTAGACTCGACAGAAATACTTGATTCTAGTACCGGCCAGAGGCATAGGTGTGCAGAATAAGCAGTTCAATTTATAAAGTAATCGGTTCGATAGATTTTGAGATTTTGCATGCACCATGTGAAAAAATGTCGTTTCGAGAAAAACGCGTTCAAAGTTTTCATCTATAAAGGCCGAGCATCTGCGCTCCCTACAAAATGCCTATGTAGAAGCTAAAATAATTGGAATTTTTCAATGAAAATTTAACAGTACATTTTTGAAGATATATACTTTCGAAAAATGTTTTAAAAAAATCGATTTTTTCAAACCGTTTAACCAGAATGACCCCTTAAGGGGTAACACCACTGTAACGGCACTAATACGTAGCGTAGCTTTGACAATTGTTTGTGGGTAAACAAAGAAATAAGTCGATAATCTGGTACATACATCTTAAGTAATTACAAGCCATTTTCTTTTATTTTTTTTTTTAAATGGCACATTAAACGCATTTTTCTCGGAATCACATTTTTCAAATTGGCCAGCAGCTCCAATTTAATAAATTTTATTCGATTCACTTGAAAATTTTACAGTAGCTTCCAAACAACATTTTCCGCCATATTTGATTTTAAAGAAAACTGGAAAAAAATTGTCCCTATCTTTATTGAAGAATTTTAATCGAAAAAAGTATTTTTGTCACTTAGAAATAAATTCCCAAAGATGCGGTATTTCTTGACCTGGCCAAATTGGTCTAACCCCTCGAGATATATTGGAGAGTTTGTTTGGTATTTTCATTTATAGAACATGTATTAGATTCTGGGGGTGGTAGTTTAATTTATCGATACTCACTTTCTGACGTGAATCAAGTAGATTGCAAAACACCCGTCCCATCTACCGTCCGCATGGACATATTTATCACACCTTTGTTCTCACGTTTATATCGAACAGCGTGCTGCAAAAATCATGATCTTGTTCCTGGAAATTTAGTATCCTGGTTGCACAATTCCATCGTGCGGTAAATCAAAACTTTCCACGTTCCGCGGCGATATGATTTCTCACGAGTAGAAATGTCTGAAATTCTTTCGACCCTGATACGTTTCCTACCGATCAGCAGTAATAGCACTGCGGTTTCCGATATCATACAGCCACGGTGCTATAAAACCGCGCGGTTTATTAGTGCAAGAGCATCGAGAGAAACATAACGAGGCTCCAAGCGTGATAAACAAGGTCCCTCATTTGTTAACCACACGAAACTAGCGAGTTTCGCAGAAGAAAACAACGTTAATAAAAGCCAGAAGGAAAGTGAATTTAACATTACCATTCAAACTACCTCCTTCGTAACCGTTTAGTGCGCCTCTAGAGCTTTACATAATAAAACGATATTTCACTAGTATTTTTCTCTCGTAATAAAGGCAGATTGCATCGAGCGCCGGTAAATCCGCGTATCGTAACATTTCACCAACGCGGCCTCAACACTTTCCTTCCTCGCTGTACACAGCCGGGCGGCGTACACATTAACGGTCGGCAACGTTAAGGCTGCCTTCAGCGAGCGATAAGGAATTTTGCCGTACATACCATTCGCGCGTACTGGGGTTCACCGATCCGCGAAACACGCTCTCTCCTCGCCATCTCCTGCTTCCTATTTACTATAAACCGATGTAGATCCGGTTTCGTGGCTGGAAACTGGACTAACTGGCCGGTCTGCCGACATTCTATCGCTAATCCGGTAACTTCGATTACTCGTATGACGTGACGGAGGCAATTTCCCTCCTCGAGCGCGATCGAGCCCATCGGCATGGCTGTCCGGAGCGTCTGGCACGCGACGACCGCTTCCACTTGCTCCCCATGCCACCTGCAAACGAATTTCTCGCCGCTACGCGCGGTGCGTGCGATTGCACAACGGAGCGTGTGCTGATTGCAATTATACTAATAGACTGACACAGCCTGATGACTGTAATAAGCCAAGGCGTTCTATTAGGTGCGTTGTTTTGACGGTAATTATTGAAATTACGAGGTTGTAGAGCATGCAGCGCGGTGGTTTCTGGAAAGGTGGCAGCTGGGGATGTGAAAGGGATTGAATTGGAAATGTGTTGTAACATTTTGTAAGAATTTCTGTCGTTAATATTTTGAACATTCAATTCTGTTTTAATTATTGAAGGTACTTATAATCTGCTGGCTTGTTTTCAATTTGAAAGAAAGAGTTAAGGTAGCATTGGCAGACAGTGTTATAAATTTTCGACCGAAAAAATTTTTAATTTAAAGAATCTATGTTATCAGCGCGTAGGTTCGGTCAATTGACTAAAAGTTATTTGCAAATTTTATGATACAATTTCCTTATCATAAAATTTGGAAATAACTTTTAGTCAATTGACCGAACCTACGCGCTGATAACATTGATTCTTTAAATTAAAGACAGTGTTATGTTGTACAGAGGAATGTTTGTAGAGGAATGTTTAAATTTTGAATACTGAATGATTGTTATTAAATAGGTTTGGGTTCTGGCGACTGATTGCGTTGTTCTAAGGTGACAAATTTCAACTGTGGAATTCCCGTTTTCAGGTGATCCTAGCATGCTTCCTGCTGCTGACGGAAGCGAAGCGTGTAGAGCTGCGACAGCGCATAGCCGAGCCGCAGGTTTACTACGAAGAAGAGGACAGCCAAGCGGCTGAGGACGACTACAATCCAGCGGTCTACCAACCGCGCACGCGTGCTCTTCCTTCGCCGCGTTCGAAGGACGCTCTGCACTCACCGAAACCGCCACCGGTACAGACCATCCGCAATTACAACAAGGTGAACGACGACGGATCGTTCACGTTCGGCTACGAGGCAGCAGACGGCTCGTTCAAAGAGGAAACGCGCGGGACTGATTGCGTGGTGCGCGGCAAGTACGGTTACATCGATCCTGACGGCAACAAAAGGGAGTTCACCTACGTGTCCGGCAACCCCTGCGACCCAAACGCGCCTAAAGAAGACGAAGACGACCTGCCGGAGAAGCAAGAGGACGACGATCTATCCGGGCCAGCCAACTATCCGTCCGTCAGGCCAGTGCCGCGGCCAGTGAGACCAACCTATCAGCAACCCACCACTCGAGCACCCACGACGATCTTCCAGACGCAGTACCAACTGGACGATGACGCCAGTCAGGAGTTGAGCGAGGAAGACTACGTTAAACCGGCGCAGTTGAGACAACCCGCGTACAGAACGCCTCAGCAACAGTCCTACGCCCCAGTGACGCCAACGTCACCTCTCTACGAGCAGACACCATCCGCCAGACCTGGTCTCTACAGGCTAGCGTCGTCGACCACCCAATATCAGACAACATCGTCGCCCATTCTTCGCACCCAACCGACAGTCGCATCTCCAGCCTACCAGTCCCTCGAAACGACCACCCGCCGCCCGGTAACCCGCCACCCGAAGCCGCAGTCCGTCGCCATCACCCCCAGACCGCACGTAGCCCAAGTGGCTGCCCAGTACGTCTCCCCCAGTAGCACCGAGCGTTCAGCGTTATCGTACACCCGCCCCTCGGCAGTCACTGCCTCGCCCAATCTGCGCACTACCACGGCAGCTAGCTCGCCTCACCTCGACTTTGCCGTGGAGCTCGAGCGTTACGTGAACACCGTCGGCGTGCCCGCCGCTCCCAGGCCCGCGCAACCGTCGCCCCAATCGTCGCAAGTTAAATTGCCGAGTCAAGCGTCGATCGCCGCCTCCGCCGCAGACCCCATCTACCAGTCGGAGCTGGTGTACGATCCCTCCACCGGTCAGTACAATACCCAACTATATCAGACACTACCCCAAACCACGGGTGACTTCACCCTAAGTCACAAACTCCAACCGTTCGTAGCCCAGCCCCAGCCCTACCTTGGGCTCCAGCAGCTCCAGCAGCTCCCGCCTCAGCAGCCTCAGCGCCAGTCCCCGCTGTACAGGCAGCCGGTCACCCAAGCGGCCCAGTCAGCCCCCGCTCCAGCGGTCAGCCAGCCCCAAGAGGTGCTGTACAGGAAGCAGCAGACCCAACTGCTGCAGCAGTCCCAGCAGCTCTACGCCCAGCAGCAACGACGCCAGCAGCAGCAACAGCAGCAGCAGCAGCAGCAACAGCAACCACAGCCGGCGCAGGCGCACAGGCTTCAGCTACTCGAGTCCCAGACGCAACCCCAGTCCTTCTACTACGTTGCACCCGCGAGGTCCGCCAACGGTGCCAGCGCGCCCCTCTCTGTAGGTCAGATCGATCAGTACCTCCGTGCCAGTGCCGCTGGCTACTGATCCCGTTTAGATCGTGAGTCCTTTCTCTACGTATGAAATTTACGGGGATACCCTACGATTAATTTTCTTGCATTAACTCAGCCGTTGGGCCTCACGCGGCGCATTACCGGGCGAGATGGTGCTGTCTGCGGGCCCGGCGTGCGATTCGGGGTCCGCCGTGCGATATATTCCCAAGTCGCGCGTTGAACTCTGTCTGGAATAGAGAGAAAGATTTTACGAGATGTATGCTTTTTGGTAGATTTCTTTAAATTACTGGCGCAGCTTGTCGAGATTAAGTTGTGCTCGAAGTAACTCTTGCGGAGGTCTATTCAGTTCAACGAAACGTTGCTTGGTATTATTGCACGGTGCTTTGTACATACGTGATGTAATTGTGTGGGATGCGAGGTTTTCATCGGTCCAAGAGTTCGAATGACTCTTGCAAAATGGTACGCTGGGGATGTTAAAATTTTCGGGGGGAGGAAGAATCTGTTATTTATATGTGTGCAAGGCAACGATATAATTACACGACGTATGTACATTAGATTCTGTATGAATCCAGTGAGAATGTCCACTATTCTGCTAAACAGAACACGCTGTGGAACGAATCGATTATCGTGTGTTTAGCGCACGAGGAAGCAGTCCAAATTTCTCTCGCGTTACAAATATTTACGATAATCTTAGGTGAACGTAACGATATTGACAATGTCGATTATTCAATTTCAAGATCTTGTGAAACATCGATATCAGATCGAAACTAACACTGTGATACCACTAACCTCCCAGTTGAACAACTGTTTAAACCTTCGTGAAAATTTTGAAATTTATATTTCGCATGAAATAATTTATTTCATAGGAATATTCTCATTCAAATGGAACTTTTACTTATCTCTGTGGTGATCTCGATCCGAAAATCGGATTATGCAGTTCCATGGCAGTCGTTACGACCGCCAAGCATTGCAACCGTGTCGATATTAGAAGCACTAGCTCCGAGACCAATTTCCAAGACCATTTTTCCATTGTTTACGCCTGGAATGATTATCGTCGGCCGGTGAAAGTCAATGGCCTGACGCAATGCTCGCGTACACGAGATATATTACCATAGCAATTCAGTAACATGCTATACCGCGCAGATTCCACGCCATGACCAGAATATTCATCGTGTACACGCGAACATTTCGAACACGGACCCGACCTACGTACTGACTGATTTGATTACAAAACACCAGCGACCCGTAGGATCGAACCGGATAAACATTTGCAGCCGTAATAATGACGCTACGTTTAATCGCGTAATGATAGTGCCAGCCAGAAACACGAGAGACTATCGTGAAATCAATTACGATGTTAAATCGAACCACAGCCCATACGTGTTACGTGTCACTATTTATAAACCAGCCGGAAATGCTTCTTTTTATCCCTCCGCGTTTTCATCGATCACTGTATCGTTATCCCCAGTCGAGACGCATGTTTCTTAGAAAATTACAGTGCAGGGTATTCAGTTCTTAACGCAAAAAAAGCCAATTCGAATCTCTAGGCAAAGTGAAATCAGCTAACTGCATGTGTTTCGCCTCATTCATTTTCTATTTTCTTTCGGGAAAATAACAATCTTCCACTGACGATTATATAAAGGCACGTATAATAACTGCACTGCCGTTCCCTTATCAGTATTGGTGATCAACACACTCCCAAATCTAATACCACCATTTCTGTGACTGCCAACTGTACCGCGCATCGGAACAGAAATCGGCATTGCTTCGCAACGATTGCAGCAACTCTCGCAAGCTCGCCCGAAGCCAGATCGATCCGTAACCGCCCTAAGAGAGCCAATGGTACTTTCATTGGCGTGGTCCCGCGTACAGAGACATTCTATTCAGCAGCCACGAACTTTCTATTTGCATTCCCTGTCGCAAGTGTGAGAATCGATTCGAATCTAACGCGTCCTACGACTCGATCCCAAGGAAAGTTGGCCGCATGTGTGTGCGTGCACGTGCGCCCATGGAAATCCATCGGGCGAGATCGTAAATCGAAAGGCGTGGACCGCGGGGAAAGATTTTCGCACGCAAGAAAAGGTGTCCGCGCTGCGGGGGCAGCCCCGCCAGCAATTTCTCTCACGTTCCGTCGATAATTGTCAATCTCGTTGCGGTTATCGCCCCTATTTATTAGCCTGTAAGCTCGAGCAGTGGTTAAATTTCACAGACCCGACGGTGTTCAGGGAAAAACGGTTAACAATTGCGAATCTAGAGCAATTACGGTGTATCTTGTAGGTAGTACCACGCAGAAGTGTCAGCGCGCACTTGTCCACTCAGATTGTAAATAATTTTTCCCGTTAGAGTTAATATGATAGAGCGGCTGCACGGCCCCTAGATTTATACGTTCAGTACTACTGTCGGTAAGGAGAACGTTTCTTACGTTTATAGTTGTTTTTTTTTTATATTATTTGTAAACGTGATCGAAGAAAGATGTATCGTAATGAAAATTGCCGTGTCATTTATTCCTGGGCCCTTGAATGATATTAGTAGCCTCGGGTCACGCGACCTCTACCCAGAAGGAAGGAAAGCATGCATGCTTCGGAGAATCGTAAGTATAATATAATAAGCTTCCGTAATTTTTTGCGAGCTGCCGCACAATTGCATGGAATTTGAAACATTTTGTAATTTGATTAAGAGCAAGTTAATGAAGAACTCCCTGGTGATTGTAAATGAACATTATCGCAAGATCGTTACAGGAATTTGTAACCATTGCTACTTACTCTATGGAAGTTAATTAGAGTGTTCCTAGCGTTCTAAAGTATTATACAATCTTTTTATGCAACGACAATTGTTTAATTTTACTGTTTGTTGGGTATTAAAGGAAGATGTGCAGTTGTTCTCGATGAGCGATGGGAGATTGACGTTTTCCTTTCAACATAGCGAATTGCATGCTTACATTATCGCGGAAAGGAGAATGAAGTTACTCGTTCATTTAGCATTCGAACCTGCAAACGTGTAATCCTCGCAGGCAGGCATTAACGAGTTCACTCCTGACAGCAATGCATTTTCTGTCCGCGTTTTACAGTGGTTAAGCGCACGCGGAAGGCGTTTCCGCAAAAAGAAATTAGAAAAGTAAGGAAGCTACCGTCATTACGTCACCAGAACTCTGTTATCCAATTGCCACGTTTTCACTGATCTCATAACTTCTTCGAGTAATTAAGGGCTGTGCCTGAAAATTAAATTGAAATTTGGTTGATGCTAAATTGGTTAAGATGGAAATCGTGGGCATTAACGTTTTGCAATCATTTAAATTCGATGTAGCGTGTCTATGGCAGCTGTACTTTTCAAATGGATTATGTGAAATTCGAAATGAGGCAAAATTACATAAATATATAATTTTGAAAATTGCGGAAACCTTTTAAGATGAATAAAAATATCTTGACACTGAAAAAGTGGCGTTAAAATTTCCTACATTCGATTTCTACTTTTATTAATTAAGTTACCTTCATAAAATTTAAAGGATATTTTTATATAATTATCTTCTTCTCTCAACATTCCTATATACAATATATTTTACTATTATGTTATTGAGTTCCTTAATTTTGTTAATAAATTCGTACCGTTTCTTCTAATGGGTTCCTTAAATTCCATTCTGTTAGATTAACTCAAAGTGACTATTCTTCTTCGCAGAAAAGAAGGTGCGAAGAATTGAAAAATAATCGGGAAAATAGTGGCTTCGACGAAAGCAGCCATTTGTTTCGTTCTAAACAAATTCGGATGTATTTATATACATCGCCATTCCTATGTATGTTTCCTAAAACAAATTAAAATGCCCCCGATTTGCTAGTTTCGTTCAATTAACTTTGCTAAGTAAAATGGATAACGTCCGCATCGCCCTACAAACCAGTGGTATTATTAGCCACTACTACTAGTCAAGGCGTCGTATGTCATCAATGAGTCATTAACTGCTCGATATTCCATTACAAATGTTAAACTATGTATCTAGCGTGGGAAACACTTTGTAGAGCAATACGATGTTATTTCTCTCACAGATAAGCTCCTCGTACAGTTTCAAAATCAATTCCAACAATGAATTCCTCAAGTCCTCCCCAACCAGAAACCCTACAAATTAAATATCAAACTGTCTCCGCATTCGACAAGCACAGCATTCCCACATTCGAAGAATCCTTCGTTGCTCGTTAATAACGTTTCGCAATTTCCTGGTCGATTCGAATTGTTATACTTGCCACCTGGCAAAACCGTGGAATTCGAAGTTACATTTTCGGCATTACGGAACGCCGAAAACGGAACACAATTGTTCGGTTCACAGAGGAGGAATGTCGGTCGTTTCGTGGGTAATGATGTAGGCGTGCCAGCAGAACGAACCCGTAGTAATGTGCGGTCCGTAGTTGCGTTACAATTAACACCATGCCTGCTAACTCCTTCCGGAAAGTCGGATTGCACGTCCTTAAGTATACACATCTCACGCTGGCCCCTCCCTCCCTGACATTCCGAGCATGCATACTGTGATTAACATCAATTAAGTTACGTAACGAGCAGCGCCACTTTATTGGGTCACTGTAACGATTGCTTCTGACCTTTAAATGCGTTTAGACACTTACAGTACGGAGGTGTCTTAAATGAAGTAGTGGGAGAGTCTCGTGTACTCCACCACTTAAGTAAATTTTGTTGGATGAATTTTCTGCTACTGATTGGTAGTTACGGTAGGAAGAGGTGTGCGAGAACCTTTGCAGCAGTCCAGTGTGCGAGCATTGCAACGGAAAGTGAATTAGGTTTCAAGTTTTCCAATACAATCCAATCGTTACTTAAGGAGGCGTAGTACCTTTTTTGCAGGAAAATTAACCATTCTTTATGATGTTTTTTCTATATGAAACTGAAGCTAGAAAGATGGGGTTTGCTGCAAATGAAAGATCACTGTTTGGAAGCATTAAAAGAATTTGTATTAAAAAAAATCACCCTCCGCTATAGTCGCTCAAATTTGGTCCCTCGTGGAGTGAGAAGAATTGAAGAAGAATAAAAATAAATTAAGACACTCAAATTTATTACATTTTGGTGTCGTTGAGCTCCTTTAAAGGAAATAGAAGAAAAAGTTTGACTATGTTAAAGTTCCATTTCCTCGTAGACTTCTGGGACCAATATTCCCCAGATCTCTAATTTCTCCCAGACCAATATTCCCACTAAAATACATAATCTTCCAAAGAACAAGATTAATCGCAATGCCCACCAACTAACAATTCTCCAAACCGGAAGAAGCCTTCGCCACTCAAGCCACAATCAAGAAGTGAAGCAACAGTGTCCCAAAATAAGGAACAACGACCCGGTGCCTCGTAGAGAAAACGCGTTACAACGACAATTCGCGGGAGAAACGCAACAGCGTGCCACGAGGCGAGAGATATACAACCGATAGGTCCTAGACAAGGCATATCAAGGTGGCATCGAAAAACCCGTGTACGAAACTCCGGAGGAAATTGCATGATGTAATAATTGTCCTGTGGGAGTGTTTAGAACAGACGGGATACTACAATACGAGTGTTGCACACTATGGGAACTATTGTTACAGATTTTACAGTCTACTACTGTTCTTGCTTGGCCGCGAACTCCCACGTGGCTTTCACTCGGTGTCCCCGCGAATCCAAAACTTCTTCGCGTCTCTGCCCCTTCATCACCCGCGGAAACTTCCGCTCACTCGTGTCTCTGTTCCTTGCTCACTTTCATCCTAATGGACTCCATTCTCCATTTCATTAGCGAGGAATTTTGCGTTCAGATTTAGGTGAATTTTTCTAAAAATAATTACCACTGAAATTTACTGCTTCTATAGAATTCTATGGGTCTGGGGGGAAGAGAAGTTAAGCATTGTTGAAGTTTCTTCGATATTATGTAGATTTATAGTCTGTGTTATTTTAAATATTGCATGCTGCGTCTCTCGAAGTTGGGGAAATGATACGTTTAAAATGAAGTTCCGTTATGATACTCGTGTTGGCACTAGAAATACTTACGACCTATTGTTGCAGCGACATTTCTTATATATTACGAGGGATTTGTCGGTGCAACGTTAACGAGGTATTGTACGATGTTTTATAAAAGAGAGAAATTCAGAAGATAATTACTATGAACGAAAATCTTGTCTGGAAGATAAAAAGGAATGCGAAATAAATTGAAGAAGAAATGCATTGCCTATACGTTCATTGTTCAGGCGTGTGAAACATAGAAATTAGAAGTGCACATTAAAATTGAACTATATTATACTTTAGATCGAAAAGATTGCATCGTTCAGGAATTGAATTAATGTCGTTGAAATATTTCAGTGTATACTGAGCGTAATAATTAACTTTTTACCACGACTTTCTAACTCCATTATCGTTATTGCGTTCGATGAAGGTTCACATTGAATTAATTTCTCGTACTCCAAGAGGAAAGCAGTTTTATCGTGCATCCATTAGGCAGACTGTAGTAAACCCAAAGCTCGTAGATTAAGATTAACAGAAATTAGCAAAGTGCACAATAGATTTCAATGAATAAGTAAGTTTACAAACTGTAGGAATCCTAAATGGTATATAATATTTAATAGAAGAACCAAACTCGAGTTTAGAAAGAACTGGTCAGAAAATTAGTTCAAGAACTGGAGAATGAATTAGGAATTTAATTAAGAAACGTGGAAAGTGCATGCGTGATTAGTAATCGCTAATTATTTACCGTCCGTCATTCAACGTTACACCTTTCTGTAACGTTTAGGGGTCATCAAGGCTGCAGTGCAGTGTGAGGAGGTGGAAAGGGTGGTGGTTGTCCATGGTGTCACTCTATATATAACGGCAGTCAGCACCCCACGCGATATTACGAACGTTCACCGCATCTGCGGTAACATGGTTCCCCGTTACAAGGTACTTGCTCCTCGCAGCTCTCACGACTCGCCGGCTAGTGCAACAACGTGCACGCTGTGCTCAGTACCAAACAGTTATACAAAGCAATCTTTAATCAATAAAGTCGAATTATAAAGTAATCCTCGCGGGGTACACTCAGTGCATTCCTAGTGATTGTGTATATTGAGGTGCGACGCTGGTTCACGCATAGTGCACGGTTTCTTAAATCGATCACCAGTGTCAACGTTTCCTTCACTTCAAACTTTTGCAATGATTACTGAGACTGTACGTTTGGTGAAAAGTGTCATAAAGTGTTTCAAAAATGTCAAGTTGATTGCTTAATAATTTTTTTACCGCCTCTTACTTTATTTACAAATGCGTCTGTGAATGAGCACTCTGGATATTAGTTTCTGAATTATCGATGTGTCATCTTCAACTTTGATTTCGTTTTTATTAGCTGACACCTTCGTAGTGTTTGAATTTTTATAGGCAATTGCGTTTTGATATCGGTCAATAGTTTCTTGATTAATATTGAGACAGTTAATGATTGATTGGTTCGTTCATTCAGATTCTTCTGTTCCTTTCCCCTAGATATTGTCACCTTCTACTCTGAAGATGACGACGTGGCTGATGGCGATTTTCTGTCTGGCAACCGCGGGCTGCTCGAACGTCACGGATCAGCAAACATCTGAGACACATCATGACCAGCAGGTGGCGATCTTGAAACAGATCAGAAAAGTGAATGAAGACGGCTCTTACACGTACGGTTACGAAGCTGGTGATGGTTCCTTCAAGGTAAGATTAAATGCCTACGTTTAATGCAACAGGCATGCAATGGGCGTACTGTATTTCTCAATACTCGAACAGATCATTTACGACTGCACTTAGCATATTCTAAATAGAACTCGAGCACTTTGTTGAAGGAAAGATGTAACTAGTTTAGAAATGAAATTAGATGCAATTACATGAAGTTAGTGGAGTTAATTTTGTTAAAGAGAATCTGTGTTTAGATAATTGAATATTAAAACAATATTTGAAGAGATCAGTCTTTAGTACAAGTAAGAATATAGATTCAGTTTGTTTAGATTCTGTCAGAGATAGCAGTTTATAATGTTAGAGAATCTTACTTATTTGAAGAAACATGAAGGAAAAGCATTTGAACGTAAGAAATGGTTGTCAGGTCGAGAGTCGCGACGTTCTAGGCAACATCAAGGGTACGTTCGGTTTCGTCGACGCCGACGGTGAAATAAAGAGGGTGTCGTACTCCTCCTCGAACGGAACGGGGTTTAAAGCAACCACCGTGTCGCCATTGCAGGAACAAGTGTCCGTCGTGCAGAGTATCCCTCGCGTAAACCGTACCACGACCACCAAGAAGCCAAGCATCGTTTACCCAGCGTCCACCGAAGCCTCCACGAAGTCCTCGGTAGTTCAGACGATACCGCGAAACCGAAAGACGACAACGACGTCAACCACGACGACCACCACCACTACGGAGCAACCGAAGTCGATATTCGGCCACTACTTGAAGGGGACCGGAAAAACCAGACCGCGTTTCGTGATCAACGGCCAGCAGAGACCACTAGTGATAGAAGAGGAAGGAACGGAGGACGAAGACTCTCAAATAAATCGACCGAGCACAGAGGACAAGACTTCCACCTACAGGCGAATCATCTTCGCCAAAAGACCGATCGACCAGACACTTCGACCAATCTCCGACGACTTTGTGGAGAAAGAGGAGGACGCCAAGGTGACGAGTGGAAACAATTTAAGAAGGCAGCTGCACGACGAAACTACGAAGCCCAATCCGATCATAGAAGGTAGCAGCGACGACCACTCCGACGTCTACGGCGGATCTCTGTCCACGACGCGGCCCCTGTTCACCACAACCACGCCACCGAGAGTTCTCCAGCGTGTCTCAGCGAACCGCGTGGAGAGACCGAAGGTCTACGTGAACCGGGAGAACCTCGGACCAGCAAGGTTCGAAAATGTGAAGTTCGACGCTTCCCGAGCCTACGAAGCTGAAACGAAAGCACCCCAGGCGGAGCGGACCCAACCTCAGCCTCTTCTAATCCGTGCCCCTGCGATAATGCCTGACAACAGGGAGTACCTGAGGCAAAGCACCGAGCCAGTCTTCGTCAGGGAACAGCCGGAGCAATTTATCCGCGAACTGCCAGCAGGAAGGGTCCTGGTTCCTTCTCAGCAGTCCAACCTTGAAGAGAACCCTGGTTACAGACCAATCCCCATCGGCAGAGTTCTGCTCCGACCTCTACCGAGCCAGCAGCCGCTTTTCTCGACCACCACCGACGCGAATATTCATTACCTAACGGAGAACCCTCTTCCAGAGCAAGAGGAAGACCCGAGAGTTGCCATGGCGCCAGGGTACGCGCGTCCGCGACCTTTCCCAAGGCCAGTGATCTATCCGGAGCCTGAACCAAGGCCCAGACCAGTTCTGAGGCCTGTTCCACACCCAGTGGACGAGAGAGAGTACCAAACTACCCCGGAGTATCCATACAGAGCTAATACACTCGCGCTGCCCCCAGAGCCACCGAATCCAATTGCTCCACCTCTCAGCAGACGCGACTTTCAGATACTACTGAGAAGGTTACTCGTCAGCCAATACGGCGTCCAGGCTCTTTCTTACCCGAAAAGCTACCTGGAGGATGCTTTGTACGACCAGCAACCCTACCCCTCTTACCAGCCAGGCTACCAAACTGCTGCCCCAAGGCCTGAGATAGGCTACGACCAGCAGTTGTCTCTTCAATATGGCGATCGTGTGCCGGTGAGGCGTCCTGTGTATACTAGAGCCTTGAATCCAGTCTTCCAACCGCAACAGTACGATGATTATAGCGATGGGAGGTACGCGAAGAGGGTGTACAGGCAGAAGTTCTACACGCAGGAAGTCAGCGACGAAGGAGACGAGATTTTGCCTGCTCCTATCAGAGAAGCGCTTCTGCTGAGGATGCTGCAGCTGGCTATAAACGCCGAGCGCCCAGCTATGGTTCCTACCCCAGTTATGACCACGACCACCCCGGCTTCGAGGTACAGGAAGACTGGTCCAGTCAGAAGCGTGCAGATCATCACTGACGACGAGGAGGAGGAGAAGGAGATGAAGAAGAAGATGTAACGGTTAGGTATCCTTTTTGGTTAACTTCTGAAGCCTCACTGTTCGACAGAGTTTATTTTTGTACGTGGCGAATTTGCATTCATTTTAGCCTGAATTAGGCTCGTTTTGATCGAAATTGTATTATCTATTTTAGAGCTGTTCGAGTACTCGGAACAAGCGAGCCGGGATATACTCGGTTCGAATAACCGATCCGAGTCGAGCGACTCGATTAAAAAGCGAGTAGATTGCATAGTGAAGGTAGCGATTGACGAACGAAACATGTGGATCGATCGAGCCACCCGATTGTTTCCAGCTGCTCGCTTCATTCGAGTACTCGGCTCGGCTCGGAAATAGGGCTGGGACTATTTGTCGAATTATTCGGTATTCGAATATTCGAATAATTCAGTTGGTTATTTATTTGACGAATATAATTCGAATATCCAAGTATTCGAATACTATTCGAATATTTCAGTATTCGAATACTATTCGAATATTTCAGTATTCGAATACTATTCGAATACTATTCGAATATTTCAGTATTCGTATACTATTCGAATATAGGTTCATTTGACATGGTTAAATCTTGTAAGCTAATTTTAACCCACTTCATACCATACTATTCGAATACATCGGTATTCGAATATAGTAGTATTCGAATAGTATTCGAATAATAACATTCGAATACTCAAATATTCGAATAATAACATTCGAATACTCAAATATTCGAATAATAACATTCGAATACTCAAATATTCGAATAATAACATTCGAATACTCAAATATTCGAATAATAACATTCGAATACTCAAATATTCGAATAATAACATTCGAATACTCAAATATTCGAATAATAACATTCGAATACTCAAATATTCGAATAATAACATTCGAATACTCAAATATTCGAATAATAACATTCGAATACTCAAATATTCGAATAATAACATTCGAATACTCAAATATTCGAATAATAACATTCGAATACTCAAATATTCGAATAATAACATTCGAATACTCAAATATTCGAATAATAACATTCGAATACTCAAATATTTGAAGTTTATTCGTAGCATTCGAATACTTGTAAAATATTCGAATAGTAAATTATTCGAATAGTTCCAGCCCTACTCGGAAGCCGAGTCCCGGCTCGACTCGAATTTCGAGCTACTCGAATATTCGAGTACTCGAACAGCTCTACTCTATTTATGGAATATTATGTAAGGCAAGGAAAATGTTGCGAAATATGACTTCAGGGTCGTGATGTTTTGGATTTACGGGAAACTGCGGTAGTGTTACCGTCTTTCTCTTTCAAGTTATGGTGAAACTGATTTAGACGTAAGAAAAATGCGGTGTTAATTACGCTGGTTGGGGTACAATCCAGGGCCCATCGTTTTCCTTTAATGAGAAGTGTCGTACAATGAACCGTGAGAAGGAGGGAAATGTGTAACGTCGATAGACAATCACGGCGGCACAGTTTTCACAGGGCGCACTGGTATCGTCGGCGGAACGAATCGCCTTCTCAGAAAGGGAAATGTCCCCGCACACGTGTGTGTGTGTGTGCGTGTGTGCTCGTCCAACGATTTTCCGCACGACAACTTTCAAGTGTCTCGCAACGTGCACCGTTTTTGCTTTCCAGCTGGATCGTCGTTGCCTTTGAGCCGTTTCAACGCGAGCGCAATTAAACGCACGTGATATATATGGTCAAGCAAGTACACGATTGCGCCGATCTTGCATACAGCTGCGATTGCACTGTGTCACGTCAACATCATATCACAGACCTTCCAAAGATGACCAGTAGAGCACTGAGCAAAAGTACTTTAATTTAATTTAGTTTAAAAACGGCTGCGCACGTTTAATGTCATCGTTAGTGATTTTCATGGTGACTGATATATTCTGTGGTGATTAGCTCCTGATTCCAAGGTCGGGGCTAACTGTCAGTGGTCTGAAAGCGAGTTCTGTTATGCGTAACATTTATTAAGAAACTTCTAGATTAATTTTAGAAAATTTATGATTTTTCGTAGATCATTTTTCCTATTATAATAGTATCTCTGCCTTGTGATGCTTCAAATGACAGATAACATTATCTACAGCAGATACCATCTTCGTTCACTTTTAGCAAAACGAAGGTCGGTGCGGAGAGTATTGGCGGTAATATTGAACGTGTATAGCCGTATCACGACATCGCCCTTTAGCTTTCGTTTCCATTGTAAATACAACGTTATATAAACTAGTGTAATATACGTATCGAAATAAAACGAGTTAGATGGTGGATAGCCCGGTGTGAGAATTCATTTCATAAGCCTCTGAGAGCCAGGCCATCAGGGAAGAAGAATAACGTGTCTACCGTTGGTAATTAGCATCGTTGGTTGCGACACTTTGCTGTCAGGTACTTGTATTCTTGGGTGCTCGTATCGCCTACGCGATGGCTGCACGACGAGGGCGTAGATCATGGGATTTTACACGTGATTACCACGTATTCAGAGCTCGCTCACCTGTTGCCAAATCCTTTCGATGGAGACACTCCGGCTTCGGGAAAGTTTCCATGTACGCTCGCGTGAGGAAAACGGTTGATCGACGCTGCCAGGATGTCTTCCATTTGGGGAGAAATGGCAACAATCTGTGACGTAAAAAGGTAGTTCCCAAGTGTCGAGAATTTTCTTGATAAATTCAGGTACCTGATTTCTTTCCAATACTACGTTCAAGTTTGTCAATAATTAAATCTGTGGTTATCAAAATGTTTAATTACAGATCTTAAAATTTATGTGCCCACCTAATTTTCTAATCTCCCCACTCCTTTTCTGCATCGCAGAAACTTAATCTTCTCCATCTCCATCATTTCCACCTAGATTTTTATCCTCACCTCTTCATAGCCCCCCATTCACTTTTAATTACCTTATCCATAAATTTACTCCTCGCAACTGCCTTCACAAAAGAAATATTTCTAATCCATACTCCTACATATGCATAAGCAGTTCTCATGATATCAGTCGTAACTATCAGTTGCCACACGAATAAAACGGAAACCGATAGTTTAGCTGCAACAGAGGAATGGATTTTTTCATACGACCGCAGGCAACCTTTCAATTTTTCTCCGCCTGCCGGATGCACGAGTGAAAGGTTGTCGTTAACAGAAGTAAGTATTTGCCAACTAGACGGTGCTCTTATGTTTTGCAAGCTGCCACTTCCGGTATCCTGCGAACGTTTTAGGGACAGCCGTCGCCCATCGAGGCTTCTAATTAGAGCGGTCGTTGCTTTTTCGTCGGCTTTCCTCGACGGTGGTGGAAAGTCGTCGTAAGAAACAGAGGTTCATTGTCTTCGGGACGCGTGCACAGAGCTCTATACAATTCGCTGAAGAAACACGAGACAAAGAGTAAGAAAGGGGAATTCGCGCGGATCAGATACGATCTTGATAAGGCCTCGAGCTCGGCTATGTATCTTGCAATAAAATATTGAGGGAAAGCTACGCATGTCACATTTTGCGCAATATTCGTCTTCGCGCTGTTGGGAATTCGCGCGATTGGATTTGTAGAAATTGCGAACTCTTCATGATTCTATGTATGAAAATTTTGAAGCACTTAAGCAGCAGTAGGAAGATGTTTTGTGTATATTTGTACATCTTCTCTTTAGAGTTGTTCCTATTAAAATCTGCTAATAAGAAGAATACTTTACAAAGAAAGGATTGTTTCCGGTAATAAGTTACTTTCACGTTTATTCGTACCTCTCTATCTCTTTTTACATTAAACTTTAGAAAAAGTCACGACACTTAGATGGATTTGGATGTCTGTGCGAATAAACGGCTCCAGGTAACTAATAGAATATATGGAGTGATTCATAATTACATGTGAACACTTCGGAGTTCATTTCCTGTGCTGAATGAGGAAAGAATATTCTGTACCTCAGAATTATCTGCCATTTCTATTCGAACTGGTAAAATCGACCACCTTTAATTCACAATAACAAATATTCCTATCTTCTCATTTAATGGTCCATATTTACCACCAGAATTATCATTGCAATTAAGAAGCACCTTCTAAAAAGTTTCCCATCCACTTCATACACACTTATCAATTGTACTTGTTCTGAAGTCAATCAATGTCCTTCCTTACTTACACATCGTTCGTCCCTGCGTGCAGGTTTACCCACGTCAGACACTCGAGAACACTATAAATGTAAAAACTTTGGGAAATGAACGGGAATCAGACGGAAGCCAGCGAAACCTTCGAGTGGACCGAGGCAGAGCGAGGTACGTTCTTCAAACTCTCGACGTCGTCTTCCACGGGGTAAGGGTTGAATGGCTCTGTCTGCACGCCAACGTCCTCGTGGTCAAGTTCCAAAGCATCTTGTTCGTAAATCGCGTCGTGACTTCGAGGCCGAGCCACGGAAGGTATCCACGGCTGTGGGGTGCCTTTGCCAAGAGCCAAAAAGACCGCTGCGGTTGACAGTAACACGACAGACGCTACACCGAAGACTAGTCGCCACGAACCTGCGATCTGGAACCAAAGTTTATCTCGAATTTGTATCTGCACCTTCCAATTAAAAATAGTCTTCCACGTCAGATGCTGTATTAGAAAAAAAAACATGTAGAAATTGAAGGAGTTGAATATCGAATCTTTATCACATTTGTCACATTTATTCGACTTCACCCTCAATAATTACCACTTGCTAAAATATTTTTATCATTTCTTAACGAGTGAAATTGCAATTCAATGGACGGAAATTAAGATCTTTATCGTGATTCGATATTTTTCCAAAGTTAAAACAAATATTTTGCACGTTTGCAATACAACTTACAGAACCGTGAAGGGCCTGAGTAACGAAGTAGTTGGCAGCCAACAGGCCTGCTGCCCCCAGAGTAGAGCACAAAGCGCATGCCGCTGCTGCACAGGCTGGAGATTCTACAGGTGCAAGATCTGCTATAGCCGCCAATGCACCTGCTGGCGCAGTCCCAGAGACAAGGAGAGCGGCTATGCCCAGCCATGCTGCTCCTAGCGCTTGGCAACCTGCGTAGCCAGCGACAAATAGCAGCGCCGCGGGTATAAAATGAGCTGCAAATTAAATGAGAATTAAATTACATTTGCATCTCAAAATTAATCGTAAATGAAGAAAAATATGGTAGATTGAAAATTTTTGTGATGTATTGATTCATGGCAAATTTTAATTATATGTCACTATCTATTTGATAAGTACAACGTTCGACTCCCGCATTTCTCATGAAAAACATACGAAATTTAACAAAGTGTCATTTTCCACGAATTTAGAGATCATAAATCATAGAGACGTGAAGGACATCGATAAATTCTTTATTCTCTACGGACTTAAAATAGCTTCTGATTGCACTCATCTTCAACGAAATAAAAATTTGTATTTGAAGTATATACCTGTGTAAACAATAAGTTGTTTCGGCGCACTGGTTCGGTCAGTTTAATAATTTGAAAGCTAATTTGCAATTTTAATAATACAAAATTTCCCACGTTTCGGTCTGTGGTTTAGACCTTTTTCAAGAAAAGATTTTAAAAAATATACTACGTTCGCTTTAAACTCACACGTTTGATAGGACGTGTAACACACGAGTCGGTTGGAACGTGACTGTGTGACTTTAAAGCGAACGCAGTATATTTTTTAAAATCGTTCCTTGAAAAAGGTCTAAACCGCAGACCGAAACGTCGGAAATTTTGAATTATTAAAATTGCAAATTAGCTGTCAAATTATTAAACTGACCGAACCAGTGCGCCGAAGCCACTTATTGTTTATTCTAAAAATACGGTCGATATCATAACTACTTTATTTTATATACCTGTGTAAACGACCAACTTTCTCGCTGTGGTCGTGGAGACTATTTTTGATTCCCGGACGTGGTCCACCAGAAGACCACAAGTTAGTGCAGCCATGAAGTGACCAATGTGAGGTAAGGTCGTCAGAACCGAATCCTGAAAACATTAAAAATCGAGAATATACTTACACCATTTGCTCTTCCAAAAGATTTATAAAAAGTGAAATGGGAAAGTCACGTTAGCTGTGGAGAATCCGTAGATGAGTTTCAGGTATTTCGTCATACCAAGAGCAAGAGTGGCATCCCCCCATTGGTTCCCCATGGTTGCGACAGCGGATGCCCAGACAGGAACAGAACGCAGCAGTTTTCCCCATGGAATCACGGCTGCCTATATTATTATTCATTTTAAAATTACATTCCCCAGTATTCACACTTTCATTCTTCGTTTATCTATATTATAAAAAAGATTTATTCAATTTCTCTTACACCAGGAATCATAGCCAAAACAGTCATTTGTAAAGAATTTTCCAAGTAATGCTTTCAATTATTTTTCGTGAACTATAATTCGATACTCGAATTAATAATCAATATGAACAATTTATGAAGAAATGAAGTCATTCTTCTTACGTTTGTATCGTGCTGGTAGGATTTCGGGGTGTCTTTTACAAATCGCCCAAAGGCGAAGTACCAACACAATGCAATGATAACCAGAACGTAGCAAAGAGCGTCTCGACCAAAACTTCGGACAACGGCTGTGCCCAACCACCCTGTAAGGCAGTATCCAACGCTGACAGCTATTAAAGTGTTTATAAAAATTCTTTATTAAGAGAAATTCTAATTTCTTCGACTGAGTTTCGTCATTTTTATCAACATTTATATGAAGCTTCGTAAATAGCTATTTACCAGCGTAACAACTGAAATACCAGCTTCTGTGATTGCTCTTAAACCAGGTCATAGCGAGCATGTGAGCAGCAGGCATGGTTGCGCCCTATCAAATCAAAACAATGATTTTCTACGATTTACTGAGGATTCGAGTCTTTTCTTTATCGAAGTATTCAAGTTCAATTCTTACTGTACACAATCCCTGAAACAGGCGAAGTGCTACGTGAGACGGACCTCTCCATGCAGCTGGTACCAGTAAGGAAGCCAAACAAGCACTAAGGACAGCACGCGAAAACACCATGGACGGTCCTGACCTTCCCCACACTAAACACCCTCCTAAAATCGGTCCAGCCACTTGCCCCCAGAGAAACGCCTCCCTCATGATGGATTCTGTGCGTTCCTCCGGTGGTAGCTGCAAGCATAGCCAATATTGTCTGCTTTTAATACGTGAAAATTGCATAAATGTCTTATGAAATCCACTATTGCCAAAATAGCAGCTGAATAATTATTTCTGCGTTTGCAAATGTAATTTCAAAGAAGTCATAAGAATGTTACAGATCTTGAAATTTGTTTACTGTTTTAGCCTTGTTTTGGATTTTGATTAATGTTTTTTATACATAGGTTTCTTGTGTTTCATTTTAATTATAAGGGATGATATGCGACAAATTGTCGTTATTACCTCCATAAGTATGACTTCGAAGTCCTCCGTGCGATTACGACTACTGATGTTGACCAGCATGTCACAGTGCCACGATGTGTCGATGATGGCATGGTTATCTTTCTGATTGGCAAGCAATGCGACCGAGGAGCTGACTTCAACTGCACCACAAAGTGCGAAACCAACTGCAACTAGTGCAGCTACGACGTGCCGTGCTCGCACCGCCGCTGTCGAGTCATTAAATTCGAGTTTAATGTCAGTGATGCAGGATTTTTATTCATTCTTTTGATAAGTAGCCTTTTGTGTTAAACGGAGTCGCGGGTTTGTGAATTTTATTTAAAAAACTATCGTAGCATTGCACGACTCGTCTCTAAGTAATTTTAATTTTATGATTAAAAGGCTAAATAGACGACAGTTTTACAGATACGTCTGGACGTATCATGCTTAACGATGACGACACTAGACGTCTCGCCTAACAGAACAGTGTTTGATTTTGATAAGTTTCTCAAACACTAGAACTCCATATTCACGTTCAATTACAGAAGTATGTTATACTTATTTACCGCAGCACGTAGATGGAAATCTAGTAGAAATGTTTAAAAATTTACAAACATATATGCTTCTTACATGAACTGGGGGACATTTAAATTTAAAGCAGAATATATATTATGATGATTGAATTAAATTCTATGGACACGAAGTATAAGCAAAGTTTATAAATCTTTGGTATAAATAGGTGCTTGATTTCTAAATTTTCCGTAGTATTATTATATAATAATTTAGATAATGTATTTGATGCAATTTAAAAGCTACGATGGTGCTTAAGATTAAAGTCGACGTCACTTGACACTTTTCGTTTTTAAGAAAACAAAAATAACGTTACGCTAAAAGTATATCGTATAATTATCCTTGTCACGTGTAGTTTGACGAACCTCGAACCTCTTTGGCAGCCTGTTTTAATTGTTCACTGTGCCTCACTAACTGCACGCTACCTCTCTTGACGAACTCTGCCATTTCACGAAACCCGAAAGAGGCAAAATCAACGAATGCAAACCTCCGTTATCAGTCTTGTCATTTAGTTCTACGCCTATTATCTCTATCCTACTCCCTACGACACAAGTGGCCTCGACTTTGGTTTTCTCACAGCGGAATAAACATAAATGGCTGTTTATAGAAAATTTGAATATATGATATGAACATTTTCTGATGCGTTCACTTGTAAAATCAAACTTCTTATCTTCTTACATCCTGATGGAAATTATTTTTTGGGGAACCAAATGCTAAGTGCGCAAATTATGCGATAAAAAGTTAGGAAAAATTATGTCTCTTTTCGAGCTCTGATCATTGCTGATAAAATATGCGATAAGGAGTAATTATCAGGAACTTATTCAAGTACCATTCACATCATCAGAAGCGGCGCGAGAATGAGTGGGCCCTTATGCAAGAAAATTTTTGACACCTCAAAATTTTTATACCTGTTTCCTATTTAATATGTTTGGCTTTTACGGAGTACACAATAAAAAGAATTTCGTTTACATTTTGTTTATGTGGAAGTTGGATTCTTTTATTATTAAACCTGCGATATAATTTTTTCGGCCCCCTTGCATAATAGGTTCCGCCAGCCCTGGGCACTCAAATTTCTATATCATCTTTATAAATTTCTTCAGGGTGAACTCAACACAGTGTCATACCCTTGACACCTTTATTACTCAACGAAATACAGAGAAAGGTAAACGTTGTAACAAAAATATACATCAAACTTTAACAACTCTTTTCTCTGATTCTATAATAAAAAGCTATACACCAAGAACTCTGTTAAGTGACCTACGACAAGATTAACAGAACGCTGCACAATAAAGGTAAATTTCATTACATCGAGAAGTATTTGAAAGTATCAATACTGAATATTCAAATGTATGCAAATAAATGAACTCAACATTATCTAAATATTCCCATCCAAATCTCAGGTCATCGAGATCTAACAATGATCCCGATGGAACGCATAGAACATCGATCAAGTGGTTCCACTGTGACCCATCAGGCACATCAGACTCTCAACAGCAGAAAACATGTGATACTTCACTCGTCGCCAAATAAAAATTCAACCCATACCTTTCATTTCTAACGCCGCATGTCTCAGCTGAACGCTGCCACGTTTAAGACGGACCAGAGCTGCCATGGCTATCAAATGTACCGGCGCACGAATCGACTTTTCATCACGCTGTATCGAAACCTTAAACGCATTTTACGACGGTTTGCTCACTGGCACCTATGCACCACGATGCGTGGCCAATCTGACCGTCGCGGGTTGCACGAACCACACTGATGGTCATCTGGGAGTACGAGTGAATGAACATCTCTGTTAACGAGACTTGATACAATAAGTACCTATACCGGGTCAGCCTTGAAGCACCGTTTTAGGCCTGCCTTGTGATATTTCGCCGTCCGCGATACAAAACGATAGCGCACAGTGGATTTCGCGCCCGATAAGAGGCCGCCTCTAATTGTCTGTTTTCGTTCGCGTTATCAACGTCTTGCACAACATTCAATAACAAACACTTCTGTATCTGTTTTAGGATTTGTTGGAATCATACGGCTGCACTGGTTGTTTCGCAGCTTACAAGGGGAGAGAACGGTATTTGGATGTAAGTATCTACTTTGTTCATACGCTGACAATGAGGATAGTTAGCGCACGGGCGCGGTGGGTATAGATTGTATAGCTTAAAGTTATTCTAACGTTTGGATAGTACGAGTTTAATATTATACTGAAAAAATGGTTCTGTTTGATTAGCAGCCACTTTAGTGCTTATATTTGTAAAATATGTATAACGAGTCTTTTGCTTTCCTGAAATCGGCGGGAGTCTTGCTTGCACAAAGTTATTTTGGAATTGTCTACACGTTCGAATAAGGGTATAAAAATTACTCGAGCCTTGGTATACCTTATACACGCTTCCTACTAGTAAGAATAATTAATTAAAATTCCAGTTTTCTAAATATTTCAATAAATATTCATTTACACGAAGTCCAACTAAAACTATTTAAGTATTATAATTAATACTTTAGTATACGTGTAAGCATTAACGTTTATCGAACGTTTAAACATTGAGAATAAAATAAAATTCATTCGACGTAGAAAATCCGTGATGAATACGGAATCGGTATGGGTAGATCAGTTTCATCCCCTGGTCGAATGGGAAAAGATTCGAGCGTAGGGGATGTACCTTTCGGTATACTGCCTGCGTAACTCACCCGGGCCGATTGCCCAATCTCTGCGTCAGTCGGTTTGAGTCAGGTCACACCTAGTGTGCTCCTCACGGGTTGTTTGGAGAAACAGGAATCCCCTCGGGGGTGCCGAACGCTTTTCCCTTCCGACTCGGACAACAGGGTCGTAGCAACTGCACCATCCAGTACTCGTTTCAATCGAAATTTCTTTCAATCGAGTGATTGCTTGGCAGTTCCCTAGATTCTATATCTAAACTGAAGAGATCGATGGAACTTTGTTTCCATCTATTTTTTTGGTTTAGTAGGCTAAACTTTGCATTTACAGGGAGATCGGTGAAACTTTGATTCCATCCATCTCTCTATGGGTCTCGAAACGCAATAACCTCCTCGTAGTAAGTCCTGGTAATCGGTGAGAACCAAGCCGATGGCTGGGATTGTCAAATATTCTAGTTAGATATAAGAATTTCTTTAATTTCACATGTAACTTGAAATGTTTGAATAAATCGGTCTTTCCCTTCCTTCCACATATATGAAATAGAGATATGTGTAATTATTAAGTGTTATTCCATTATTTCTACCCCAGAATACGAGTATAGTGTTAAGTAGGATTTATACAATAACTGACTTCTGAAAAAAACGGTTTTCGATTTCCACTATTCCCAAGAAACCAGTTCAACCGGTTTTCGAATTTTCGCAAAAAATATAATTAAATTAGTAAATACGTATTTGTACTTATTTTAACATTTTTCTTTTTTTTTAATACTTATGGAATTAGAAAAATATGCCAAAATAAAATATACTCTATCTATACAAAACCAAATAAAGAGAAAAAAATCCGTACACCACAGACGTGGTATAGACTCAATTTGATTAAAATCCTTAGCAATTTAGTAAATACTCAAACGAAAAACGCACAAATTAGCCTGAAAGGTTTTTCTACCGAAACACCGCCGACTGTTACAGTCCTAACTATAAACAAATCACTTGCATATCCACACACACACTTTGTGGAATAGTTCGAGGAATAGTTCTCGAACTGGCCGTCGTTGGCGAGCAGAGGACACTACAAACTGCCTCGAATCATCGACGAAGTATAGGATAGACCTACCACGTTATGGATGTGCTTGTCGCCACAGACGAGGTTTATGTAGAATAAACCTATGGATCGTGTGTCACCACCCAACTGTGTTACCGACCCATAATTTGAGGACTGAATGTAACGGCCTCTGCTCATGGACAGCGTCCAACTCAGCAACTACTCTGGAATATGTTCAAATGCTGAAAGGTAGCTTCGGTTTGTCAACGACCCATGTGGATTTCTCTCCGAAAATGCATTTCGGGGATCAAGACACTATGGCGCTCAAAAATGATATTTCTTCAAAGTTCGTGCAAGCTATAAATTGCAAGATGACAAATTATTTTGTTAGTACTTTGCGTGTAGTAGAACCCTTTCGCATATCGTACGCCGAGAAGTATTACAAATTGACGCTGTTACGTTTAATCATTCTAGTGAAGTAATAATAATTGGATTCTATTTGCCCCGAGTATTAGTTCACCGGCGACATTGAAATTTACAGTAAAATCTAATTCAATTTTTGGCAATTTTTTTGGTTACGGTATAACCAATATGAATTGCGGGAATTTTTTTTCGGTTATGTGTGACTATTGAACGGAACCAAGCAAGAATACTAACGCGATCGTAGAGTCCCCGATTTTTTCGCGTGCATCTCCATATTTTGCAGAGCACCGCGGCGCTTACATAGAGAAATTTTACCGCGAAATAATTAACGCGTCTGGAAAGTGGTTGGCTCAAACGAAAACGCGGGTCATGCGGGTACAAATTAAAAGTAGGAAGGACCAGGATTAAACCCCTGTGGACCAGGCGGTTTAAGAGTCTCTGAAGCACGGGGGTGTGGAGAGAGTGAGGCCCGAACTGATAAGGGAAAGCAGCGATATTTGTGCCAACTGCCACGGATTTTTCCACTGTCGCTTCGGTTGTTCAATGCCAAAATATCTTTTTTTATTAATATTTCGGAAACTGTTGAATGTTGGATGTAAACTGAGATATATGTTGGTGTACTATTCCTACATTATCCATATATCTCAATGTTGCATCCAACAGTATATATAGGTATATGAGATTCATCAAAATCTGTAGCACATATATCGCGGCTTTCCCTTGTGATGGGATACAAGTATCGGGATTATCCCAAATATGAAATGAATCGGATAATATTTGTAGAAGTTATGAAACAGTTATTGCAAAGATGTGAAAAAGACTGAAACTGGGTCACAAAAGTATTCGAACGGCTTTAATTATACGCACCTTATTTTAGATTAATATTTATTTAGGCTACCTTTGGATCCAATTACGCTTTTCAGACGTTTCGCATGCTGTGCACTAGTTTTTCAGTTATTTTAGATTCGATAGAATTCCATACTTCTAAAATCTTTTGTTTTAGTACGACTTTCGAACAGGGATCGAAAAAGTTCTGGAACTTTTCAGTAGGTTCCATTTAAAATATGGCCCGCGGAACTTTTTTAAAAATCTTTTTATATTATAAGTTCCCAGGAGAACTGATAAAATAAAAGTTCTTAAAAATAAAGATTCTAGTTGGAATGGAACTCGTAAAATATAAAAATGAAGAATTTTCTATAATAAGAACAGATATTTTGTTCGCCAATATTAAACAAATTCTCGATAGTTGTAAGAAATACTGAATACTATTCAATGGATAGTACTATAACAATATTAAAACATAATTAGTATACCTACTAATACGTAGATGTATATTCATATATTCTATTATTGAAATATAAATATTATATATTATATTATAGAATTTCGGTTCATGTAAGTTATAACAAGATGTCATTTAGGTATTATTCTTGACAAGTACTCTTTTCTGTTCAATACTTCTTATGAAACCATTAATTTTTTATTAAATAAACATACGAAGAATATGATATTATATTGTTAAATAAAACTAGTACCTAATAGTTTAGTACTTTTCTTTATCTTATGAAAACTTCTTTCATAAATGTTTTAATGTAACTTGTTTCCATGGAACTTTTATTATATGTATAAGTTCTGAAATATCTGTTCCACGAGAACACTTTTTAAAGAAGTTCCTAGAAGTAACATTTTTTTCAATAAAAATTCCACAGGAACAGCTATTTCCTTAAACGGAACATATAATTTCTACCAGAATTTTTTAAAAACGGGGGTTCGAAAACTTTTTCGAACCTTGGTTTCGAAATTATGTGGTAATTTTTTAATCTCCTGTCGATTTCCGCCCACAAATATTCGACGAGATTAATTCCCAGACTTTATGGGGTTGTACGTAACCCATGCGGTGTATTATACAATAATCTTTCTTAAACAATTTGGCCGCATGCTTGCGGTCATTGTCTTGCTGGAAATAAAATTTTTCAAATAAGCCTAATTTGGTTGCATTTTCTTCTAAATATTTCTGTGTTAAAAAAAGACCGAACCAGTGCGCCGAAATCATCGTTTTGTAAGATTAGAAAACGAAATAATTAACGGGTAAGAAAAATCTCCGACGGCGGGACGTGATCGGCGGGGTCACCTTCTCATATTACGAAGAGAGCCCGCCCTGGTGGACGTTCGGTCGGGCATGGGGATGTAAACAAGAGACGCGCGATGCGAGCGAGGAGACTAAGCGTTCGATTCATTCGCGATCTGAGTTCGAGAGAGGACACATGCGTGTCACGGAATCACTTTGTATCGCGGAGTCTAAAGCGACAGAATAAATCCGCAATATTTAATAGTCCATTATATCTTTCTCTTCCACGAATATTTGTGTTACAATTCAGAAGTGGGATACAGTCACGCGTCACGCGGTTACTGAAGTGAAGTGAGAGTAGTGAACATAATCGGAAGAAAGCAGAGAGCAGTATGGGCCGCCACGATTCGCGACGTGTTTGTCTGGAATCTGCAGGGGCGAGTAGAAGGAGAAAGAATTCTCGTAGTTCGTCGATCGAAGCTAGACAACACGGCGCATCGAACAGTTGGATAAAATGGTACAAGAGTTACAGCGCACTCGATCATCGGAACAACGCCCGAACGTGCAAGCTGGAGACCAGAAAATGATTCCGATCTTCGATCCAGCACAAGACGATCTGACGGTGGAACGATGGGTGGAACTAACTAGCTCAACAATATGAGTGGGACGAATGATACATCATGAGATTGATAGCAGGACGATTACGAGGCCATGCTCGCACGTGGTATGACACCACCAGACAGGTAACGGCCACATGGGCTGATACGAAGGAGGCCTTCATTCATTTATTTCGTAAGTTGCTACCTTTTAACAAGTTATTTAAAGACGTTTTCAAAAGTTAAATAAGATAAGGTTACTAAATATCACGATGCCTGACAACTATATCATTGACTTGGTTATCGGCGGAATAAAAGACGAAAACATAGCACAGACGATACGATCGGCCCAACACGCCGACGCTAATTCGTTGCATGCATTTATGAACACTATGGGTGCGATCCCAGCGGAAAATACGTTCCAAAAAACAGTACAGTACGATATCGACAACATTACAAAAATGACATTTTTTTGAGAAAATAACGACACTTGAAGTTTGAAGTCACTTTTTCCCTATACCGTTCGACCTTTCCACGCCTTTAAAAATTATAAATTTTCACTATTTTGTAATTTTGTCTGGTTACCCCCCTAGCCAGAAGTATATTCTTCAAAACAAAAAAAGGTTCAGTCGAATCGGATAATAACTTTTGGAGATATAGGTCCTACCGTTTTGAGAACACTGTTTCGAGAAAAACGCGTTTAAAGTTTTACCTAAAAGGTTGAACATTCGAAAAATGAAATAAAAAAAAAATCGACATTTAGACCGGAACCTCCCCTTAAGTAAAGCGAACGTCGCTCATGTTAGGCAGACCCGAATGCCTTGGGTTGGAAAAATTGTGCTTTTTGTCCTGTGCGTCCCGCACGAGGCAAGCCGAGGCAAACTGAGGCAAATAGAGGGAATTTCCCGATGTTCCTTCAGTTGTTCGCGGACCACAGAACGAAAATGTCGGATCAGGACATTGCAGTGGCTTGTACAAGCTTCGTTATTTTGCAAACGTTATTAAAAAAAAGAAAAAAGTGCGAAGACGTCGGTGGTCGTCAGAATTGTATTTAAATAGAAGACGAGTAAATAACGTCAACGACATATGTTTATTGACGGATATGTTAACTAATGAAGATAACGGGAAATTCACGAATTTTGTTAGAATGTCCGAGGAAGGTTTTAGTACTTTGTTAAATAGTGTTAAAGATAAAATACGAAAAAGTGATACTACTTTTCGCTTAGCTATCCCGCCTGAGGAAAGATTGGCAGTAACATTACGGTTTCTGGCAACTGGTGATTCTTTCACAAGTTTGCAGTATTTATTTAAAATTTCGAAACAATTAATATCACAAATAGTGCCAGAGGTGTGCCAAGCAATAACAGCACAAACGGTATAATCACCAGGGCAATCGCCGCGAACAATCATCGCATCTCAAAGTTCTTATTGACTAACCCTCCATATTAATTTTCTTTCAAATTTGTATTTCTTAAATGCGCCGGTAAGTATGGACTGGTGTGCATTCTCGGAGTCTCGAAATACCTGGCTTACAGAGAATGGCATAAATGCTGTTATTTTATTGCACACTGAAACATCTGTTTTGAGGAACCTACATTTTTCTTTTCGAACTAACAGTTTGTCCATATCTTCACTCGCATACGAATCATTTAATTTTCTCCCTTAACTCACAACAATTTACGGTCGAAATTCAATTTATACTATCCATCTGTGTTAAGTTTCACAAGCTTAATTAAAGAACACTCCTGTATGTATATGCTAGATATTTTATAAACGAAGGAAATATATCACGCGTAATATTTCTATTTTACCGTTAGCAGAACGTGTGCGTAGAAACGACTTTTGTTATGACTGAACGATGCCAGCTTTGAAAGTCACCTTTGTTTACACGGCTCGGCCACGATATCCCAACACTTCGGAAATACGTACGCGTGTATTGCCGCGCGAGTCCTGCCGCCAGCCTGCCCCCCCCCCCCCCCAGCTAATATTCGCGACGTACAGCGGCAGGGCGCGGGGGTCATTCGTTCCGTGGACATCGTTGAGTTAAGACGCTTCGATAGCTAGCTGCGTATTTAAATGGTACGCGTACATTATCTACCTTCATATAATTACTTCTAAACATTATTCGTCTTTTCCTTTACTCTCTATCGTTACTTGCTGCTACTAGTAATACAGTTTCGTCCCGAAATTGATTAAATATCGCGAGAAAACCGTTAGATGTTCGTCGCGTATTCCGTTCGTTGCCTTATCGATATTTCTGCACATTTAGTGCACACATATCGTGTCTCGGTATTCAATTACATCCCTATCCGGGCATATTTCAAGTTTATTTGTTATTTAATTGCGTTACGAATGTTTTTATGCTTTTCTTTCAAACTTGTTGCATCGTTAGGTTACAGGCGTTGAGGCCGGAATCGGAAGCAAAGGGCAGGCACCGCCATGACACTTTTGACGGTTAATTTGGACGGTGCTTGGATGGCGTCTGGTTTCATTCCTTGGAAGAAGGAGATGGCAATACGTGTGGTATATGTATTATTCTCGTTATTTTATTGAATCAATAGCCGGCTTTAGACGGACAGTTTTTCTCACAGTTTTGGAACGTACACTCAAGGCGTGCGCTCCAAAACTGTACGTGTAAAGTCTCCAACGTGATAAAGGACGATCGCGCGTCTGGAGTGCAGGTCTAAACTTGTCCTTTACACGTTCAGACGTGATTGACGTGCCACGCGCCCGATCATTGTTGGCTGTGAGGGTGATGGGTAACTTTGCAGTCGGTTAATATCGGGATGAAATGGGAAACGATTGAATTATGATAAATTGAATAATTTTAATCAGATTTGTTTAAAATTTTTAAAATGGCGTCGGTAGATGTTTACGAAATATTGGAATGATCGAATTTTATTGCATTTCGGTCGCATTTACGTAGAATTCAACGATATTTCAATGATTTTTAAAAATCTATTTCTATGAAGCTGTTGTAATTGCATTTACCTTCGGTTTTGGATGCAAGTTTTGTTCTTTATGTACAGAAACTGCGTAGTTGATCAAGGACATGCTATTCAAGCATGAATAATTGTCGAATTTTGATTCTTGCCATGAATTTTGAATATTTATAAAGATCGTGATATATTTTAAAGTATTATTCGAATAACAGGAACGTGCTTACAACTTTAATGACGAAAGCCACTACTATGATTCATTTAAATGTAATAATTATTTCTGAAGTAGTATATTTTGGATAATATCGTGTGAAATGAAAAGCTGTTCGTATCGAGCGAGCATTCCGTAATTTCGCATCACACCTTGTATTCTAAATAACAAGGAGCGAAAGTTCCTTGGTTGGTTTCAAGGAAAATGATATTTCCTCGCGACAAACACTCGATGAAACCACATTCACCCCACCTTCCTATCCCACTTATTTTTCAGATATTGTGGCCGCGTGCAATGCGGCCAAATAGAGTCAGTGTTTATGAGGTACGAAGTTTTTCGTTTAGAAAAGCACAGTTGCTCATTGTAGAGCGTTGTTAACAATTTCGGGATACGCGAATGTAGAGTCAGTGTTTTTTACGCAATTTGTATTCTTTCACGAGCGTCGCGGCTCTCATCTTCGAATCGCGAAACTAGAATCTTTCGGGCGCGTTGGTAGTCTAATATTTCTTTTTTTTTTTACTTTTGAAAGGGAAAGTCGTTATCGAAAATTAAAGTCAGTCCGTCAGCTGAAGAGGAGATTTGTGCGCTGAATATTACTGGAAAGATGTAAGTATCTATGCATTTCATTAAAATCCTTTTAAGTAGAGTTTATTCTTCAATATTTTAAACAGAAAAAAGTTAAAAAATTTAGAAAAATTAATTTTTAGAATAGACTCGCCAAGCAATTCAAAACTAACGAAACATCTTAAAATGTCTAACTTATAAAAAATTTCGTTAGTTTTGAATTGCTTCGCGATTCTTCATCAGAGTTAAAACAATCGTAACTTTGGAAGCAAATTGTAATCGTGTTCTGTTCCTTCGTTCCAGTCTGGGCGCAGCTGAGCAGCCTGACGACTTCTTTTGAGCAGCTTGATGACTTCTGAGGAGCTCCATGACTTCCCATGATCAATAGCAGGGGTGTTGGCGTCTCTATCACCGGGGCACAGCGAAATGTGAGTGCGCATGCATTATGATTCCTCTGGTCACTCAATCATGTTGTAGGACGTTTGGTCCGAATCGACACGAGTGACCGGTTGTATACGTGCTTTGGCGAGCATAATGACCGCGGGTATGGTAACCACGCCCGTGAATTGTAACATTTTGGCTGTGTATGTATTTATTAAACGAGGGCTAGGGTCTGGGGCTAAGTCGCTACCTTCTTTTCGTACCAAATTGTTAGTAGAAAATGAAAATTGTTTGAAGGAAAACACTCAAAGATGTGTTATTATTTTTTTTATTATTTTATTTTATTATTTTATTTTTTATTTTATCGTTCAGTCTGCTTCGCCGCAGTCGCAACTGGCATGGCACGGCTTTTTTAAGTCTTTCTTTATCAACTGCCTCACGTTTGCGACGGTACGTGCGTACCATGTTGCTGTAATGTAAATAACTGAGGCGTTTACAATTAAAGATAGAGTGAATTCGTCTAAGTGACAATTATGAATGTGGCGACTTAACCTCAATGGCTTTGTGGCGAGTTAGCCCCGAGCGCCAGTCACAACTTCGGTCGCTCAGAAAATATTTTAGATAAAACAAAATGAAAGGTTTCATATCAAAATCGTGTTTGGCATGCTTAATTCTCTAAGAATTACTTGGCTTCAGATTTTCCGCGATAAGTGCGAAGGTGCAAACCGAAGCGCCTGACGAAGCTGCTTTTTTCACATCAAAATTCGGAATTATTATGCGCCCAAAGAGGCTGCTTTTTTTACATTAAAATTCGGAATTATTATGCGCCCGAAAGAGGCTGCTATTCTTCCGTCTTGTAATTAGGCATCCTTAAGCGCCCACAGTGGCTGCCGTTTTTTTCTCATTAAAATTGAATAGTATTAGACGCCCAAAGGGCCACTCTTTTTTTCTATCAATGTTCAGAATCATTAAGCGCCCAATGTGGCTGCTCGAAATTTTTCTGAATGTCCGAATTGCGTGGCGCTCCACGCGGCTGCCGGGTATTGAAAGGAAATTTTTTGGAACATGTTTAAATACAAATTGTCTGTTTCAGTAATAGTGTTTGTGATCGCCCGTAATGCGATTGTAGATTCAGTGTTTTTGCGCAATTAAAACTAGTCAAGGGCTTCGGTGCTCTAGTGGCCTTTTCACCGCGAAAGTAGAGTCATGCACGAGTCCAACTGGAGCTGCTGGGCTGCGGGCTAAAGGGATGCTGAGCTTAGGAATGCTGAGCTGAGAGGTGCTGAGCTGTGGGTTGCTGGTCAGAGGGGTGCTGATCCGAGGGGTGCTGGTCTCAGGGTTGTTGGTCAGGTGTTCGAATTTGCAGAGATGCAGTACTCTTGATGACAGCGAATGGCAAGTCACTTTATAATTCTTTGAATGTGGGTGCACGCAATAGAACAAAATGGTTTCTGTAGAAAACCTAGCTCTTTCGATTGTGTCCGTTCCAACACAAATGCGCGACAAGCAAGGACCCATTTGACATGGTCGGTATTCGTTTTAAGAACACTTATGCAATATTTCGCGAATATGGTCTAGGGCGTCTAGGCAGTAGCCTTATGACGTGGCTACTTTCTAAACCATATGTACGAAATATTGCAGAAATGTTCCTAAAACGAATGCCAATTATATGAAATGGGCCACTAACCGCCGCGCATGTGTTGTAAAGAGCAGAATCCAATGAGTTGACAATACAAGGTACTCGTAGATAGTGACATGCATGTGTCTGTCTTAAAATCACAAAATTAAATCAGTACAGCAGTTGCTCGCGATTTTTACAATTCCGATTAATAATTGGTAAAATAATTGAATCGGGCGAGTCGAGTAGACTCACCGCGAAAAATTTGAAAAGGTTCCAAGTGGAACCAGTCTTCCTAGCAATCTTGCAGTCTAGCAAGATTCTTTGTGATCGCGCGCAACCCAATCGTAGAGTCCCCGTTTTTTACCGCGTCCATCTACATATTTTGCAGAGCACCGCGGCTCATATTTAGAGTACTATTACCGTGAATTTGGAGTCAGATTTTTGCGACTTGTCCAGAGCACCGAAGTTCCAGTTGAATTTTCTTCGCGAAAGTACAGTCAATTTTTTGTGCATACAGAGTTCGTCCAGAGCACCGGTGCTCTAATTGCTTTTTTATCGCGGAAGTAGAGTCAAATTTTCGATTAGCTTCAGTTTTCAGCTTAGACCTACCAATGAGGTTCTAGGCCCTAGAGAGGGCCTAGCTGTTGGAGAAGGCCCAAGACATGGGCCCTAGAGAGGGCCCAAAAAGGGGGCCCTAGAGAGAGCCTACCATAGGCCCTAGAGAGGGCTTAGAGTCACGCTAGCTGAGAAGCTAGCGATGAAGACTGGATGGATCGTATTCGCCGACCGGCGAATCTTATTTTGTATTTGCATGCGATAGTAGACACGAGTACCTTGTATTCCTGAGTAGTAATCTTTGTGCGTGCATTTTGGAAGGGTAAGCATCCTACCTAATCGCACGCAAAAAGACTTTGCCGCAAGAGTCCATTCCGAGGGCAAGAGATGCGAAATAATTGAAATGGCGCGTTTAAAATATAAGAGGGCCAAAAGTTGCTGATCCTTTTTTTAATTAGAGCCACCCCTATACATATACTCCGCGGCGTATATACACATATTAACAGTTTGGACTTTAAATGAAAATCTTTTGAAAGATTACAGTAGCCTTTTCCCTCTAATATTGCAATCAAAGTTGAAAGGGTTAATACATTTTCGCAAGATTTTCCGGGAATCATTTGGGAGTCGCCGTGGGATGCGTGCGTTTAGATTAAAAGAAGAGAATTGTAAAGACCTATGTACGTACAGGGAGATAGACGATAATCGGAAGTCTATCTCTCTTTCGCGTCCGCGGATTTTTTTTTAAATAGTAGAGTGAGATTGTCGCTTCTCTCATTGCTTGCAATGAGAGACGCAATGAGTTGGTTATAATAAAGGGTTGTTGGGATTGGAGTTTCTTTTCGGGATGGGCCACTTCCGTAGCAACCTCGTCGCGGCGAGACCTGGCGGATTGCCTAGTAGTCACTGAATTAGCTTTGTTGCTATTTTGTTGGGTCCTCATCTCATGAGGTCTTTAAATGAGGATCTTTAAATTGTTATTCTAACTCTAACAGAATCATTTGTAAATCGCGGTTTTCAAATGATTTAAGTTTTACCCGCGTTGAATTCTAATTCCTACCACGCGTAGCGTTACAATCTTATTTTAGACTGAATCGATAACGTTGGGTGTGACAGGAAAGGGGGCTCGCGAGCCCCCCGAGTGTGTGACACAAAATTACATTGCATGAATTTCTAGATCGATAAGGCAGTCAAAGTTGGGCCGCGAAAATCCATAAGATACTATACAAGTCTATTCTATACCTCGTCTGTGAAACGAGTATCAACGCTTCCAAGGTCTGAAATGAATATTTCTATAACACATAACACGTAGTCTCTCAACAACTGACCCACCACCAATCACAGCAGAAGCTCAAACTCCCCTTGAGAAACGACATTCAAACATCTATTCTCTAATACCGAACAAGCTTCCAAAGCATCCACACAGGATGCAAAGCCTGTTACTTTATCGACCGCCGGTTACGGATCACGAATAAGGCCCAAGCTGGCTAGAGAGGACCCCATCTGGTCCCCAGATATCTTTTACGAGGCCCCAAAAGGTTGCGCGTCAGGTGGTCTTTTCCCTCCTATTTTCTGCCCCCCCACCAGGCGGCCGAGAAACATCCGTAGTATACCACCTGCGTGGCGATTGGTCAGTTCAGAGACAGGTCAAACTGCAACACGTCGGTTAGCGTCTCTGTCACGTTTTATCTCTCATTTCGGTGTCGGGTGGAATCGTTGGCCGGTCGCGTTTCGAATCCAGCTACGACTGCTCGGATCACGTGATTCCCGCCGTACGCGCGCGTTCCCAGTGCGTTAAAAACCGTCCAATCGACTGGAGTGATCGCCAGGACAGGCGCATTCCAGTGGGGCTTTAACCGCGAGCATTTCAAACGGGCCACATTATGCGCCACAGTGACGCGAGTGCAGCCAAGTGTTGTGACACGAGCAAGATACGATGATTCCCGTGGAACGCCGGCTCCCGTGAATGAAAGCCAGAAACGGCGCGCGTCCTGCACAACCACAGAGGAAGGATCGTCGAGGTGAGCGACACGCTGTTTTCTCTATCGTCTCCGTCGCTGGTTTGAGGTTAGGTTAGACCCCCAACGACCGCCAGCATTCCCCTGCTCGGTGGTCCTGGCCGCGCTGCGCTTTTCGCCTCGAACAATACCGTCCCTCGCAGGACCAAGCATCCGGGTCCTCTCGAGCCCGCGTCTAAAAGGGTCCTTTTTCGTTTCTAACCGATACGTGCCCGGCTCACGTCCCTCGTTCTCTCCACCGTTGTCCGTGGAATGCGAACCTCTGGGGTCCTGCTGTGTTTCTACCATAGACCTCTCTTGCAACAGGTAGTGATGGGCCACGGCTCTCCTCCGCCCTCCCTCGCGTCTTTCTTTCACTTTGTCATCACGAAACTTTGCGTTCTCTTCAATTCTGAGGATTGAATTGAAATTAGAGGGGGGTTAAGATCAGTGTCTCTGTGAATTTCGAGCGGTTAGCTTTGCAGCATCTTTGTGGTACTATCTTGTGTATCCGAGGTTGATGTTTTTGTAGAATTTTGTTTTGTTAGAAGTTCTTGGGGTTGGGAAATAGGAAATGTAATGTTTTTTGAGTATTTGTCAGTTAAAATTAAGAGCGCGTGAAAAATTGATGAAATTTTAGAAGAAATTTTAGGAGTAAGCAGCGGAATTATTGTTAAAATAATTATCAAGGTTATTATTCAAATTTTCGATTAATATTCCTGTTATTATATTAAGGTTTGTTGACGTTTCTTTGGTATTGTAGTAACCTCTCCGGCGTTGATGAGATGAGGTTTATTTATACTCAGTGTTGTATAAAGTGTGCGTGGATATGTTTGAATTTATTTAAGTCTCAAAGAGGATTCGAACTATCTGGAGTCAAATTTTGATCTTGTCAAATACTTGTACTAAAAAATACTGGAATCTTCAATATTTCGAGTTGCCTTCTATCTATGATTGTTAAGAAAGTATTGATCCCGTATTTCTTCAGCTTATGAAACATTTCAGATCCAAAACAACACTTCTTTTAGAGATGTTTTCTTCTGAAATTTCAGGTATCTTAAGTAGTTCCCGCTGATCACCGATAAGAAATCTTTGTTCAAGGTTTTCTTGACCTCGCCGTATACTTTAACTTAGAATACCGTTCTACTTCCCTAGCCTTTCCAATGATTTTCACCTTACCAAAATAGTCCAACTGAGAAACGATCTGCCTGGAATTTTTAATGCTTTACCCACAACAAATCGCGAATCAAGAGTATCAAGGTGTCTAAATAGCAAATGTTTACGCACACCCGCATTGGACGTGCTCGGCAAATTTTAAAGTGTACCGTTGCACCCATACGTGCTCGATTTTCGGAACGCAATTTGACCCGCATCGCGCACTTATGTCTTTTACGTAACGTGAACGGATTTTGTAATCGAATGCGTAGCGCGAAAATGCTTCACCTTTTGACAAGTGTATTTGGCCGTGAACAGCAAGTTAGCGATTTTCGATTTTGCAACAGCGGCTTTGCTCCGTTCCAGCGTTTGTTGACAATGAAACGTAGCTGCAGACCACATGCATCTCTGCAGCCACAAAAGCATTAAGTTTAGACGTAATGCAAATTGTCTCGGTGCTAAATTTCCTTCTTCATTCGCAACGCCGCCAATTCTATGCAGAATTCTACGAGGCCCAAAGTGCCCGTGAAAACAGCTAGCACGTCTCTCTGAGCGGGCATACGATGCTGCAACGTTCGTGAATAATTCATGGGAATCACTGAGCATTTGTATTACTTCTAAAGTTGCGGAGTCTACTTCATTTGAACACGCGAACGCAGGAGAAAGATATCCTATTGGTCCTGCTTTCGCTCTTATTACTCCGACCGTGCTGCACCGTTTACCGTAACCCTTCCTCGGTGCGGAACCAAGCAAGGCCGAAAGCATCGTAGCCCTGTATTTCTGAGAGTCACCTTTTAGAGGACGCGCCTGGTGCAATTTGCATTCGAAATTTATGCGCAGATGCAGAAGTACACCGAGTTTATGAAAGTAGGATCGAATTTAAAATTCAGACGTACCTTTTAACCAGCCAATGTGTGCGCGATGGGTATCGTACGATTTCTAGCATCCCAACTGAATATTCTGACTTTTAGATTCGGCGAAATTTCACTTATTATAGCCACGTGAAAGTGCAGTGAAATTCATCGAGTTCGTATGTTATGTATTTTCAAGTGTATCGAATGCGTTCAATTAGAGGGGCATGTATTTAGGTCGCAGTATTAGATTGTAAATAATATTCCTGCTAAATATCGAGGGGATTGCGAATGGGGGTTTAATACCTGTGAGCGTTGCACTCGGTAGAATCATTGAAGAATGTTACTGGCCGCACAAAACACGTACAACAGGTTGCTAGTCGGGCTTTCGAGGGATCTGGTTTTGATCTAATTATCCGTAAGAGTCTTTATCGTGGGCTATTCGACCTGTTCTATCATGCTCTGCCACGATGTCCTGGAAATTCGATGGGCATCGTTGCTCTTGATCGTTCAATTTCATGTCACCTGGAAGTCGAGCTTACGTAAATGGTGGCGTAATGTGGTGACCTCTGAGTGAATCGAACAAAATAGTGCATCATCCTTGAATCCTTTATTCTTTGACTAACAACTTTGCTTTAAAGGGAATCCTATTGTTTGGGCTAAAATTATAGCAAACTTTGGGAATGTTTTTTAAGAAATTAGCGACTCGATTCAACTGAAATTTGGACCATGTTTTTATGCGTCTTTGAAGAAGTTGGTCCAAATTTCAGATGAACCTTGTCGCTAGTTTCTTAAAAAAAATCCCAAACTTCGCTATGCTTTCAGCCCAAAAAATTGGGTTCCCTTAATGATCGTTCATTGCGCGAGAACACAGAAAATGTTTGCAAATAATTAGAATCTATCAGACTTGGAAAGAAACGTAGTACAGTTCAATGACCGCTGGACTTCCACTAAACCAGTCGCATTGCAATGCCAGTTATTCGATTATCGAATGAATTCTTGCACAATTTCTTGCGTAATGAAACAAATTAGCGGAGAAAATAGGCATACAAGGCAAGACACCACTATATTAAACCTCCATTTCGCAAGTTAAATTTTTGGGCGAATTAACGTTTCGAAGGAGAAAGCTGCGAATGATTTATTGCACATTTGCGTCGTCCCCGTCAGCTGGCGTCAACTGAAACCTGTATAATCGGTTGCATAATTCCATATACCTATCTTCATTATCTGTCCAACTTTGAGGCTTAAAAGTTATCGATACTCCCAGTGATCCTCCACTTATTCTCTCACGTTTCAAGAAGGCACATGAAATCAAGCCACTAAGTCATGAATGCCGCTTTCGTGGCACTGCATTCACACGTGCTCGAGTATGTTAGCGGAAGTTGGAACAAATGGGTGACCGTATCAGATGCAGAGCAAACACCTTCGGAACAATCTCCTCGAAATCTGGCATAGAACGTGGCAATTTCCATATGGCGGTTCGTTTCGCTGTTACGCGCCGTAATTCGACACGTTCCGCGAGCACGCTTTAATTCGCTGATTGTTGTACAGATCGCTGCACTTTGCTGGCCAAACAGAGGGAGACAAGCAAGTATAATAAAGTCTCTGGTTTCTCGCGCGCTTCGCGCTACTTAAACGAGGAAATAACTTCATTCGGGGAACAAAGAGTTCCCGCCGTTCGCGTGCATTCAGATTGATGGGGACAGAAAGGGGAACGATGGACAAAAGAATGACGGAAAGAAGGTGAAAAGATTTTCCCCGACACAACCGCTCGACTAATCAGCGTTCCTCGTTTCATGGACCATTTGCATGTTTCCCATAATTACCAGCAGCGCGGCGATTTCCTTTCCGTGTGCTGTGGAGCTTGAAATCGACGGCGAGTGTGTACTCACTTTCTTCATTTCGATTCAGAATCTGTCAAACCTGAGAAAGTGAGTCCACGGGATGCATGCCGTTATCGTTGAAAGAAAGTTAGCCTGTTGTGTTGCTTTTTAAACGCACGCTTCGATGCTGCAACTTGAAATCCAGGAGTTGAAAGAGAAATTCCTTTGGTAGAGAGAACGCCACTTTATTGCGGTGGAATGCAGTTCGGGTTTAACATTGACGTACCTGGTGTTCCATTCGGAGATCGGTTGAAAAATAAATAGCTACTACTTCTCTGAATGCATTTCTTGAATGTTGAGTGTTGTAACTAGGGAAAAGGAAGCAACTTTATATAAACTTTCTAGATTACTCGATCCGTAAAACGATCGGTGCCATCTTGCCATGAAAATGCGACGCGCCACAGAAATTATTAATGCGACTTATCCGAAACTTATTATTACCGTGTATCGATTACGTATTTACACGGCGGCGCATCAGTTGCGTTACTACGCGCTTCCTGTTTGCGATTATTGCAAATAGAGGTGAGACGCGCAGAAAAAGATCGATCCGAATCGAAGCATGCGGGAAGTGGTTCGCGAGAAATCGCTGTCGATCGTAACGAGGCCATTGCCGGCTGTATTTTCTCGGTGATCTAGGAAACGATTTCGTCCGCTCATGGCAAGCTTTTTTCTCATCTTTCTTTTTCCGCAGTGTGCGCTACATAGCAAACTCGAACAGGCAAGTAAATAACGTCGGAACGATCCTCTTCCATTCTGAAAACGATTTTCGCGCTACGATTTACGCGACAGACTTTCTTCAGCCTTGCGGAAGCTTCCTTAAATATTGAATACATTCCAAAGTGTAATAACAAACGAACATCTCTTTTATCTTCCCGCTGTTACTCGAGACTGCGTGCAGAATAAAAATCTTCTTCATTTCTACTGTAGGGGAGACCGGGGCTAAAAGTTCCGGGGGTAAGTTGTTCCGAACGGTTCTATCTTCAAAATTAAAATAGCTTTGTACTTTAAATTATTTTTCCCTGTGATTTGATTCCGAACTCGGAACTTTTAGCCCCGGTCTCCCCTACAAAGCTATTTTCATTTTGAAGATAGAACCGTCGGAACAACTTACCCCCCGGAACTTTTAGCCCCGGTCTCCTCTACAGAAGTGAAGGTGCGTAAAATTACCATCTTCAATGTTTTATTGAAAAAAAAAAAGGAAATCAATTACTCCTCGACCTTGTTAATAAGAAACTATACACTCAGATGAATGAATTTAATTTACATACTTACATCCATTAGTCTTTGCTTAATCGTACCAAAAGCAGGTGGCGTGGGAAGCTTTCCGAGATGAGCCCCGCAGAAATATCGAGCACGTTTCAAGTACGAAGCATAATGGATTTATTATTTATACGTCAAGCAGGGTATATTTCTCCTAGTTCTAGGCACGCATTCCGATAAGGCATAGTGTGAGGCCGCGAATACGCATTTCCTGCACCTGTCGCATATGTAACACGTTGACCATGGACATGGACACGTAAAACGGCGCACACACACGTGCACGCATTACTTGTCGTCTTGCATAATTTGCGAGCAATGCAGTGTGATTCTTCGGACAGTTTTTTTTTTTTCGCTGAATGTCGAAGGTATGTTTGCGTGTATTTGTGTTTGGAGATCGTGGGATGTTTTGTTTTCAAATTCACGTTGTGTAGGAAGGAAGTATGATGGTGTAGCGCACATTGGCACTGTTGTTAGCAAAATTACTTTAGTATTCATGGCGCGTTCACGGACATTTCTTTTTTTAGATGCACTTGTCATTGTGTATGTACAGTTGAATGTCAATTGCTTTGACCAATAGCTCCAAGTGTTTAGAGTTTTTTAACAATGTCATTGGTAAATTATTGTTTGCTTTAGTGGCAAACAGAATTCTCGCTGAAAGGGAAAGGCGTCGTAGAATCGAACTGGTCTGTTCCGAATTGTTGGAAAATATTAAATTCCGATTCATTTTTTAGACCAATTTAAATAATAGTAAAGTATCCAAAACAATTCCTCATTTGGATTTTTATTTAATATCGCAAACAATTGAGAGAGAAATTCATAATTTATATACAAGTCAGTACAAATGGAGCAGAATTAATGAATCGATGTGTATGGATAAAATTGTATTTTTCTGTATTTGAAACATGTTTCTGTGTTATGAATATATTCATATTTACGTAATAACAGGTAGCAAGTAGCAGAGAGTACAAAATGTAACTGTCATTGAACCAGAATGATTCTTCATCTTAGAATACTATAGCTAAGTATAAATAAGATGTTATAAATTTCCTCGAGTCCATGTAATCTTTTTCTGTAATCCGCGGTTGCATTTGCATCGATTACTCTGATAACAGTAAATTATACATTCTAGCACGCCATTTCCCTAGCTCCATAAATTCTTGTCATGAAACTGATATTGAATGATATTACTTAGGTACCTACACTGTTGGCACAAGCTTTCACATATAACAGTGGATAATATTCCAATGTATTCCTATGCAGGATTAATTATCCCCCGAAGCTTGAATCGCTTATAATTGATTGGAACGCCTTAATGTAATGCAAACATTGGTTAAATCGTTGTTGCAAGGAAACGTACATCCTGTGAGACTTTAAATTTCTACTTAACCACTAGATAGTAATTACACCCTTAGCCTTCATTAATTGGTGCTCTTAAAGATGCACTGTATAAATAAAGAAACCCCAGACGACCTTCGTGGCAACCATTTTCTCCTTTAAATAATAACGAGCGAATTTCCTTAAATGCACTTACGTTCTAAACTAACGCTTCTATCCGCGCCTCTAATTTGCATCGAGCATCGGCCTAATTGCCGGTTAGTACATCATTAATTTCAGCCTCGATTATGAAACGGTGTCTTTTTTGAAATAATAAAACTTAAATAATAAATGATGCGAGTTTTACGCTGCAATGTTACTTTAAGGGAAATTAATGCAAAATAAGGATGATAGTACCACGTAACAGGGATATTATGATATTGCGCCACGCTACATTTTTTCTATTCAGGCTACATGTTTATTATCTATATTTAATCTAGTACACGTGTAATCGATACTTCGTCGGTGTTATAACATTTCTTTTAAGGCGTAACATTGAAATATAAATGCCTCTTGAAGAATTCAGTGACAATGAATATAAGAATAGATGAGTTGGCTGTAAATAAAGTTGAAGGTAGCGCTGGAAACTATTACATATTAATTATGTACAAGCCCGTACGCCAGAAGATTACTCATTAGAAACGTGGGCAAGTAACACGTTCCCGTATAACTGCTTCGCCATTAATTTATTGCTACGTAATGCTGATTAGATCCACTTATAGTTTCAAAGTCACTCCACGTTAGCAATGATACACTATCCGAGCATTACAGATCTGGATTCAGGTTCCATTAATCGTTTTATTAAAATATGCAGGAGAGAATAATTAATATACAAGAAATTGCGTTACGCCGCCAAGCGCACCAGAGTTACAATCTTCGTGCAAACATATCTCGCCAGTTAACATTATCGTGCAAGTCAAATAATGACAGAGCTGTATGTTAACTGGTCAACAATATCTTAATTTACGGAAGCACGATAACGTATCAAACGAAAGAAGCTGCATCGCTCCGAGTGGGCAGGATACAGGCGTGAACTTTTACGCCAGGCGAGGTTCCCTCGTTTGCGTTTCAATTCCCCCGGCAATGGTAAGCTTCCATAGAAATCACAGATCGCAATTTCTCTGCACTTTCACGGCAACTTGGTAGTTTCCCCTATATGAGGCCTCATTTTCGGGGTCAAAGGGCAGCGCTCTTACGAGCCGTGGCCTTATTCGAGCATTATCATCCCAGTCGAAAGTATTTGTTTCACATGGAAAGTGCATTCATGCTAATGGAGTCGAGTCGTTGTACCTGTTTCGCGCGGAGAGCTTAATTTTTTAAAGAAGGATAGAGTAATCGATGACATTTCATGATTCCATTTACTGAACCTGTAGGATTAGGTGAATTAATGGTAAATTAATGTTTTCTATATCGTAATCGTGTATACATGATTTGAATATCCCAGACTTCTTTTTAATCCTTCGATGGGTAATATTAATTCCTCTCTTTGGATACTTGGAGATTTTTTTATGAGTATAAAGAAACTTTGAGTGGATGAAGTAATTAGGTAATTAACGTTGACTGCAGTCAATGATCTTCGCCTCGTCCTTGTGATGATTAACGCTTGACTGATTATACTCAATTATCCTTCGCTACATTGAAGTTCGCAAAATGTGTCTTTTCTGTGTGCTGCCATATCTTGGAAGTCCTTTTTTCTTCCAAAAAAATGGGATTACACGTGCTACTGATATTACAAGGCTCATTTCCCAACCTTCCTTCGTGAACTCTCAAGAATTTTAACGAGAAACAGTTTTCGTTTCCAGTAACAAGTCCATGAAACAGAGCCTTCATGATATAGTAACGTTTCTTCAAGGCCATTTAACCGTTTCTTCGCAAGAAGCTTCGTCTTCCAAAGTCAGGGGACAGTACTCGTCAGCAGTGACCCTCTCCAAATCCCCTATGTCCAATCTCGGTTTAAACGGTAGCTCCGAAACCAAGATGCCCTCTGACGGTTCTTTCTCTAACGCGTCCTCCTCGAACTCCCAGAAATCATCCTTCGAGAAGTCGTTCCTCTTGACCTGCTTGTAATCTTGCTCCGTGAAGATGATAGTCTTCAGAGTACCCGCCCTTGGTAACCGATTCCCGCGTGAAATGTCCCTAGGAGCGGTCGATTTCTTGTCAAGTTTGATCCTCCTCGCGGGGCTCTTGGACGCGGAGGCCACCGATCGATGGCCAGCGCCGTGGCTCGCTTCTTCAGGGTCACGGTCGCCGTGATTAATGGGTCGTGGAGGCTCCAGCTCGCTCTCGGGCGACTTCCTACTTTCCAGGCCCGATTCCGCGTCTGTTCCCAGGAATGCATTTTTATCGGTGGTTCCCCACGCGGCCTCGTTTTCACTACTGCCACCTGTCACCACCTCTTTCTCCTTGGCCGCGATGCTCGCGGAATCGTTTTCTGCAGCTTCGACCGCATCGTCCGACACGCTGCCTTCGGGGATCTCCTGCGGCGGCGGCACCGTCGCCTCTGGGCGTGGCGTGGTCGAAACGGGATCGACGCTACCGGCAGAGCCGGCCGCCAAGTCTGATTTCATCCGCGGATTCTTCCGATACTCTTCCTCCAAGTAGCTCCGGAACTGATCCCTGAAGTAGCCGTCGATCATTTTCCACACGCTGGTGCTGTACCAGGTGAGTACGCCAATGAGGAAAACCCCGCGGAAAATCAATCCCAGCATGGTTGCCTTTCGTTCCGTTCGCTTCTCTCTCAGGTTGGTCAGAAAGCGTAGTATTTGGAGTGGGTTCCTCTTTGGGAATCGTAGAGCTAGTTGGAGCACTGAAAACCATTGAACGTAATTGAAGATTTGTATCCAACTGGGCTTAAAAATCTGTAGTGGTTAAATTTCGCATCGATTTTTTTCGGAGCACTGAAAGGAATGGGGTGAACATTTGAAGATGAATCAATTTGAGTGTTCAAGCTTAAGGGTGCTAAAAGATTTGTAATGGGACTCTGTCTAATATCACGAGCTATGGAGCTTCGTGGCCTTCAGAATCGATACACCATACCGATCTTCAGGTACACTCGATACCTTGCAGCGAGCAAAGTAAATACTTCTGTATCGTTACTTCCTTTGAGGCTGTATCGTGTTACGCGTTACTCGAATACTGGCACGCGTATAGAATTTACATTCTCAGGAAGCTGGTAATATTATCCACCGGGTACCATGATGGTAAGGATTAAACTATTTCAGAATTTTAAGTTCTAAGGAAGCGTTTCAAGTACCTAGAAGTAATTTGCTTATTTTAAATACTGTTTCTTTGGAAATGGTTTACTTCGACGCGCTGATATGTAAATCGTACCGTTGGCTTCTAATTTGTGCACCGACGATGATGAAAAATGATATATGTCGGTTCTAAAAGCTGAATTTTTGATTGGTTGAATCACCTGTTCGTTTAGTCTTCACTGTTGATATATTCTTTGAATGAAGTGATAGCTTCCTGCATCTTGGGCCATCCCATGGTGACGATAATCAGAATCGCATTGGCGAAGACGAAGAGTCGCATCATTTCGATGCCATCGCTAGATCGTAGCCAATCGCTAAACCCTTCGTTGTCGATGTCATCGTTCACAGTTTTCTCCTCTTTATCAGTCTTCTTCTCGTTCTTCTTGTTCTCTGTAGCGTTGCTTTCATGCTGTCGGCTCTTGGGAGCTTTGTGCTCATGATGGCCACGTTTCTTCATTGCTCCTATGTGGATTTCATCTGAAAACCGTTCCAATCCTTCAATACTCACAATAGAAATTACATCAAATTACTTAGAAGCAAAGAAAACGTCCCCAACATTAATTTCCACCATTGAAACTTGAAATGAAACAGGTTCTTCAAGTTTTCACGTCTAATTCAAAAGCACAAGACTTGAATAAAACAGACTCGTCATTGAAAACTACTAATTTTAGAATTATTCTCACTTAGGCGTACGAAATATAACATTTTCCTGAATTCACTCTAAATCACGATATACGAAATGGATTAGTCTTTAAATTAAAGTGTCAGGGTTTCGGAGTAATTCAGCTGTCGCGAGAATTTTGGAGCAATTTATAACAGTAGCCCTTTTGGCCCCACCACATCTGCAATGGGCGCTATTTTAATCATCCCTAAAGAACGGGTATTATACAGTCGAGCAGCCGTCGTGGCAATTTTGGAGAAATCGGTTCGTATAGAATAAGCTGGATCGCAGCACGCCCACTCCCGTCCACGAAATGTCAAGCGATCCACGTGCATTAAGTTCGCGTATAGCAGTGACATAGGCATATTTCAGACATTCCCGCACGTACAGAAGATACGGGTGCTCGAGTGAGTGCGATGACCGTGATCTGACGTACATTGCATGATTCACTCGCGTGTGCACAATTCCGCGCGTAAAATGCAGCATTCTGAGACGAAACGGTTTTGGGAATAGTAGAACGTGGGTGAAAATATCCATGTCCTATAGTTGGCCTTTCGCGAGAGGATTCCTTGCGTATAGTGTGATTGAGAGGCGGTCACCTATTTTGCAAATTTTATTTCTCCATTCTACATGATTCATATTCAATGATTCATATGAGACGAATATAGAGATGAAGGCACTTAATTAAATTTTCAGTCTGTAAAATATGTTTAATATATTATGTAGCGTCACAGTATATATATATATAATAATATTAATTATATTAAATAATATAATACTAATTTTTTAAATAATATGTTACAGTCGAATAATCTTCCTGTAATCATCCTTATTAGTTTATGATCAGTAGGATTATTCGAGAGTTCATGGAAACTATTTTACAAGCTCAGTATACCAGAGAAGTGATTTACTTCGCACTATTGTACGTGTTACATGTTCAGATCGAGAAATTCGCGAACGAACAGGAAATTGTGGCGAGACGAGAATGAGGCTTTGTCTTGTGTAACACAGTCGAGATAGACGACAATTTCTGTCCACGTCAGTTTTTCTGAATTCGAGATTGTTTGCCAAAAAGCACCTGATGTTCAATAGATATGATATTATATTGACTGCAGATCAAGGGAAAATAATACTATACTTATATTATATAAGTATAGATTATATAATCGTTGTGTCACTTATTTATCATCACCCAGCCCAAACCGCTGACCCTAGAAACCCTTTTGCAACATAGGTGTTCGACAACAAGGGATTTTTTAAAATTCCAACCCGATGGAGGTAAAAAAAGGGTAAAATGTCTTTTCACGGATTCTTTAATATCTCTTACGCCCGATTACATATGAACTTGGTTTTTACTTCGATAGGTCACCCACATAAATGCCTAAAATCAATTTCATGATTTTGCCTCAATCAATCCCTAAGGGGATGGTGAAAAAGGGTGAATATTTTGCTAGTATTATATATATATATATCCATGATTGTGTTGTAGAAAACTCAATGCGAAGCACGTCATTGGTTAAGATAGAATCCTCAGTCCTTTGTTCTGCCCTTGTTTCTTCCCTGAAAGTTGGACCCTCCGTATCGATCCTCTAATTACCGAAGTTCGGTGTTCCATTATTTCTGTTGAAACTCGAATAATGTATGGCAAAAGTTCCACCGCCGCTGACAAAAATAGTTTGCTGTTAAGTAAGAGACAATTATGGAAGCCTTCATCTTGACAATACTCTTTGGTGTCTGTTCTTCCATCGTTCTTTCAAAGAAGACGTTTTACATCCTACATATCTGGCGGCGATTAACAAATGTTAAATTAAAAAATTTGACCGCAGGAGTGACGATTAATTACATTTCAATAATATCCCGATAATTTTCTTAATTTGTTTTCATTGTACGAATGCAGCCACTAGGGAACTCTTAGTTGTCTTAGGTCAGTGGAAATTCAAACCCTGAAATTGCGTTGCAACGAGGTCAGCATATTGTAATTGCCTCATGAATAAATATATAACCGTTTTCGTGGGTGGGATAGCAAAATGCCTGCTGATCAATCTTTTCTTTAGTGGAAGTTTTTGCTCTGCGTGTCTACTTTTTTCTGTAGTGAATCTTTCCTTTACTTTGACCCCCCTGTTTGCGTTAAGTATGATTTGAAGCTGTTCACAGAAATAAGTTTTAAAATAATAATACTCCATAAGTGACTCTGTGATCTAGTAAAATAATTGATGGATTTATAGATGAAATTGATTTTTCAATCTCTGTCTTGTATTAAGGTATTATTCGCAATAACAGTCGTTTTTAATCTTCTCGTTTGCATCAAAGTACTTACAATACAAGCGCATCCTTTCATTTTTTATTTTACTTGATCTCTAGCGTTGAAGGAATCACAAAGTTTACTCTGTCTTTTGTTACAACTTTTCACAATATTCCCTAGGTTTGCTCCATTTTCTAAAGCATCTGTCGAATGCACACTCACGAACAGTGCAATTTTAACGTTACCGAATCCAATCGTTAAGGATAATGGAGGTTTGAGTGGTTCCTAATGTCTAACGCTAGTTTGATAACTGAGCCAAATCAATCGATATGAAAACGTGATTAAGGGAATACTTGAGAGTGCAAGAAAACATTTCTGTTGAAGGGCTACCCTGTTACAGTCTACAAAAAAAAGAGGTTTATCAATTGTACTTCTGGAAAAACTATCGTCAAAACACATCTTCAACTGATCCAGATACACAGATACATTCATGATAACTGTAACACTATTTTTGCACTCAACGAAATGGTTGAATCCCGAATCTTAAAAAAAAAAACACATTTTACTAATGAAAGCAATATTTGATACAAAAATGACTTTCCTCCAACTTTTTCGCTCGATCCCATGCATTTAAAAAAAAACGAAGCTAGACTTTCGACAACTCGTACCTTTCCACACTGTATTTAATCTAGTACAGTTACGTTCGAATTTCATAAATGGTCGACACTGACTGAATAACGTCACAGTTGGCAGCTCGTTTTCGACGGCGTGCTCCGTTCTCGTTTTTCCCAATTCCTCCCTTTACGAACTCCGACGAAACCGAATTATCCGAACGCGGAGTTTCCATCGCAAGCGAACTCACCGCGATAAATCGGTTTCCCGTCGATCACCAGGCAAGGTTAGCGAATCCACAATTCACAGTGGAGTTTCCAGCGATGGGTGGAAGCTTCCTAAGTTTTCCAAGCTTCCTCGCCTTCCCAGTTCGCGTACGGTGGCACACGGGACGATCGTCACCGACTGTTTGCCCGTTTTTCCCCTCTACGTTGCCGTGGATCTCGCTGATACGGCTTCTCCAATTGCTAAGCTCGTTACGGGTCTCTCCAGATACATCAAGGGTTTTCTTAAAAGCTCATACGTGTGACGTTCCATCTAGAAACCCCTAGCGAGCTGATGTCGCATATTGATAGGTTCGTGGCGGTAACGAAACCCAATTGCCATATGCGAAGTGTGAATTGCCGCGGTTAACACGTGTGCAACGGATCCCCTTAAAAGTGTCCTGATTATTTCGTCGGGTTGAGATAATGCCAGTGGTTTCGTGCAGAGGAGGTATCTCGGTAGGAATTGTATTCTTTGGAAGAAGCATCCTGTCAGCGATATTGCGATAGATTCGCAGTTAGCTTCGCGTAATTGTCAGACGAGGGAAAGGGACAGCCTGAACGAGCAGTCTCCATTAAGTTACCTCAGGGAGGCTTGCGCTTTCTCGGCGAAGAAATTGAATTCTAATATAATTACCGCAGACCCCGTTCCGACGATGAAACTGTAGAATTTAGAATGCACTTCTGGGCGATCTTATTAAAGAATTTTGTATCTTTGCATCAGAATTCTCCTGCTCTTCGATCATACTTCTCTTCTCAGTTTCACTGCTTACGCGTTTCAGAAAAGATCCACGTATGTACACACAGTTCTTCTCTTCGATTTGTTTGGTGTAGTAAATTCGCATTCTGTAAATTCCATTGAAAATTCTCTGGGGGAGGAATCGATCGTGCAGAAATAGAAATATCAGAGAGAAAGCCTGAAATGTGTACTAAAATTTAAATTACACATCCTGCATTTGTTGCGCGGGCGTGAAATGTGAATACATGTGGTGGAAGGAACGAGTAATCGCGAAGGGAGCATGCATCGTTTGCAGTTTCGGGAAAAGGAAAAACTTGCTGTTTCCCAGTTACGATTGCCTTCCATTATCTGAGTGCGTTCCTGTTTTTTCCACAAAGCGGAAAATCCTCGGCCAACGGATGAAAAGCTTCCTTTACGGTCAGGGGATAGAGTTTATCGGTGGTTCTGTTGAGAAACTTCCAGGTCGCTCGTAACTAATGTACCCTGTGTGGTCAAGGGTCTCTCTAGAACTCTTGCACCGTGCCATATCCCTTCGTCCTACTTATCTTGTATCTGCTAAGGATCACAGAGGTAGTATCTCCTCGTGGAGTAACGAAAAATTATTGTATAACGCTCTCTGACAATGCAGAGCGCGTTGCAGCAGCAATGAAAAATACTCGGCACGAGGTGCTTCCGGCTTAACGAGACGTTCTTGCTGTGTGATACGTCATCGTGGTATTTAACTTAACCCTCTCCTTTTCTCAGAATTTTCTGCTGCCCTGGAACAGTGTCTTTTAAAAATCATTTCCTGCGGTACCTACTATCGATTAACCTCCCCCTATTCACATAAATGTACCTGTTCCTACCATGCACATCTCAAAATAAGCTTTTACATTAAGACTTCCATCTTGTGTGATCTAAAATTCTTAGTTTCTTCAAGGAATAATACTAATCATAAGTAACATATGTTGATGAATTATTTAATGAAAATAATCAAGACATTATTCAATTTTTACACGCAACAGAAAGGGTTCCCCAATCACCAAACAATTTTCCAATCATTCTATTGAAAATAGGGGCTGCTCGCTTGGGCACCAGTCTAGGGCACTGTTTGCCCTGAGAGTTTCAGCACTCTCGTCCCAAGTGACAAGATTACGAGGCCCCTTTTAAACAATACCCCATCATTGTGCACGGTGTGGCCATCAAACTAACGCAAACAATCGCTACCCGTAATTGCGTCGCAAGCATAGATGGAAGGGGGGTGGTCGCGGCCCGCCGGGGAACAATACATCCACGCCACAAGTATTAACTCTGCACTCTTAACCGTGAAAGGAGGAAAAGCAGCAGGTCGTTTCTCCGCGTCGACGCGTTCCGGGCAAATTGCTCCTCCAGAAGTGACTTGGGCTGCGAACGGAACGTACACTTTTACGCGGTGAAATTAAAGGTCGAGCGGAGGTCTGGCGCGAGGAATCTATGCAAAGTTTATGGTATTCCTAATGACGACCGAAGTCTGGCGCTCGCGCGCAACAACCACCCCTTGCGCACTCTCTTCGGAGAGTTGTCGAGCTCGAGATGGAGAAATGCGTTTATTTTACTTCTTATTTTATTTTATGGTTTGCTGCCTTTGTCGAGAGAAATGCACTTGGGGGTAGGAAGGTGTTTCTTATGGGGGATTATACAATGATAGGAAAATTAGTCACGACCATGGAAAAATATCACTGTAGGAATTTTTTTTATGTTTGTTGTAAATTTGTTGGATTTCAGTTTGTCGAATAATCTCTTGCGGAGTTGAGTGGAGGTAACTCCAATAATGACCCTTGAGTTGCGACCGCAGTTGGTTTCGACTATAGTCGACACCTGAAGTTTCCATTAGCTTATTATAGCTTGGACGTTTCGCTCACACCAGCAGTAAACAATGAGAAATCAAACTCTCTCTTCGCTAAATGATTTTCCTACACCATGGCATTGTTCTCAAACTTGTTATTCAGAGAATGCACACCGAGTTCCGAATACTGTATCTATGAATCAGCATTATTTAAAGGAACGTAAAAAGTCATGGTGGCGTGACAGGCGCGATGAAAATAGTGTTGGGTGAAATTTACATTTGTCGGGTGGCTCACCTGTTACGCATACAATCGCCTTTGTGCGCACACGTTGCGCGCGCGAGGACGTGATTTGTTTGCAGGATCGTTGGGATGCTCGTTACGCAACGCTAATTGCTTAGTGTAACAGCTCGTATCGGCAGTTAATTGCAATAATGTGTAGAGAGATTGCAAGCGGTGTCAAATTTTTTCAAAAACGTTTACAATTGTGAGGTGGAAGGGTGCACAGTCGAAAAGTCATTGCATTAATTTTTGTTTCTTTCTCACATTTGACTTTATGACAATTTATTTTCCAGCCAGTCATTTAACCGGTTATCGGTGTCGGTACGTGTAGTTTGAATAGACACATTCATCAATTTCCAAAACAGAAACTCTAAAATCTAGATGGGATTAAAAAACCAACACAAGTAAGGAGTAATGTAGCGTTTATTAATACTCAATATATTCTTACTCTATCTACTTTTCTACAGTAACATATACGCTTAAGGATAGTACACTTGTCAATTAATGGAGCAGAATATATTACGTTTCACGAAAATGCCCCATACTGTTTTCATCGAGGCGAAAATCATTGGCGTTATCGCGTGCCGGGATAAAGTACGGCTTGATAGACCGAGCGAACCCAATTTTCGAGCAGACGTGTTCTATGGACGTGGAGAAGATGCTACCCTAAACCCGTTTAATTAAGTTTAATTCGTGTGGGGCTTATGACGCGCGGAGTAGTTTGTCAACTAGTGCGAAGCGATGGTCAAAATTAACGAAGATGTCGAATTAGGCGACACTCGAAGGTTCAAGGTTCCCCTGGATGTTCCCAGGCTGTTTGAGTCCTCGCAAACGACTGCGTAGCTGCCCTGGACGTTCTTAGCGCTAATCTGGTGGATGACGCCTGGGAAAAAATATTCGGGATGCAGGTTTTCGAAGAACAGCGTTTTTGATGTTTTTTAAGTTTCTTAGGGTCTTCTTGCGTGGGGCACTATTATTGCTCACAATTGGTGTTAGGAATATTTTTACTTGACAAAGATGGGGTTGGTTCGGAAAAGATAGAGGAAGATGTAGAATATTTAAATTTTTTTTAAAATATCGTTGGTGAATCACAAACGTGTCTCATTTGCAAAAAGATAATGATTCTGTTGACATTGTGGATTAAGAACACATGAGGATTTGAAGGGCTGCTCTTGGATGTACTATTGCTTTAGATATTTTACAGTACCGGCTCAATTGTGTTAATATACAGACTAAGGCAGAAGAAAAGTGGAGTTTCAATCATGAATGTGAAAATTTCAGAGTAGGTATCGAATCAATGGAGGGTTCAATTAAATGATACAGTAAAAAATCGTACCATTGGAGACGGACAGGACCAAACTAGTCGTTTGAACAACATTCGTTGGATTGTTGAATTCGACTATTCGACGGAAAATGGTTTCGTCCGCGTAACGTTGTCCAATCGTCAAATCCCCGATGAACCCTGGTCCACGTTCCTCGGGAAACCCACCTTGCTGTTAAAAGACAACGATGTGATCAGTACATTAAAGCAGGAAATTACTATTCACGGGAAATCAATGCTATGCTATCCCCTTCACATTTAAAATTAATTGTGAAATGCCTCCAGTTTAATCAGATATCATGATCTAAACGCGTCAAAGAGGCACGCTTTTATCGAAGCTGAAAAGCTGCCTCTGACGTTGAGCATATTCCAATTCACGAACAATGTCGAAATAATTGAGGGACGGGCTAAAAGGAATTCGTTCAGGTGTCTGCGGCCAAAAATTACAGTCTCCGTATTTAAAAAAATCTAGCTGCATTAAATATTCAGCCTCTCCATTTTTAACAACTCCTGCATTCTAAATAAAAATTCCAGAAATTCCCTCTGCCAAATGCACACTATTTCCCACTTCATTCCCTCGTTCACCAATCCGAACATCCTCTCAATTAGTTTGAACACGTATTGCTCTCGTTATTACCACGTTGTTATCTAAAAAATCTCTGGCTCGCTTACCAATCTGGTCTTCGACACACCGTCTTTATCTGTGAATTCCAATCGGACGTTCTTTTGCTTGGAAACGTCAACGGCAGAAGCGGCCTGAAGCAGTGCCAGGGCCGCGAAGAGGACAACGGCGATCGAGCGAGTCATTTTGTGTACTGTTTGTGACTGTGCGCCTTCGAGGGAGGTGCGCGTGTCTTTTATAGACCCGGCCGAAAGTCCGTCAAGGTGAACGTAACTTATCTGTATGGTTCTTTTGTGATTTCTCCATTGGCTCCTATCACGCTCTTCCTCGTGGAATACAAATAAGGGAAATGTTTCCCAGTACGGCGGCACGTATGCTATTCCTCTCACGGCGGCAACGACACTGACCCATGAATTCTTCTTTTCACTTCATCGATCACTAGACGCGCACACCGCCCGAACGAAATTCGGGCATCCATCAACTGTTTCACTGAATGAAAAATTTCTTGTAATCATTCGATAGTTAGATTTTATCCAAGCAGGTGTTTATGATGTACTCTTTAGGGGTTGCTAAGTGATAGGATCAATTAGGGATGTATATTTCAACCGCCAGCAAAATGTCAAATTCTGAAGACGCCAACTTCACTGCGACATATTTATGCAAACAAATGAAATAAACAAACAACAAAGATTGTCTCTTCTGTTTCAAGAGTGGTACAATATACCCCCAAATTTTTTGATCAGTGGATTCTTTTCCCTGAATATCCGGAATCTGGAATCCAGTCTTTGTGTAGCGAGTCAGCTGCTGTCTGCCAACTTTCTTGGCTGTTCGAGCAACTAGGCGGGCTACTGTATAGAAGTCTTAACCTATATTTGAGCCCCCCTTCCGGTAGCTACCTCGTTCCACGAGGAAGTTCTTAATAATCCGATTACCGCACCCTTTCGAGGGTAAACACTCCAACTTGGTGATTTCATCCGCTAATTTGATCGTTCATCCCCCGTGTCAATATCTGGTGGCAGTATTCACTTATGAATCTGTTGGATTACCTTTAATTGATCGCGTACAATTATTTGTCCAACTTGATCCACGTGTACTTTGACCGTTAATGAAATTTTGCTCCTTGGATTTTGCTAAATTGGATTTAGCTTCACCCATCAATTTTTGCAGAGTAATATGAGAATTCTCATTCATTTTCGAAGGTGATAATTATTTTTTAAGGGAATATCAAAGTCTCTTTGGTTGAATATTTATTTTATATATTTTTTTGTAATTCTACATGGAGGATGGTTTGTCAAACAGAACACCTGAGAGTATAACGAGATGTAAATGTGGTACACAATTAATTTTTTCTCGTGGTTATTTTTTGGAATCTTCAAATGGAATTTTGTCAAATGGGGAGACTCATTTTCCATATCCACGTATGAGAAATATTAAATTCTTTCAACGTTGTTAAAATACTTCTTCTTTCACTTCTTTTTTAATAAAATTTCTTGTGTGCGTAATATAGGGAAATCTGAAATTTAAATTAATTTCTTTATTACAGTAACGTGTACGTTTTTTTTTAAATCTTTTCAGGAAATTGAAGTGAAAACTGTTGATTCGCTTCTACCAACGTTTTGTCTCTTGCAATCAGCGTGGCGTGAAAAATGAAAAGTACCTTTAATATTCCAGCTCTTTTTCCGCGCTTGTTTGATATTGCATTCACTGAGTATTCTTGGGCAACGAAAAAATTCAATCAATCTGAACCACACACGGTTCTTTTTTCATTTGTTTCTTGGGCGCTGGTATTAAACACCCATTGAAATTGTATTTCTGCGCGGCACGCTCGATTGAAAATGGCAGACAATAGCTTTTACATTCACTTATTGCAAAGTGTGCCATTGACTTCATAAGTAAGAAAGAATCCTATAAAAATGTTATTCTCTCCTCGCTCTGACAGAAGATAATTGATTTTATCGTTACGTTCTTGAAAATTTCGGATCGAAGGCAGAAGGAATTCTTCCCTCGTGAAGGAGCGTTTTTCTTAAGGAAACTCTTCAAAAGTTTATGCTTCCTCGCTGCAAACTTTTCTTTGCAAATAATCCATAAATTTCGCCTTGGATCGTTCTTGTAATCACAAACGAGTTTATTTTTACTTAAACTCCCCAAGAAAATTCCGCGGGGAAAGTTTTAACACCAAATCCAAGTATCTTGAACTTTCAGTAATACTTTCTCCCCATTTTTCAATTTAATGATATCCTAGCGTAGCGAAGTTTTGAAAATTAAAAAATTCGATTAACACACACTTTGTTTTCTTATATACATTTTATTCAAAGCTTATTTCCATGCTGTTAACAGGTTCACGCGAGTTCTTAAACAGAGGAGAAACAGGACATCATGGAATTGTTTCAACTTCATTCGTGTACACGTTTTGGAAGAAATTAACTGAAAGCACGAGGTGAATTTTATGTAAGTTGCTAATTATATAATCTATATAATTTTATGTCAATTTTATGAGATATTCTTCGCAACTAAATCATATTTAAATTATATGAGTTCAGCTGATCACATGCTTGCTAAAAAGAGAAGCACTTTATTCTCGTTTTGCAGCCGTACTAAGAAATAGCAACTCTATTTTCAATCAGGGAAATCCTATTTCTAGGGTTTCTTGGAATTTGCATTTTCCACGGTTTCTGTCGCAAGAGTCTGAATCACTCCTTTCGTCGAAACTAAATTATCACAATCATCTTTCTATGACCTTTCTGCAGCATCGTTCTTCCACCCCTTAAAATAGTACTTTACATGCAGCGTGCATAAAAAGTATTATCCGCATCCATTAACGTTGCCTCTTTCGTTCAAGAAATTTGCTTAACTAAAATTCCTCATTTATGGACGTGTCCGTTGCAAAATATCCCTGCTCCACTTATACAATGCTTCTCATCCACGCCGAGAAGTTGGAGAAAAATAATTGAGAGAAGCTGCAGTGAGAATGTCATTTTACTTGCAGAACTCGAATCAATGTAAACAGAAATTTGGAGCTTTTGTATGCAGTGGCAAACAAGGCTGAAATGACTGTAAAACTTTACGTAATAGGAAAGAGAATCGTGGGGAGTGTTCCAAACGTGTTCTTCGTTTCCAAAAGTTTTACACTAGCAGTTTCCTACGTGTAGATAAGGCACGTACCATTTATTTGTTAGTGTCCGACAATAAATTGAATTGCTCGTGGAGACGTGACATATTAAATCATTTTAAACGGTGACGTTTATACTAATATGGAATTGTTCCATCAGAACAACTTTTATGAAAGTTTATGCAGAGTAAATGATAGAACGATGGAAATAGTATCTTGGTTTCACAGGTGGTAGAAAGAAGGCTAATTAGTTAAAGTAAGAAGTGAATTAGAGGGTATTGGCAATTCATTTGGCTCTTGCTGCTAATTACTCACCCGCCTGGTCACGACAGTTTCCTGCATACTTAAACAGGAGTCCATTCTGAGCAGTATTCCGTCTCGTTTTTAGAAAGACAGACGGGGACACCTATTTTTAATTTAAGAAAGATAGTTAAAGGTCCACGTGTCCTCGCTGCTTTTAGTTTATTAATTCAACGTGTACATTGCATGTGAAACTAGAGAATAATAGTAAGCTATAAGAGACAAGAATACGGCTTCCTCGTAACACGTGGTGTCATGAATTTAACACGAAATTCTCCAAAAAAAAAACTACATTTTACACAATTCCGAGTCTACTATCATTTCCTCAAATAAAATAACGCGTCCTCCCCACCACAAGCTTCCACTCTCAAACAAACAAATTCTAAAATTACGACCACTTCCAAGTACCCCACAATATTATTATTTACCCAAGTAACTCAAATTCCACCTTGCAATTTTAAAGAACGAAACATTGAGACGTCTGTCCCGCCAAACCCTGTCATCAAATATCCATAATCTTAATTAACTCATGCGTGAGGTAAAGCTTGTTTCGTACGAACCTCAGATGATACTCCTGCAGCGTCGATCGATCGATCCCACGTGACTGGATGATCGGCACGCGGTGAGGGAAAGTGCACGAGGGCAGTTAAGGAGTTGCAAAATGCTAAGGGACGATCGCTAATGGGCGGGGGCGCAACAGTTGCGTGGGTGGATGCGCGTTTGATGAGGGAGTGGAAGGGAGAGGTGGCAGCAGGGCCGAAAGAGGGATGAGAGGCACACGTAGAAGGGGGTTAAATCTCGGTACCCGTTGACGCGGCTCAGTATTCACCTAGTACCCACGCGGTGAGCAACCCCATCCACGAAACTCGCCGGTGGTAACCCCGTGCCGCGAGTCACCGTGCTCCAGTCGATCGGTATCGAGTTGCGCGTTTCCCGCGATCAACGCACGCTTTAGTGCACGTTGTGAGACTAATCGGAGGACTTTGGAAGAAATTATTTCCACGAGGCTGCAGACGGTGCTGGCGGAGAACGTAACTGAATTTGTAGGGAAAGTCGTATGAGTGCAGTTGTCACTTTATAATATGTAATCCCAACTTGCATGATTTAGATACAGGAACGTGGGGTTTGAACGTAGCAATCGAACATCGTGTCTGGCAATTATCTCATGAAATACTGAATTTTCATTCAAAATTTGTTTGAGTGGTTGGAAATATTTTTACATGATATAAAATATATTCTGGACTGGTATTTCGTTTCCAAATAGTTTTCAGTTTGAAATCTGAGAAAGATTGTAGTGCTTCCATGTAGGAATTAGGATTCCGTGATTACTGCAAGGTATTTATAAATATTATACCGTATTGTGTTAAAAAGATTCATTCACAAATTTTTCTTGAAAATAGCTGCAATCATGTTTCCCGCGCGCGTGCGTTTTGAACCCTCGCGCTGACCACTAGGATCTTACTCTAAGTTGGATCATACGATATGGAAATCGAACCGACCCTGCGTATCAATTGTGAACACCTATTGCTTCGAATGTGATTCTGCTTAACGGTGCATCGCTTTCAATAGTTCGCATCGATCTGCTGGTTACGAATGTAGCGACCTAATTCATAGATATGTCGATCGTGTTTGTGTCCCGCGCAGTTTCTTCCGTTACTGGTTGAGAAGACCCTTCAATCGTGCATCCTGCGAAGGGTTTCCCTCGTCGGACACGCGGTTGTGAATGCCTGTTGGCAAAGTTCAAAGTTCGCCGCCGCGTCAATCGAACGATTCTCTGCAAACTGACGCGCGAAACTGAAGGTCCACGTGAATCGTAATTTCGACGCGATTTCTGAGTACGATAGATCCCTGCGCGGTGTGGATGATTGTTTACTATTTGAGCTCAGGAACATCGCGGGTATCCTGATACTGCGTGCTACTGCTGAACCTTTGCTTCGATGTTGTTGACTCGAGTCGATCCTATTGACATTCACTGTATTGGGATTAGTTCTACAGTTCGTAACAAAATACTTACTGTGCTTCTAAATAGAAAAATAATTTCAAGCAGTAGAGTTTTTAATAAGGACAGATGTTCATCGGTGATTTTGGGGGATATTTATTAGGAGGGTTTAGGTATAAATAATTTGGTATAAAACAGGTGGTTATTGAATGTTCTTTACTAATCGAATTCTTGACATGGGTAAAAGGAGAGCTAATTACACATATTTGTGGGAAAATTCTTTAGAACTCGATTAACTTGATGATTTTAGACCACTCCACTAGCATTCGGTTAAATAAATTTAATTTAATAACGTTATTATGGTTCGAAAAGTATAGAATCTGAGGCACAGCTATGACTCTGCCATTAAATCTGACCACCAAATAAAGTCACGTACCATTATCTCTTATTCAGCTCTATAATTCACTTGCTAGTTGGAAATGTATTATATTCATTCAAGATCAAATTTATCCCATTGCTTTAGAACAAAAATATTCTCCTTCACGTATGCTGCATAATGCAGACACTTTTTAAATGTATAAAAGTGATAATAGAATCTTCTATTTTGCTCTTATATTTTGACATCGTACAAGTTCGAAAAGATTGTTTCGTGGAAAATCGATGTCACCTTTACTTCTGAAATTTCAACGAATATTTACTCCACCACTTTTCCCTCAGAAAGCAAGAAAGATAATTATTATTTGAACCATGCCATTAGGCAGGCATCTTACTCTCGCTCGACCCACTAATTTAAAGATTTCATTCCGAGTACATAGTTGGTATAATTGTGAACGTGTGAAGTTCCTTTCGATTTCACGGTGGACTACTTTGGAAAAATGTTGCTCCTTTGTTTTACGCGACGCTCTCGATTCCCTGGAACGCGACGCGAGCGAATTTATACCGTGCTAATTAACGCGAAAGGAAATTAGCACGGCAGGAGGAAAGACACGGAGACTCGCGCATGGTTTTATCGAATGGAACGGGTAATGAACGTAGTAGCGTTCATTCACGTTTTCACTGTCGTTAATAATAGGAAAACTAAATTACTTCTGTTCATTCTCACGGGTAACAAGGTGCACATCAGCGTTGTTTTAATTCGCGATTGGGGAGCAAGTGTTACTTGGAATTTACCTTGATAGCCTAATCAACCTAGAATTACTGCAATAAGTGGCAGGAAAATCGAACGATTGAAACAAATGACTTTCTAACACTCTGTTCTTCAAAAGTACAAAAGAAATCAATGAAACATACAGAATATACTTCCCTTCTTCTATTTCTTTTTACAATAAAAATTAGAATATACTTTATATATAAATTAGGCAAATTTAAATCAATTCAAAATTATCAATCAGGAGTGACCAAAGATTCTAGTCTTCCCTCCAATTTCTCTTCTCTCCACTTTACAAATATTTTTAACAAACGTAATAACATAGGTACTAAACACATCTAATTCCCTTAAAAAACAAATTTACAATATCCTCCCCTCCATTTATCTATGTCTTATCATTCTAGCAGTTTAATTCCTGCAGCATCATAGTCGTCGTACCACCAGGCCTTCCAGAAATTTTCTGAAATGTTCCCATCCAAGTGCTTCATTAAAAGCAGGATAACGTTCGTCGGGCAGACACGGTTCATCAAAGAGAATTATTCTCAATGTTTTTTTATGACATTGATTGTTCGACAGTCCCCGTAGGCGATGCAAATATCATCTCCTTCCGATTCGAGAGATGCATTCGGTGATATCCCCGATCGCCCGATTATTTTCTAGGGAATAATGCCTCAGGGCTGCCAGGATTTCATCTGTCTTCGTTTACGGGTACGCGGCCGACGACTGCGTTCCATCGTTAAATTATTTTCCTGAAACGTTGATAGCGATGAAGGGACCCGTATAATGGAACCGCGAAAACTAAATTGTCCCACCCGCGATGAACAGCACTTCCTTTTCTTTCCATTTCTGCGTCGCATCAATCACTGCGAATGCACTTCTCCTTGTTTCTTTTAAAATGCATATATTCGAGTCTCATTCGTTAATGTATTGTTCCGTTGGTGGGTAATGGAATTATTCTCCTTCATCAGTTCTACTGTAGATTATAAATTTCACATCTTTTCTAGTATATCCTTTCAGATATATTCGAGAATTTGAGCCCATTTTGGTTGGTTTTTCGAAGATCGCAACTCTAGACTCCATTTTTTGTTTAGTATATATTGACAGTCAACTTTTATCGAAAGTACCCAGTTGCCATTTTGATGAATAAATCCGTGTGCACTTTTCACGACCATCCCCCTATTTCCACTCTTACTTTTCCCCTACCTTTTTACATTTCCGCTTTACTCGAACCTCCATAAGAAGAGACGCGTTGCTACCCTAGCGTTCTGCTAACGAGCAACGACCGCGCAAGTGCTGAAACGCGGCCTGAAAGTTTCACCAAAGCATCAGCTCGTGTTAAATGCGCGGGAAAACTTCATTTTTTTACTTGATAACTCGATTAAATAATACAGCGGCCAATAAATGTCGCGGGGCAATTGATTTCAACATACCTCGCTTAAATATCGGATACTTTCCATAAAATTTTAAAATATTGCAAAGTTTCATTACTTGCATTAGTGATAGGTATGTTCCTAGCTAATATTTACATTCGTTTGCGACATTCTTCTGTAACAATAAGGCAGCTATTGAACTAACCCTTCATGATTGTTGCATGTGTCCTACTTTCGTTCTTGTCATTGACTTCCATTAGAAGAAAAGCACAGTAAAACTCCATCACCTCACCTATTATCTGAGTACTTTATTATCTGAACGCTAAAAGCTCGATTTTATATCCACAGATATACGGGACACTTGTATCTCCAAGAAAATACATTCTTCACATCACTTTTTCATCTCATATATTCATGTATGTAGGGCAGATGTCCCTATTACTGCCACTTTATTTATTTTGCTTTATAAAAATGTAACGTATAAAGAATAGTGCACAACAATAATATTAATAATAATAAGAACAGTCACAATTTAATAATAATATTGTTGTACACTATTCTTTTACACTATTGTGACAGTGATAGGGACATCTACCCTAGTATCTCAAGAAAAACTAGACTTCTATTATCCTGAAATTCCCATCCAAACGAATATGTCCCGTTACTAATTCAGGTAATGGAAGCGTCACAGCACACCTTGCCCTGGATCTTCACGAAGCCTACGTCACTTGCTTCGAAAAACTAAGTAGCCTTAATTACATCGAACAACTTCGTGGGAAGTTTTAAAATTCGCAGGGGTTCGCGACAAAAATCCACTTTGCCAGCGAGTGCGCGCACAGTGGGACGCAGAGAGCGAAAAATTGGAAACGTAAGATCAACGAGCACCATCGTTGCGTTAAAATCGGTTTCACGCTGCCCAGGGAAATTCAATTTACGCGGTGCGCGCTTGTTTTTCGTTGGACGATGCTCATTTCCACCGTGAAATTGGAATGAACGCATTGAGACAAAACGAAGGGAGGGACCATTTGTCATCTGTCCCACAGCGAAACACGTAGATCCGGTGTAATTATCGACCTATTTGTATAACGCTGCGGTTCTTGACCCGTTCCACGTTGCATCTAATTATTTCTAAGAGATTTTTACCATTTCCCATTTCAAAGTACCAATATCTCTTATTTTCCTCGATTTACCGTTAGGAAATACTATTTTAACAATTGCATAATAAATTAATCGAAAGGGGGCTCTATCAAAAACAACCATCACCGTGATATCACCTTCCTCCTGTTAAAATTGAATCATTTCGCCATTTCGTTTTTTTTTATCAAAAGCCTTATCATTCTCACTCGACAGCACCGAACTTCGCTGCAGGATAACCGAGTCCAGTCTGTTTCACTTTCGAGTAGGATTCTTCTAACTTTCCAAGTTATCTACCTCGTAGGGAAGTTGAAGCAAGATTTCAGATTATTCTATTCGCTACATTCGTCAAGAATTTGGGTTGGCTTCTCAGGCATTACATAATTTTTCCTTGGCGATGGTCCTTCGTCGATATTCCAGTTCTTCTGATACACTTAATATTCTATCTTAGCTTCATCCTCTAGATATCCACCCCCTTCGTTTCACACGTACTACAATTATTCACAATAATATCCTCCTTCAATCTCCGATTTTATAATTACCACTTTTGTGTATAGATAAGTGCTCGTGGTGGTCCCAGCGTGTTACCACCTTGTTTCGATGATTCCCTCCAGTATTTATGGATAAGAGTCGAAGGAAAAGTAGCATGTACCGAATAGGAGAGTATCTCGACGTCTACTTTTACTACACGAGTGGCACAACAGTCAGGTATCTGAATACGGAAGGCGGAATCGATATCGGCCGCGTAACGTGTCGCGCGTACCCGCGGCTTCTGCAACTTCTCCAGAAATTCGCGCGCGTGCTGGTTTTTCTGCAGGCGCTGGTGCATGTACGTACCGTTCAATTGGATTGAGAAAAGAGGTTACGGGAAAGATACCAGCGCATGTAGGAGCGTGTTGACGGGAACGGGCGTCGACACACGAGGACGTTGCTTTATACCGGTAATGCGTCGTTTATCTTGCGGTCTATATCCGTCTGGGGCTCCCACAGTCAGACGTAAACTCTTGTCCTCTTTTTTCTGATTCCTGCGCTTTCCGCGGGCCGAAGAAGGTATTTGCACACCACCTGATCATTTGGTTTTCCTTTTCCACGCTTAGAACGAGACTCTAAGGGTTTTTATTGGGGATAAAAACAAGTGACTGAGGAAAATATTGATTGGCGCACTGGTATTTATTTTCTTCAGGTCTAAACTTTATCTCTTTGCTGTTGTTTTCTTCTTGCTCGGCTTTAATTACAGATTGTTAAAAAAATTGAATGTTATAAATGTATTTTTTAAGGATTTTATTTGGGGGATGAAATGGTCTTGCGTCCATTTTTTAAGGGAGGAAGCTGAGAGTAAATTATAAGGGAAGTGTGTGGACAACTTATCAGAATATGTAACTCTACAGTCAACTCTCTGTGGTTGGTAAAGTGAATTGTTGAATATTAAATCTGCATATACAAGTTTTCAAGTTGGAGCAGATGGATTTGGAGTATAGGGCTGAAGTTAGTGCGACAGATTGAGCGTTAGAAATATTCAGTCTTATATGTATCTGGTTCAGTGTCAAGGTGATTAAACATTCTATAAAAGTGATTTGGAGAAATGTTCGGTATGAAAGGAAGAATTTTCAACAGAGTAGGAATTATATGCGCCATAACTGCGTTTAAATTGAATCCAAGAAAGGTTAATGTTCGTTTCATTGAAATTTTGTATTTTATTCAATCGAGATTCCTTAGAGTACGGAAATTTTTCATTCGAAGCGTGAATATTCATTTCTGCATGCGAAGGAAGCGCCAACAATCGGTACTCCGTTGTGCGTGCACCGATTTCCGCGGAGTTCATTAAAACTTCCCACTCCGAACGTGTATTGCACTCTGTCCGTGTGCTTTCCGCACTTTCCTAGCAAGAATTGCTTGTTGTCGTTGAATAATTCAGCGCTGAATAAGAATTTTGCATGGTAAATGAATATTTGAGAAACACATAAATCGCACAATAATATTTATGCAGTAATAAAAAATTGGTACATTCCAAATGTGAAGAATTAAGTGTGAAAATCATTCGATACTATTTAACAGCATAGCGTGAACATTCGAGGAATGCTGTTATGTTTAAACATATTTCCTTCGATTACGCAAAGTGCACTCGTCATGGCTTGCAGAAAAACACGTGAAAGACATGCAACAGCTGGCAGACGAGTGTGACGTTCCCTTTATTCATTTATTACCTTCAAGCGTATGGCAGCATGCCATTTTCGTTTTGGTTCCATTATCAAGGAAGAGCGACGATTGTCGACATAATTCGAGACTCTGCTACATAGAGCATCAGATATTTATTCACTGACATTTACAGAGGCAACTTTCTTACTTAAGAAATAATACATGTATATTGACTTTATAATATCGAATACTAAAGAAAATAAGTTCAAGCAACGATCTTGTATTATGATGAAAATACTTCTCACGGAGGAGAATAATAATAATGGTTTCTCGTTGAGATCACATTTCATAACATAAACATTACATAAATTATACCATTGTCTTCTCAATTATTAAGACTAATTCGTTCGCTTCATTAATAATTGATTAATAATTCTAAAACAAATATATGAAGTACTGCTAGTATGTAACTATTTTTCAACATTTTGTTTCATTTATTTATGTTGAGCAGTACTTATCCGATAAAAAAATTGTAGATTCAAGGGTTTTTACTCCTATATTATGCTTAAACGAGAGGGTAAAGATCTAATATTTCTCGGAATGGTGTTTCAGGTGAGGAGCAATGTTTAGTAACCAATTACACAAAATTTGTTACGGGGCCCTGTTGCTCATGTTACCTTGCTAGACTCTTTGAAGTCGATGTATTCTGTTTGTGACTTTTCACATCCTCGATTGCTGATAGTAGATAGCTGTTGTCTTCGAGAGCATCGAGCCATTTACGAATTTTCGTGGGCGCTTCCTATCTGTACGACCTGCGAGAGTTGGCTGGGGACAGGGTTTATCATTTGAGAGCAGACTTCCGTTCAGAAATTGTGTCGTCCCGTAAATTTCCGCCGGTAGTCGTGACGCGGCGACGAGATGGAGAATCGGTTCACGTCGAGCACGCGGCCGAAATTTGCGTAAGTGGAAAATCGTTGGACCACACGCATTTATGGATCAGCCAGATCAACCGCGATATGGCTGCTAATGACAGCGCCCGTTCGCGTTAATTGCCATCGAATATAGGGGAAAAATTTCCCGCGCCTGTCGTTTCTGCACCCGACTGCTTATCTAAATCCGAATTAACGTCGGGTCGAAATTGAAAATCAAAAACAAATCGAGGGGCTTGCAAATGTGAAATCAAGGGCTTGGAAATTCGGAATGGACTTTGTGACGCTTTTGGTCATTTGGAACATATAAACACATTTGAATCGCTTGGAACAGATGACTGAAAATTTTAATGATTTGGAATAGATATAGGTATGACAAAACTGTGACGAAAGTTTTCAGACTTATGGTGGGTTTCATACTCAACAAGGCAATTTAAATTGTTGACATTCGAGTGATAATCGAGGTGAGCAGATTGAAAGTTTTCAAGAGACTGAATCAAAAGACAATCACTATTAAAAGTTTGAAGCTTTTTTATTTGGAAATGGATCACGTTGGTGTGAATAAAAATTCGTAAGAAATATGAATTTCCATTTTATTCAACAGAATAGAGGCACAAGGTAGAGTCGACTCTGTTTTGGCCTATAAGATTAACCCCGTATCAATGCCTGAGCGAATCGGAAATACGAGATCGTCGAACGTCGCTGAAATAATGTCAAGTGGCTCTAACAAGATGTCGATCGAAGTCGCACATTTCCCCACGGATTCCTGGAAATAAACCTGGCTTCTGGCTGTGCGTTACTAAATCTAGTACAATTTGTTGCTCATTAAACGTAATGAATTTATTCGTTACATAAATTCTCAGTGCAATAAGTGAATCATAAAAATTATTAAAGATCCTGTGGTGTAGGGAGAAAACACTTTCTATAGTGTGATAAACTCAAAACATCACATTTATTAAATATCACCTTGAATTACACAAAATATTACAATATTTCTCAAACTTAGGACTTTCTTATTAATCATAAAAGGGCCAAACACATAAAATCTTATGGAAAGTCATCTTCCAAGAAGTAGTCACATATTTCAACACCTTTTATTCTCAAATAGAAACGATTTTTCCACAGTACTTCTCTACAGGCTAGAAGCACCTGATCGATGACGATTCTTCTTTGCGTTGTAGCACTGTCCCTGCAAGTAATGGTTCCAATCTATCGTATTAAAGAAAACTACAATCCCTGGTCTTTCTGATATCGCAATCGATATACTGGGCATGTTGGATGGATTCAAGTAGCTCCAAATAGCTTCTCCCAATCGCTATAGTCTTCCCCATCGTTCATATTCGATAGTCGCACCATGATTAGGTAGGTGGACTCAGAATGATTCGAAACTGTTGAATGCTGAGCGTTGTGCTTTGAATTTTGAGTAATAATTGAGGGAGTTCCGACCTACAGTGACTGTACTTTAATAATATTTTACATAATTACGTTCGAAAATCAGCGTCTGCAGTCGTAATCAATAACGATTTCAATTATGTCGCATTAATTTCTCCGTGGAAGTGCCATCCATAACTGGCGATATCACAATACGCGACGCACAAATAGCCGATTACAATGGACACAGTATTAACGATTCACGGATAACTTGATATCGATAACCACCGCGGAAAATCCAATTATGCCTCGACTCCTGGCCCAGGGTTTCAACTGATTGCAGCTGGGCTATCTTAAATAATCACTACAGGTTCCTCGACTGTCAATAGTTACTAATTTCCTGAAGAAAAAAAACGACGACGTAGGCGAAAAGGTAGATCTGTAAGAGAAGGATGCATTTATTTTAAGTAGATATAATTAGTGACACCTGAATCTCTAGTTATGTGTTCATTGAACATAGATAACTATTCAGATTGAATTGTGTAGCTTTTTATTTGTGTACACAAGATTTCTGAAAAAGGAACAGGTGTTAACAAAACGCCTGGAAGTAAGCACTGGTAACAGGCACACTGAACTATGCCAGGTATTTCCAACCACTCAAATAAAAACCACTTTAAATAAATAGAATACGAAAAGAGAATACAGTGTATAGAAACGTATGAAAGCAAAAGATGCTACATCCCCGAGGAATTGATAGTGTAATTATTTATGTCAGGAGTTAATGAAAATGATGTAACAAGGTTGCTGAAAATTCCGATTTTACGAATACCCATTACCGTGAAATTGAAGTTTTCAATTATGAACCCTATATGCATAAAGCTTCTAATGATAGATTAAAATCAATAATATTAACGGAATAATAACACATTCCTTTTACCATGTCCCCTAAATCCTGAAATTACATCCCATCAAAAGTACCACTTTACCACACACCATACATCATCACACAACACAAGCGATCCCATATTTCCCAGTATCCAATCGATCATCCAAATTCCTCCCACGCATCATTTTGCCAATCGAGAAGATTGCTGCGTTCAAATTTCACGCGCCAGCCTTCCAACCGAATCTCCGTGAAAAATTCGCAGCTGGGTGATTTCCGAAAATAAATTTCCAGTTTTTCATCCCACGTGGCGCGCAAGTATGCGCGGCGGGGGAGGCGGTGTGATCTAAGGATCGAAAAATCTCGACCGATCGGGGCGCGAAATTTCGTACGTGGCCTGACCGACGCGCTTGCGTGCTCGAGACCGTGTATATATGTGTGTAATGGTGGAGAAAGTTGTACGCGCACGATGCAGCTGATGACCTTGAACTCCCTGCTGATGTTCGACCTCGTGTTCCTGTTTTTCCTGTTCCTCGTCGGGGTCTCCTGCCTGGTTTACTATCTGCCAGGCACTCGGCCGAATGACTTCGCCGCGCATGAAATCATTACGTCGAGAACGCCCCCGCGTTACGACGCGCCCATCGACAATGTTTAAGGTGAGCCACACTCATCCCCTGGTATACACGATCGCTCTCCTGACTACTCGACGCTTGAAATTTTCTAAGTTACTTATCGTTGATACTAGTGTAAAAAGTGTTGGTGACTTTAGCGAAGCGAAATGGCTCGTCCATGCGTATTCCCATTCATTTAAACCGCTTTCGACTGTTCTTTGATTACTGTGAAACCTCGATTCACAGATATTTTTTCTTTTACTTTTTATTCTTTTTTTTTCACGGTCCCGTGGGGCGAGAAATGACGAATAGGCTTGTGACAACGTGGCGCACACGTGGATCGTCCGGTGATTTTTCATATTGAAACGAAGCGCGCGTCGGTGAACAGACCAACCGAAAGTTAAATTTCTGTTCGCTGACTGACGTGCGCGTACCTATACGTTGCTTCTGTCCGATTTAATGTGTAACCGAGCTTTCACTGCTTTCCAGATTGCTAAGCTTCCAGTGATATTAATATCGTTGCATTTTGTGTGCTGCTGGGACGAGGTTTTAAACGAACGAATAATGGGAAACGTGTGGCGGTGGCTTATGCCACATCGGAACCGAAAATGCATATTATAGTGTTACACCGTGGTACAATTATACTGTTAAGAGCTCTGCAATATTGCATCAAATGAAAATAGTGCGTATTATTATTTCAATTTTATGTGAAATAGTAAATCTGAAATTGGATGGAATTTACGTAAAATTCTAATTTGTTTAAAGTGGGAAATTATATTAATCCATAGAACAGAATGAAGTGCTTAAATATCTGGTTTTCTAACACTAAAAATGTTGAGAACTTTGGACACAATAATTTGTTCAAAATCGACAGAAATATTATTGGTAAAAAGACAGTGGCAATATTTTTGACACACTCGGTGAGAGATCAATGTGCGAGAATAGGATATCCCTTTAACCAGTTCGTCGAACCTGGACAAGTTAATTAGCAATTAAACGTATCGAACGTGGTTTGAATAACACGTAATCGAATTTGAACGAAAATAATTGCATCGTGTTTGATTTCAATCAAATCTCTGTCTGTTCTTCAAATCGTAATATGTACAGATATAAATGCATCGTGTGCCCGTTTTATTTATTTACACTTTCCCGTGTGTCGATGCTTCTATGGGTTCACACATACATGCTCTTGTAATCTGTGACTAGAATAGACGGGGTTGAAAAATGAAAAGATCACTCCGGATCAAATCAGCCTTTCAGTACCTACTTTTTACACGAACACTCTCTCATCAGAGATTTCTATAATTTTATACTATTCTTAGTGTCCTTATTTGAATATTATTAGAATCTAAACCCTGTAAAAAATTTATACATTCATTTGTGTAACACTTTCATTATAAAATCAAAATTGCAATAATCTCACAATTTGAAGACCGATTAGGAGAATCATAAAGTACCCCTCCGATGTTTCATTTATACGAAACACATTCCCATCAAATCGACAGTGATTCTTCCTTCATCTCTAAATGTCTCGTTGAATTACCTCGATTCAGTGTACTTCTCAAGATAAATTCCTTCGCAGATTCGAACAGGTGAGCCCGTTTAAGGGGTAACACCACTCTAGATGCAGAAAAAGAGACCAAAATTTGACAATTTATTTTGGGAGTATGACAATTGGAATAGAATTTCTGTTCAGAGGGTTTATTTAACACATATTGAAGTACGAGAAACAATTTTTTTATTGCCATTTTCATAAAAAATGGCGGTGACAGAGCCCGTCGTCGAAAACAGCTTTTTTGAAAACACCGCCACGGGAGGACGGATTTCTCGGCATGTTTGAGTCCTGGTCCAAAAACTAAAAAAAAATTATAATCTATATACAATTGGCTTTGGAAATACGTACGGTTTTTTTAATACGTTTTTGTGGAAATGGTGCACTTTTTAAGGAATGAATCGATTTTTTGCCCTAAAAATGAGCATTAAACTGTTTATAAAAAAAAGAGTTTACATTCAATCAAAAAACGGCTACGTACTTCCAAAGAGAATATTGTTGTGAAGCTACTGTACAAATTTCAAATTGATCCACACAATAGTCTCCGAGAAATCCGTCCTCCCAGTTTGAAAAAACTGGTTCCGAGAAAAACGCGTTTAAAGTTTTATGAACACTCAGCGCGCGCTCTGAGGCGCTGCGGCAAAATCGATAATCGAACCTTTTAATATTTGTTTTCCACTATAAATCAAATGGCATATTGTTTTTATGACCCTAAAGTATTGTTTAAGCAAAAAAACATCAATTTTTTTAAACTCCTAGAGTAGTGTTACCCCTTAAAGGGACATTCTACTCTCTCGGCCTCAAAAAATTAGATTTTTTTTGCCGAATTCGGATGAATCCACCTTCTACAATATCCTCCTAAATTTTTGGAGGTATTTGTAGCGTCAGCGGCCTGGTTCTTTTAACCGCGCCACTCGGCCGGCCGATACACTTAAACACGTTTTTCTCGAAACAACATTTTCTTGGTTGGCGGACGTGATAAAAAAAAAAACTCCATTACCAATTAATCCAAAATTTTAATATGTTATTCTACATATTAGTGGCTTTCCCGCTTAGCACAAATATCTTAAGATTTTTTAATATTTTCTCACATTTTTATCTATTAAACAGAAAAGAAATGCCCTTTTCGGTACTTTCAACTTCGATCGACCGCCATTTTAATAATTTTAGTCCAAAGTTGTTCTTTCGTGCTAAGCGCGATAACCACACTCGTGCGAATTAAAAATATGTTTGGTTTTTTAATTTCCGATGATCCAGTCGTCCGAAATTTCAACCGCCAGCAATTCTGATGCCGCCAACTTAACTGCGAAATATTTTTGTAAACAAATGAAATAAACAAAGACCAATGATTTTTTCTTGTATTTCAAGAGTGGTAAAATATACCGCCAGAAATTCGAAAACATTAAATGTTTACTTCATTATAAAAACCATCACCGAAAAGTGGCCGATTTTTCGGCCGAGAGAGTAGAATGTCCCTTTAAAGGGACAATTTTCTTCTGGCGAGCATTTTCATACCTGTCCCAAAGTCCATTTTTATTTCGCGGTGGCGTAATACTCTCTGGCGCAACGTTAATCCAGCGAATGAACGTTATTCGTTAGATCGTCCCTTGTAGTTGGTAAATTTTTTAATGACCAGCCCCGCTAACGGAATATCAGAGGAGTATTGGAAAAATTATGCCAGCAGCGGCGGGGTTATTCGATTACGATCGTCCGTAGGAACTTGCCGGCTGTAGTTTGATTTGCTGGCTGATGAAATTTTGCGGAATTAGGCGGGGCACTTTGGTCCCGCCATTAACGGATTGTTCCCTAATTAAAGGTCCTGCCTTCTCGATCGTCCGCAACGACCATGTTGCTGCCTTCACCTGCGGACTTCCGGTCGCGAATCGACGACGGAATTCGCATTAATAGGACACATCGCCGCTGTTGTTCGCGACAAAGCTATTTAGTTCTGTGCTCATGCTTTGTGTAGTATTATAGCACAATCGGTTGATAATGGCACTCAAACGATGTGTCTTGATTACATGTGCCATTTGGTATTGAAGATGAGTCAAAGGATCAATGGAGATCAATTTAAGCACAAGGACGGTGGTTTAGTTACACTTTTAGAGTTTTTCTTAACCGTCAAGTAGCTAATATGAATAAATTTAATTAAATTTGAGAATATTGAATTAGAGTACTTTAAAGTCCTCAAGGACAGATTCTTTTTTGAGTTTTGGTACTTTTATCCTATTGTTTTACTGTATTGTGTAGTTTAATGGTGCTTCAACAGGATGTTATTGAGACGAGTTAGGAAGAGTATAGGAATTGAGTCGTGAAGTTCAAAATACTTTTCCTGCGAGTAACTTTTGGTACATTTCCCTGACCAGCTAGAGAATTTTATCCAGGTCGAAGGAAATAGTCAGCATTGCCCCCGCCTCTTCGAATTGCATTTTAAGATCGAATACATCCGGGAATCGCATAATTCCAATTGAATAATCTTCCAATCTCCTTTAAGTATCGGGTAATCGATGACCCAGTTTACGTCAGTATTGTATATTTCGTGGGTCGCGAATGGGACTGTAATTTGCCAGTTAGATTAACGTATCTGTGCATTTCAAATATAAACAGCATACGTATTTTGTGTGACTGTTCATTTAAATTAGGCCCTGTTACAATATATACTCAAAATTACAATATAAATTATAAAGTGTCGTAACCAACTGTCCAATTTATCATTAAAACAATGTGTGGCCTACCATTAAATTTTCGTGACCCTGCCAAACGAACCCTATCAAAATGGATGCATCGATTACGCCCGACATGGCGCGTTCATCCTTCATCGATGCCACATTTTTTACTAACGGAGCGAAGAAAACGAGGAATTAATAGTTTCCGGCGACATATTTGTCGCCAGGGAGCTAATACTTCCTGAAAGTTTCCCGATCCTTCGAGCAGAAGGAATTACCTTCGCTGGTATATAAGCACCTTTGACGAGCGTTCTGCAAATACTGGAGGGCAGAAGTTCCCGAGCGAGGACGATAACTTTCTGGCATTTGCATTTAAAACATACACAGAAAGAATGATCGGTATCGGCCCCGGAAAGTTTGCAATTGAGGTTCGACCCTGGAAACGGGGTATTTTCAAGCGGGCCGCGATTGTCGAGGAACTTCTATGCGGTTAATTTGAAATCGATCGGGTCTACGAAACTAAGTAGGTCCTTTACTAATGGCCAGCGAGGTCAGAATTGTGCTATTTCACCATTCTACTACAAATTTTCGTTACCTTCATAACTTTAACCCTTTAGTGCCAAACGTATCATACATGATACAATCTTTGTTTTTGTGAAACAGTTTAAGTAGTACCCGTTTAGCGTAGTTTTATTCACTGAAGAAAGGTGGGCTTACCCGAACCCTGTATTCATTGGTTTCGTGCATTTTAATCAGTGAAAAAAGTTTTATAACAATATATAACTTCTGGCCATTTTTAACGATAAAAAGAAAACGGAATATTTTTCCTTCAACTGGATCTAGGTGCGGGCACCAAAGGGTTAATGTACTTACACTATTCTCAGAAAGTATTTAAACTAAAAGTTTAAATTCTAGTACAGATTTTTATATATCTCGTGGGTTTCTCATTATAAAATTTAAATCGCTTCATAAATTCCAATAAAATAGAAGGTAATCAAACGCGACATCCACGATCGGATTCTTCGATCGAATAATACTCAGTGCGACGATGGCCTGATCCCTCGGAACAGAGGGGTCCCACGTTTCCCTCAATCTTCGAAGAGCTACCCTAAGGAGGAAACAAACGAGCAATTTCGGTGGGATTAATTAAGAAGACGCCCCTGGTCCGCCGGTTTCGCGGGGTGAAATGGAACGGAAGCGACACGCCGAACAAAAGGGATGGGAATAATCGAGGCTGCTGCATCCAACAAGCCCGATACATCCAATATGCACGCCCCAGCCTGTTTACATTTGTTTGTTCTTGGCGAGCTGCGGGACATGTTGCTCCAATCTTGTTCCACCGTAGCCAAGCTGATGTTCGCGACTCGTTTCGTGACCAGCAGCCACGTATTGTCTGCGAGCGAAAGATCGATATGGAATCTAAAAGCCCGGAACCAGATTCATCTGCGAACAGAAGTATCGTCGCACGACGCGTGGTTCCGAAAACCAATATGGCGCTGTTCCGCGATGCACAGTGGGAACATTGCTTCGCGTAGGATTGGATTTTTGCTAAAACGTTTTGCAAGGCGCAACTTCTAAATCTGTATTTTGCAAAGAGGTGCTCTTTAGAAACTTACATTAACTGGTTGCTGAACTATTCGCAGTAAACACACTTGTCTATTAAATCCTCACAAAGGCACACGTTAGGGAGTAGTTTACTAACTTCAAGAATTTGTGGTTCAACCATCCTAGGCGTTGCTATTCGTGGTGAAGCTGCTGCTTGGGAAAGTGAAACGTTTTATTGTTGGTATATTTGAATGAAATTATGGAGTAAATTAAGAGCTGTAAGTTTAGGAAATTAAGTTGTTAGTTGGGTGGGTTGATGCTGAAGATGGTAATTGAGCTAAGTTTAAGCAGTGAAATGGATGCACAAATTATATTGTTTGAGGTAAAATGTGTACTGATATTTTCATGGACGGATTGTAGGCGTTTGGAAATGTAATAAAATGTTTGGGTACAATGGCGTTTAAGTGGAGAATAAAGGAAGGGTATTTCGGAGCATCTAAACTGAATTATCTGGGAGATTTATAATGTTTCAGGTGGTTACGAGCATTTTATGACGGTGATAAAGAACAGAGTAATTAGCGAGTCTTTCGTGGCCAGGACAGTGCGTTAATTAATGTCGGCGAGGCTGTAAGCACAGAGGAAGGGGGAGAATAGAATAAGAGTATCGAACACCAAGTTTCTTTTACCCATTATCAAGTTTCTTATACTTGCCGTCTAGATAATTTAAGAAGATAGTAAATTAACGATTAAGTACAGTTTAATATTTGTCACTTTTAGTAGTATTATTATATAAAAGTCAAAATTGCTTGTTTAAAATAGAAATGAAATTAATGAAAGCTGGGTTGTTGGTTAGATTCGTTTGACATAATATTCGAGAGTAATCTTTAATTCAAGCCTAATGTAGTTCATTATTTTTGTCTTTTCTGAAACTGTGTACCTAGTTTTATTTAAACAGGATTATATGGTAAGAATTTGTTGACATTTTAAAAGAGATTCTATTACCAGATTAAAATGTGCAGTGTTGTTTATGTTGCAGGATGCAAACCGACCCAAGTGGAGGACCTGGTCTCGCTGTTGTAGCGGGAGATGTGCTTGCTCTGCGAGGAACAGGACTTGCCGCTGCAGAAACATGGGCTCTCCTATGCCAGGCTGCCCAGGCCCTCCAAGACCTCTTTTTGTCGAGTAAGAATTTATGGTCCAGCAATATATAATTTAGCCTAGTAATCCTTAGCGCACAGTGAACAAAATTATCCCATTAAAGATGACCTTTCTGACATGTACATTCCATACTGCCAAATGAAAGCTGTTTATTACTTTGTTTTTGATAATGATGATGAGGATTGCAAAATAATCTATCACAACAGTAGATTCTTACATTTTCCTTTACATATTGAACTTGGAGCTCGTGAACTTATATCTGAAACATAAAATGATAATCATCTGTACACTAAAGTTATAAAATATTATTAATTGTTCAATTTGCAAATGAGAGGTTTATTTCTCACGTTATGTTTTTAAAAGTGTGAATTTCAAGGAAGTTTTTCTATATACATACATGTATTTTTTTATCATTTGCATGATTTCTTTTATTATTTATTATTTGTTTATTATTTATATTGTTTTGTTTGTTTGCATTTGCGTGAGTGATCATAAAAAATTATTTACACAAAGAAAAAAAGAATATTCCGGTACCGGGAATCGAACCCGAGCCTCCTGGGTGAAAGCCAGGTATCCTAGCCACTAGACCATACCGGATTTCGTTCGTGTACGTTCCAAGTTATTTGATGATACCCGTTTGATACTGTGTTACTTAATTATCAAATTAAATATGGAATATTCCCGGATCTTCCTCTTGAACTGAAAGCCGCTTACAGAAAAGTTAGTTTTTAGAATTTATGGTTTGGTCATTACCGTTGGTGGCGACGTGCAGGTACGAGGTCGCCTGGCAGTGGTCCTTACCCCCCTGGGAGTCTAGGCACTGGTTTGGACTAACAGCCTTATTTCGGAGGGTTACAATTGGTTTTACAAGGGTCCTAGGTCTATAGGCAGGGTTGGCAGACCGAGTGTCTGCCAGATGAGGCATACAAATCGTTGAAAACCCTTAAACGGGTCCTTGAGTCCTATGAGGAGACTTTCTCTGAATAAAATTCTTCCCATTCCTTCTTTTTAACGCGCCTTCTAAGGAAATACGATCGCGGTAAACTAGAATCGAGATAATAAAGTACAATTACCGTAAAAGAAACCATATCACAAAAACCACAAGCTTAATATCAAAATTAACAACGTTACCGATTAAGAAAATTACCATTCACCGTGGCATCCGCGGAATGCAAAACAAGCGTCTGGGAGTAACGTCACAAATTACAATGCAACCGCTGGCGATGAATCAGTAGCATTTGCATGCATCTCGGCCAGTAAACAGGCACTTCCTGTGTTTCCACGTTTCGCGTTTATAAAGTGCGAAGGCTATCATTACGATCGGATAAATATCTATTAGGCTTCTGTTCTCTCGAGGATAGTGACTGGGAATCGAGTAGAGTAGAGTGGCAACGGGATGGAACGAGTTGAAAGTGGTAGCGAGGATATTGTGGGGGCTGCCACCCTTGGGTGGATCGATAACACTGAATCTGAGGACCGAGGGTATTCAGAACGATGTTAAATCGTACGATCGCGGGCGATTACGGTTCGCCCCGGCGGATCAGGAAGTCAAACGTCGGTCAGTCGACGTTAAATATTCAATAATCACAGGGCGTGGAGAATCGTGACCGTCAAGGTACCGTTGAATCTGCAACCGTTGCCTCCCGATAGCATTCTGCACGTAGACGTGTCTACTTTCGAATTCTACTTTCTTAGCTGGAGGTCAGAGTGTTCGTACCCAGCGCATTGTAGTTTATGGTACCTTGACAGCAAACTGGCGTCAAAGACCGAAGCACATTGCAGTTGAGTGGGGTGTGCGAGACATGTTCGTTGAATTTAGTTTGCAGGCTGTAGGTAATAGAATGTTGGTAGTAGGTATCTGAAGATAATTTGTTTCACATTTGAAAGTGTTACTGCAGTTTAGGAAGGTGTAAAATGTGACGGACCGTTGGGATAATCGAGGCTCACTATTACTGAATTCAGATTTATGATTAGAGTAATTTTATACTGTGGAGTTGTAGCTAACGGTACTCGCAAGCTTCTGATGCGGAACATCTAAAAATTGATTTCTTGTATTAAGAACGGAATGCTTTTCATCTTTAGCCGTAGGTACCGTGTGACATGTTTTTCATGAAAATTTGAGGATTTTGTGTGTGAAAGAGACTTGTACTTCGTAGCGAGGACAACGGGGAGGAGAATTTTACGGCTTTCGACCCTCGAAAGGGTTGGAGTGCCTATTAAGAAGTGAGAAATCTTCGACTTCCGCATTTCTCATCAGATCTTTGCGAAAACGACGCCAATTGATTCCTTATGTTTCGCCGATGAAACTGACACCAAGAATGACGTAATTCGGGAAAATAATGAAGGAAATTCCATGAAAAATTAATTTCCATAACCTCAAGCTATTTTCGTTAAAAATAGTCCGATTTACGTGAAATTTGGTATGATTTTCCTCGGAAAAACATAAGGAATCGATTGGCGTCATGGGCATTTCTCATTTCTTAATAGGTACTCCAACCTCTTCGATGGTCGAAATTCATAAAATTCGGTGATGCACTGCAGAGGGTTGTCGTCGCACCGGGGGTCCAGGCCGCATCCATTGTCGGGCGTAACTCCAGAATCACCCTGAACTATCTTAAGGGTTCATGCCGAGTTGACAGGCGAAAAAGAACGGGATTTTCGGGAAATTTTTATGGAAAAACTAATGGATATTTTTTACAACTATTTCCTTATTTTAAAAGTCCACGTATTCAGCAATTCTCGGTAATTTTATTATAGAAAATATTAATTTTCCGCCTACCAACTGGGAATGACCTCTTAAATAGATTCTATTTCCTATTACATCAAGCTCTTGTATCTTTTTATTTATGTATCTGATAAGAGCTAGGTCAAATGTTATCGCAGGCCTCTTATGCTATCGTTTTTTGTATTTTACAAGCACACGTGTTTTGTAGGCTTAGAATTTTTAAAGGTCTTCCCTTAAATGCATGAAAATTAAAAGTATTTGCTTTTTTAGTATAAACTTAATAAAGATTATTTTTTAAAAATAAGCGATTTTTTTCAAGCCCTGGAGGAAACTGCCAGTAGAAAGAAACATTGATTGATACGAATAGAAGGGGCCACGGATCACTTGCAATTTTTTGCGAGCGTAATTAGTAATTGATGCAATTTGCAAAATGTCGGATGCGTGATTTGCTCTGGAATGATGCAAAATAAAAAGTTAATTCCGGTACCGGGAATCGAACCCGAGCCTCCTGGGTGAGAGCCAGGTATCCTAGCCACTAGACCATACCGGATTTCGATGACTTACGCATCATTCAATCAGCAGAAATAGGGACTGATCAATAATTTATAATAAATATATCCATAGAATCAGTTCACCGTTACACAACATTTATATTGAGATATTTGATGTAAAAAGTGGAGGCCTTTCTCTGTTCGAGTTCTACAAGGGGCTGACTTTCTCTCGCCACTGAACGTCCCCTGTCGTCCTTCGCAAAAAACACCCTAAAGGACCCTTGTGCTCATTTACGACGGGTATTGGTACGGGTACGTCGCGCAGGTCAGGCCAATCGTCGCCGTACGCATCGTGCTGGTCGCATCTGGTTAGGCTTAACCAGACAGCCCCTTTGTGACCTGGTGCTTCAAGATTTTATGGCATATCATTAATACTTAGGATGGGCATTGTTTAATTCAAAACGACAGACGTTAGCCGAGGAAATGGTACTTGAAAGTCGTTAACTAAAGTGGCAAATGAAATTCTTTCTTTCCACTCCATTTCCAACTAGAATCCTTATTCCAAAAATACTGTTTCCAAATTTTTACGCCTGCCAGTTTATCAGGCCGTCGTATATTTAGAATCAAGGAAGCTTAGGCGGAGCTTAAAATAACGCGTCGCTTCATTCGCTGAACAGTTCCCCAAGATACATCAGAATTACAAAATAAAACTTTAACTATCTCTTTAATTACACGAAGAAAATGATTCGCTTACAACACATGGTCCCTTTTGAGATTGTATATCTCACCAGACTTAATCAAAAAAACAAAACAAAATTGAAAGCCACTTTGAGTCAGCTTATTTTTAACCCATCTCCTCCTACCTAAATGCATAATATTATAAACAAAAACCGACACGATTACTTTTTCTTCTCCCACGTTCCTTTACTTTTCTTTACCCGTACTCGATTTAAGGCCCATCTGGATCACCATTCAAAGCTACATGACTCATCACTTCTCATTCACTGATCCTACGTACGCTAATCAAGCAGATATTGCTCTCTGGCTTATTCCTCGGGCACCAACGATGATACAACGTGGCCGTAAGCGGCGACGCGCGAGATCACGCGCGTTTTAGCCGCACGCGCTTACTTGGCGCGGTTCTTGACTCGCGTGCACGGCTTAACAGGCGTGCCCACAATGTTGGCTATTCGACGCCCCCTTCCCGGGGCCCCTTGAAATTGCCAGGAGGTATCCTGCATGCGAATACGATGCCGTCGTTCGCATAGCATGACTCACGAGCGTCCTACGAGAAGAGCTACCTGCTGGATGCAAGGTCCTCGAGGCTCGAATGCCAAGGATTCGTCCTTGCATTCGGCCGGAGAGCGCGCGAACTTGACGTCCGAGGAATTATAGCGGTCCGGACGTGTCCTGACGTTCACTCCAGATTCCAGTTTCGATTGTCCTGCGGGTATCCGCGAGGAAATTTTGACTGGAATCCTTGGATGACGGGCCACCGCTGAGGAACGATGTTTCTCGGTGCTGTCCGTGTAATTTCTGTTTCGATTGTCTGCTGGGAGGGCGAAACAGATGTTACGTAGTTTAGGACGAGATTGGTATTGCTGTGATAAGAAAAGTCAGCGAAACAGAGTTTAAAATTTTGTTTCCACTTTGCGATATAATTTTGTTTCAACTATTCATATAGAATTGAAAATTACTCCAAATAGCAAACTAATAGAACTTCAGCACCAGAAAGAGGTCACTATTCATGTCGTACCAGAGTTGAGCTATTACGAATTTAATTCATGAAACGTAATCCCATTCAAATTCTGCCACTTTCAATTCATTGAATCATTTTCGAGGTACGTCTACAAGAATCTGCAGGCTGAATGCATCCGACTTAAAGGCCTCTGTTGAATACTTTAAATACACTTTTACTCGAAGGCGTACGACGCGAGTAGTGTCTGTCGCTCGTCGCAGGCGCGATGTTCCATCGAATGAAACTCTCTTCCCCGTCCCACGCGGAATTCCTCGAATTAGATGCACTCAGAAATTCCCCTCGAGACTCCCTTGGGCGTGAGCTTAGCATAGAGTGATATGTAAGTACGACTTTAATAAAGTCCCCGGGCACAATACGGTCGGCGAGGCGTTACCACGTGTCTTAGAAAATGCCTCCGTTCGTTTCGCCATTCTTTGGGGCGAGAATCCGCGCCAAGCCTGCTAAATAATCAACCAAGTGCACTGTTACTCTAAACGTTGCATCCCACACACGTTAAAAATATTTAGACACCTCCAAGTGCCTTATTCTCGTAAAATTTTACTAGAAATTGGCACTAAGTAGTTTAAGTGCTATTAGGAATGGATGGCGAAAATGGAGTGGCATAGTTAGGGTAGCCTGGGGGCGATAATAACGGGGGGGGGTTACGATTGTAAAATATCTCCCCTATAAAGCGATCATAAGATAGCCCCCTGATTCTGCTGCATGTTACCCACAAATACCCAAACTATTCTCAAAATCTTGCAAAGATATCAACAACCATCCCCCATCTAAACCACCCTTCATTAAATCCAATCGCCAAGTCCCGAGTTACGGTATTGAAAGCATCACACCATTACAACGCCATCAAACAAACCCTCCCCCCTCGCAGCTCGTATCTCCAGCAAGTGTATCGCGGCGACAGCCCTCTTGTGCCCGTGGCGACTATAAAATCAGAGTTACACGTGTGTGTATATACCTACCTATGTACCGCGCCAAGCGAGACCGTTCTCTTCCTCTCTTCTCCGCGACACCCGGCCGCCGTTCCCCTCGTGTGTGTACGCTAGTCATTCCAGAGGCGTGGACACACAATTGCAGAAACGTCGAAAACCCGGCAATACCTGGGTCTGTGCACACACGCGAACAGGCACGCGAAGTTTGCGCTCTCCAGGCTGCAAAATACGTGTCTGACAGTGTCTGATGCCCATTACACGGCGCTCTGTAAACAGCCATGAGGATCGCGGCAGCGCGCGAGCGAGGTCAAGCTGCTCGATGGGGATGAAAAGGGAGCAAGCCTGGTAATCCCGACATATGAGCTGCCATCGTAGTTATCCGAGCTTTCTCGTTGTCTGCTTCTGAAGAAACGCGCGTTCGCTGGACTCGTTACGCCCTCTACCTCGTGGCTTGCCAAAATATTGAATAAAAATTCCATATTTCTAGACGTAGGGGGAGTTGGGGCACAATGAAACATTAATATTCTCTTGATATCTAGAAACAGTCGGAAGTTCAAAAAATGATCAAAAACAGTATACTCTATGGTCTTCAAGGATGATATAAGATTATAAAATGTTACCCTATAGACATCAAGATAATATTAATGTTTCATTGTGCCCCCTGCATCAAAGTGACCCAACTCCCCCTACAGCAATGTGTACAAAGTGGCTGGCTGACTCTCCATGGGTGGGCAATCTCGGTCCCCAGAAATCCAACATAAGTACTGCAAGTTAAAGCCTTTTCACGTCAGACACTTTTATATCTCACGACTGTTTTTTATGTATATTCATACTGTGTCTTTTAAACCGACATTCTCTATATGAATGTATGTATTAAATATACCAGTCCCGAATCACAGAAGTGTCCCGTGAAAAGGGCTTTAAAGGCGGATTCACATGCACCAGTTTTTCGACGGTTCAGTGCCGTCAGTTTCAGTGATAAAGGTACCGTTTCTCTGCTTTGGAACGGAGCAGTTCACACTTGTCCGTGGCAATTACTAGCACTGGCACAAAGGGACCACTGTAGCCTGTGAATCCGCCTTGAAACAGTTAATAATGCAAATATGTTCGCGCGCGTGTTCTTTAGAATGTCACTGTGTAAATGCTGCTTGTGCAAAAGTAATTGATTGCGATAGCAGTTCAGGGTTAATTGTATGGTGGGTGGATTGACGTACATAACTGTTTATTTTGTTGAATTTCATAATCATCGAGAGATGGGGATTAAAGGCGTGCGCCAGACACGTGGACACGTTATTCGATGCTGCATGAAGAGCAAATTCAACGTGGTAATCCCAGTAAATGAGGTTGCCTCGCACCCCGCCATATTCGTATTTGCTTTTCTCTTTGTGTCTCTGAAAATGTACATACGTGCCGTTTCCCAGCTTCTCCTTTCCTGCTCCGTGTTTGTACACTTTTTACTGCTACCATCATGAATCTGGAATACGTAATAAATTCGAATTTCATCCTCCACTTTCGTCGATATTTTTTCGCCCGATTTTTTTCTGCTGGGAATGGTGCCGCAAATACCTCGCTCAGAGACGAAGATGTATTCCGACGGCTTACCAGAGTCGCCGCGCGGTATATCAATTTTTCATGTTTTCCAATGAACATTTTTCTCGCGCGCCGCGGCCGCATGAAATATCGGCCGTGCTAAGTGAATGAAAAACTTGCCGCGCAGCTTCGCGTTATCTGGATAGAATATTTTGTGCACGCGAGGCGTCGAAACTGGCGGGAATAAAAAACTTAATGAGCAAAAGGAAATAATGGGAGGTATTAAACTGGCAAACGTGTTGTTTGAAATTCTTTTGTTTTGCGATTTTAATAAACGCATCTCGAAATTGATCCATAAACGTAGATTTCCAACGTTTTGTTTATCATAATAGAATGGAAAAATTTGAGTGAAGGTAGGTTGTAGAAAAATGAGAAGAATTGCAAAGTGAAATTCCAGATGAAATCGAGGAACAATTGTTGCTACTTCAGCATTGAAAAAATTCCTTCGATAAAATTTCTCCTCTACCATTGAAGAATATGAATCGAGCACAATTGTACAATAATTCTGAGAACAGAGTCGTGTTCGGACACGGTTATGATCCTCGCCTTGTGCTCGATATCAATGTCACTTTATAATATGCCAATGAGCGACCAGCTACGTGACCAGAATTTCGGATAAAAGAGAAATCAGTTTCGAAAAGAGGCACGTGCCAGGGGTGATTCAACCGATCCTCTCTGCCCTCCAACATCTATTTCCGCTTTATTGATACCTCATGATTTTTAGAGGCCCGTGTGGTATAGAATTCGCAATGAGTCTGGCAAAGTATTCCTCATTTATATGAATTGTGTATACGGAGACATATTATCAAGGTTCATCGTATCTTTCACCTTCTGATATAACATTTATTATATTAAATCGCAGATTACTTCCTAACCCACTCTTAAATTGAGGCAAAAAGCCTAAAGGTATCTTTCCTGTCGATGAACTTTATATACATTTATTTCGACTTAAAAAACCAAGTGCTTTTTACGTGTAATTAGGAGTAAGGCTTTTGCGACTTGGTCGATGCCTCAATAATGGCTGCACGAATTCGCAACATTGCTCACAGATCCGCCCATGGGAGATACTTCACGTTCCCCGTTAGGGCTTTGCTCTCGATCTCTCTTCATCTATCGGGCTATATAACCAACAGGGGATCGCTGTGCGTCTGTTGGTTCTATCCCCGACCATTAATTACCTCGAGATGCGCTCGCCTCAAACCCCAGACTGAAGTTGCCCACTCAAAATCGCCTTTCGCATTGACGAACCTGCCAACTTCCTGCGGGCTCTTCGCTATCACTCGTGGAAAGTGTAGCGTGGCACTTTTCTGCGGTACCTAACCACACAATGGCAATTATTTTTTTAATCTCAGCTTGCAAAAATTTCTGGGTCGATCGTCCTTTGTCAATCCACTTTTTGTGAAATTTGAGTTTTTATATGCAACGAATAAGATAGATGTTCCTATTACTACCACTTTATTTAGTTTATTTAATGAAAACGCAACGTGTACGGTAATAATCCTAATTTAATAATACATATTTTTGAACAGTGTTTTTTATATTTTCATATTTAAGCAGCTTCCGGCATACTCGCGACAGGAAATCCTAAAAAATTAAGGCGCCACTAAAATCGATCTAATAACACAAACTATCCCCCAAACTCGACTTAACACCACCATGAGAAACACGAAGGCATCCTCAATATTTCCACCACAAAATTGTCACGAATATTCAACCCGAAAGCAGCTCGACTGCAAGAGATTCCCTAGTCGCAGGATGTAACCAAGCCACGAGGCTTCTAGCGTTTCGCACTCGACTTTAATCGTCAAGTTCCACGGAACAATCGCCAGTCCCGCCAAAGCTTTCTTCTGTAGCCGTTGCCAGGGGTGGAGTATACGTGCGCACCAACCCCCTTGGAGGCGAAAGAGGAAGTGAGGTCGCGGTGGATGTGTGTAAAACAGGGCATATTTTACAGCGGTATGCCGCCAGCCAGGTGCCCTCATCTCGTTCACCTCTTTGGGTTCGGGCTTCTGGAGGGTTGAGAGGGCCAAGGGTGAGCGACCCTCTCGCTCTTGAAGCAAGATAGTAGCCCCTAATGGCTTCTCGTCCTTATTTCGTCATTTACCCATCCGCCCTGGCCAGTCCGTGGCTAAATATTTACTCGCCGAGTAAAGTAGCAGTCAATGCCAGGCGTCACTCTGCGAGGGGATTTCTAATTTTCGCGTATTCTCTTTCGTTAGAGAAGCTTGTCTGGCTTTTAGAAGACTACCAGACGGCGTCGATAAAAGACGAGCGTTAAATCAACGTTGACGTTCATCGAGGATGTTGACGCGTTTATACGTCGCGGGAGCCGATACTAATTTCGAGTCGTGGGAATCCCTTTGATGAGTGTCGAAGTATCCCCTTGACAGAAATTGTGGTAGATAGATTTGGTGGTTATTGAAGTAGAATGTGTGTTAAATAAAAATGAAGTAAGATACTGTAATATAGTAGGTACTCTGTATCTTCGTTCTCGACATGCCATTTTTTTTAAATTAAACACAGTTCCTCGGATAGTTCTAAACTTTCACAGACAGAACACGAGACTTCCATTATAAAAAAGTTGCCTCGTTGGAATCAGTGGAAGACAGTTTCAGTTGTAAAACGCTCCCAGCGAGAATCCTTGGAATTCTATTTGAAAAGCTTGCGATTCATTCATTTGCACCGTCCACAATCGTTTTTTTGTCGTACTAGAGAAGTCTTTTAAATTCTGAACATGTGAAACGCTTTTAATATATTTTCAAATTCTCTATAAGGAAATTAGAGCAGGTCGTCATTCTTAAAAAAGCGAGGAGTTATGTAGAAAGAACCAAGGGACGCTTGAAAATTGAAAAAATTTGTTAATTACCAGTGACATACTTTTCGGTGGGTGATGATACTTGGTTTAGTCCTCGAGGAATGTCGAAATGTCGGGGAAAATAGTACATTTAATGAGTTTGAGAGCGGACAAAGTGACCTGGCAAGTGTTTTCCTCCGAAAAAAACGAGATTGCGAGGAGAAAATGCAAAACATTCTCGAAGTGTATGGTGTTTCATGAATGATTTTTCTCTTGAAGCGAGGCGAGCATTCAATTTCCATAGCTTTTCAGCTTCCGACAAACATCGCGGGCCAAGTGTGCTTTTTTCGTCCACTGAAGTCACTAGCATCTTTTTTTCACAGAACAAGAGGGTATTCTACATTTCCATAGCACATTCTACGTTCACTTCGTGTTTGTACCCTACAATTTATCCATAAAATGGTCTCTTCTATTTAATTTTAATCACGCAAGCAGTATTTCAAATTGTGCAACTCGATATTCGACACGTGTTCAGATAGCTACTTTTGTACGTGATTGCTTAGAGCCTTGACATTGTTCCATAATTGATATACGTTGTCTCCGCTTGTAAACCTTCGCGACCAGTGTAGCGGAAAGTTATGCAAATTGAAGGCACCCGGGGAATTCCACTTATTTTCACGTTTACCCTTATAAAATGAAATTCCAGCCACTTGAGAAGCGTAACCTACACTTTTACTTATTGAAACTCGTACTAAGTACGCGTATATATCTTCACTCGTGATTTGTGACGAGCCCAAGTCTACCATCTTTCCTTCGCTGATAACATACTTTACTGAGAAATCAATAAATCTTTTGCCTCGAAAAGAAATTTTATCACTGAATTGAAATTCGTTCTTAGTTTGCTTCAGTTGTCTAATATGTGTTGAATATGTCTAGTAGAGTTTAATAAAAATCTTCATCGCCGCACTATGTCTATCCTTCCATTAAAAATGAATTACTGTATAAAATACATATCTTGCTTTTCTAAAATTATGACATACGTAGGCTATTTAACACAATAGGACAGAAGAAAATTTCGATCGTTTAAGATCGACTTTGACTACTTGACATGCAAATTATTAAATTGATCAAGGTTGATCCCGGTACTAACCGTGTTCAGTTTATCGCGATTAAGCACGAGGTATGCAAGCCATAGGAAAATGTGGATGGTTAAAGGGTACAGAGGTGAGTGAGTTGCATGCATTTTCCTCCGCTTTATCAGGTATAAACTGTCGAAAGAGAGATTACAAAGTTTCGCTCGATTATGCTAATGATATCCTGGGCTGGCTCGTCGCCGAGCGACCTGAGAGTAAGCACCGTCGCCATCGGCGAATTTTTCTTCCGCTTCATCGCGGCCGAAACGGGACATGTCAGTATCAGGAATTCCTTAATACCATTTATGCAGCCAATGGAATTTATATTTCTCGGGATAAATCGTCTGGCAACGCGCAACACTTTTTCCCACTACGCCTAAACGGTTTCCGTTCCTTTCTAAACTTTCGACCGTGCACTTTAAATCGAGATCTTTTAGTCGTACTTTATTTCATCTTCACACCGGGATTTACATATTATTTTAAAAGCATTGAGAATATTTCATGGTTCAGAGTAAGTTGAAAGGAATGCAGTATTGATGGAACTGGGATGATTTCTAATACTATAGGTCCCTAGTATTTTAGATCCCTAATATTTTAAACTCCTAATATTCTGAACCCCTAATCTCATCAATTCCTGACATAGTAGATTCATAACGTTTTAAAAACCTTTTCTCCAGAAAACGTCGAATCTTTTCACTGTCACTTTAAACTCGACCACCCACAGTCTTTCTACAGACTTTCAGAAGAGTTCAAAAATCGCCTGGCATCGCGTTCATTTTCTACTTAAACGCAGATGTCGCGCCTCTCCCGGGCGCAATTGACCCCCTACTTCGCCCCCTCGTTCGCGAAATTCCGCTTCTTCAAGAAAATCCTTCCCGTCGTAAACACGCCTTTATTATTCAACCTTCTGTCGGCTGCAAGTGCACGTCGGCCAACTAGAATGCCAAATTAGCCGTGAGGAACAATGGGTCTACAGTGGGCACTAAATATACTAGGCCTTCAGGGCCATGTGGGGAGAGGTAGGGTGACTCGAAACAGGAGAAAACTGGGGATGGAGGGAAGATTTCGAATGGTCAGTGGAGTAGGCAGCGTTTAATAGGACGGACAGGAACGGAGAGCTCTAGGAGACTATCCATCAACGTCGTGGCCTGTACATACAACACAGAGATATATCCTCATATTTCTCTACTCTGCCCACTCGTTATACAGAGTGGACCATAAAACTCGAGCAACTTGATTGTCCTCAGGATCACACGATCGAGTTAAACTGTCCTTTTTGGAGAATTTGGTTCACACGACCCTACAGTTGATTAGATTAGAATACATTTTCAGTGTTACTTCCTTTTTGGAATTTTTAAGATCACTTCTCTCTGTGAATGTAATCCTATAGCTTTATAGTTTGGTTCGCTCAGTTTTAACAGTAAACAGTTTTATCTCATGGTGTCTGGCGGACCCCATTATGTGCCTATTAAAACCATCAAGGTGCCCTGAAAACTTGCGAAAGTTATAGCGTAAATAGCTTGTCAGCTACTCTAGATCAAACCCGAGGTAAAGAGATTTTAGTCGATCAGCTAGCACTGGAAATAATCAAGGTGATCGAGTTATGTGGCTCACCCTGTACACGCGAGGAGGACCTGGAAGCAAAGTGTTGGTGAAATAGACAAGCGTGATGCTGGTATTGTGATGAATCTCGAAAACAATCTTGATGCTGTCGCTTCTCGATCGAGGGTTTGTTATTTCTGTAATAGCGAGACAGATAGAGTGTTTCCTGTCAGGGTTTAAGCTGACATTTCGCAGTGATGTTTGATTAAAATGGGTAAAATGGGAATCGCAATTGGATTGATTTGTGTATACTGTATTGTCATCAAGCATTGGGATGTGAGTTTGATCGATGACTACTTTTGTCGCAAGTATTTTAAATGAAATGTTAATCAATATTGAGGAAATTAATCATAAATGACACTCTGGTCCTCTCTGCCTCCTTGAAAGTCTCAGTTTAATCCAACTACCAAACTTAAGAGACTTAGGAGATTAGATCTTTATTTCATTGAATTTTTTTATTCATTCCTCATCTATCTGCATTAACTCTAAACCATGTTTTCATAGACACACCACTTTGTCTGTAATCTATCGTTACCTTCATTTTAACAGTTTTTTTTTTTTATAATCATAATTTTAACTGACACGAAAAAGGCGATATTTCTTGGAAATAAAAAAATTCAGGGTACTGAGGGGAACAATAAATAATTTTGTGGCAAAAACACAGGAATATCCACGTATATGCGCGTCTTGATGTCCCAGTATTGTTATCAGCCGTAGAATTGAAAATATTTGTTTTCAGGCAGCCGCGTGTTGAATTAATTTCTTTCTGATTCACATTTCACGTGCTTGACTGTCGGAAGAGTTTCAGAGTTTTAATCTCGGTGGTGCAATTTAACGAGCAACAGAACACCTCGCGGACTTTGAAAAGCAGTCGACGTGTCGTGTGTTTGCCTCTCTTCTTTTCAAAGGGTCGTACATTTTCGTACTCTTTTGTAATCTCCAACGTGCTGCATACGGCAACCTTGTGGAAAGCTTTTTAGACGAGAAGAAAAAGGTGGGAATATTGAATCTTGATGTGAGACCGCGAAGTACGGAAAATCACGCGAGGAATTTTATTTAAACACTGTTTTCATTGCATATTTGAGAAAATCGATTCGTAGATTTGCTCCGATTTGTATTTGGAACACTGCAAATTATAATTTTATGCTAATGAGTGATGTGATATATGTATTTATGCAGAGTTACATCCGTGTTAGAATATAACGATGCTTTTGTAATAATATACCATCTATATTATTTATTCTCATAGATAAATCAATATTCCATGCTTCCATTAACGAAGATTCCTGTATGATTTTAATATCCTGTATGAATAATACGTAATTCTAGGTTCGCAAAATGGAGAAATGATAACGATGACAACTATTCGTCATGATTTATTTGTCATCAATCATTCAGTAAAATCAAACATTTGTCAACGATAATTCATGGTAATACCATTAAAAACAAAATTAAATTTACTGAGGTGCACACTATAAAAAAACATTTAAATGAATTAAACATTGCAGCAATTCTGAATGACACTCGATGCTAAAAATTCTCATATCTGTAATTAAAATTTTATACAACTTGAAATTGCAAAATTTTCACATGCATTGGATGCATTGAATTGCGTACAGAAACTATAACAGTTTTCAGGTCTTGAAAAATGCGTGGAACAATTTTTCACCCTGTTTTAATCCGTGCGATTGAATTTTAAATGAGAATGCATCTCATCGATCGCAAAAATCTCATAGCTCGCTTTGGAAAAATTTTGCTTACGTACTATTTTATGCTAATGCAATGGAGTCAGTGTTCACGTAGCAATGCTTTTGCTGTGACTTTCGAATAACTTTGAAATGAATTTAGAACGTGTATGTGGTATTTATTTAATATGTCATGAAAAGAGAGTTTTCTTTACTTTCCTTAATAATAAAAGCTATTTCCATGGAATACAGCCTTTGTGAAGATATAAGCAGAAAATTTAATTTGTAACATGGTGACTTCTGCATTCTCGACGCGAAACAGGAAACAAGAAATAATTCTTCATCCGTGGTTTCGTCGTGAGAAAGGACATTTGAAATATGTATCTGCAACCATTGTCCTCTGACCAAATATCTGCCTCCACGAATTAGGACGTCTCGCATCTGGTGCAATGCATCCTGACGCATCTCTCGCGTCACATTACTATGCAATTAGTTTCGACTGGCATCTGGCGCGAAGGAACTAATATGTACTTGGTTTTTGTGTGAATACATTCACTTCCTGCATTAAACATGAGCAATTTAGTACACCGACACTCGTCTATTAATTATCTCTACTAATACTTCGATCGGAGATCGAACTTGAACTTCAAGGGAGGTGAACAGCAAAGGGAAGTAATATCTTAATAAAGTAGTGGTCCCTTAGTCCACATTGACTATTCACTTAATTCGAAGTTAAAAGGGTAGGTTGTTAAAAAAAATATTAAATCTGAACCAGGAGATTAGGCATGATAAGTAGTGAATCGATTACGTGTGATACAATTAAAGAAAATATACATATGCTGAAAGAGAGATGACCAGAGAAAGAAAATTATTTTCCAATGTGTTCCCTTTAATACTAAACTCAAAATCGAATAAACGCTATTAACATTAAACGACCATGCAACAGTTATATCGTACAATTCCACCAGATGAAGAACCCTTCTGCCTACGAACGAAAACTTTCGATAAGTACCCAGGAATCCGCAGGAACTTTGAGCTGCAAACAGAAACTTGTTCCTCGAGCTATTCCATCCCGCGCGGCCCTTCAATTTCCTCGGAATTTCACCGTGAGGAAAGTATCCCGCGGGCAGGACGAATGCTTAAATTAGTAGGTCGCAGCGAGAGGGAAGACAATCCCTTGCGTCAAGACGCTTCACCGATCGTTAGCCTGTTAATGTCCGTGACACGCGCGAAATTAACGGCTGAATGGCGAATTATAGTGGGTTTACAGCGACGGTAAAGGACAGATGGCACTTCTGGCCAGACTGTTTGCCGACTGCTCCGTGAAAACGGAGTGTGCTCTTGGAAAACGGATAAGTGTCTTCTGCACTGATAATGTTGGACACTCGAGGTTCGTGTAATTAAGTCGTGGGCACCTTAAAATCGCGACGGTCACCTGCTCCCTGACCTGTTACTTGATTGGTGTGTACTGGTTAAATGAGTGAACTGACCGTAGGTCGAACGTTGCTAATTAATTCCCATGTATTATTCAGTTTGAAGTCTCCTTCGGTTGGTATGAAAATATATTGCTAAAAATTCTTCAAGTGCCCTGAAATGGGCAACGAGGAGTGACGATTATGTTTAATTAAATAGTCCTGACTCCTGTAAGGATTACAGTTCAGGATAGTTCAGATCAAGTGGCTTGTGACTTAAAATATGAGTTTGAAATGACTACATTCCTTGATTTTAGAAATTTACTATTACCTCACGACAATGTCTTTACATCTCCCACCGACAAGACACCTTAACATCTATTCAGAGTTCTACCAAAACGTGATGTTAGAGAAGCAGCGAAGCGGATCTCCAACAGCACGAATCGTCGATCGGACGTGGCTGTAAATGTGTCCCTGGAATTTCGGCAGTCGAGCCGGCTAGTTTGGCGTAACGCGGTTAGATTGGATCCGAGATGACGGAAATAGAGCCAGCAAATCGAACGAACGAGATTATGGTACCGGCGATGAAGGATAAAGTGGCTGGAACGAGAGCAGCCGTGGAGCCTCTTTGCCGTTTCCTCAATTCTTCTTCGTATCTACCCTCAACTTTGATCCACTTCCTGGGAGAAGCTGATTCGATTCTATCGCCCTCGTCCTGCCCTCCTCTGGCGAGGAATCGCGTTACGAGTAAAACGTTCGCGCGCTGCGAACGATAGTAAAGGATTCGGGATGTTAGCGGGACACTGTCGCGATAAATAAAGCCAGCAACTTGCAAGGAAATCCCTCTCTGCCGTCTGGCAGATTCGAAACTCGAACACCTGTGGCCGACTTCCAACTACCTCCGAGCTTGTCAGTTCAACGAATACTTGGAGGAATTAATTAGAAACATCCCGATCCGAAATTCTCATCAGATCACTTGATATGCGTGGATTCGTGCAACAGCTGCTGGAGAAACGCTCGCGATGAAGGGCTAAAGGGGTTCATTGAGGGATGTTTATTGTCATTGTGAAAATTAATGTTAGAAGTATTTAAAAAATTCAGGGTTCCATGAGCAAAAAAATTTGAGAGCTTTCACGACTGCTTGGGGGTAAAGGGCTCGAGGAAGCCATAGATTTGGAATACAAGATGAGAAATTGTGTAATTACGAATTATGGGGCAGTGATGATAGAATTCTAATTATTCAGTACTTTAATTGATGCACAAGAGAAGGATGTTCCACCGTACACACTAGGGTGGCTCTAACTTTCGATTTTTGAATTTTCCTCGGGGCACCCCCCAGAATGGTTCCAAATAATTAAAAAAAAATCCCTGTAAAGTTTGAGCTCGATCGGATAACGGGAAAGGGTGCTCCTGGGCCCTTAAACATTTAAATCATTATTTAACAGCTCCCGAAGTCGATTTTATTTAACATCTTCCAAGTTATTGATTAAATAAAAAAAATGTCAAACAAAAGTTGTAGATCCGGACAAGGAGCATCTTTTTTATTCTATTACTTTTTCTCGTAAGATAAACGGTTTTCGAAAAAAATCCGAAAAACTTAAAATAAAAAACTTTTTTATTTTTCAAATTTTGAAAGTTTAAATGCTTCTAGAACACTTTTTATTTATGGAGGTGAACAAAAAAAATGGAATTTTTATTTTCGAGGACTATTTTTTAAACATTTAAGGGGACGGCATTTACCGAAATATGCAAAAAAGGTAAATTTTCCTTTTTACTTATTTTCAGTGTTTGATATGTCATAAATGTTTCCTGAAAATTTGGGACCAAAATTCGCAAAAATATCTCGAAAATATAGACTTATACTTTCGATATTTTTTTTAGTTTTTTTTTTAGTTTTCCGATTTTTTTTCGAAAACCGTTTGTCCCGCGAGAAAAAGTAATAGAACATACAATATGTTCCTTGTCCGAATCTACAACTTTTGTTTGACATATTTTTTTATTTAATCAATAACTTGGAAGATGTTATATCAAATCGACTTCGCGAGTTGTTAAATAATGATTTAAATGTTTAAGGGCCCAGGGGCTCCCTTTCCCGTTATCCGATCGAGCTCAAACTTTACAGGGATTTTTTTTTAATTATTTGGAACCATTCTGGAGGATGTCCCGTACAAAATCTTGAAAAAAATGTACACACTGTGCAAATTGCAGTTCAATGTCATTTTATCAAACAGATATTTTTTTATTTCATAGTCTTTTAGCACTGTGTTGCCATTGATCCTGCTGCACCGCCTATGTACTCCTAATCCTATGCTTTCCTAATCCTACACCTGTGTGTTCATAGGCTACAGCAGCTATTAACAGTCTCGAATGCAAAATGGTATTACCCACATTAACATCTGGATTTTCATTAAAATCTGTTTCAGACGGCGGCGTGGTGGGTGGTTCGAGGGCTGGGCCGGTGGTGACCCTTCACACGTTGGAGCTGACACCACGTGGTAGAGTTTTGCTGCAACTTGCACCACCTGAAACAGCTCGGGCGTATCTGCCGCCTGAATATCGACCGGGTCGCGTATATTCGGACACCGATTCAGAAAAGGTACGCGATTCTAATTATACGCCGCTTTAACTTCCCACTGGAGTTAATTAGCGGACCACGTGATCCGAGGAGGGAGGATTTTGTGAACTGGAGGATCGATAGTTGATTGAAATCCAAGTGCAGTTCAATGCAACCGGATTAGACGTACCGTAAACTTATTTATTCTATCAATTGGACGTATATATTTTATAAAATTGTATTTGTTTAAAACTATCTGATAAAATTGTTTAGGAAAGCACCTTGCACAGAAGTTATTTTACTGTGCTAAAATGTAGTTTGATATTCGAAACATTTTTAATTCATTTTGGGGATTGAATTTTAAATGACATATAGCAAAAGTAATGATAATTTTAATTAGAGACGTTTTACAATAATTTTTTCCAGCTTCCTATTTACGATGAGAAGTATCTTACAATATTTGTCCTGAAACCATGCATTGTATAATGAAATTGTCAAGAACAGATATAATACCTCACACAATATTTGCCTATAACTGTACAATTCGTATACCAGGGGTTAGTCTCGTTTAAATAAATAATAATAATAATACTATTTCGCAGTATGAAACAGTAGTACTTTATCACTATTTAGTAATGACACGTGATCGAAGTCTATATCAATCTAATAACTTCTAACGAGATAATCATCGAATGAACTTTTATAATTTCCTAATTAAGCCTCGTTCAGTTTACGTTTACGCGACTTGGCGCTCGTTCCCGGTAATCTCTGCTAAATCACACCGAATTTTCCCCCTCGCCCACTTGAGCGTAGACATTTTTAACTGAATAGCGGCGCTTCAGACGAAATTAACGCGAGCCACCGTATTCGCGACCCGATAATTAATCGCGGTCGATGTGTAATGACGTTTTATACAATTCGACAATTTAGCGCAGAATAGCGTGGAAAGCGAACGGCCAGGCGTCGACCGGCGGCGAACAAATTGCCAAGCAAATTGTTTATCGGGGAAATTAGCGACCCCCTTTTTACGCCCGTATTCATCGTTTCGCGCGAACTTAATCGTGTGCAGGCTCGCTGTTTTTGTTTCTCGATTGTCGATGGGTAGGGTAATTCCCGGTTTGTGCTATCGATGTTCAGTCGAGTCCCGTGTTAGCTTGCAACGATATTGAAATGGAATAGAATTTTTAAATTAAACGTGGGAAGTAAAGCAATTCAAAGCAATTCAAAGCAAACAAAAGGTGTGCTGATGATATTCACGTCTGTGTCTGAAGTCATTTTAATTTACATCGTTGACATCCGCTTCTTATTGAAAATGGAGTACTCGAAAATGTATAACTGCAAGGGAAAATGGAAAATTCATTCTTGAAGAATTTGAATAAAACGGTTAACGAAGTATAAAACCTCTATTTTTATTTGAATATGGATGCAGTACGGTATAATGTAATGCAATGAGGGTAATTGTCAGCCCGCGCACAATATACATTTGCAGTAATAAATCTTATTGAATCACAGGAGGAAAGCAGAGAAACTGCTGCGGATTTCGCGTCTATTGTGCGATTCCTCTTCCTCCGTATTTCCCCCGGTTTTCGTTATTTACTCATGCAGGCGAGTCTATCGCATTTTGCTTATAAAGTAGTGTTTATCTGTGAACACCGAGAATTCTTTATTTGATAAACTTTATTTCACTGTTATCTGCAAGCCAATTATTTCTCCTGCGCTGTCAATGTACTCTCCTTAACATGGTGTCAATTGTTCCATGAGAATCCTCCATAAAAATTAATATCCTTTGCTAGATAACAGAAAAAGAATTATGTGCAATATCCGCGAATGTCTCAGCTTTCAATTCCACGAGTCTGTAATTAACGCGGAGCCAATTTCACGTGCGATTTGCTCCGCCAATTAACGAACCGATCGTTGATACCTTTTTTCTTTAGCTGCTTGACGAAATATATAGCGCCCTTTTCCTCCCTCTGCGACTAGAACCTGAAGAGATACACACTTTTCTTCTTGCCACGCGGCAATTTAGCATTCTGTAACTGTGGTGCTCGAATATCTGCGATATTAATGTAAGGGGTCATCCTTAAATTACGTAAGGCTTGGGGGTGGGGAGGGGGTCGTAAATTTCTTACGTTTTGATACAAGCGGAAGGGGAGAGTCAAGTAGCGTCTTACGAAATTTAGAACCCAATTTTCAATGAATACAAATTCTATCGTATTAGTGCTCCAGAAAAGTAGTTTTAGTTTAAATTTCCCGAAACTGAGTTAAAGGAATTATATAAATCTTTAAAAGAGTATTAGTAACTGAAAAAATTCAATATAAAAAATATTACGTAAGGAGGGGATTGCAATATCAAATCTTACGAATTCTTATACTGAGAAAGGCCGAGGGTAAGAAATCGTCAAAATTACCCTTACGTAATTTAAGGACAGCCCCTAATGATAGTTATTCACCGGAGCGACGTAATTCCACAGCGGATATCATTCCTGGAGGATCTATTGCACGCAAGCAGCCGCTCGTGCAATTTATGCAAATGCCTAGTCGTACGTTTAAAATATAAACAGCCTAGATTTGCTACGAGTTGCTTTCTTTAGAGGTATAAATGATAAATAGCTGTTTCCAAATCAAGGAGCTAGCATCGACAGATTTCTAAAAACAGTTCGGGGACAGATATCTCAACGGTATTTGGTATTCGTATTATTTCTGCTCTGTCGAAGAGTTTTGTGACAGAGAGTTGAATAAGTTCCCCCATAGGAAACATGGGGTGGAAGGTCTGCCCACGTAGCCATAGCTAGCGACTTAAAGTCACGTGCCTGAGGAAAACGAATCGTACATTCCATCGCCTTAAACACAACGATACCCTTCCCAGAGAGTATGACCGTGGAGTGAAGGGAGTCGAGGGTGCGTTCAGGTAGCGGAGCCATTTTAAATCTGATGCCAGTTACCCTTGAACTTCGAAACGGTTCGGACCGAACCGTTCGGTCTTCCTCCTTCATAATCCATCTTACCAATATTCGAATCTACCAAACTCGTTTCGAACGATTACATTCTTCTGTGTCTGATCGTGGCGCTATTTATCTTGATCGTTCCTGGATTTACATATAAAAAGGTAATATATTTCATAATCTCAGGGTTCCATTTAATAACAGTGCACCCCTCGTAGAATCTCTCCCATTACACGACAATATGAACTATTCTGTGTTTCTCCTTACTTGTTTTATTAATGCAAGCGATAAGGTATTATCTTAATAATTGTAAAATTCGCTGTTTTCAGATGTGGATGTACTCGCTGGGAAGGGCATTATTGGACACCACTCCAAGAGTCGCGGCGCTGACAGGAACCGTTTCCGTGTCACCCTCGTCGGCGCTCCAGTCCGTTTTAGCCGCCATGACAGAGCCCGATCCTCGGCGACGAGCCTCCTTGATGAATCTTCTCGACGTAAGTCTGCAAATCCAGTGAAAATTGTTTCCCACCGTTTCCCAATCTCCCGTCGTCGCGAGATCTGTCGCGGAGATCGGGGGATGGATTCTATTCGCCCTCTGCTCCCTCGCGAGTCGCGCGCGACGGAGAAACGGACAGATAAAATATATTTTCCGCGGCGACCCGTGTGTTTCAGAGTTATGCGTGTTGTCGTAAAGTGTAACTACACGGCTTCTTGATAGCTGTATCCGTTGGTGTAAATTTCATTGGTGTCAGGGTGAGAAATGGAAAGAGAAACTGGGGGTTGAGGGTTGTTGTGGAATGCAATGGACATGGGAAACTAGACGAGGTTTCTTTTTTTAGAGAATATTTGTAGGTGTGTTTAAAAATTTTCTGATTTTATGATAGTTACGGGGAAATGGTAATTTTAAAGATGGTAGATGATAATTTTGGAAAGTGGAGGAAGTAAGATTCTTTTCTATCAATTGAACTCAGAATTTTTTTATTTCTTCATGGTTTAGAGAAAAATGTAGAGCACCTAACCTTTCACGATTCTCAATTATTCGGATACCTATATTGTTTTGTCTTGATAAATTTGTGAAACTCTGGACTGCCAGAGGTGGTCCAAATAGATTGCACATAAATATTCCGTGCAAATCGGATTCCGTTAACAGAAACTTAGTGATTCCGATTTTCGGCACGTATCGAGCACGCCCGAACTGTAAATTTTCGATACACGTGTAAACGGACACTTACATTGAACGTGCGAAATAATTCAATAGGTATCGCCTCGCTATTCGATATTTCATTCTACGTCGCTCGGCTTCGATATTTTCCTATTGTGTGCGCCTCCTTCGTCAGAGCCTATCTCTATGTACGGTTGCACGGGGAAAATTGTCACATAAATTTTATAGAATGCAGTATTTACGCTGCTATGACACACAAATATGGACGTATTTTAAAAAATGCACAAACGTGAAAGAGGAGAACAAAAATTTGGCATACCTTTAAATATTAAAAACCAAAAAGAAATTATTATAGACATTGGAAATTTCAAATACAGTTCTCTCAGAAGATAATTCTCACCCAAGTTAACAAATAACACAAATTGAACACACCTCGTCGTTCAAACAACTTAAATATTCCACTACCATAAAAATTAAAATATATTTACTTAAACTGTACATAATTGTGAGGTCTAGCACTTTACAAAATCAGAATCAAATTCCTTCACTTATCTGCATAATAATTCTTTTACTCAGTTTTATCTAATTTTATACCAAATTTAATCCTGCAATTCCAAATAATATCGCTAATTAATACGCTAGCGAGGCGTTTTTGCGAGCCGAAATTTAATTTCCATGTCACGGTCAACAACAAGAAACAACACAGTATTATCTTCAACCTCGATCACGATTGAAGAAGCAGCTGCATTGGAGTTGAATCGGATGCTTATACGGTGCAAACAACGAGAGAACGTCAGGGGCACGCGTTCCTGGGCATAATAATGCAATATCCTAGCTATAAAATACAGTGGCTCATGTTATTGAAATTTGTGGACCGTCGTGTGTCGATGTCAAAAGCTAAACTTCTGGTTATCTGATCGAATAAATCGAAAAGTGACCTACAGCTACGAATTGCTTTTACGTACACTGGACACAAGAAATTCAAGGTTTCCTTAGTCAACTATTTTCATAGTATTTTATAGTCAGAAATTTATCAACATGTCCCCATAATTTTCTTCGCTAATAAAATACACTGCAGAAGTTTGTTTCGCCATTAGAGACACATAAATATACATTTTTTATTTTCCATATTTCTGCAGTCTACTGATAAGAAATTTGAAATCAATTCTTCATCAAACCTTCTGATAACATCAAAGGGAACTCCATTAATGGCCACACTAGTGTCATTAAAGAAACCCTCACGACATGGCTATTGAATTTTACGAAATAGAAGCAATGATATTGCATTAACAAATTCTAGAATCATTAAATAACATAGACGCTGAGCCGCTCTTTGCAGCATTCTGTACTTCACGAAGTGCTTCGAAATAATTCTGATAGCGATCGAAATGGCCTAAGTACTTCTCTGCAGATGGCTGCATGTAAAGTGGATATTCCATTAAATCGTCTGCAGCAAAGGGCCGAGGATTACACAATTACATCGCTGGCGTCGCCGCTGTCGTGGCGCGTTACCGATACAAATTTAATTAATATCGAGTCCGTGAAGGGCAGAACGATCCGTCGAACAGAGGCGAATATGACGAACTTAACGCGATCGCGGAGAGCACTTGGGCGCTTGCGGAGGCGGACACGGGTGCCCGATTTAATTGTATTATCTATCGCGCGAAGGGAATGGTGGAAAGAGAACGGGATGGCAGTCGACCGTACATAACCCGGACCTAACACAGACCTACTGCTTCCAGAGAATTACAAACACTTGGAGGTATAATAAAAATAAGCTGACAGTACAGAAATCACACTATGTCAATCGATAAATTTAACTCGTTTTATGTATAAAAGTATCTGTGGTTTAATAGCGAAAATTATAGAAAAAATTATACTATAATGATATGTGATTGTAAAAAAGTTTGTGTAGTGAGTATTGATAGGTAAGGGTGGAGTTATTAGAGGGTTGATGATAGTGTTCATGATAAATGTTGATAATGTGGACTGTCGAGAGGACGTGACACGTGTTTAAAATAAAAGGAGTATAAATTGCTGTGTTAATTGTATTGCTGACGAGGAAAATGAACTATTGAAAAATTTGTGTGATGGGGTAGGTAATTTGTTACATTATTCTTTAATGCACCACCGTCAGTTTTTGTGCACAGAAATAGGTTACATCTCGTTACAGAGGTAGTGATGATTACAGCATCAGTATAATGGGTTTTATTAAGGTTGGTGGTGCAGAAAGGTATTTTCTTTTATATGGAAAATAAATCTTATGATTCTCTGTCTTCGCGAGTACAACAACTTTTACTTAAAACAATTTTTAAAATAACTATCGCATGAGAAGTTACAGTGGAAGATAGTTTCAGTCACGTTGCATACTGCGTCTGACCATATATGGTCCTCCTCCACTTGATCTCCTCCACTGTGCCGCTGTCTCGCGCTTCAGTCTACAGATTAATCATATCTTCCCATATTTGTCTACTTTTACTATAAACATTATCAAAAAAATTCTGTTAAAAGAAGTTAGTTTAACGAAATCCCCTAAAATATGCAATTTATTTAATAATTTCACTTATGATTTTAAAGTAATAGTATTGCTTACCATGTTATTAACCTTTTTAAATTATTTTCGTTATCAAAACACCCATCATACGATGCACTTAAAAAGGAGAATAGTTCTTCCAAATTCGTTAATAAATTAGTCGAGGTTTTTTGGGGGTGGAATCGGTGCAACACTCAACACAAAATTGCTGAGACTTCGAATTCCTGGTGTCACTCACGAAAAAACAGCAAAGTCGATCAAACTTCCATTTTCTGACTCAGGTTTCAGAAATAGCAGGTCTCGGGCAGACAATAGGTAGAGGAAAGGTCTTGCGATTACCACGGATGGTTCTCGATCTCGCGCGACGTCGTCTTTGCGAAAGTTGGCCACTTTTAATAAAGCTATTCGTTGGCGCGATCGTAATTCATCGGTTGCACCTGAATGGCCCGCGAAATTGATGAAATCCCGAGGAACCCCCACCAATTTCAGCGGGGACTCCGCCACCAGCGATAAATTATCCCCTCTGTGATCGTTTGCTTCGTCGGTCGACTGCTATGCAGAGGAAACCGAAGGCAGAGCCCCATGAGGCTAGATGAAGAGTAATGTGGGTGGAAGGAATATAGTGACATAGTTAATAGAGCAGATATACTTGATATATACGTGATACACACTCTAGTGAACTGTAAAGATATACCCTCAAACTTCCGAACCATTAGACGTGCTTTTCATCAATTTCTGCAAACCCTGTAAGACCCAAAAATATCCACCTTGTTCTACTCAAAGTCCTTAGAGTGTACAAATGTTTCTAAGACCCATACTTTGAATCCTTCAAATATTTATTTCTAATAATAATAAGTATGTCGAACATCTCCATAGACACTTGTTAATTTACACACATTTTGTGTTTTGTTACATCTATTTTAATTGTATGATAATTCTGCTAAGTGAATACAGGTGGTACAGTAATTGTGAGCCACAGGGGTGATCTCACATTTTTGTGTAAAAGGGTCTGCGTCCAGGACTTGGATGCACATATGTATATACTGCTCCCACCCACAATACACTTTCGCTGGCAAAATGAACTGCATCGTCCTTCCGCAAACGCTGGCAATAAATTAACGTTATTGATTTTACGTTTGTCACCAACGATCGGCGTTTTTCCCTCGGAGGATAGTACGATGTGATATAGGGGTCAGGTATCTAAACCCCGTTTCGTGGACGTGAAATGGGGACGTGAGCCATTTGCTATCTTGGTTGATGAGGATTAGATGGTGGCTTCTGGGTTTGAATCGCGCAGTCTTCGTACGATTTTGCAGTAGTAGTTTGAACATTTTTAAGAATACATTCTTACGACAAAGAAGTGTACTATTATTCTGAGACATGATTTGAAACACTTATTTTGTTTACATTAAATTTGATAAATTTTTTGAGTTGATCTGTCTTATTCTTGGCGAAATTTTGAATTGTTTCTTATGATAGTCGTCGAAATTGTTATTTCTCAGTGGTGACTAAGATTTCCCTTTGATTAATATATACGAAGCAATCGATTTTCTTTCGAGGGAAATTTAGAAAACTTGCCGGGAAAATGCCTGCGTAGTGATGCTTCAGCCATGCCATGAAAATATACTGCTCGAAGTAATTGGTGAGCGGACTGATTTAAATGAACGAACTAAATGTCAGGAATAGGCATAGAGGTATAAAATCTTCTGGAACCCTATTGCACGTGGCACGAGACTTTAGTGTTTTAAAAAAAAGCAGCACAGCTTCTATCCAATTACTCAGAAAGTAGTTTCCGTCGTCGAGGAAAGTAATTAAACCAATTTCAGTGTTGTGTCGGACTCAAGTTCTCATAATTATATCTTGATAACGAATCTGACCGTATTATCACGTAATTAAAAGTCTTACAATTATGTTTCTGCGACTCGAAGTCAAGGGCGTGTTCATAGAAACCTACTTTACTAATGTTAATCTGTGTGGCGTTAATTATCTCGCAGACAGTGGAAAAGGGACCTGGGCTTATACAGTAAAATATTTTTCACTCTTGAAACACGTAAGAGGTAAAAAAATTATTTAGTTACTATCTAAAGAATACAAAAGTTTGCGAAGGACCACGAAAATGAAAAAAAAAATTCTTTACACACCTTCCTAGGTAACCAATCCGCCAGAGTACATCAAACAGTTACAAATAATATATTTCAACTGAAGAGTATACAAGGATCGTTGAAGCAATTTTGTTAAAAAATTCTTGAGCCGCCTCGAGCAGAATCTACGGGGTTCCTTTGTCAGCACTCCCGTGACGGTGGCTAGACGTATGAAAAATACAAAGGAACTTCTTCCAACTCCGTGTTCACCGAGAATTGCCTTTCAAAGACAGCCACGTATCCAAGAGTTGGCTTTTGTCGTTGCAGAACAGTGGCACAATGAAGCGATAATAGGTTGGACTTGCCGAGCAGCTTCCCCCGTTGATATCGTGGCTCACAGAGTCCACGGAATTCGGCGTCGGAGCCATTGTCCCCCCCCCCCCCCCCCTTCCCGAAACTAATAGTTTGTCTGACGAGGGTGGCAATTCCGAAATCGGATAATCAGGCTGGTCGCGTAACAGGACAAACACGCGTGTACAATCTCATTAAGCACGCCAGGGACTGGTAACAGTATCGTTTCTGAGGAACTTGTGAATCTAATAGAACATTTGCCCCGCTCCAATCGGGAATTCTCAACTGGATCCGCTCGCCCGGCCCCCACCCCCAGATGGCGGGCGATAGTAGCGGCGTGTAATCGATGAATTATGTTTTACTAAATGCTACACGAGTTCTGGGATTTTGTATCTGATCGCCCTGTGGCTTAAAGGTGTTTTTAATGGTTTTTGACGTGTCTGTGTTGAAACTATGATGAGTGGTTTCGTACATTGGGGATACATTTTAATATAATGGCACAGGTATTTCTCTTTTTAGGACATGAAAAATATACGAATATTTCCGATATCACCAAATCTCGCCCAAAAGCTCTCCAACAAGCTGAAGGATCTCCCCCGCAATTCTAACAAAAGGCCAAATTTGTTCTATGTTGCAGGTGATATCCGAGTATTGCCGTACCCGACTGCAATCAAAGCCTTTCACCCACATCGTAATGGACATGTACCGAGAAGTGGTGAAATCGCCGCAGTTCGCTGCACGGAGGCGCGTAGTCTACCAGCAATTTAATCCACCGCCGCCTCTGCGAAATCCTTTGGAAAGGCCAGAACAGACTCGTCGTCAGAGCAATTATCTCCATCACCACCAGCAAGCCCCGCAGCAGCACGAGCCACTGCAATCGACCCACAGTCAGCCAACGAGTCATCATCAACAGCAAGATCGCCCGTACCTCTCGTCCACCCACTTCAACCCTGCCCGCCAGTGTCAACAGGATCAGGTGCAACGGTCCCCGAGTCAATTCCACCTGCACCAGCACCAGCAGCTTCAGGAGCCACCCCAGCAGCCTCAGATACCCAAAGCGCACCATTTTCCCCATCGTCATCCAGCGAAAGGTGCTCTGTTCAAGCTTCAGTCCCAGAACTCTCACTCGCACCCGAACCTGACCAGCCTCTGCGCGCAGCAGTCGCAGCAGCACAGACGCCAAGAGGTGAACGCGGAGGATCGGAGGGGGCAGTTTCAGTCCCAGCTGAACGTGCAGGCTAGCGGGCGCCAGGTTGGCCCGGCGATCCACCATCAGCGGCGCCACCATCACTCGAGAACGTACTCCCAGCCAGTGTACAGCAGGCTGCAGCACACGAGGAGCAGCGGCAACCTACCGACGACGATCGTCGACGAAACCAGTCCCGGGGGGAACGTTTACAGCGACCCTATTTACGCGCTGCCCGTCAAGCCTTTCCTCAGCTCGCAAGACGTCAGGGTAAACGGGCTGTCTGTGAAGCCACCTGCCGGACATTGTAACGAGGACGCTTACGCAGGCACGGCGATCTCCAGGTACCGTCTCATCCGCTCCCCTGCACCTCTCCCTTAATGATCCTTGCGATTACTTTCCGCGAGGCGGCAAGTGTTTGTTCAACCCTTCAATCGAGATGTCCCCGTTCCGCGGGCTGTTAGCAATGCATGCGCGTTCATTTGTGAGCGAGGGTGTAATCAGCGAGGCTCGCGTTTCGTTTTAATTCTGGGACGAGGGGCCATGGCATCGTCGCGGAAAGAATGTGTTTCAGAAACGCGGTTAAACGCTGAGGAAGGAAACGTTTTAGACACCTCCCTAGCCATTCCAGAGTGGGAAACTCTTGTTTCGATCATTTCGTGAATGTAGGGATGGGTTCGAACGGATCGTGAGTATTTTTGTTTGATTGGGAACTAGTTGCTTCTGAGGAAGTAAGGACTAAGTATGTTGATTCCCTTGATTACCATGTTTAACCCGTGGAATATTTATCACTTCTTTTCAAATAATTACTGTGTCGCTTGAAACAACTCAATAGTACAAACTTCTTTCGCACAGGCGGCCGTCAGCAGCAGGTTACTCACATCCAGACATAGCTACGTCGTCCACGGACCGTGCACGGGAGGAGATTTATGGGAAATCGGCGGGAAGAGGGAATCCCGCGTTGCGCAGGCAACACTCGAATCCTCAGCTTCCCAGCAGGGAGCAGCAGGAGGAGGAGTTGAAGAGGTTCTCTGAGCAGAACCACGCGCCCAACGATCACAGATGCCCCGGCAGCAGGAGGAAAGAGGAGCAGGTAGTTCAACAACAAAATCCAGTGTCTTCCATGAGAGTGAGGAGCGTTCAAGGACCGCCGAAACCTCCGCGAATAATCACCACCTTGAAGAAGGCGACGTTCTCCGACGTCGAAAGCAGCAAATCGGAACCACCAGCCAAACCACCCAGGTAACTGGTCTTTACTATTTTGTAGTTAACATTTACACTGTTTTCGCATGTGTAATGTGGTACAGAAAGAAGAAACGGATGCTTAATCATTGAAACAATACTTTGGAGTTTGTAAAAACACTTTAACTTGCTCGCATTTGATATTTGAAGAAGTCTAAGTAATTTCTCAAATGTTAAAAATACCTTGACCATTTTTTATTATACGAGTCACTCTTACTTTTCACTTGAATACTTATTCAGTTTCCCTTTACTTTATCTAATCGTTCAAATCAGGCAAGGTAGCCTAAAGCCCCTAAGAATGGCGGAAATTAAATTTACCGAAAGATTCTTTAAAAATAACACTGTCACTAAAGTTATAAACGTGACGCCACGACCCCATTTAAATTCCCTTCTGGACCAATTACGTCCGTGACCCCCGCGCAGTTGTTCGAGAGTTCAATAGCGCATCCCGAAGACAAAATGGATGCCCGATAGCCTCGGATCGACCCCTCTGCATCCGAGAAATTTACAACCACCGTTCTTGCTCGTACTTTTCCCTCGGAATCTCATGAATCTCGAGGCGAAGACGGGGCGTTAAATTAGAGTGGAGAGCGGTGCTCAACAGTCAAACAGTCCTTCGGTTACTGTGGCCCCCTTTCCCCAGCCCGCATTATTAAGTTTGTCCCCCGAGTCATACGTCCGCGTTAATATATGCTTTCAAGCGATCTGGGTCGCGCCACCCCCGTAACCCAGCGCCCTCAAAGAGAAGAGTGCCAGAAGACTGTGTTCGCGCCTCAAAGCGGAAGGACACAACGGCGTTTGCCAGGTAGAAAGCCCTCGCGCAGCCATCCCGTAAACGACGGGGGGTTTCTTTCACTGATTTCAGACTTGTGTGATGCCACGGCGCAACACCCTTTCTAACGATACCAAAGAACGAGTGTGCTGTTTTCACCCGCGAGGACAAAGTGATTAACGCGGATTTGGCTTTTGCTTTTGGGGAAGGGGCGTCGAATCCAATACTAATGTGGCGGTGTTGATTGAAGTGCTGGTAGAAACAAGGGCCATTGTGTCAATTCGGTAACTTCTTGCATTCGATTTTGGTCATTTTGATGAACTTAAAAAATTATATAGTCGCACAGTTGTTATATACCCAGGAATTTTGGAATTGATTTTAAATGTATTACTTCTCGAAAAGAGCCTTCATAGTGTCATCAAATCTGAGAAACATCTGCTCATAGAAGTCTAGAACTCGTAAGGGTTTCCAACGATTTGTACGCCCCATCTGGCAAACACTCGGCCTGTCAGTTCTTGCTTGTAAGCCTGGGACTCTTTTAAAACCAATTGTGTCCCACGGAAGTAAGGCTATTAGCTTGAACCAGGACCAAGACTCCCAGGATAGTAAGGACCATTGCCAGATGACCTCGTAGCGACCCGGACACCTTGTCCATAAATTTCAAAAACTAACTTTTCCGTAAGCGGCCTTCAGCTCAAGAGGAAAGTCTTGAATTTTTTCCATTAACCATAAAAAATCAGCTTCAACTACTTCTCTACTAACAGAAAACTACTCGTCACACCTGTACTCAAAACTTGACCCCTTGAGAGGGACTTCATGGGTTTCCTATAATCGATCATCTCGCCACTTAGGGGGAACTCAGTATATACCTATGAACCTCCGAACAGAACTCATCAGGCTGGAGAAGAGAACTCATCTAAGACTGATACATATAGCACAACTCCTACATTAAGAACTCTATCATATTTAGAACCATTAAGTTAATTGTTATTTAACATATTAACTCTTCATTAACTCACAATACCCCCATATCTCTAAACATATACCTTAATTCAGTGAATTCTTGTGGTGGTAAATTACCGCAAGAGAATGGAAATTGTGTAGTGGAGCTTCACGACACATTAAAGACAGATGAAATATGTGTTTTGGGAGTCTTCATTGTTCTAGCGTATATTGTTTGTACGCCACGCGCTCAGAGCACACGCGCGTTAACAATGCTTTCAGAAATCTGATAAAGAATGGACCGAGGGCTCGGCGGGGTAAAGCTGTTCAAAGGGCACCGTCTCGCCTGTACAGGACAGTGGGTGGACCCACGAGGTGTTTCAACAAAGCGCAATGCGTTGGTCCCGAATTCGTGGTACGTGCCAATCAGCCACCGAAAACACTGTGCGTCGGCCAAATGAAGGTAACAAAACTTTCCTTACCATCGTATATTAACACCCACTTAACATAATGAATTCTTAAAAGTTATGTGTAATAGTATTATAGCGACAGCGGAAATTGGCATACATCGAAGTGGCTAACTAGGAAATTAAAGAAACAAAAAGAAAAGATACGAAAAGATGAAGCTGGTTTGGGTCTGGTGGGTTACCTATATTCAGAAGGACATATATTTATTATATAGAAAGATTATTTAACATGCAGGAACATTAAAGTTTGTATAGTTGACTGTGTTACGTAAATTGTAATAGCAATTTTTAAAAGAAAAAAAAATAAAAAGAAATTTCCGGTACCGGGAATCGAACCCGAGCCTCCTGGGTGAGAGCCAGGTATCCTAGCCACTAGACCATACCGGAGATGGAAGTTTCATGTCTCTTGGAATCAGAAGTGTCCACATATGGAGTATTGTTAATGATATAATATAACATAATAATTAACGTTCATTGAACAAATAAGTTGTTATGGTATAGAAAAGTACTTAAAGAAAAACTATACAGCATGGGTATCCTAGCCACTTTTTTTTTCCAAAAATCGTTTTATTGGGGCCAAAGGTATAGGTTTACATGTTATAAAACGGAGACAAAAACATAAATTTTTTTATATAGTAAATTAGAAACTCATATGGCCTGGTGGCACTTAATGAGTGTGTCAATGTGCTCGGTGGAGAGCTTAGAGGTAAAAAAAAACCATTACGGTTGTTTTTCATTTCTTAGTAGTTTCCTACTTGTATAATTTTGATTGTAGTTTCGCGCCCTGAGAGTTTATTTGGCGTGCGGTTCAAGAGGGAAAAAGGCGCTTCGATAGCATACTTACATATAGGGATAAATAATAAATGCTACATTAAACCTAGGTTGTAAAAACTATCTTATGACTACTTATTCTAGTGTTAGGCTAGGTTAGGTTATACTGAGTTATTCTAAGTTGAGTTTGCTTATTTACAATATGATACATATAGTACAGTATGATACAAGGTAATATGATTTTGTACAGTGGTGGAGTACTGCGGCTCCTTTGAAGTTTCATATGTGCTATTTTTCTTTTTGTGGGGGATCGAACCACCAGTATTTGGGGTTTTTTCTTGGACGGTTGATTAGGTCCTTATCGGGTAATTTTGTGCAAAATTTGAGTTGGGTGACTCTGTTGTATCTTTCTGAGTAGTGGGGGGGGGGGGGGGGTAGGTTATGGCTTTCAGTAAGGGGCCTCGGTCGATGTGGTACATTATAGGTACATTGTTGTCGTCGATTATGTATCCTTCCTTGTCTAGGTATGGAAATATTTCTGGTGGGGTGTAGTCTGTTGTTAGGGTTTTTTGGAAATATTGGGGTTGGGGGTAGAAGAGGGAGTGTATTAGTGTGTTGCTGGTGTTACTTGCGGCTTTAGCGAAGTGGTTCCTGCAATGGTTTAGTATATGGGAGTCGATTCTGGAGATGTTTGCTGTGTTCAGTAGTACCTCGTTCCTGTAGTGCTTTATATAGTTTGAGTGTTGGGATCTGAACATTGTTAAGCATGCACGTAGGGCGTTTCTTTCGAATAGGCGTAGCTTTTCCATTTTGGAGTTTGGAATGTTGTACCAGATGGGACATGCGTAGGTTATGATTGGTCTGATTAGGGTTATGTAGCTGAGGGTTTTGCATTTGCTGTTTAGGTTTTTGGAGTAGAATAGGCGGGAGAGGCTCTTGAATGCTTGTTTAGCTTTATGGAGTTGCGTGTCGATGTGTGGGAAGAATTTGAGTTGCGGGTCTAGGAGTAGGCCTGGGTATTTTGTTGATTGTTTATGTGGGATTGTTATTTGGGAATTGGAGTTTTCTTTTAATTGGAATTTTTTCCAGTGTTTGCTGACGTCTGGATGGGCGTTTTTCAGAGTTGGGCGGAAGAGAATTGTTTCGCATTTTTGGGTGTTTATTTTTAACTTCCAGTTTGTTAGGTAATTGTGAATTTTTTCGAATAATGTTTGCAATGTTTTCTCGATTATTGACGCTTTTTTGTTCGTGGAGTAGATTATTAAGTCGTCTGCGAACGCTATTGCTTTTGTATTGTTACCCTGGTTGAGGTCGAAGAGTTTGAGGAGGTTGGCGGTGTATAGGTTGAACAATACGGGGGAGATTACCGTTCCCTGTTGAAGTCCGTTGATCATATTAAAGGTTAGTGTTGAGGTATTTTTGCCGTCTGTTGTTACAAATTGTTTGTTTTGGGTTGCATTCCAAATTATTTTGAGGAGGTGGAATGGGAGATTGGCTTTGGAGAATTTGTATAGGAGTCCTTCTAGCCAGACTGTGTCGAAGGCCTTTTCTAGGTCGATCAAACAGGCGCCTACACAATTACCGTCGTTCAGCGCCCAGTATACGTCCGAGGTTAATTTGTTTATCGCGTGTGTGGTAGAGTGTTTGTATCTGAATCCGAACTGTTCTTCGGGGATTAGTTGGTGTTCGTCGATGTAGTGTGAGAGTGATGCGAGGATTGTTTTTTCAAATATTTTGCTTATGTTTGGGAGTAAGCTTGTTGGCCTGTAACTAGTGGGGAGGGCGCCGTTTTTCCCTTTTTTCTTTATATATATTGTCTTTGCTTTTTTCCAGTTAGTTGGGAGATAGGAGTTGTTAAGCGCGTTGTTGAATAAAATTGTGTAAAGGTATATGTATTTGCCCGGGAGTTTTCTAAATATGGTATTCGGGATGCCGTCGATGCCTGCTGATTTTTTATTGTTGGAGTTTTTTATTATTTTTGCGAGAGCGTAAGTGTCGGTGAAGAAGTTAGGCGTGGTTTGTTCGCAGGGGTTGTAAGAGGGGTTGGCTTCGGAAAATTGTGTTGCGGAGACGCTTTGGATTGAGTCAGTCTCGATTTTTCCTTTAATTTCTTGGGCTATGCGGGTGATTGTTTCGGAGAAGGTTTTATGTCCGAGGTTGCTAGTTTGGGTGCTTGTTAGGATGTATTGGGCTCCTAGTATGTTTAGTTTGTCTATTGGGTTATTGATGACTAGGAGGTTGTCTTTGTTTGTTTGTTGGTTGTTTGTTTCGAGGTTGGCGTTACGTAGGAGGAGTGTTTCGTTTTTGTTAATTGTGAGGTTGTCTATTGGGGATAATCCTTTGGCTTTGAATAGGTTATTAATTTGCTGGAGGGCTTTGCTATCGGGGTGGATGGATCTTATTTTTGTTTCCCAGTATTTGTTGTAAGATTTATTATATTCTTCGTTAATTTTTTGTTTTGAGTCTTTAATTAGCCTGGATATTCTGAGGAATAGGGGGCTGTTATTGGGGATACCGGAGCTTCTGAGATGGAATAGTAGGGATATTAGATAGTTCTTGTTTTTCCTTAGCTTGATTATTTTTTTGTTAATATATTTGTCGGAGGAATTTGTGGGTTTGGTTTTTGGAACGGAGGTTGATATGGCTTTTTTGATGGCTGAGTTTAATATTTTGAGTCCTGTGTCAATTTCAGTGTTGCTCAAGTTTCTGTCGTAGGGTAGTGAGGTGTCTTTGATGTTTTTTGTTGCTGTGACGTCAAAACGTTCCCAGATCTTTGAGCAGCATAGTTGTTGACTTCTCACTTCTTGGGGTGTATGTAAAGAACTGTATATTATTGGCTTTAGGCGTTGAGTACGCTTTTTTAAACTCTGCTATCGTTGACGTGTAGATGAGGAATTTGGAAGCGTTAATTTTCTTAATACTAAACATCGGATCGTTACCTGGCTTCTTCATTAAGTCTGTTACCATTTTGGTAGCACAGTTTAGGACGTTAATCGGCGGTGATTTGGGTTCCTTTGCTGTGGTGAGGCTGCCCTTCGCTTTGGCTGTGAGAGTTTTTCCTTCATCTGCGATGACGCTGCTGGGTTGATGAGGTGGTTGGGTGTTTACATTTTTCGTCTTTTTGAGGGAGGTGTTCTCTAGCGGTTTCTGCCCTTTTAGGCCGGCGTTTGAACCACTGGGTCCTTGGGGGTGGATATCTGCGGATTTATTATGAGCAGATGAGTCGGTGTTGGGCAGAACTTCAAATCTGTTAATGGATACGAATTCTGCGAGAGGTTTGCTACAGCGCGCCTGGGAGGTGTATTCGAGATTGCGGGCTTCTTCTAGCTCATTAGTGAGCTTAATAATTTTCCGGTTTAGGTTGACAATTTCACTTCTTAGGTTAGCCTCGGTTTCTTGGTTAGCCATTGTTAACGGAGGCTCGGGTAGGGTAAACTGTACAATGATTGGCACCCTAAGCCGAAATCCCAATTGTAATATCTATATTTTTTTCTGAAGCTTTTGTATGGTCTTAATTTTCAGTTATTATAAATGTTTATGGATTTCTTATTAAAATAAAATATCTCGAGTACCTGTTAAGTCTTTTATTTTAAAAATATTCAATGAAAAACAAAAAGAGGCATAAAAGTACAATCATTGGCACCCTAAAATTTGAGGCTGTATAGGAAAACATATGTAGTTAAAAACAAAGTTTAAAGTGTTTAAAGAGATTATTTCAGTCATTATTAAATACCTACAACACTTAGTAAATGTGCATTTCAATCCATTATTTAGTTATAAAGCAACAAAATATACTTACCTACCCCTTATCAAATTTTTTAGAAAATACATAAAACTCAGCCCTTTGTCCCACATTGTGGTGTTGCCAGATGTAAAATGTGTAGTTCAACTACTGAATTTTGCAGTGTTGTTGTAAAAGAAAAATAAGAAATTGTAAAAAAGTACTTTCTAAGCTTGTGCTTCTTAATATTTGACTTTTTAATCAGGAGTGCCAATGATTAGTGCAGTGCCAACATTAGTACAGTTTACCCTACTTCCACATCCATAGGATTGAGAAATGAGGAACTCGATTTGCTTTGAATCTGTTACTGGTGATTGTGAGATTTGCCCAACGTTGAAAGGCTTCATTGACTTGGCAAGGTTAGGTGACACCTTGCGTTTTTTGATAAACTTGGGCTTTATAATTTTTTTTAGGATTTTTGCCAGTTTTGTGTTATTTACAAGGCCATTTTTGTTAAGGTTCATTAGCTGCTTATAATAAAGATGTTTTTGTTCGTCTGTTTGACTGCAGAGTACATTTTGTAATATAATTGGTTTGTTAAATGATTTGGAGGTTAACACATGTACATTCTCCGAGTGGGGTGTGTTTTCCTTATCTGACTCCTTTGAATCCGAGTGAGAAGGGGCCGAAGCCCTGATAGGAGTTTCGGGCAATTACTCGATATTTAAGGTTTTTTCGGGATTGGATCGTAGGTTCTCGACTGCACTCTGGGGCGTACAGGTTAGATCCAGATATTTAATGAGATTGCGGGCTACTCGGAGGGCAGATGAACTACTCTCTTAAGGCTTCGATGAATATAAGCAGTCATAATGCTGTTTGTATAGTTTTTGTCAGGGTTTGCTTAACTTTATCTAATTGATTTTCGGAGAGCAGAATGTGTGGTTATGTTTGTCCGTACTTACTGTGTTATCGTAGCCACTAGACCATACCGGAAATGAGAGCTTCATGTCTCTTAGAATCAAAAGTGTGCACGTATGGAGAATTGTTAATATAATATAATAATTAACGTTCATTGAACAAATACGTTGTCAAGTAATGTAGCCCGAATATCAGCAAGTATTATGACAAAAAAATCATTGGTAATTGTTAGATACTTTCATGCTCCCTACATTATACATTTTATGAAATGTTATATTTTGTAAAAAAATATCACAAATCATATTGATATAAATATTGATATAAATATGGATATCTGGATATATGTATATGGCATTTTGGATTTGAAAAAAAAAAACAAAAGAAATATTCCGGTACCGGGAATCGAACCCGAGCCTCCTGGGTGAAAGCCAGGTATCCTAGCCACTAGACCATACCGGATCTTGGATGCGTTGCTTTTCATTTTGTCCACAACAAATTTATTCATAATAATTGTAACAATCACTGTTTATATGTGTTTGTCCCTTTATATCCAATTAAATTCCCTTAAAACGCAAGGTGTACTTAATATTTGATAACTAGGTATTGTTATCGTTCTTTATAACAATTTAGAACGAATATTGTAACAATGATACTATATTATAATAATAATTAATTTCACGATATAGAAAAAATGAAATATTCGTGGAATATTAACCCTTCGTTGACTCTCTGGGTGTAAGCCACTCATAAGCTGATTTTGACTCTCTGAACCTTTTATATGCAAAATAAATACCTTTTTCTCAAAGTCGACTTACAAACTATTTTTTCTCCCAAAATATTATATCCGAACATCAACTCTGTAGATTTTTAGCTTTTAATATTGACATTTGTAAAAGTTACAATTTTTTAAAGACTTTCTTCGTTTCTTCTCGACATGTGGTAATCTAGAATTATTACATTTTAGTGACCTTAAAATTGATCCATGATTTTTTTCATAATAATTGGATTTTTTGGATGAAAATGGCACTCGTTCAAAAATTGCTCTGGGTGTGAGCCACCCAGGTATGTCAAAGTTGATTGAAAAAAGAGGTGTGTCAACGAAGGGTTAAATAAAAAAAATGTATGAATTGAAGAGAAACTTCATATCAAATCATTCCGTAACATTTTCTTTACATATTTTAAGTAAATTAGTACGAAACAACATTCCATGTAGGCATTTAGTTGAAGCATGTTTGGAGAATGGTAATTTTCAGACTTAACACACAAATGATCTGTATTCTTTAAAATAGGCTGGCAATTCTGGACGAATAGTTGTGATAATGTTGACTGGCCAACGAGTGGAGGTGACTTGTGATCCTCAAAAAGTCACAGCCGGTGATTTGTTCCAGGTAATTATACAATAAATTAGACCTTAATACATTTAGTTTCATTAACTGACCCGACTGACCCAACCATTTTACTTTCAATACACGCTTGATTTTTGTAACATGAATCTCTGGTTTTGGAAGTTCAACAAAATCCCGGAAACGGATTTGAAGCATACGTACATCGCGTTTCGAAGATGAAAAGCGATGAAACGTGGTGAAGTTCAATCAAAAGGGCGAACTGGCACGAGAGTTTTCCATGGAGAGTGTCCCTCGACGATAAGAGATTCAATTTGCTGGGCAATTATGTTTGAATGATACGTATAACGTCATTTGCAGAAACGTTATAGACTTTCCACAATGACGTAAAGAGAAGATAGGTCTTTTCACGAATCAGGGATAATTATGTCTTTCTATTTCTAACAATAAGGCTCAAAGAAATTTACAGAGATAGTACTATTCACTTTCATATTATTAACCTTGGTAAATTTTAAAAAATAAATACACCATTTTTCAGTTCCAAAAAGCGTTGCTATGATACTCCATTTTCATTGGAAATCCATGAAGCATACTCCACTGTATATCTGACATTTCGTAACGCACTGATAACTCCCCTTATCACTCAATTTATAGGTCACATTTGTAAGATAGGTACTTTGCAAAAGAGACTGTTAGCATAAGTAGGAATATGTTTTAAAATTGCTATGAATATTTCATCGCTTGGAAAATTTTCTTACAACCCTCATAATTAATTCTTTTAAATTTTCTTACCACCCTCATAATTAAACATTTAAAATTTTCTATTAATGATAAAACCAATTTCGATTAAGTTAATACATAAAAAATAAGAAACAAGATATATTTTTTTATTCTTTCAATCGATTCGAAATGTGTACTGGCAAGTGGTCTCCCTGTTGCCCTGTGCTCGTTTTCGGTCTTGAATGGGCATTTAATACACCACGAGGACCAAGATGTTGGCCTGGTGGCTGTTGACGTGACCACAAATTCCAGTGTGAACTCACGAGAAATTCTGGCGTCCTGCCAGGGTTAATCGTTATATACGACAAATCCACAGACCATGAGTTATGCGATGCCAACAATTGTATTGCCTGAAACAAACGCCAATCACGTGGAAAGATTCAATTTCAAGTGGGGATCAATTCAATCGATTTTCTCCCAATTCAACATTACTCCTTATACCGTATTTATTTTTTAAAGAAGATTACAGTTCAATCTGAGTATCTATGCTAGTATATATTTTATTACACAGAATAAGTGGAGCCACAGATTTTCATTTAAAAGATTTAACCAACTTGCTATAAATTTCAAAAATAAAGTGACAAATTTCAGAAGCATTTTAACGGTTTAAATCTATCGATCACTTGCGCAGGCAGTTCGAGAGCAGAGTAAACTTTGAAGTTTCGCGGGCAGATATATATACTTCGCGAAGTCCAATGTAAAGTTTCCCACAAAGTGCAAGAGGCGACTGAAATTCTTATACTATCGATCAATCTCACTTCTACCACATAAATTACCGTTTCAGATTAATCCTACATCTAAAAGTAAATCTTACTAATTAAAAACCTATTATGATTTGCAATTATCCTGTATTTATTCTAAAAAATCACGCATCAAGTTAGAACAATTTTGCCATTATTTGCTCTGAAATGTGACACAGTTGCTTTGAAATATTTCAAAATGAGAAGACCAAGGTATTCCTCGATAATTCAATGAACACACTGCCCAGCTGACCGCAGAGCGCGTATAGTTGATCGTAATCCCGATAGTTGGCTTAATACGTTCGTTACAAATGATTCCAGGCCATCGTGCAAGCTGAATGCCTCGACGAAAACTTCACCCTTGGCCTGGCCGTGCTATTGGCGGGTGATTTCGCGATCTTGCCCCCTGACACTAAATTGAATAAGGTCGCGCCGCCAGGATGGCTAAGCAGCGGGAAGAGTAAGGGTCTCCTGGGTCTTCCCACTAGTTTCATGCTGTATCTGAGGCTCAGATTCTTTCTACCCTCTCTTCGTGGTATAAGGTACGCTCGAGTACCCCTTTCATGGTTAAACATCACACCCGTGGATTTCGGCGAAATGCTGCTCGGAGATTTATTGCTTGGCTGGCATGTAAAGAAACACATGTATTCATTTCTCACGGTGTACAAAATAGTGAATGTGTACTGTCGTTAAAGAGTTGAGTAGTAGTAATATTTTTGAAAGAGCTTACGCGTACTTCGAAATGAATAATACGAGGGGAATGACAGCAATGAATAATAGTACTGCAGTCGAATTTTGAATTGCAAGTACAATTTAAAATTAGGGTAAACGCACCAATAAATGAACACTTAAGGGTAACGAACACTATTATAAAATTATGTTTGCAACGCGATCGATTCTATTTGCTGCAAAAATTGTTTGGATATGAAGCAAGAAATTAGAAAAAGTCTCTAATTAATTAGTTGCTTATTTCAATATTTATTTTACTAATAAAAAATGTTCATTCACAGGTACATCCATCCTACAATTGTATTTATATGTCGATGAATTTTATTCGTGTAGGAGTTGGATATCGAAGCATCTACTGTATCTGCAAATACGACGGTGCATATTGGAGCAACAGCTGGTGTGTCCGCACCACGAGTTAATTAATCTGACCGGACTAGCTCTTCAGGCCGAATTCGGGAATTATAACGCGAACGTGAGTAAACATTCGATTCGCTGAATTCGCGCGTACCAATGAAATTAAATATCAGTTCCAGACCGTGTAAGTCGAAATTAAATTAATTACACGTCCATACGCAGCTAGGCGTGCAAACTGATAATGACTAATTACTCAATCCAAGTGAATGTTAACTCATCATCCCATACATCTGAAAACTACACATTTTCACTCCTTCACTGTTCTCTAAGTTCCTACTATCGATCATTCCATATACATTCAATTATGAAATATTCATAACCCCAACAACGCGTTGCACAAACACCATCTTTACTCTTATTTATTTATTTATTTATTTAATTATTTCACGGGACTAATTTATTTCTAGAGTTCCTCAAGCATGCTTTGCTCCTGATAAATATCTTGCATCATCCAATGAAGCCCCACGTTACTCAACATTTCAGTAACCAAATCAACCTCCAGAAACCCATACCAAACACTCTAATCCGCAACACAGATTCCGGTACCAGCATCCTTTCCCCAAGACCCCCATCACGCCCAAAACGTTATATCTCGATAACACGTGGCCTGTCGCGCCCCCATGTAGGAGCACGGCTGCGGCGATTACTTCCTGCTGGAGCACTACGTCCCTGAGTCGCTGATCCTGAACATTGATCAGCATCAATCTCAGCCGAGCAACGGAGGGACGGAGGCTCTCCGAGCCCGCCTCCATCAGGCTCATCGGGACAGACGTGGTCTGGACTCAAACAAAGCCGAGGAAATGTTCGTCACTCACGCACAGACGCTGCCAGATTACGGCTCCCACTACTACATCGCCACCGTGGACTCGAAGGAGTTGGAGAAGGTGATGGCGCAGCAAAGGCGCCGGAAGACAAGCGACAGCCGCGATCCGTCCGACGAATTGCTGCTGGATGCCACCGAGGACCCTTACGGCAGGCCTCAGGAGTATCCCCCGCGAGGCAGGATACCGATCCCACGGTTAGGCTCCTGCGAAATCATCCCCAAGATCCCGTACAGCGGCGACGAGGCGAAGCCCCAAGCCCTGACGAGGAGCGCCACCTCGAACGACATTTACGCGGGCCAGAAGTCGCCCAAGTGCCGCAAAGAGGCCTGCAACAATAACAATAACAACGTGAACAACAATAACAATATTAACCACAGTGGCAAAAGCGGTAAAAGCGGCAAGAAGAAGACGGAGAGCAACGTCTGGTTGGCGGTACACGCGCAGGGGTTGAAGCTGTTCGAGAGAGGCGGGGAACCGAGGGAAAGGGTCGAGCTGGCGCAGTTTCAGTGGAAAGACATTCAGACGCTGAGCTACAGCAAAAGCTGCTTGGTTGTTTACAGCAAACTGAATGGGAAACGGTGCAAGTTTAAGCTTAGAATGGATCATCGAAAGTGAGTATCTTTCACCCGTGCATTCTGTTGCTTCCGTTTTAACGTTTAATGTATACTTATCTTTCGTAAAGGGAATCCTTTTTCCCGTTTGCATAATAAATAATAATAAAATAGTAATAAAATGTATGGTATTGAGCCACCAGGCTTCACAGTCGAGTAAATGGAGCTAAATAGGTATGTTACGTCGAATCAGTTTGAAGTTTTGAAGTGAAAGGAAAGTAGCAAGCAGGGGGTGAAACCGTCTCGAGTTTCCTACGGTCTTGAATGGGATTGAAAAGGCGATTTAATGTACAGCACGAGACGTCGCTTGGGCATGGAGTTTCAGAGTATTTTTGTTTTCCAGAAGTTACTTCGCTTTCAAGCTCACCTCGCTGCACCATCAGTTCTTCCTGAGGCTACGCTCGGAGCTTACCTCGCTTCAGGGCCTCGCGAAAGGTATGCTTCGGCTTTTACATATCGACTTTCCATTCGCTACAGTGAAATTAAGCCGTTCAGACTCAAATACGTTCCGTTTTAACATCTAGCACAAGTAGTGCTCCAAAAAGACCAATATTGAAAAAGAAGAAAGAGGAGATACCTTTCTTTTGGCATTTCCCATCCGAAGGTCAATAATACACCCGCCCAAAGTGAACCATCACCAAAATTAACCATCTAAAAAGTCATTCAGTATCAAAGTACCCATTCAGGAATGCAATGTATCGCTTCCCAGAGTTTGGAGTCCCCACGACGACCGAGACGAAGGCCTCGCCGTCCAAGTCCAAGTCTCAGGACAGCAAGACCAAGATAGCCATAGCGAATACGGTGAAGAACGCGCAGCTGAGACCGAATTACGTGATGCAGCTGGAGGAGTACCAGAACAAGGAGAACGAGAACCCCCAGAAGGACACGAACGCGGCCCCGAAGACGAAGGACGATCACCGCGAGCCCGGCCTCTATTCATTCGAGGAGGACGCGCTTTACGCGCAAGTTAACGTCCGTTTAGAGCCGGAAGGCGAGTCCCGTGACACGGAAGATGAATCCGAGAGAAGTTTAACGATCCCCAACGAGCCACTCTCGTTAGACGCGAAGGGAATTAAAAGCGACGGGAAGCTTTACAACTGCCCGAGGATGGAGCTCGGAACGGAGACTGAGTGCGGTTACTCCATACCGAAGATCGTGACGTCCAACGACGTGGATCAGCTGGCGAAGCCTGAAAACCCCGAGGAGCTTTACACGGCGATCAACAAGGTTGGAATCTCGAGGAAGAACGAGTTCCCGGTTCCCGAGGAGGTCTGGGATGTGGCGGATGTGAAGAAGTCGTTACACAAGGTAACCAAGATTTTCTGATCTCGATTTTGAATTCTATTGAAATCTTGGGACTCGATGATAGCGGTGCTGTAATTTTAGAAGGAAGTTTGTAGTGGTATTTGAATTTTAAGAGGGGATTCAATTGCTTTACAATTTGAAGAGAGGTATTTCTCGTGGAAGACTTTGAAATCGATAAAGGCAGAGAAGTTTCAGGGGTTATAGGAATTGAAACTATGGTTAAATTTGACATTGCTCTAACTTTTAATTTCGCGCACTTGTTGCAGATAAAGACTTCGAGTTTACCGAATTACGGCACATCCAGGCAAACGGGTGGTTACCGTACACCGAGCTTACCACGGCGTCTGGGGGTGAAAATGGGCACGCGAGCCATCTACAGCAGCCTGGCGCAGAAAGACACCGCCCTTACCGACGACACGGAGTCCCTATCGCTGAAATCAGATACAGAATCATCGATTCAATCGCTCTCTGCGCGGTCGGCGGAATCTCCTCAGCCAGAAGCATACGTGCTCAGTTAGTAACGTCATTTAAAGCTTTCGGACCTGTGAATATTCGCTAACATAAAATACCAACCCTTCTAGAACAACTGCATATATTACTGCTACTGCACTTCAAAGCGCAGAAGTAAAGATACCTGAATTTAAAAAACGTCAAACTAACTCAATTTTCATCCCCCAGATGCTGACATCCGTACGGACGACGAAACCTTCCACGTTACCGAGGACGAATCGATGTCGGCCTCCTTAGCGGCGCGTCTCGAGGAGCTATCCTTCGCCGAAGAGCGGATCCTGCAGACGATCCAGTTGGAAAGGGGCCACGGCGGCAGCATAGGGTTGCAAGTTACGGAGGGTAACGACGGTGGCGTTTACGTTCAAGCCGTGTCGGTCGGTGGGTCCGCCGATATGGCTGGTAACGTGAACAAAGGTATGCAAATTAGATGGGCATCAATTTTTCACAGCGCTCTCATTAATTCCAACGATAACTTACTGCGCTTGCAGGCGATCGTATCGTGGCGATAAATGGCCAAAATTTATTACACCTACGGTACGAGGAAGCTCTGAAGATGCTGCAGAGCACGTCTGACACGATCGAGCTGGTCCTCTCGCAGCCTTCCCTCCGTAAGAACGCGACCTCCAGGCAAAACCACGAACAGGCGGTTGTACAGAATAATTATTTGAAGTGAGTACATAAACGTGTTTGTTGAACCTTGTTTATTGTATTATGCGCATTTATCAAGATTGTGGATTGTTGAATTTGAATAACAAGAAAGGAGGAATATCTAATGGGAGATCATTCTGCGATTCAACCCTTTCTTCATCACCGTGCGTCTTTCCTTTCTACGCGTTTGGCATTGTCCCCCTTTTCTAGAGCTAATTGTTCCGCACCTCTTCTCCCCACGATCCATCGACCACACAGAAAATGTACCAACTCGTCTCGGATGTACCTCTTTTTTCCTCTTGTCTGTTCAGTGCCCCTTGTTGCGAGGAATTCAGCACGTTGATCATTACAACTTGTAATCGTGGGTTTCCATCGATTTTCTTCTATTAAGTTTGAAGTTCGTTATATATAGTGAAGTAGTCTGCCTTGAGGAGGAGGTTCGCGATGAAAGAACCAATATGATATCGAAGTAGAAATTAAAAATAAACTTTTATTGTACTCATTTGAGTGTGCAAAGAGAAATTAGTGAACTTGCATTATCTGAACTATAAAACCAAAGTTAATACAGAAAAATGGTAGTCCTTCTATCAGATTAACTGCTAATCATTCAGAAAGGAGAGTTAAGAATGCCCTCGTATCGATTTCAGTGGCATCAGATTCGACGTCTCCTCGGAAGCGGATACCTCGAGTGTGACGAACAAATGGCTCGTCCAAAGGACCACCGACGGTGCGTCCGTGCAAAACACTTCCAGCGCGTATAGCAGTGCTGCATCCAGTGCAATGGGCAATCACAATGCGAACAGCCTGTACATGAGCGATCTCGTCGATAACGGGGCACTTAAGTCCGCCAGCATGTTGCTCAGTATAGAAGACTTCGACGTCAGCAGGACCAGCCGCCAAGTCTTCATTTAATTGACGGTAAACAGGTTGGTAGCTGTTCTATTGACGCATTTTACTCTACATCTGCAGAAAAAAAAGATAGAAGTTCAACAAATGAAGTATCGCTAACTTTAGAACTGTGAAAGAAAATGTATTTGGATCTCTTTTAAATATTATTTCTATTATTGTATTTACAGGATCACATGAATAACTATATTTATTTACTATAGACTTCGCGATATTATCATCATTCTTTATATACAGTGGTTACAGAACACATAATGAATTATTATAGATCATTAAACACGTAGGTATATTTTATTATGTACACGAGATCTTAATAATTCCACTTACGCTTGACCTTTCTCTTGCCCTTTAATTTCCACTCTCGAATGGCACGATGGTCGATGCTCGTACGCGTAAGATCCCGCAGAAAATACCATTAAGGCTACGGCTACGTAACTTAATCGAATTGTTTTTATCCAATTAGCGGGCGAAGCCTTGCTCAGAGTTCGAAGGCGGCACCATTTGCTACACTTTCTGCTCGCCCATTTAATACGAACCGTCACGTCAGGCTTGTCCTTTAACTGGCATCTAAAGATCGCAATCAGGTCTCCATCTCTCACGTGTCAGTAATATTTGACACACGATTCTGTCACCCCCTTAACACGAACTTGGTTATTTAATCTGATTCCGAAAGCGAAGATTCAATTCCGTTCTCCAAGAACCAACCTTCCGAAGAAGTATCACGGAACTTCGACTTTCAACTAGCTTACCCCTTCTAACACAAACTGCCAAGTTACTTTCACCCCTAGAGTAAGCTTCTTAGAGAAGCACCGACGTCAAAACTACAAGCAGCTTGAAAATCTGTTGCAAATGTGGTTGCACGTTTACAGTGCGAACAATGATTGCTCATTTTTCATCCAGTTTTTATCAACATCGAGTTTGGATAACGTTACATGTTTCGAATATGTATTGACGCAAATTGTAGTTGGTACTGGGCAGTGCTCGCGACTTCGGTCACGCACGGAGGCGCCATCGATTTTAGAATTTCACCCAGACGTCTCGTTAGGGTCTTCCTTCATTCAATAGGAAATTTAAACTTGGCAACGTTAGTGAATCACTGCTATTGACCACACGGCCTGCGAAGGGAAGGGGCACGGAGGATCGCCTGTCATTTCTAGAGAATCACCTTTAGTATCCATCGGGCGGTCTTACGCCGTGGTCAGTCACGCGTTTCCGGATCTAGAGTTGCCTCGATAACGCCCTTCGCCTACCAGCCTCCAGAATGCACAAATGTAAATGTCGAATCGCTGCTAGGAATTTCAAAGCATACCGAGTATTCAGATAACTTCTACGTACCCATTCAACTAATACTGTGACGGAGTGCAAATTTTACATTAACATTTGAAAATTGGAATATTCAAATATCAACAAAACTTGTGGATAAACTGAAGAATAGTGAAATAATATGTCATTTGTAATATGTCTCTCAGAGAATGAAGCCTAAAGGGTTGAGGAAGAAAGTGACTTGTCAAGCTTTTTGTAGCTGCTGTATATAGCACAAGCATTTCCATTAAGAGTTTTAGAGGGTAATAAGAGTCGACGATGGTTGTTTCAGGCGCGGAATCTGCAAGCACACCGCCAGTCCCACCGAGACGCAAGAAACGGAGAGCAAAGTTCGCAGCGGCCGCGAAATCACCACAGAGGACGTCACCGAGTCTCAGGAAGCCAGACAGAAAGCGTCTGGCACCGCCACCGCCACCGCCGCGAGTTGCGCGGAAAACAAAGTCTCAGACAGTTAGAGATGCCCTGGAAGAAACGATTTCAGAGGATCCAGCAACCGAAGACGCGGAAGGAACAGTGAACAGTCTAAGTTCCACCGAAACGGATGGAGCTGCCCAGCCATCGTCTCTGCGGTTCGAGGACACTGACTTAATACCGACCAAGGAGACGAGCAACAGTGCGAACGACAAGAAGGAGACCCGCAACATGGCCCGCTCCGCACCACTCAACGACCGTCCGTTCCCTTTGTTCGAGACCCTGAGGACCGAGCCCAACAGATACCCGCCGTTGCTCTTCACGTTGCACGACTTCCAGAACGTGATGTCTGACGCGATGCCACTCGAGGAGGAGCCCAGCACGAGATCGCCAGCGAAACTCGCGGGCTCCGTCCGCGACTCTTTCCGCGAGTCGTTCGAGCAGTCGCTCGACGAAGAGAACGAGCTGTGCTTCCGCGTCACCACCACGAACCTGCCGTTCGAGAAGTGCCTGGACAGGTGGAATGCCAGCTTCGCGGATCAGTTCATCGACCACGTTGAAGAATCCAGCCGCTTCATCTTCGAGGACTATATTGACAGGAGCAACAGGGTGAACATCCGACGATCGGCTGGACCGATGTGCTACGAGAGCTTCGAGCAGGAGCAGTCTGTCCCGCGTTTGACTAAAGTTAGGTTCGTGATCGAGTCGCCCAGCTCCTCGACCCCCGATCACGAATTAAGCGGGGATGGCGATGACACGTGCGACAGCTTGCAGAATATCGAGCCTCTCGTGGATGAGGAAGTCGAGTGCAGTCGTGGCACCTCTGCGAGGCTGACTGAAATCAAGGACGAAGCGGATGGCCCGGAAGGGAGCGAGGATGGAGATCGCGGAGCGGGGTCCCAGGACCCTGATGAATTCGGTGACGTGCCCTTCTGCTCGGTTCTGGAGACTGGAGAGGGTGCTGTTGAAAGACCACCAATGGAGAATGCTTTAACTTCCGTTGACTTGGCTGAGGAAGGATCGCTTAGAGGAAACGAGGTCGTTGATTCGAATGACTCCTTTGGTGCTTCGGCGTCGACGAACTTGCAGAAGGGACCGTTCGATTCTAAATGGAGGGCGGCGAAGATGAAAACCGCGGACATATGTAAATCAGAGTTGAACTCTGCGAAATCGAAGATGGAATGCAATTGGAATTTTGTGTTGGATAAGGTTAAAGATGAGAGTTTTAAAGGATCTGTTAGGGAAGCTGCGTCGGATTGTATGGGGCAAGATGGAGCCCTTGGAGATGAAAAGGAATTGTCAGACGAGACCTCTGAGAAAGAAAATAATAATGTTCAGGTGGATGAGGAGGCAGTTGTGGAACAAACTGAAAGTACAAATGAAGTTATGCGTGAGGCTGTCGAACCGGAGGTAGGGGTTGAATCTGATATGGAGTCAGTAATCAGTGAAGCATGTTTCGAGACCAGTGAACGAAAATTGACAATAAATGAAACAGAGGCTGGAGTTCTTGAACAAACTTGCGAAGTAGAGGACGATATTGCGGAAGAACACTTCACATCAAATGAACCAGAAACTGAGATATATGAAAGAGCAGAGGAGAAGGAAGAAGGAAATGAGAAACAAGAAGTTACAAATAATTTTGAAGTCCACCTCAAGTGCTCTCAGGAATACAAAAGGAAACTTTTTGTAAACGATTCGTTGCGAAATATTATAAACAATCCTGATCTCGCGATAATTGATTCCGAGGAAGAAAATCAACATTTGGAAGTGAAGAATAGTTCGGAAGCTTCTAACACATTTTCAAGCGAAGTTAAAGAAAGTTCTACCACGAGAAGCAAACCACACGAAGTTGAAAGTATTTCGTTTCCTGAAAATAATTCCGCAGATGATGAGTTCCTCAAGAAGAATGAAAACGTGAGCGTTCCAGTTAACATTCGACGAAATTCCTTCCTGGAAAACATGCTGTCTGAGGAGTCTTATGAAATACCAAGCATGTCGAGTTGCAAGATCGTTGCTGCTCACCCGAAACCATCTTCAACGATCGCACACGAAGAATTACTCCCATTAAAAGAAGAAAGCCACCCAGCAAGCAGGCTAAACGAATCGATAAAAATGGACATGGAGATCCAGAAGAATTTGCGAGAATCCAAGGAGAGAGAAATACCTGCTGCTGTTCCAAAGCCGAGCTATCCTAAAATTTTCGAACCCGCGAAAAAGAACGCTGGCGAGGCAAAGTGTGACGTGTTGAATGAACTACTCTCTAATTTCAACCACATCAAGCTGAAATCAGTAAATATTGTGGCGAAAAGCAATGACGAAAGTTCTCCACAAGTAGCTGCCACTCGACAAACCGTGGGCAAAGAAGGAATTGAATCAAAGTCGGAAAATCACACGGAAAGTGTACGCAACACTAGCACTTCGCATAGTACCATTATCAAGGAAGCAGCCAACAGTAACACCACTTTGGAACAGCAGATTCCTTTACCACCACAGAGGAGTTACGACGAAACTCAAATGCCTACAGGGTTTTTAATAAAAGACCAGAAGCTGACATTACAGAAGAGCAATCGATTGCCAGAGAAGCCTACAGAAGCTTCAAATGTCAGCTCTTCGATCAATACTATGTCCAGACTAGGGCCCACAGTATCCCTGAAAAGTCGCGAGGCCGCGTGCAACAGCGGCGTAGAGGTGGTGAAGGTGGACGTGCACAGACCAGAATGGTCCCAGAACGAGGATCATCCCGAGTCGCCGATTAGTTCGGGTGGAAGTCGCGTCGAGCCGAGGAAGAGCGACGTGACACCCCAGGGAAGCGACAGAGGCGCGGGGAACTCCGCCGGACCTCTGCAGCTCTCAGACTGCGGCGAAAAGACTGACGCAAACGTTCGCGAGCTGAAGAGACGCTGCCACGTGGAGGACGTCTCGTGCAAGCTCGGCCAACAGTTAGAGTTAAGGACGAGGGCGGATAGCGGAGAAAAGAGTGCCATAGCTAGGAGGATTCCTCGACCCCATTGTAATAATAATGACAATAACAGGGCCGATACACCCGTAGCTGTAAGTGACGACCAATCCCGCGACACTATGACGATAACCCCGGGTAGAGTTAGGAGCTTCGTTAAGTACTACGAGATCCGAGGCGAGGCGACGACGGCTGACAAAGATTCTAAATCTAACGATAGGGAGATAGTAGAGAGAGACACGATGACGGGACACCAGTCGGTGTTCAGCATCCGCAGGGGATTGGAGGCGAGGGCCATCGAGGCTAGGTCCTTGGACGCGCGGAAGGACCATTTTCACGCGTCGATGATGGACGGGGGTTCCGATATATTAATGGAGTCGACGGGGAATGAAATTAAGCCCGCTGCTGCGGAGAAGCACGGTGTCGAGCAGAATCCCAGTTTATTCGAAGATCGTGTGGAAAGGTTGTTAGAAGGTGGTGGCGTTGAAAGGACGAAGGCGAGAGACGGGGCACGAAAGTCTCATGGCGATTCCAACAAGCAGCCTGGCATGGTTAGGCGGAAGAAGTCGGTGAAGTTTCAAGGTGGCTACACTGTGATCGGTACGGGGAGTCCTGATGAGAACGGTGCCGTGGGGAGTCTCACGAGCCAAGAGGCGAAATCGACGGGAAAGAAGAGGGCTCCCGGTAGACCGGAAATTGGGGGAACCGTGTTCAGCGAAAAAGTCGAGTCTAAAGGTGCTGGTGTGGAGTTTGTGGACGCTGACTCGTGCTCTGTCGACAAACGAGAAATCGCTGCTCAGGTTGGTCATCTGTGTAATTAGTGTTCAGGGACAGATAGTTCATTCAATTCGTTAATATTAAATGTTGGGAGTTTCGGTACATTTAGTTGATGTTAAATAATGGATTAGCTTTCAATATTTGCGTTTCTATGAATTGACGAATCACAAAGCATTTATTTTATTGAGGAACTCGGGATGAAGATGGGATTTGAATTTAGCGTGTAGTGAAGTTAAAGCTTTCGCGAAATGGGGAAATGCATTCTAAGTGCAGTCTAGTAATATGGGTCTAGTTATTGGAAAGTAATAACAGTTTATTTCGTTTTTTTCCCGTAGATACAAGCCGCAGCAGAAGGCAAGGAATGTTCAGGTATTAATCGCTTCGTTCCAAAACCAGAAACCCCGCGTCTCGTATTTTACTGTACTGTATAGTTAAACTGTAGTTTTTACAAGTCGTCGTTGTCGTCGTTCCCCCGAGTCTCGACATTTTACCCTCGATGCTTCGTGGCGCTACAGCAAGCATTCCCTTTCCGAAGATTTCTTTCTAACCAAAGAACAGAGTTTTCAGTGCTCAGCGCGACCCACTGATAAGAATTCTTGCCACTAAAGTCTTAAAAATATGTCTTAAAATTAGAAGGCATATTTAAATCATTACCAAGCGTAAAACAAATTTGCCACTTTCAGAAAAAAAGAAGACAAGGACATTAATTCATTAATACGAGAATTGCATATTTGTCCATACAATCCCACAAAGTGTCTAAAAGTACACCTACATTAGCTCAGAGTACAGAGTATTATCAAGTACTAGCTTTACTACTCGGCTTCGCCCGGAATTTAGATTCTGATTTTATAAAAAATAGTATTATAAATCTGGATTAGCCAGGCATAATGAGTTGAGGCACGTTCCGCCATCCCAGAGTTTCCCGTTCGAAAGTTTTTAGGGGACAGACAAACACACAAAAATATAAACTTCCTGTTTATATATTAAGATAATGAAATCCCAAAGATGCTTCAGTGGGTAAAAGAAATAGCTTCCCATCTGAAGGAAACCTGAATCATTCTACAAACCCACGACCCCGTAATCTGTTGGTCAGCAAATGAATCGATATCGTTCACCACATTCACGTAATCGCATGCTTCCAAATGGTTTCCCTTCCTCCATTTCTCCAAGTCTTCCTTGCAGCAGGAAAAAGGGCACGTGACGTTTCATTTAGGTAAACCGTTTGTCTGGCAGACGTTCGGGGTATGGTCGATAGGTAGATCGTGGCAAACGGATTTTTCCCCGTTCCAGAGGGATTTAGAGTTACAAGGCGGACCGCAGGTTCAGCCAGCAAACACATCTTTCGGTCAAGTGCATCAGCTACGATCAAACCCAGGATCTTTGCCTGAGATTTATTCGATCCGGCCGGTTTCTGCAACGCTTCCCGGCTCGTAATTCCTCGCATCATTTTGTCCGACTTATTTTACGTATTTTCGGGTAATGGGGGCCTCCGCTAGATTTACTGCCCCCTCGACGAGGAGCGAGCGGAAACGAAAACAAAAAGCTGCGCAATTTGTGGCTTCGTTTCAGACAGTATTTCTTGGGCGACGTAACGATTCAATCGGGGCAAAAGTTTCGCAGGATAGTTTTGGACGAGCTTGGGCGCGAAATTAATTAGAAAGCTTACGGAGCTAAACGAGTTTTCAAGGTTTTTCGTCGTCGTGGCGCCCTAGGCGACTAAGATCACTTGGTATTCAACCTAGAAAACTTGGGAATTGAACATCTAAAACGGGGGAATAATGATTCTTCGATTGAGCTTTGTTAGCTATTCCAGAGCATCCATGGTATTAATGCAAATCTGTTTAATTTGCATAGCAGTTATTCTTTTACAAATTTAACAAGCTTAATTTCATTTGCTTAAAGCATAAAACGGTGACTTTATTTCATTATTCCTTCCAAAATAATCCTCCTATGCCACTCACAAACATTTCCTACCTCAAAACACAACCCAATAAAAAAAAAACACAGACGATTTAACTGAATATAAATAAATTTGGCAAAAGTATAAAAAAAAGAGGCACACAGTGGTAAAAATGTCCATCTCGTCCACTGAAAATCTGTTCTTTCGTTGATGTTCTCTAGCACCGCGAGTTTCCGTTCTCCGATGAACTTACAGTCGGGACAAAATCAACTGATCACTTCCCCCACTATAAGTCACAAGTCCGCGACCCGAGGCAGGAGACGGAGTGGTGGGGGCAGCCTGCGCCACCAGCCTTGAGTGGCCAATTGATTCTGTTCAGACTATAGTCGTGTACGTTAAACGAAACGGCGAACTGCTTTTAGCTCTGTTATTGTCGCAAACTTCCTTGCGCGTCTTTATAGGAGAAGGTTGTTTTTTGGCGAACCTATCGCAGGATACTCGCGCGTATAATCCTCCCCATTATTGCTCCGCGCGTGTTGTGTAATTATAACGTAAACTGGACGTAATTTACGTGGTAGTGTAGCAGCGAAATAATATACTTGTTGCGCTGTTGTGTTACGTGTACGTGTTCAGCAGATCGATTTAACGCATATTAGTATTCAGTGTCGTAAAAAGTACTCCCATTTTGCTATTCACCGGTCGCACTTCACTCGCGTCGTGTTTCCACCATCTCCTATGGATGAAGTGTAGTCATAAGTCGAGAATGAGTGCAATGCCTTACCTCTTTCAAATAAATATGGTTTATTTAATTTACACGCTCTGTTACAATGTCTGAGATTTTTAAATACGTCCACGTGACGGTGGACGTTCTTGGGGATGAGGAGGATCAAGTTTCCATAAAAATTGTTTAATCAGAGGATTCAAATAACTTTCTCTAGTATACAGACCATCGAAACTGTTCAAATAATTGAATTTTATGATAAATTCGCGTTTCTGGAAGATTGCTGCTGCAGAGGCGCGTGCAAAGTTGGCCGATTTCGGGTACGTCGGCTGCAGCAGGTGGCAGAAACTTTCTGACACGCGTGACAGATCTAGTAAAAGGACTTTTCAAGCCTTGACACGCCTTTTGACAAGTTTGCAGGAAGGAAAACTTGCGTTTCTTACGAGATCGCGTGCATGTTTTTTTTATTGATCTGTTGGGATCAAATCTTGTTGGATGCGACTTTTCACTTTGCGTTCCTCCATGATTTTCTTTAACACTAAGTACATGATATATTGGAGATCTCGATGCGTTATTAGAGATCAGAACGGAGCGTTGGATGAGAATGGCGAGTGTACAAATCGAAATGTTAGTACTTTTTAAAACACCGACATACCGATGGTGATATATAGCGGTTTCCTTTGAAAGCGTGCAATTCGTCGGCCAAATGAGACTTAACGCGGTGTAATTACGCAATCGTTTTATTATCTTCCTCTGTTGAGTTATTGTAAGTACGATAATTTATCGTTAGACCGAGTGCATTACTTTATGATACGACGTAGGTGGAAATTAATGGTAACGATGAGAATAATGTGTCGTTCATACCTAGGATATACGTAAATGAAATGCTTCTTACGACTTAGTATTATTATATACGCACAGTTGCAGCCATTCGTGGTCGTATTGGACACAGACGATGCGTAGAAGTCGAAAGAACCGAGTTTAAATTAAACTCGTGTTAAAGTAGCAGCTAAGCTAAATATGACGATATATTGGAAATAATATTTTAATATTATTTGAATAACATTTTAATGATCTTGAGTGGCCACTTAATATTGTGCTAATGTTTTAAAATTAAGACCCCTTTGACATGCAGTTTGATTTTTCTCAAATGATGTAGATTGTAGGGTAATTGAGTTTCTTATCTTGCTTTCGCTTCAAAGCTATTCACAGATCAGGCTCACATAAAAAGTTGAATTAAATTGAATGTTTGAATGATACATTTAACAGTCTGGGTAGAAGAATTCGTATATTGACTTCAGTCATTTCTATCAGATATTTATGCTCCTTGTGAGGACGAGTGGAAGTAACTGTGTATATATTTATAGAGATATATATGTGCATGTACTTGTACAAGATGTATGTGAGTATTATTACGCGATAATTATCCCGTAAAACGCAATGCGATTTATCCCCCTCGCCCCGTTGGTTATGCGACCTTTTATAACGTTGATTTACATAGTTAAGTAGAGTGAAGCACAGGAAGTGCGAATCGCGAGCGATATATCGCGTTTTAGGAGGAAGTCACGCGTAGTCGCCCATTTTTAAATGGAGATCGAAAAAGCAATAAACCACTGTACCCTGGATTCTTCTCGTCGCTTTTGTAAACGCTTTGCATTCTCGTGTCAACCAGAAATAACAGTCTTCTATGTTTCATGGAACTTCAAAAAAAGGGCCCGATAATTCGTTTAACTTTCGAACTCGTGAATGTGAAACGAATGATTGAAATTTTTAATGTCAATTTACTTGCATGCGGATTGCTTTATATATTTATTTTTTTATAATTGGTTTCAATCTTCTACACACTCTTCATCCTTTTTTAAGTATTCATTCCATTCACGTATTATTCGAAACACCATTCGTACAAAATCAACTATTTAAAGGTATACTTCTTCAAATTCGAATTTATAATTTCGAAAAGAAATATTTTCGAACTCGACTTCACATTCGAGAACCTTGCAGCTCCATCTTTACCAATTTCAAGTAAATTAGGAAAAACTGTTTATAAAATTATTGCTTTGATTTGAAATTAAAAAGAGAACAAATTGAAAAATATATATTTCCACACGATAAGTTTTTATTTCCATTTTTAGCAAATTTTTCAAATCTGGAGATGAACGATGAGAATTTTTTTACATATATTACACGTCGTAACTCAAAAACTGTAAAGAAACAAATGCAGAAAGCACGCCAGAACATTTTCACATAACTTTCTGTAAAATATTTATTCAAAAAGCAACAGTTAAAAATACATCCCTTTTATTTATTCAGCCCAACGTCGTCTGAATATTTAGAACTGCATTTCTATTCTGGTTGCTGTCGTGGAAGAAAACCGCAGTTGGAAATTAAACACGAAATGTAAATAAACAACAAACGAAAGCACGCGTGAAGAATCCATTGTACATTCATGCGCGTCAAGCACGAATGCTTGAGGACGTGGCTGGTTTCTTCCAGAAGGGAAAGGAAATCATGGGTGAAGAGTTTAAAGGAATCGATCGATCAAGCTTCTTAATATATTTTTAGACGACCACGAGGATGTTATTACCGTTTTATAACTTTTAGCGGACGAGGCGCAAAACGTGCATAAATGTGTGTACCAACAATGCCTCATTAATAATGAGTCATTGTATTCAATAGAGTCATTCGATGTTGACATTTGGAACAGGATAGTCGACAATTATGTTCGTTTCGAAAGGAATGTTTTTCCCGCAGTACATTGTACGTTTATATTTCCGCTGAACGCTGAATAAATTATTATTTTCTATGCTACGAGGACGTTTCACAATTAATTCGACCACCTGCTCGCGCAATATTGATTGAAGCACCGTTTAAATTTAACGCGAAGCCTTATGGAACTCGCAGAATTGAAAAATTTGGAATCTGTTTTTGCAACCATATCGTTGCATTTATGAGAGAATTTATGAATTTTTCTATGTTGTTTCAATTTTCCCTTACAAGGGGATTGCTGTTAAGTCCACCCTCTGGACTCAAGTATTAATCTACGTTTTCCTTGGTTCAAGGAATATTCAGGTATCGTAGGTACTCGACAATTAAAAACTTTTTAAAAAAATTTGAAACGCGTTCATCTTAAATCGCTCAGGGCACGAAGAATGCCCAGCATCCACGTAGTAAATTGCGAAGGAATGAAAAATGCGCTAGAAGCTTCCCCGTTCAGCGAGAAGAAATTCTGAGAACTTACGATACAGTTCCTCGCGCGCGGATTAAGCCAAGCTGAATGGAGAAATAATTTTCATGTTTGAAAGGGGAATTTCCATTCCTCCACAATTATTACATTAGTATACAGATTTCTGTGAGCACGATTCTCTGCTCCGATTCGGAAAGCTTCTTTGCCCGACCGAGTGATTTGGAACGAACTGAAAAGCATAGAGGAAATTGCAGCGACATCTTATACCTACAAATTGGATCAATGCGTTCGCAATAAACGGATATTCATTCGCTTTGTTCCACCGGATAAAGCATTTATCCATCGCGGCAGAAACGTTTTCACTCGCACTTCGTTCCGTTTTTGTCAAAGGAGCGTGTGCACGACAACGAAACGTTAACTGGAAAGATTTATGCCGACGGTGTATCCGTTGGAAAAAAATTTATCGGACAGTGTTCCAGTATTTATCTCCGTCTGTCTTCGGAGATCGCGATCCCCGCTTACGCAACCGTCGTGGATGAGTAACGAGACGATTTGTGTCAGAGTGGCAATTTTTGGCAATTCCGCGTCCTCCATCGTGACTCACCTTTTGCACAAATGTTGCGAAAATGGAGCGTCTATTAACAGCCGTTCCTATCGATTAATGGCAACTCACGCGTATCATTCTTCCTAAATTTAGGCGGGTTCATTCTAATTATATCGTCAACTCAACTTTGTCTCCACTGAACTGGTTAGAATTGTACGATTTAGGTAGAAGTAAAGTATTAATAGCACCCTAAATGTGGAAACGAATAGACATGGATTTGCTGGATTTTATTTCCTTGAATTTACTGCAAGTGACGCAGAATGTAACTAGATCTGTGCCGACAGAGCTTTCGTCGAAATTTTACGTGGAATAAGTAGTTTTCAAACATGAAATGTGGACTGTTTTGAAACTGAAATAATTACATACGTTTATGAATTGAACCACGTTTCGAGTCACCATGAGATCACAAACATTTCCATCGGCTTCAATGGAACGACGTTGTTATTGGACGATTTCAGTTAACGAGATTTCAACTAATGCGATTCCTCCTGGAAGTCATAAATTTGTACGGGAATCTCCCTCGTATTAGATTTCATTTAACAGCTTCCTCTCTCACTTTCAGCTACTGGCATTAGTACTTTGAAAAATTACAAGTTGACGAGCTTAACATCGTTTTGGGAATATTTCCGTGTAAGAATAATACTCGTACATATCGCAGAATATTCACAAATTCATAAACAATATTCAAGTAATACGAAACCTGAAATTAGGCTAACTTTACAAGCTGTGGTGGACTGAATCTAAAAATATTGGTTGCCAGGGGGCAAAGGGGGGTTCACCCTCAAGTATAAAGCTATCATTTAATTTTTATAATAAATAAATAATATTTTCAAAAATACATACATGGCAACAAAGTACAATTAAAATTTTTGTGAAATAAATGTGTAACTTTTAGTTGCATTTATTAATATTTTCTGATGTTTAAGGGAACCCACAGGGCCCACTTGCCATCGTGCAAGCTGCTACTCTGGCCAGTCCGCCACTGTTTATAAGAATATTCAAATGAATTCAGAGACTTGACTGGAGGCCGAAGAAAGTGGCCAAATTTTTATCAGTGTTTACGTTGTTGAAGCTCTTCAACGAGTCTTCAATAAGTAATCGAGGTTTCACTGTACCCCATAACGTTAAACCACAAACTGGCGTCACCTTTGAGCCAACAAAAGCAACCGCAACATAGGGCGTGATGAACTGAACGTTTTATTTCCGTATCTAGCCGTGATGCATATATGCACCTGTCCGCATACATGGCCTGCAGTTCACGTGATCGAATGTAAACAAATTTTCCATCGGCCATTGATCTGCTGCGGCTATGGGTCGCTTTTAGCAAACAATGTTGCACGCCTCGGATGCACACAACAGCTGGGCAACCTCTAGATCTACATCGTTGCGTCGAATTTGCGCGTTTTGGGCACTTAGAAACTTCCGACGAAACTTTCGATAAAACTTATCTGGGAACTTGCAACCATGGCGAGAGAAATTCTTGCCAACAATGTTAATTCCTTAAGCGGTGAAGGTGGCTTGTGAAATTAGCCGATGCTGTGTTTCAGACTGCATACTACCTACATATTTCCTTTAAGGGAACATCGCGAACCCGCACTCCCCGATTAGAACGCAACTTTGTGGGTTTACAGAGTGACTCGATAATTAAAGGCGTGGAAAGCAACCTCAAAGTCAAATAGACACTCCCACTTTTCGCGATAGAAAAAAGGTTTCAAACAAAATTTTAATGCTGCACTATGCCCTGCAAACTTGCGTCATTAAATTTAGAAAAAAGTTTTTTTCGTCGGGTATTTTTTTAAAACTCTTTTCAAAATTTTGTCAATGCAAGTTCGCAGCGCTTATAGTACCATTACACTTTTGTTCGTAACCTTTCTCTCAGTTTCTTGTACTTTAGGAGTTATACGCGAAAATGTTGGAGCGTCTATTTGACTTTGAGATTAGCTTTCACACCCTTAAAGGGGTATTCTCGTCTAGAAGGCTAATTTTTTGCCATTCTTCAGGGGCGATGCACATTGAACTCATCAATATTCTTACACAGAACCATCAAGCTCAGCCTTCCGTTCGCCGTCACAACACGTTTGAACTTAAGCCTAAGCTACCCCTACGAGCCTCGGAAGCAATAGCAAAGAAGAAGCTGTATATCACAGAAAACGGAGGAAGTCCAGCATCTCTCAAGCATCATACACTATTCATCATTCGCGTTCCGAGGTTGTAGCAAGCAAATCCGTTTCGCAAAGGATGACCCAATAAAATGTCACGCGCCCAATGGGGCCCGGCGGTGCGCGCGGACTGACGGCGCATACCTGGCGGAACAGAGCGGAGCATGTGGAGCCGTGCTGGCAAATGATATTCGTGACACATCCCACGTGCCAGCATTCCTGCGCCCTACAGACCATTGGATCCCGCGGGATTTATTTTCGGATTGGTATGACGCCACCGTGGGTTTACACGCCGTTGCCGCCAAGCGGCCGAGCCGCGCTGCCTCAGTGAATCCGTGGCTGGTTCGTACGCGAGTCACGGCTATACCGACGATGCTGCACCCCGACAACCATCGATAGCGATCGGTAACGAGCGGTCCGTACGCGGGGCGAGTGGCGAGCCTCGTCCTCGTGGCCCGAATTCAGAGGTGCGCTTGATAATTCGCTGTATCGCGACGTTCCCGCCGTCCTCCCTCGTTCGTTGCCCACTCCAGCGACGCTCGCGCGAGCCTGTAACCGGGGGAATCGATCTATCGTTCGCCTCAAGCCCGATCGCCACGGGCTCGTCGCTTCCACGGCTCGCCAGCTATGTATGCGTGTGTCCCGAGGTATTTCGAGATGCGTGGACACACTCGCGCGCGAGAAGTCGGGCTAGTTCGAAAATCAGGACACCCTGAAGTTCCCCGGCTCCTGAGAACTCGGTCGAGCAGTATCTCACGGAAACTTCGCCACTTTCGGGTCACGTTGCTCCGCGTTTGTTGATTCCGCTCCGCCCTCGTCGTTCGTTGTTCCGTCCGCGATACTTAGCACGGGCTGCGGGGGGAATCTTTTGGCAACGAGGATTCTGGGAAATCGAGCGTGGAGAGGAGCACGGCGACGAATTTGGGGGAGAATCGCTAGATCAGAGTTTGGTGGAAAAATTTCGATGCTACCACTTGCAGTTTCGCGCCGGATTATTTATAACCCGTGATTGTAAACACGCGTAGTTCGGCTTTCGCGCGAACTGCCCGCTATTTCTCGGCAGTACGGTTGTAAAGCGAGTAGCGAACGTTGCGGGATTCTTGTTGGACGTTTATTTCGGAGTACTGCGCTGGAGGTGCTTGATGGCTTGATTTTAATTGGTGGTAAAATAGTTGCGTTCTTGACCAGTTGCAAGTGGACGTTGAGTATTGGGAGAAGTGAGATGTGATTTGATTACATTGATTTCAAGTGACTGACATACATTCAGCTATATTTAATCGCCGAGGGATCTAGCTCGAGCACAAATTATTTTCTATTTAAAACTATTTTGCACGTAATGATTTTAAACGTCCACCTGTCATCTTGATCCTTGCTCAGAACTTAAGAATGTAAATTGAGAATACCGGAGGGATTTTTGAAAGGGTGAAATTCGCTTTCTCTATTTATATTTCCCAACGAAGTTGTAAAATTTTTTAGATCACTTTGCGCGATTGTATTGCACGCAGATACGTGTCTTTCTGTCAAGGGAACAGAGAAGTCTGTCGATATCTATTCCTAGAATAAAATTGTTCTCTTGGACGATCGAAGGGTAAAGGGAAAAGTTCGTTCGTGTGTTTACGAAAAATAACCGCAAATATAGCGAAGCCAGATAGGAAAAGGGTACGATGCCGTTTCGGAAACATCCCAAAGTCAAACTCCCTCGATTCTGACAATCTGCCAAGCGGCTGAGGTCACGTTACATAAGGGATGTAATATTCATTCGATTCCGTCGAAGAATGACTCTGAAGCGTGTCTGCCGTGCAGTGGAATATCATGTGCATCGTGTCGGCCAGAAAGCAGAACATTTTGCAAATTGAAACGTGGAATGGTCATTATCGACGGGCGTGGAGCAGTGATTAACGAGAGTGGTAGAAGCAGAAATAAGGATTGTGATAATGTGAACGAACTCTGCGGCTGAAATATTTACATTTCACTCGCAAAACATTTTTATACCAAAAGTGAATGATATACTGCAGAAATGAAGAACGGAGTGACAGAATTCAACAAGTGTAAGTGTGACGTGCTTCAATTTCCTTGACAGTTCCTGACACCTCTGAACGAGTATTATAAACATTGACCAGTTCAAATTTCCAATATTTTCAATATTGATTTTATTCGAGGTCCAGAAGCACTCTTTCCCTTCAAGCATGCTACCAAGTGAATATGAATGAATGCAGCACCTCCACAATGATCCCGCCACACTTGAAGAGTAGCTAAACCAAATTCACGACGCTGCACTTTGATAAATCGTTGAGGATCATCAACGCCTGTACAAGACTATAGTTACCCTAAACCTCGCGTGATCAAACCCAGCCCGCTTCTCGTTTCTTTGGACCACGAAGACTGGAAACATGAATAACGAACATCCGATTATAACAGCCACCACGTCCAGCCTAGTCACTCCGGATTCCTCGTCTACCAGCGATCCAGCGGAGCCGATCATCAGGCTGAAGCTAGACAAACCGTTGCACTGGGAGTGGGAGCTGACCACATCCGCGGACACGCTCCCTGTCATCCAGCTGCTGGACAAAGATGGCCGCCTGCTGGTGGAGACAACTGGAAGAACGGCGCAGAAAGCTAGAGGCTCGTTTCGCGAGGGTCTCAAGTCCCACGAGGAGTTCCCGTCCACTACAAAGACTCCAACTGCTTCCTCATCCCTGTCTTCTTGTACCGCCTCGACGATTATCGCGCCAGCGCAAGGGAATCGGAACGTGGACGGGTTCAGCTCGAAGTTCGGCAGCTGCGAGTTCGGCTACAGGCCGCGGAAGTCCAGGAGCGAAGTGACCGTGAAGGAGAAGGAGAAGAGAGGCAGGAAGAGGCACTCCGGCGGGCCGGAGTCGCCCGTAAAGCAGAACGAAGAGGCGAAGTCGGCGGTGAAGAGGTACTCCGCCGGCGATTACCTTCGGCAGCAGATTATAGACGACCTACGGACGAAGAGCACGGTGGGCATGTCTCCCGAGGAAGTCGCCAAAGTGAGGTGCAAGAAGGTAAAGGCCTACTTGAGGAGCCACAGCGAGACTCTGCCCAGACCGGTATATCTGGAAGAAGAAGAGGCTGGCGACAAGGCGAAGTCGAATATTAACGGCGACAGAAATAGAGATGAAAGAATCGAAGATGGCTTGAACCGTCTGAGGAGAGCCATCGAGGAAGATATCGATGGAGCGAGGCTGAAGACGTCCTGCGACCCGGAAGCGTTCAAGGGCGTTTCAAGGAACGTTTTAATGGAGAAGCCGGCGGAGTTGAATGGGAGCTTGAAGCTGAAGGAGAATGAAGGAAATGAAAGAACAGTTAGGAAGATCAAGAACGAGGAGCTGGAGAAGGTGAGGGCGTTCCTGCAGAGGAAGCTGCAGCAGAAGATGGTGCAGGAACGGTCGAGCAGCTCGGGTCGCTGCGACACGCTGGAGCAGTCAGGTGGTGGGATCAAGAAGAGGTACTCGGATTGCAGGCACAACGAGGGTCCTAGGGGTTATTGCACTCGGAAGGTGCGCAGCGAGACGAACGTCATCGGGTTCGATCCGGAGGTGCTTCAGAAGGACAGACAGAGGACGGCCAGGCAATTCGAGAGGGAGAGATCGAGGAGTGGCAAGACGCGTCCCGAGGATCTGTTGAGGCAAAGTGTGTGCCGCCGGTCGAGGAGCGACGCTGTCCAAGAGGCGCTGAAGGCGATGGACTCGAATGGCCGTCAGAAGGTCCAGGCGAGGGAGTTCCCGGGCTCGGAGAAGCGGAAGCTCTACCGGAAAACGAGAAGCGACGTTCTGCTGGGCCAGGTGGGGGGCGGCTTCGACTCCGAGCAGGACTTGGAGAACCAACCGAGGCGGATCAGGAGCCAGGACAACGTGGACGAGTCCTGGCGCGAGTACAAGGAGAGGAAGAAGCACGAGAGGCTTCACCGCGAGACGGAGGTGAAGGAAGAGGATTTCATGAGCAAGCCCAGGTGGAAGGATCTTCAGGCTGATCTGTGCCCCTTCAGGAATTGCAAAGTCTGTCAGAACTTGCAGAGCTGCCTGAATCCGTTGCAGAAACGCGGCGACAATCGCGAGACACTTGGGCCCCCGGAGGATCGCCCAGCGAAGGATCCCTCAGACGTCGTTTCCAACGACTCATCCAGCGACAGACCGAGCACCAGCTTGCAGGAGAATTATTTGGTGATTGATAGAAACGCCGACGCTTCGAGAAGCGGGGTGATTGCCAAGATACAGGTGAAGGATCACGGATTGCAGGCAACCAGCGTGAATCCTCCGGACTGCGGGTACAACACGATCCCCAAGAAGGCTATCAAGGATTACAAGGAGCTGTACATGCGGTCGAACGTGAAGAAAAGCGATACGTTTAAAATAGTAGACGGCAGCGAAGACCCTAAAGGCGGCGACGATCGAAGCGAATCGAAGGGTGACTGCGACGAGGGCTCGGTGGACGCGTTCGGCTGCACGAACGGCGGCGAGGGCTTGTTGGCGAACAAGTCGAACGAGGACATTGCTAGGGATTACTTCAAGAGGGTTTACGAGCTGCTGAAGAAGCGGCAGGAGCTCGCGAGGAGGAATCAAGAGAGACAGGAGGTCGGAGGCTGCGACGATTCGTCATCCTCCGCTTACGAGAAGGTGCAGAAGAAGAGGCCTCGACGGAAGAAAAAGGAACGGGGCACGCAAGGTAAGAGATCGTCCCATCTGTCCTTATTTTTTTATCTTACAGAATTTTAATGGAAAAAGCGAAGGGATACAGACGTGCCCTGAGGTTTCTCTTTAATGTTCTTTATTTTCCGATACGTCTGTAGGTTTTATAAATTAAAATAGAGGTCGGAAGATGAAAGAGAATACGGGAGTTTCTCGAAACGGATCTGAATGAGAGAACTCCAACTCTTTAATCGCCGCGGGAATTTTGTGGTTTTCGATTTCCGAGGTCGAACTCGGCCCAGGAATTATCTTTGAGCAGGTGGCACGGCAGACGTTTGCAGAAGCCTCTCGCTAATGCGAAAACTTCCCCCTTAAAAGTTCGCCCGCTTTTCACTGCGCCACCGCGCGGTATTTACGCGACGCCGACTCTGGTCGGCATTCTAATAGAAATATTCAACCTCGCGTTATGGCGGAACTTTCGCGTTATATCAGGGAACGGCAGGCTGTGTTTGTTAATATTGTCCCCGCGAATAATGTTGCTTCTCCCCGCCCACGCGCCCCTGGTAATAGACGCAGAAAAGTTCGTGGCAGGCGAGAAAAAACGGGACTCGAATGGAATATTCCGGATGATCGGCCACTTCATACTCGTTTCCACACGATGAAGCTGAACAATTAAGTTCAGAGACACATGCGGAGCTTCGTTGTACGAGAATTACGAAATTGTACATCCCCTTTTCCAGTAATTACTAATGGCCACGGGTAGACTTCTTTTTAATGGATAATTAAAATCGTGCTCGATCGAATAACAATCGAGTCGGTGATATTAAAAACTCGGTCACGTCTGCGTAGATGGTTAGGGATTGTAGATATTCAATTCCTATCGGAAACTGGATTACACGGTCTTTGAAGCTTTTAACGATTTCTTCGACCGAATATTCTGGCGCGCCGCTCAACGAAATAAAGGGTAGATTAAAGTGGCTTTTATACGCCCGTTGACATTTCTGCTGGTGCCCAATAATGTCGCGAATAAATAGTCACGAAACCAAGGACGCTACGAGCAGTAATATAGTTATGTGAAACCTAGCACAGAGAAAAATGCAGAACCCCAAAATAGCAAAAGTTCACATAGAATTAACCCTTTAACGCCGACACCTAGATTCCGTTGAAGGAAAAATGGAATTTTTATATTTTTTTTTCGGTGGTTAAGGTAGTTGCTAACCAACTATGCTAATCAAATTAGAGCTGGATAATAAACGATAAATATAAGGTAGTATGATACTATGGAAATAATAATAATAATTTTTAACATCATGTATATATATTTTAAAAAGTTCAATGGTAATATAAATAATTGTAATACGAAAATGGGATATTAAATTAGTTAGCGTAGTGAATTGGAGCAGCAGATTTGACAACGCCGCATTCATTCGGAGCGTCTTTTATAACCAAAATGTCAGAAAAAATGTTCATATGAATCTGAATCTTCGTCTGCTATTTAAATGTCTAAACATATCGATTGTGCGACGTTGCCACGTTCACTGCTCTATGTAGTGTCTCAAAAATTTGCACGTAAACCTATTTTTTTTTATGGGCATTTACGAAGAAACTATGTGGTCAGTTTTGCAGAAATTAATAAATTCATTACCTGACATTTCGTTGTACTTTTGTGCCAATTTTGGTACATTTCTTAAATATGGTTTCCCTGTTTCAGAAGAAAAACTGAAACTATAACCCTCTTTATTTGATTTGGCCATATGCCACTGTGTTAAAATGCATCAACTTTAATTAACAATTTCTCGATAACTATGCGGTAAATTGATTTTAAATTGATTTGTATTCCAAGTTAGTTTTGTGCGAAGTTTGAAAGAATTCTGTAATTTAATAGATTATTCCGGAACTACCTTAAAATACATAAAACAAATGAATACAAGGTTCAGGTAGTTCCATCCTTCTTAAATGAATAAAAATACTGTAAACATGTACTACTTAAGGGGCCAAGGCAGGTAGAATCTTTCAACTTGGTACAAGATTAAAAGGATCGTTCAATAGCTGTGTTTTAAAAAATCACTTGCAAGGAGACACTGAACGAAGGATTCACTAGATATTGCCTGTCGCGTGTAGTTCATGCATGAACATTCGCCCGGATCTTCCTTTTGAAAAGTCAGCATTTTGGTGTGACATAAAAGACTTTGTACCTCGAAAACTAGATCACGTCAAACATATGTACGATCATACGAATCTCCTTTCCTCCGTTTTGGTGCAGAATTCGTCCTTGGAGTCCTAGGTACTTCTTAAAACAGGGGTTCTTCATATTCGATACACACTCCAAAAAAGATTAAGGACCACCCTGATTATACACACCAATCAACCTTCTTTATCCAAAAAGCCACTTAAACAAAATCATTCCACACAATGATGACAATTTTCTTCTCCACCCACACTTTTCCTCCCCATCCCTCAAAATCCACTGGTGCAGCAGTTTCAGAAAATGAATCACTGATTTCACCGATTACATTAATTGCAGAATTCTCGCGGATTTAATTATCTGCCCCGTCGTTTGCTTGACTGCTTGTACCAACTTTCGTGGCCTGGCCAGGCCACCGTGAATATTCCCCAAATATTCAAGCTGCTCCCCGACACCGCGGTTGAAGGAGACGGGCGAGCAACCCAGCCGAAAATAATTATTGTGAAAGTAGAGGCGGAAGAGTTGATTACGGTAAAGCTGGCGGATAATTTTGGGCAGACGTTGCTATGGACTTTGCCCGTACAGCCCCGTGCTCGTCCTTATGACGGGCTTTCAGCCAAAGAGATTAGAGCCGTGCCTTCCGCCAGGAAGTCTCGCGGAAGTCAGCGAAAAGCTTCGCCACAATTTTCGTGGCTATAATGCCTGTAACCGTTGCCTCGTTCGTTTCTTAGCTTCTAACACGCAGCAGTCGTTAAGCTCGTTCTTTTTAGTCTGGAAACGTTCTGATAGCCCAAGTAATTGGTACAGTCCCCTCCCTCGCCTGTGCAATCGAGTAATCGGATAGAAGATGTCTTCGATGCAATCAGACAATTCCCTTTAGCTGCACCTGTTCCTCGCGTCTTCGCGTTCAAAGCATAGATGATCTCTCAAGCTCTCAGAGCCCGGTTGCTAACAGTGAAGGAAATGCGATTGCTTCCTTTTTGAAGGTGCGTACACCTCATAAATATTAGACCACAGTCCTCAAAACAGAGGTAACCCTCGTTTGATATTCACCTTGCTCATCTTGGAAGCATCTGGGAGCCCTAGAAAATCGTATTTTAGAGGAGAGGCCTTTCCACAGGGGAAGGATTACGTAGGGGTATGGCAGCGGTGGGGTGCTTAACGTGTGCGTTAAGAAGAGAATAGAACCCTCCGGGCTTGTAAGCACTTACATGCTGGCAGGTGATACCACATGCACGTAAGCTGAGGAAAGCTTATTACATGATTGATGGAGCTGGTCCTACCTCAACATCAACGGTGCGCTAATGATATACGTATATACAGACTTATGGGGAGCTTTACTTACAGAACACAATTGAAACGATAACTTGCGCTGTTTTAATTCTACGCTTGCCGCAGTTACCTATTCTGCAGATATAAATTGCTGTAAATAAAATTGATTGCCTCATATCATCATGACGTTACATTTGTGAATTCTTCGTCTGGAAACAATTCATTTTACAAAGAAAATGGAAAATATTCTAAGGAAATCCTGTAAGATACTTTGGCAAATTACTTTAGCCATGATTAATTCTACATCTAAATATCCAAAATTATTTAAAAAAATAAATCCTATGATTCTCTGCTAAGTTACTTCATGCAGAAAGAAATGCTTTCTTCTTTAATATGGGACATAGCAATTGACCATGAAATATTTACTTGACATCGTCAGTCTCGGAGAAACGATATTTCGTATGCAGCAACGTAAAATTTCAGACGACGCATTTCATAATTTCATTTGATGCTTTTGGCATCGACTCGTTATCGTGTCTCGTCGCGTAACCATCGGTTTGATCCGGATGTCGGCATACAGACATCCGCATATAGAGGGAAACATCTACCTACTTGTTGCTAGGCACGAAGCAATACAGTGCCCGATGTTGGCAGAGGAACAATTGGCGAGTATCGTTTTGCCAGCTGTAAATCCAGTTCCGTTTAAACATCATCGCGGTGTTTAGAACTCGCGGAATTCGAGCCACCTCTCCCGACATTCTCTTGAGCCTCGAGCATCAATAAGATGTTGAAATTTTCAAAATGTATACAACTTAGTACTTAAATCTGCAAATGGGATTTCTAAATTTTTATGAAAAAGCGACCTTCACCATTTTCTTCGCTATTCCGACCAATTGTAATTTGTTTTTAAACACGTCACCTAGTAAATTAATCTCTCTAGCGTTCCCCAAAAAACTCAAGTCGTTCGCACCAATTTTGAAAATCTTGTTCCGTTTTAAAGGGCGTCTCAATACTTTCGTCCGGCACTGTGGAATAATCCCCACTCAAATGTTGGAATGGTAATATTACACTCTCCAGATGTTGCTGTTGCGTCACGTATGGTACACGAACAATTTGAAAAGAGAATAGCAATTCTTTCACAGACGCCTCGACGTCGAATAAACTGGAACCGTCGCACAATATTTCAACGGCAAAGATGGAATCGCAATTTTATTATCGTGACGCAGGTTGTAGTTATTCAAGCTGCAGAATGTCCAATTACAACGCAGAGTTTTATGGTGTGGCACACAAGTAGAGGGTGCATCAAGACTGCAATCTAGGATCAGAATTTTTAGACCACATGCACCACGAAGTCAAGGTTCTAATCATTCCAACTAAATTACTGCTATCCGAGCACGGTTCTCGTGGTCCTATATCAAAGCTACTTCCGCCCGATAAGAAGGGCTTAACGAGAGCTTCCTACGAGCTTCTCCCTTTAATCAAAACGCATGGTATCAGCGCCTGTACGCGGCATGTGTGCACCGTGTGGAAAGAGGTGGCTCGAAAGGGGCATAGAAATGGAAACAGGACACTTTACACGACGCCACAACGCAATTACCATAGAAGAGTCTGGGATGGTAGCTTGTTAGTCACATTCATCTACATCCCTGGTACACTTGTTTAACGATAGAATACTCGGACACCCGATCAAACGATATTACTCTAACATCCAGCCAACAAAGCAAGAACATTGTGTGCGATTCTTGGTCGCGGAAGTATAGCGTAAGTGTTTTCATTAGATTCAAGGAACCCTGCCAAATTTTCGCAGTCAAGGATTATTTTCAGAAGGAAACGCGCAGACGATTGGTCGACACGTGTAACTCCACTATGTTACATCAGAAATCTTAAAATTTCACAGTTGGAAGAAGTTTTTGCAACCACATAGAAAATAGGAAACTTGAAGCAACTGCAACTCATAAATAGTGTCGATCACTTGTAAATATAATATCGCAGATTCTTAGCAATGAAATTGTACAGTTGGATGCAAGGACCTCAGTGCCAAAAGTCAGTTTCGAGAAAAGTATCTGTAAACATTACGACGTTAGATATTTTTTACACATAGTAACGTTGTAAAACTGTCTATAATATTTAAAAAGTTGATATATCTCTTTTGTAGTTGCGTTATAATTAGTTGCAAAAAATATTTTTTATTATTTATTTAATCTTGATATCTTTTAATCTCATTTATTAAATGACACAGTGTTGCCATGTAGTCGCTAACGATGAAATCAAACGCAAACGTTCTTTAGCGATAAATATGTTTGACTGCGAGCCTGGCTCTCCGCCAGGTGTACCGCCGTTGACTCCACTTCCTGACGTGGTAATAGATTTCTCGCGTCGGAACGAAATATCGAGATGAAACAGGGAGAAGAACGAAAATGGCGGGACGTCTGACTGATTCTTGTTACGTAACTTCCCGTTGCGCCCCGATGGGAAGAACAAACTCCCGTTTCCGGCTAATTGGTGCCTCATTATTTCCAGATCGAACGGGGCGTCCGACCGTGAGTCATTTGGTGAATTATCGATAGAGAGGACGGTGACGCGCACAGGATATCCTGAATTCGAGCGCGATCATTCCACGTCGTTTTCATTCACCACGGCGTCTTCTTTAAGGCCAAACGCGAATATTGAACTCGTTGCAACGTGGCATTGATTTCAGCGGTTGCTTCGAGGCGTAGAAGCAAATAGTTGGGATGACTAATTGGTGGGCAAATAATTTGTGTACGTTTGCTTGGAAAGGTTGCGGGTAGAGGCTTATTTTTTAAGTTTCTCGAAACATCCGAGTGTATTTGATAAACATTACTTTGATTAATAGTTTGTGAATTGTGAGATTGTATACTATTTTTGGAGTATTAATGGATTTGATTCGATTTTTAGTTATTGTTAGTGAACGTTTCCCCCGGTATTAATTCGGTTCTACCTTTTGCGTCATTTGGCTTTCTTGTAAGATGTGTTCGGTGTGGTTCCTGATAAAACTGTGATTTTCCAAGATTGATAAGAGTTATCAGGGAATCATAAAATACTCTTAGCAGACAACATTTCACGCGCACGAGTATTAAAAGCACTTCACAACTCTTTCTGCTTATCAATAGAGAACAATCTCTATCATTATGCTATCATATAACTTATTGCCAAACTCGGTGGTAGATAATTCTCAAAACATAAAGTGTGTAGTTTTGAACTGTAAAGTAGTTCTAATTTCATAACACATTTTTCATTACCCAGAACCATTTATTATTCTATTTCAATTAGAATTGCGTATTTCTAAAACTTAGCTTGAGATATCAAACTTACATTATCTTCAAACTCCAAATATCGGAATGAGGGGTTCAGAACACATACTTTCATTTCTTCCGAAACTTTAATTAACTGCTATTTGGAAGTAGGGCAATGAAATGAAAAAGAATGCAGCTACATTCTTCGTGCAATCTTTAATAAATAATAAGAAATGAAAGTAGCCAAGTAATAGGATATCAAACGTCCACAATTCATCGTTCGTGCACGCTGATGCCGTAGTCGTAAAATCGTTCAGAACGAAGAAAAAGAAACGTACTTACGTTGACGTATCCGTCCCAGTCTTTCCCTCCTTTTTGCATATCGTTTGCACATGCAACGGTGTAACGAATCGACCCGTTGCAACCAGTCGATGTAAACCGACGACAAATAACAGGAATCACGTGCTGGATGCGAGCGCAGCTCCATTTGCGCGGTTGATTGCTCGCGTTAGTTGGGCACGTAGTAATTATCCAGAAATGCGATCCAACGGTTCAGGGAAATAGTATTGGACGAGGAAGACGTTTAACGAAGATCTTCCCTTTTTTCTAAATGTCTCTTATTTGCCCGTGTCTTGCTCAAGGAAACCAGAGGATCACTCGAATAAGAAATATAAAATGAGATGGAGCAGAGAAGCGATGGTGAATTTTCGAACGTTTAAAATGACGTATATTTTATAATAAAATAGATATTTTGTGATATACGTTTACTTAACTCGTGGCACAGAATTGCGAATGGTGAATTGTGGTGTGTGAGTGTGTAAAGTACCGAAGAAGAAATAGAAGTTAGAGTTGCGTTTACAATGAGGTTCGTAGAAGGTTTAATTACATCATATCGAACGTATTATCTATTCCTGTAACTGAATTCTAAATGCGTGAATCAACCGCAGACACCACATTGTTGATTTTAAAAAACTGCGTGTAATTTAAGAGCATCGATGTCTCGAGGAAACGTTCATCGCGTTTATTACAGCAGGGCGTGGATAGATGTTAAGATAAAAAGTAACTAGCAATTCAAGTACAGTGGTTTACGTTTTCTTGGAAATTACACATTTTTAAAATGTTATGTAGCAATATCCTTGGTGCTATTGAAGTTTTACTTTTTCTCGTGATTATTATCTTCCACGACGGATTAAATAGTTATTCTCGAAATCATTTGACATTAGCTTTTTATTACTGAAGAAATGAAGTAATTTAACGCTATATGGTAATACTTATCAGTGCGTCTCATCTCCAATAATTTATTTGCATTATGAGTGGGTCGTAATGTAATCACAAGGTAGTGTAATATTTACAAGGGAAAGTGAGACGAACATAATTTAAAGATGGAATATTTTATAAAGTGCAGGGATGTAGAAAGCACAGAATGCGCAATACTATTTACTGTAACAAGATAATTAACTTTTACAGTTCGCTTAGTTTGAAGTGTGAAGTGTGCCAGTTTGTTAATAAAATAATCAGTCTTAATAAAGCTGCCCCGTCCCACTTCTTCTCTGACGTCAGATTGTGGCCTTTTAGTAATGAAAAGGCGAATGTCCAGTTATAATCACTTATTAATTATTCGAGCCCGATCACCTTTTTGTTATCACGGCAGCATAAAACGTAACAAATGACAGTTCTTATAACATCGACCATTTCAGTAGGTTAGTAGGAAATACAAAACCTTGCCCCGAATTAATTTATCATATATAAATTATACCTAACAGTGCTTGCTTCGATATTTCTTAACAATAGAAAGATTCCACATTTTCATTTTTTTAGATTGCGTCCCTGGCTTCTGCCTGCTGAATTTTTCAGTAGTATTTAAGGAGACTTGGCTAAATTATATGAGTTCATTCGTGCAAGATGTTCTCTCATTTCCCGTATTTCTGTGTACCTTCTTGCTTCTAAATGGAAATAAAGTAAACCTCTTCCCCTTGCTTTGCGTCTTTCGCGCCTTTCCCTTTGTTCGAAAGCTTCGGGTTCGCCAGCGTTTTTTATTCGCGTCGGTAGCAAGTTCCACTTCCTCCCTTTTCAAACGTATCCTTTAATACCTACCTTTTCTCTCGTATAAACACACTTCAAAGGACTTGGAAGAGGATTATATTTTATAGGGGCCGCTTCAGCGCGTTATTTGAACACCGTGTTTCGTTTAATGTCAACCATCAATTTATTGGCACTTGACCTTTATTATCAATGAAATTACGCTACCCCAGTAATTTTTAAGGTAAATTTTCATCATGCTGGATTCAGCGTAAAAAATAGACAACATTTTTTTCTCCACAGATACTTCATCTTAATTTCAATCATTTCTATACATTCTGGCTAGTTATGCGTCCGTCATCTTGCTTTGCAACTTCAACATGGAAATGTCACTCTCCACTTTACAGGTGTTAAATTCCTCATACTTCTTCTAATTATACCAAAGTGACGTGTAAAATGATATTTACACACTGAAAATTTTACCCACTTTATAGAATTTTGAACCGTATTCAAATTCAGTCGCTGCCAGCCTGTCTTCATCCAAAAGGGCACAGTTTGAAGCCATACGATTTCCCCGTCTCGTTTAGCTTCCAACTTTTACCCCCCATTGCAACTATGGGATTTATAACTTCTCGTGTGTACGCGTATATGTGGCGACATTCACGACGTTTCCAACTTTCCTGGACATTGTCCCTCGTGTCCTAACATTTGTTACATTAATGGATTCCGTATTCAAATCGGGCGTATGAAATTTGTAAGCCCATGTCCGAATGAATTGAAAAAGCATGACGAAATGAACCCACCTGCATTCATGTTCAAAAAAGTGTATCTGACAAATACGGTTAGATCTTTGAATTGAACCCCATTAAAGTTTGCAAACCCGTATAATTTTGTCCCAAAATTAAAGTTCGAAAATACATATCCCTACCTTTGAATTTGTATTAATACATTGACATAGTCCTGTAAAATGTCAATAATATTGTGAAATTAACATTCCACTTTTCTTTGATGTCGTTTCTATTTAAGTAGTTACATTAATTTTTGGACCGGTGCATGTGTTCCGTGTCTCCTGCTGAAGTTGACACTTGGTGCCTGGGGATCGCACGAAAAGGGAGGGTTTAAAGGATAAAGGGGTTGAAACGGGGAACTTGATAATCAGCAGCTCGTCTGTCATGAGTCAGACTGCAGTCACTCTTTCGTAATACACCAGTTTTACACGGCACGGTGCAAGTACAGTATGCCCAACTCCCAGAAGTTATCCACTAACTAGGGTACTTCCCTTTGTTAATCCCGACTGAACCTCGAACTCCCGCGATAACATGAATATTTCTGCTGCTTCGTTCACAGGGCAATACCGAAGTAACTCTGACAAATTTATAGAGGCAATGCAAATATTATTCCCGACCATTTAAATTTGATGTGTGCATTGCAGTAAAACCGCGAACTTAAACGGAATGTTTGTAAAGCATCCTGATGACGATGTTTATGAAACTTTAGACTTGTGCAATCGCTCGTTTCTTAATTGCCGTAATTCAAAGCCAGATAAAATTGTGTTCCAAAGTTTCCTTTACCTCTTCGATGCTCCTTTCAAAATTATAAGTGGCACGAAAATGTTTTTTAAACTAATATCAACTAGAATCTAAAAACCATTTCAACTATCTTCTTTCTTCTAGTTCTTAATAGTTTTATAAACACGAGAAAGTGTGGGATCTTTACTCTGACTTCACAGTCAGTTATTAATCCGTGCATTTGATACTGATATGGAACACTCATTACCAATTAATCGCTACCGTGCAAAGTATTGGGTTTGTCTATTATTTATTATGATCGTAGCAGGCATGCATCATCACACGTTTCATATTCATTAGTGTGGCTTACCGCAGTGTCATTTTACCTTCACTTAAATTTGAATTCGCTATCTTTCGGCGGCTCACTCGAAATAGCTTGGTGACCCAATTTTAGGTAGTAACCTGCAGGTCAAAGCAGTAGCAGATCCACTAAAATTTTTACGACGAAGAAGTTCGCATTTTTATGCAGCACACAACACGCGAGCGTTGCGTTTAGTTTCGTTCTAATAGTTGGACGAAGTAACGAAGGACTTAATGGAAAAATGCGGCTAGCGGAATATGAAGGGAGCATCTTTGCGGTCGACGAAGGCTTTCTACCCAACTCCGTGGAAAATTGTACCACGACTAGGTTTCGCGTAGTCAGGCCGAGGGGCAACGTCGTTAATATTAATTATTAATGACGCACCTCCGTACGTGCGCTCGTACGCGTCAGATGCAAGCGGGTTTTTTTTAAAATTAATGGAAACGAAGACACGGTTGAGACCACTCACACTAAATGTTGATGCACGTATGGCGTAGAAAAGCGAACAACCTGAATTCACTTTCATGTATGTACTTGCGAGTCGCGCGTAGGTACTGCATAGTTTAAAGGGACAGAATGCAGAATTCAGGATATACGACAGTTATAAAAAATAAATGGAAAATGCTTCTTAATATAGGTTCACAATTACTTTGCATGTTCTGTATTCCAGTAAAACAAATGAAGGGTAAGGGGAAAACAGGGTATGTCCATTTTTCGAATCACAAAGGGTTATTAAATAAAAATTAAGGGTTAGTAAAATAAGAAATTATTTAAAAAGAAAATCAACCCCTATCCTTCACATAGAATATATCAAACGATTTTTAGGGAAGAACTTTTCCTTTAAGCAGGCTTTCTTGGAAGCTTGATTTCATCCAATTGGAGTGTATTCAAACTGCACAGCAAAATAACGTATTCGTCAAGATGAATAAATCCTCCATATATTCCTAAAGTTCCATACCTTTCCGAATCCCCTGCGAGTCCCCCTTAAAATTTCACCCAAATCCCTCATTCATCAATCAAGAGGTTCCCTCGAAAACAACACGTATTCACTAATCTTTTACACAAATAAATATTTCCATGAATATAAATTCAGCCTACACACGCAAGCATTCCACATTTTCATAACAGCCTGTGAAAATCAATAGCAACAATGGTCCACGTGACCGTTAGAAGTGCTGTGCAGTCAATGATGAATTAATCTTCCAACCTGACTCGAACCCTCCGAGTGACGTGTGATCGAAAAATCGGCAATTGTTAGACAAAAGAGTGTCGCGCGTCAAGTGGCACCTCGTCTGCGTGGCGAAGACCGAAGCGGTGATATTATTTCACGCAGCAGTTAGCATTTTCCCCGGAAAAACTGTTTTCCCCGATGGAAAATGCAATCGGTCCTTCGGCAAATGGCTCGTCCCAGGTGCTGCCTAGTGGTGCTCGTCCATCGTGACTCAGTTTCACGCGGCATGCGCGTGAAAATAAAAGGATAGAACAGTGGCAAAGGGAAATTCGCCTCTAGTATTGGTCAAACCGGATCAAACGCGTGCCTCATGCCTATGGACGTTTTAACTGCGTACACTCCATGCTCCATTTTGCAAGAATTTAATGGGCATTTTGGCAAAAAAACTCGAAACACTACTAGGGCATCGTTTTATAGAAGTACAAATTAGAAAAGCGGGTATGAAATTTGATATTAAACGGAGTGTACGGTTCTGGGTCCAATTTTACCTCTGCGTGGATTTTTTCTTTTAAATTTCCATAACGACCATCGAGTTTTGATCCCAATTTGCTTAGGATTGGGCACTGTTATCACTGCTCTGTTTAAGGGATTTGGATTATTTTTTAATTAAATTCGACTAAATAGATTGGAAGATGGTGTGAAATCTCACCAGTCGATATTCAAGATTACTACTTCAAATTAAACTCCAGTTGATTAAGCGCAAGGTCCAATTATTTTTCTGCTATTTGTCCATCCCTATTTCTTTCATTTCATCGAATCCATCCTGCTTACTGGTCCCTCGCACTCTTTGTCATCGATTGCTCTTTCCTTCCATTCTGCCCCACATAAACAACTTGTCCAAGCCTGAACGCTGGTGAAGGCTTGCTTTGAGACTCTTCCTCGAAACTCCGGCATAAAAAGGCTGGAGACAGAGGTCTGCGGTTAACTGGCTCGACAGAAGCGCCGACTGGCGTTATAAAAACTCCGGAGAACATCGCTGGAAATTGCGAGGAAAATATTATGTCGAACTGGGGCGCAGTTTCAAGGGGGATTTCCAATTTCTATGCCACGTAACCGATACTTGATACTTTCGAGGGTAGGGACCTTGGCTGATGGAAAATAAGACAAGCGTCACCACTTCACAATGCCCGATCTGAAAGAGGGAAAAATCATTGGAGCTTACTGCCGTACAGACTCTGACATTCGCATAATAGAGTGGCCCATATTTCCAGCGCAACCTTGCCGCATAATATAAGAACGCGGAGAAAGACGCGTGTAATTAACTTCGATCTATTCTCCCGAGAAGCTTTCTTCCTTTCTCTAGAAACCTCGATCTATTCATCACTTGGATCATTAATGCAATTACTCAACTGAATAAAAATTCCAACATCGTTACTCCAGCGCAGTAAAGCCCCGCCGCGTTACACCGGCCAATACCCATCCAACTTTGATCAATTATTCACGAACCCCGCCCTGGATTCCCGAAAATTCGAGTTACACCGGGATTTAACTTCGTCGGGCGCGAAGTCAAATCATCACGCAGAATCGCCGGCGATCCTCTTATTGTCCCACCCCCCCTGCCCCCTCGTCGCTCATTTTGTGCGCAAATCATGTTCGCAGACAGCCGGATAAACGCGAGGTACCAGCAAAGAGATCCGCTTGTCTGAGGCCACGAAGGATGCCCCGGGCTCCGCAAGAGACGGGATAAATCTTGGGAGGGGATGGCCGACAGATGAATTACAATAATAAGACGGAAGAAACGGGTCTCGCGTTTGTCCTTTACGCTTCCCCAGCGACCGCGATTTTGATTAATCGCCTGCCCCACCTTTTCGCGGCCGGATTAATCACGCCGTGAATCTTGTTTACAATGATCGCGCACCAGGACCCAGCGGCTTGCTATCCCCCCCCCCCCTCCCCCCCATTTGTTCGCCGGAAAACCGTGAATTACAAAAGCCCCGGCGTTCTGGAATCATTGCCGCGCTCGCGTCCATACATCTTATTACGTCGAACGGCGGCTGGCTGCGGTAGTTCATTTCGGTGGCACGCTCGATGGGAATTAAGGGGATCGCGCGACGATATAATCATATTGTTGATAAGAGTAAAATACGGGATACGTAACGGGGTTACGCGGGCAGATTCGAAGCGCACGGGATGTTTTATCGTCGGTTCGTCGGCGTGTTTGTCGCCGCCGTGCTCGCGGATTCCTGGATTACGTGGTTTCCGTGACTAACCAAAGGAGCGTTCTAATTTTAGGAATGGGTTTGATCCACTTCGGAGCTTCCCCGAATTTCTCCACCTGATGTTGTGAACATCGTTCGCTTTGGAGGGAAGGAGAAAGAGTGTAAACATTTTTATGCTCGAGGAACAGGAGTTCGTTTATAATTTTTCGATGTAAAAACAAATTTGTTCGGGAAGATCAATTTTTGGCGGTGGAAATAGAAAGGGAGTGAGCCTTGTGGAATTGATGGATTTGGAGATAAAAATTAATTTATGGAACCTGTGCCCCTGAAAATTGATAAAAGTTATTGGATTTTGAAGTCTGTATTTTTTAAATGAATTGGAGGCGGGCAAAATGATGACTTAAACCAACCCTAATTTCATGTGGACTACATAATATTTCAATTGCATCGAAATCCCTGGCATTGTTTAAAATTTAATGCTTTAAGTTTCTGGTTTCTTTAATCATTTTTTGGGGGGTAATTTAGAACATGAAAGTGTGGATAGTTATTAATTAGTTTCTGTTCAAAATTATTTTGCTTGGACAAAATTACTTATCGAACGACTTTGATCCATGTAATTTAATTAACATGGAGATCTACTTACGTTAGTTATTCCTTTCACTAATTTGCAGTAATCAGTATGAAATATTACTGCCTCATATCAGTGTTATATGCTTAACGGCCTTGAAAGTGGAAAACGTAGAAACTTTTACTTCAGTTACGATTTCAGCTAATTAACTTTAATAAGGATTAATATAATCCACTTTCTTTTCTTCCATCCGTTTTCCTTTCTCGAATAACGCAGAATTGGTTAACCGTAATACTTTGCTTCGTTTCTGTAAATGAAAATGTACGGTGGTTCCCTGTTCTCCTTTTGTGGCACGTCTAAATTGAACTAGAAATTATTCTTATTCATTCCCGGTCACAATTATTTCAAGAGCGTATTTCGAAACAATGGCAAAGAACGGAAACAGCCTTCATTAGCATTCAGGGTGGATAATTCTACTATCGGTGGATAAATACGGTTCTTGTATTTTCAACTCGAAATCCACGGTGCATCGAAACGTAAATTACTGTTACGTGCACCGAATTTTAATGCTCGCGAATGCTAGAATAATTCTTTCTTCTAATTGTCCCCGATGTTTTCTTAATAGGATTAATGTTCTGACGGCTGATAAACATTTCAATATAATTCCGTTACATTCGCACATGAATCGAACTTCAAGAGAAACCTGTACAAAACCGTATTCCAGGACAAAAACGTATAGGGGAGAGTCGTGCAGTACCGACCGCTCTAAGTTTTTTGGTTATATCTTCGGCTAGAGTCGATAAAAATAAAAAATTCAAAAACGTGTTTGTAGTACAGATGGAACTTAATAAGAGGAGGGAAATTATTTTTGTGAAATTTAATAATAAGAATTGATAATTCGCAAAAGTAAAAAAGTTGTAATTTCTAGGAAACGAAAAAGTGTCGTCCAGTACCGACCAACTGTTAAATTAGTAGATTTTTAAGTCTAAATGACTAACAATGTTAATAAAAAAGAGATTTAATTGTTACGATAGAAATTTTTTTCAAATTTTATTAGTACAAACATTGCAAGTAAAATAATTAATATTGTCCTGATCTATGCATTCGACGTGTGCCCAACCTTCACATTCGATACACTGCACCCAATCTTCGTCAAATGATTCCTTGCAAATAACACAGTGGGTAACTTCTTTATTAATTCCTAGCTTCCTGTTTGGTCGGTTATCACACCTATCCTTATTTACTTTATCCCATAATTTTCTTCTTTTCAAGTTTTTTTGAGGTTTCCTTAATTGTCTTTTACTTTTCTTTCCTCTGCTTCTTTTACACTTTTGTTTCATTCGCTTTTCTTTAATTCTCTTTTAGCTTTGTTGGTCGGTACTGTACGACAAACATGTAGGAACATTTTAGATCATGGTATATTATGTACCAAAAAATATTGAAAAAGTAGGGCGTTTTATTAAACTTAATAGACTAGAGACAGTACTCATCATAGCATATAATCATTTACGTACCTGAGAAACAAAAAATCGGCTTTACGAAATAACTTTTAACCTATTGAATATCCACGAATACGTTTAATGTCTCATAACATCAAGCGCAATGGAGTAAACGATATGACCCCGAAATAGGTTATACAGAATTGTGATTTTTATTTGTTTATTCAAGTAAAACACTCATATCTGGTAGAAGAAGCGAGAACTAGCTTTGGTCGGTACTGTAAGCTGGTCTATATTTAACCCTTCGTTGACACACCTCTTTTTTCAATCAACTTTGACATACCTGGGTGGCTCACACCCAGAGCAATTTTTGAACGAGTGCCATTTTCATCCAAAAAATCTAATTATTATGAAAAAAATCATGGATCAATTTTAAGGTCTCTAAAATGTATTAGAATAATTTATTTATTGAAATTTCATCACAGTTTTTGTAAAATAATTCTAGATTACCACATGTCGAGAAGAAACGACGAAAATCTTTAAAAAATTGTAACTTTTACAAATGTCAATATTAAAAGCTAAAAATCTACAGAGTTGATGTTCGGATATAATATTTTGGGAGAAAAAATAGTTTGTAAGTCGACTTTGAGAAAAAGGTATTTATTTTGCATATAAAAGGTTCGGAGAGTCAAAATCAGCTTATGGGTGGCTTACACCCAGGGAGTCAACGAAGGGTTAATAAATACCGTTTTCATTACCCAATTTGTTTTATAATTTAAAAATTTATGGACCTAGAACCGTTAAGTACACGGTTTTGGACAGTTGTCTCCTACATACATAAATTAAACAAATAATTCAGGCTCACCGATAATCCCAACATTCAAAGATTCACCTGCTTCAACATCCCACCCCGCAGTCCCCAATTCCATCATTCAACAAATTCACAATTATAACTGCTACCCCCGCCAAAAATTCCCCTGCTTCAATAGAATCCTCTAATCCTATTTAAAAAAAAACGCACCCCCTCCAGAAACAAGGAGATCGATCCCCCAGGCGCGATGGGCGACTCTATTAAACTAGAAAGTGGAAAGCAAGAAAATTCGTCGAATGAATCGGCAGTTTGATGGAACAGGCTGGCCGATAAGTAAGCTAACAATGGTGACGGCGGGGATGGCCAGGTGACACGGAGGGGGTAGGGGATATTCCGATTGCCCTGATCCGGGTCCGGGATAAGTTCGAAAGGGGTTGCGCGTCGAAAGGTCGAAAGTGGCGAGGGTGTAGAGTTAGGGGTGGCGGGCGGTGGGGGTAAGAAAGGGATGGTACCTGCGCCAGAGCCTCGGCTTGGAAGGGGGTTTCGAGTGTCGCGTTAACGCGCGGCCGGCAGTTTCTCGTGAGCCGCGAGCCGTGTCGTATCGTTCGGTTGCGCGCGCCGCCCCGTGGTCTCTCCCCTTTGCACCTGTCGCGCCTAACTTCGCGCCTCGATCGCGCGACGCGTTTTCGCGCCGTTCCTCCCGTGCTTCCTATCGATACGCGTCCGCGGGGGACTTCCGACGCGAGTGACAATTGGAGTGCATGGCCCCGCGTGGCCTATCGCGAAACTCTGTTATCTCTATCAAACCAAAGACACTTCTGTAACAAAGTGACGAGGCCGAGAACTTAGCGGTCGCTTTAGTAACATCCCGCGGGTGCTCGCGCCGTGCGCTCACTTCGAATCCGCAGTGGCGGCTCCCCGACTGAACTCGCGCGAGGACTGGCAAGGTTAAACCTGCTAGCGCGCGACTATTTGACGAACGATTAACTCCGGAATCGACCGCGTCGGGGGAACGCACGTCCGCCTGGAAATCGGGCCGAGCGATTTTATTTTAATTGTCGGTGAGCGCGTGCCCGCTCCGAAACAGCTCCGGCGAGAGTGTTCCAGCGGCGCGTGACTTCCGTGGGCGTAAGAGCAGAGTCGATATAATCGACCGCGTCCAGTCGAATCGCGGCGCAGTTACGGCTTCCTGAAAAGTATCGCCGGGCCGGGATGCCGCGGCGGGGAAATCCCTGTTGGCGGCGCTGAGTCGAAGGGAGGAATCTCTTTGTCCGAAGTGGACTGTGACAGAGTTAAATCGCGATCGCTGGCGGCGTTCTGCGGTCCAGAATTCGGGAGGATTCGGGGGTATGGACCGCGGGTGCAGCGGAACTGGGGAGCGCAGTCTGAAGCTGGACAACGGAGTGCGTCAGCCGGTCGCCGTAATTGCTGGACAGACGTGAATAGCGTGGCCTGAAGTTGTGAGTGGTTTGAATCAAATTCTTTCTTCTTAAGGATGTATTGGACCTATTTTCAAAATAGTTCCAAGTTGATGAAAATTTGTGAGATCGTTCTTTTTAATCTTCCTGATGTGCTCTAAACTTTTTAAATGAATTCACTAAATGGTTACTGAGTTATAACGATTTTAATTTTCACTGATTTTACACGTACTCTTATGGAAAGAAGCGATCTTGACGAATAAACCATCTGAAAAAATGTTGAAGAAATAGTACCAATGTTTTAAATTTTTTTGTACATGCAGTATATGGGTAGATGAAAATATCTGCCGAGTTTGTATTCTCTACACCGTTTTAAAGAAATAAATTATAACTTGAGAAAATTGTGAATTCTGGGCATTTTCACTGCCAAAAGTTTAGTAAATAATGCTTGAGATAGCATTTGTAAAATGTAAAATACCTTCCTAGGATTAAAAATAAGACTCCAACTGTCGTTCGAATTCCTTACATCTAGATTTACTATGCGTAAGACGTAGATATTCAAGTATTTCAAATTTCATATACTTTTGTCTGATATTGTACGTCCAATACATCCTTAAGGGGGAAGCCACTGTGAAAATTTTTTCTGATTTTTCTTTTTATGCATGTTCATAATATTTGGGGTAAAAATATACCTACGCAATTTCAAAGGGGATCTCGAAAAATTCTGGGAGCTGCGGAAAAGTTTTATATAGGTAGCGCAGCGCACGTATAGGTAACTTGACGATAATCGCCCGGAAAGTGTATGTCCAAGTATCCAAATGTGTCTAATAACAGGGACTATGCGCTTATATATTGTTTAAAACTAGGTAGAGAATCAAAAATTAATATTTTTACACACTGACATTCTTCAACCCAATCCCTTAAATCATTTCAATCCACTGTGGATTGATAACACTAGGTTTCAGTGTTTGAAATACACCGTACAAAAATGTCCCTTAATATCGTTCCTGATCTCTTGTTAAACACCCCTCTGCAAAATCGCCGATAAATCACACCCAACAGAAAATGGTAAAAGTACGTACCCTTCTCCTGGTCGCTAAGGAGTTTGATAATAAAATGGGCTGTAAAGTAATGTAGTAAAGTAGACTTACGAAGGGATTGCGTACACGAACAGTTCCGAATGTGTTTTGGTATAAGATATTTTTAAACGCGCGCAATCTCCAAACAGGATTTCCCGACGGATCCCTAGAAAATAACGTTTATATTTCACTTAATACTCGAACGGCGATCGATCTTGGTAATCTCCAGTGCACCGGATTTCCTTAAACCGCTTTCTTTCTTTGATCGGCGGCCAACAAAGATAAATGTCGGGAACTCGATTTAACTCGAAAGGGGACGATCGGGACACGTTTTTATTTTTGCAGGAAAATCAGCAAACGCGCATGCTCTTTATTCTTCTCGCACAACAGATAAAACGTATCCAGCATCTTCATAACACGAATTAACAAGAGAATCTCTCTCCTAGTCGTGCCAAATAATAATGAAATTATAATGTTCTCAATTGCCGATGAGTTCTACTGGTAATGAGCGTGCAAAATTATTTCTGCCAAATTTTAAGGGTAGGTATCTAGTACGTACTCCTTACAATAAACAGAAAAGATTTAACGATCACGGGTTCAAAGATCATTCGTTTCCAAATTACAAGTCGACGTTTCATTTAGCCTAATGTTAACTGTGTCTGTACTAAATGTTCAATATATCATTCATTCGTATCAACACACGTCTCTGCACATCTTCTTAGGGATTGTTGTATACGTTGAAACATCGCAGACCTTTCTTTCATTTCTCAGCAACAGAGTATTTCTCTCTCTGTAAGATATCAATTATACTATATATAGCTTGGTTATTTAGTTACCAACTCGTATTGGAAAACTTCTACTTATTTTGCTTAACACTGCGTACTTAGCCCCAAAGTTTAAGCAATGTCCACAGTCAATCGAATAACTGATTACCATTAGCAATTCATTAATTACCCCACCATCGAAGAGTTACTATGAATCGCGTTTCGCTGAAAAGATTTAAATTTCGAAGGGGTTGGGACGAGTCAAAACTGATTCGCCGCGCATCGGCGCGAGTGAACAGACGCGGGCGGTTAATTTAAGACGATCGAGACATCCGCGGAATTCGCGAGCGAAACGCTCGGACCGCCGATTTGTCCGCTTGTGTTCCTATCTCTCCTAACGCGTCACGAGGCTCGAACGTCGTTAGAACCGATCGGCGCCTCCCCGTCCCCCAGAACCAAGAATAGATCTCGATCGCTCGCGTTGCTCGCGAGACCGATTCCAATTTGAGTTTTCACCATTCAATCGTCCCTTTCCTTCTGCAAAATCGATCTGTACCTCCACAAACGGAGAAAGACAACCACACACGAGCATCCACCCCTGGACGGGGGGTGGCTTGACCCCCCGCCGGATGCAGGGTCCATTTTACCACATAATTCGATTCGCACACACTTTCGGAAAAGCTTTTATAGTAGAAGTAGATTTTCACGTGATTTAAAGATACTTCGAGTGCGAATATAAATATGAATTTTATTAAATAGAGTCACATAATATCCCTTGCACTGAACGATTATTAAAACTCGTGGTGCCTGCAAAGAGTTAGTAAAAAATCGTCTTAGGCAGTTCAAGCACTGTTGTCGAAGTGTCGGTCAAAGCAGAAGGAATCAAAGAGCAACGTGACGCGCGGGGGAAAAGGTCAAGAGCTCGTTGCTCCGCGAACGAGAACCGAAGTTCTTTTCGTGCCGATCTCACATGCCCCTCGCAGGTGCAAAGCGAACGTAACTCAGAACAGAAGTAACGGCCGATAACAACTGCACTGGTCCTTGCTCGTTAAAACCAGATCACATTTCGCGTAACTAAAGTTCATGACACGCAACAGACGTAAACTATTTTATTCGCGACATCCACTCTACGAGTCACAAGCACAGTAATGCTTTTTTAGCTTGGGCAAATGGTAAAGGACGATATTACAATCTAAAATTTAAAGTGATGTGTTTAAGTTTGTGGAAGTTGAGGCTAAGTGGACTCAAGTTTGAAAGCAAATAGTACCAAGTAATTGAGTTCAAGGGAAAAATTATACTTTGCTATACCTGTAATAACTGAAGATTTACATCTTCTGCTCAAAATTTAAATTAAAGTGCATGTTATATTCTGCTTTTCACAAAGAAATTTCATCACTTTTTAATGATTAAAAACAAACAGTGGCTTTTAAAAAAAAGTCGGTATGATAAAGTTTAAATATCGATGTGAGAAATAATCGAGCCAAGTTTCACGCAAATCGGTTCAGTATATTTTTAAATATCATTGGCACCCATTTGAAAAACACAGTTTCGAGAAAACAGCGTTTAAAGTCTAAAGTACAGATTTTTCTTAACTTACAAAAATAGTGTCTACAAAATTGACGTTGAAAAAATCGATTTCTTTTACCATTCTCGGTATATGTAACATGTTAAAGATTGTTACCTCGCTCGTATTAGCTCATCGAATGATAAACAACAGACGTTTATACCCAGAAAAATATCAAAAATCTGTATTTGATTCGTGCTTGAAGCCCCGCTGCACAAAAATGGTCGCATTCCCTTGCACGCGAGTTTCCTATTTCTCATCGTATCGAGGAGCACTTCCAGCGAGTATCAGCGAAATTTAAAGACGTCCAATAGGTTGTCCTGTCGCGCGACGACATTTATAAATGTGACTTACATTAGAAATAACGACCGATAACCACCACACGTGTCGTGTATTTTACAGTCGATGAAATGGCTAGCTCGCGAACGATAGTAGAAGCTCTCGGAGTATAGGTATGGCACGTTTTTCGGTATCGCTGCCGCGAATTCTCGAGGTCATCCACGATTCTATACGCACGCCCCACACATACCTGTATATTACCAGCGTTTTATCTTCCTTTTTTTCTTGAGATTCTTCAGCCACCAGTAGAAAAATGCTCGGTGCAGAAGTAAGCTCGTTCAGACGCAGTTGCGAGATAAGCTGGCGCGCAACTTTTGCAGGTCTCGTTGCGGCGAAAACTTACTTCCATTTTTTTAACCGGTATCTTGCCTCGGTTTTTTATACACACGGTTTCTGTACTTGGTAGTGCGCGTAATTGTACGCGTTTGGCGATAAGCTGCACGACGATGGACGCGAGAAAGAGGCTGCAATGGGCCGTTGGTCCGTAATCTTTTGAAATGCACGTCCGATCGACTTCCAGGGAATCGTCGATCTGTGGGTGGTCAAGTCTGTCGCATAAAGCTGTCAATACCCACGATAGTTACCAAAAATGAAACACGGAACATGGAGAACCGCGATAATCTAGAAATACTGTATCGCATCTGCGGAAAGATGAATCTATCAAAAGTTTCATGATTTCAAAGTGAAAATATATGTTGACCTAAACGAAGTGGCTTTAAGATTCATCGATTCTAAAGATCAATAATCCTGCACTTGCTTTTCAAATAATTTTCCGCAATTTATTCTGAATGCGATAGGTTGCAACAACCACGCCACTCCGCGTAATTAAAAAGTACATAATCCATCATTCACCGGATAAATTTTCTGAACGATATCGAGAGTACGTTCCTCCGTGACATACTCGAAATTTCACGACGACTTCGTCACGTTCCTCCACGTACTTTCTGTTACATGCTCCGTTCCTTCCAACAAGCCCCTCGCTGTTTTCGTATCGATTCTTATTACACGGATTCGTCGTATCTCGTGGGGTAGCGTTCAATCCTATCACGCACGACGGAGTTCGCGAATTGTTTACCAGCAGAGGCCAAACGAAAAACAGGGTTAGAGGAGATCGGGATCTGGGTCAGTCTCTATATCCTCCCCCTTCGCTTTCATACCGCTTTCCACTTCCATTTTCTCGCCCCCACCCCCCTGCGACTTTCTTTTCTGTCTTTGTGCCTGGCTCCGGCAGCGTTTCTAAATTCGCCCACCAAACGCGTCACAATGCATAACGATGCACAGCCAGCCGCCGACGAACCCCGATGGCGGGGGTCCATTCAAACGAAACCTCGAATGATACAGCATTCTTGCCTCGTCCATAGATCCACGGGGGAGGATGGTGATTCGTCGTCTTCCTGGATTGAGAATTACGCGAGCGATTGGCGATAAGAGACGTTCCTGTGATACCATGGCTTAGCCTTCGTGGTTCGAGTGTCTTTCTCAAGCGTGTGCTCTGTGATAAGGCTAAGTGTGTCACGAGTAGTATTTTGAGATCTGATGAACTAGGTTCGAATTCTGTGTAAACACTTGGTGGAATCGCAACAGCGTAATTATTTAGATGACTATTTTCGCAAAAACATTAAAGAACCAAAATCCCAGGCGAAGCCGAGTAGTAAAGCTAGTGGAGTAGATATATTTTGAAATATGTTTGATAAGAATAGATTGATCTCGATCTTATCCGCAGAGATGTAGCAACGAGTGGATGACGTTTATGAAGTGGGAGTGTCAGTAATGATATCGATGAGTACCTATTGATAAGTATGAGTTTGAATATCATATATGTTTAATAGATATCGACAGCAGTATTTCAGGGAACATTAACTGTAATTGCAGAGATTCGCAAGTTCGTGAACCACTGTCCCCAAATATCATTTTTCCTCCGATATTTTCGAAGTTCCTTTATCTTGGTTAAATACACTTTCGACAGAAGACATACCACAGAATAGGATGGTATTTTTTTTAAATCTAGGGTAACCAGTGGCTTCATCTGTTTTTACCAAAATTCATATATCTCTTTTTCGACTTCTTGAATCGACGCGAATCATTGCAGATGACGTCCGTGGGTAATCAAACGGCGTATAAAATTCACCTGTTGGCCGGCCGGCGTGAGTTCGTACGAGTACAAAGCAAACGAACTGCGTATTTAAACCGGGCGCGAAGTGAAAATTAGTTGGGTAATTAGAGGGAAATTAGCTCGACGCACGGCAATTACGGGGGAGGCGATATTGATCCGCGGCGATTAGAATGCAAAACATTGACACGAGCCTCTGCCCGCCATGCGATCCTCGTTGCGGGAGCACCGATATACTTGTACGAGAAATTTTCGATTGCGGGGGTGGCGGTGGTGGAGTGGGCTCGGTTTAACGCAATTCATGCGGGCTAATTCGGAAACAGGGCGCAAGGTGACGCCTGATTGATTGCGGTTTGCACTGACTTGCACATGGCGAATCAATGCGCTGAATTACTACTTGTGCCTCGGACGCTTTGTCGAGTCGTTTGACCGAGTGCCGGGGATGAATATTCACGAACAGTTTTCTAGATTTTATAACTAAATAATCGTGAGTAGTTCACACACCGAAATCGATTGTCGCTGTTTGCATCTTGCAGCGTTGCTTCATGTAACTAAATAGTTTAGACACAAAATTGTGTACTGTAAAATGTTATATATATATATATATATATCGAGAATTTTTTGACATTTATTTGCTTCCGAGCGGTGAGTAATTATTGAGCAGTTTGTCGGAGGCGTTTAGTATTTTCGAGAGGCATTTACTGTTGCTTTAGAATTGTTAACGTTCAGAAACAGACAGAGCTGTGAGTGCAATTAAACGCAAACGTTCAGTTGCATTTTCCTCCCGGGAGTTCAAGTTTTTTCGCTGAGAGTCGGCGATACCAACGTTATTCACTCTCGTTGAAAAGCAATACCTTTTCACTCGGGCGCGTTTTTCACATTTTTTTTCCGCCAGTTCCTCACACGTGCCAATAAAAAAGCGCGCAACACACAGCGTGAAATATCCGGGCACACTGAGGCGCGAAAAATCGTAGGTCTTTACTGTAACTGCAATATACAGTAGGTTTCTTCTTCCCTTTTTAAAATATCGTTATAATGGAGGAATATATTTCTTCTCACTCGTGATGATTATCGGGGGGGAAAGAAATCGATGTTTATGAAAAGAGATTTGCGGCGATATCGAGATCATTGACCTGGAGAAACTGAATAATAATTTCTGCTCTAGATTTGAGTACACGTGGAGGATGAGATTATCTCGGTAGCTTCGGGATATATGAGGTAACTGAAAGTTCATACGAAAGAATATTTAGTTCAGAGTGGGTAGAAGCAATTGTTTTGTAGGTTAGATAACTCGAGCGTACTGAAGCGAGCTGTGCCCATGTGGGAGCGTGGTTTTAGCGGTTACGGCCTAATGTTCTGTTCACTGTGCTGGTATAAGTACAGATCTATCGCGAAAGGGATTGCACCTATGTATTGTGAAAGCAGAATCCTGTTCGTTTTAGCTTATTGTTTAACCTCATATTGGATTTCAATTATAATCACGTTTAACAACGGGCACTTCCTGCGTCTGTTTCAAAATGAATTAAAAATAACTTAGGATGCCCCAAAATATTAAAATTCAGATGAACAGAAATTTATAACATACATTTTTAACCCCTCGTTGACACGCTGAATGTGACATTTTGACTGATTTTGAGGCTCTGTACCTTTCCAATACGTAGAATAGCGTGGATATTCGTGGAATATCTTATTTTATTTCAGTTACTCGAGTTTTCCAAACATTTTTTTTTCTTCAAATATTATATCTGAACAACAACTTTATAGATTTTTAGCTTTTAACATTGAAACTTGTAAAAGTTAAATTTTTTAGAAAATATTTTCGTTTTATCTCGACCTATGGTAATCTAGAATTTTGTAAAAAAACTGTGGTGAAATTTTGATAAAAAAAAACTATTGGAATAGATTCTAAAGATTTTGGAATTGACGCATGATTTTTTTTGGACGTCAAAGTTGATCGAAAAAGAGGTGTGCCAACGAAGGGTTAAATTACGAGTCACTTTGCTCCAAAACCCGTAGAATATTACTAAACCAGTACGACTAAAATTACTTAAGCTTGAAATTCGTATTCCTTGGAGCCATTACTCTGAAACCTCTTCATACCTAGCCACTCGTTACCGTTAATTTACTACTAAAGCATTCGATTTATCATGTCGAAGTTGAACCACCATTGCAACGTGCTTGTCAGTCGCAATTAATTCGTACACCTATTCAACACTTGTACGTTTACCGCATTTCAATTGGCACAAACTGTGCAACATATCCTCCTTCGTTACACGGAGGATTAATCTTTCATGTAATTCCGCTCGTCCCTCGGTTATCCCCTCCACCTTTAAATCGCGGGAATCAGCTGGAAAAATTTGAAACTGGAAAAACTTCCCATTAGAACGCACGTTGTGTAATCATATTTCGCGGTACGTGCACATTTAATAGGTAGCAGAAACCGCATTGGCTCTGGTTGCAGCGAATCTCACCTTGACATCTAAGATTACATCATCGCGATGAGTAATTTTTATCGGTGCCAGTGGCTTGATTAGCATTCAGCCCCTAACGCGGCTCTCATGCTCGCGTTAGCGTGTCTTTCACTGTCAACCGCTGACATTGGAATAAGATAATTTTATTAATGCTTTCGTTACCACGTCTACGTATACGCGCTTGTTACTCTTGACAGGTCGGCTGAATACATTATTCAGGCAGATATTAACACATTGGAGTCTGGAATCGCATTTAAATCGCTTTAAACAGCAGGGTCATTGGTGCGAGACACGGGGGGTGATTCATCATTGCTGTAAAAGGCAACTTTAGATGATATAAACAGAAAGAGTCGTATGTGAGCATTCTTATAGATTCTTTGAGATTTATTTTCCACGATACAACGAATTAAAGAAAATGGTCAATAAACCTCCTTGCATTTGGTTCACGACTATAATTTCACGTTATTTAAGCAGGTACTCCGTTGCTCCCCCATTTTGTTACTTCAAGCAGAAGTAATGGCTAATAAAACAGAATTGAAGAGTCCTTGTAGAAAACACTCTAAGTGCCAAAATTAAAAAAAAAATTATCGGAAAATGTTCTACGTGCAAATAGTAATACTTTAATACCTATCGAATTCGATTTTTGGCAAAATTGATTTGAGGCAAAGTTTAAACTGTACTCTAAACGCAGGGAAAAATGGGTCTTAGATGAGGGGGAGAAATTTTATGTTACCAAAGAAATTTCCCCGTCGTTCCGTTTAAGAACGGGGAAACGAACGCAGGTGCGGACGTTTGCATGCAAATGCGTTCCGCGTTGTTAGTGAAGCATTTGACGCTTCCTCTTCTAGAATGCCTCCTTCATTGAAATTCGTTTACGCCTACTTTTTGCCGCATCTAACGCTTCACGTCAGTCACACGTAAAAAGTGGCATTATTGTTAATTGTTATGGTTAAAGATTTTTCAATTAGATTCTCATTATGTTTTACGTGCGACAGAGCAGGCTGCTCGTTGTATATTTAATGGTTGATAATGACTTCAATCGGACATACGCGGTAATGACGTTAAAATACGAATGTGCCGGTAATTGCGTTTAGTAGAGAGTTATTGTTGCGTTATATCTGGCCAGGTGAAATTTTCAACGAAGTGAAACGTTGTGTAATATATCAGGAACTTAAATAACACTTACCTATAAAAAATTTCACGTGTTCGAGAGCTGTAGAGCGAAATTCACAGTCGTAATGTGTAATTCTATGAAATGTTTACATAATCGTAAAACACATTTTACTATTACTTTATGATGTAATATCGTGTTACAGCAAAACATTCATATCCCATATTGCCAATTGGTAAGGTAATTGAATCTAAAACCAAATCATACATATTACACAATTTAATTACATCGGCGGTTTGAAATAATCATAATTCAACCTGTGATTCATTTATCATAATGGATTTCGTACATTGATTGTAACCAACATTGCTTGCAAAATTTTTCGTATACTCTACAAAAACATGTTTTCGATGTTCCTAGAATAGCCCAATATTTTTAGAAACTAGTATTGGAGTTGGAAAGAGCACTCAAATAAAATACAAAAATTGTGTTGCAATGTAGAACAGGCCTGTAGTGTGAATTCAGATTAGTAAACTTCTCGCCGGATGTAAAATTCATAACAATCGTTGTCAGTGTCGTGTAACGATAATCTCACCGCAGTAATTGTCTATGCAGCTTAACGGGAGCTAATACAGCTTGTGTGTTAATTGAACGAAACACATAATCTACCTAGCTTTGGCCACATTTTACAATTCTTCACGCTTCTTCTTTTATAATTCCCTGCAAATTACATTCCTCGATAGAATCGAATCCGAGACCGAGCTAAGCTCAGCTTACTGGAACAACTAGAAGCTCTGGTACAAGTTGACCTGCATTGCGCCATAAACTTTCCTGACACCGTGGTTACATTCTGTGTTGAAATAACACTACTTAGCTACACATATAGTTTTTAGAGCTTCGAGAAAGTTTGGGGATTCTGGTCTGACTGTGAGATAAAACAATTTAAAAATACAAAAAGGTACAAAATTGCCTTCTCGTATTTATTTCTGCTCTGCTCATATATCTGGTACTATCTCCTCTTCGAATTAACTTCTCTCACCTTTCTTTCGTTGTATATGTAAGCTAGTACGTGACTGGTGGTTCATTTAATTGTCGTTTGTGTTACACATTTGGTGGGAGCAAAGTGTACTTATCTTTTGTTATGCCAGGCTTCGTTAAGGTCTGCCTTCGTAAGAAAAATATCTTCAAGTAGAATATTAGTCAGTTATAGTTATAGTCAGTTATGTTGAGCTGTTTTTATAGGCAATACTTCCAGTTAGTTTATTTTAATTCTGTATTTTCTACATGGAATAGTTTGGAAGTAATTATGAGAAAGTAATTTCTTAAGTATAGTTTGGAGGATTCTGTAATTTTTTCACTCACTATTATTTTGATTTGAAATCGCAGTTGTGCAAAATTCGTTTCACACTGAAGAAACTGAAATAGATATTTGCAATAGTTTTTTCTATTATCAATCTACACACGTCACACACGTTCACTGTTCGCCGAAATCAAATCAAGAAACAGGAACTCAAAATTCTCTGCGCATCTCCTGAATAATCGTGTAGGTGGATGCTCGTGAAAGATTCAGAAGCTGTTCTGGGACGTCAATAGATTTCGCTAACGAAGCGATGCATCAAACAGTTTGATAACAAGCATTACTCTTGATGAGTGATCTACATGCATGACATTATTAGGAGCACTGATTGTCTGATGAATTAAGGAACACCCATTCCCTGGATTCCTGTTTCTTCTGCAAACTGATGAATATGAGTGAACACTTTAAAACCAAATAGTAGACCCATGTGTGGCGAATCAGTGTCTTTGTTTAATCGATTCCATTCTGCTTAAAACGTAGAAACTTGTACAAAGGGTACAAGGACTATTTATACTCCCCACCTTACTCCCTAACTTATCCAATTTTAATCAAACCAACTTTCCATGAACTCTCCCATAGTAAGATAATCAAAGTCTCTTCGAAAGCCAACGCAGCATCACAGTTTCTGCAATTTTTCAAAGAACCACTCAGCACTAATTACTAATTACACCTCAAAACCCATAAGTATCCACACTCAAAGTACTAATTACTCCTCTAACCTTTCTCAATCTCCTCCACCAATATTTCCACTAACTAAACAAGTAAATAACTCAACGTGCACTGGGTCCCACACTCGGTGCACACCATTCACAACGCCTGCAAACCGAAACCACTCTCCGCCAGTCTGTTTAACAGTCACTGCTACCTCTTAATTACCCGACCTTACCGTGGCCACGACTTCCGTCTGATAGTGGGTTCATTCATCTCCGCGATCACCAAGATCGTATCGAAGTGGCGGGCACAGTGGAGCCCGAAGAATGCGACACACGTGATTACAATGAGCGATACGTTTCGCTTTACGTGCAATCCGCGCTGATGCTCGCCCGCGTACGTGCAGGCTCGCGTGGCGAAACGAGCGTAACACACCATCTTCGGCTCCTGCTTCCTCATAGCGAGGCCGTGTCTGCCTCGCCCCGCAAATAAACGGGATAAACATCATCGTTTTCGAGCGGTTCGCCTATTTTCCACGCTTTCGGCGATACATCCGACCGCCATTTCGTGCACGCGATAGTGGTGACCAGAATGGCGGCGACTCCTTTCTCTAGCACCCTAACAAGGAGAGCTAAGCTTATCGATGGGATATCGCGGAGCCATGTGATTTATTGGATCCCATTTCCACGAGGTGGAGAAGATAAATTCTCCCGGCTCTTTTCTGAAAAGATGAGACATCGTACAGTTTACATTTTTACAGTGCCCGTAATATGAACGTTCGCTTGAATATCCTTTTACAAGCTGCTGAGCATTTGGGAGAGGATTCTATGTTAATTTTTCATGGGTAGATGGAATGTTCATTCCTCTTTACTTTATTCAAGCGAAAAGTTTGAACTTCTCGGGCAGATTGAGCGATTTGAAGATTAAAGGTGGCTCGTAAAGATACCCAGAAGTGGCTCTTTGATCGTGCATAATGCATTACATAATCAGTTTTTTTGACGGCGTTTAAATTATCCGTGATCCCGTGACGAAGTTACCGAGAAGCGATTGGCTGTAATTGCTCGCGAAAGAAATTGAACGAGGAGCACTGTCAGCGTCGAAACGATAGGCATGCCTGATGTAAGTTTGCGATGGATCGTGTGTTGCTTATCAGCGTTCCAGAAACGGTTAGGTAATGCAATTAAAAGGAACTCTTCAAACTATATTTCTACTGAAATTCACTACTATCTTCTTGTCTAACGAGAGCATATGTGGAATTGTGTGATATAAGCGTTGTCAGATGTTGTCAGTTGCAACACCTTTTATGTAACGACAGTCGTAATCGATACGAACTGTTCCTTCGCTCGCATTTATCAAAACTCGCAGCTATGTGTCTTCATTAGCTACAATTCCTGTCATTATGGTTACCGCGAAATTAAATCAAAGCTGCGTTAACTAACAATTCCGCACAATCTCCCTCTTACGCCGATGTATAAACGTTGACGTTTAGTTGCTATTCATTTCGCCATCTCCAAATCAACTTTTCATTCAACGTTTCACTCTGGAATGAAATCAAGCATCGAACAACGCTTGAAAATGTGTTGCATTACACGAGCCGTAGATAGAAAGAAAATATGGATGAGACCTCGCTGCAGTATTGAAAGAAAACAAAAATTAGATTCGCGTTATTGAATAGACGCGTTCTATATTTCTCATTGGGGATTTTGAAAATTTTTCTGCATAATAACAAATTGATGAAACTGCGACACGGTAGTGCACGCGGTATATAAATCGCGACAGAAATATGTTAGCGACGATGCCCGGGCTTCTCTGCTTATGTACGCGACCAGCTTTTCAGGAAGCATAAACCCACATTGATGCGATGCACATGCAACGCACTTTAGAATAAAGCTCCCCTGGTGTTAACCTTAATTCGTTTCGCTGATACAGTTATGTGCAGAGTGCTTTGGCGAAAGCCCTTTGTTTAAGGCGGTTTATTATTTCACGGGGAAGCGAGGAAGCATAAAAAGTGTTCTTTGCGTATGATGGGTATGAATAAATATTTATTCCTCCGATAGAGGCCATTTCGTTTGCAAGCTTTCTATGTGGGGCTCGATTTCCAGTGGAAGGAAAAATTTACAATTGTTCTCTTCTCGGTGATTTTTTTTTTTTAAATTGAAGGTGAGCGTCAAGCTTGTCTGGATAATGCAAAGCTTGAGGTAGAAAAATGTGGAAGTAGTATCTATTTGTAGTATGTGTGAACTCGGTTTTTAAAAGGTAGTAAAAATTGCCACTCTTCGAAAATGAGGGGAAACATAGTATCGCGGCTTCGTAGTCTGGATGTAATTAAAAAAGAAGTAGGTTGATCACGTATAGCTTCGTAATTCTCGTGGAGCACGGCAAAGTTACATAAACATAGAAATTTGCGCGCGAAGCGTGCCGAGGCGTGCAGTTTTCGTGCAAGCTGCGAATAGTTTGCCTCGTTTTTTCTCCACGTATAGTCGGCCGATAAGTCTGCGCGAGTGTAAAACTAGCTAGCAACTATCCAGCCTGCCTTTACCGAGCAGCTTCGATTTTTGCTTTCACGCAGACAAACACCGTGGAGAGGATTTACATAGCAAAGCTTGTACAAAAGCGACCATGTTTGCATATAGGTATTTCAGTTTGCGAAGAAGTGGACAATGCGTTTTTAATATCGTTACTTTACTACAACAGCTTTTCGTGGATTAGTTCAGCAACGTGTTTTTGAATTTCATGGGAATAAAATATTCCCAAATCGTTTCAGTTATATTCATATCTGAAAACTAAAGTTCTCATTGATAGAACTTCTCTTTCTGGAGGAATATAATTATTATTTTAAGCACTGAATCGTTTTTTAAAAGTTCTCAATTTTTTTAAAAGAAGTTCACATTTTCTTAGTTATTCAGAAATATGAAGCTCTAAATTGTTTAGTAGTGTACAAGACATGATTGATGAAATATTATTTATTAATGTTCCAAGTACGATTACTGTTATTAATATTATAAAAATTTGCAAAGCCTGAGAAAAAGTCGGCAAGGTGTGGGAGGAACAGAAGAGAGTAGAAACAGCGACGTATGTATATCGTGCAATAGGTATCGATTTCTATCAGAGCGTTGCCATAAGCGCCATCGTTTTTCAATTGGAATTTCGATAAAGGATGATTCAGTAGTCACCATAGATTCTGAACATTTTCGGTTAGCCGGCGTTCACGATCTCGCTATATATATGGGAGCGAAAGAAAATAATGACGTTATTACATTGGTGATTAATTGGAAATGGTATATCTGTTATATCACACTCGTATTTCGCTCATCAACAATTATTTCTGTGCTCTGCTGCACGTTCAAATTTAAACCAACTAAAACGTGTATAGACATGTTTTCTTATTTTTTCTATAATAATTATAATATTAAAAGTATTAAGAGAAAATAATTCTTTGAACTTGATTTTATGACAAAATTTTGAGCAGTATGCAAAGTTTCAGGAACCTTGTCCACTCCCCCTATAAAATAAATTTAAAATCACACAAAAATTCGACTCACTACAAATACAGAAACAGATACAAACTAAGAGAAAAGAAACTGGGACTGTTCGTAGCCAAGTAGACTTGCTCGTTCGCGAAGTCGTTGGGGTGTATCAACCTTAGTCCGAGTTATTCGTTTCGGAGAGGGAATCCGTATTCTCGGTATGTGCTAACGCGAGCTTTCAGCCGACACATGCAACGGTATCGAAATACCCAAGGAGGAATACCGGAAGCAGCACCATCTACAATGGTGGACGTGCCCGGCTTCCTGACCGAAAGCTGCCAGGGCGTTCAACAATGACAGACATTATGTTCACTCCGTTCAGCTTGCGCCTGATTCATGGGGTCAGGTCCGTTACACTTAATTTACATCGAACTTTTGTGGGTCAACCTCTTGGGAAGATAGTTTTGTACGCGTACTCTTGGTGCACAAAGCTCTGCTACTGTGGAAGTCGCCACAGCGTAGCTTCGTTTTTCAAATGTGACACTCTTCATGGTTGGCTGAAAGCATGCAGGTGATTTGTGGATATTAGTTGATGTATCTCAAAGTTTTGTATTCGCAGGAAAAGAACGAAGGTGATGGAAGGGATGTGGTAGTTTGGGTTACTTGTTTTTGGTTAATCTTTGCTCGATTGGTTTATTATGTGTAAAGTGAATCACTAGAGACAGGCCATCTTGTTTCACCTTCTATTAGGTTCTTTTTACTGAAAATGTTACCTGTGTTAGTGAAGCAGGTGGCTTTCTTACAAATGTCTGGAAGCACTTCTTTGCAGTGAAACTTGAAACTTCGTTGCACGTTCTTATCGTAACAAAACACTTTGTAGAAGAATATAATAACAGCACACATATAGTCCGTGTAAAGTGAAAACTGTTCGGCCCTAGGAATTATTTTAAAAAATACTGTGTCCTGGGTTCTGTAATTTACCAAAATTCTCGTACAATTATGTGTAACCCCGGAATACAAATTAGGAGCATATTTCAGGCATAGGAAATGTATGTTCGTGACGACCGTAAGCTCCAACAGGCGCCAAATTTAATTATAATTTGTAATGAATTTCATTACCCTCATACTCTATTCACTCCCTCCGCATTCGTTTATAAAATCGAGGCATGGATTACACGTAGCCTGCTTTCTGTAAACTTCTCTGCCCTGAAATTTTAATTAAATCGAAATTCCAAAATTTCCACCGTACGAGTTCCTGGTGTTTCGTTCCATTTCAGTGATCTCGATTTCTCGGAATTCATTTTTCCACAGTTTATCGAATATTCATCCCCTTGAAAATTTCTCTAAAATTAACGCCCTCCGCGCTGTGTATTTTACACAAATTCGAAACCACCAAAACGATGACTTAAACTCCCCTTAATTGCACAGCACCACGTTATATTTCAATTTCATCGCAACCCCTTTTCCTCCAGTGCAAAAAGTGATCGACTTCACGTGCAATGGCCCAGCAACTCGCGTAATTGGCATCACTCAGTTTACCACAGTAGTTAAGACCAGCTTCACTTAAGAGTTTCCTCCATACGACTTCGTAGTCCAGACTTGGCGGGAAAGTTTCAAGATTTATTCACTTACAGTTCGCGATTTCGTTCTGATTCCAGGGATGCGTGGTTCTATGCTCCCCTCTGAATCTTTAGACTTCCAGTTGCACCGAAGGAAGTACAACGAGAGTTTTCGTTTCGGGGAATGTTGGTTGTCCAGGATCAGGTAGACGATGTACCTGCGGTCCTTTTCCCCGCATATTCCGCTTAAGAATTCAAATAAACCCTGTGCTCCGTTCAGCAGCGTGGGGAGTCACGTATAAGTCTCTGTGTCACGACCGGAAATAAGGATCCCCCTGCCAGAAATCTCTCCAGAATTTTTATTTCACTGGCCACCGGGAGGGAAACGAAGCCCAAGCCATTCATGCTTCAAAGGCAGGGGCTATGGGGATGCAGTATCCTGATGCACCTGTGTCCTCCCCCCATTGTTGTACAGGTTACTTCACTGGGAACGGGCCATCAAAGTACTCTACCTAAATGTAACAGGGAAATTTATGGAGGCTTTCAGTTTATTTTTCTTCGAAGCCATAAGCAGTGTACAGGGGAGCTTAAATCCTCTTTTAAAGCTATGGACTTTTGATGACCGTGTAGATTTTGGGATTATAGGGGAAACAGAATGAACTGGGCGCTCCTGTTTACTTATTCAAGTTTAAATCACGTAGATTCAGGGTTTTCGTCTTTGAAACAGACGAGATGAAAGGGTAAAGGAATGAAATATGTATGCATGTCTGATGGAGACGGCTATTTAGTAGCCTTGAGTCTTCAGTTATTTGTAAAACTGTAGGGTAGTTGCGAATTGAGTAATAATTTAAAAATATATTTCGAATTTACTGTTCGCAGAGGGCGATTAAGTTCAGCTTTTATTTACATAGGCTTTTCCCTGGTTTATTTACGTCGGAGCTTTCGCCGATTTTATGGTGTATGCCAACATTCCAGCGATTTATTCGGACCTTCCATCCTCGGTATTTACATTGCCATCGAGTTCAATGGTAATCTGTGTAGAAAGATCGAGGTGAGCGAGTAATCGAACAAACATAACCGTTCAATTAAAATCCCGTCCGGGAATTTTTCATGGAATCGTTGATTGGACATTTTAGAGCGCACACAAACGAGTGTTTACCACACTGTGCGAGGGAATTAAAACCCATTTGGTCGTGTTATTAGATCAGCGACGGTATCGACGAACTTCACCCTGCGCGATGACGATGACGACGACGACGGCGACACACATTAATTGCTTTTAGCGGACCAATTAACCGTGCGGAGCCTCGGGAACGATTGACTTTTATCGATTTAGAATTAAGTGCCTTAACTGCTTCCGCTGAAATTCCCCCCCCCCCCCTTGTGACGAAATTGCAAAAGTTTGCAATGCACTCGACGAGCTTCAATACCCAATTTGCAATCTGCCTCGTGCCACAGATGAAGCTGCGCTTCTATAGGATCCAAAGGGAGAAAGGGTGAAATGCATGTTGCAGCAAGGGTTGAGTTAAGGGTTGCAAGCGTGCGCCCTTAACTTTTAAAACCAATTCAATTTAACTTGACATCGCGTGGTTAAAAAGAAATAAATTTCAAGTGACTTTTGTGCTGAAATGCACTAATTAACGGGCGTAAGAACTAATTACTTTGTGTTGGTTTCAGTATTTGCTTCTTTCATTACTGAAAGGTTTAATATTTACCGGTATTTCTTCGATGGGTAAAAATTAAACGAGTCATATTTATTATTAAGTGCCGTAATAAAACTGAATTGATTTTCAGCTCCTTAAATGGAAAGTTTTTAAATTTCCTCAGGTATCTCCTAAAAATTCGCCAACTTAACAGAATTTTCAACTCCATCGATATCGTTCAAAGCATCGATCCGCCGGATCGTAATCAGCCTCGAGGGCAATTGGAGATGCCAACTTCCTAATTCGGACAAAAAGTTCGCGTCTGAAAGTTCGCGTCTGTACTCGGTTTAAGTGCGAAACTTTGGACGAGGAAATGGCATTGGGCGTTGCTGCGTCGAGTTTACGAATGCTCATCCATTAGTTCCGGGAATAATGTAATTTAATTGCGAATCGAGGCTTCGACTATGTGCCAGCTTTCCATTTATGCCCATCCCTGTGCGAGGGAACTGCCATTCGGAAATTGTGAATTCAAACATTTACTGCCTCACGGCTGGTTTAAATATTTCTCCTCATAATTTGTAGCGTCCCCTTTTTCTAACAACGCGTTGCTGCTGAACAAATTGTCGGCGCGAGAGATAAATTAAAAAATTAAACGTTTTGAAATGTTTACCCTGGTATCCAGGGAATGTTTTCATTCGTATCTTCATCGCTACAGTAGAACTTATCAGTAGAGCTTCAGAATTAAAAAAAAAAAATCGACTGTGATATTAATATCGCATTATAAATAAATATTTTTGTTATAAATATCGTGTGCTATTACTACTCCACGCAGCACAGAACATAGCACGGAGATTTATACATCATCGTGCGAAGATCTCACATACAACAATTATTAGAAATCTGCCACATATTCTAAAACGCATATGCCCTTTATCCCTTCCTATTTTCAGTCGCCAGTCGAGAATGAATTCAGTTTCGCGAGCGCACACAGCGCGATGAAGTACAGCCAGGCGAGATTAAACGCTGTATCCATTCTCCTCTGTAGTGCTAAACGTTTATAACCGAATACATATACGGTTCTGATGAATCCTGGCCCGGCTAAAACGCGCGATATATCCGACAGGAAGGCGCGGAATTAAAGCCACGCTTAGCGACCAGCGTGTGACACGAATTTACGCCACACTCTGACATTTCTGACTTTTAGTTCTCGCGATCTGGAATTAACATATTGGAAATGTGAGCAGCTTTACCGCGGTTACTCTTCATTTCTACAGTTGCACTATTTAACTGTGAGTTGATAATCTCTTTACTCCACTACTCGCTAATAGAGACACGGTAAACAACAGGCATTTATCATAAAAGTAGATATTTTAATAGAGTCATTAAAGCACTGAAAACAAAAACTGAATGTTAAAATCGTTGAGTTCTATATTTTAAACTCCACGTCCCCTAGTTTGGGCTTCGTCGAGTTCCTTTCAGATCGAATTTAATTACATTCACACGGCTTTATTGGCCAATAGTAGGGACGCGAGGAGAGAATTTATAATCAGGTGCGTTATGGGGATAAAGATAAATAAACCACGGTGTAGAAGTTAGAAGCTATTAACCTGACCCAGATTCTACTCCATCCCACGGGCGACACGATAAAACGCGCGAAACAGTGTGGACGTCATCCTTTCTTTCGAGCAGCTAGCTCGTAAGTTTGAAAAAGTGCAGCGTGCCGCGATGCATATTCCGATGCAGACGAGCGCAACCCCGAATAACCGCATTCCGAGGCGATCTGTGCAGTTGCATTCCTGGCGTTGGCGCATTGTCGATGATACTTGGTGTACCGTGGCTGTTGTTGTTCCGACAGCATAATCCACCACGAGAAACGAGACAGACCTTTCATCCTGTTAAAGAGTCCCCCATTTTCGAAATCATAAATCCTGTAAACTAACCGCGATAAGTTTAATTAAAACGAAATCGCGCGTAATCAAAGGCTGCCAATTGATGGCAATGTTAGCGAAGGATTCATCACTGCACGTCGCACTGTAAATAATTATTCGTTAATAATTGGCGCGATAGCATGTGACTGAATTTGCATGTCGCCCTGGCGAAATTGTTTGCCTTCGATTTGCATGTCGCGCTTCATTTCGGATTCATCTGTTCGAATAATGCTCCTCGTGGAAGTGTTTAATCCTCTTCAGCCTGTTATTGCGAAGAAACGGGCTCCGCGATCAACTGTGCATTGTGATGTATTATTCAGAGGACGTAGTAGAAGTAGTGGAATTTTTTGGATAAGGGTGCAGTGTTTTTTCGAGGGTGTGTTAGGTAAGGTATTTTAATGTTTTGTAAAGGAAGTCGCGTTGCGGTTGTATGTGTTATTGTTAAAGTTAACAGTGAAATTATGTAGGTAGATAATGCCGTAGGAAAACAGAATCATTATGAGATACTTGTGCTTAAGTGCTCTTACAGTGATAAATTTAACTCGAGCCTCTAGACGTAATAAAGCTTTTATGAAAGACGTCAGTCGGAGATGACATAATCAAGTAGGGCCATTCTAACTCGAATGGCTATTTCGTTAACAAACGGGGAGGGAGATTACTATGAAATTGCAGCGTAAAATTAATGTCGTTAAAATGATTGTTGAGTACCAATTAAAGCGGTGTACTTCAGCTTAGTAATTTGAAGCGGCGAGTTATTAATTTCAGGCAATATTCCACTAATGCAAATTTTTTAACTGGGATTAAAAACAGCATTTTCTCCTGAATTTATTACGAGACGCGTTTAAAATGCAGTTGTAGAACAAATGTTGCATGAAATGGTTTGCGGACAAAGTGGTAGGTACCAATTTTTTTTTCACATTTAAAGCAGAATAAAATTTTCTCTTTCACTCGTGTGGGATTATTATTCATCTATCTTTGAGAGATATGGGTGACGACATTCTCATTTATTTAAATAGTGATACATAGTTATTGTAATTAAATGCTACTTTAAATCTATTTTACTTTCAATCATTATAATTGTAGTAATTATTCTTTTATTTTTTTACATCTGAAATAGTCAAACAACCCGATTGGGAAACCAAGAATTTCGATACGCCAACTAGTGACAGAAAATTGAACTACTGTGAGTAGGCCGACATCCGTCGATTATCAGTGTTTATATAGACATGTTGTGAAAAACGAGTGTTTTCAAATTGTTTTGAACACTAAATTTTTACAATTAAAAATTTTATTCCATTAATAAATACTCATTCGGAATGTTTGGTGGGATCCGGGCCTACTTGCAGTAGTTCGCCAACAACGCTGAAGTCTAAGCCACGCCTCCACGTGGTTTCCCAATAGGAATAAACAGAATTAAATATAAAATTCCTTTCCCTTTATATTTCACAATCAAAGATATTTTAGGAGTTATTTTAATTATAATAATTCATTTTCCAATATCCTCATACTTTAAGAGATCCAGATAATTTTATTTACGCTAATTCAATAGTTACACACTTTAGAAACATGCCTCGCATTCTGCCATGAAATATCCAGATAAATAATCATTCAAAAATAATATTCCCCTTTGCACCAAATATACCCAACACAAAACAATACTTTTAATCGATCAACTGCTGTTGGATCGCGAATTATGAACTTTTCAGCTAATCTCTGGCACACAAATAGCTTCCGCGAAACTGTTAATGCATTTTGCAGTATAGAAATTAATTAGAAAGTTTTCAATCCGATTTCCAAAGCTACGGTTATTCCTGCAGGACGTCGGAGCTAAATCGAGTAACATTTAGAAAGTGAAACGAGATAACCAAGTTGCGGGCATTAGCATACAGACAGTTTTCCCGCCGTTTATTTTTCGGTGTCCGTGTCTGAAAACTGAAGCTGTCTAACCGCGAAACTGGATCCCATCCGATTGCATTGTGCAGCCACCACCGTGGGCTTGATTCATGAAGCGAAAATACGTAAGTGCGCGTGGCAACACGGGGATTCCCAACTTTTTATCCCCGAAGCTGAGTAGTAACTTTGAAGCCGCTTTAAACTTTGATCGCGAGAACTCGAGAACGGCATTACCCTGGGACGGTGCATGAATCGACTTTTAATTTGTTACGTCCTTTTTCCCCTCCGAGGATCCCCGGGAAATTCCTCCGAGGCTGGTCCACGCGGGCAGATCGAATCCTCTTCGATAAAAGAGGGGTATTATTTTCCACCTTCAAATTTATTATTGAACATAAAAATCTGAGAGCCGTGTACTTTATTATTCTCCTTCAATTTCGATTTTAAAGTCTGCAACGGCCCCTCGATAATTGAAAAGTACCTACCATTCTGCTAATTAAAAGTTTTGTTTCTGTACGCCATTGTAGGAAATGCCGGCCTCAGTGTCGCAATTACTGTAATCCATTACATCCTTAGCTGCGGCTGGTAGCATTGCCAAATTCAAGGAGCTATTTTAACACCGTTCCATTAAGGAAAGCCGAGTTACAAGGGCGTGCTTACACTCTTGACCTGCTTCGAACTTGACCCAGTTTCCGTAACACTTTTATCCTAAAACAAATATGTACAGTGGGTCAGGAACGCCTGCGAACGGTGCCACGCGTTATCAAATTTGCTCGAAATTTCGCCAGCCCAGCCGCAATGATCCTGCCTCGCGATATCTACAATAATTAATAATTAATAATTAACTTCAATCCCCTGAAAAATCCTCGATATTCACACACGAGTGCCTCGCGGAAACTCGAGCGCTTTACTTTCCTAGAAAATTCTAGTAGCCACGCCGGAGGCGTCAGTATCCGCGCGAGCGTCGAAAAAGCCGACGGAAGGATTTATACGTTTCAATCTGCTCGCATCCGACGCGGAGCGTTTCCCATTTCGCGCGTTCCGAAGGTGCGCGAGACGCGCGCGCAATCTCGTGCCCTCTGTTTAAATTCAAGCAGCCGAGATACGCAGGTGCAAGGCTTCATCCCCTGTTACGCGGGACAGCGGGATATTTTTCATGAGAATATATGCGAGACAGATGTTCCCGGAGGGGGGGCGGAGGGAGAGATGAACGGGTTTTATAATCAGAAAATTTCAGAGCAGCCGCTCGGGTGTTGGCAATCGCGTGCATTTATTACCTCCGCTCCGCTGCGCCCGGTTTCATTCGATCCCATCCACCTTTGCCTTCATCGCGGAGGAATTTGACGGAGTTTCGACGTCTTTATAATGCCCCGCTCTTCAGCGGCACACGCGTGCACGCCTCGCGAGTCCACGGTAAATGGAAGTGGACGTTTCCCACTCGGAGGAGCAGGGCATCAATTTGCCACGCGAGTAGTTACAAATGTGCCAGCCATCGGCGATCGCAATTACATCCCCGCGCACGAAGAAGAATGAAATTTCGGCGTTTGTTGATGAAATTCACGTACCCCCGCGTTCGATGGAGGGATATCTGTGGCGCGCGCTTGAACGAGCTTAATAATCCTGTTTTCGCCAGTTGAAAATTTAATAGGGGCAGCGCAGGGCACAGGACGTTATTAATCGGGCACGTACGAAATCGTATACGCACACACGCGTGACTATAACAAGTTCATTAGGCGGCCTAAACGAGCACGTCACTCATACCGGTTCATATGGATACGTACGTATAGGCGGAGGGGCGAGGAAGATGGCGCACGTTGCGAAATTTAATTATAAACGCCGGCCACTCGAGCCAGCTCACGCTTCGTGCGCGTACACCGAGCCGGCCCGAAATTTTGATTAATAAACGATCGATTCGAGCGTGGAAGTCAATCAGCGAAGTGATTCCTATGGATCGGTGCGTATCGTTTCTGCGAGCGATTTTGGATCGGCCGAATACTTCTGCACGTTACTGTATAGGTGGGATTTAAGTACCTATTTAGTTTTTCAATTTCAAGAAGAAACACAACTCGTGTGAAATATTTTAAAAAATCAATTACAGAACAACGTGAACACTTTTTTTTATTTTAATTTCCTCTTTTTCCAATTTTTCCGCTCTATGCAGTTTCTCTGCTTGCGCCCCTCTAAATCGAGCCCCGGTTTTCGATGGTACAAAAGTAGTTCTCAATTTTTATATCCCGATTTAAACGTAACTTTGAAGATTTACATACATACTGTCACATCGCTTGAATTCTTCCGATATAGTTTTATATCTGACATCCACAAAAACGCAAATGTTTTACTGCAAACAAGTTATAGAGAAGCGACCCGCATTCCTCATCAATATAGCTGCGGAAACTTTTCGCGATGCGGAGCTCATCGTTCTTTGCATTCCTTTGACAAGCTTTTCCAGATCTCCAGCCACCGGTGAAGATACGAATAGCCGTGGAAACATTGAAATCTGCAGAGCACCTATATGCTTATCCCTGGCATCCGATAGATCGAATAACATATACCCATCTCAATATTGCAACAAAGTAATCCTTTATCGATACGCATGCTACTATCACATAAAAATACGGCTTTCAATCAATAATATCGTAGCTTCCTCCGTCATCTATCAGTCACATAAAAATCACATAAAAATATATTTAGATTTCACAATGTCAAATTATCGAAGAAGAATCTGGGAGATTCCACGTCGTCGTTTATGTCACAAAGTCACGACACTGGTTAACGGTTGAACAGTTTTTTTTTTAATTGTGTCAAACAGAAATGAACTAAATTATTCACAGCTCGCGAATCGTCCTACCACCCCACTCGTTACACCAAATCGGCGAGGAATATCACGGGATCGCTTTGAACGGAATGTTTCATTAATTTATTTACGCGTGTTTCGGCGATGTTCGCGCAGCGCCGCAGAATTTCGCGTATCTCGCGCGTGAATTTCATTTTGCCCGTGCTGCGTGGAAAAATGTTAACGGTTCGCAGGTCCGTTTTCGCATAGCGCGGCTAAAATGAAAGCGTGCTACCTGCACCTAACTTTTTTGTTAATTAAGAGGAACAGAAAACAAAATTATTTCTGGCGTCTTTACGACGGGAACGTAGTAGCATTGAGGTCTCGGAAGTCAAAGTCTCTTCGTTTCCCTTCTCCGCGAAGTATTTCGCGCAAATAGAAATAGAGGCGTTTCGTTCTGTCAGTTTCACCTGGCGAGTTCGTAGTAAACATTTCATAATAATCGCGAAAATATTCGAGCGATAGCGTGCTTCGGGTCAGTTCACTTTCAGAGAAAAGAGAATTGTATTATTTCCCGAGTTAAATTGTTTGGTGAACGTGTCGTAAGTTGTTGCTATTTGGGTCGATAGACTTCACCAAAATGGTGGAAGTTTGTTGCTCTCGAAATGGAGGTTCTCTGAATCCAACTGTGGTCTGATGAGGCTTATTTATGGTTGCTATCTTTTTTAATAGCATCGAAGATACCCACATTCATATAGATTAAGAATCTCTTTTCCTTTTTGTGTTTTAGAGCAACCTTTATAATACTTTCCGTCAACGCCAGGGCCACTCAATTATTTTTTAACACTCTCACACAAAATGTACAATAGTCTGCCAGACCTCAAATTATTTTGTCGGGCCGTTTTTGCACAAAAAATTTACAAAGAATTGCCTATTTTTCGGCCCAGCAAGGCCTAATCCTCCCTTAAACTTCATTGAAACCTCTAAATACCGAAAACACTTATCCTCTCTAAAAAAATTCTCTATTTCCCTCCAAGGCTTTTAACACAATTCGGCATTTTACGCTCCCCTTTCAAGTGCATCCTTAAATAAATTCGAATTCCATACCCAGGGATAACGCGTAATAAAATAAATTCCTCGGGAATAAAGAGAGCGAATCGAGATTTACTTAATTGACTGTTCAGCCCCATCGACAAAGCCCGCGAGCACAATGAAACGTCGCAGCGGCGCGTCTCATAAGCGGGCGATGGGAATTCTCTCTTTGGCGAGGAAGGGCGATAGTGCATCGCGGCTTACGCGGCCCTCGGCGAGATTCGAACCTTATTATTCGCCGGGCAAAAAGGCTGACGGCGAAGAAAAGGCCGAGTGGAAAATAGAATCGCGCGAAAGGTGGCGGCGCGCGATCCTCGATGTAGCAGCGAGCTTTTTCACGGTTTACGCGGCCTGGCGCATTACTAAACGCGACTACTTTATGCCGACGAGATGCAAGGGAGAATTTCCCCCCCCCGTTATCTCTCCGCGAACGGTAAATGCATCCTTCACTTGTACAAAGTACTCGGCTCGTCCTTAGTCTCTGTCGACGCCGCTCTCCGCTTCAGCGCTCTTTGTCCGCCGTGCCTTTTCGTTCCTCTCTCTTGATCAAGGGCCGGGCTCCTTTCAAACGTAACAATTAGCGGCCACAATTGACGGTGGGTATTCAATGACGAGAGGTTGACGAATATCCAGGCAGAACGGAAAAATCGTTTCTGGACGGAGATAGGAGAGCAGTAGTGTCTTGGATGTCCTTGATTGATGTCCAACAGGTTGCCTAATGCAGTGAGTTGGATGGTATTTCGATTATTATAATATTGGGAACGATCGTGGGAAGTGATCGAAGAGCTTACTTTGAGAATCTCGTAATGGGCCTGGATATTGAAGTTGCAATTTGTGTTTAAAGTAGTTGGCAGGAGATTACAAGCTTCTTCAGTTCGGAGTTCGGAGCTGGATTCAAGACAGTTTGAAAGTAACTTCTTTCGTTGCATTAATATTCCAGGATTTGCAAGTGGTCGTTAGCATGTGTCCAGCAGAACCTTCAATACAGGAGCTTAAAATGCTTATAATTCACAGTCATTTATCCCATTTGTTTATTACCCTCACCTTGAAGAAACACGCAGGTATCGTCGGGTTTGAAGGAGTGATAGTTTAATAAATAATTCTACGTGCCTTTACGCGAAGCATATTTCCACCGCCATCGATCACAAACAGGGGAGACCGGGCTCCCTACATCCCTCAAGTGCGCTGCAACGTGTCCGTCCGCGTTCCGTAAACTATTTAACGGTGTATCAATTTCCCGCGACCATCGGGCAATTAACTCGCGACAGCGGCGACCTTTGCATTGTGCCACGAAATTTCGAGCACGCGTGAAACTGGGGCGAAACACAACCCGCCCGCTGTTTCATATGTTATTCGGTATACAGAGAGCGGCGTAGGGAAAATAGAGAGCGACAGGGCCGCGGGGTATCGCGATCGTAAACCGAACGACCACGGAAACGCGGCACGTTCATTTATTCAGGACCCGCGAAGATGCATCGGGGTCAATGCTGAATTTTTTCGAACCTCCCCTATAAATATCGCGCACGCGCCCTTCCGAATTGAATGGGATCCTTGGGGAGACGGTGAGCGCGGGGAACGCCGGGGGGAGCATGCTGGAACAAAAGCTGCCTCCCACGTTTTATTTACACTGCCACGCTTCCACACTTTCAGCCCCTGTTTGCACTCGCGCGCTATGTTCAACCACGATCGCGGATAAGGAGAATTATTTGTAGGTATATCTATGCAGAACGTGCGAATCTTTGATTAATTATATCCAGAAATTGGGACACCGTGGGTCGACCCGCTGCGGATGGAGGAACCTTGAGCTCAGAGTCGGGGGGAGGGGGAACTTTTCACCGTCTCCTCGAAAACATTCTTCAACCCTGTAATCCAGAGTGCCGTCTTGCTCCCGTCCCCAGCAGCCTTCGAGGCGCCGGAGGGATGGAAGACACCAAGACCGCAGGGCTCCGCAAGAGAAATAAAGCTATCGCTCGCGGAGGAAGCGCGGGTTGGCGAAAAATTTCGTTTAAGAATCTCGGGGACAATGGGACGTTCGAGGAGTCTGACGGTGCTGCTGCGTTGCTTTTACCCTCCCCTAGGAAAGGAGCAACGCTGGGCGGCAGGCTTGAAGTCCAATTAACTGCTTAAAGCGCTACCGCATCGAGTGTTTAGACAGAAGCAAACTCGAGGGAGGACGAGCCAGCCGCCCCTTTGTCTTGGTTAAATCGTCGGCGAGGAGCAGCGAAGATGTATCCGCACGAGAAATATTCTTTATCGTCAAAAGCGCGACAAGCACGAAAGCTCGCCTTCCCCCCCGTCGCCTCGCCGCCCATTTGCCTAGAGCTCCACTACGATCCCCCCCCCCCCTACCCCGTGTTTCATGACTCCGCTGGGGAACAATGTCCTACCCTCCGCCGTTCCTTCGTGGAGCACAATGCGGAGGAGTCATTCGCGGAATTGTTGGCTGAAAAAAAAACAACGGACCGCGCCGCGTATTTAAGGGATTATTATTTTCGAAGCAACCCCCCTTTGTCGTCGGCCGCGAAACGAGCGGGAACTGGCGCGATATCCGCAGTGCGTATGCCGCACACTCATGACCCGCTTCGAAGAAGCTTTGAATATCTGGCGTGGAATAACGAGAAGCCATTGTTCCTTCGATGGTTCTCATCGGGGATGGCTGGTTACTTTTCCAGCGCGATGGGGGGTGTAATAAGGGCGATGTCACCCTGCGGACGTTTATGCGACGTGGTCCCTCATCCCTCTCGTTGACGGTAATACGCTTTCGCGGCGGGGATTTGTTGTTCCGTTGTGGGGGAAGTTTGTTGGGCACCTACGGTGGTGGGTTGTATTTTAACCAAGACCCTCTAGCTTCTCTTCGTGTTTTGCGGTGTAGATACATTCTCTTAAGTAGGTACAATGTGAATTGAGAGTGATGGAGTTAGATACGGGTTAGGTGGAGATAGTAAATGAGGGAAGGGAAGGTTCAGATTATTTTTTTAAGTCTTCCAGGAATCAGAAATTGTAGCTTAGAAATGATGGAGTAGAATTGGAAGCTGAAGGGGATGATAGAGGATGGTCGGATATATGTATTCATATTTGTACTCACAAGGGAACATCCCGAACCCGGAAATTCAAAAAGTTCTAAAACTTTGTGTATATGTAGGGAATTTCCTCCTGGTTATAACACAAAATCGGAAAATACCCGAATTTTTAGGAATTTAGTGAATTTGGGTAGCAAACAAAAATTCCGTTGTAATCGGGAAGGAATCCACTACATACGCACAAAGTTTCAGAATTTTTTAAATTTTCCGGTTCGGGATTTTCCCTTGTCAGCTACCACTTCGGTTAAAACTATTCACGAAGATCAAAGTCCGTTCATTGCGATGAATTTCCATTGCTGGAAAAATATAATATAGTGTCTCCTTAAAATATAAAAATTATCTACCGAGCCACAAATCTTGGTCATTAGAATCGTCAAATGACAAGGGAAATCAAATTTTGGTTAACTGGCACGGTCCTTTTCACTATTCGGGCCCAAACTGGTACCATCGAATAATTAAGTGAATCACACAAAATTTGGTATACAGGTGTTTTTTTCAGTCGCTGAACCGATTCCGGGGGTTATTTTTTTCATCTGACACCCCCAACTCCTAAAAAATAGAATTTAGAGGTGAGTTTGTCAATTCTTTATAAAACTTTTTTTTATTTGTGAAGTTTTCTTGTCTATAATTCGATTGTAGCAGTTACTTTTTTCAATGCCACCCCCAGCCCCCGAAAAATAAGGGTTTAAGGGGTTAATTTTTTAGTTGTTTTTATTTTCTACGAAACAGTTTCGAATAATTTTATACCTGAACTCTTCATCCATAAATTCCACCGAAGAGCTTTTTTTGATCTGCAAGTATTTTAATATTCGGCAGCCATTTTGGGTCAGCCATTTTGAGTCTGCCATATTGAATTTTACAATTCCGATGCGAAATTCAGATTCAGCGACCCCAAAAAACCATTACATACCAAGTTTCATTCAAATCGATTGAAAAACAAAAAAGTTATTCCATTTGATCGTATATGGTACATTGCAACCACTTAAAATACTTAAAAAATCCACTCCCCAATTAACATCCACCAAATACACTACCTAATAACAAAAAATTCTCTCATCCGCGTCATCTGCTAGAATGAACCGGAAGAGCGAAGTGAAAGATCGTATTAAGGCGTCAGGAAGATAAAAATCGTGTCGGGAGGGCAGGCTCGCGAAAGAACGCGGGTCGTTAAGACTTTTTCGGCCGCTACCTAACTTCGACATGCCTCACTTTGGGGAGCAATAAGCGTTCTTAGGGTAACGACACGCATGAAACCTCGCGGGAAACGCCGTGGCTCGAAGTTACGAGGGGCAGAATTAAAAAGTTTCCAGCGTCCCTCAGTCGTTGACCGCGCGGTAACGCCGCAAAAACTGGCCCCTTATCGTTGCAACGAGAGCCTCTTGATACCAGTTAGCCCAAGAAAGCCGCGCTCGTGGAAGTCTTTTACGGACGTTTCCCTGGAATCCGTCTCACGGGTGCTTGATGCAGCAGCCAGGCAGACTCGAGAGACAAGGCAGCCACTGTACTCGTTCCAATTGGTCCGCTAATGGCATGTGTAACTCGGTGAAACACGTATTCGTCGCGGAGGTATCTGGAGCAAACGGATGACGGCGTAGTCACGTATATACCGTCTTCCACGTTTGTTAGACGATCTCGGGACACCGTGAGCACTTGTACCAGCCAGTCGTAAACACTTTTGGCATTATTCCGAAGTTGGCGCGGCTGGTGAGCTACTTCTCGTGCTGCTTTCAATGCCGCCTGGTAGCGGGGGACTATCTAACGACGTGGGGGGGAGGGTGTAAAAATTGTGGGAGGGCAGGGATTATATTTCCAAGTCGATGCGAAACGAGGGATCTGACTTTGTATTTTCTTTTCAATTTTCTGGGGAAGATATGTCAGCAGGGAATTGGGACATTCTTTCAGTTATCTCTGAACTGATGTATTTAACATCGAGCCCGTCTCGCAGATAGGGTAATTCCGGGAGACGCGGCCCAGCTGGAGAGTTGATCAAAACAGTTGATTTCTAGAGAATTAATTGTTCTAAACCTTAACACATTTTTACATATACACAGATGTAGAGTCTGAATACAGCAACTCGACCAACTCTCCGGCCCAGCCGCGTCTCCCGGAATTACCCTATCACTTGCAAATATGGATAAGATTCATCCGACCCACTTTCGCATGCCTATTGATATCTGTAACTACTGATAATCCAGCTGCTGCGACCGAGCAATAAATCATGCAGTCGCGTTACAAGCAATGCACTCGAAACCCCCGCGAACACTTCGCGTACGTATTAACGCTCGAAATTAATTTGCCGAGCCATTAGTCAGCGCGTCCGCCTTCTTCGCGTTTCGCCATAAATCCCGACCAACCGACTGTCATCGTTTTCGTCCCAGTTACTTCGCCGAAGGCCAACTAGGTAGCCAGGCAAAGCGTGAATTCATCTTCGTGCAGCGCGCGGATCGCCACCCCCAGCGCTGGCGTCCTTCGTAGCACGTACATACTATTACGAGATATCGATGATCTCCCCGAGGAGATCAACGCGCGCCACTTGCCAGCGCGTGTCAGATTTTCCAGAGAACTTTCCTGATTTCAGCCTGCGGGAACGCGGCTCCCCCACTTAACGTATCGCGTTAGAAGCTTATATCGCCACGGATAGTTTCGAATGTTGTGCGAAAGCTCTCGCGAAACCTCGAGGAGACTGGCGCGGTATGAGGACAGTTAAAACTTACAAGCACGTGCACGCTCGTGCGGACCCGGCGTCTACGCGACGCCGCGACTGCAACCCGCTTGGCTGAAAGGGATCGCCGGCGCAATGAAGGCCACTCGAAAGCGCCGTTCCGCTCCCGTTTGTGACTCTTACGGCCCTACTTACAGTCTTCCCGCAGAGAGAAAAGAGCCATTAAGTGCACACGTGTATATACCTCGGATAGGATAAAATGCGCGAACGTGTCAATTACGCGAAAGCAGTGTAATAACAGTCGTTGAAGTGGAGGAGATCATCGTTCCAGACAGTCGGCGCGTATTGCGCCCGTTGGACGGAAGTGGACGTTTCGTAGGTGCTTTCGCGCGACGCTTGATTAAAAATGTATGACAGCGGCTTGATAATTTCACAGTGATATTATTAACGTCGTATATGACGCTTTTGGGGATAAGGTAATGGCGGGTTTTAATTAGAAACGCGAATTGGAGAGTCTTTGCGCAAAACACTATAAATACTTAAATTAAAAAGAAAATTATACTTTAGCGGAAAATCGTCTACGCCCTAAATCTTCTACTATGGTATTGAATTTGATTTTTAGCACTTACAGTGTTTTCTACAAGAATTCTTTAATTTATAGTATAGTAGACGTGTTTACGTACGTCTCTATGCGTTAGTTAAAAATTTAGTATTTTGCACAAAACACTATAAATACCTAAATTAAAAAAAATTATACTTTAGCGGAAAATCGTCTACGCCCTAAATCTTCTACTATGGTATAGAATTTGATTTTTAGCACTTACAGTGTTTTCTACAAGAATTCTTTAATTTATAGTATAGTAGACGTGTTTACGTACGTCTCTATGCGTTAGTTAAAAATTTAGTATTTTGCCCAAAACACTGTAAATATCTAAATTAAAAAAATTATACTTTAGCGGAAAATCGTCTACGCCCTAAATCCTTCTACTATGGTATTGAATTTGATTTTTAGCACTTACAGTGTTTTCTACAAGAATTCTTTAATTTATAGTATAGTAGACGTGTTTACGTACGTCTCTATGCGTTAGTTAAAAATTTAGTATTTATTACTTTCTCGTTGTGTAATTGAATTTTATTTTGATGACAAAATTAGGCGCTTCTGAATGAAACAATATGTATATTCATAAGGCTTGGTTACAGTTTACTAAGTTGCTGCAATGATTTAGAAAAGTTTCTATTCCGTTAGAAGATTTGCTCGAGGTCTTTAAACTTTGGAGTTGTGAATTGTGTGTGGTTTGAAAGGAAGGATGAAAATCACAGTGTTCGACACATAATGGCAGTTCCTATTAGCGTTTCTCTCGGCGTCCCTCTTAAAAAGGACCTAGGACCCATGCAGGAGAAGTTCTTAACGTAGTTATAAATTCTGATTGCAACCCGTTGCGCCCGCTCTTCCCGGGGCCATTTTAATGGCAATCTCGTGTGCCCATACTTTTATACGGACGTTGCTTTTTAAAGCTCCTTGAAATTCGAAACTTTTTACCATTTCCTCGAGACATTTTCCGCGCTGCCGGCCGGCGAGACTTCGTTCGATAAACGCTCGATAGAAGTTGTGCGACATTTCGTTACAACTTGAACTTGGGAAATGCGTTTTTGGCAGAAAAATGGCACGCGAAACCTGCATTCTTTTGTTAGCAAGCATGAAATCCAAGCCAAATGTTATTAAATTCGGTTAGAATAAACTCTGCTTCGGTCGAGAATTTCGAAGTGGATTTTTGTCGAAGTTAAAGTTGATTATTCACTTTCCGGATGAAAGTTCGGATTTTTCCCAGACCACTTTTCAGTCAGAAAATAAATTCCGTTCAGGTATGGGTTGTGTTACTTATTTCATTTCAGCGATTATACATGCGTTTAAAACACCGTGGTCTCTTGGGTCATTTCGATTTACGAGTCGACGTTTCTGCCGATGCAGCTTGCTACTGTGAAATATGCTCACTAAAATGAATTCTCTAAATAATGGAACGCGGCAGGGGAAAATGATAATTTCACGTGAACAGTCGTGACAATTCAGGAGATTGTCGGTTTGATTTTGTCGCGGGAAGGACCAGTTGTTAGTTATCAGCGTTGAAAATCATTTTTCAGGGTTGCTAACATTCGAGTATATTTATATTTGATTTCCAGTTTCAATTATTACCATTACTACTTTTATTTGGATTACTATTTACTCCCAAGCAATTATTTTCTCCATTAACGATTCACTAACAGCATTAACGATAATAAAATTGTACTCGTTTCTAAACGAAGCAATAAATACGTAACTGGACGAGTAAATTAACGTAGCTTGTTCCAGGTTGATGTAACGACCTTAAATATCCTGTAATTAGGGAAGTCATTTAATACGCTTTCGTTGAAGTAGCTTCATTAGTTGCTTCTTTAATTATTGGATCACGGGAACAGGTGCACAACGGGGACCCAAGGGCATTTTATTTAAAAATTTCAAGCTCACCTCCTGCATAATATCAAGTTATTAAACCACGCAGTACCTGAAATGAAATCTCTGTTATATCTGAAATACTTTTCACCGGGCGAAAAAAATATTCCAATCAAAACACATTCCATACCTAAACAGAACTCCTTTAACCAACCCCCAGCACCTGTCACGCAAAAAGAAACAGAAATAGAAGCAAAATAGCATCAAAGCAGGTCCCAGGTAGAAAGGAAATAAATCGAGTGACAAACAGACGAAAATGTCCGTGAGGAAACGATCACCGTGTGAAGGCCAATTCACAGGTTGCAATTCAATCGTCCGCATTCTCAGCTGCAACTCTGTCGCGCGGGCCTTGCACTTTGTCGATGCACCGGGGATACCTATGCAGTCGAATGCATCGCCTTTGACTGAAATCTCGTCGGACGCGTAAGAAATTGACTCGAACTCCTGGCTCTCGCAGGTAAGGGCTGCTCTATTCCCTGGAACAGAAGTGGGCGTTTTTGTATTTCACGGGATTACATTGGAAATGGATCCGACGTTATTCAACCTTCTCCGTCCGTTTTTGCTGGATATCGGGGAACGACGGAGCCGCGCGTTGAATTTTGTTGAGCAGCTATTCGCCTTTGATGCTGAATAATATTGCGAGCGCGTCGCACGGCTCGAGGCATTCTTATCGGGGGGTGTGACTAATTCGGAGTCGAGGGAATAGAAATTCTTGGCACTGGGGAACTGTATGAAATTCTTGGATAATGTACTGTATAATGCTTTACACGTTTTTTGGAAGTTAATATTCATTCAAGATTACTCGTTTTTAGAGGGCTGCAGATATGACATCCTGTGATATTTTAACAATATTTTTTGTGGGTAGGTGTTCCCCAATTTATTAACAGAAATTTTATTTGTTATTCTTAAATTGTGACTTATTTTTTGGGGACATGGGGGATTTTAGCAATAATAGCATCCGGGGGCGAATTTTAGAAGAATTATGAATAAATATAATTTTCACCATGAGAATGTAAAAGATAACTACGTAGCTGAGGTAATTACAAAAGTAGTCCGATTTCTTTTCAGTATTAAAACCTCCAGGAGTAAAAATGAAATGTTAAATTCAAATGTAGGTACTGTATGCTTTGTAGTGGGTACTTTCATAATGCATTCCGTACTCGAATTCGCGACTACTTCGTGCGTAAAAATGTTATTTGGTTGGATGTTTATGAAGTGTTGTTTACAAATTTGCATTAATTTCGTGGCAATCCACGTAACAATTTTTATACGTATGCTTTTGTACACGTCTAATGGAGAACCCAATTTCAATATGAAACTGTTGGCAGCATATTTCTCGTATTTTTCTGTCCCCCATTATAAATGACTACATCACATTCCATTAGTTTTATTTGACACACAAATCACGACAGTTGACTGCGTTCAGTTTACCGATAACACATATTTCCTTCCACGCAGGAAACTATGTATTGTCCAAAAAGAAACATTTCGTCTCATCATTTATATTTTACAGTTTCAATGTGATTTTCATTCCACTTTCGAGTATTAATTCATTGCAATTGGTAGCTTAATGGAAGAAGAAACACAGACATATTCGAATGTACGAATAAAATTCAGCTCCTAAATTATTTCAAGAGAATAATTCAATGTGGAAGGAAAGTTCAGAAAGTTTGTCGATCTAAATACATTTTTTCGGAAATTCTTAACAGCGAGCATTGACTTCGGTATCTGATAGGCATAGACAGTAGATACTCGTCGACATCACGAAGCTTCTACACGTTGCTACGTAACCAGAATATCCAAACAAGTAGTATCGATTGCAAGTAGTGCTGGCTTGAGCATGTATGAATCAGTCGTGCAGTGGCCATTCATTGATCAAACAATGCTCCCGATACAATTGAATACATTTGCACGGTAACTAGAAAAACTGGAATCCGCGTAAGAACTCCCCGAACTGCAGACGTTCTTGCAAATAACCCACAATTGTTTCTCCTTCGGATAGTCCGCGTACTTAGGTACGAAGAAACATAAACGTCCGTTCAAAATCAAAACTAATCATCACGATACAATAATATCGTTTAAAAATTTAAGAATGTAACTCCCAGCCCTGGCTTTTTTGCGCCCTAGGTGAACTTGCCAAATTTGCACCCTTCATTTATAATACATTTATTAGAGTTTTTTGACAACCTTACTCTGAACTTTTACTCGTAGCTTAAAACATCAATAGTACAACTTGTAATATTTAATTTTAAAAAATGGCAACAATGAAAATACCACTTTGCGCCCCTAGTCAACCAGACGCCCCAGGCATCTCCCTAATTTTACCTATTGTACACCGAGGAAATTTCGATTCGTAGCTCTCAGATTACAAGACAAACTTCTCTGACACAACCCCTTCCACCACTCCACGCAGAAGTAAGAAAAGTCTATACCCCATAAAGAACACGCAAACTCCACAAACAAGAACCGAAACACCTTCAGAATCCACTGATCAGGTGCTCCCCAATGGGAGATAATTCTACGAGTCTCCAGTAAGCAAAAGTTCATTTCAAAGCCGACACATCTTCCAGGACCACCTTGATATAGAGTCGCTGTCGCAGTTCCCGCTATCCCCCGTTTGTTACCCGAAAACCACCGTGTTCCATTTACCCCGTACGAGGGTATCCGGCGCGGGCACGCCACCGAAACGAAACTGGGTAACGAAATTCGACGGGCAATTAAGGGCCGGTGGAATATTTCAATGTCGATGGCGGTTAGACATCTCGCGCGAGTCAACGTTGAGGGCTCCACTCGTTGCCGCAATTACGCCCGTTCCTGAGCAACCATCCATATATCCGTACATTGTGTCTATCCAGCATGCATCTGGGGCCCCACGTGTTTCTGGATCGGCGGCTCGAACAATTGGCCGTGTTCTAGCCATTTCATACGTGGCCACCGCGCGATTCGGCGTCCCTAGTGTCGTTGATCCACGTTTCCAATTACCCGGAGGATATTAAAAAACAACCGCGCGAAAATGGGCGGGGTGTGGGGCCGTTTCGGCACAAGGAGGGATGGTGCGTCAAGGATTTCGTTTTCTGGCGGGTGAAATTATATTTGAAGCCTGTTGGAAGTGCTTTGAAGCGAGGCGTCGATGGACGAAGAAGTGTATGATGATTTAAAGAAGTAGTTGGAAGAGTATTGTGAAGAGAATGCATTGGAATCAACAGTATGGAAGAAATATCACAGGAGGAACATTTACAAGGGAAGTGCACTTTTTTCAAAACGACGAAACACGTGACTTAGCAAACTAATCCTTGTTGCTTCTAAAAAAAAGCTCGTGTCATTTGGACGAATTCTTAAAATGTTATAAACTTTCTTTCGTCCGCCACTGTAGAACAAGAAATGCACATAGTGGAAGGACAGCATGTAGAAGAATATTAGGAGGAAATATGGTGGAAGGAATATAATTGAAGAAACAACGACAAGAACCCTGCATTATTATTCATCTCGTGCAAAACCAGATAAACACACCTCGCGAATTGTTATTCGCTTCAAACGCTTCCTGTTATCTTCGTTTCATTCGAGTTATTTTAATTTCTTCATCCTGCCAGTCTGACAGCCCACACATGCTGAATAAAATTCTACTGAAGCTACCAAGGAACGGTGCTGCGGAAAAAATTCCTCATGTTTTATCTTTCTTCTCAATTTTTCGTTCGCGCATGGTACTCAATTACCGCGGAGGATTCATCACGCTGAAGCATGTTTTGTAGCATACAGACTGAGCTGGAACACGGGGCACAGCTGTAGGATAAGCTTCGGCTAAATAATTGCTGGGTGTCGCTGAAGCTTCTTCGGCCACCTCTGGCCACTTTCTTTTGCAACTCTTCTAGACTTCCAGTTATCCTGCGCTAAATTGATGGTGAGCACTTTGATGAAATTGTAGTATCATGTAGTTCGTTTTAAATTGGAGGGAATTTAAGTTACCATTTTGCAAGTTTCGAGTTTAAAAAATAGAGATCATTAATGTCTGCAATTTTCACCCATTTTTGGGAGAACAGAACACACGAAGGTCCTTCCTTTTATATTTTTTAATCGAAAAGAATTGATCATCCTAATCGATTAAAATATAACAGAACTTCGTATAATTGATCGTTTTGTAGATAAAAATTCATATAAATATAGAACCTGTTAGCTCGAAAGTGGATAATTGCAAACTCTGACAGCGTGTATTTTTTAAACAAATGCTAAACCAGCAAAATGATAACTTAAACTGCCTCTAATATCCTATGGACCACATCATATTTCAATTTCATCAAAATCCCTCACACCGAACTCAGAAAGTAATCGATTTTGGGTGAAATAACTCCTTCGTCAAAATTAATTTCATTCTTAATCAATTAAAGTTCGAAAGGTATAAAACCTCATGTATCGAATAATACAATTTATTATGCTCACACTTGTACAATTAATCTCGCAGAAAGATCAAATAAAAAAATCCTACACAGCTTCCTGAACAGCTAAAACGACACGATTCACCAGCAACAATCAGCAATACATAACAGACGGCGAGACAGCTTCTGTCTGTACCCCGCCATGATCCGTCTATTGATTGATGTTGATATGAAGTGGTCGATCATTTACCGTGACACTGCACGCAACACGGAAACCGCCGTCTGATTTAGATCGATGTTCTAGGGGTAACTTGGAGTTGAACATAGGTACACAAACATCTCACTTGATTACACGGAAAACTTGGCGTTGCCCGTCCGCGTGGAACACGAATGGAAGAGGAAACTTTTCACTCTCGAAGTATATAAGTAATTAAATCTCACCCGCCCCTCACCCACTTTACAAAACAATGGGAGGATAAACGAAAAAGTTACGATAATCAAGAAAAAATGCTGTCACTTCGGCCTGACCCTTGCCTCAATTCTCAGAAGTAACCTTCATCTTTACTCCAATCTCCTTAACTTCTAATTTCTAATTACTCCACCCTCCCTGGCAATTTCTACCCGATAATTTCCTTCACAACATCTCACCCACTATTCTTCCTTTTTACCTTCCAATCCACCACTTCCTCGCCGAAAGCCAACGGTATCAGAAAAAGACTGGCTTCATCTTAAGTTTTACTTCGACGCGCGATTACAAAATGCTCGACAGGAACGACTCACCATCGTCTGAAACCCATCGTGAGGACGTGGAGGCCGAGGTCCTTGCGCAGCGTCGCGTCCGCCTGGCGCGTCGTTTTTCGGTGGCGATGGCGCGCATTCCCCTGCACCAAAAAGCCACCGATGCGATGGGAGAATGCGCTCCTTAGGACCGCGAGTTATTTTAAGAGAACTGGTTTGGTCGCCGTGCTATATTTACTTTTCTCCGCCACGCCAAAGTCATTGACAGCGTCCTCTCGCCCGGACCTCGCCTTCCTCGTCCTTCGAATTCGCCTCGATCGGAATCGACCTGGACGGCCGCGCGTCGATCTCCACGGATCGGGGCCGTCTGGGTTCACGTCAATGTGTCATGCTTCCTTGAGCTTTAAGGGCTTTCCAAGTGCCCTCGACCGCGCTGATCCGTTAGAGCTTGTGGTACAGCTGGTGCTAACGATAATGTTGACGATGAGTAGCGATAGTGCGGGCGGCTTCCCTCGATTCAAGGAGGCGGCAGATGCGAGGTGCGTTTCGAGTGTACGGCGAAGAGCTGATAGTGTTGCGGGGTTAAAAGGGAAATGGCCCAAAAATTAAAGTGGGGCCGCGGAGTGGCCGGCAAATCGGATTTAGGGTGTAAAGAAATGTCTAGCCGGATTCAGGGTACATGGTCCTTGAAATGGAGTTTACTGTATCGTCGCATTCTAGAATAAGGTGTAATTGTTACTGTGCAATGTTTGGCACCTTCGTGATTCTTTCAAACTGCTGTAGATGGCTACCTTTGAAAATATCCGATGCAAAATTCAGTCGGAGAACGTGGTGGAATATGGAAGCCAATGCAACGTTCCCAGAAGTTATGAAAGTTATATTAGACGGCCATTGTAGATGGCTTCAATTTTTGTCCCGGGGGGTGCCTACTTTTCAGACCTGGGCGAGTTCCTTGCAATTGAAGAATATTGCTGCGATAAGAATAGCTTGATTTGGTGAAGATATTAAGATTAAATTATAATTTTAAAAGGTTATGTTATATAGGATGAATAATATAAAGAGAATTTCAAAGAATCTGTTACTTACTATAAAGTTATATTAAGCAGAATTGGAGTTTAACTTCGAACTCGATTCCTTCGTACGTTCCTTAGGAAACCCTTTAGGTGTTAGATACTTGGCAAGATATTACTGGAATCACTGAACAATGTTCAACGTATTCCACATGCCTGCTTCGAGATTCTATTGTTTTCTAAGTCATAACTTATACAGGGTTACAGTGATTCATAGAGTTGGGGTAACAAGGCTAGCCTGAAGCATCTACAAAAATAAACAGTAGGTAAAAGATACGCGGAAAGAAATCGTATAAAAATAAAATACGAGGAAATAAGAGACGCGAAGAAAACGTAAAGCATAAAAATTCTAATTTCACACAAACTTTATTTGCCTTTTGAATTTTGCTACAAGATAAAAATCTATGAATTTCTCACCTACATTTTTCATTAATATTCCATTTCATACTATATTTCATGAAACCTACGAGAAACATTAGAAGCGTTACTTCCTTCTCTTTTCTTTCCCAGGAATTCAATTTGGGAGTAAAACGAGAAATTTGATTATCGGCGTTAATTTTATCTAAACCGAGGTGCTTACCAGTGAGGAGTACTTTAGATTCCAGGTCAACAAGATTAAACTGTCTTTGTTATTTTCGTAAACGTTTATTCTGGCTTTCCTACGTATTTTTAGCTATGACACTACTAACTACAATGTACTAAGGCTTCCACCGCTTACGCATCCGATATCTATTCGTATTAAAAGGAACTTCCAGCCACGCCATCGCTTGAGCACGCAGAATATTTACATCAATTATAAAATTCAATACAAATTCAATCCCTTATTTCAGAACAAGACAAAGGAACATTTTTAATCGAATCTACTCATTCAAGCTGAAATGTTCATTACACATTTTCAATTAATTCTTCTACAACCACCTCCACTCTGGTTCTGCAAATATGTCAAATTCAGCCCTCCACACCTACACGCACAGATACATCCAGTTATCATATTAGACTCGGCTTCGTCTCGCAGTTTAAACTGTCAGCACAGGGTTTCCCTCGAGAATTCGCCGATTAGTTTGCCAATCTGTGTCACGTAACTCGGGAGATTTAAGTGCTGTGGATCGCTTCTAGACAGACGAACTTGAGAGCCGAACGTAATCACCTTCCGTAAACAGGTGATTCCTAATTAACGGCCTAGTTCATGCATACACGTGTGAACAGGGTGGGGATCGCGATTCGCTTATCACTCAGTGGGATGTGTTCACTGGACTTTCCAGATATGTATCGATTTTCTGGAGCGAGACGATTAACCGCTTTAACCCTTGCGCGGCGAGCAGTTCGGTGCACACAGTCCATTTATACTAGGCTGGGCCGAAAAAAAATTTTGGATTCTTTCCTCGTCATAGTGAAAAAGGTGTGAGGTGTGTCCAAAAGCTCGCTGATTTTTTTCAGAATTTTAAAACTATATTTAGCCAACGAGACGCAGTGAAACATTGAGATAATTGAACAAAAAAAATTTTGGTTACTTACTAGCTTGGTAGAAACCGATTGCGCCCTATGATCTACAAAAACTATTAATTTGAAAAAACGACACCTTTCACCCTGCCGGGGCGCGGCTAAATATAGTTTTAAAATTCTGAAAAAAAATCAGCGAGCTTTTTGACACACCTCACATCTTTTTTTCACTATGACGAGGAAAGTATCCAAAATTTTTTTTTTCAGCCCAGCCTAATTTATACACACCTGGAAGTAACAATTAAATCGCTGTAAAAGTTGGTTCACTTTATTCAACTAAAGACTTCATTAAAAGTAAAAATATGTTACAAGTTCTTTTAAGGGGTCTCCCTGCGTAATGCGAAGGAACTTCTGCAGCGACCTAATAATATAAATCATAAACCTCGTATCTGCCATTAGAGGGTTGAACATTGTTCAGCTATCATTGGAACACAGTTCCCCGGCGAAGAAACCAGTTGGTCCCAGCCGTTCCGTCGCGCGGCCGTTAATCGGAATTATCGCCGTTAAATCGGCTAGAAGCGCGGCTGATAGACGGTCCAGGTGAAAATCCAGGGAACCGCCGCCTTTCTCCGTTAATCTCTCGTTACTGGCGTCGAGGGCGAGAGCCCATTATTGATGCAACGCTCTTTGGATCCCGCGCCGCCTCGAGGCACGTCCTGACGCCACAAACGGCATAATAATTTATGTATCAGGTTCGCGACGGTCTAGTTTCGCCATTACTCTTCTCCGCACACTTGCTGCGCCCTTTTCCCCGTCTCGCCTTAACGCAGGCCCAGCTGTGCGCGGAGAATGGCCCTTTTGCTCGGGGAAACGGCGCGATAGGCGTGACGTTTAAACGATGACGGATGGAGGAGAAATTGCTACGAAGGGCTGTTAAGGTGCATTGTAAATAGCGGGTCAGAACTGTGAATGTAACTGGGCGACAGAAGCCGTAGGAAGAAACGAGCGTTTCTTGCCCCTTTTCCATCAGTTCCAGCGAGCGTTCGAGTTCGCACCTACTTGCGTCTGCACACCCGGAACACTCCCTGCGCCTCTTCCTGCCACTGCCTCCCCAAAACGCAGGAGGGAGTTGTATAATTCACTCGTCCCCCAACCAGAACACTCACGAGCAACTACTAAATCCTGGAATCCCCATGAAACTGCATTAGACTAATGGCAAGGTCCACGATTGATCCTCTGTGGATGCAAGCTGCGTCGCCGACATGATCGAAAGAGGTATTTCACGGGCTGTCGTGCGCTGGGAGGTGTATCGTGTTTAATTATCGGATATCGGCGCTCCCTGTTGCTCGGTGCAATTCTAGGGCACCCAGACGAATTCCACGGGTTTTCTCCGGACAGTGGGAGTCGAGCGTATTTCTGGGGAGGTCTTCTGGAAACATTTTCCGCCGCCCTGCGGACCGTCGTCATTTGCCACCGCTCTGTGCGCGTGCACACACAGCGTGTAAGGGCGGTGGGATCATGTGCACTGCAGGCAGTCCGCGGCAAAGTGAATGTCGAGCGGAGGTGGCGATGCTCGATTACACCGGACACTTGGAGAGTATACTCTGGAGGAAAGCTCTTTCGCAGCTGCGAGGGAATTCGGGGGGCAACGATAACTGTCGGGGATTTCCCGCGGCCTGGGGTTTTATATCCTTGGTGGGGAGGGGGCTCGTTACTTAAATCGCGAAACCCTCCCTAATTGAATAACAAGAAGACGCTGCGAGGGGAAATCGAGCGAAATGGGACGCCGCGCGACAGCGGTGGCATTTTATTTGGCAGGGCTAGGTGGGGAAAATCTTTGATCGCTGCTAATCGCGCGAGACGAGGAACTTTTATCGTGCCTGCGCGGGGGAGTTTAATGAAACTACGAAAATTGAGGATTTTCTGCGATATCCATTGTCGTTATGGAGAACTGTTATGTGAGTGAAGTTATGCAACGTTATTTTTTAATTGAGAGATGGAAAAGGATGATTGGCAATTTGGTAGTAGTACCGTATTGATTTTGGAGTATTTATATAATAGGTAGTAGGGGAGAGGTGGGATGAAAGGGACATGGTCATTATGTCAGAGATAAAGGATCTGCCCAGGCCAAAAGTGTTTTTATTTTGTAGCCGCATTCATTCATGGATAATCAAACCAAATTTCAAGCCGCTATCGTAGACAGAAATACACGATTGAATTTTTTTGAGGTTCAAACTATAACTTTTAGTATTTTCTTGAACTGTCTTGTGAAGTGCTGTTACCAGCGACTAATTTCTCTATTACTGCATCTAAACAGGTATTTATTTAAGAATGATATCGTATAATGTCCGATCCTTCTTGTGTCATATTGTAATTGTAGGAATTAGATTTTCAATTTTGCTGCCTTATTTATGAAAGGGACACAGCAAAAATTTATGAAGGGGACGTCATTTTCATACCTGTCACCTTCGAAACCTTACTATTCTTCACTTGTTTCAGTGAAAATATGCCACCTAAAATTTGGGTTAGGATGCCATTAGACAATTCATTATTTATAGCTATTAAGATCATTTAGTTACATAAGCTTAAGTGTTGAGTTTTTAGTTCCTATTACGAATTAAAATAGCTACTGTGATTTCGGTACCTGCATAAACAATAATTCAAAAAATGATATTAATATTACCTGGTTTTGTTACACTGTCCCATTCATAACCACCCATGTCCCTTTCAATACAGCCAATTTATGAAAAGAACAAAACACACCTTTTTAGAAAACGAAAAATATGACATGTAAATGTAAAGGGAAGCTTAATAGGCCCGTTTATTATTATAGCCAGATAACTGGCCTTTTTAATGTTACCAATTAGAACTGGAATGGTTATTTAGTTTTTTTAATATGTGGTCCTAAAAACAAGTGTCTCTTTCATCCCACCTCTCCCCTACTTAGCTTTACTACTCGGCTTCGCCCGAAATTTAGATTATAATTTTATAAATTTTGTTTTGTGAAAATAGTCACATTCATCTGGATTAGCTAGGCATAAAGAGGTGGGACACATTTCGTGACCCCAGAGATTACCGTTCAAAAGTTTTTACGCGACAGACAAACACACAAACACTTTCTGCTTTAGGTACATATTAAGATGAAAAGGTTGTCAAAATCCTAACACAAACCGAATGCCTCAGTCCTTGTAAAAACTAAAGAGACCTGTAACTGGGATAATAAACATTTAAAAAGTGGCTCAGAAACTTCATAAACTAGCCTACTTACCCTTAAAGTATCCAAATTGTGCCAAAAATCTGCCATAACTTGAACGAATAGAAAAATATATCACACGAAAATACCACAGCAGAATGCAAAGACTTGCGGGAGGGGCTTGAGGTAATAACTAGACGCCAACATCCGCAAGTCTGCCAAACATTCCGCATTCCGTCTACGCTATCCTGTTTAGGGCGCCTTACATACTCTGCCGTGCTTTTCTTGTCATCTTCTTCCTCTCCACTTTCTCGCCACTCCTCTCTTTGCCCAACTGGCGACTGCTTCCGCGCGCATAAATAAAATAAGAGCCCTCCGCGACACTCGGCGGACCCTAACCGCACGAGTTACGTACCCGTCCAGCAAAATTGATATGTCACCGACAGCGTTAATAAAGTTAATCGAGGATGCAAAGTAAATTAAAGGCGTCACTGCTACGACGCAATGTTAACAGGAATGCCTGAGCCGTGGCGGAGCTCGGCCCATCAACGACTTACGCCGAAACTAATTTTCGAGGAAATAGTACTATAGACATAGAAAACGGTAACATTGAAATTGCACAAGATGCGAAAATTGAAAAGCTTTTAATGCTGTGGGTGCTCTGTCATTGAAAAATGGGTGACACCATTGGACTCCCAAAAGTGAAGGTGTTTATTTCGATACAGGTCTTATCTATCAAACGAAGATACTGCGATAATATCTTTATTATATTTGATCAGTGTATCGAAGAATCTTACGTGGGCCTCAGATAACGTTTTCACAACAAGAGCCCTGGAATTCATAATATTGTTTCAGGGACAGTGTTCCATGTCTTTTTATTCAGTGTTATCTTGAAAATTTCTTTCAGAAATTCTTCAAAATCCGAGTGAAGGTATAGGGAGAGGTAGGATTAGGGAATTCAATCCCGGGATCCCGGCTGTCCTTTTTTATTCTAAAACTCTCGGGGTTTGATATATCAAGTTATAACTTATCCCGAGAATTTCGCGAATTTTTAAAAACATAAATTACTTTATGAACAACTGAAAAATATAAAAATGGAATCCAAAAATCAGTCGGGATCCCGGGATTGAATTCCCTAGGTAGGATCCACACGTCTCTGATCTACAGTGTCACCTAAGTTTCTGACGAAGCTTATAGGCATTAGGGATACTCTGTTGCATCGGGGTGATATTCGCGCGTTCATTTCCCCGTTGATTCCTGGTTACGGTGCATTCTCCCTCGGCGCAGGGCAACGCGCCAAGTTGATTTTGATCTCGGACAGGCACGGCCGTTCTTGTATAACACTTGAGATCCGTTGTGCTCTCGTGACCGTTTGTCCTAGAATCATGTCATGCATGCAGCTCATTGTTGGATCCCATCGACACGTTCCCCTTTGGGTGCATCTCGCGCGCACCGCCAGAGCACGCCGATCGAGAACTTTGATTCGGGGGTACGAAGTTCCAGGTGCTCGTCGATTACCCCGGGAACACAGTTTCTGCTTCAGACCGTAGCTTTAACTTCTATCACCCTCCTTCGACCCGCGTGAATGCGTGTTCCCTCCAATATGAAATACCTAATTCTGCAATAGCTAGCACCTAAAACAGAGAGCTTCAATGATCTTCATCAGCCCGACAGCTAATTAAGTACCATTACACTGGAAATGAAGTAAAATTGAAAGAGGGACCTTCGAACACCTGCAAACATCTTCGCACGAAAAGCACACTTACGCAGCAGGATAATTCCATAGAACACTGTCGTACCCACGCAGGCTTGACAAAAAAGTCCCGGAGGAATGCCGAAGCAGTTGCACCAGGCTCGATTTCAGATAAACGAGCGAGCCTGCTCCTGGCCCGGCGCACAGAAGCGCGAAAACGGAAGTGGCCGATGATCGAGGGGCCGCGAGTTTCGCCGTCGCTTCGAGGCACTGCCAATCGAAGGGTCGCTGTTATCTTATCCAGTGGAACATGTTGCACGTGAACTCGTGCACACGACATCGCACAAAAGCGAGGTAATGGGCCGCCTATAACCGCGCGAGGCGCTCGGAATCGTAGTGCGCCGCGATAAACTCGCCGATGCCCGATGGAGAGGGGCACCGATCTGCGCGCATCCTCCGCGTACACCCGTTACTCGAGGTCCACGGTATTATAAACGACGCGGCTAATCCAGCCGAGAAATTATTTCCGAATAGCTCGCGGAATGACGCGTTCGAGCGGCCTCGGCGCCGGGCGCGCGATTTATTTCCCGCCGGAACGGGCGCAGCTTCGAAGGCATTAAATTTCCAGCCGCGCCGAGGGGAGTCTTTAAATCTCGAGGGGGGTGAACGGAGTTGTTTCATTTATCAAAAGGACAACGGGGAACGCGAAAGTTTGTAAATCCCTGGAATCCCTCGCAATGTGCCCTGCGAATGCCCGCCACATTGTCGCGGTAAATCGTTGGTGGGGGGGGGGGGGGGGAGAGGGAGCGACATATTGGAAACCGATGAAAATTAATTAACCGTTCAGTACGGCCAGGTTAATAGTTGTGAAGTGACGTTTCCACGGGCGCAGCTTGTTCCGCTTGGAAAGGAGCGCTTTTCGAAGGCAGGGACCATCGGAAAGGAGATTTAATGCGGCTTTGCGTCGCGCGTGACACATGTGGGATCGAGGCTTAACCTTTTGGCGCGCTAGCTGCGGGCTTCGAAAGCCGCGCACGTCAGAATTCGGGGGGATAACCGAGTGGCATGTAAGCACGAGATAATAGCAGGAAATTCGTCGGACAAATCTGTTTGTCCGACGCTCCAGGAGCTGTTTTTAACGCGGGACTTTGATATCAGAAAATATTCACGGAAATAAACACTTGAGAATCACGGCATGATTTGCAGTCTAAAGGAAAAGATTTACAATGGTATTAATGATGAGGCGTAATTTTTAGGAGAATTTTTATCGCATCAACTTCTTGAGTGTAGCGATTGTTGAACTTTAACGTGCCATAAATTGTTTATTTTTTTTAAATTAAAAATTTTAGGCCCTCAGCACATAATGGCAATATAATTTTACAAGAATGTAATTTGACTTTTTTTTAATAATACCCCTAAAAATTCCTAAAATCATTTATTTTCGCCGCGGTTAAACGTGTGTAAGCCATTAAGAAGCGCATTCTCTATTATCGAAATCTTTTCGAACGATGACGGCGGCATTTCTGTTTGGAAAAGTGGAAAGACCTTTTGTGTAGGCTAGATCGGGTCTCTCTCGGATAGGACAAACTTCCTCGTATGTTACTTTACCCATATCGGCAAGAAATACCAGGACACCGAAGTCCCAACACATAAAGCTGGAGGCGATAAACCTTATAGTGAAATTCCTTGGCACATAACTGGTGGAAGAACCGGTACACCTCGTTATGCTCTTACGCTGAACTCGAACTGTCGTCGAATACTCGGCAGCTGATAACATCTTCCTAGTAACGTTATCGTTGGCTACCAAATGGCATGTGTGAAGAATCTCCGGCCGCAACTTCCCAGCACCTTTCACTAATCTTATCAGCGAAAAAACTGGCATACAGACACGAATTTGCAAGTGCACTCCTCTCTATGATTTATGGCCTTGCCTAGTTTCACCTCCAAAGATCTTTTTCAGTATTGATCTGTTTTCCTTACAAATATTTAGTTATTGACTTATTGTTAACTTATCTATGAAACTATCATAATGTGTATGAGGAAGTCATACAATTATTTGGATATTATTTAGCAACTATAGTTCATGATCAGGACCATTACATTGGTGAAAACTAAACAAGTATTTAAGATTTTATTATATTTTTCATTATAATTGTTTCTGCATCTATTAAGCCGGAAATGGTCATAATAAAATCATAATAAAATATAAAACAAGCACAGCTTAGCTTAACTTTTGGTGAAACGGTTCCATGAGCTAATTTTTTAAAACTTAGCATCGCATAAATTAGCTTAGCTTTCAGGTGAGTTCTCGGCTTTACACGTGGAAATAATAATTTCTCAAGGAACCTATCCACGACAAAATTCATTTTTCACGGTCATTCTATAGACATACCTCGTTGTATAAATAGAGAACTAGATAAAATCGGGTCTATCGGCTCAATATCGGTAAAAATTGTTACAAATCACATGATTCATCGACACGTTTGATATCGCGTGTGCGAAATTGCGAGTATTCGAGCTTCGAAAATTTCTTACTGTGGTTGGAAATAATAGCGACGTGCACAGTTTTTTAAACGAAAAAGAGGCACTGGAGTAAATAAGTTGACATTGAAAGTACCAGAAAGAAACTCCGCTGTTTGCTGGTCATGTGGTTTTCAGAGACTACCGATTTCTTTGCTAAATTATTAACCCCTTGTGGTTTGGAGCAGAGATACTCCCAGTAACGTTCTTCCACCTGCAGCATTCGTGGCACTCTAGGTTTCAGTTGCCAGCGTTTTAACGAAAGTAAATGAAACGCGCATTCTTTGCCACAGAATTATGTCCCCGAAGGATTAAAAGCGCCATAACTTTTGCGTACGTTCGCGAAGCTTTTTATTTCGCAAGGTAAATCAGTTGTTTGAATTAGATGTGAAGATGCAGAAGAATGCAGGTTGTTTCAAAGAATAAAAATGAAGGACAGGCATATTTTTCGTTGAGCAGTACTTTTATTAATGTTGTACAAAAAAAGTGTGCGAAAGTGTTCTTTTGAAATGAGGTATACTCAGCACTTTTTATAATTGAATAATTACTATAATAACTTCTAATTTATTTATTGCACTGTATTAATGTACCTATTCTGTGTGTTGCAGGTAAGGAACGCTCGTAATTAACACTTCATTCGAGGCTCAGAAAACGGAAAATACGTTCTACGAGTAAGTGAATCATCCCGTGCCTTTTTGAATAGTTTTTAAACATCTAAGGAGTGGTAACAGATAATCCCTATAAATATAGTGATAAACATGCACAAACCTAGAGTCTTCAAAAAATTATTTACAAATTTTAAAAATTTGCTTCGTTAACTACAAATTTTAATAAATACTCTTGATTTTATTATAGGCTATTACTGTTTACACTCCTCAGAATGATTCTTATTCTAGCTTAGCTACACATCAAATACATTAAATTCTACTGCACGAATTAGGAACGTGTATTCAATTCTGGAGAATTATTTAAATATCAGAAATGGAAGACCATTTCTGGTTTAACATAGAAATTGAATTGCTGTGGAGAGTTTCAGGCTTGCCTGTAGCTTTCAAAGTATCGGTCACTCTGTTTAAGCAGGATCTTCTCCAAAACTACATTCCTCCATCTAGATCCCCTTTTTGTAGACTACTATAATTTGCAATTCAATTAACTACACCTCATTTCACAACTCATCCTAAGTTTCATTTCGCATAAACAATGGTCAATGGTACAAGCACGTTCAAAGCTTCCAGATTCTCACATTCATGTATATTTACATCACCAACACTATCTCTTGCCTTTGAAAGCATCCCAGTAGCCATTGCAATCTAGGCACAAATGAGTACAAACAAATTCTCGAATATAATCTCGTAAATGACTCAGCCATGTTTTAGAAAATTGCTTCAGATAGTAAATTACTTCGTTGCTTTCAATCAACATGTAATTCCTGATTAAATGAATGAAAAACTGGTTTGCATCGTCACTGCAGAGTCAATAATTTACCTAGAGCACAGGGTTTCTTGTCGATGTAACTATACTACGACGGAAGTGGTTTTCAACCGCCACAGTGGTCCAGGTGCCAGCGTGCTGAATAACGCCAGTCCCACAATTCCAGTCTTTACTCGCCTCCAGCGAATTATTCCTCTCAACTTAAGCTCTCGGATGCGTTCAACTAATTAACACGTTCGCTACCACGCGTTCCAAGCACCAGCCATCGCATTTTGCGCTTCCCATCGATAAAACGGGGTCCACTTTTTGCAAACAGCCTCGTCGACATTTAGAATACCAAGTATTCCCTTTTACATCCTTTCAATATTCACCCAAAAACATTTTAAACTGTATAAATACGGATGTAACGAACAAGAACCACACCTTGAACATGGATTACGTTATTCTTGAAGAACAATATTACGGCAAAACTACAGAAGAACGTTAAAATATTTAGCAGTCACAAACATAACGCAAACATTGCGTTAAAGGATATATCTTGAATTGCTTTCGGTTTTTTGCAAATACATTAAGGGGACCTCCCACCCTTGCCCACCTCAAAATTACCAAAAATGAGGCTCTTTGTTGAAAAATTGCAGGAAAAAAATTTAAGACATATTGAAGAAAGTGGATATATTTCTGAAAGTGCTAGCCTTACACAACATAAAAAAAAATAATTCAGTCTTAATAGGCGCCTAATTTCACTCCCTTGACTTTAAAGGCGTTTTTCTCAGTTTCACTATTTTTGAAGTTAGCCGCCATGATATCTCAAAAACGTCTTGAAATTTTCAGCAGAGCTTTGGCATACCCATAGCTACGATGTGATCTACAATCATCATTGGCAAAATTCTACAACCAGTTTATTAAAGCATTTATAAACTTTTAGTTTTTCTTTAAAATTATAAAATAGTTTCCAAACATCAGAAAAGTCGTTCAAACTTTGTCTATTGGATTGAAAGTAGGTCACATCGTAGCTATGGGTGTGCCAAAGCTGTGCTGAAAATTTCAAGACGTTTTTGAGATATCATGGCGGCTAACTTCAAAAATAGTGAAACTGAGAAAAACGCCTTTAAAGTCAAGGAAGTGAAATTAGGCGCCTATTAAGACTGAATTATTTTTTTTTATGTTGTGTAAGGCTAGCACTTTCAGAAATATATCCACTTTCTTCAATATGTCTCATAGTTTTTTTCCTGCAATTTTTCAACAAAGAGGCTCATTTTTGGTAATTTTGAGGTGGTAAAGGGTGGGAGGTCCCCTTAAGAAGAAAGTTTCACGGAAAACGACTGCCTAAGTAGTCCCTTCAATACAACTCACATCCTGAAAAATTACTTGACACAGGTAACACTAGGTACCTCGCACATTCCCTTTCTTTACGACAAACCAAGAAAGCAAATCCTCCCATATCATCATGTAAGGGAGAGTGGGGGAATCTCGAACACCTAAGCAAAAAAGCATACAAAACGAAAACTATGTGAGCAATGAATTTGTTCATTATTTACAAACATACTTAAACTATTCATTTATAAAGTACTGTGACGAATTTTTGAAAAATTATAATAAAAATCAACTTTATAGTAAAAAAGCAAAACCCTTGATGTTCGTGATTACTCGACTGCTACGGGGTAATCGCGAACAGAGTGCTAAATATCGCAGAAGTTGCACAGAAAGCGCGATTTCAATGGTCAACGCATAAAAAATGTTGCTACAACCTATACCTAAAGTATTTTTCAAATTCCTCTTCTTGTGCGTTAGAAACAAAATGCAATTTTGCTTTTTTTTAAACATTTTTTTTCTAAGCCTGTAATGAAGATCCAAAAATCTCTTTTTTAGATTTAAGTTTTATACATGCTGAAATTTCATCAAAATCGGTTAACGTTGCTAATTTCGAAGGTTCGAGATTACCCCATGCGAGGTGTTCGTGAATACCCCACGACATGAAAAAATAAAAAACAATTTATTTCAGAGGTTAGAATCATAATTCAAGCAATGCCTCGGTCACAAAATGTTGGTAAAAAAGTGCATTATTTCAACTAAAAAAACCACAATCGTATCATTAATTCAACAGTAATTACATGCAATTGAAATGGACAAAATATTACTTGAAACATGATGAAAATGATAGATTGTGTTTATCTTGAATAGCATGAGCGTTCTGTATTTAATCCTTTCTGCCCGGTGTTGGATACGACCTAAACTATTAGCTAGTGGAGCGGGAACATCGTTTTTATTTATTAAAACGCCGTAGCATCGCATTCGCGATTACCCCGCGTTCGTATTTACCCCACTCTCCCTTACATACCACTAAACCCAGTAAAACCCGAGTAAACTGCAAACAATCATAAGCGTCCGAAGCCACAGTTGATCCTAATGTAGTTGCATCCCCGTAGAAAGGATTTCCACTCATTCCCGTTTCTTCCTGGCCGTTGCGCCCGCTGGAAGCCCCATCTCCAAATCTTGCTCCACATCTCTGCACCTTGCCGTTCCCACGTGCTGGCGCACCGGTCCGCGTGCACGCGGGGCCACCTCTTCCAAAAACCTTGGAGCGTCGCGCCCCTGCGCCCTCGCAGCTGCAGGAATGCCGGAGGGGGCCGGGTCCCCGCCGGGCCCCCGTGCATCGCGATAAAAAGGGCCCGTAGTAAAATTCCTCGGCGCGCAGCGGACGAACCGAGGTGCCGGTACACGCCCCCACCTTACGGTCCCGAACGGTCGCCAAGTGGTCGTCGACAACTAACGACCCGGTACGAAGCTATACCTACTCTCCGCGAGGTAGAGCGGGCTTGGTGCACGCACCAACACACCGGCGGGCCGTGCTATAGTAAGCCAGCACGCGGCCACCAGCGTGCCAAGAGAGGTTTCGCGTCGGGCGAGCGAGTAGTCGCTGCCAGAGCCGCGGAGCTCCAGCTCAGCCACGCCGCCTCGCGAGACGAGCCAGCATTCCGAGCATCTCCTGGAATAGCCGAGAAACGGGCGGAACTCAGCGCCCAATCGCGTCTTCGCGGTTCCTCTCTGCACCCCTCTCACCTGGGGAAACTCCGAAGCGGACGTTCGAGGGATCGGAGACACCTGGTGTTCACCCTCGCGCTCCGTTTCTGCTGAGAAGCAGAAGAGAAGGATGTCCGTGCGTCACGCTGTCAGCACCGGGGGATGAAATTGTTATTTTAGACTTTCGAGTGTGTTTTAAAAGGTGCTTCCGCGTGTTTAAACAGTCTCCGTGGCTACTCGCGTGGCGATCGGTTTGTATCGGGTGATGTGTTCCATGGGAAGCTCGTCCGGTTAGTGGAACCACAGCGGCACGGCCGCCGAAAATTCCAGCAACCGAAAGCCGCCCGCCCCAGCCAAACAATCTCCCGCTTTGTGGCGCGGCAGGATCGAAGCTGACGGTTCAAAGGAGCCTCTCAATTTCCGTGGAGCAGTTTCGGGGAATTCGAACCAGGGGATACTTCCCATGAAGAGTGGGACGCATCCTTGCGTCCCGTCCGCCGTCACCGCAAGCTAACACTCGTGCCCGCCCGACCTATACAACCTCTCGCCACGGTCCCGACAGCGCTCGAACGGCTCGCCGAGAAGATTCTGTAAAACAGCCATGCATAAAATCATGGGAAAGTGGACGGTCCATTGAACCACTTGTTCGCGGTGCACCGAGCCTCATCTCTGGCTGGGAGCCTCGTTGCAAAACCGAGGACATTTGCATCGGCCGAAGGTCCGGTGATTCATGCGCGCTCGCGGCGCCGAAAATCTCCCCACCTGGCCCCGTCCAAGGACCTTCTCCGTTCGTATTGTCCGGAGGTTTAAAGCCGGGCGGCTCTCGTCTCGCTGCTCGAGCCTGTTAAATATCCACGGTTCATGGGAAGCCGAGCCGGCGGCTGATTCCTAACGGAGTGGAGCATTCGCCGCTCGATACGCCGAAATCAGGGAGAGAGAGAGAGAGAGAGAGAGAGGTCAGAAGGCCAGCCGGATCATAGGTGAGCAACGGAGGCTGGACCGTTAGCACGCATCCATGCGACTGCCGCGGTGTCATTCGTACGACGTCCTGCTACGCGCCACTCCGAATGACCCGACTTGTGCGCCTGCACACGGAAACCAGCCACGATGCCGCTAATTAATGTGTAATTAACAGATCGTAATCTACGTAATAAGGAATCGCCTCTGCTCCCCGAACGCGAATCATGGAATACCAAGAATCCAATTACTTCGTGCCTGTGACTCCGAGGCTCGATTGGCTGCTCCTACAGTTAATGATCCGACCGTTTGTTACCGTGTGAGCGTCGCGGACGCGTGTCGCGCCGCTGTGATTAATATTTCGGACTTGGAATTTCAGTGGGTCGATTTCGTCGGGCTCGGAGGGCAGGTGGAGATTCTCTAAGTGGCTTGAAATTGGTGAGCACGGACGAAGCTACACTTGGGAATCGTGGGGGATTGAATTATCTCGAAACTCGGATGACGGAGGATGGATTAAACAGGCTTCTTTGAAAGTTTGAGATAGATATGGAGAGGGAGAACTGTGTAGTCAATCTATGATTGAATTCTTAAGAGTCCACGTCTACTTGGTGGTTTACAATAATCCCACTATCATCAGCACCTAATCAAGCGTCGATTAGCCGGGCTACACTCGAAGGGGAAATTGCAGAAAAATACCAAACATCCGTGTCCGTGTCTGCGGGCGTCGATAGCAGATACGATCGGTCCGCCAATCGGGGCATCGATTACACGCCTCGATGGCAACGACAAACAGCGTCTAACTAACTGACCTCGTACTGGAACAGTCCAAAGGACGCCGATGAAAACAGTGAACCGGTCGACGCGAGCAGAGGCGTCGTCGCTCGCCGATTCGTTTCCCTGTTGCGCGCAATTAACAGTTAATGACTCGAGTCGCCGGCCGGATGGAAGTGGAGCATCGTGGGCAGGTACCGCGGGATGATAGCCCACAGGCGCGAACGAATTGTGCAAACAGCGGGGCATGAGACGCGCACCGTCGAAGCCGCCGAGGCACCGATGAAAGGACGACAGCTGATCCGCGGGCACGCGAATCGAAAGTAGAGGCACCGTGATTAAAGGAGCCACGGCGTATCATTAGCTCTAACGATGGAGAGGCTCCCATCGCTGGATTTCCGCGGCGTTTCCCCCGCGGCCTGTTAAGTCGATCGCGGCATAAAGCAGACGAGAGGAGGCTGACAGTGATCCTGGCCAGCGCTGTGGGACGCGTTTCCAAGCGGGAACGAACGTAATCGAGCCGAAGATTAAGGGGGACGGAGGATCCAGTGAATTGCGGCGAGGGAAAAGTTAAGGACGTTTATTCGAAGGGAACGGTGTGAAATATTCATGCGTCGAAGACGCCTCGCTCCGCTGTGAAATGCAGAGGCACAACGATATCGAGGACTGTTGAATAATACGCGAGTGCAGCCGACGGTGAAGCGATAAAAAGTTTCGCGCGATTCTCCGAGTGCAAGAATGGCCGAATTCACGGGCCAGCGGGCGAACAGGGATATTTGATGGAAGATCGAGTGTCGATGAGGAAAAGATGCGTGAGTATTCGTGGTCTTCGGGAGGCTGGTAGATTAGTGTCCGTGTAGGAAGGGGTAGTTTAATTGCTCTTTAATTTTAATATTTCGCAGAGATACATCCAACGCTTAAACTCACAAAATCGCCAACCTTATTGGTTGAGTGTAATAATTTTAATAATAATTTTGACCACCCACTCTCGTTTAGTGAAAATATAGAACTTGATAACGCGGTTAAATGAAAGAAAATTAACTGATCTGGAGCTGTCTCCTATTTGCAATATAAATTTCAAATAAAAGCGACCGCTTCATTTTGCTGCGGCTGTAGCAGAAGATTGTGTAGCAGAAGAAAGAAGCTTCCGAGCCATGTGGCGGACAGAAACGGATAGGTATAATCGGGAATAGGTGGAACGAGCAGCGGCGGGTGAAAAATTAGGGCGAATCAGGTAGCAGAGTGGAGAAGACGAACGCGGTATCCAGCAAATTTATACTTTTCCGCGAGAAGTACGAACGTAACGGTATATTAAATCGCAGTAATGAAAAAGGACGTAATAATACGTAATTAGTTTTCACGTGAATAGGAGGCAGAAAGGGAAAGAGCCAAGGACAGCGTAATAGAAATATTGCCCCGGGTGCGGAATGAAACGTGTGCTCGCGGTAGAAAAATAGCGGCGAGAAAACACAGTTATTAAGGGGCGAGGAGGGGGGGGGGGGTGGAAAAAAAATGAAACGGCGTCTGCGTTACGGCGATTAACTGTAGTGCCCACTTAAGAATTTCACATAAGAAACAGTCCCTGAAGGAGATACCAGTCCGCCCACCGTATTCGTTCGTATGATCGTTATGAAGGGAGAGAAAGAAAAAAGAAAGAAAGAAACGAACGGAACGAAATAGCAGTGTTCGCTCGCGGAGCTTATTGATTCATCTCTCTCAATGCATTATTCAAGGATCGTCACGAGATACAGATAGCCGAGCCTCGAATCCGAAAATATGTCTATGTCCGCTTGGACTTTTTAACATACGTTTGCGTAATTACGAACGATGACTCGATTTATAACCGCACGCGAGCCTGGCGCTCTGCTGGAATACAGAAACAATTGTTTGGGGAATTTATTTCAAACAAGTGCTTAGAGTATCATCGCGAAACCTGGAGGGTTTCCTTTACGCTGCTCAAACGAGGGAATTAGTGAAATTTTTTTGTAACAATAGTTCTTGTGAACAAAAGCGAGGAGCTTGAAATTTTTGCTCGACGTTTTTGTGGGATACTTTGGAGGTTACAGTTAGTATTTTATAGAGCTACAATGGTAACAATTTGGTTGAGTTTATTCAAGTCAGATTCCAATTGACGTGAATCTTTGAAAAGTACTTCCATTCGGTTCCTGGTTTACCACTTTCACTGGAAGAAAGTGCATGAATGTAACGGGGAATTAGGAAGTATCTAGCTATTGTTTCGTTTGGACATATTCATAGGGTGTAACTCATACTTTATAGCCACGTAATTACTACGGTTTATGATTTACGTTTCCGTAATGTGCTTTTTACGATCATTTTCAATTTTGACATATACATTCACCAAACCACTGGTTGTTGTAAATTAAGAAATGTATTCAGAAACAGTTACATTCAGGGGAGAAGGTCGTGTAAATTAAACGAAAATATAAACAAATTTTTTCCGTATGGTAAATCGCTTCTAAAACATTTCAAAAATATATTCTCAAAGTTATAGGCGGAAATTCAACTCCGTATTGATAATATAACCTGGTGAAGGAGATACAAGATTAAAGAGGAACTAATGAAACGTTCAATATTTCCAATAAGGGCTCGATGAAATTCTGCAAGAATTATATTATCGAGTGGCTATAAAGGAGCCATTGTTACATGGTGTTAACGATGATTACGATGATTAATAAGACTGGGGACACCGTCGCGAAATATCGACGATTACGTATCGCGTATCGTTAGTCGGTCCACTTTTCCCTTCTTTATCCGCATGCTAATGAGACGGAAAATAATAAATTTTAGTAATGAGCAGTTGCTGGACTAACAACTTCCGTGGCGGCACGTGAGAAAATGTTTAACGGCGCTCCGCTTGACTTATCCGCGAAACAATGTGTTTAATATGCGCCGCTGGCTTTCTTGATAGAATTTAGACGGATTAGCGGCTGATTTAAGCTGGAGGCGTGTTCCGTGTGTTTTCTCAATATTATTGGCCGAACGGTTTCCAGGAAACTCGCCGCAACGCCTCTAAAAATGTTGCAACAGCGAGGTAACGAAGTACGGTAATTGCAAAACAGGCGGTAAAGAGGGATTACGCGGTTGGATGTTCACATGCTCAGTGAATATATTGGAACGACGTTGTTTCAGTCTGCCTTGCGAATTTTCGATAATTAATTGCACTCGGAACGTTATTAAGGCGGACGATTGAATTTTGATTAGCACTTGAAGCTCAGCTGATTTCATTTAAATATTCAAACCTAGTACTTTTTCAGCTGTACTCCAAATTTAATTTAGGAATTATTGATGATTGTTTTGCGGAGGAAATCAACGCTTACAGGCAATATTTAAAGACGGTGCTCCTAGAAACTCACATGTCTCGGAAAATTCGAAAGAATTTACTTAATTAGAAATCACCTCGTTAAATAATAATATTTAAGTCCAAAGACACATTCGTTCTTAATAATTATCTCATCCAACTTTCAATACTTTTCAACAGTAAAACTACCAAAGAAATGTAAAAATAGCGCAGCAAGAGCTCACCCTGTCGGCAGAGGAGTTTCGTGAGTGACGAGCAGAAAATAGTTGGCATTGCTGTCGACGAATGCGAATGAATCTGAGCATTAAATGCTTATCGGGCCGCTCGAATCCGCGATTCATCGAACCGCAAATCCCACAGCGCAGATACCGAAATATCACCAGACGGATGCGGGGCGAGACACGTCGCTAAATAACTTAATGGCCCCCCGCGGCCTCGTTTTAAATATTCAATTTTACGAATTTCACGCCCGACACAAGGCTACGAGCTCTGCACGGCGCGGTGTTATGGGCTGATAATTCGCGGGTTCCGAGGATATACTTAATAGCGTAGCGGAATATATTAACTTGCGCTGCTCGTTCTGTATGAGATAATCGTGGATCGTATCCTCTACCACTTATGGATTAATTGACCATCGGCTAATGAAATGTAAAGTGTGCAGAAATTCAAGCGCGCAGGGTGGCTCTACGGGGATAGGTACAGCTCGTTTCTAAATGTAATTAGAGAAATTTGGGTGGAGGAATTAGTGGAATAGTTCGATGAGAACTACGTTGTTATAATGGAATATTTTCTACAAGTAGAACGAAAGTGTGACACGCGTTTCTTATTGTGCACCAAATTTCTCGCTTATTGTGAACGTGTAAATGCTCCGCTATTAAGGCGGGTTCCCACGCGTGCAGAGTGTTTGGCTGTCATACTGGCAATTTTTAATTTTTGTTAAGTTACAAGAAATTGAATTATCAAACTTCATGAAGAATTATGAACTAACAAAATACATTGCTTTCTAAATTAAATCTTCATTATCAACTAATTATTCTTATACAAAAAATCAATGCTTCTTGACGCTTCTTGATTTAGGGGAAAACTCTAGGAACCATTAACGTTAGTAACTCTTAGACGCTAAAAGTAATAGGTACTTCGTATCTAATAAGCGGTTTAAGTGTGTTGTGCTTTGGATACGTGGGAATATGACTTTAAGGGTGCGTTCATATGTTTCATGACGTTAGGGACTGTATTATTGTGTTTGGAAAAGGTTTTGTTAGTTTGTAATAGCATTTAGTATTGAAATTTTTAGGATGAGAAATGAGGATTCAACAAAGGGAACAAAGTGGAAAGGGGTAATTTCACACGCATGAGTTAGCGAAAACTGTTTCGAGGACAAATAGCCAGCAGACTTACATCCACATTTCGTGTTCACAATCCTTTGACACGTATACCATTCTTCTAAACGTCGAACAAAAGAATCTAAAGACCACGTAGACGCAATCGCTTTCCCAGCGTCTCTTCTCTAAATCACATAGTCAATTAACGTGTAATTCATATAGTCACGAACATTACGTCACACTGTAATCTCTCCTCTCCATTAACGTTGACAATTCCGCCAGAAACATATACTAATCATTATCCAGCGCAAGTGAAAGCCAGCACATACCCTCTTTAAATTTCTCCAATTCTCGGCAGAAATTATGCAAAATTTATCTTACATGAAATAAATAATTCACAATTATCGACTCCATTAAACAAACGTCACCAAGCTCAAATGCTGCAAAAGGAGTCAACACTTCGGGCTCCCTGGTTGCAACTGAAAACTAACAAGTTATTTATGTTATTCGTTTCGCAATCATCATTTCCAACCAGCAGCCTGAAACGCAATTAAATAAATCCTCCGCGCGCCCCCCGCCCCCTCTTGGTTAAAAATAGGAAGGGATCAGAACATTGATATTCCGCCAGTGCCTCCGCTAACGTTCCGCGCACATCCATATCCCGCGCGGAGGTTTCACGGGATATTTGCAATCGCGAATCGCCTCGTGGTCCTTTTCTGTTACTAGGCAACATCTGCAAAACAGCCAGCCAGCCTGTCAGCCCCCGCGTCGAAAACGTTTTATTGGCTGAATTTCATTCGTCGCCGACGTATCGCGAATAGCGCCGGGACTTACGTGGCTGCGAAATCGCGAAACGCTGACAGGTAATTCAATCTGATAAACGCGAGGTAGATGCTTCGCCGTCGGGGCAGGGGGGGGGGGAGGCGCGGAGGTTCGTGCTATCATGTAAATATTATTAAGCCAGAAGTCGGCGAGACGCGCCGTTCGCGACGACTAATTGAGTTTTCGACTCGACGGAGTTCGAAATGATTTTATTTCGTTGATTTACTACCGGTCATTTTGGATTCGTATTAGGTAACTATTCTACTATATCTGTTTTAAATGATGTTTTTTTTCATCCACTTGCCACTGCTCAAATACCTATAACATCGTGAATTTTACAAATTTCAACAAATCCCTTGAAAACACGTATTCTCAAAAGGTTGAACATTCGAAAAATGAAATAATAAAATCGATTATCGACCACAACCTCCCCTTAACTTACTCCCACCCTGTCACTTCTCGAACTCAATCGACCTTAAAAAATAGGGGTAGATAACTATTCAATATTGAATAAAAACAAACTAAATCACCTCCCAAAAGTTAATTAAAGATTATGAAACTAAATCTTTCAACAATTTTATTAAATCTTGAGAACCATCAATCTCAGAGACAATGCAGTCTTAGATGCACATTGCACTCAGCCAATCAGTTCCAGCAGTCTAGAAATACCTACACCAAACCAAACACCAATCAGTCCAGCCAACAATCAAGCTCAACTTCATCATCAACTGTGGTCCTCATCAAGAGTCTAGTCCGTTCCTAAAACTTCTCCAGTCCCTCAAGTGGTCCACCCAACAGCTCACTCCTACACCCGGAATCTCGTGTATGCAGTCCCCGCGAGCATCCATTTTACTGATCCGTGCAGGAACCCTAAGAATCTCGATACAGATCGTCGCTGTTCCACATGGATGTCTTCTAACAGGCCAATATCGCGGTACGTGGATCTCGATCCGCAGGCATCACGCTAGCCAGGCGTACCGTATCCAGGAGCACGAGCGTATATGTATATATGTGTAAAGTGTCATCCTCGCGCGCGCGCGCGCAGGCGCAGCCTGGAGCCGCACGGGTGCAATCGGGTTGGCGCATATAGGTGCAGCAGGCAATATCCGTGCAACAAGCTCCGATGGCTCGGTAATATGCAATACCTGCCAGGTCTGGCCACTCCTCATAAGATCGATTCGTGCAACGCGATACACGGCCGCGAAACCTCATCCTCTTTGGCCCGTGCGAGCCGCATTTTCCCATGGGGCGCCAGAAAAAATGCAGTCGCGCTGGTTGCGGATCGCTTTCGGGCTCCGACGGAGGCCGCTGAATAATGAAACGCGGTGAACTCAAGGTCGATCGCTCTCGTCGCTGGATCTCATAAAACTCCTCACAATTAAATCGCAATCTACGATTATACAGCGACTGCAAGAGCCAGAAAGAAAGATCTAGCTTTCCTGAGGGTTTTGGCAGTGAAGTTGTTTCCAAAGTAACTATTCGTGGACTCGCGGGCATCTTCGATGCTTTACAGAAGATATCGACTTGAGTCAATTACTGTAAAGTGTTAATTACTGGAGGCTGGAAAGCGTGAAGCTTTAAAGCGTCCTCTGTGCTTGATCGCACATATAAAAACTACTCTTTCATTCTCATCGCTGGTACCACAGCTCGTTAAAGCTTGAAGAGTTTCAATGATTACACTTACAAGGAGAGTGTCCCGGTGCCCGCCTCCGGTTACTTTGGTTTCTGGATATGTATTTTCATATAAAGTTTCACTCAACACAATTTCGTACCCCTTATGAAATTTGAGATCCCCTAAATATGAAAACTATAAAAGGGGCGCTATAAAAGAAACACGTAGGGTAAACTGTACTAATGCTGGCACTGCACTAATCATTGGCACTCCTGATTAAAAAGTCAAATATTAAGAAGCACAAGCTTAGAATGTACTTTTTTACAAGTTCTTATTTTTCTTTCACAACAACACTGCAAAGTCCAGTAGTTGATCTACACATTTTACATCTGGCAACACCACAATGTGGGACAAAGGGCTGAGTTTTAAGTGTTTTCTAAAAATTTTGATAAAGGGTAGCTAACTATATTTTGTTGCTTTATAACTAAATAATGGATTGAAATGCAGATTTACTAAGTGTTGTAGGTATTTAACCCTCTAGGGACGAGTGGGACTCCGGAGTCCCATTCAGATTAACACATTTTTATTTACGTTCCACCAATAAGATCGAGATTTGATAGGTATAGTGACCTTTAGTAGGCTGAGAAGAAACTGTTGTACCATCAGAACCCGAAATTAAACTTTTTTTGATATAAACAAATTAAAAAAAAAAATTAACGAGTAGTTTCCAAATCCGAAGTATAAAATAGACTATTTTAACGCTCAAAAAATTCTACATTAAGTTTAAAACATCCCCGTCCCTAGAGGGTTAATAATGAATGAAATAGTCTGTTTAAACACTTTAAACTTTGTTTTTAACTACACATGTTTTCCTATACAACCTCAAATTTTAAGGTGCCAATGATTGTACTTTTATGCCTATTTTTGTTTTTCATTGAATATTTTTAAAATAAAAGACTTAACAGGTACTCGAGATATTTTATTCTAACAAGAAATCCATAAACATTTATAATAACTGAAAATTAAGACCATACAAAAGCTTCAGAAAAAAATATAGACATTCCAATTGGGATTTCGGCTTCGGGTGCCAATCATTGTACAGTTTACCCTATATCTTTTTTTTCGGTCCTCTAAAACATATCCAAAAATCAAATCAATCGGTGGCGGACGCCTTGGATGTTCTCCTTGTTAGAAGGCTGTGCTACTCCAAATTCTTTCTCTCAAGCCCCTTTCTCTCTAAATCTAAAAGCAAGCGTCCATTCCCCTCAGACTTTCGCTTCACAATCATCGCCGAAGTGTTTCCAGTCATTGCTGCGATCGCGACGCACGATTGAAAATGGCCCAATGCGTCCGCGCGGGGAACCTACTTCAACGGCATTCATCGCGCGCAATTAAATCATACCCACCGTTTTCAGCGAACGGTGAAAGAAGCTCGCAACGGGCGATTTCTTGCGCCAGTTTTTAACGAGGGCGGTCTTTCGCCGACGGAGCCCCGTACATCCTTTCCGATTACACAGCCCGCGTCCAACCGGGCGAGGCCCTCACCTTTCATCTTCGTTCCTGTTTCCATCCAGTTTCCTATTCTACCGGTCGGCCCGGGCCCACCCTTTCAGGCTCGGGGACTAATTAATTGTAGTAGCGTCTCGGCACCGACTCGTTACGCTCCTCCGGCTCGTTCCAGCAAAGATTTCCACGGGTGGGAGTCTCGCTCGTTATGGGTTCATTACGCGGTTAAGGTGGCCTCGGCTACGCGTGTATATGTCACTGCAAATGCTCGGAGACCGGTGAATCTTGGAATTCGCCGGCAAATCCTCGCACCCGCCGTTACGGGGCGGCAAACGTCCGAAATGTCCCGGGGAACATTCGAACCTCCGGCTTCCAACGGATGCTTGTAAACGTCCGGATTTACCGATCAGCCCTGTCGGCAAAACCCCAGGGTTTGAATATTTTATAAGATATTTCGGACTTCCATCGCCCCACAACGGCAAATCCTAGGATTTACAGGTAAATTCCGATACTCGCCGGTCCTTGAATTTTTACAGTAACATATGTACACTGCTGCTCACAAATATAGGGCCACCTGCCGTATTCGTGTAAAATGTGATATTCCGTAGAGATTAAATACTTTTCACTGCTTTTAATTTAAAATATTACGTTACGAAGTTTCAGGAAATGGGGGTATTCGGAACAAACTTATTAACATATTAGATTCGCCATCTTCAATTTAAAAAATCTGACTTTAAATACTGATCTTCTAAAAGCGCTGTATATTTCGCTAAATATAAAAAATCGATAGAGAATTGAATTACAAGGAATTGAAAAAAATCGTCAAATTTAGTGAGAAATTACAAGCTGTAGGATGATTTGAACAAAAAATGTCATTATGTACCACTGTGCCCTGTCGAGATGGAATTAAGGTAGACCGGCTACAGCTGACCGTTCACATTTCGCCGGATCGACCTTGCAGGTAGCCGTGTCATTTAAATAAATTAGCTCCGGTGGCTGGTGCACGGCAATTAACGTAATCGAGAACAAATCCCGAGTATTCCGGCGATCGAGGGAGCAGATAGCTCCCCGCGTTCGTAACTTTTAATCTAATCGGTTACGGTTTGATGAGGAAAGGTGCTAAGTGGGCGGTGGTTAATTTGCAGCTTCTTGGGGGGATGTGCGGCAGGGGTAATGCGTTTCGGTGGAATCTGAGTGGGATATTAGATGGGTTCGAAGGTTCAAGATTGGGAAAAGCTTTCTTGTTGCCATTGCATTAGTATTTTTTACTTGAAACGGAGCTGGATCGTGGAGATTGCAGTGGTGGGAGTTAACTAGTACTAAATGGTTTTAAGTAAAATAATAGATGAGTGGGAGAATTGCGTGGCAGGGATGCCACTTCAGCCCATCCCTCCTCATTTGAATTTCAAAAGGAACTATCATTCAACTCCAATCGGGGGAGCAAGTTTTTATACAGACAACGATCTTCCAGCACAAGATATTCGAATAATATTTCAGGCATCCTTAATGGGGCCCAGGTCTGCATTTGATCTTCAATTTTACAAGTCTACGAAAACTTTCCGGTTTGTTATTTGAGAAGGTATCTTAGTTAAAGGGGAATGAAAGCTTCTACACCCTCTGCAGCACTGTTTAAGGGAATTGTCTTATCGAGGAAATACGAAATGCCATTAAAACGGGAGAAATTTTTAAAGTCCGTTTGGGGAGGGTTATACGCGTGCTGCAAGGGAAGGGCAAGCTAATGCATATTCGAAGCTTGTACGCGCTTATTCTGCTCTCTTTCTCCCCTTATATTGCATTAACGGGGCCGGTGATACGTTGAATTACAGCCCAGCGACCTGGCTAGCTCTCTTTTGTGCTGTTTATCGTCCGCATTCCATTGGAATGAGCACTAGATAACGCTTGAGAGACATTCCGGACAGATTGAAAAAATCTTCGACAGCTTTGCTCGTGTGTCGTAAAGATATCGACGGAAGCTAATGTCGCTTAGATGGTGACGTTATGCACCAGAATAGAGGAGCTCGTGAAAATTGTGTCAATTCACAATTGCATAGTAATATGATAGATTGATCGAATGAGACGCAGAAACTTGAAGGAAAATACTTTGTTGTATCCTAGAAGGTTCCTGGCATCCTTCAGGCTCTACTAAATCACCCACAATTCAAAATCTTTTAACTTCGTGAACTAACTTGGAAACTTTTGATTAGAATTCATCGGAACCTCGAAATCATCAATTCTTATTAATTTAGAAAAGTGTGTCCTAACATTGTATTATATTTTTCCTTCCTTTTATAATTTAAAAATTTAGGTGCTGGTCGATAGATAATTATGAATAAAATATGAATAATGATAAAGTGCCATAGCTTAACTAGAAAGGACTGGATCTCGCAACCCATATTCGTCGCATAAAATGACAGAGTTTTTAAAATAGACCACTGTTACTAACACGATTACGTAGTGGTGTCGCTGGTGAATCACTTCGATCTATTGAAATTATTTATAAACGCGTGTAAAAGTATCAATTTCAAGGTTTCTCGGGATCGCCACTGCAGTGTCATCAAGCCATGTTCGAAATCACTGCCTGTCTAAAAGCAGCGCATAGAGTCAGGCTGCTTAGGATATTACGGAGCTAACGGTACAGCCTTAAGCGGAGTGTATGAGTTCACATCATGTCATTAGTGGCACGGTAATGCATTATTAGCTGAACCGTCTGCATAATGCAAGTTGCTCATTCATCAATGCGCCACGGGTTTTAGACGCTCTAAAACTCGAAACAATGGAGACAGACGGTTCTAAGAATTTGAAAATTTTGAAAAATGTCTACTTCTATGATTCGAAATTTGTAAACGTAGTGGTCGGTATATGTGTATTAAATAACCACTGATCTTGCAGTATTAGAAATGGTTGCGAAAAACTAGAGATACTAAAGAAAATCTAGGAGTCTCGTTGGGGTATCAAGGCACTTAGAAGGAGAATTAAACTTTATGATAGTGGGAACACCATGAATTCTTAGCCACTCGTGTTAATTTTCTCCACTGTGAATTAGTAAGACCTTAATAGAACGTCGCGAGTAACGAGCACGATTCTGATTTTAAGATTCAAAAGTATTGCTGCAAGTATATTCTAGAGAGATGCTGCTGATTATTATTTCTTGAAAGGAGCTTGTAGGTCAGGTGAAATCTCACACTAGTTTCTGAAAGTCGTAATGCAGGGGTTTCGGTTTAATAAGACGGTATTCCTTGTGCCGTTCTTGTATCTTGAACTTAAGTATATCCCCGAAGCAGCAAACGAGTTGTTCATACATTAACCGTATCACACTAATTTACATCGTTGAGATACACCGAGTACTAACCGGGCAACTGCATAACGAGAACCGCGCGCACAATCGCACGTCATCGCAAAGCCTATTTGGTGCGATTTTCATGCATTCTAAGGGACTTAAGGTTCCAAATGTAATTGTAGCTTGAAGGTAGAAGTTGGGAAACATTGCCATAGATTTGACTAAACCTCACAATGAATATAAACCAGGCAGTTAATTCTTTTCCTTCCACATATTGAGAAAATATATTGCAGTAGAATATTAATGCGTTGACTTCAGAAAAATTGATCCGCAATTGAATTACCAACATTAACGACTCCCACCTACATCGTTCGAAACATAATCGTACGAAATTCAACCACGGCTAAACAGAACTGAAACTCGTTCGTTAAACTGAATTTTCACCAGAATCATCATACCCAATCAGAACATAATATATTCAATGACAAATGTCCACCTAAATTGAAACCAGGGAACAATATTTTACTGCAGGTATATCGTATATTAATTTCACCAGATTACGAGGCAGATATTATCACGGTCGAGCCTCGCTCGTGCATAAACACACCGGTGTCGCGATATCTGCGTTAAAATAACCCTTCCCTCCCTCTGCCCCTCTTATCAATTGTGTCCGTAACACACATTTCAGCGCTATCAGTGTTACGATGCTCATTCAGTCTCATACCAGCCCGATGAGTCGGTGGACGAGTGAATTTTAGTGGCTCTTATTCGAGACCAGGGTTCGTGCAGCCACTATCAAACACCTTGCATCAGGTATGATAAAAATCTCGCGTGTACGCGTCAGCTATCGCTGGCCCCGTCCGTTTCCCCTTCGAGGAAACTGTGAAACTTTCGCGTGAAAGGACGATGCGCGCCTTAAAGAACGTAATAAAGATTAGAAACTATAGCATCGGATAGGGGCTCGCGCACCTAGGCTCCGTTGCGACCATAAAGCAATTTCGTTCGAAGGAGGGAAGGGGAGCTCTAATCGCGTTTTATTACGTTCGTTTCCCTCTGCCCCATTCCCTAGGACCGAAGGTATTTTCGTTGAATTTAAAGTAGAGAATATTGCAGCGGCGTAAGCAGGGCTTAATGATCTATGTCGTTTGTGAGTGCCCGCAATGTCTTTTATTGCGATTTTACGAGGCATTCTTCGGAAGATAATGAAACCGTTTGTTCTAACGGGGGATTAGAATTTTCTGGCAACAGACAGAGGCGGGAGGGGTGTGCCAGTGACTGGGAATTTGTCTTCTGTGTGTGCTACCTTTTCACGAAGGTAATGTTCAAGGTAGTGTTCAACATGTAAATTCCGAAGCCTGGAATTCATCAATTCTTTTTAACTTAGAAAACTGTATCGAAGCAGTGCATTGCCTTTCTTCTTCTTTTTATAAAGTCCTTGTAATAGAATGCCTCCATTTTTAAAATTTGGGTACTAGATAACCACGGAAAAGTTTCTAGCTTGTTAAAAATTAATTTTACAGAACAAAACAGCTAAATTTTTAGCAAAAAGCGAACTTTTTTCTCAAAATGCTGTCATTCTGCAAATTTTTATTGTTAGAGGGTCTTTGTAGTTTCAACCATACCGACAACGTTAATAAAGAAAATAAACCTTAACTTTTCTATTTTGGATGACTATAACTGTCTCCACACCATCACCCGTCTAATATGCGATAAAAAAACTCAAAAAAATTCTGAGCTTACTTCAACCACACCTTAATATGCAGACAAAACACCAGACACTATAAACATATAGTTTTTATTAAATAAATTCCCGCAGATAGCGTTGAAAAACGGGCAGCTACACTAGACCACCCTCTTAATCTAAATTGTTGACTTGAATTTAAAATAACCTTATATAAATACTCCCAAAACTATTTACCTAAAAAGACACAAGTCTTCCAACACTTACGCCGCGCAACGAGACATCGACATTTTACAAATAATGAACGTGTGTGCAGCAGAAGAAGTGGCAAACGATTGAAACTGAAAGGGATGGGGCCCGGGTATTATTATTAATCAGTGTTAACGCGACATCGCTCAGACATTTGCATAATACGCGTAAGCGCGGTCGACTGGATGTATTTCGCTGACCGTTGTTTAATTATCCAAGGCGATATCACGCCCGCTGCCTTTGACCTTTCCATAATAAATCCGCGGCGGACGCGGCGGTTTAATTGGCATGTAAATGGATTTTCCTGCAACCGTTTCGGCACGAGTGGATACGCCGCGGTCCGCTTGATTGGGAAGCACGTGCTCCGCATAATCCGAATTGGTTTACGATCCTCACCGTCTACATTTATTCACGCCGTGGATTTTCGTGTCGAGAGGTCCCATGGAGACTTCAGAAATCCTATGTTAATACAGTGCGATATAATTCTTTAGTCGTCGAAAGCATTGCAGCATCATTGCAGACGAAAATACGTAACTGGTAGAACTCGTAACTTTGACACCTAAAGTGGAAGGATTAACAATCTGATTGGTATCGATAAGATGTACCTATATCCAATTATTTAGTTTACAGAGAACTATCGAGTTCGTGGTTCGACGGGGAAAGGGATGATTCTTTGGGTAAAAGTAAGTGAAAAATGTAGAGGAATGGTTTTACTTAGATATTTATTTGTTAGATGACAGTTTGCTACTTCTTCCTGTGCTGGCAAGCTTTAAATTAGAAACTGTAAGGTGTTCGTATCTGATATTCAGGTTGAATATGGCGCCATTCGATTCCTTTTGACGAGAACTTTCCAGAGGTGTATAGAAATCGCTTCAAGTTCTTTGGTCGCCAATCTATGAACTTTAACGTTATTCTTCCTTTCTGATCAAAGTATTGAATTGCATTGGGGAGGCGTTCTTTCATAACTCCAGCTTTTCTTCGTGTTGTATAAAATTGATTCGAGACCGAGGTCACAGATTCATTTTAAGAGGCACTGTTTGATTAAAGGATTTGACGAGTATACAATCTAAATCTTTTTACATCCCCTTGGCTTAGCAATGGCGAAGGCTTACAGCACGCCACGTTTCAAGCAATAAATTTCAGATCAAACGTCTATCCTTCTGCGAACTTCTTTTAGGATGCCAATAATCTTGGACGTTGACCCAGATTCCCCTTATCATTCCCAAGGACTCGGATATCTTCAGAGTTTTGAAGACAGCTTCTTGGTGCACTAAGGACCACTCTTTTAACGATGCACTTCGAGAATTGGCAGACTGTAAATTGAGGCCTGATTTCACCATACAGCACGTAATATATAAATGATAGTAATTATTCACATTACTCCCTGCCACAAGTAAAACGCAGAGTACGGTAGAAGCTAACTTTGCACCGTGAAAGGGACTTCATTTCATCCAAAGTTTTAAACTAAAAGTTACATGATACAGGACTAAACTTATATACTAATACCAGCACAGAAGGGTTATAAATGCTATCCACCTCTGAAACTATTTTACAAAAAGAAACTTTTAAGGAGAAAAATTAAATTCAGTATCTCCCTTCAAAATAAATCTAAAATACCTGTGGCTAAAAAACCTGCCCTACTAAAAAGGTAAAAAATAATTTTATTCCTTATTTAATCTACGACTTTCATATTTTGTAAGTCGGCACCAGATTTACACAGTACTAATGATGAGGCGCCGACTGAAAAAGTATGAGGGTCGTAGATTAAATAAGGGAGAAAGTTATTTTTTACATTTTCGTACATGTTTATTTTTTTGAATTCGGTTAAAGAGAATCTTGTACTACTTCCATTATCCCAAATATCAGACGCGAACACCTTAAAAGAAGCTTCAAAATTTTTAAAAAACAAATCACCCTTACAGCCTTCACTCTCAGCAAGTGTGCCATTCCAATTGACTCATGCTCTACTCCCAAAGAAATCCTAAATGCTGGTTTCAGTGTCGTTGCCTTCAGTAACATAGTTTGCCAGATAACAATATACTAAAGGCAGATTACGCTTGCCACCCTGTCGAAGTGCAGGAAGTGTATAAATCAGTTCTTTAGTGGTGCTCCTAGCTGGCTGTCACCCTCTTTTCGGAAGAGGCCCTTATCCGAGACCGCAGTAAGCGCCGGTGGAATCAAGATGTCGTAAAGTTAACCGGGGAACCGAAATCCCGTGCTTATCGATTGAACCTGACCCGAATGTCTGTCTCTACACCCTCACCACCGTGTCTGGCTAATCGAGGACAAATGGATTACGAACATGCTGGCTCGATCATGTGCAAACAGTTGTCTAGATACTTCGCAGATGCGTCGAACACAAGCTTGTCCTATGCCAGAGTTTCGATTCGTGGATGATGCTTGTACACTGATCGTGAAAATCCAAATTTCACGATTAATGTTAACGCGCAGTTAATTGGAAGCTAGTGGGGTAGGTTGATAGTGTAATTTATCGCACGAGGGAAGATAACGATAAGGAATTGGATTGGAAAGGTGTGAAGGGACTGCTGACTTTGTTCAGAGAGGATGGCGATTTAGTTTGAATTATAATTTTAAGATAATTCCATTTTATATGCCCTTACTGGAGCTAGATGGTAGAAATTCTAAAGTGTCAAGTGTGGCGTATGGAATGATAATTTCTATTTGTTTCGTTTACGAAGTTTCATTTCCGTTTTGATGATAAATTGTGCTGAATTTATTTTGTTAGGGATATTAGATTATTGCAGAGTCTTGCTTTCTGCTTCACTTGTTTTATTGACCATCGATTCTTCCTGGCCCAATGAAATTATGAGGTTTTATTGCAGGCACTTGAAAACCTCGCGTTTTCCTTTTAACTGCAACGAGAAAGAAAACGTTGCTGGCGTGACGGTCTGCGTTTACAGTTACCGATCAAAAAAAGGTTCCTTCGTGATCTATTTAACTATCTGCGCAAACGAATCGCGCATAATTACCAGACTGCTGAAAAACAGTCGAGAAATCCAGTTACAATCTACATAATAACGGGTTCGTGAGTGCGCGAGTATGCAACAATCGCGAAAATCGGTAACATTCGCTGTGTTTCTGAACACTGTGCACGATCGATCATTCCCAGTATCGTTCGTCTGTCTTGTGGGCGATTTTACGACGTCCAGCGCAGGCAGCACACCACGCAAGTTCATTTGTAATTCAAATAAACTCAATACACAAAATGGCCCGTGTACTTTCGTTACGCCTCGTATCTTTTTTCTTGTAACTAATAGTAGGCAAAAATTATTTGATCGAGGAGGAGAATTATTTGTGCAAAATGTACACTTCTTTCGACAAATTGTTATTTCGTTGGTGGACCTAACCCTGGCTCAGTACTTAATTAGTGATGCAATTGGTGTATCATAAATGGCTACTTACTTACTTTAAATTCTATTTCAAATTCATATCCAAAGGATAGAAGTATTCAAATATGGAGGCTTGGTTGAGACCTGAAATTTCATAGAACTGGCATGGAACGTAGATATTATAATACGTAATGTGACTGAATATACGATACTGAACAAAGTATATGCATTACTTTGTGGCTCTGGTCTCAGAATTTCCTATTCCACTTGAAATTGGATTTGACGTCATGCAGACAGTCAAATATTGGACAAACATATATCCACTGTGCGTATACGAGGCTATCTTCAAATTTAGTCATATTCCTTGTATGATTTAGTTGCATTATACGTATCAGAATTTTAAACATGTGAAAAATCGTATTAATTTAAATAAAATGTTACAAAATTTCGAACGAAAAATTTTTTACTTAAAGTATAAATGTTATCGGCGCGTAGGTTCGGTCAACCGCGCCGATAACATTTATTCTTCATATTAATTTAATATTGACATGAATTGCAGCCAAGCCCTGTTTCAGTAACAAAAGTACCTTTTTCTTTTATAGCGAATAAAAATTTGAAAGATACAGTACAGGATATATTTATTGCATCACTCTCAAATTTACGTAGCAATATGATTGATAAAATGATTCGTATCCAACTTATTTCGGCCAAGAGAGTGTATAAATAGCCAATTTATACAATTTTATAGTTCGCGACAGGTCACTATGCTCGATTTTAAGTAAAAACACTTGGAGTAAGCCTGCATCGTGTAAGTCCAGTGGTTACAAACTCATGTGTTATAAATGAGTCATGCACTGGTAAGGTGCAATTACCGATGCAACGGTGGTTTCAGGCGCACCGTTCAACTTGTTTTTGTTCTGGCATGTGCGTGCCTCCAACAACATATAAAACGCTACTGTCAACACTCTGCTATTAGTAGTCACTTGCATATTCTAAAAAAGGCTATAGTTAGTTGGTATATAATTGGAATAACAAGAATTTTCAGATTAATGCCGGTAATAAAAAACATTCTTTGCAGTGTTATCCCTGGTGTTATCTATTAACTTGTAGTCAAGCAAAAGTTGGCAATGATTTTTATACGAAATAAGAAAGTATAATTGTTACAAGGAATATTTTTAAATTTTTTTTATAGAAAAAAGTATTTGGTATTAGTGATGCTTTTCTCAATCTGCAACTTTCTATTAGATAATCACAAATTGCCGAGAATATTCACGCGTGGGAAAATGCGTTATGCAAAGTCTAGACCACCATTATGGTGATCGATGTGACGAAACTTACACAGAATTAAAGAAAATTGGCACGATGGTAAATTGGCCGAAACGAAGGAAATCGTACGCTTACAATGCAACTTTCTAGAAGTTGCAAGACCAAATAGTAGTCCATCTTTCCTATAAATACATAATCATAAACTTATCTTGCTGAATAATAAGAGAATAATTAACACATTGCTGAACTAAAATTTGTTGGAGTGTATAGAAACATAACTGGGACATAACGAATTTCTATCGTTAAAAATTTAGCTACTTCTTCGTACTCTCCTGCTCGGTTAGTTAATGTCGATCAAGATTAATTGAAACGGCAGTGTAATATAATGGTGTCTCAATAGCGCGCGATCCACACAAAGTTCGTTGACTGAATAATCACTAACTGTACAATTACTAATTAATCTCTAACAAGAATGAAATAGGTTCACCTAATTTCTGATACAGAATCAAGTTCCACCGTGCGAACCGAGGTAATTCTTTTTCTTCGATCCGAGATTATGCCCCGCGCAGCGAGCAACAAACGCAATTCAGTTTCTAATTTGCGGGCTTAATTACACGATGTACTTTCTAATGAGCTGATTGTGCTCCATTTTCACGAACGTCGACCAGAGGTCTCACTGATTACCACTACTGTTATTACACTGAAAGACCCGAGTGTTCATTGATGAACACGAAGAGCTGCTTTCTTTAGCAAAAAGAAGCATTTCTTTCGTAAGTGGCTGAGGTTCCTTGGTAGATTCACTCTCAGTGGATTCAATATTTAAAAATACATATTTTTCTTCCAAAAGGTATCTCAATAGAGCCTTAACAAAAAGGCGTTTCAATCCTACTCACTTATTCGAATACCTGCACGACTTTTTCCTTCAACCGAAGATGTTCACTATCTCCAGAGTAACCTACTTCTTCACTCTGCCTCTAAAAATAAAACAGAAGTGACGTAATGTTTTCTGTGACGACACCTGTTTAATCGAAACCTACTTAAATCAAACAGTCCACGTTGATCCACGAGCCCTCGAAACTTCAAACAAAAGACTATATAAATAATAACCTACATTAATTTCTCAATCATCAATCGTACCACAAATCAGAAAAAGAATAAGCTCAGACCACCTGTCACGCAAATCCAAACTGAATAACTCAGTTTTTACACGTAGCGACATTCCCCAAGCAGAAAATTGGAGTCTCGTGATATCATAAACTCAGAAGCATCTTCAAACGCGTAACAAGATTGCCCCACTACAAATCTCCATAGCACAAAATTTTTTAAATCAGTATAAACTCAAGTCCCCCGTCAGAATTCCCAAAACAGAAGGAGGCACTTCTGGTGCAACTTCCTTGTAACAACTTCCCAGCGACAGAATAATTAATTGTTTGCTCTGAAGCTGGGACCGCGGTATGCATAATGCCAGGAGCAGGGTGGTTCTTGGAACGCAGCCGATTCTGTCGTGGAATTAAAAGTTGCCAAGCCGCAGACGCAACAAGCGGCCGCGACACAACTCGGCTTTCAATTCAGCTCCGTTCGATGAATGCGCGGCGCTGTGTGCGCGCGCGCGCGCACGTGCGTACGCCTCTCATTAATAATACAGTTATGCAACGAGCCCGGCGCACCGTGGATATTAGTATCGCGCCGCAATACAGTAGGACGCCTATGAATCGGAGCCGATAAACGTAAACGCTAAACGTTATGCGCTTTGAATGCGGCATTCCCGTGCGGCGATGGCTTAAACATTCAAATGGAACAAGGCGTCCAATTGTTCCGAGCCGCGTCGACCCGTTCTAACTCCTCCATTCTCATAACTCGAGCTTCGCGTCGGATCACAAAGGCAGAACAGCCTGTCGATCAAAAGTTTCGGATACACCACTTGCACCCATTACGCGTCGCTGGTGGCTGCAAAATGGAGGATTGATCACGTGACTGCTTCCTAACGCGCTCACTTCGAAGAAACGGATCACTTTTTTTAGCCTTCTATACTGCATATGTGTGGCTAGATGCTTAAATAGTTTAGTTTAGAAGGGAGGTTAGTTTAATAATTTAGTTTTGTAATGATACACTGGGAAACGTGGCTAGAATCCTGACGGTTTTCGAGTGAAGATCGTTCGAAGTGAATGTGTGGATTTTGGTGTCCGTGGGAAGAGAGAAAGAGTGGTGGAAATTATGAGGTTAATGGAGAGGTAATTTCTAAAGGGTGTTAGGAAAGTCCTTTCGCAGTATAGTTATTTGCTCAAGGCCACTTTCCCCATTGTGAATCACACCGGGAGCGTCTTCTACTTTTACACCGCGCGAGCTTCCCGTTCCTCGGGAAATGGAGATCGCTTGGTAGACAGGCTTACGTGGAAAAGGTGTTTAATGAGGAATAAAGCGATGGGGTGATTAAACGGCGTGATGGTGGGTCTATTAATTTTGTTATAACTGTAGGTAGTCTTGAGCAAATTTAGATTTAATTATGAATTATGAGTGAGTTAAAGCAATGATCTAACAGCTTAGTTCAGAGCAAATTAACAAAACGTGAGTGGGGTATGATTTTTATTAGAATAGATGATAGCATTATGTACCTAGCGCGTAAAGGAACAATGCATGCACGAATCCTTTAATATCTTTTATTAAAGGAGAACAGAGAACCAGGAAAGTAATGTCACAAGGAGAAATTCTAGTACGAATTAAGCCCTCGACATACTCCGATGACCCTGTCGAAGCACTGGCTACGATCCAAACCCATTCAAAACTCCAAACGAGTCTGACACTGGCGAAACAGATTGCGTGGAACAATCGGAGCAATATTACAAAAGGCTTTCTTATAATGCTCCCCGTGAGCCAAAGTCAAATATGTCTGTGGCTCTTTCATTTCTCAAGCAGTTTATTTTAACTCACAATGCTCCTTGAAAAAAAAACGCACACACCACAACCAACAGAAATTTTATCCAAATTGAAAGCGCAGGAAAATGTACCCATCCCTCTCAAGGATCCCATTTTAGTTTAAAAATCAGCGCGAAAAACATTGCAAAATACCATTCAAGTTCATCTTCATTCCTGATATTTAATTAGCTTAGAATTCTCCAGAAACAAAATTGTCACGTTACACCAAACCATATCACACAGTGTAATTTTCCATTTCCTAAGCAATCTCCGTCGCTACAATGCTCACAATCAGTCAAGTGCCGCGCTGTCGTATCGCAGAGATCGGATCTCGAAGCACTTTCTCCCCCGTTCCGTTCACTAACGAGCCAACTATTGGCGACAGTCCTCGAGCTTGCGCGTCCGCCTGTCCCACAGACCTTGAACGCCACGGAGCATCCCATAAAACACGATCGTGTGGTTGTTGCAGGTGAGGAAGTCGTAACAGTGCCTCCCACGAGCGGAGGTCAGGACAGCTGGAAGGTGCAGACACTTTCGTTGAGCACCGAGTCGCCGAGCAATCGTCGCAGAGGCTGCCGTCCCCAGCTGCAACCCGGCAAACGTACACGTCCAGCCCCGCCCCCGCCCTCGATATCCTGCAAGGTCAATGCGAAGGACATCAACAAGTACTTCGACTGGCCGAACAAGGAGAACACGCCCAGAAATGCCGTGAACGCCAGCCAGGGGACGAACGAGCCTCAGCCCGAGGACGAACAGTCGATCATGGGCTCGAATTTGAGTAGACACAACGGGAAGGGTCTGACGGGCCGCCGGACCCAGTCGTCTGGCAACCTGTGCGAGCCCAAAGGGAAGCTCAACACCATGGGCAAGATCCTGGTGCCCTGCTCCAGCGCGCAGAAGGAAAGGTGAGTCCTGGAGCCACTGATAACTTTTATAGCTTTCAGGTTTTACACTTTTTCGGGGTGGTAAGGTTTCCAGAATTCTTCATCCGAAACCTCGAAGCTGTGAACTTTGGGAGTCTTGCAGCTTTTATGCTCGCTATATCCATTCTAGATATTATACTGTATCTACCTTAGGGCCCTTCACAAGATACACTTTTGTGGGGCGCGAGTGATATTTTAGGTGTTTTTACTGGGCAGAGATAGTTCTGGTTTAACCCTCCGTGGTCACAACTAATAATCACAAATTGGTCGCATGGGGTTTACTGCACCTCAGCGTCATTTCTGAGCTACCATTTTCGTATTTTTGAATCTTTTAACTTTTGAGTGATAATTGTCACACAGCCAGGTTCTAATAGTCCTTTTCTAGAAATGTAAATTATTATATATTGAAATTTGTATTTGAAAAAATAGTTTTGTTAACATTTACCAAATTTTTACATTTTATTATTAAGGTCTAAAAATTCATAGACGTATCCTGGGGTTCGATACACTCCGTGTGACCACGAAGGGTTAAAGAAGATGAAGGAGGGTAGAAAATGGAATGTTTTAGTGTTACTTGGTAATTATTTTAGGTGCCATTCGTCTGGGGAATTAGGAGGAGTCTAGGGACACACTGCGTGTTTTCCAATTTTTATTGTAGATGTAGATTAACTCTTCGGCTGTAATGATCTTGAGGAATACTTTCGTCAATCTTTGAAATAAGTAAAAACACTGTTCACGATGGCGTCTTAGGTTCGCAAGTCATTCGACAGACGCTTTCATTCCACCAACTTTCATTCTGCTGATTACGTTATTCCGATGTCAACACGAACGAGACCGCGTTGACAAGCGCGTTAAACCTACGCTGCGCGATTGAACGCAAGCCAAACATTGGCGGAATATTAACTAGAATCGCCATGTTTATGCAATATTGTATCAATAGTCTATTCAAGCTTGGGACAAACGCGGCTTGAGAATACCTTACAAAAGAATCGATCGAGAACTGTCCTCGAGTCGCGAGGATCTTTTGTGTTCTCCAACTTTATCCACACATTAAATTTTCGTTTACTCTGCTGCGGTAATCTGCGTGAAATCAAAATCGCAAGAGAAATATTTCTGATCCCCAGATCGACCATTTTTATAACAGTATTTAAAATATCGTGCCAATATTCATTTCAATATCTACTAATTCGAATAATACTTCTTAAATTATTTTCGTACTTCTTTTCTAATATTTGAATAATCGCTGAAAGAAAGTCTTCGATTACTTTTCATGTATTTCTCTCTTCAGATGTACCCTAAACTATAGTACGTACTGTTATCTGCCACGGTAGGTGGAAAATTTACTCCAGTTTCTGAAACCCGAGTAGGTATATCCGGTCACTGTACGATTCGAGTTAATTAGAAGGCCAGTGTAATTGGAACGGTGTTTTTCTTCGATGCCTGGCCGAAAGTAATATACACAGGTCTGGTTTGATTAAGCTGCCTCCTACGTTACGCCGTAAAGTGTTAAAATCCTAGGCCGGAAGCACGTTGTAATTAAATCCGCGAGGGAGATGAGACAGCAAAGATAGTGGAGCAAAGCGAATGCCGGCAGTACTTTCGCGCGAATGGAATCCTCTTTTGTCCCAACTGTGAGATCCTTTTGCATAATAAAATCTGGCTACATTATGGCAGCATATTCAATTCTGTGGGACAATTAACTGATAACCGGATTATGGAGGAAGCGAGTCGCGATGCGGGTGAAAAGGCGTTCGTCACCGACGTGGACTTAATTCGTTTGTACTTTTCGAAAATTGCGCTAAGTACTTAAAATTAAATTACCGGCAGGGGTCTCAAAAGCATCCCTGAAAATTGTTGCCTCGCAAAAGGATTTCTCCACCGAAAAAAAATTCTTCAAATCCACCCTACTTTTTCGCCATTTCACTAGCTTTTATTCTGTTGCATCAAAATCTTCAACCACCATCTAATTCATTTCGCGACTTTACTCCACAATCCCTGCATTTGAAATTAATTCCACGTCGTCCGTGGCCATCGAAATTAATTCAAGAAACGCCAAGTAATGGGGGGACCGGTGTCGAAGTGGGGCAAAAGCTATTCATAAACGGGATAAAATATGACGCTGCCGAGAATTTCTCGTTACGAGACGTTGCTCAGTGTTGCTCGAACAACCGGCAGCGACGGTGGTATAACAGGTTGGTCGTGAGATAATTTAAAGTCCCTTTAAGGTCGGTCAGTCGCGGAACTGGGGTGGTTTCCATTAAATCCTCGTTTGCACGAAAGCGGACGCGAGGCGAGTGGAAGCACAGGTGGGGGGTGTAAAAAGAAGAGGGAAAGGGGTTGAAAGGTGCTTGCATCTTGATCTCATTTGCGTAAGTGCTGTTGTTTACCCAATAAAATTGCTCGTTTCCCCACGTAATCCAGGGGCCGACTAATATGGCCACTCCATACGGAGGGCGCAAACGTTGGGCAGCTCTAGAAGCATCGCGCTTCGTTCGTGAAAATGAGGAACGTTAATTCGGTTACTGTTAAATTTCAGTAAAGAAATTTTCACTGTATATTGTGTCACTTAGGGTGCAATTTTTTACAAAGTAAACGAGTGTGAGATTAAACGTTGCCTGAAGAATACCATCGCCTTTTTTCACACGTCGAGCTGAAGAGTATATTTTACATAACGTAGATCCTTAATGATAATGTAATTTGAAATAACAGTAAATCGTCTGCTTAGAAGACGAACATTTTATCTGAATGTTTTGTCGAAGCTTTATACAAGGGAATGCTTTTCTTTTGCAGATACAAATTCTGTGGCTCGCTGCCGAATCATCTGGACGACAAGGATGTGCTGGACGACGGTCCAAAGGAAAATAACAACATAATGACGGACACATTGACTGGAAATCTCGGAGGGACGTTACCACATAAGAAGAGGTCTCTGGGCGTACATTTCTCAGATGGGGGACCGACTGGCACTTTGGACCTCGTGAAACACCGTTCGCAGGACTCCTTGGATGAAAATGATCCTTGGAGGTACGTACTAACAGGCATTATTATATTATTAAGAAATTCAAATTAAATTTAAAATTCTTCTCTTAACCCTTCGTTGACTCCCTGGGTGCAAGCCACCCATAAGCTGATTTTGACTCTCTGAACCTTTTATATGCAACCTAAATACCTTTTTCTCAAAGCCGACTTACAAACTATTTTTTCTCCCAAAATATTATATCCGGACATCAACTCTGTAGATTTTTAGCTTTTAATATTGACATTTGTAAAAGTTACAATTTTTTAAAGATTTTCTTCGTTTCTTCTCGACATGTGGTAATCTAGAATTATTTTACAAAAACTGTGATGAAATTTCAATAAATAAATTATTCGAATACATTTTAGAGACCTTGAAATTGATCCATGATTTTTTTCATAATAATTGGATTTTTTGGATGAAAATGGCACTCGTTCAAAAATTGCTCTGGGTGTGAGCCACCCAGGTATGTCAAAGTTGATTGAAAAAAGAGGTGTGTCAACGAAGGGTTAATAACTAACTTCACAAAATTGATCATTTTTCAATTCATAATGTTTACGAATAAAGTGCAATTATGTAGTAGTAATTATGATTATGGTAAATGCAGGATTGTAGTAGTAAATAATTCTGGAGAATTTGGTCCAAGAGCTTGGGCTCCTCGTCGTGATACCTACTCCTAATTCATTCGAATGCTTCGGGAACAGTGGGATTCCATCAAAGTTAAACTAAATTTGCTGCTGTAATCCTTCGAGAACAATACATTCCGCCGGGGCTAAGTTGCCGCGAGGTTGTATCAATTACGGAAGCCATTAAAATTGCAGATATTACGTAGGAACGGGCACAGTGTACCGCAATAGCGCGTTTGTAGCATTTACGCTGTCTTCTTAACGACTGTAAACCGCGACGAATAATGCGACAGTGCAGACAAACATCTGCAGATGCGAAGACGAGATGTATATTTCACCTTTCCTCTTTGGATTTAAGTCACATCCACTTTACTCCAGCAATTCTACAACTATTCCCTTCTATCACTTCAGAATCAAGCACAGTCGAACGTAATACTCAAACAATACATTCCATAAAACACCAATTAATATCAAAAATCAACTGACCACTCAAAGCCACTGTATAAACTCTATCCCCATCATTCCCTCTCTCATTTTCCACACAAATCCGCAGACAGCACTCTTCATCCCTCGAATAGAGTTGCAAGCTTGCACAGCATAGAAATAGCAGTGGCTCGCATGAGAGTCGAGAAATTCATACCAATCAAACAGTAAATCGTTTCCAACCACAGTGGACACTGAAAGCCTCGATATCTTGAAATTCCGCCAGGTACCAGCAGAGCGATCTCGATCTGGTGAGGTGTCGCCACGGGAACTTCGACTCGGTGAGAAGAAATCGCAGTGTCGACGTGGTGTCCGGCGATTCGGCGAGGAGGTACAACAGAGGGGCGTCCGTGGAAGACAGGTGTCACCGGAACTCGGATCTGGACCTAGTGGGCACGCTGCCTAAGCGGAAACCAGAATCCAGAAACGGCGGGAAGGGGTCCGAGACGAACTCCTCCTCCGCGCAGCCCTGCATCCCCGACCACGTCGATAACGACCTGCTGATGCAGATCGTCCACAAGCCCGACTGCGAGCTGGTCAGGCATCGACAGCAGCTGGGCAAGTGCATCGATCTGAAGTTAAACAAACTGGTCAGCGGGGAACCGCAGGATCAAGGTTACGCGTCGGAACGCTCACCGGAAGACGAGCATCCCCCATCGCTGCCTGGGCAACCCTTTCCCAATATAACACCCGGTGAGTGTTTTCTTTCTTTTGAAACTCTATGCTTTGGAAATACCTTTCCAGTTCTGTACATAGATATTATAATTTTGATAATTCTGTGGTGGTTACATTTCTGAAGAATTGGGCAGTTCTGAGATAATTGGATAGGGATAATGTGGGGAAATATAAGTGTGGGACAGATTACTTGTGGTGTAATAACGTAGGTGTCAGGACGCTTCTAAAAAATTAGTACGTCGAGGGATAAAATTGTGAAGGACTCTTCTACTTCGTGAGGAGTCCTTCTAATTTTGGAGCACTACAGTTAACCCTTCGTTGCGAAAAAAGAGGCGCGTCAACGAGGGGTTAAATGGATCAGTGGATATACGAATTAAGGGTTGCATTCGTCGAAGGTAGTTACAAAATTGTAAAACACTGTTAATTACAAATGAGAAGCGACGAACGTAATCCAGTACCGTAGAAGCAGCTGCGCATACCTGCACCTGTACGATTTTTTCATTTTCTCTGGGCGTTTCTTTCCGCGTGAAATGGATCTCGCTCCACTTGCAATTTCTTTCAAACTAATCGCTTCAAAAGTTCTCTTGTTACGTTGTGCTTTCTTTGTTCTCTACTTTTGTTTCCTTCGCTGACCAACGAGAAGCTGTTTCACTACCCTCCCTCTCTTTCTACTTTACTTTTCCACCACTCGATCCTGCTTTCTTTAATACCATTCTGCAACAGTGTTTCTGCTCCTTCCCTCTCCCCCCCAGTGCCGTTTTGATGCTCACTTTTGCGTATCCCTCAAATAATTCCTCGTCCCTCCTTACGTTCACCCTGTAATTTCCCTTCCCCCGCCTCTGCCCTGTGCCCCACTATTCACAGTACACATCGTCTCGCTTCTTTTGCAGGAAGTTCCTTTATCCCTTTTTTCCATTGGCACCGTTCCCTTCACTTTTATTTCCTACTATATTCCACAGGCAACTTCGTTGCCTTTCCAATCCGCCTGCTGAATCCCGCGCACTGTTTTCTTTCCACCCCAATATCGCTTTTGTCGTTTCTACTCCTGTGCCATCGGGAACTTTCTTTCACGCTTACCACCTGCGAAACGAAATCGCATACTCGAAAATATTAGAAATACTGAATAATAAAAATATCTTGCTACGTTATAAATTGGTATATTCTTATTGGTATGCAAGCAAGATAAAATTATTTAAACGTCCACCACGTCCACTGCTCTTTCGCCGCTCTAACGTTCACAAGTCACAACAGCTAGGAGCGCGTCTGCTCGTCTCGCAGCTTAACGAGCACCGCGACCAAAGTTTACTACGCCGCCTACACTTCAGCGTGTCACAAACACCTCGAGGTTCCTTTTCCCCCCGGGGGTTCCCCTGTCCAGCGGCCGCTTCACGGCTCCTTAGTTCTGTCATTTTCCAGCACTCGCGGGCTTTTTGCCCGTCTAGCCCGGCGTCACGTCAAGCGCTATACGGCGGAAACACAATGGCCGTGTAAGGGCGGGCGAACTCCAGGCTGACACACTTTCGCCGAGTGAATTTCGCGGGATAAGACGTGCAGGTATCTTCCGTGGGGAGGGATCCTTTGTCGCTGATAGACGGCGAAGTGCGCGTCGAATTCAGGGCTCTTTGTCGCCTGAAGAGCGACGCGCCAGTTAAAATGAATGTGGGAACGGATTCTATTCCTCTCCTCGCCCTTTCAACGCCCCCGCGCCCTATCTATCCTCAATTTTTCCCCCGGTAATCTGTTTCCAATGGGAAGGGCGCTTTATTGCTGAGAACGTAATAACGCCTAGACGTCGCGCGACTCCATTTCGCGCCCCTCTCCGCCTTACCTTTGTCTCTTTCTGGTATTAATGGCACCTTATTAGTCCTCTGCATAGGGGGTTGCAGTATACATTCCGGTTACATATTTCTGTGGCTTCGTGATGTAGGGGGTGGGTTCTTATAGTAGGTACTGGAAACATTTATTGCATCACTCTCAAATTTACGTAGAACGAATAATTTTATAGCAGTATAATTGATAAAGTGATTTGTAAATAAGTATTTTACAGTAATATTTTGCTAGTGATCCAATAAATATTTCTATGTACTTATATGTGTACGATAAGGGGGTTGCTGGATTTAGATCGGAGAAATATGCCATTTTTATTTTTACCAGTCTCTAACTGTATGCCAATATAATTGGCTTACTTTGTCATCTTATATTTTCTGCTTTATGTCTTTGGAAGATTTATTCTGAGAAGGGGTGCATAATGTTGGAGGTTAAGAATCCGTGACTTCGATCCAAATGGATTATAGATTTAGAGTAGCATAAGAAAAATTGCTTGGAGCAGTTCCATTGGAAATTTTATTCCGTTTAAATTACCCTGTCTTTAAGGAATAATGATTAACGTGTCACATGCAATGCTGTAACTCATTGCAAACCACCGCTCGCGAGCGTAGCAACAATTCATTTAATACATATTAAATTCTTTGTGCAGTAAGGTCGATTTAAAAAGAGAAACGTTGAATTTTTTCTATATCCGACATTTCATTTTGAATGATAAAACAGTATGGCCGTAGGTTGTGGCAGTTACACTACAGAATTATGGGAAACTCGCGGCAGAACTTCCCGCAGCTGATAAAAATCCGGAAATCGAAGTTCACAGAAACAGGGACACCTGTATTCCCCCTTGTTTACAGTCTCCTGGTCCCCTCCATCTTCCGTCGAACTTTCTGGAGTCCCTGGACTTTATTCGCGCCTCGGTGTTTCGCGGGAGCTCGCGGGAAAACACAAAGCACGCTATCTGTGCCAAATAAATACGTATTCAGAAGTTTCTCTCGCGTGTACAGCATCGCAAAATAATTCAACGCGACGGAGGCATGACACGGGTCGTGGAAGGAATATCAAACCACGAAGTAATAAATTTGTGATGGTACTTGAACGCCCGAGGCTTCGTGGAATTATAATATCAAAGAAACCTTAACAAATTTCAAATAATCAACCTCGCCAAGCACAACATAAAACCAGAATCTTCTAAATTTTCATATTGTTTCACCGAATATTATATTATCCACCATTTCCCCCGTCAATCTCTACTCTATTCGCCCGTCGTCTGCCAATTTCTCTCTTCTTCTCGAGCGGATCGAGATCGATATTCGTCCGTGTAACAAACGAGCGTAACGTAAACCAAATTATAATGCAAACCTTGCAGATTGAACGTAACAAAAAGAATACTTGCCGTCTCTCGCGGTGTAGCGTCCGCCGAAGACAAGCGGCCATTAATCACGCCCGTGGCTTGGCTCTGTTATAAAGTTATAAATTACCGGCGAAAATATATCAGAACGCGGCGGAGAGATCGCGTGTGTCTGACGGACGATGCACAGTGCCCTTACCCTTCATTTCGCGACAGCTAATAGTAGCCTGGTAAATATTCTGTAATTGAAAGCACCCTCTAACGAGTGATCTTGCTTGCCATCGCATCGATAATCGCGCGCATTATCCGCGTGTAATATGCAGGCGAATAAATCACCGTGCCAATCGTAAATTTCATCGTATCACACTGAATCTCGAGGAGCGATAACTCTGCGTCGATAACGCTTATAACGGAGCAATTGGACGAGCAAAGATTCTGAGGTGATAGGTAGTAAATTAGAATACATCTTCTGTGGAGAGATACTGGGTGATTGGAATAGGTGGAAGAATTTTGTGTCATTTATTCAAATGTGTTAAATGTATGCGAGAGGAACGAAAGTATTTTATTAAGTGCAAATTACGTGTGTTTTAAAATTTTAAATAATTAGGGGGGGAGTGATATTAAGATAGATATCTCCTTTGAATATAAAATACCAGTATTAGTAATTAAAAATAATTCTTCTTCCTCTTCTGGCGTGAAATATGGAGGAGGTTAAATCGCGATTCGCGATAAGGTAGCCATGAGGAGGCTAAAATCTTTGACACGGTTTTATAAAACGTGACTTAACCAGGCAGAAAACGACAGAGACTCGACAGTAATTAATCGTTCGTCCCCGAAATGTGGGTTAAAAACGTGAAAAAATCGACTGGATCGGGTTTAAGAGATTACACGTCGCGCGCGCGAAAGAGTTTTGAATAACTAATGCAGCATTTACCATCGTTCCCTACAATTTCCAGGCAATTTGATCAATAACGGGTTGAGTGTACGTCGCGGTTTGCATTTTGTATGAATATGTCTATAACGTCGGCCGCGCGAAATCTACATATTTTCAATTTGAACCTCATGCATTCGTAAAGAGCCGCTTATCGACTGACGTTGACAACTCCGCGGAATTATTTTCGTCTGTTATTTTTAGTTTGCTCTCATCTTGTCGCCTTGAAAAAGAATTCTCTCTTGCGCGAAAGAACATTCTGTATTCTCTCAGCGGTGCGAGTAATTTTAAAAGCGATTAGAGTACCGCGAAGATTAGAATGAAATAAGAAGGAAGTTGGAAAGTTTAAAGTCTACAACGAAAGTTTAATTGAAGAAGCTTGAAACAATTTTTGCTTCCTGGTTACTGTATTATATTATGAATATACATATTACATTGAAATTCACTTGAAACTCCGGCAAGTCTAATCGAAAGTCATTTGCATAAAAATTACTAACTTCACCGTCCACTTAGTAAGGAATTAATTTTTACAGTACGCGTTTTTTCAATCGAGACCAAGTTTTGCCCCTTCACTGACGAAATACGTGATGTAAATTTTCCTGGAAAAACGGCTTCGTAACCTTGCCGTAGAATATAATAAAAATTTTACTACGCCCTATAAAACTTCGTGAGACACCGTCGAAAAGAATTAAACGCCCTCCCCCCGTGCAAAAGAAAAAACCTAGTCTCCAGCTTAACAGTCTACGATTTTGCAAAGTCATTTCCTTACACGCCCTTCACCCTTTCAGACAGCGTTATCTTCAAATTACACGACTGTGCACGTGGCTGACTTGGCATAAAACCTAACGGTTAAACTGAAATACTTCAATAAAGCTAAAGCACCTTTTCGTTGCAAAATATCCATTAAAAAAGAACCACTAGTTAATTACAATTTACTAGAGAAGAAATTCTGATAATAACGCTTTACCCATCCTTACATCTTCAAATTCAAAAGTAATATTCAACTCCCAAGCTTCTGACAACTCACCCCTACGAAAATAAATATTAAAAGCAATTAAAGAAGAATTACATTATAAGAAGTTTCAAAGAAAATTATATTTACTTTAAAACAACGCAGAAATGAAATCACACTAAAAATCTTGAACCCCGTTCGTTTCGAGCATTGTGGTTGAATACGACCACCTGTAATCCGCGTACCTATTGCGAGCTGTCGCTAGTCACTCAAAGATCCGTTTAATACATCACTCTGACGATTCAACAGCCCTCCGATGCGCAACGTTTAACGTTCAAATATCTCGGGCCAATTATTACCCCCGGCATCGACGAATGCGGCAGAGTTCGAGCCTCGGCCAGCGATTCTCAAAGCGAACACGAGGGCCCACTTCAACGTTCCGGGAAGCTTTTCATCTGCCTGGAAATCGCAATTCGCAAGTACCCTCGTTTCACTTTTTCCAGCCCCTTTTGAAAGTGTGACGAGGAGGCGACTACCACCCTCGGTGGTCCCCCACCGCGACATCCTGTTTATATGAATTTGTTTCGGGTTGTGAAATGGAAGGTACATTGCCCGTGGCGGTTCCACGTGGATCGTTGCGGTTTTATGGCGAAAGGAAACAGGTTTGGGTTTGGTATTCGTGGGAATCGTAGATGATTATTTGACACCTTCTGTTAACCATAATGTGGGAGGCAGGTTGAGGGTTGGGGGAAAGTATTGGATTAGGCATGTGCAATTGCCAATCGGGGATAGCGTAAAAGTTCCTTTGTTTATTGTGGGGGTGCAATAAAAATTGCTAACGCTGACTTATTATTCGAGAAATGAAACAGAAACTCAAAAAAATAAAATATTTAAAAAGCAAAAAAATTTCATTCAACCTTTTTATAGCTTCTTGAAAATGAGGAATCGCGTTGTTTTTAATATTATTTTTGTAATGAGAGTGGATGATTCTTTGTAAAATTCTTTGGTTAAGTTTCTTTGGTATTGTGAGGAGATTCGTGTTTGTTGCTATATTTTCTCTTATCTATGTTCTCACATATCGAAATAATGGTTGATGAAGATCTTTAAGACTTCACTATAACGTAGAGAAATTGTCAGTTGAATTGTAATTAAACGTTAAGGGAGATACCATGACTACGAAGCTCGCTTAAGTAGTACAGCCCAGTCAACGGTCAGACAGCCCACTTTCAGAAACTCGGAGTCCAACTGTGCCCACGCATGAATATTATATGCACGTAGGTGTCCTTTGTAAACGACTACGACTGAGCTTGCTCTGCATGGAAGAGCACTTTCACAGAGATGTGTAATAGGTATAATAATTAGTTTCTTATTAAAATATGTAGGACACTTTTGGCTATTTAAAAACGCCCCTCAGTATTTAATTTAGAAATTCCCCGGAATATAAAACGATCACTGAGATCTATTTATATTTTATTCTTTATTTATTCATATATTTAGAAATATATTTAAATAAACTAACCTCTTCAATTTCCAAAGTCAGTATTTTTCCTGAAGTTTTCAGGATATCCTTATTTCCCCTAAACGCACGACAGCACTAAAAAAAGTAGCTGAAGGAAGGAGAATATAAAAGGCGGAACAGTTTTGGCGCATATTTTATCGACTTGCACCACTTCCATTATTATCCACACCAGTACCCTTCGTTTTCGCTGGCATTTATAAATATCTTTCACCTCACAGCATTCAATCGAACGATATCCAATATAATTCCCCAGCAAACCTTCAAAAGCAAGGTACCAATCTTCCAGAAACGAATCGCCGCATTTCAGACTCATCAGACATTAGATTAATAGGACGGTTCTCCAATTATCTCAAATTCCAGCGTTTCTTTCGTTTCATTCTTTTGTTCCAGTGTCAAAGGCAGTCCCATTAAACGAATAATACGAATTCGCTTATTTTCCAATTATCTCCCGCCTTTGGAGATTAAAAAGCACCCTGCAAAGCGAATGGGAGATAAGTATCAGGCTAGAATGTCATTATTGCGTCGGTGCTCGCTTCTTTGTGCAAAAGCAAATTATCATCTCGGCCAGCGGAACAGACGATATCGTTGCAGACTTTACTTTAGAACTTTATCTTTCGTTTGATAACGGGCACGAGGTGTACCATTCCCCGTTTTCACCTCCTTGGATTCCATTTCCACGGCTCGACTGACGAAGAAACGAGAAAGACTCGCCTGGTCTGTGTTCCCCTCAAAAATACACGGCTCGTACCTACCTCTGCCGATTCATTTGCCACGCTACAGAATTATCGCTCTAATCCCTGAATACGAAATGCCGTTGGAATCCCTCGCATTGCCAACTTCCTCGAAACGAAGTGAATTGTTCGTTCTTTTCGCTGGATACCAACTCAGCCCGAACTTTCCCAACTGCGCACGAAATCTGTTGGACTTTGCGTTCCACGCTTTCGCCGCGTGCAAAATTCTCTGTACCTTCTGCCTTATCTCGTGCAATTTCGCTGGCCTCCAGGTGTACTTGCTTTTAATGGTATTCGAAGATCGTAATATCCCGTTTAATGTTTCTTGAAAGGATAGACCAAATTTTTCGAATTACATCCAGGTGCTTATTTTAGTTATACAAAGGGAAATAGAATATTTTGTATGAGGTGTATGGTAAATAAAGGGCAGATGAAGGAACTTCAGATAAATTATTTTTAGTCACAGAGGGAATTCTAAGGCAATTATTTAGGACGGTATCAAAATTATTCTTTTGCTTTTTAGTACATTTTAATAAAAGCTTGTTTTTAAAAGAAAACTTTTTTACTATGAATTTCTGTATTGTGTTGTAGTTAGCGTGAATGTTGTATAGTGTACCGAGATAGGGTGTTCGGTTTGCGACAAGTAATTTCAGTGACACTGAGCTTAACGCTCTAAATAAGGCCGCGAAGCTCGATTTTTCAAGGAATAGGAACTTAAAATGCAAGCTCGAGGTGCACTTCTCTTGCGTTAAATTCCACTTCCTCGAATCAGCGATGCACGAAGGGCAGAAAATGATACGCCGTGGCAGTATGAAAGTTTTAAATATCACGAATGTACAAAATTGTGATGTTCTGAATTATCGTGTGTCTGATAAGAAATCAGAAGGAGAATAACACTTTCTGTTTAATTGCAATAATTCGCCATTTTTTTCCAAAGGGTACGTCGCTCGGTGTTTCGCGTTTCTAGGTTGGCGGCGAAAATTGCTTTTTTAAATTTCCGTGGGTCGATAGAATAAATTTGAAGGAAGCATTGTGAGTATCAGTTCCTCTTTCCACGGCCCCATTTTCCCTGTAATTTAAACTGGCGGCTGAGCGTTCCCTCGGTGCAATAAAACGATTTAAAACAAGCATTGAAAGTATCATTTTAACGTCTAAAGTGCCTTTTGTGATCTAAATTGCTGCTTTAACAACCGAACGCGTGCTGCGGGGAGCGTCTCCATTAAGGCATTGCTTCCGTCGATAGAGGGATGAAGCGTAATTATACTCATTTTTATTTCTTCTGTGTAAGGATATCATTTTCTCGAGCTAAAAGAAATGTTGCACGAGAAACTATAGACAGCAAACGAAATATATGAGAATAAAATACCTTTACAATAATTTTACGTAGTTAAATTGCTCTGCAAGTGCACGAATGCCTGTGAATAAATTCCTTTTTTAAGGAGAACGATAGAAATTTTGCATCGTGAAGGTAGAGTAACAGTTGCAACAATTAAAAATAATTTTGCCAATGCATAATATTTCTAAAAAATTTCATCTGCTAATAAAAGCATATTGCGCTGAATTACGATTTTTAGCAATACAATAAACAAAGTCATTGATCGAGTCCACTGATACACAATAGGCAATCAAAATTCACATCCACTCATACAAAACCCCACATTTATCAAAAACACAACCCGCTCAAAAACAACACCTCCACAAACTCCAGTGAAAAAATTCGAATCAACGTAAATCGAACTCCTAAATTTCACTCATCCCCATCCACAACCGATCAAACTAAACGGCACAATACAAACTCCCACATATTCCTAACATCCCTAGCACCCAGCAGACACCCCAATATCCTTGCAACCATTTCCAAAAGAGAGCATCCCTCGAACGTAACGTTGCCCGCTCCTCCAGCGCAACTTCCAACCCCCCTGTCGGGCATAGTATTCAGATTCGCGATCCAAAAATACTCCGCACCGATTTTCCGCCGTTCCTGCGGCCCATTTGGCACGGGCGCGGCGTTATCACTTTGGCACGTTGCACACGACGAACGACGCGACGGTTCCGTCGATGCTCCTTCACGTTGCTGATGCCGATACCACTCGATTCATTGCTTACCCCTGCGCGCAGAGCCACGAGTGGCTGGCCGACAATCTTCCCTTTTAGCCACTCGTGACGAGCACTTGCCGCTGACACTGTAAATTTTCTAAGTCAAGAATTATGCTATTGATCGTGGCCACCCGCTACCCCTGCCCCTTGGAGGCTGACGTTACCCCGAACTCGGTCACTTCGGCGTACGTTCTCCATGCGTCTCACCCATTGACCCATTTAGCCGTGGGTCAGCCACATTGTTTCAGCCAAATTTTTGGATTATCGAGCTTTCCCGCGGAGTTTTTAATCGCGGCCACCTTTTCACGCGGACACCCCGAATTTTACCAACTTCCCTGCGCCCGCTACGCTGGCTGAGAGATACGTACACAGCCGCGACTGGAAATTCTCGGGCGACCGAACCAACGGGGGTGGATGGAACTTCGGAACCGGTGACTTTGGACCTGGCTGACTGTGACTCCGAATTAATCGTTATAATCGAATTGTGAGCTCTCGAGCATTCTCGAACCTGGTTGGCTCGTGAATATGCATGACGTTGGGGGTGCTCGCGTTCTTGCTCGTTTTGCCAAGATTTTAGTTTACCTTGAGCTGCGGTGTACTGGGGACACGAATGGTGAGGTAAAGAAACTGGCGATGGACGCGAATTAGTTAATTATAGTAATAAGGCAGGATCGTAGGAATTAATGGAACAATCGTAGAGTATAACAAGACGGTTTCTAGCTGAAATTTGATTTTTTGGGTGGGGGAAATCCAAATGTGAGTTTTGGGGTATTCAAAATTGATTTTTGGGGGCGGAGAAATCCAAATTTGCATTACCACACTCAAAATTAGATTTCCCCCTGCCTCGAAACTCAATTTTGGATTTCCCCAAAACTCAAATTTCGTGTTAGAAACCGCCTTGTTATACTACTAAACTGGTAGTCACTATTGAGCCACTAATGTAGCCTACAGACGAAAAAGTAATTTTCATTCATAGCTGTAGGTGACTTATCCTCGAGAGCAAAGTGTCCAAAATCTCGGAGCATGTATCGACCTCGTTCTCCAGTTTCGCGATATTTCATCCCCTCGATAAACACGTACGGACATTGATGAATGAAAGGCCCGTGGATAAAAATGGTAGGGGAAAATCGAGCGTGTCCACCGAGTTTTCGGCATGGGAAACCGAAAAGCGCGGTCGAGCTTGTTTTTCGATTGGCGCGGCTGAGCGAGAAATTGCAACATTTTTGTTCCATATTGTCGCCTACGGAGATCGATGAATCCGCTGTTGAATTCGTCAGGGCAGTGCGAAACAAGCTGTAAAGTGGGAAGGTAAAGGAGGGCAATTGGGGAAATAAAGAAGGGTGGATCGCAGACGGTGTATAAATCCGCCCTCGTCGCCAATTCGCTCGAGGAAAACGTTTCGCAATCCTCACGTCGGACGAACAAACGGCGATCCGGCTTTCCATTAAAATTTTTCTACGCGTGCAGCATTTCCCATCCCCGCGGCAGGAGGAAACGGGCGGGCTGGCGGTTTTGATCCCTTCCGATCATTTTCCATCGAGGCGCGGAGGAAAGTATACGTTCGATTTAAATTATTATGCTCGAATGTACTCTCGGATCTTTTTACGGTTTTATGAGCTTGCCCGCGTTACCTTCGATCGTTAAAAATAGTGTTTTGGGGGAAAAATTTAGGATCACAAGCTACGTGAAAATATTTATTATAGGCTGAACTTATTAGTGAGCAGAACTTTCTGAAGTCACGTTAGTTTATGCCTGTGTCCTTTTTTGGGTCTATGTTTGTTTCAAGAATTTCTATATACATATTGGATATGTGTCTTTGATTGTATCTATAAGCAAGTGGAAATCGGTTTGAGTTAAATTGAGTCAAATAGAACGAAAGTATTAGTGTATATGCAATAATAATTTTGTATAAATGTTTTTGTGCAACAGACAGTAACTTTAGTGTTCAAAAATCAGTGATCTGAGCGTGGGTAAAGATGGCTAAAGGTAATACATACATAGCGAAACAAGGGGAAGTGGTTCGTATATGGTCAGACGTGGTTTCCAAATCAAATGAAATTGTATCTTCCTAAAACTTTTTATTTCAAACAAATTTTCCAGGCAAACTTGTCCAAAATGACAAGAACTTTAGATTTTCAGAAATTTGGATATTAAATCATAGATATGTTTCACCGATTTAGGAGTATGAACTCGTCTCTTCTATAACGTACAAATAATTCCCAAATAACAGTATTATCAGTAAATAAGTAATAATAATTATTAATACAGAATTCACAACATTCCCTTAATATCATTAACGAAACATCTCGTAAATTGCGTACCGATTTTATTTTTAAAAAAATTGAATGAAACAGGAAAAGCAAGGCTTCGTGTCGCACACGACTCTCAATTTGTCACTGAAATAATATGATACCAGAAATTGCCAGGTGAAGTTGGCACGTTCCATGTGTAAAGTGAAATACATAAATATGAGCTAACCAAAAGCAACGTCAGATCGATTCGATAAATCCCGGAAAATCAGGGACCTCGAGAAAGTCAGCGGGGCGATGCTTTCAAATCGAAAGGAAGGTTTAACAGTTTCCGATAGCGTCCGGATAGGGAATTAAATCGATTTCACGTTCAAAGGGAAGTAAACACGAAAAATCCGTCAACGGGTAACGAACCAATAAAGAGAATGATAACGTCAGTTCCATGGCACGGTTAATTAGCGGAGCAAACTTTTCCCTTCGGTCGTGCAATCTTCCTCCATTTTCGAACTCGGCCCGCTCCTTTGAGCTGTCGCAAAATTAATGAAAATGTGGATTCTAAAAAGGGATACGAAAAAAATGCTGCATAATTGGCGAAACTAAATTGTTCTCAGTGCTGACTTACCGAAGATTGCCTCGACAATTTACGACCGTCTATGTTCCACTGGATATAGAACTTTCCTGAGTTTGATTGGCCCTGAATGAATTATATCTGTAGCTCCGCAGGAAGGCGTGCATGAAATGGGTCAGTAATTAAGCATGAGAACGGGGATCTAGATTCGACTGAAATCCAGCCGCGATAATTAAATTAGAAATGCGGGGTGATCGATTCGGTTCTTTCGTTCGCGATCTCGCTGCTCGATGGTCTGACCGGACGTCTGAAATTTTATAGATATCCAGTCGAGCTCGCATTGAAGGGAAGTAATACGCCAAAGTTAATAACCAACGGTAACTCGAAGAATGATTAGTGAGTTATGAATGAAGGGGGAGTCGATAGTGAATGAAGATTGTAAGTTTTTATTATTTCTCTTGCTATTGCTTTGCCTCTGTTTAGGTAATATTCGTGGGATAATTATATTAATTATTGTGGGAGTGAATGTTTCTGGCGTGATGCTTTGATAACTCATAAAATTTACAAACGTAACGGAATTCATCGAATTCCATATTTAGTTTCGTAGTGTACTTAAATCCTCAGAGTTCAAATGCGAGTGCAGGGAGTATTTTCTTTCGCGAAGAAAAGGCGGGCGAAGCGTTGGCATTTCTCCTCCAGCGAAGCAAACATCCACCTAATTCGATAACAGCATCAAAGTTAAAAACAAATCTCGTAAAACGTTTGCCAGAATATTCTCACCTACGAGGCCGTATCTCCTCCTTAGTTTCCAATCAACTATCTCGCGGGAAATAGCGATAGAATGTAAGGGCTGGATGAACTACATAGTGAAATCGAGAATAACCGGTTCCATGCCTGGACCCCTCCGCGAGTTCCTACCCCCAATTAACTATAATTTCCGACCCACAACCCCTGAAGCGCATGTGAGAAACGGCAAGCCAGAGAATTTCGTAACTTTGGTCATACATGCTAGTCGCAGGTCCATAGAACGAACGAACCTGTTGGCAAGTATCCTTGGACTGCTAATTTCCCCAATATATGTCTAAATCGATTCCATAGAATCGAGTAGAGTTATTTTCAAATATAATACGAAGTGAAACTTCATGTTTCAAATCTGAAATTTTCTCTGAACAAGATTCATACTAAATCTAATTAAAAACAGCTATATGCTACAAGTATTTAAACGGGTGGTATTAGAAATATCAAAAGTGCAAATAATTATTAATGTAGAAATTGTATAAGTAATGACACATTTCTATTTAAATATATGGAATTATTTAAATGGAAAGTTTAAATCTATTCTGCGGTGTCATATATCCCTGAAGCTCATTTTATGGATAATGATGTCGCTGGCAGTTTTATGCCCGCCATCATTCTTTCAGCGACATTATTATAGTATTACCTTTATGAACTTTTATGCAGTTAAATTATGAATAGTAGAGGACCATTTATTCGTTGGATTATATTTGAAACTATAAAATACATCAGGGATTTGTAGACCCGTGTTAAAGCTCTTAGCAAGAGCTTTCCCTAGGCTGCTGTGGATCTATAATTTTCGGTCAACGACCGTTCACATCGCATGTCAGACACTTCGAAATTGTCTAATTTGCAACCGTGAGTCATGGAACTCTGGAATAATGCAAAACTCACGGTCGTAAATCAAAGGCCCGATCGATATCTTAGAAACGGCGCGCCATGGATCTTTGCATAGCAGACTGCACTGCTGTTAACCATTATTTCCTCGATCTTATATCAGTTGCCACGAAATGCTCGGCAAATGGCTGACGTAAAGTTGTAATCGTCGCGATAAATGTTAATGGGTCGTGCAGCTTTATCGTTCATGCAAATTTAAGGCAAACGTTCTTCTTTAATTCTTGAAACTGTTGCGGAGGGTAGCTCAAGAATTAATTAAACATAGTACTGCCGATTGAATCCACCGAGTACATTAATATAACACTAATTTTAAGTAGAATCAAAAATATCATTTTTGACAAATTTATAAAGTAAATATAAATGTGATTTTTATACAGCATAAAGAAACAGTCAAGAATAAAATAAAATAAAAGCTCAAATTTGAGGGTCGAAACCAGTGGCAGTTCGCAAACCATATTACAACTCATCAAAGCCAAAAACTTCGTTCTTTCATCACTACCAAAAAGAAACATTTAAAACAACACAAAATTTCCAATTAATTCCCTCTAACTAAACATCAGCATACAAAAATCCACCCCTCCAAAGTAACTGAGCCAGAAACGAAGTAAAAACAAAATTTCCCTGCGATTAAACCTTTCTCTGCCCGCAAGTACTCCTCCACCCTCGACAGATCAACGACCCCCCTGACGATCGCTACAACCCTCGAGTCGTCGAGCAAGCCAGTGATTTCCAGCCGTCGTGGCGGACTATTCGTACCAAGAGCCCTGTCGTGGCATAAAGAATTTTACAATTCTACCGTCCAGGCTAATCCACCCTCAGGAAACCTCCCCCAACCGGATGTATGGAGGAATTTCGGGCGTTCGAGTCTGGTGGCGTGCACCATGAGCCAGGCCGCTGGTAATTCCGAGCAGGTTGTTATCAGGATCCTACGTCGACGGAATAGCTAAACGGACGTCCGACCAGCCACGACGGGGATCCAGGTACACCCCCTCCAACCCCCCTCCCCAACATAGGGTTAATTCATAGCCAGAGGTAATGGCGATCGCGCGTTATCATGGTTTAATGCCCCTTTTGCCCACTCTGTGAAATTCCTCGCTACCAGGCCCCCGCTTCCAGCTCCCCCCTCCCTCTTTTCCGGCAAGATTATTGGGGGCCTGTGGCGGGACGTTCGGGGATTAGTAAGTGGGAACACGTGGCAGGGGACGTTAAGAAACACCGAGGAACGCTCGAATTGATAATTAGTCAGTTAATCTGGTAGAGGTACATCGGATTTTCGTGGGTTGCTATTTATAAAGGGAGAGAATATCGGTTTATTGCTTCATCATTCTTTTCAACCGGGTGTATTTTTATGAGGGTGAAAAAGATTTCGGAATGTGCACCTTCTGCACTCTCTTGCACAGCAAAGTTTAACTTAGCGTTGTATATTGATATCAAACCTTGTAGAAATGAAGAAAATTGAAATTTGTAAAACAATTTCTTTTGCCGATCTGTTAACCCTCGGTTGTCACACTGGGTCAAATTGACCCTGTGTTTTTTTAAGCAAAAAAACCTTTTTGTCGAAACTCTTATTGCTTCAAATTTTTTTTTATGCATGATGACACTTTAAATGTCAAACTTTCAACGAAGGGCATACATTCTACAATGTTCAAACATTATCTCAGAATTTTTGAGACTTAATTTAACAAATAGTTTTTAAATAACAACTGATTGAAAATTGACAGGGTCAAATTGACCCAGTGTGACAACGACGTTCGAAAAAGTAGGTGTGACAACCGAGGGTTAAAGAAGATAAGACTAAGAGTTTTTAGTATTTAGATTTGAATTTTTTTAGATGTTATTTGTAAAGCTGTGTGGTTTATAGAGATACATATTTTGTGGAGGAAGGTTTACTAAATCATAGATGTTTTCACTATTATTAGATTAACTTAAGGTAATAACGATAATAGTTTGAGTTGAAGTTATTGAAAAAGGTTGACTCTGACCGATGATCCGCGCGATAAAAGTTCCTACTTTATTGGTTTTGAAGTATCGTTGCGGGCTTAATGGATTTGATTAATTGCGCTAGGCGGGGGCATCATTAATCACGGGATCTAATGCATACTCGCGCTGGGCCACTGTGTTATCATTATAAAATTGATAACTGATCCTCCACTCAATCTATCACCTACAAGTTATCCATCCAGAGTCGACTTACAAAAACAGATACACTGAAAGTACCTATATAGTAGACTAGAATTTTTAAATTCCAAGTTAAACAATTTTACAAAATTGATAATTAATGATTATTTGAAAATACGAAGAGTTTCGTTTCAAAATTATGTCGCGCCCCATCAGGTGACTATGCATTTCCTTTTAAATACATATTTTCAATGTATTTGCTGCATGCTATAAATTCCCTTAGATCGCGAGTCGAACGATCCCTTAAGGATCGTACATCATTAATCACCGACTTGAGCGTGATACCTACTTACGTGTTGGCAATGTGTTATCGGTATCGGATCGATGGTTTAGTGAACCAAATGTCGGTCGTCGACCCTTTTAGCTCGTTTTAGCGAAATTCTTTTCGCTTCTGTACAGTCTGGGACGGGGGAAAAAATATTGGAACGAAATAAGAATACGGAAATTTACTACGACGTACACAGAATTCCTCCTACAAGCCTTGCAGTATAAGCAGCCCGATTATTTTCGACTCCTCTCTCCATTTGCATAGACTGTATACGATCGCGTGCTCTAAAAATATTTACCGCCCCCCGAGAATATACATTTAAATAGAATCCCTAATGCGACAGTTAATTTCACCTCCAGCCGGTACAAATCTGAATAATCAGCAAGCCAGAAAATTGAACCTGGTTTAATCTGACCCTTCTTTCCATAAGATTATCTCTTCCATTTAAAAAAATCATCCAACTTGAGCGTTGCCTTGACGAGTCACGTTTAAAAATCAGTTGGAAAATGGAGGACCTTATATATTCGAAAGATGAAAATTACAAATACGTAGAGATATTCTCACTGCAGTTGAACAGATTAACCAACAAACCTATTACTACTATTATTTCTACGATTTCCACTATTTCTGATAGTGGAAAGGTGGGATAGTTGATCAGCGGAGATACATGATCACATCAGTTTATATCACAACTTAAATAATTAAATACAAACAAAGCAAACCGTTATTATTATTTTAATAAAAAAGAAAAACTGTGATCAACTATCCCACTTTTCCCCTACTACCAACTAGCCAGTAGCGCACTCAGGATTTAATCATGGGGGAAGCCGAGAATACCAAAATAAATACAGCTCAAAAATTATTTCTACAAATTACAAATACGTACTATCATCCCCCAAGTACGTCCACAGCAACAAACTACAATCACAAGCGAAATACATATTGAGCATGCCGATTTACGAATCCAGCCAAAGACCAACCACCCTCTTAGTTTTCTCACGTAAATTCCTCAGTGGCGAAAACGCTTGCATAAAGCACCATAAAACACGCAACGCGTCACACTCTCGAGTTCACGCCCATCGTGTTCACAACTCCATCACTCAGGCATGATGGCTAGTCCGATATGTCGCCTTTATGTCGATGCACCGTAAATTATTTAGTGTCAGCCCGTTGTGTCGTCGGCTTTCACGGTCCTCGCCATTGCTCTCGAAATAACTCCCGCGGTTTTCGGCGTTTCCCACCCCCTCGGCATTCCTCGGCTCGCCCGATATTTACGATCTTCATCCAGCGAATCGGCGTTGTCGGCCTGATAAATAGAAAAAACGTCTTGCTGAAGTTTCGTCACGGATAAGCACGTGCACCACAAGGATCGCGGTAATAAATTGAGCTCGCGATAAATTCTTAGCGGAAGGCTGACGCGGGGGCGTGTATCCCCGCTTCCCGAAGACGAAAAGCAATCTCATCGCATGCAACCAGGTCGAGTCGATGCAAGCCCTCGATCAGACGGTGCCTCGATGTACTTACTAGAATCTAAAGGGGGAAAAGGCGCGAACTGGGAGATATCAATTAGCGAAAGATAACTTTCACCGGGCTGGAAAAAAGCGACATTGCATTTTCATAGAAAATAAGCGCGTTTGACAATTAAGTTTCAGAATTAACTGGATTGCATTCAATTAGAATCATATCAAGTATTATTATTTCAATTTTGAGAAAGTGTTTTTTGACAGAACAGTTCCAAATCCCAATTTTCTTAATTCTTTAAACAAAATCAACGATGAAAAGTAGCAGACTTTAATATACCTATAGTGTTCCAATCAAATTAATTCGAAACATCTAATTTGAAACCTATTCTGCCAAATTCACCCACGTTTGACAGTTAAGTTTCAGAATTAACTGGATTGCATTCAATTAGAATCATATCAAGTAATATTATTTCAATTTTGAGAAAGTGTTTTTTGACAGAACAGTTCCAAATCCCAATTTTCTTAAATCTTTAAACAAAATCAACGATGAAAAGTAGCAGACTTTAATATACCTATAGTGTTCCAATCAAATTAATTCGAAACATTTAATTTGAAACCTATTCTGCCAAATTCACCCACTCCTAACTGTTAAACCGTCCGAATTAAATCTAATTTCTGAGCAATCTAAACGGAAAGCTTCCTCGATGACAGTTCCATCGCCGTGGTAAGCGGGGACACAATCTCGCGCCAGCCTGATTGGCACAGAATCGATGTCAACATTCGCTTCTGATATTACCCCAGAGGACCCGCGAGCAACTGACGTTCGTCTAATACGCTATGACTACTTGAAAAGCTGACACAGTAGAATTCAAAGGGGTGTGCTCGCGTGAGCACGGTTTCTGGAGGCAAATACAGTTGATTATAAGCTGAAATACTCAGCCAGTAGCCCAATCTCATCATCGAGCAGCGATCAGCCACCGTTTATATGGCGGGCAAACGCGAGACAGGATCAAGAGATCTAATCTCGGTCGAATCGAAGCGTCTGGAAAGCGGAAGTCGGTCTTGACGTCGCGTCAAAGCGACCAGTTAATAACCGAGGCCGCTTTGCCTGGGTTAAAGCCACACTCGTAGAGCAACCACGGATATTACCAACACTCCAAATCCCCGGGATATTCGAAAACGTATCGTTTCTCGTTGCACGACTGAACTACTTAGGAGCATCCTCTTTGAGCGATTAACCATTCGTTTATAGAAAGGAAATTAATTTTAGAGACAGTTTTCATTCGTGATAATCCATTCAATCATCGGTGGTATCTTGTATGGTATTCAAGGAAGAAGTGTTGTATTTAATATTGCATTTTTGAATACTAAATTCACCACAAAATGGAGAACTTTATATGTAAGGAGATGCAAAATAATAACGTGCAGAAATTGTTATTTCTTTTAGTATTTATCATTTATTTATTATTTATTATTTCTTTCTCTGAAAAAATCAGTGGTTGATGACCTTTTCGTCGGATGAGTGATGGATTCTAATTTGAGTTTCAATTTGAAGAATTCTAATTGATGAAATGGTTCGGATTCTCCATTCATTCGTATTTGATTAACCATCTGTAATGACCACCGATGGCCGTGTAATTCGACGTCGATATCGATTCTTAAAGTTCACGAAGAGTTTCAGAGGGCTCTATCAGCGAGCTCGTATGGAACATTCACGGTTTCGGAACGATTCGAACAATGGTCGGCTCTTTTGGGAAGATTGACACTGCAGGATCCCGAACAATAACTAGGGAATGAGAGGGGTCGATTTGAATAGTGAACAAAGTGAACAATGCGCGCGATATGTCGCCCGGATCGGGTCAATATCCGGTAAAAGGCGAGTCGTTTCGAGCTAGTGCTCGTTCCATGTTAAGTCCACGACCACGTGAAGTTAAAAAAAAAAAGAGAGATGAAAATAGCGAGTTGAAACTGCGACCACGGCAGTAACAGTGGCCAATTCTAGCGATCGCGTTAGGGGCTGGCTTTAGCTAGCTTTCCATCGAACTTCATACGCTGGTAACCATTCAATAGCGGCCTAAAAAATAAAGTCAAGGTTTAGTCTTAAATCATGCACTTATGCCAAAATATTAAAAGCAAAATTTATTTTATTCACACCAAATCTCCATATTCATGTATTCATTACTACAATGCTACGTAGAATTTTTAAATTCAGGGAAGCAGCCCCTTTTCCGCCAGGAAAGTTCGGAGTAAAAGAAGTCGAGGAGCTTCTAAGTAAAAGTAATCTGGAATTAATGCAATTACTGGCCGTCCACCTGATATTTATACGTGTTTCGAAAGTGCCCTTTTACACCGCGGAACCGCCTAAAATTATGACCAACGGGATGACGCTGTGCACCGTGAAAGTTGCTGTAACGCCTGAAATATGCAGCCGGTGCAGTGACACCGCATAGAATAGCGGGTAGAAAGTAATTGTTCACGCGTCCTAGCCCAATTCCAAATATTAGGTCGTGCGTCACACCAGCGAGCCCTCGTAAATCACAAGCTGGCTACAATTTCGGAAAATCCACGGGACAGGAAAAAGGGCTTCCTTTGAACCTGGTTCTACGTATTTGCGCAACCACCCTTTCGTCTTTATCAACATGTAGCCGCGATACATTTCCCGTTCCCGCGCCTCCTCGAATTTGTTCGATACAAACTGACAAATAAAGTCGGGGGAAAAGCAAACTGTCGATCAGCCTTTGGTACAGAACCGATACCAGTCAATTTTTCCCCGTGAAACCAGAATTCACGTAGAAAATAGACAGCTCGTTTATGTACAAATTTTTTCTTTGACGTAATTGCCGCGGGAATTAAGCTTGGAAATTTAAGCGCCACTGAAGGTCGTGAAATTGTTCTTCTCGAGATAAAGGGATTCATTTACTGAATAGAGAAGAATGTCCTCCGCTTATCTCCTGATTAATTTGAAGCAGATTTTTCCTCCAGAGGCTCCAAAGAAAAGCAAGAAGCCTGATTTTCTAAGAAGCTTCCTCGGGAGTAATTGCACTTTGTATCATTTCCAGAGAGCACGTTTCGAGTGACGTTGCAAAAGAGCAGCAGAGGACTTGGCTTAAGCGTTTCCGGTGGCGGAACTGCCGGACCAGTTAGGGTAAAAAGACTGTTTCCTCAACAGCCCGCTGCCTTGTCCAACAAACTTCAGCCTGGCGATATACTACTCGCTGCCAATGGGATCCCTTTGACTGGCCTCACTAATTACGTAAGTGGCAAAAACAAGCTCCATCGATTGCTTATATTTAGAGACGATGATTAGAGGATTTGAAGAAAGATTGACAAAGTCAGTGAACTAGGAACGGGCATGTATGAGAATTAAATATAAATTGGACTCGAACAGCTTCGACGATAAAATATAATTAATAAAAAAGAAACCTGACACTAGATTTCTTAATGCAATATTTTGAAAGATTTATAATTGAAGAATTCTGTAAAGCTCCACTTGTGGGTGGAGGAAAGGGTTCGCATGAAGACTAAAGGTCTACTAAATAGGGTACTAGGTCTGCACCTTCTTAAATAACTTCAAACTTTTTCTGCTTCTTCTAAAGTGTTAATTATCGACGACTCGAGTATGGAAATCTCTACCTGTTCGAAATAAATATTCAAAAGTCAGTACTCGTGTACACAAGACGGCGACTTTTGTCTTAAGCCGTTTTCCTTCATTTCTATCCGCCCAGCTTAACGCGATGAGCTGGCTGCGACAAAATAGCGATTACTATAGCTTTAGATGGGGATCTACAGGCTTGTCTTCTCGTAGCTCTTAGAGATTTGCATTTGATTAGCATAATACAGCTACATCCGGAACTCGTGGCGCGAAAGTAGACGGTATCTTGACTACACTTGCCCGTTTGTCCCACGAGAATCAAGGTGTAATATCGGTTTATGCTTTACCCCGTACACCGTGCTTTCTACTACAGCATAACACATCGATCGTTAACTCGAAAACATTATGCATAAATTTGGTAACTCAATTATAAATTGTATTATGTAAATGATAGGAGACTCGGGCCCAAGAAGACGCAAGGCAGGTTGCATCTCACATAATCTCACAAGGAAACCTTCCCAACTCAAAGATTCTGATTTTAATCAAATTTCGTGTGAATGTATAACATATCGAAGTATGCAAGGAGCAATTTTTTCCTGCGAGTTTTCAAATTCACTCTGAAGGTTCAATCAGCCTTTAAAGTTGTCTTGCTTTTTTCTCGTTTTTTTAATATAACTTTATTTTTCTTTTGGTAGTGTAATATCGCACAAAAAACTGAACAATTTTTATATTATATTATATTAAAAGAAAACGGGATAACATTAAGGGCTGATTTCACCACCACAGAGCAAATTTCCGCTGAAAAAATATATCTCCTTGCTCACTCCAGTATGCTCCACAATCTACATTCACGCGAAGTTTAATTAAATTCAGAATTTTCGGATTGCGAACGTTTCCTTGTCAGTCAAAATGATTTACGACGTTTATCTGCAAATCTAAATAACTACAGAACTCCTCTTCACTGCTCTTACTGCACGCGGGCTAATACGCATTACATTTTCTTTCACGTAAAGGCTCGAACCAAATATACAAGTGTCTAAAGAAATCATGGGACATCGTTTTACCACTTCATAATAATTAATTGCAAGAATTACTTCTCAGATTTCTGTCGCCCAACCAGTCGATTTCATTTTCAAACTTAAATTCTATCGTTCCTTTCAAATCATAATGAAAGCCCCAACCCCACACTTGAATCATAATGAAACTACAAATAAATTTTGCAATCATAAAATTGGACGAGTGCTGGCTTTGAGGTTATGCTTGAACGGTCCAAACTTTCACCCGACAGCCAGGCGAGGGCAGACTTTTAATCATACTTCTGATGCAACTTGTTGCAGGAGGCCCTCGAAGTTCTACGAACGACACCCAGCACCGTGGAGTTGGTGGTGTGCCGACTTCCTGGTGATACGAATGTCACGCCACCCGGTTCACCCCCTTTGCCCCCAGTAAGACGTGAGTCGCCGCTGCCCCCAGGAAGACGCGAGTCCCCGCAACCCCCAGCAAGGGGTGACTCGCCCCTACTGACGGCAAGACGGGAGCAGCCACCGCTGCCCCTGCGAATACGCAACCCGCTGCCACCGCTGCAAATCGAGCCTTGCGGGGTAAGTAACTTTTATCTGAACTTTTATAGAAACTCCGCCATTTTCCACCCCCTGGCCTCTAACCGATGAAAGATTGAAATTTTAGCAGTGCAACGTTAGGATGGATAAAATGACACTATGGCTACTAATAGGGAAGATGATAACACGATTTTCTAAGGAGCCAAATTTTGATTATTTTTTTAGAAAGATATTGATAGAATTAATGGAATTGAAGGATTATGTGTTGCGGAATATCTGAAGTGGATAGTGGAGGTGGATAGACTACACAGCATATAAATCGCTGGTTTCAATTCTCTCGTGTTTCTGCTGAGCAAACCCAGTGGTATAAACTGTATTCATAAAACAATGACCAATGAATGCACTGTGAGCTGTTACGTTTAGGATCTCCCGGGAGAGATGCAGAATCTCATCGAAGTTCGTTTACAATTTAGATTTCGGTATCTCCTGCGGGATACGTAGCCTCTGATGCATTTATAACAAATCCCTCGTGTTTGTATATACCTACGTGCCTCCGGAAGCCGCTAATAGCCGTGAAGCATCTGAAAATCAAGTGGTAGAAATTGCAGGTGCCTGCAGCATCACAAATCTATATGACAAACATAATTCCTCGTTACCATTGGCGTGTATATCGATACACAAAGCAGTACCAAAACTCTTAGAAATTTAGAAACTTTTATGTTCCCCAAGTTTCCTGTAATAAACACCGTACAATCTGTACTTTTCCATAACACTTTTTCGTACCACTTCCGAACAGCCGGTTCTCAACGAAGTTCAATGACTAACCCTTCTACACCAAAAAATAAAATGAAAATGAAAAGAAACTACTACTTACAACATGAAAGGCAGAGTCGGACAATGTCTAAATGCTTAAAGAAATTCTTTTGTGATCGATTACAGGAATTCGACATAGAAATGACGAAGGTCGGTGGCAGCCTGGGCTTCACTTTGAGGAAAGCAGACAGCAGCGCGCTTGGCCATTACGTGAGGGCATTAGTGCGAGAGCCGGCATTAAGCGACGGCCGAATCCGGCCCGGGGACAAAATCGTCGCTGTTGACGGTGCACCATTGTCACCCATGAGCCACGAAGAGGCTGTCCAATTGCTGCGACAATGTGGCCCCACCGTGAGGCTTCGATTGTACAGAGACCTGGCGCAAACTCCTGTCTCCGCGCTTTCACCAACAGAGCCCGATCATCCTCTCCGTCCACCGCGAACAAGTTTGAGGTAAACTTCTCCCTGTAATTAAGGTCCCCTCTCGCGATCGAACAGGAAAATAAATTTCCCCTGCATAAATCACCCTGTACCCGGTGCAATTGAAACTTTCGAACTGCGGCAACCTGCGCCGCGAGTCGGAGGCACTAATATCTTTTTTTAAATCGTTTCTTTGCGATCCTTGGCAATGTTGGGAGATCAGTACGTTCTTTATTAGCGAATAAAAAGTTGGTTGGAGTATTTTATAAACATGGAGCATTCTGTTTCCTGAAGCTCCGTGTTCTTAACTGTTCTACGCGACTAACCGCTGAATTTGGGAACATCTTGCAGGCAAGAAGCCGTAGACATGCTCTGCGATCTAGCAGTCCGCAAACTATCACCAGGCACATCGAGCGGTTCGAGCTGCAAGCAGTCACCTGGTGCATCTTGCAATTTCTTGAGGCGTCGTCGCAATGCCGCGACACCCCCTTCTGTTGAAAACGAGCAAGGTAACTTAGCGTTCCACCTGTACCCTTTTGTTAAGTCTTGATAAAGTTTAGAAGGAGCATTCGAAGCCAAATCTTTAGCAAATGGTACGCCCACCTCTATACCCCGACACTCTAAACTAGTTACACCCTGCGCAGTTGTTCCGAAAATCAGAAATGAATTATTCCATAAACTTCAAGCCTCGAACAGTACCTGTCCCCTACCATCTTCACTTCCACAGACCCCCGTTTACCTACCCAGGGCCTGAGAAACTCCTCCCTTCCTTAACAAACCTTCCCCCCCCCCCCCCTCAAGCACCGCGACGAACCACACGCCTGCAACAAGTCAGATCACGTAAAACGTAAACCTCCATCGTCCCGACTTCCCGGAAAAAAAAAATGAACGTTAGTCTAAGGGTGGCATCCGTCGTTGCAGAGGGTCTGGAGAAGCATCCGAGCGTGCACACGACATCGACCGCCAGCCAGGCGGAGACGTCCGATTCCGACCAGTGCTCGATCAGGACGCAGATAACGAATTCCCAACCAAACACACCTGGAACCGACATAATCGATCCGCCCCCGCTCTACGACGTCTGCGACTCCAGCGATTCCTCCAAGGCACCGCCGCGGCCGAGTTTCCTCGACTTAACGGCGCCCCAGGGGAAGCCTCATTTTCAGTTCTGCAGCCTGGACTCCGATCTCGAGTACCCGGGTGGAGATGACGGGATCGCCGCGGAGGATGTCCGGGGCAAGGGGACGGAGCCCGATTACCAGAGACGGGAGACGAACGTTTTGTCCGGCAACGAGCACGACACCGACCTACCGTCTGAGCCAGCCTCGATGCCGCCGGTGCTCTCCTCGGCGAGCAAGTCGAGCACCGCCGCATTCAGCTACAAGAACCCAGCTTATCAAAGCGCCAATCCAGCTTGCGGCTCCGGTATCGACGCCACAGCGAAAAATAAGGCTACACACTCCAGCGACCAGGACATACCAGGTGATTCGATGTTCTCATTTATTGGCAATATCTGCATTTACGGCAATTGCTCTTGCGCTTTTGCTTTTATGGGTGCTTTTGTTGTCGCTCGATGTCCTGACTTGCTGAGAGACTTTGGTGAGCGATGGTTCGATCAGGTTTTGAATCGTCTTGGATAATTGTCTGGACGGTAGGAGTTCTGAGGAACTCGGTGGATTTTGGGAAAATTAGTGATGGGGAATATTTTTTAAAATGCGAGTGACTATGTGGGTTGTACTATTGCATTTCTAATTCTGGTAAGAAGTCCTTGTTTGTACGGTTAAAGGATAGAAAGATTTATGTAGATTTTGAACGACTTATTGAATTTAAGTAGGAGCTGAAATTCGCCGCCATTTTCATATAAAACTGCTACGTCGTCGGATTAAATGTCATAGGCCTTTGCTTACTCAGAGGTTGGAGAAAAGGAAATTTCGTCTGACGAACTTCAACGACCTATAATTTTAAATATGTTACGGGGAAAAAGAAGAAGTCAATCATACTTTTTTAGATATTATTTTAAGACAATTTCGAGAAGAGTATAAGTGAAAAATATTTAATATTAGGAGGTCGTGTGTCTTTTTTCCTTAAATGCAATATTCGTGTGATGAATGATTAATAGAAGTTTTATAACTGCTGTTAGCTAACGGTTTATGTACTTGATTATCTTATCTGTTGAATAGTAGCACACACGCGTGCAATATCGCGTTACTACTACGCCGAGTCACCTTGATTTTGCGCAGAACTCGGGTTATATTAGTCGCCAGTCCGAACAGCAGTCATAGCAGTTGTTGAATACTTTTATGCCACATCGACATATTGTATTATCTAATCTCTCACACCGCACACGAACCTGCACTACGTTTCCTTTGTCGTGACAGAGTAATACTAGGCTTATTTCTATTCAAAAAGTACCGCTGTGCGCATATTTCTACTACTCTCCTGTGATTCTGATAATTAATTGCGGCAAGATACTACTTTTAGAGGAAAATTCGATGAAATAATACAAACATCAGTTGAAAGTGCGATTGAGTCGACCAACAGCTTGCACGGCAGCCTGATGCAGAATTCTGATTCAGTTTTGCATGTGACACAGGGAGAATCTTGGGGGTAGAGGATCCCGGTGGCAGCAAAGGGTTGTTGAAGTGGAAAGGCGTGATGTTCGCCCCGGATGATGGAATAGATGAAACGGAAAACGAGGAAGAGAGAGTCGGAAGAGACACCACGGATTCAGCTATCCTCGGCGAAGAACTTGAACAAGGAACTGAGGTAAAGTTCTCTCCTCCGAATTGCATTCGAAGCGTTGTGCGTTCAGTCCCTTCATTCGTAAATATTAGAAACAAATTATTGCAGATAATCTACAAATTTCAAAGTATTTCTTCGATCGTCGAAATTTAAACTAACTCATACTTGCGATAATATTTGCGATTCACTCCTACTAGTCATCTTTCCTTCGTCTTAGAAATTATTCTTGTCTTTTTCAGACGGATGATAAATAACGATGTATCGATCGTTTGTCTTCTTTTTTTTTTCAATTTTTTTAAACAAGTAGAACACTGGATAATCGAGACTGTAGTCTGTCAAAGTACTTGAGAAAATCGAAGGTTTTGTACGATCAAGTGAACTGTGCATCGAAGTAAAGATGAACGTTTCCCATGAATTCTCAGGTGAAATCGTTTATGTCGTTATTGTTAAAGGTGTTCATGGTAGAGCTGACACGTGGATGGAATAGTCGACTTGGGTTCAGCTTGCAACCAGAAGGGAACCATACGGTGATATCGGTAGTGCATCCTGATAGCGTCGCAGCCAAAGATGGGAGATTGAAGCAAGGAGACGTGCTTCTCATGGTACAGTAACGTTTCAGTACTTCCAAACTTTTGGGGGCCAGTTGCCGCCTGGGCCCCATCTTTAAAAAGCTATGATTTTATCCAAACTATATTTTTTTCTGTGTTACTACACTGAGCTCGTTTCTAATAAACTGCCTCATCATTTTCCACCAAAATGGGCCCCTCAGAACGTTCGCCACCTGGGCCTTTTTTTCTTAAATCCGCCACTGATTGTCAAGAAAATAAAAAATTAACGAAATCTTCAGAAATAATATGAAATGCTACGTTACCATTTACATAAACATTCTTAACATTCACGTACTACGTGCTGTAATTTAATATGTTAAATATTCGTTTCGACAACACATTTCTGCACGCCTCTCCACTATAAATTATTTTCATCAAACGATATTTCACCAGCTTCGAGTTACTACCACGATTAATTAAACTCATCGTTACATTCACTTCTATAATACAGACCACTTGAATTGCGAAATAAGAAAGTCCCATCTAAACTCAGCAGCCATTCGTGATTTACCTTCGTGTGTAAATACGCCGAGCAATTATGAAACTAATGAAGTCAAGAGCGGAACGTACGATTTTCCCTTTTATTAAACGCGTCTTTTTATGAACCCGACATCCCGCTTCCTTGAAATATGAATTCGTTTTACGCGAGAAAACCGCTCGAGTCGCTTTTTTTAAGACTAAAGACGCGAAGAAAATGTTCCATCATTCATAGCGGAGTGAATGCATATTCCAGGCAGATGAAATATGGGATATCGCTATCCCAAGTTTTAATTGCAACTTTATCTCCTTTCATTTACACCACTCAAATCCACAGTTAAGCGTTTCACTCTTAATAATAATATCAGCAAAATTGTAAAACAATATAAGTGCTCCAGAAAAGATATTGCAAAATAATAACGACTTGGCATGCATCGTTTATTTATTCACCAGCAAAGTGCACGAACTTAAGGTCTTTATTTCCTTGAATTAAGAAAAGTATTACTGTCAAACCCTCTTTTTCATCCAACTGCATCGAAGCGTTGATAATCAAACACTTCAACATTAATATTTTTCATGCCGGAGAGGTGGTGTCCACTGTTCAACATTACTTCCCTTTCATTTCAGGTGAACGACGAGAGCGTGAAGGATATGACGACGGCCGACATAATAGATCTGTTGCGCAAAATACGGGGTGCCATAGGTATCACGGTCATGAGACGAACGAAACGAGACAACGTAACGTGACGCTAGTCAGGCGTAAAATAGAGGAACCCGGGTAAAGAAAGGAAGAACTTTCGCGTCCGTCGCTGCAGCGCGTTTCCCATTCTCGAATGTTGAACACCGTTTCGCGAGACTGTGGTAAGAAGATCAGAATCGTTGGCGCTTGAGCTCGAGCAAATCGAGTTGGACTCGTTAACAGATGGCTTGTCCATTAACCCTTTATACAATATACAATCGACGCGTCGATCAAGTGCAATATAAACTCTGTCGCGAATGGACCTGTAAATAGAATCTACGAAAAGCCTTAGACACGCTGTGGTGGTTTAAATAATTAATTCTAATATACTTCCTCTCGCAATCATATTCAACTGAACTGCAGCTTAGGTAGATAGTTAGTAGATCACTCATCGAGCCAGCTTTAAAGCTGCATTCGTCATGACACTCCAGGTAATAAAGAATGAAATCTATATATATATATTTGAAGAGATTACTATTAATGTAGAAGAAATCAACGATATTCAATTGAAGTGTATCGTTCTAGGCGAACCTCTTGGAGGTCGTTTAAAGTAATAAGACTGCTTTAAAAAAGGTGGAGATACCGCGACGGTGACGGGAAGCATGGTTTCCATGTAGGAATTCAATCGATCAATCTGAAAATATTATAATACGAGTCTTCATTTTTACGGAATTACTTGAAAACGTTAAGCTACACGTTAGAGTATATACTCATCGTTGCAAAGTAGAATATTTTTGTAAACTTTCGATCTCGGGAAGTTCAATCTCTCGCGAGGCTCGAAATAAAAAAAATTCTATATATCGCGAGAACTTTATATTGTATGTTGTGTAAATATCATGGAAAGATTATTTGAACCGTTCGGGTGAAAATATTGATGGAAGATATTTCAATCCCTAAGAAGTGTTTAGTAGAAATTTGACTATTGAATCTGGGTAATTTGCGTTAAGAGTCACGGAGAGGGATTGGTATAGCCGCGTATCAATTCGGTAGGTGAAAGATATATGTAAAAATGTTTTTACGAATTCAGTAAAAAATCAATGTTAAAGTGTGAAGGTGTTGTTACTCGAACTTAAGGACAATGTTAAGTTATACGGTGCATTGAATCAAACTAGTGTGCAATGGTAGCTATAAACTTTTGAAATATTGAATACGGATCTAGAGTTGGGAATTGAAACTTACAAGAAGCATAGAAAGAAAATAGGAAAAATCGGGAAAGTGGCACTCGCCGAGAGTTTGGTTCACTACGCTACGCAGCGAGACATTATCCTGTAGCGTGTTAGTCGAAATTTTAATTAAACGTTTAAAATGCATGGTTTCAAAACAATCCTGCGGAAACTGCAACTACTTCTCGACGATCCACAGATCGTCGACTCCAATTTATTCTAACTGCATCGTGATAATCTTTCGAAGGAAATAACGAATGTGTCGATGGAAACGAATCGTAGAGATAATATTAAAAGCAGAATTTCTTACTTAATATCTACGAATCCGTGGATACCCCCGAGAGGGGAGTAATCAGTGTTCCTTAAATTAATCAGCGAATTCGTATGAAAACAATCGTTCCAAGTGCAATAAGGTAGAAGATGAATCGAACTCGTTAATCAAAGAGTCAATCAAAAAGCCGCGGAAAATAGCGACACAAAAAAAAACAGTGCAATCTTTAATGTGTCGCTGAAACGCCGGGTCTATGTAAATAATTGTAAGATAATTCTCTTTTCCTTTTTTTTTTAATTTTACGTTTCCAACGTTCGAAAGAGACGTAACTCGAACATATCGTTGCGAACTATGCCCGCATGCCTATACGTGTTCTGTGCGTACGATATTAACGCGACTAAGTTAATGTTTATTATAATTATTCCGCGATTGCGCAGCTCGCAAATCGCGAAGTACTTACTGAATCGTATAATCGCGAGATTGATGCGCCATACTTTCTGCCAACTAACGCATACTCGACACACAATTTCTTGTACATACATACTTGAATTTCGGTATTAGGCTTGTTTCGTACATAAACGAAATCAAGATGCTGCTTGAAAGGAAGTATGGCTATTCGATGCGCGGATTTTGGACTGCTGTAGCATTGTTAACTAGTGTTTCGTACGGAAACAATACTATTCGTGTATATTAATCGACGATGAAGAGGAACTATGTATATGAAATACAATCGTTAGTAGTATGATATTTAAGTCCTGTGTAGTGGAAGTCACTTGAGACCGTTTCAAATTCTTCGCGCCATGCGCGTTCGATACAATCGAGGCGCAGTATGTTCTTGTTAGTATGGCGCCAGATACGAAAATTCCACGTAACTCTAATCCTCTGTTAACTATGATGTTTTACCAATTGGTGGGAAATTTTGCCTGTATCTCGTGCTCTACAACTTTTACTTTCTAATTTATAAAACGAGTGTGACAATTAAGGACGTTTTATGTTGAAAATAGATGTTAGAGTATCGTCACACTATACTTCGATCTTTTCAAAATCAGAATCATCTAATAAGGTTTGTATTGAGAAAAATAAACTTAGAAATACTGTCGTTACATAAAATTTGAATTTTACATAGTTTCCTGTCGGAAAACGTTATGTATCGTTCGCCAAATTATGGTGAATATTTATTCTTACGAAGTTTTTAATACACTTCGTTTGTGATGGAGAAATTGGATTGCAAGAAGATTTTAAACGTTACGAAAACATTCAACCAGCGTTTTCTTTTTCAAATTTCAAAGGATTTCCATGAATTTCTATACACAGGAAGTGGAATAGACCCGCTTGCAGTATATTTAGGAGTGTAGTAAACGTTGAGTAACTACCTCGCGTGATGCCATACCATACAGCAGTGGTTCTTAAACATTTTATGCGCAACCTATATCGCGAAAGCCTAAACGTAATCGGATGAATGAATAAGCATAGCTGTAGCATTAAAGTAAAACATGGCAAGAATGATTTTAACAAAACTGGAATTTTAAATCTGCCGGAAGGCCATGGACATATTTTTAAAGATAACTTAATTTTTTAAATGTAATCGTTAAGGGATCGAGCGGAATGAATTATTATTTCTAAAGTACATAAAAATGTGTACAATTGCAACGCAATATAAAATAATGTAAAGAAATCTTAATGAAGAGTTATACTTGATACTATAGTTTATCAGTTTCGAATTTTGTTATATTGATATTTTGTTCAATACAATTATATACGAAATAATGACAGATAATTAATTATATTTTAAGGAGAAATGATTATTTACCAAAAGGGACTTAGAAAGACACAACGAGATGATGTTCGGGAGTACTAAAATCTGGTTTCGCAAAGAATAGTTTCAGAAACACTGCCAATTACGACTACCACTTAATAATTAGCGCAAGCCACTTTATGCCGTAGAAAATCTCATTCCTGTAACAATGTTGCGCTTGTATTTATTCGCCGGAGAGAACACGTACGATATAAAATGAAATATATTAAATCACCACCCATAAGATTGCTATAGACTTATTGAGAAAAAAAAATTGGAATAAAGTGTTTCATGAATGTGATAGTTGTTCCACTAGAATATTAGAAGCCTTCAAAGTTCTATGAAATAAAAAGAAAATTATATTCGAATCTATCATGCGTATATAAAAATATGTATATGAATATATAACTATATATATTGCATATAGGTATATATACGATGTACATGAGATTAAATGTATAAATGATACCAAAGCCTACAAGTAATAAAATGCATAACAAAGACAGATATTTTATGCGTAAACAATGTCAAAGACAGCTATTTTAATGTTAAGTGAGGCTTCTTACATTGTTAATATCTATACATACGCGAGATGTAAGTTTGCGTTTATCGTCATTTTACCATTGTTGATCCCTTTCTGATTAAGATACTTACGATATATTCAATAAAATTTGGTGTCTTTGACGAAAAAATTTTCATTCCTTCTTTTCAGGGTATTCACTCGAGCGTGCGAAATAAACATTCTTTAGCACGAAGGAAAGAATTCACAAAGCCTTGGTGGTTAATGTCTTGTTTTATTCATATCAGGTAGTGAAAATTAAATTACACATCATATTAAATACCAAATACACAACAAAAGTTATGGTCAATCACAAAACGACATATAATAGAAAAGTAATTACATTTTTCATTAATATATTACTGTATAGTGTTTCCTTTCATGATCCAATATTTCGAATCTCGTAATATATTATTCAAAACTGATTAATCGATAAATGCCGACCTAAATTCAATTTAAGTAAATAGCAATTTTGTTCGAATTAATCTATGTACATATATTTTTTGTTTCAAATACATGCCACAGGCATTTTTCCATGGCATAGAAACAGAAGTCTACATCATCGTGATAAAAATCGATATACGAACTATCAGAATATATACTTACAGGTACTGTACAAAAACGTTTGCCTCATTCTCACAGAATATTATTCTTAAGCCTCGTTCTGAGTGATTTCCTCACGGCAATCATGTCTTCTACGACACTCATATTCGTTGCTTGTCTCGTTAATCGCGATTTATTTTGCGATCCCCTCTGCTCGTTCTCGTTGAAAGCACTTACAGGTTCCTCGTTGTTCGACTCGTCTGTTTCGCTGGGGTAGCATTGCGACGATTTCTTAATTTTCTTCTTCACGCTCGATACGACTCTATCGTTTTGCGCGAAATCGCGGCTCCTCTTTCGGAGGGAACGACTCACGCCGCATTCCGGGGAGGAACTTATATTCTCTTTCTCCAGATTCGACGAATGCATCATGCTGCTGTTTAAATACCCATAATCGATAGCACGTGATTTCTCTGTAAAAGCAATTCCAACGTTCAACCCTTACGTCGTCCCACAATTTCGATGCGACTGATTACATACCATAATTAGATTTGCTATCGACGCTGTCGTTACTTGACAAGTCACAAAGTATATCCTGCAAACCGGGCGACAATCTCTCATCCGCCTCCTCCTGATCAGAGTTAGGCTCTACTTTGCTAGTACTAATGAAACCCATCTTTCTCATTTCGCCCTTCACAGATGGCTTCTCTTTTCTTTGTAATAGCATTTTATATTTCGTTGTATTACACGGAGTCCTTGGGCTACTCTTTGGTAGGTTCTTTCCGTTCGGGGTATTCATTATCGGACGTGATTCTTTACTAGTTACGGAAACATCGCTGCACGCGTCCGAATTGCACTCCTCCTTTTGTCTTATCACGATCTCACATTTGTTCTTGGAGACATTGTTGTTGGAGGGAGATAAAGGAATATTAAGAAACTTCTTCGGATCGGTGCTAGAATACATTTGCAATGGACAAGAAGTATCTGAATCGGAGTCCTGAATGTACACGCCAGGATTTGTCGGCTCAAAATCATTATTTTCGTTCACCGAATCATCCGAGCTTTCGGACACTCCCCCGCGCAATGGACTCTCGTTGCCTTCTATACTCTCGTTCAATAAATTTCGCCTTACAGACGGTTTTCCCGGTGATTTGATTTTCTTAATCTTTTTTATTAAAGACTCGAAACTATTTTTGTGCGTCTCCACTAATAACAAAAAAAAGAAGAAGTGAAGTAAGATTAGAATAATTGCGTTGCATCGACTAGTGGAAAGTTAGAAACTTACAATATTTTTTTCTCTCATTATCTATAACATTCTGCTCTGTATTTCTATTGACTTGCAACTTCTGAAATAGTTAATGGTTTCGTGCCATAAATCAAAAGGTAATATTTGAGGGTGTGAAAAACGATGAAATACATGAAGAAAAAAGCAAGGTAATTACGTTTATAAACACTGATGATTTATTAATTTTTTTCTCAAGATTCTCTTCATCTTCGCATTGTTTAAGTAACTCTGGAATCGATCTTGGATTCGGTTTGTCGCATTCCGCGTTATACAGAACAATATATCTTTGCAATCGAGTTTCCAACGCCCTTCGATCCCCGTGCGATGATAAGCCGAATTCTTTTGATTTTTTTCGTAATATAGCGTCTTTCATTAAACTAAATACTAACTTCGGCAGTGGCTTACGTTTTGAATCGACCCTGTATAAGGTAATTCCAGTGAATTATCGATGGAACAGTTTAATGATGCAATACTAATATACAATTTCGTGCAATAAATTTAGGGTGTTATAGGCAATAAAATGAACATTTTCTCTTCGTATCATTTTGCCATATCGTGCTTTATAGCAAAGTTGCAGTTCTTTGAAAATTAAGTTTACATGAATTCAGTTCAGTTGTGACTGTTTCGAACATCTGACAATACTTTAAAATGTTGTAAAATTATAAATTATATTCTTATTTAAAGAAACATACAATGAGTTAAGAAAGAAGGGGAAATCGGAGCAACCTGTGTCCATAATAAGTGTGGGGCGGGTTTTCTATCGCAAGGCAGTTGAAAACTTCATTTTCAAAGGACTGTAATTTTGTTACACAAGGTGATGCGGCAAAGTGGTAGTAAGAAAAAAATGTTTATTTTATTGATCTGCATAAGATCCTATATTTATAATGTATACAGGTGTATTATAAAAATCAATTACATTTGTGGTTGATCCTTTTTTCCTTCTCGTTTCAAACAATCGTCAAGATGTCTGTTTATATTGGTTTCTGAAATAGTAACCTTGCATACCGGGCATATAACAACCTTAGTGTCTTCCGTATTTGTTACAATTAAACGCTTTGAACTTTTAGGTGTAAACATTAAAGGTATCTTAGGTCTCCCACTGGTGCTGGGGCTAGATAAATCTTTTTGAACATTAGTAGAAGGTGATGGATTATCATTAAGAATAACATTCCTACTAATAATTTTATTTTCTTCTTTCTTTAAGTACACCTCCTTTTTCTCGGGTATCAACTTTGGAGAGTTCAAAGTAGTATCCCTTTTGTCGCTTTGTGCAAATTGTATTTGAATTTCTAAACATCTTTTCAATTTATCTTTAATTCTCAGAAACTGGGATATAATTTCATCCAGTGTTTTATTTATCCTCAAGTCCTTCTCAAAAGTTTCCGCAAAACAAGCGGGACATTGTGTTTTATAATGTAAGTACTTTCTGATACATAAAGAGCAATCTAGAAATTAAAATTGAAATAATCAAACCAAGTGTTCTATTAAACGCAGGCTATAGAACAGTGAGAAATTCTTCCTTACAATTATGAGAACACGATGTTGCGACAGAGGTTTCCATGTACTCGTAACATATTCCACAAATTAACAAATCCTCTATATGCTACAAGAGAGTCCACCAGTTTATATTTCACTTACATTGGAAATGAATAGACAATTCATATAAAAATACAAAACTGTTACCTTTAATTCTATATATTCCTGAGGCCACATTATGCTATATTGCACATATACACAAATGAATTTCGAGGTTAGTCTAAATTAACATCTTTGCAACGAAACTCCATCATTCATTACTTGGAAAACAGAGAGCTCGATAAATAAACACGAAATCATAAGTCACTCGTACAAAACGTAAATGCAAAATGAATAAATATAAAAAAACTGAAACACTGGCATTAAAATCCCGCCATTTTAAGGCTTGTACACTCGGCTCAAACGATTGTGGCCGATCGAGATTCGATTGCATTCGAGCTTACTAGGGCTGGCTTTTTTGAAACGCTACATTCTACACTTCTACAGTATTTCATGAATATGGTGAGGGCACTGCCAAGCCACAGGTTTCCGTCTAGAAAACTTCTAATTCTTGTTGATACAGCACTGTGGTACGGTGCCACAAACGTATCAAATACAACGTAAGTCATTACAAATTCCTACAAACTTCTTATTAGTTATCAATTTAACATATTTCAAACACGAAAGTACTACTTCTTAAATCGTTTAACTATTAATCAAATAGTTATAAATACAGGAAGGTATACAAGAGAGTATAAAAATTGAACGATCATCGTAATTTAATCCGGACACCGTCTAAAGGGGTTGCTTACATAATTTTTCATATGACAGACGAGGGAGCAACAGGACCGATCGTGTTAAAGTAATTTCTATTATACATACAATGGGTTTAATCCGGTTAGTACGCGCATTCAAATTTGAAGATTCGGTTTCGTCATGGTACAAGCAAGTTATCATGCATATATAATAAGACCGTGATTTAAACTGGAGGTTATGTTTTCAGGTTCACAGTAAAAGCCACTGTTGTGGGTGGTATCGTGTATTACACCTATCACGAAGGTTTGTGGTCGAGACCAGAGGAAACTGCTAAAGTATATACAAAGATATCTAGCAATATCGCTCCTTACGTTAATCACGACTTAGTTAAGGGAATAGTAAAATCGGTAATATAATTACTTCCTTATTACTTTATGCCAATCCTTTGCGTTGTGTCATCATAGAAATGACATTATTCGATCAGTCGACAAATAATGTTTTCCATTTATTCTGTTGTATATTTTAACCGTTATTTTAAATGAATATGTCATAGTTTTTGAAAGAAATATGCGAAGGATTAATGTTATAGGTTTTTCATTTCATTGCCTCTTGTACACTTTATTTCAATAGCAGCTAATGTTTTAAAAATTATATTTAGCTTCCTGAAACGCCACAGATTCCTTCAATATCTGGGTCAAAATTATGGAATGATGGAGTCATGGTAAGCATAAACTTCATGGCCAATCTACCCAATCATATGGCTAGGGGCGCCTGCCGTGCTTATGGGGCTGTTAAAAGACAGATGGCAGATCTTAACAAATAGGTAGAAAATTAAATCGTGTATCATATTGTTAGTACCATTTTACATATTTTGGGTATAAATTATATAGCTGGCATCTACAAATAAGGCAATTATTTATTGTATTCCTCTGTTCACTTTGTATAGATTAAAACTTATACAACATTGTTATTTATTTTATGTGACATGCTTTTTATAAAAGCGCGCGGATAATAAAGATACTGCAGAAGTCATCCACAATTCATTGACAAAACGTGTATATTTACAATGCTACATACGCGGTATGAAATAGACTTTACTCAATGTAAATTTTTTCAGACAGACTAGGTATAGATACGAATATATAGTATGTAGATAGATAAGCGATTAACGGTTCTGACAAGAAATCTAGCGACCCAGTAGCCCCAGACCTCAGTACACTGCCGAAAAGGGTTGCCAGGCTTTCCCCTGCGTACAGTAGGGACGGTATGTGTGTGTGTGCGTGCGAAAATTTGGCAAACGGCAATTCTGCCCTGACGCGACTTCAGGGCCGCCTTTATACTGTTGAAGACCCTGCGCGCAACGGTATTATAAAGCCTTAAAAGCAAACCTATTTCTACGGTTGTGTGAAATATTCAGCTACCTACATATAGGGAACAAAATAGCTATTACCCCAACAGTTTTTCGCCTCGTTGGCGGGACGGTCACATGAATTTTATGCAATACATATGCGCGAAATATGTAATAGTGTATAAGAACATTTTTGAACTTTCATTTATAAGATTTCAAATTTGCTTGTAATTTATATTTTAATAACTCTCTCTGATACTATAGCCTAAATAATTAAATTCACATTAATTATTTATACAGAATGATAAACAATCTCATAATATTTTTCTATTTTATTACTCTTGGATCGAGGGGGCGGGGGGCGATCGCCCCCTTCTGGATCCGTCCCTGCGATGGATTATGTATTTCAAATAGAGGCGGGAGGCCTTACACATTTTCCAACCGCCTCTAGTTTTTATATTATGAATTTAATATTTAAAAAGAAGTATTTTATTTTGCAACTATAACTAGATTGTTTTTTATATCGTTGTTTGTGAGGAAGCAGGATCCAGCAAGCACTTCACAGTTCACACTACTTCACAGCAGCGTCTTTCGTTTCGTGATCGAAGTCCGAGCATAACAGTCTTTCGGTTAAAATTCGTTAGAATTTCGAACAGTGCACGCCTGACCTGACTTTCAAGCTGAAAGTTTCATTACACCATTCGCCCTTAGGAACAATAGCTGTGCGCAGTTTTCTCGGATGCTGGCATTAAACTTTGTATAATTAAGGTAAATTATTACTCCCATTAAACATTCATTTTTAAACGTTATATGTATTAAAATGTCGTACCACTAACCATAAATTACATGATGAAAGCGGTGCGATCTCTTGGAGACGTTGAATAAAAAGTATACATATGTATTGTGTATGGTACGTTTCTAGTTCAGCAAATGTTTTTTAATAACCGCCGGTTTCTTTCATTCTAATTATAGTGAGATTTGTACAATTAATATCTAGGTGTACAATTGTAATTGCGGTCTACGGGAGTGATCGAGGATAAAAAATTAATCGAGTTTGTGGCGCAGCAGCTGAGAATTGTTTGACCACGATTCCACCTATTATTCGAAACACATCGTGCGCAGCGCAACACAGGCGATCATCGCTGCAGAATTAGTAACGACTGGTAAGAAACTCCATACGAAGACTAATCCAAAAATGAATATATTTAAATTGGGAATATCGTTGTTACTGCCCTTACCCAGACCTAACCCCCAATTTATAAAATAATTTAAAGATCGTCTCATTCACGTATTCCGTCCAATAGAAGAGAAAGAAGGATCACAATAAAAAGTAAACACATTCGCCCTTTAACCTCGCTGTTCTGTTCAAGTTTATTTAATGCAATCTATTTTAACACTATACTTGTATTCTGGGGTAGGAATAATCAAACATTCAAAATTTCACATATCTATATTTCATATATGTAGAAGAAAGGGAAGAACCAATTTATTCAAACATTTCAAGTTAGATTTATTACTACATTCTATCAAAATATTCCAAGTTAAAGAAATTCTTATACTGGATTAGAATATTTGACAACCGTAGCTTTGACAATTTGCTCAGTTTTCAGTTCTTCGCGAATTATCGGAACCACAAGAAGATTGCTGTGTCTGATGACCTGTATAGGGATAGGTGGAGTCAAAGTTTCTTTGAACTTCTTTTAGTTTAGACGAATAGCAATCGCTGCATGCTCGTACGTCAGTAATTACATTGGGGACTTAACATGGTCCAAATAAAGTGCCGTTTTCATATGCTTTGCCTAAATTGAAGTCGGATGGTCTCTCATTGTCACTATTTTTTCCATAGCCTGCTGTATCGATCACTAGAAAGTTATAATTTACATCCACTAGTGCCAGTAGTACAGTTGAAAATGTCTTTCTAATTAAAAAATATTGATTCGCTATTCGCTGGAGCTTGAATATTTAAATGCTTTTCAACGATTGCTCCTAAACAATTTGGAAAGACAGTAAGTTTAAAAACTTCCAAACTTATTTCTTTCCATTTTTCCTCGTTTGGAAGAGGCTTAGCGTCGTACATTATTTATTAGACTATTGCTCTACACGTTTCATGTACAATTGTGGATGCAGTGGAGTGTCGAATATGATAGTTAAGGTAGAGGAACCAATCAGTGTGCTCTGTTGCAGGACTTCTGGAGTTCCTCCCGCGGTATTTCGGCTCTGCCGCGGATGATATTCTTTCCGAGACTTCTCGTGGGAACACATGGAGCGATTTAATTCGACTGGGCTGATACCCGACGACGATTGGGCACTGAACAACGATTCTTTTGGACGGCTGATCAATACCGATGACTTTGGAGAATGGGGGTTAGACCACTCCGATTCGACGTATTACGACTTCGACGATGAGGACGAAGACGAGGACGAAGAACCGCTTACGAACTTCTGGGAGAATAAGAATGAGGCATGGCGGCCAAAGGGGATCTTCGTAGATTCCCGGGAGGTCGGCTCAAGGATGGAGGACCTTTCCCGCCAGCAGCACTTCCATAAGCTCGCGGAGGTGCAGAGGACGAGTGCACTCCTGGCCCAGGTCAAAGAGACTTTGGACAAGGTAGTGAGAATGGCTGACAATTCCAGCCACGAGACCGCCGCCGTGAAGCAGCTCCTGGTGGCCGTCCGTGGGGTCTTCGGTTCAGCGGAATCGGACGGGCTGGCTAGGAAGCCGAAGGACCGGGAGTTTATAAATCTGCAGAGGCTCCAGGATTCTGGGTCGGAGTCGGACTCCGACTTCGACTGTTACGCAGAGGGGAAGTTGATGCCTGCCCACCCAGCGCACATCGGAGGAAGAATGGAGATAGACGTCGCAGTCCCCGGCCCGTCCTCGGCGGCACGACCGTCTCCTCCACAATTCGAGAACGCACAAACTGCCTTTTTAAACCGCCTGGTGGGCATGAAGGGAGGTCTCGATGAGAGGATCACTGAGGTCGACGAGATGGAGAGGAGGGTTGACGGGAGGAGGGAGGCCTCTGGGCAGAAGGTGATTTTCTGCGGGGAGGTGGAAGCCCCACCAGCCATGCCAACAATGACAGGACACAAGAAGAAGAAGAAAAAGAAGAAAAAGAAAAGGGCGGTGTCTCCCTCTGTCGCTACATCCTGGACTCCTGATACTGCCTGGACTTCTGTTGCCCCCTGGGCCCCTGTTTCACCCACGACCCCCCCAATACCAAAGACGAGCGGTAGTTGGGCCGTCAAGCCTACACCTGGCCCCGCTAGCAATGGACAGAGGACATGGGAACCGATTGTTGACCAAAAGGCGACGGAGATGTTCGCGGCTCCTCGGGCGGTCCCTCCTCCCGCTTCCAAGAAGAGGAAGAAGTCTAAGAAAGTGGCGCGGCCGCAGATGCCGCAGCCGCAGATGCTGCGTCCATCCAAGACTGCGGCAGTGTCGCTAACCGCCGCGGCTGGGCGAGAGAACGAATTCGGGCGTGCAATGGCTAGGGCGATGTCTACTGTGAAGGTGGACCAGCTTGGAATCGACAAGATACGGCCCAAGAGGGCGGTGACTGGGGGACTTGTTTTAGAGATCCCTGGCGCTGAGTCCCATGCGAAGGCGGCGGCATTGAAGGCCGGATTGGAGAAGGCCTTACGAGGGACGGGCGTCCGGTTATCTTGCCCCCAGAAGTGCGCGGAGGTTCGCATCACGGGGCTCACAGAGCTGGCCACCAAGAAAACCATACGGAAGGCCGTTGCCGCTGCCGGTGGCTGCGAGAAGGAGGACGTCACCGTCGGGGATCTCCGACGCGACAATAATGGACTGTTTTCAGCGTGGGCCCGTTGCCCCGTTAGGGCGGCAGCAAAGCTTGCGAAGGATGGGCAGATAATCGTCCACCCCTTCGTGGCGAAGGTTGTGGCCTTAGCGCAGCGACCGCTCCAGTGTCACCGGTGTCTGGAGTTTGGACACACCCAGCATCGGTGCACCAGCACTGTTGACAGAAGCAACTTGTGCTACAGGTGTGGAAGACCGTCCCATAAGGCCAAAGGATGTTCGGCTGCCCCCAGATGCCCCATTTGCGCAGATCTGGGAGTGCCGGCCAACCACAGGATGGGGGGGCCGGCGTGTAATCCACCCCCCAAGAAGATAACGACCGGGAAACTTCGGAGCGGTATGGCGCCTGCACAAGCGATCCCTGGGGTGCTCCCCCAGGAAACCCCCACCACTTCAAGGAAGAGGAAGAAGAGAGCGAAGGGAGCGTTGGCGCGTGGGCGCGCGTCGGACGTGACACCACCCTCTGAGCCCCCTAAGAAAAAGAGCAAAATAAGCACGGTTGTACAGGCGCCCCTGCTCACGACTCCCAAGGTATTCCCCCCGGTGACTGCCGCAGGCACAGCGCCTAATCGAGCGGCTGTAAAGGCGTCCTCCCCGCGAGTCTGTTCTCTCACAAACGCGAGGACACTGACGGAGATGCTGGGCGTTGCTCTCAGGCAAGTGGCTCCCGGGACGTCCCCTTCAAAGACTGTCGCGGTCGTCACAGCAGCGCCGAAAGCCAAAAAGTTGAAAACGACGCATGCTGGGGATTCCGTCAAGCCCCCAGCCCTCGTGGTTCCGAAGGACGATCCGTTCACGGTTACAGGCGCGGCCCCTTTCGTGGACGGAGCTCCAGACGTGACCCCCGCTACAAATGCAACGCCAACGGATGACACGCTGGACCTCGGGCAAGCCGCATCTAAAGCGTCCCCTTCAAGGACTGCCGCAATTATCACAGCATCGCCAGAAGCCGAGAAGTTGGGGGTGGAGGATAGTGAGGGTGCTGGCAAGCCCTCAGCTCTAATGGTTCAGAAGGATGCTATGTCTACAGTCGCAGCCGCGACCCCTGTTGTAGATGCAGCTCTCGATGTGTCCCCCTCGGTAGCTGTCGCGGACGCCGCGTCTGGATGTGGGGCTCTACAAATGTCTCCTCCAGAAGCGACCCCCGCTACAAATGCAAGGCCAACGGATGACACGCTGGACCTCGGGCAAGCTGCATCTACAACGTCCCCTTCAACGACTGCCGCAGTCATCACAGCACCGCCGGAAGTCGAGAAGCTGGAGGTTGAGGATGGTGAGGCTACTGTCATGCCCCCAGCTCTCATGGTTCAGAAGGATGCTATGTCTACGGTCGCAGCCGCGGCCCCTTCTGTAGATGCAGCTCCCGACGTGTCCTCCTCGGTAGCTGTTGCGGACTCAGCATCTGGACGCGTGGCTCTGCAGGTGTCCCCTCCGAAAGCGACTCCCGTCACAAACGCGAAGACAACGTGTGATATCCTGACCCTCAAGCAGGAGGCACCTGGGACTACCATAGTCGTTAAGACAGCACTGGAACCCGAGAAGTTGGGGCTGGAGGATGGTGGGTGTGCTGTCAAGCCCCCACCTCTTGTGGTTCAAAAGGACGATGAGACTATGGTCGCAACGGTGACCCCTGCCGTGGAGGCGGATTCCTAGGGCCCTTCTTTGTTCCGCCATTGCATCCCAGTGTCGATTACAAGACAATGTGCGGAGGGTGCGCATCTACCCCGTTAGTCCATTCCCCCTAGCCATGAGAAGCACTGCCGGATGGGAAGCTGCAGCGGGGGTGGACAAACAAATGTTTATATTATATTATGTTAAAAACAAATATTTTTATGAAACATTGTAAATCTTTGCATTAAAATATAACCTCTTCTAATCTAAAATAGTTTTTTTTTGATAGATTGCGTATATTATTTGGTAAGTTTAACTTCATACTGAGCGACTTCCAAAACCCCAAGATAGGTACCAAGTTTATAGACTGAATCCCATATTTTTTTACATATATTATTTTGTATTGGATTAGTCATTTTCAATTCAGATTAGTAACCTCGAACTTCGTGGAGAAATTTATGAAATAAAAATGTTTATAATTTTCTATTTTACAGATTAATTTTTCAATTTGCAAAACTACTACTCAAATAAGGCAAACCTAGTTTAAAATGAAACAAGGATGCACTCATTTCGATAAAGTTTTCGACATAATTCGTAATAACGGTCGGTTTCACGAAAATAGTCAGAAATTGCAATGTTCCTGTTTTCGAATCGACATTTATGAAAAACCTGTATTTTCTGATAGATTTCTGTTTCATATTTTAGGAGATTTTCATCAATTTGGAAACAAAAACGTATTGAATCATTGGAAAGGCGCCTTTCCTGTTTCACACTTTCAATGTAAACCGCCGCAATGGCAGCCTGTGCAAAATGGCGGCGTTGTGTTACTGTGTGTTACATTTGTTATAGCTCGTTGCATTATGAGTTATGAGGAATATATAAACTGTGTGTAATAATTAAGTGAATAAAACTACAGTAACTAACATGCCTACGCAAGAAGTATCAATTGCGCAACCAGCGGCGCCCGAGGCTGAAGAAAATAATGCACCCTCGTCTCAACCGATCGTGGGCATTATTTACCCTCCACCGGAGGTTAGAAGTATCCTTTGACAATATTGTGTTAAATAAGCAGTAAAGTATAATCATTATTTTCAGGTAGTTTATAAGCAATATTGAAAATAGCGATATCGGTTTCTGCGACAACCATACATCTAAATGTATATAGTAAATTCTTTGGAAAGTAATATTTCGACTTATTACTATTGTTGTTTAAACTTCGTGTATTTAATATTGCAGATTGTGTGTAATTTGTACATTTGCTTGTATGAGAACATTGGCATTTATATGTTGTACCTTATGTAAAAAAATATAGATATTGTTGACAAGACCGCCAGTTTTGTGGCTAGAAATGGACCTGAATTCGAGTCAAGAATCAGGCAGAACGAGCTTGGGAATCCAAAATTTAATTTCTTGAATTTTGGTGACCCGTATCATGCGTATTATCAGCATAAAGTAAAAGAATTTAAAGAAGGTAAGGGTCAAGAGCCAACTTTAGGGTCTGGACCTGGAAAGACAGTTAATCTCACAGCCCACCAGAAACAGCAAGAAATTTTGAAACAGGTCGAGCAGCCATTTGTCCCGAAAGATCCACCCACAGAGTTTGAATTTATCGCAGATCCACCATCTATCTCCGCTTTAGACCTGTATGTATTAATCCCTTTTTTGTTTATTCTATAATTGCGCAATATTTAATATAATGTTTCCTTTTCTTCAAGGGATATTGTAAAACTGACAGCACAATTCGTAGCTCGTAACGGTCGTCAGTTCTTAACTAATCTGATGAATCGAGAACAGAGGAACTTTCAGTTCGATTTCTTACGTCCCCAGCATTCTTTGTTCCAATACTTCACAAAACTCTTGGAACAATATACAAAGGTGAAGCAAAGTTTCTTCGTAAATAATCTCGTATTATTCGCACAATTACTAACGGTTACCAATTTTCAGGTATTAATTTCACCGAAAGATTTATTACCGCGTCTTCGCGACGAAGGGTCTAACATGGACAAAATTCTGGAGCAAGTTAAATATCGCGCCGAGTGGTTAAAGTATCAAGAAGCTCAGAGACGTAAGGAAGAAGAAGAACTGGAACGCGAGAGAGTTGCTTACGCACAGATTGATTGGCACGATTTTGTCGTGGTGGAGACTGTTGATTACCAACAGTTCGAAGTTGGTAATTTCCCAGCACCGACAACTCCGGACGAAGTTGGTGCCCGCGTGCTCATGCAGGTAATGAAGCTTTATTCAAATTGCACTTTCATATACTGATCTATATTCCAAATGTTTAGGAGAGGATAGAAGAAGGCGAGGACGTTGAGATGCAGATTGACAGCGACGGGGACGACGACATGCAGAATCGCACGGAGGGTGAGAAGGATCGCGCTAAAGACAACAATCAAGTGAGCGTAAAGTTTAATGAAATAAATAAGACGAATATTCTCCCGTATCTGCAACGTGGTGCCCATTTTAAGGTACAAGACATGGAGGAGGATTCAAGCGACGAAGACGACGTGTCGCCTCCCGGTGACTCTCACAAGTCGAAAGAATCGAAGCCGCGCGATAGTAATAGTATGCAGCCTCCGCCGTTGCCTCCTACGCCTGGAAATGTTGTAGTGAAGAAAGGATACGATCCTAAGCAGCATGGTAAGTTAAAGCAACTCACAAATAATCTACGGACAAATACTAATAAATTACGGCACTACCATTTTAGCAGCTAACAAAACTGTGCGCCCTGTTGCTCCCGACGAGTACTTGATATCTCCGATCACTGGAGAACGTATACCCGCGAGTAAAGTTCAAGAGCACATGCGGATCGGTTTATTGGATCCACGTTGGGTGGAACAGAGAGATAAGCATCTAGACAAGCTAGCCCAGGAGACAGTGTTCGCGCCTGGCACAGCAATCGAGGCCAGCTTGAAGCAACTTGCCGAGAGGCGTACCGATATCTTCGGTGTCGGCGACGAGGAAACCGCGATCGGTAAAAAGATCGGCGAAGAGGACAAGAAGAAGGACGACAAGGTGACGTGGGACGGGCATACATCCAGTGTCGAAGCTGCGACCAGGGCTGCCAGAGCGAACATCACTTTGGAGGATCAGATCCACCAGATACACAAGGTCAAGGGGCTTCTTCCTGACGAAGAGAAAGAGAAGATCGGTCCGAAACCCGCTAATCGTGCGGCAGAATTGTCGCACATGGCCGCAGCTGCCTCGAAGCCTCAAGCTACGCTGAAAGCACCGCCTAAACCACCAGCTCCAAAACCAGTGCCGGTCCCAACGCAGCCACCACCACCGCCAACCATGAGTATGCCCACTATGGGCATCCCTCAGCCGATGATGCCGCAGCCACCGATGATGATGATGGCTCCGATGCCTCCCATTCGACCACCGCCACTAATGAGTGAGTAAAATCGTGAACTAAAAAATTCCACCGTGAACGGGACAGCGCTTCACGTCGTGCTTCACGTTTCTGTTCTGTTTCCCAATTTAGCGCCAGCAATGTCGCCATTTATGCCAACGCCGCCACCTATGCAACCGCCAATGGCGTCTGGTGTAAGTATTTATGAATGTAAAACGATAGTTGATAATTGTCTTCAACTACACTGTTTGAAAATTTCTATAACTCGCTCTGTCTCAGATTGGAATGAAGCATCCTTCTGAACCGATGGAAGAGGAACCTCAGGCGAAGAAACTGAGAACGGAAGATTCGCTGATACCCGAGCAACAGTTCTTGGCTAGGAATAAGGTACTGGCGCAAATGGATATTTGGCTGTGAGCGTGTAAAGTCATGTGTTCTATTTTTTTATAGGGTCCTGTACAGTTGAATATAGCCGTGCCGATGATGACTGAGAAGGCAGAATGGAAGTTGAACGGCCAGACACTGAATATTACTTTGCAAGCGAGCGACACCGTGGCGACGATGAAGGCTCTTCTTCACGAGCAAACGGGCATGCCGCCTGGTAAACAGAAGCTGCAATATGAGGTGCGGGATAAAGTACATCTGTTTAAAAAATGGAAAGATTTTATTTATAACACTTCCGTCTAACAATAATTATTATTCTTTTCCAGGGAATGTTCTTTAAGGATAGCAACAGTCTTGCATATTATAATTTAACATCTGGTAACGTAATTAACCTTCTACCGAAGGAAAGAGGTGGTAGGAAGAAGTAAACGAAATATCTAAATAACAAGAGTTCGAAAAGTTTACATTATCATTACGTAAAAATGCATGGACTCTTTCCTGAGGAATTGAAAAATATATATATATATTAACGGCATCCAACTAACCCAATCTTTTCTGCCGCAGTCATTGAAGGTAAATAAAATATACCATTAATTAAATCCAATTTCATTATTTATTATCATCGTTCTCTTTATTCTACAACCATAATAAATTAGCATTCAATAAATTAATAATATATTATAGCAAAATTTATAAATATACACGTATAAAATCATTTCACTCGGAAGGCGTGGCTTTCGATTTAAAAAATTGCACTTAGCTTTACCTTGTACTGTCATCAGTAAGCCATTAGCGATTCGTGGTTAATTAGATTACCCAATAAAACATTAAAAAGAGCACTTGCAAAATATATAAAATATATATATTTATAGCTTCTTTTCTATCGTAACACTTACCGCGAAGATTCTTAATAACTTCCTCCTAAAAGCCACTGCTTTCTTTCTATCAGAGATTCTCGAGAACATCCATATACATTTTTAATATCTTCGAGTGGATTAGCTTAAAATCAAAGTTATTCGAACCTTCTGATATTCTTGGTGCAAAAGCAGTCTTCTAAAAATTGCTTTAAAAATATCGTATAAAAATCTATCACGCGATAGAATGGAATCCTTCGTTTATCACTGTTATAAAATATGTTAAATGCTAAAACGCTTTGCTACCCTCTCCTAATATTATGCAATATGAAGGCCCCTTCGTGTTAACTTCTCCCGACTATTGCACCCCTTGCATCCTTCAATTTGTGCTTGGCTTCTTTCCAATTTGCTCCACGATTTTTCGATAACGCGCAACCATCGATTTATATATCTAAAAGAAATAGAAAATGCGCACATAGAAGAACATAAATTACTTAATATAACAAAAACTATCTGCAACTTACTGACTCCGCGTCGTCGTAAGGACGACACGCGAGCTTCGGTTCTGGCAAACAGCGTGTTATCTCGCCAAAGCTACATTCGCTTTTTGATAAAACGTGTTTTGCTTGATAAGCTGCGCCCATCATCGCAGAATTCGCTATTTCCTGTGAAATTTGATCAATAACACACCGAATAAGAATAGATTCTTGAAGTTTTCTCGCTTCAACGGGCAGCCAGAAAATTACAATATGTTACTGAGAAATCTCAAATTACCGATATGTACACTGGCGAATTGAATACGTCGGAGAGCACTTGTAGTATAGCTTTATTCGCAGAGGCACCTCCCGTTGCAATGATACGTGTATTTGGTCCTGTAATCATTTAAAAATGCGCGATAGTTGATGATTTGATAGCGCAGGATCTCCCTCAGCAGGAACTGTTGAAATTTCTCGTCCTTCCTTTTTCTACTTACCGATAATGAAACCGAAGTCCTCGGCGTGCGCTCTTTTCGCGACGAATTGGCCCTCGATCAGAGCTCTCACCTCCACTTCCTTCGAGCTGTAGCGCGATATCTCGTCGTTGGCTTTATTGAATCTATGATCGCCGATGATGGGCGGCAGAATTTCTTGCGCGTCGAAATATATAGCCAAATTCCCGAAATTACCCCGCGGCGTGCTTTCTAGCAATTCGTTAAAAATTTGCCAAGAGCCTTGCGCTGCGCTGTCGCGTATACGTTCGCGAGTTAAAGATCCATTTTTGAAGCTGAAAATTTGCAGTCGCTGTATCCTAACGTTTCAGTCATTAACATCTTTCTAATACCGGTTTAATCGATTAATTCTCAGGTTTCAATACTTTGCAGCGTATCCGCAGACATTTGAAATTTGTATGACACTGTTTTTGAAAATATTTTAATTTTGGTACGTTATTTGATTCTTGCGAATATTTCACTTTAAAGGAACACTTCGTATAAAAAAATTACGCACTATTGCAAATATTTTGGTACTAATACAAAAACGGAGAAGTTTCCTTTAGATTTTTCATTTGAAATAACGGAAATGTCGAAAGAAGATTCACAATTCATATTCAGTTTTCGTGAAAAGTTTTCTAGTATCTACGAAATAATTAGTGATGGGACTGATACCAATACTATTGATGATATTTAATCAATTCGATACCAAAGTACTCAATAGGAAATATCGATAATATCGAAATGTTATGTACTTGGTATCAATCATCTATACCGATTCTTCTTCAACCTATACCATATCAATACTATACCGAATCAAAATCGGTTTGATACTTTACGAAATTATCGATACTTATTTGATACTTACGAAATTATCGATATTTTGCATCTCAGTCTTTACGTATTTTTTCTTTTCTTCGTAAAGATATTGCAGGTATCGATATTCTCGTATAGGTATCAAGTAAGTATCGATATTTTTGTGTAGGTATCAAACAGGTATCGATACATTCTGATATGTTAGTATCAAAGAAGCATCGATTCCTTTTGATACATTTGACTTTGATATGTATCAATAGCAGATTGAAATTTGTAGAAGGATATCGATATGCATCGATACGGTATCAGTCCCATCACTAGAAATAATTGAAAGTAGCCTGTTATTTACCAAAGCAGCGCCATGTAAGCATCATCATCGATAGGGTTGCAAAAAATGTGGCCCTCCAGAACAGTTTTCGGTTTGTTCAGCCACAAGAACAAATTGTCGCTTGTTCCTAAGCTGCAGGCGATATCTCCTTCCTTCAATCTCATTCCTGTATAAACGGAGAATTCTTTCATTATTTACAATTTCCAAATCGAAAGAATACGGCGATTGACATCATCAGCCACCACTTCAAGAAAGTCCATAACGAACATTCTACTCGAAGATATGGCATTAACATTGGATCTCTGAAACTAGTAGCTGTAGTGCTGGCGATATATTGGAATACAATGCCAAGATATCATGGCTAACAACGACAAACCATCACACCCTTAAATTCTCATATCCAAAAGTCAATCATCACAATAAAATAATAATATTGCTACATCAGTATCGGCACAAATGCCACAGAGTTTAAAAACTCCAATGCTACAAGATCAAATCCAAGCAACATTCCACTCCGAGTAACATTCTTCGAGTTCACCTTACGAAAACTGGGCGCACATGGATCACCTAAAATACCAAACGACTCTCGAAAAATCATTCACTGGTTCTGCCAGCGGTAAATTATAGTTTGCGTGAAAAATCTCATTAATCATTTCTCGCGAGAGCGAAAGTCCCGCGTGTCTGCGCTCGACGATTGGAAACGTATTTGCAAGTTGGCATGAATATTCATGAGCGATCGAGCACGAGAAAAATCAAGACTCGTCGTCAGAGGAGGAAGTGGTGCGTAGAAATTAATACCGCCGGTGGAAGGAAGAAAAAATATAGAGGAAAATTCGTATCCGCGTACGCTTACCTATCAGAGAACCTGAATTGTCCCCCGTGAACGTAGTTATCCTGCATGCCTCGTCGAAGCCGAATCTCTCCACGAAATAGGACGAAATTGGGCCGATATCGCTGCACGAGGAAACAGGTTTACCTAGTTTTTCTCTCAGATCCGGACCACAGGCCTGAATGAACAGCAATCCAGAAGTGAATAATAAAAAAACGAGGATACGTGGCGCCTTATTATTATTATCTAAAGCACTGGCTCTTTTAAGTGACTAGTACCGTGGTAGTACCGTGAATTAATTTTGTCGACGCAGGTGGACGCCGTGTTCAGACGTTCGCGATAATTATCTTTTAACACAGTTCTAACAAGGGAAGTTAGGCAACAGGAAAATTCAGAAAGTTATGCAATCTTTCCTGCAAGTAGACTAGTTCATCCGTAACAGAAACCTATTCAGTTTTGGACCCATGCTGAGATTTTAGGGGTTGAAATCACCCCTGGAGAAAATGTAGAATTTTTTGACGAAAGAAGTTTAAACAAAAGTTGGATTTTCTTTTTAAATCTACAGAGCTGCGTAAAAATAATTATCGAATTAAGGATTGGTGGTAGGGGTAACTTAAAAAGTATGAATTTTTCGATAATTATTTTTACGCAGTTTTATAGGTTTAAAAAGCAAATTCAATTTTTGTTTAAACTTTTTTCCGATATCTCTCACTATTCTGGAGATATTACACGAAGAAGAAAATTCTGCATCTTACTCAAGGAGTGATTTCAACCCCTAAAATCGCACACTGGCGTACAAAATTAATGTTACTTAGTTACGGAAGTGTTTCGTGTGAACGGCCTTTACTTCTATCGTCAGATTGAAGATATAATACTCTATTATATAATATCTGCTACTATACTAAATACGACTGCTTGGAATATTTAATGAAAAATTGAAAAAAATGTATGACAATTTACCTCTAACAGCACTTCATCCCAATCTTTCGTACGAATATTGAGCAAATTCATGCCAGACCCATCGGAAAAATCGATGGGTGCAATATCCCCCAGAAACAGGGAAGCGAGAAAGCTGCTGATCAAAGAAATTCTCTGAAAACACATGCAAGCATATTAAGTCTGAAAACCTGTGTGTGTATACTATCTTAAATGCTTCATTACAAAGAATGCGGATTAGTAATCAGTATACAGCCACATATCACATAACTACATATTCGACATTTCTTCAAACAGAAATTGCATAAAATACTGTGTATTAAAAAATGGAAGATTCAAACAGAAAATTATTCGTTAATCAGAACACACATTAATTCGAGCACTTCCATTATATTTCATCTGGTTCCATTGAGGTTACTTCTCACGAAGATTATCATTTACTGGAGCAGTGTCTCTCAACCAGTATTGAGTCGCGACCCCCTTTTATAATATTCAAATAATCTGCGACCTCCTCGCATTTTAGAATATAATTCTAACTTATTAATATTTAAAAAAAATCCAAAAACTGTGGGGACTCCCCAGAAAACACTTCGCGACCCAACCCGCGGTTGGGAATCACTGCATTGGAGCGTTTTAATCAGAAAGAATTGGTTTATTAAAAACCGTATAACTCTTCTAAAAACTTTTACAACATGCGAGTAGTTGGTATTCCGAAGTTTATCGGTTAATGCTGCTCACTTGTAAAGAGATTATAGCGGTAGCAGTGAAAAGCTACAGAAAATTCATGCATCTGAACCAGTAGGAACGCACGCACCGAATATCTCGATCGATTTTCCGTTCTCTGATTTTTTGTCAACGAAGCCGGGAGTTTTTTTAGTATACCTCAGTGTTTCTGTACGCCTCGGACCTCCTGCGTGCTATTTTCGCTATCTGAGGTCCTGAGAATCTCTCGTACGCCCGTGATCCCGTTATCTCTGCCAATTTCTGCAATCATATTCGTGAACCTCGTACCAGGGCTAATTGATTCGCGTATTAATCGATGTGCCGATTAATTATGAATCTGAGCCGGGTGGCACAGGCTGTTCTTTCGGCAGGTATCGTTTAACTCCGTAATTTATAATATTACCATGGAATAGAGAAGGTCGTGGTGGTGCCGGGATGTGACATTCGTCGACGCCAATTGCGAGCAACTTTATTGTCGATCGCGAGCAGTAAAAACGGTAAAATATTTTATTAATTGCATAAAGGTCAGGAGAAGTTCCTCGACGCGTCCAGATGCGTCCAAAAATAACGGAATGGATAACGGACCGCTACCCTTTTACCCTTTTCCCGACTATCATTCTCGTCGTCGACGCTTTGAAAAAAAAATATGTATAGGTGTAATATATAGTATTTCGAGCCGATACGATCTCGGATTTTGAATGAGAGAAAAGGAAGACTATCGGCGGGGACTGCGACGAATGTAAATTGCGAATTAATTCTTTGGCTCCGATGAATATTCATAGGAGTTACGGTTAAAAATTTCTGCGGAATGGCTCGCGCCTATTTTTAGGATTCTCTTCAATTCGATCGTTGAAATTCGGGTGTATGACATTTTGAAGTGGGAATGGTATGGCGGCCTCGTGTCTTCCGGTTGTGTAGGTGCACTTGTGGTTAGGGAAGAGGGTTGAGCATTGAAATTTAAGAGAAGGTTGCGTACTTGAGGACCACCCACGATTTCCTCCAAAATGTTGCACTCCTTGGTCGTGCTGGAGTCCATCCACACAGGCGACGGGGTCACCGAAAATGATGTGATGAGCTGCTCGTGCAAGAATTTCCCGGGATCCAGTTGCCGCAAGTGATTTCGACTGCTCTTGCCCCAGTAAACTGTGCCATGTTGCTATGCAATTATGGACAAAGATAACGTTATCGACGGTTTCGTTTTTCTCTCGAAGCACAGCAAAATCGTCGCGGCTGTAAGGATCGAGCGTTGCGAAATTTCTTTCGATGCTGACCCGAACGAAAGGGGCACTTGCGATCGAACTTTACTTTTACCGTCCGATCAAATTAAAGCATAAACATTTGGGTGAAAAGAATATTAAAATATACGGGGTTTCATCCGAGTTAAATGTTTGGTACCATTTAATTTCGGTGGCTATAGTTTGGCATAAAATGCATTTTTAATGAAGAATATTAGGGTAGAAATAGAGTTCGAAAAGGTGGATTTTCATTTATAAATCGTGGTATCAGCATGTGTAAGTTTCGATGGAAAAATAATTTTTACCTGTGCGCATCCAGAAATGGCAGCCACTTTGCTAAAATCCACGCCACAGACACGTAATTTATCGAGAATCATGTCCAGAGCTTTCACCCACATCAGAGTGGGCACCACCACCAGGTGTGGCTCTTCTTTTTTTTGAATAACTCCTCCATATGTTCTAAAACATCAAATTCACTCGAGGAAAGCTGTGCGAATAATTTGAGAACGAACATATTCCTGACTCAGACAAACTTTATACTTTAGAAATGTAATAATCATTTTAAATTTTAAACTGCAAATCTTAGAATAACGAGGCACTCTGGTTGCCATTTGGGTATTAAGCGCTCCGTTATAAAACTCAGAATTCGTTTAATTGTGAAATTTCGGTAACACCTTAACGTTCTACCTTTCTTTATTCAAAAAGTTAGCTGTATAACTTAGAAATACATCTAAGGTTCAGATATTCTCCTCACATAATAAAAGTACTTGTAATTAGTAATCTTCCTTTACAATCATTACAACTTTTTTCTTGAAAAATCTACTTTAAATTCGAAATTTCTAAGGGTGCATGAGAGCGTAACAAAACGTACCTAAATTCAGGCAGATCATTGTCGAATTGGACGTTGGTCTCGCAGAGAACACCAAGATTATTATCAACGACCACTGCTTTCAACTGGAACGGTGAAACGTGGCTAAGTTAGCTCGCATCTCGGTTCATTAAATTCGTATTACAGGCTCTATTCGATTTATCGCACACGACGCGGTATAAATAACACCCAACAAGGTTGCTCGAAAGGAGAAACGAAGCTGCACGGTGTGGCCCATTAGACACGCTACCCGTAACGTATTCGAAATATCACTCCGAGAGTTGAAATTCGAAAAGTAATATTCTGGCCGGGCCGAATGAATATGCAAACGATCGCTTCGCGATGGGCAAACATGCAGTTTTACACGTGCCGTTTGCCGTGCAGAAACTTTTTCACGTCTAGCTGGGAATAAGAAGCGTGAAATATTTCGACGCTGGCACTCATCGTTATGCAAAATCACCGGCAGTTCTTAACGGGTGAATTACGCTGGATTCGAGTGAGGATTAACGGGCAGATAAAAATCGTGTCCCATGAGTATCGATTACGCCGACATCGGCGTGCTTTTCCCCTGATGCGCACGAGAATTTTGCAATTTTTTTTATCTATTCGCCTGTTTTTCGCAGGCCCCGACGAGCGCGTATTTGCCAATTTCAATTATCTTTTCGACCGCCTCTACTGTTCCGCATTTTTTCTCGTTAAGGAGATACACTTCTCTTTCGCGCATCGTATCGCTCCGCCACTCGGTGTTATCGTGGCATTAGATAATTGTGACCCAGCGTGCGCGCGCGAGTCACTTCGTGAACACTTGTATCAATCGATGAAGATGTGTTGCTCCTATTGCCTCGTCGAAATACATTTCCATTCCTCGGCGACAAAACTATACCGCGGTTCGTTGCAATACTGACCGTCGAGCGTTTAACGAAAATTTTTATTTCAATTACATCAATGCCCGCTACGTCTACGTAATTGATTGTTTTCCGAAGTTCTCCGAAGATTAGTTTCGTCAGATCTTTATAAACAATAGGTTACATAAGTAGCCGACCGTAGTACGTAAACGGAAACGTCACGAAATGATTACTAATATTTGCTAGTGGAGATAAGGCACCGTAAGAAAGATTTAGAAATCTGAAATATAAATTCTCCCCGCGAGCCAAGAAAATATTTAGCCTCCATTTAAAAATACACATTCGGGACTACCACAGTAAGGGGTACGATAAGTAAACGTCCCTATTTAATATTTACTTAACAAAATACAATATTCAATGACAATTTGCATCCACGTGAAAAGCAGCAGGAAGTCTGCATAATTACGAGTACATTTAATTACAACATCCCGTGTGAAAGAACTCTTCCGAGCACGCGGTTCTTGTCGATTCGAATAAAACGCGCGTAACCGAGCGCATGCGCGCGCAACGATGCGCGATGGAAACCAGTGACCGAGCATCGGTGGGACACAAAAGAAAGAACGACTGTACGGACCAACTAATGTCGACTTCCTGCGCGTTACCGTCCATATGACCACGCAGGCTGTTTCCTTGTGGTAAGTGAAGCTGGGAAGGCTGGGTGAAAAATCGTGGACAGGAATGAATGATAGAAGAGGAGCGGGTGAAACGAGGCTTGAACGCACAGTATACTCTGTCATCCGTGGCTGGCGTCGACGATATGGTTTTTGCACGGCGAGCAAGGGTGGCCAAACCTCACAACGATTACTCACTACAGACTATTCGATCAGTGGCGAGAAATGGTTCGCCAGGTCGCACGGTTCTCAGAGGATTTACCTGCTGTGTGCTGAGATCTAGCCCTAAGTATGTCGCGTTCGAAGCGGCGCCCATATTTCGACCGTACACTGACACGCGATGCGACGAAACCGCGAAACGAGCACTGTGCGACGAGGACGCAGCGGGGCCAGTCGGGTTTCGAGCAATATCCAGGCACGATTGGCCGCGCGAGCGGCTTTGATAGTCGGGAAACTAATGTACGAATGATCTAAGCTCGCGTGCGGTCTACGCCGGCCCTCAGTACGAGCCGAGGCATCGTTACGCGCTGTTTCGCCCACGTTACGGCGCAACGTGACTGTGTCGGGAGCAATCTTATCGTTATTATTAAAAATATAATGACGGCAATTGCGTAAGACTGATTAACGAGCGACGAGAGCCATCCACGCTGGCATTATTCGTATCTCAACACGTTTCCACGATAATTCTATGCACGGATGGCTTTCGTCGCCCTCGAAGAGAGAGGTTAAGTTCCAGTCGATACTGCTTCTGCAGGGATCGCTGGAATTTCTTTACCGGCGGATGCAGCGCGTAGGTATCCCGTGGCCGCGTTACCTGCGCTACACCTGCTGCGCAAACTTCCCGGCGGATAAAAGTGAGCATGGTTGTTGAGGATCGCGGGTTAACGCGATCTGAGATGCTTTTGGGACAAGAAGCGTCTTGTATGCTACGTATCCGTCTCGCGGGAAGGAATTTAAAATTTGTAACGATTTTTTTTAGAATGACACTGTGCTGTGGTAGAAGGCCCTGTAATGAGAGGAGGCGATAACTTGAATTGGACTTAAATTGTAGGAACCGATGAATGTCCGCGGCTCCTTCAATATTAACTGCTATGCTATGTTTTAGCTTCGCTTTTGGTGGAAACGATTCCATAAGAATGTATCGAAGCTCATTTTTTTAAAACGTAGCTTAGCTTAGCTTCCGGTGGATTCCCAGTTATTGAGTTTGTGGACTCATATTTGAAGTCAGCTTCAGAATATATCACTCGAAATGTGTTTAAATTTTAAATTACTTAAAACACGCTATCGAGTAATCAATAATTAAAGAATGCCCACAAAGTCACCAATTCCTCCAGCAACCGTAACCACTAAACCGCTCTGTCAGAGTGTATTTACAACCCAAGCCGCACGGAGGACCCGCGAAGTCGCGTCCCAGAAAGTCGAAAGTATCGTAGAAGTAAACGCCCCGGGAACCTGGACCATTACACTGGGTCCAGACGTACATAAAGCTCCGACCGAAAAACAATTATCAAGAACTACAGCGCGGGACCATAATAATCTCCGAGGAAGTATCGTCCCTGTAATGTGTGGCATCGTTTTTCTGCGAAAGGCGAAAACGAGGAGCCCGAAGGCGATCGTACAGCTCTCTCGTGCCGCCCGAGACTGGGTGGTAGGTATGGTGCATCGCGTTGCAATCGGTTGTAGCAACAATAACTGAAGTGCAGTGGTGGGCTGCATCGTGGAGGGGCAGAAGTATGACGGGGGAGCGGAGGGGGGCTGGAAGGAGAAGGAGGATTGTTAAGTTATGTTAGTCGATGCACGGGTTTGTTTGCGTAGTCGTTGACGGCGGGTACACCATGAGGGGAACCGTGGTTGGAGAGAAACGGCGAACGGGGGAGAAAGGCGGGTGGGGGAGAGGTTGCCGACGAGGGTGCCAGGGGGTCTGGCCCAAGCCTGTTTGTCGGTCCCGTTGCCCTATAATCGTGGTATACGGATAATGGTTTGGGTTAGGGGACGCCAGGATGGACCGTGGATGCTGCCGCGACGGCGGGGAGACGACGAGGAAGGAGATCAGAGGGAAGGAAGTATAGGAGCCGCCAGCAGCGGCGTCGAGACGGAGCAGTTTCGGACGCCCAGGCTCTTCTTCGGTGAGAAGGGTCGGCTGATCACGACCAATCGAGCGAAACTTTCGCTGGCTCGGCTCGCCCGCAGTTTGGCAGAGCTTTTCTTTCAATCTTTCCCTCGCGTGCCCTACCCCGCGCGATGATTTCTGACTCGACGACCGGAGCCTGAAACGTAATTACCGAGAAAGCCTGCTGGAGAACGATCCGCCGACGCTGAGACCGATGCACTTTAAAAAATGGGCATTTGGAAAGCTTAAGGGGATAGTGGACTATTGGATACGTAAAATGGTTAGTTTCTTCGACGCTAAATTACTTTAATACCAAACAGTCGTTATAGTCGTGCTTTCGGCAATCTGTTGTGGGCACGATTGCGAGTATTTACAAAAAAGAAAATCGTTGGAATGTATAAAATTGTCGAAGTTATTAATCGTTGAAGATAGTCCTGTACGGCGCGCCGCGGCAGGTGGTGTACATCAATTCAGGTGAACCAATCATCTGAAAGCAAAATGCTTTAAGGTGATTATTCTATACACAAATATCTACAGTGTGGAAAGTCGCCGATGAATTTGAACAAAAATTGTAGATGTTACACGCGAATCAATTTTTTCCCCACATTTTTGTGGGAAAAAATCGTCTTTAATCGGTTATAAAATGTTTTATAAACATCCCATGTTGATGCGGAACTTCCACGCGATAGAGAATGGAATTCTACAACTCCAGTTAAAATTTTAAGTGAAAATATTCACTGGTTTAAGAGTTGTGATGTAGGGTAAATCCGGGAGACGCGGTCGGGTCGGAGAGTTGGTCGAGTCGCTATATTTCAGACTCTATACGTAAAAACGCGATAAAGTGCAGACCAATTACTTTTCTAGAAGTCAAATAGTTGAATGAATAGCGTCATTTCGCTTCCTCCTGTGTTTTTCTGGATTTATAAGCTATAAAAGGCAAATTGAGGTTACATTTAACCTCTTTTGTCAAACAGCGGTGTACAGAATCGGATTTAAAATATATTTCTAAGTTTATTTTCGGTTAATGTTGGGGATAATAAAATAGTAGAGATATTGAGGGACAATTCAGCCAAAGTATTTGGCCATATTAACTCCTCTTAAAACTAACGAGAAGACCATCTCTCGTTGCAGAAAGGAGAGATGGTCGAGTTATGATTTTTTTATTATTTTTGTTTATTTAGTTTATTTATTCACTTTTGCATTCATTTGCCTTGCTAATCACCAGTAGGTAGTTCATTTTCTCTTTGACGAGTTCTTTACTTGTTCAGCGTAAACAAATTAAATATCAATAAATCGATAGTTGTATTCACTCATAACTTCGACAATGATTTGAATTTCTGCATGAAATTTTGTTTAAAATTTTCATAAAGGATAAGACTTTCAAAATCAGTAAAAAAAAAAGTAATCGAGTTTCTGAAGCTGAAATATCCACTACCCCCTTAAGGGTACTATCCCATTTCCCTACGGCCTACTTACTCTTCAGAACAATGTTGCTTGTTAAAATGCCTACTGGTGGACTTGCAACACCTCTTCTCATTACTATAAAAAAAAACGATCTCAGCCGTCACACCCGTCGACCCTCCAGCCAACTCAGGAAACGTACCAAAACACGATTGTCTCTCCAAAAACCAATGCAACAACGAATCCCTAAATACATACCGAACCTCCGCTATTTGCATCACAGATGTCAAAGAGAGTCTCACCGTTCACCTGTGAAACAGTGAGTTGAATGCGTGTTTCACGCGTCCGTCGCGTCAAGGCACGTGGACGCGCTGCGGCGAGGGGGTTCGAGGCCGATATTTTGTGTGTTCGACAAACAAGGGGTTCGGGAGAGTGGTTGGCCAACGGACTACAAATTTTTTGGAAGGAGCGTGGGGTTTGATTATCTAAACACACGGTCGTCAGGGCATGTGCGTGTATACGTATATCGGGAAGGGTGGCGGAGAAAAAAAAAAAGAAAAAAAAAAGGAGGGGGCACAGGGGTGGCGCAGGAGCGGCGGATGGCGTCGGCGACAGGCAGCAGAGCCGCGTCGTCGCCGTCGAACGGACGACGACGAAACGACGGCCCATGGAGTGAGACGGAAAGGGAGAAAGAGACAGCCGGGCGCCGATTCCAGCGACCGGCCGGCGCTAACCTCGACGCCAAGCCGTGGAGCGTCGCCGACGTCGCCGACACTGTCGCCGCCACTGGCCGACCGACGACACGACGAAGACGACGGCGACGTCGTCCACGACCACGACGTCCACCAATGCAAGAATACTTCTTCTGTTGGCATCGTGGCACCGTCACGACGGGGGTGGGACGTTGCTCATCGGTCGCCAAGCCGGAGGGCGCCCAGCCCTACTCAACCCCATCCCCCTCAGCGCGGACCAACACACGCTCGCCCCGCACTATCAGCTGAAATCCCCGATCCTGGATACGTCAATAGCGTCATGTTTTGTCCAGGAATAATTATGAATCTATAGCCGCCGATATATCCGGTGCCAGCGCGTCTTTGCCTCAGCCACCCTCCCCGGTCACAGATACCAACAACCACCCATTTCACCGTCGAACCTTCGTCCCCGGTGGATGCTGGTCGGTTTTATGGTTTCCATTCAGATCCCGCCGATATCGATCACATCGGTGGGTGGTTTTCAAATCTACCCGCTTGGGAATGTTTTCGCGTCGTATCATCAGCGAGTCTTTTCATGCGGGGGGAGGGATACTGGTTGCGCGAAATGGGCGAATGTCGGTTTATAGACCCCGCGTCTGTGTTCGTTGATTGTATAAGTTATAAGGGGACGTAGCTACAAGTGAATGTAATTTTTACAGCCGCCCCTATTCAAAGTTTATTGCCCGATAATTATGTATACCCATACAAGTAAGTAGGTTCGTTTAGAAGATTGAACGTCGCTACGTGATGGATGTGTGTATGCCGGAGGGGCAGTGGGTGAGCATCCAGTTGATCAATCCGTGGAAAACATTTCGATGCCGATTCCACGGTGACTAGATAGCATCGGGAGTCACCCGCGCCTCTGGTTCCAGAACGATAACTCATTTTTTCGGTGGATAGAGCCTGGCGCCTGTGTGTATAGAGACCGCCCCCTCCCTGGTACCCATGTTTTAACCCATGCCAGCGCCTACCACCCCCGGCGTATCCACGAAAAGTAGAGGCGACCATTGGGGCGGAAGATGGCTAGGACGGCTCCAGCGTGGGGCGCCAAGTGTTTTGATGCTTGTTATGCGAAGGGGAGCTTGATAAACAACGAGTTGGTGAACGAAGCCGGACCGGGATCGTCACCTACCACCCACACTTGAAACCGACATCCGACTGACTGGCTACGATCGTGTCATTACAGGAGAATTGATATCCCGATGCTGTAACGTCGCTTCTTCCTTTGCTCGGTACAACGTCGCCGGGGGTGGACTACGGTGCTCGTAAAAATGGAATCGCTAACGCGCGTTGATTGCCCGTCGACAAATTGAAATCGGCGGCATTGTTGTACACCCGATAACAGGGGAGATGTAAATTGTATCGGGGCCCCGGCGATCTTGCTCATTTATCATGCTTTGCTTGATGACGCGGCATTGAAGGGAACGCGGCGAACGAAATGTTAGTAAGGGGGCTTCATAGGGGAAGGTAATTTGCTCATTATATCCTGGATACAGAATCAACATCAGACTAATAAGTCAGTGATTGTTAGCTCGTAGCTAGCTTCTGTGGAAGCTTTGGTAACTGCAGATGTCTTCCTCGCCGGTTCTAACAAATGGTAGAAGGTAGTTAGATTTTGGATCGCTGAGGCTCGCTGGATAATTTATAATGTTGCATTCCAGTGGGACGGAATTAGATGCACTAATGATCCTTCCCATTTCGTTTCACCCCATCGCTATCATTATCCGCGTTCCGCTCTTGCGAACCGCCCAAAAGGAACACATTTAAACGCATGTGTCAGACGGAAATAGTATTCGACTTTTAACGAAACGAGCGAGCACACGCTTCGTATTTATCTACGTATTTGCCAGTGGCGCGAGGGTGAGCAGCGCGTAAAATTATTTGCGAATATTTGGCTTTTAATACACAGAATAGGGTACCTGGAAAAGGTCCCCTAACCACACTGCTCTAATTACTATAATTAGACAATCATATACCTTAATATAGCAGTCAATAGTACTTAGGGGAGACCGGGGCAAAGTGAACCTCGGGGTAAAATGAGCTTCCATAATTTATTCTTTAACAATAGAATTTATTTACAAATTGTGGTGACGTAATAAATGTGTGTAATACCACAATGATAATTATGCACATTTAGATATCGAAAAATGGAAATTCATTTAAAAAATTAAAAATGAAATTTTAGAGACTTCCAATTGGTTTTCTTTTCAATTTAGCTTTTTGGATAAATGGGTCTTAAATGTGTTATTTTAACTCCAAATTTTTTCTGCGTATTTATAACAACCTTATAAACATACGTGTACACGCGTTTGAGAAAACATTAATACTAACATTATTAAATAATTCATTTTCCACTGAGTACGCATTCGGGGTAAACTGAGCTGCAAATGGCTGCTAAGAACCAACGCGCAAGTGATGTGCGCAATATCCCTAACCTGTCAGCTGGCTAGAAAACCACGCGGCGTGATGGAACACAACCTAACCTTAAAAAAATGAAAAATCTGCCACACTGTTTGACAACCACGGTGCAAATAAACCAGCAGCTGTCGTGCTACAAACGTCATTCGAGCGCAAGGAGTTAATATTTACCTATATCCTTAATTAAAGTTCTTATTTTGTTACGCCTCACTTTACCCCGGATAGTAGCTCATTTTACCCCATATATGGGGTAAAGTGGTCACTTTTCGCATTTTCTGTTCAAACTGAATATTATAATACTTTAAGTTTATTTTAAGTATTGCTATTCGTCACTTATCAATAGTAACGTTCAAAGTATATTATAAATCTATTTCCACACATTTTTATTGAAAGGGAAAAATTTTTAATCGACTTCAAACTTTTTCCGGCCCACTTTGCCCCGGTCTCCCCAATACTTTGCAGGCTACAAATTCGGTAAAATTGTGATATTAGTATTTTCCTAAAATCTCATGCTAAACTACTTCCCCAGGCACGAATTCCTCCAACTGCTTTCAGTAGTACATTTTACTGACTATAAAAGTATCCAGCAAGTATTAAACTTGATTAATTTCCCGTGATAAGTGGTCCGCGAGACAAGGGTGGTAAACGAAAGCAAGCAAGACAACGTTCCACATATTACCCATCGAAATCATACACAACGTACATACATACCTACATGTTACGTCTAGATCGATTCTGGAATTCGTAATCGGCCTGCCCGATACCGCCCAAATTTCCCGTCCGACCCGAAAGCCATAAACAGTCCGAGAGAAGGAAATCCGCCGTGTTTACGGCAATGAGGACTGTCGATTATACCGTGCTTTACGTCCGCGGGGGGAAGGAACCCCGATTCCGCGCGAGCTGAGCCACGGAGGGTGGGTGGAGGATGCCGCTAGCACAAATGACATTGTTTATCTGCAGCTCGGCTGGCGAGCGGGGGATGGAGAGCAAGAAAAGTCTCCCGTATACGGTTAGTCGTTCGACTTCACTCGGTCAAGCACCTTGGTGTGTACGATTCCTGGCGTGTTCCTCCTCGTTGGCCATGCATGAACGTACATCCACCCTCCCCTTTCCCCTCCCCCCCCCCGGCCCGGTCTCCCTCGTGCCACCGCCAACCCCCCCGCCGATGCACGGGTACGCGGGTCTCGAACACACGCGCGGCGCAAACAGGGCGAGCCGGGGACCAAAGGGGGTAGCACACGTACAGGGGCGCGTACGTGTGTCGCGGAATGGCGTCAAGATCCGCGTCGCCACGTTACTGGCGCGCCGCTGCTGTGTCGCCGCGAATTCGCGCCGGACGAGGCCGCCCTTAGGCAACAGACAAGCACAGGGGTGAGCAGCAGCAGACAGGCTCCAGTCGTCCTCTCTAACTACGCTACATATTGCGCGGTCGTCGGGCTCGCGGCCAGTCGACGCTCGACGATCGACGGAGCCGGTCTTCGATTTGTTTATTCCGATTCCTCGCGTCCGCCCAAACACGTCCACGGTGTTCGACAAGCCCCGTTCACCCCTTTGGTTAATTTCGCCTGTGCACGCGAGAAGGATCGTGAGACATGACCGGGACCTAACGACCGCGGTGGCCTGTCGCGCTGCGCGCCGTTCGAATTTCCCGCCCCGGGCGAGAACACTGTGCCGTGATTTGAAGTGCCCGGTCAGTTACTCGGCTTAAGCACCATTGAGCTCCAGCTGAACTCGGGGAGTTCACTTCGCGGCTTTGAAGATGATGATGATGCGGAACTGCGGAGGAACGATCAAGGTATATACCTATGTTTTGCTTCGGGGGCTTTTCAGGGAATCAAAGAGAGGGTGATTTTATATTTCGTTACTTTATTGTAACAGCGCAGAATGAAAGGGAATATGTAGTTGTAGAATATTGTTTTGAAATTGGTAGGGTGGATGTACCAGTAATTGAACACGTACCAGTGCATGGACATTTTTTATTAAAAGTAATCAAATATGTAATTAAAATAAGCAACTAATTAATTAGAGACCTCTTCTAATTTCTTGCTTCATATCCAAACGATTTTTACAACACGTGGAATTAATCGCGCTGCAAAGATAATTTTATAAAGGTGTTCATTTATTAGCCTTAAGTGTTCATTTATTGGGGCGTTTAGCCTAGTAAGTTGTGTGATGAATTTAGTTTGTAGGTGATTAGTTTTGAGTGATTAGGACTTGGGTGTTTGGAGCTTTCGACACATTCTGTGGGGTTCGATGTGATTACTGGAACTCGGGAATTTACGGTTGCGATAGGATATTATCATGTTGTAGTTGGTTGATATGCGTTAAGCACGACGGAAGGGAGAATTGTTACTAACTTTCACCTTGTTTTATGTTTAGTGCATTGAACTGTAGATCACCGGAGACGTTGCTGTATGTTCTACCTCGCATTCCGGCACGGCGCATGTGCGACAGTTGACCAATAGCGGAAGGTCGTCGTTGCAACAGGTAAGAAATGATGTGAGTTCAGTGATACCGTGTGAGTAAGAACCACGTGGGTAGAAGGGAAAAATATGCCGAGTATTTCTGTCCAGTTCTATCGTTATGAAACTCGGACTTTAATTTAAGAAATAAATATTTCCATAATCCCCGATACGACGTGGATTCTTATCTCTATTTTTTCGCGATCATACTCAATGCGCTGGGAAAACCTCACTGGCTCGAACCTCGTTAATTTAATCCAGACCACGATAAGTTTAGTATATTAAATTTGTATAATCGCCAAGAATTCTAGCACCTTCCAATTTTTTTTTGTGCTTTTATGAAACATTTACTGCTTATCATAGATAATATAACTTGCTCAGATGAATATTAGGGGAGAGTTGCCAATATCGTACCACTTAAGACATTTTACGTTATATATAACCTATGTAAATGATATATGTACATAACCTATAAACATACCAGTTGTCAAATCCTACTGGTAGGATTGTAGTGGTACGATTTAGGAAACATAAATATCAATTTAAACTTTATAATGAATGTCAAATATTCTACATTAAACCTGCTTTTAGAAAAATACAAAAATACGGGACAAAATTGTATTGTTTGATTAATATCAGCTACGATAAACTGATAAAAAGTTACATCAATCATACCTGATTTTTTTAAATGTTTATAGCACGCACAAAATAGGGTGTAAGCTCAGAATGTTTTGTTTCTATTTCTTATTTCGCAATTACTTGATATTTTTATTATCAAATGTCGTTTACATTCATTAATTACTTAGAAATTGATGAGGTACGATTTAGGTGACCAGTACGATATTGGCAACTCTCCCCTAATTTCGCTGCGCATACTCCCAGAGCCCCTTCAGTCGACAATTTTTCCATACTTTTGCGATAGTGCATTTCCGTACTTTTCATTTACACGAGGCAATATCTCCAGCCGACTTTCCATTTAATCGCGATGACTTTACGCGTCAGGCATCGGGATTAATGAGGTTTTACAGCGAAATGATAAAACTCGATTATGTAACGATAGCTTTTCTTTCCTCCGTTTTAAAATTACGTTATTTACGTTCCGCGTTACGTTATTTATATCCGTGATCTCGGCGTGAATGCATGTAGATACGCATCGGAACCTTCGACATTATCGTGACAGTAACATTGACATTGCGTTCCGTTCATCTTATGCATACAAGGCGCATTCTGATAAATGACGTTGAAGGAGAGCGATCCACCGTGCAGGAATCAATAGTCTCGTGGAATCGACGAGTCAGAGAATCCAATTCCGGTAGAAATCCCCGCATTTGGCATTAACAGTTTCCAATGAATTGGCCTAGCCCGCGTTCCCTTGACCTTCGATAGTCAAAAGTACATCTCAATTCTTGGAATGTCTCCACCACAAACAAGTTAATCCCATTACACCTCTGTCGTAAAGCATCAACCAATATTTCGCGTATAGTAAACAACGCGGGATTAGAGTCGTCAAACAGCGCGAAAGTATTTAACAGTTAGAAACAGCGCACGGAGCATCAAGCGGCGATATTAACTCCTAAGCCCAAGTGTTTTACACCACCGGAGCCCGGAGTGAACACCTCATAGCGATCGCTGAACGCGGCACTGTCGCCGCGGCATGAACACGCGAATATAAGATTCTAAAAGAGCATGACCGCTCCCCGAGCAACATCAAATACAGCCGCGTGAGGCCCCCTCTGAAATATTAAATTCCCCGTCGCCGATGTGCACAATTTCGTATGCGCGCACCTCGGGCATACGTGCTCTCCGCGGCATCTCGCCTCTCGTCAACTACCCAGTGTGCATGAATAAAGATGGTGCTGGTTTTGCTAGCAGCCTCGTACGCGAGCTTGAGAAGCGACAGAGGACACGTAAGAGGAGTGGAATATAGCGATGGGACCGATCCTGTACGCAAGCGCATCTCTCGCGCCACCCTTGCCTCAGGGAACTCGTCGGATCCAAATCTTGTAAAAAACGAACCGAAGCGAAGAGCTACTCTAGCGGGGCTAGAGTGACCATCAGGGGATCTCTACCAACACTGTAGAAACTAGGGTAAAGGACCCAGTTACTGACACCTAACCAATTACTGTCACCTTAAGCTATTTTACCTAAAATAACGAATAAATAAACGTTGTAAAGTGATACACAAAAAGAATTATGTATTTTAACCTATAATCTACAGTTTGTTTATTCGTTATTTTAACTAAAATAGCTTTAGGTGACAGTAATTGGGTCCTTCACCCTAGTGGGAACTGTTTCCGAGTGTGTCGCGTGTTGGTCCCATCGCTAGTGGCGGGTATTCATACGCGTTATGGCCAAAGAGAAATGATGGGCGAACGGAGGAGAGAGAGAAGAGGGGTGCAGAGAGTAAGCGAGATAGAGGTAGGAGCCGGGGTAGGGGGGAGAGTGCACCGAGTTTCGGGGGGGGGGGGCGGGGGGGGGGGAACGGGACGGACAGGCGCCTACGGCGCGGATCCGAGTGGCGCCACCGCTAACGTAAGCGTCAGCGTTAGCGCCGGTCGCGCGTCCGGACCGGCCCGATATTATCCAGGAAGTTACGAGCCGCACCTGTCCCATCATACCTCTCCCACCCATCGGGCCACGTCGTCCTCGTCGCCGCTTTTACGCAGGGCCGTCGCAACGCGCGTCCCCAGGTACTCCCCGTCGGGCTGGCGCTCGGCGGCGTTCTCGCGTCCGCCCCGGCGTGGAATCTTCCGGTCGACCTGCTCTCCCGGCTGGCATACAAAAACCGGATATAAGGTCGACGGAGCAGAATTCGGTGATTCCCCGGGGGAAACGGGACGGTGATCGGAATTAGTGTTGTATAAAGCTCGAGTCTTCAAAGCTTTAAACCTTAACCTTAAAGACTCAGCGTTTAAGGCTAATATCATATGAAGCTCGAGCTGTCGAACCTCGAGGCTTGGGCCTCGAAGCTGGAGGCTTTTGTGTTTAATAGTAATGAAGTTAACTCCAAGTCCTTTATATAATATTTGATGGTTCCACCAATTGTACATCACTTCACTACGTACAATTTATACGATTCGAGCTAGCTGTCATAGCTACGACTGCTACGAGGTTCGAGCCTTCGAGCTTTCAAGGCTACAAGCTTCGAGCCTTTAGGGTTTGAGCCGCGACTCGAGCCCTTGAAGCTCACGGCTCGAAGCCCATTTTTACAACACTAGCCATGGTACGGTCGCCGAGGACGCGGTCGTTTGTTTCTAGCGCGTCATCGCCGAGATCGGAGCTGGACAGCTCCGTCGGATGTCTCCGTTCGACGATCGGGTTCCCCCAGGTTCCAGGTTTAATGCGCGAATCGCTTCGCTGGGCGGGGAATATCTACTCGGCCGGAGGTTCGAAAGCGGAGAACCGGTGGCCGCGCCACGGCATGTAGAGAAGTGTCTAAAAGCGGCGCAGACCGGAAAAATAAATGTCCCGCCTTGTTTTACGACAAAGAATTAAGTAGGGACAGGCGCCAGCGGCCGTAGACGATCGCGCACGGTCCGGTGAGCATGCTACGCCGTCGCCCAACACGGTGCAAACCGGGTTTTTCCATTTGCAAACGGATGTCGTTTAATGCCCTCCGGCGTCCACCGAACGCGCGGAAACGGTGGCCGAGCGACAGGTGGCTAGACCGGGTCTCGAGAAAGTGGATCGAAATATCGGCTACGCGAATTCGCGATGCCACCTCGCCCTCTAATGCCCCCGCTAATATCAGCGCTAATGGAATAACCGTGTTTCCATCGATAATGCACGCCCGCTCGGCTCGTCTCATTACGCGAAACTGACTGGCGCAGCCGCGTAACCGAGGAGTGGTAAATAGCCCGGCGGGCACGTATCCACGGGGAATATGATTTTCGAAGTTTCGAGCGGCTGGGGAGGGGGCGCGGAGATTTTGATGATCGGTCATTTTGACACGAGCCTCAAAGCATCCGTCCCGGTTCATCGGGGGCCCAACGGGAGACAACCTTCCGCCGGCACCGAGAATAGCCCGAAACGTCTCCGCGCTTCGCGGAAGATGAATTATAGCGGAATCGTGAGTAGCCGCTTCGAAGAACGACGGCGATCGCTCTCGTCGACGCGGTCGGAATTTGGAGCGTTGACAGCGGCGCCGTCGGACTTCGGAGCGCCGCGTCCAAAGAAAAGTATCGGCGACCCATCGCCTCGCCTCTTTGCACGCGCGAAAAAAGTTCAACCGGAGGCGTATACGCGTGTTCCGGCCTGCGCGCGCACGTCACGGAGACTTCAACGCGTCGATCATTCTCGTCCCCTTATTTTCCAACACTTCCGGAGACTGACACGTCGATGCCCGGGTGAGAAGTACTGTAACATCTTCTTAAGGGGTTAGACCACCTTGGTCCAGAAATATCACATCTTTGGGAATTTTTCTCTAAGTGACAAATACACTTTTATCGATAAACATTTTTCAATGAAGACAGAGACATCTTTGAATGATATATACAATTTTTTTTTTCAAATATCAAAACATTCCGAGAACTTTAAATGCATTCTTCTCGAAGCCACGTTTTCCGAAACGGTGTACGCTGTAAATTCAGTAAAACTTCATGGATTTTTATGCAATTTTGCACAGATGTTCTTATATGTATTCTCTATCGCCCGACCGTGAATTTTTTCGATTGATTGAAAATAACGAAATAGCTACACTTTGAAACAAAAAGCTCTATTTCGTGTGTAAGAAAATGTACTTTATTTAATAAGTGAGGTAAAAATAAAAATATCGAAAAAATGTTTCGGGGCGAATCGGATATTTCTCACTTTTTCGTTTTTGGTGTATAAATGAAAGATTTTTATGTTTAATTTCAATTTTTATATATACCTATATGTTCAAGCCAAAGGTGTACTTACTGGTCACGAATGTATATAAGTCTCTTATTATTATTATTATTACGGATAGCGATGAATAAATAAACTGAAATATGTTTCTCTGTAAACAAAGATTTTTAAACTTTTATTCGCTGTTTTACAACAATTATTTACATTATTTACACTCTTACCTGTAAACAAAGAAACGACAATTACAGTTTACAACTATCACTTTTCTATTTCTCCTAATCAATTTATAATATTATTTTGTATGCTTTTCCCATGTGCTCTATTACGTAATCTACGTCTCCCCCCATTCCATCTAGCGGTAGTCCATTAAAAGGCGCGCGGAGCATGAGCAGCGCGGCAAGATTCGGATTAACGAAAGTATACTTTCGTTACATGTATAAACAAAAATTAGTTTTTTAATGTTTGACTATTATTTTTTAGGTACACTTTTGAGTATAAGGTCTTTTTTAAAATTTCCCTAAACCCAGTTCGCGGATCGAAGCCTATCCGCAACGGCGCACAGTGGTTCGAGTATACTACATGCTAACTGGACAAAATTATTTTTTCGCGGGTTTGGGTTTATATGGGGTTCAAATTGTTAGAAAACAAACCTGATTCGTATTACAGTTTATTATTTCACTAAAAATATCAATAAAATAAAAATATGACTAATTATATATGACTAATAAAAAAAAGAACAAAACGACAGTATTGTACTTTAAATAAAATTATCAGTTATAACATTGTGTCTATTCTTGTAATTTCTGAGTTTTTAAGTTTAAAACCTGGTTTTTGAAATCGGTTTTCTCTGCATCGCTATTCAAATAGTGTTTTACTATATGTTCCATGTCGATCCACGCGACAAGGGTTGAATATACGAAAAGTAGAGACTTTCTAATTTATTTTAATCAATCGGTCGATCTGCAAAAATTTGCAAAAATATATTTTTTTTATTGTTTTCGAGCGCGACGCTCGACAGGAGAGATAGCACAGTTGTTATATTTTTTCGCGGTATTGAGTTTATATGGGGTTCAAATTTTTAGAAAACAAACCTGATTCATATCACATTTTATTTTAAATATATAACCCTTTAAATATATTATTGCAAACATAAGAAATAAGAAAAACTTACTACTAGGTTACAAGTCGTTAATTATGTTTACAAATATATACATATATACAAAGTGTAGAAAGTAGTGTCACTAAAACACTATTTTAATCCACTGAGTGGTGCTACCGAGCGTCGCGCTCGAAAACAATAAAAAAAATATAGTTTTGCAAATTTTTGCAGATCGACCGATTGATTAAAATAAACTAGAAAGTCTCTACTTTCCGTACATTCAACCCTTGTCGCGTGGATCGACATGGAACATACATATAGTAAAACACTATTTGAATAGCGATGCAGAGAAAACTGATTTCAAAAACCAGGTTTTAAACTTAAAAACTCAGAAATTACAGGAATAGACATAATGTTATAACTGCTCACTTTATTTCAAGTACAATACCGTCGTTTTGTTCTTTTTCCATTATTGAATTAGTCATATTTTCATTTTATTGATATTTTTAGTGAAATAATAAACTGTAATAGGAATCAGGTTTGTTTTCTAACAATTTGAACCCCATATAAACGCAAACCTGCGAAAAAATAATTTTGTCCAGCTAGCATGTAGTATACTCGAACCACTGTGCGACGGTAAAGCGGAAACGTCGGGAAACTGAATATTTTTGTTCCCCTCGTGATGCATCGATAGGGCCGAATATATTCTCCAAGGGCGCCTTTGGGCCGCGGTCTGGCGAATATCTCGATCTCTCAAGAGATGTCAACCGATATGCATTCTGCCCCCTCGTTCGCGGCGCGTTCCTTTCTGCATTGTTCCAACTGGGCGCCGGTGTTTATGTTAGGCCGTCAGCGGCCGCCTGTTCTAGCGATCGCTCGCCGCGCATTTCTACGGTCGGTCCCGACGGGCCACCAGTGCCATCGGCGCGATATGTCAAGAACGGCGCCATGCACCGCGTAGTAGCGCAAGGGAACGCGAATAATTTTCGTGTTTGGAAATAGAACGAAGGAAAAGTACGGCGCGCGGCCGCGCGACCTGTTCTGCTCCCCTACGCAGGCCGTTACGAAATGGGCGTTCTCCGCGGCTTATAATTTCGGGCCCAAAGCCCGCCGAAGACGAACGTATAATCACAGGCCAGCCGATGGGACGGGTATCCCCCGCCCGCGCAATTTTTGTTTGTTTAGGAATGTTAATAATATCGTGAAGCGTCGTCGCGCACGGAGCGAGCAAGAGTCACGCGGAGCTCTCCTTCCCTCTTTTCCTTTTCTTTTGCGATGTCTTCATACGACGGTATAATACGCGTAAACTACCTGGTGCGGTATCTTAATGGGCTGCGAATAGATTTCGCGAAATTGGCCCGCGAAATTCCACTTTCTGCGAGGACTTGCGGCATGCTGGGCGAGTTAACGATGATGCATCCGTAATAGATGGGCAGAGGGTATTCTGCGAGCAAATAATGGAGATCGGCGGGATAGAAGAGGTTTGCGTAATTTCAGGGACCGAGGATAAGGGTTTTCGAAGAGCATCTGATCGACGATTTAAACTGCGAAAAAAAATTTATTTATTTTTGCAATGCTGGAGCGAGAAGAGTGTAAGACACTTGATATTATTAATAGAAATTAAAGCGAATATTAAGTACAGCGGAATTAATACCATTAACGTAATCTGCGCGAAAGAAATTTTTAATCTGAAATAAAAATAAGATCGAGATGCTACTGAAAGATCTTGTCAAACGGAACCCCTCGTTCTTCCTGCAGACCACTGTTGTCCGCCGTTACGTGGCGTCATGGTACCAAGCTAGAAGCATCTTTGTCTGTAACGTAAAAGAACAGCGAAGGGCACCTTGACGAACACTTAATTGGGCCGAGAAGCCGAGGCACCGAGAACGCGGACGGCCCTGGAGAATTCACCGGGCTTTACCGAATGGACGAACGATGGAAGGAGACGAAATCAGAGCAAGACGGAAAGAGAGAAAGAGGGAAACAGACAGCGAGCGCAGGATGGTAGAGGGGGGGGGGGGGCTGAGGAAGGGGGGAAGGAGCGACGGACAGTTTGCGGAGGCCAGGCGCCTGATTACTAGCCAGCTCAGGACGCCAGACATACATAACTAAATAACTTCCTAAATTCTATATCATTTCGGATCGGGTTCCAACGGTGAAATAACGCGTCTAGACGTCGTTGAAGAAAACAGAACACCGCGCGACGGCGAAAAAACAGCGAGCTTTAACGCGTCAAGGCGCTGATTTATCCGCCGTAGTCGTTTCCAATATGGGCACCGTGGAAATGAATTAACGGCGTCCCCCTTAGCTTGCAAAGCGCGTGATATCGATTCAAATTTCCTTATCTTCCCGGAGGCGGGTGACAAATAGCCAGATAATCCCGAACGGGCGAAATATTTCTATGTCGCGGATAATCTGCGCTTCTCCTTATTTTTTTTTTTTTTGTTATCTTCCCGGCGGAAAGTTTCACTTTGGGTTCCCAGAGGCGCAGAATATTCGCGAGGGGAATGGGGTGCGAGTTCTCGGGGCTCGCGGATGAGAAATTGAACTCGGAATTTATACCGCGACATGTCATTCCGGATTCCTCGTAGTCTTTCGAGTATCTCCCTTCGCTATTTATACCTGTCCGTCGAAGGTGTGGTTCCGCTCGAACGTGTGTCGATCTCCGTCCGTGAGTAAACGGAGGATAAAGTAATATAACCAGGTCTGAGGGGGGCTGAATTTTGTTGCAGAACCACCGATGACCACCGAAGCGGACTCTCCCGAGGATTCAGCCTGAAATCGTGTAAGTACCAGGAGCGCAACGCTTGTCGCTCGAGACGGCAGGAGCGTAATCCGTAAAACGACAGACAATGTAATGTCTTTCTCCTTCCCTCGCGTTATTTTCTAGCATTCCATTGTCATGCGGCGACGGCGGCACGGCGCTCGGGCATTTCCTTTCCTCGAGAGATATCGCGACTGAAATTCGTCTTGGAATGTTGACCCTCCGGGTTGGAATAGTTGGTGGCTGGCGCTGGCGCTACGCAAAGGCGCTGGCGTCAGTCTGCTCGGCCGCTCGAGTAACCGCGACCGACCGGCTGACGCCCCCGTCTTCAGACGAGTCCACCTTGCGCTCTACCCCTCCCTCCTCCCCCCCCCTCCCCCACCTTTCTGGCCTGGACTAACCTCCCCTCGTACGCTTCTTTCCCCTAACCCCCTGTCATCGCCACCCTCCCCTCTCCGCCGCGCTTATCCTGCCGCGCAACGTGTTCCAGTTGCACGGGTGGCAAACGCGGATAGATCCACGATCGCGATCGATCCGCGGCTCACAGTGGGACGAAACGTATATTATCTCTGGACATGACCGTATCTTTGCTAAAAAACATCCGATTTTGATGGAACTTGGTTATTTTAAAGGCAAATGATCATACTTTCCGACAGTGAACATAAAAATTGCAAAAAATATTGCTTGCACTCTGTAGCATTTGACAAACATCAACAAATTTTTGCAGTTTGGCACACACTTCTTTGAGGGCGGATTTTACCCCCCGGACACCCATCTCGATAAATGTGATTCAACGAGTAAAAAAGTAGAAAGTTCGATCTTTAAAATGGTTTTTGTTTCATCAACTTTGGACGAATTTTAGCAACGTTATGAGACTTTGAAAATTTAGCAAATTTTAAAATAGTTTTGTCTGGTTTTCGGTGCAAATATAAAGGGCTTCGGGAGATGAACGATTATTTTCTGCAAAAATGAATATGAGAAGGGAAGGTAAAACAGACAGTGGGACGAAATGTATAAATTGCTGGACATTCAAACCTCTTGTATGTGACCTATCATATCTTTATCAAAATTGGCATAAATATTACACACATAAACTATTTTATTGTTGTTATTTTTTGTCGAATGCTTCGCAAAATAAACAGAAAACGCACGTATAAGGATATTTTCCACAATCTCTTAATTTCATCCGATCCTCTGATTTAAAATATTAGATCACACATTGCAAACAAAAGATAAAGTAGTTGATGTTCCCCGAAGTATTTTTCTTATTAAATAAAGAAGACAATGAAGAATTAATTTAGAAGAATTAATGGACATGCAGTACACCAGAATGTGATGTAGACACGGACAGTCAAACCGGCAAGCATTAAAAAGGATCTACATAGAAGCAGTATTTATATGACACGAAAATTACTACAGATATTGAAAAGTTTGTTTTGTTGTCTCAATTTATGCACAGTATTTTTTATAATTTTTACGTTTGATGCGTTGAAGCGATGCAATGCTCCGCCGTTTATTTATTAAGGTTTAACTAACTTTAATAATAATAACCTAATTTTATGAATTATCGTTCGCTATATCATATTTATATTCATTTCCATAAAGACATTATAAAGACATAATCAATTGGGTACAAGAAAGGAATGTCTAGATACATATTTACTCGCGTACACAATTTAATTAATTCTGCAAAAGGGCGCAAGTTGGCGCAACTGGAAATTGGATTTTCTAAAACTAGAATGTTTAGTGATTATATGGGTATTTTTTATTGACTGGACAAATTTGGACATTTTTCTAAATCGACAAAAAAATTTTTTTGAGAGGTTGAAAAACATAAATAAAATCATTAAATTTTGTTTTTATACTACATAAATAACTTCTTAACAATCAACCGTAATGTGTAGTATGATGGTAGAATTTTTTTCATTATTCTAATACTAATTATTTACATTCATATGACAGCCGTCTCTAGAAGTGAACGTGTTTGCTGTTAAAAATTCGAGATTTAAAATGTTTAAAAAAAAATTTCAGCATTTCGTATCCATTAGTACTCAAGAATAATGATCATATAATTATATCAATGAAAATAGGTACTTCATATCTTCGTCGATGTCCGAGAATTTGCACGCGTCGTCCCACTGTGCGGCTTTCAAGCTTTGTGGAAGACCTTTGAGCGCTCGTGCACTCTATTATCACCAGGAAACCAACTATCTGATTATTTGGAGATCGCCGATCCTCGTCTAGCTGTAATGCCTTAGAATTTAATATTTAGTTCGGTTCCGCGAGCATTCATTAACCCTTCAGAGCAGCTTCGGATTGTTTGGTTTCGTAGTTTAGGTTGTATGTTTGGAATATGAAAAGGGGAGCTGCTTTTGTCTAGTAGACTAACTTACATGTTAGAGCAAAAATAAATAAATTCTCCTCTTTTGTAGATAATCAATTTTAGTAGTTTTAATTTGCTTTAAAATACAACTACAACCTATATCGTCCGATAAATGCCTCTGTACATGTCCAGAATAATAGTTACTAGTGCACACATTACACAGGGCTTGAAAATGTTGCGAAATAACTGTTTGAAACTGTTATATAAAGGTTCTCACTGAAAGAGTTATGAAGAACCTTTATTCTGAATAACCGTTAAAAAGAACCTAAATATCAGACTATAAAAGTAAAAGTTAAGGTTCCTATATAGATCTATAACTTTTATTTTTTAGGTTCCTATATAGCTCTATAACTTTTATTTTTGAGGTTCATATATAGCTCTATAACTTTTATTTTTAGGTTCTATAAAAGTTCCAAAACGGTTATAGAACCGATTCTTGTAACGATTGTACAGAATTTTATAGAAAATGAAATTACAACATATCACAACTATAGACTACTGTGTATAACCAAATTGTTTAAAAATTATTATAAATAAGTAAGTTAATATATATTATGATATATATAGACTTTTAAGTATTTCACACCGCCCATCCACTATTGAATCTACCAATCCGAACGAAGTTGATATTTTAGAAGACGATGACTTTGAAAAATTACTACAAAATGCAGAAGCCACACGTTCTAATGTTTCATATAATAATAATATATGTCAGACCCTAGACAACGAAATAACCTAAAAAATAAAAGTTATAACCCTATATAGGAACCTTAACTTTTACTTTTATAGTCTGATATTTAGGTTCTTTTTAACGGTTATTCAGAATAAAGGTTCTTCATAACTCTTTCAAGAACCTAAATCTTTATAATAACGGTTTCAAGCCCTGAATTTATTTACAATACTTGAACACTACCATCGGAACAGTGGCGGTGCGCGACTGAAATAATATTTATATTCAATCATTGATCAATTTTGATACTCAATTACTGCTTAGAAACTGGAATCTCGAAATGCGGCGGCATAGTTGCGTGTCAGAAGCGGGGTAGTAATGGAATAAAATAACGCGTGGCTTGAAATAATATTTCAAAAGCGCCCAGGGCGTGCTGGCGAGCGGCAGGTGCCGGTGGCGCCTCTCGCGGCCCACGTCCGGAACCTCGGCGCGGCGGCTGCGGCTGCGGCGGCCATGTTTAACAATCTCCCTTGTGTGTTTAGTATGCTGCGGTCAGTGTATCGGCGCGCCGAGACGAGACGGACGGGACGGGACGAGCGACGGCGGCGACGCGGTGGTGGAGGAAGAGGCGGTGGGAATCGGTGTGTGCGCTCATGACGGAGACCTCGTGCGTACCAGTCGCGTCGTCGAGCGGAGCCGAGTCGAGTCGTGTTACGGCCGTGGTCGCGATCTCTGTTCCTCGCAACAATTCGCTCCGGTGACGACGTCAAGTAATACCGCCTGTCTGTTTCTCTCTGTGCCGCGCGTAAAGCCAACGCGAGCGGAGACGACCATCGGCAAATAGAAGCCCGCCGAATCCCCAGAATCGGAGTGTATCGTCGCGGCGAAAACTGAATGGAGCCCCGATCCTCTGGCCGCGCCACTTAACTTTTTCATTATCGGCCGCTCTCCCCCCCCCCCCACCCTCCCGTTCTCTCTCTCTCTCTCTCTCTCTCCTCCCTCCAAGTACGTATCGGAGTTTGAAACTTGCTACCGAAGCGCTACTCTCGTACGACCTCTCTCGCCCTCCGCGGGCTATATATCCGATCGGAGCGGCGTTCGCTCTGGTAGCCCTGCCTGCTCTCTCTTCTCTTCTCTTTTTCTTTTCATTCTCTCGTCTCCGCGCATTCTGCCCTCACCCGTCTCTCCCCACGTCCGTTTGCCCCTTTCGTTGTACCCCACACTCCACCGCTCCCTCTCAGCGACCACCCGTCCATCGGGCCGTTAAGTGTATATCCCCGCGGGTTCTTCTCGCTCGCTCTCCGGGCAGCGATTTCGAGAATGTGACAGTGCGCGTCCTCGCGGTCGCCTCGCGCGAATAAGCCCGCAGGCCGGCGACGGCGATGGGTGACGAGCGACAAGTGTGTTACGGTGAACAGTGAGGAAGCGAGAACAGCGAGGGCGTGAAGGAATAGAGGGACGATAGAGATAGAGAGTGATTAGGAGGAGGGACAGAGTGACGGACGATGCGAGCGGAAAATGTCACTCGGTGATACGCGTACACGGATGACGGGGAGTGATCGGCGCGACAATCTCGGATTTGAGGTTAAAGTGTCGCCGTCGTTCCTGTTGTTGTTGTTGTTATGCGGCGCCGGTGCGCCGGCATTGGCCACGGCACGGGCAAAAGATTACCAAGAACGAAAACGGCACTACCGTACTCTGCAGGGCACAGAGGTCCGCGATCCGAGGGGCATTGATCAAGCGGCCTGGTACACCGTGGTCCTCAGTGCCGCCGAGTAAAGGCCCGGCCGTTGCGGTTTACCCGCGTGGAGAACAATCGTTTTCATTACAGGCCGATCAGCGGCCGATGTTTCGCGTCCCTGTAGTCGCGGGCGCGCGCGCGTGCCTGTGCTGGTGTGCCGCCGGGTCGCGGGGTTAAGGCACCGCATCGCTCTCGATATACACACAGCCGTCGAGGAAAGTCAAGAACCGGTGTCCGTGGTGCGTGCGCGCCACCGATTCGTGCTGCTGCTTCGCCGCTGCTACATCCCAACGGATAAGAAGTGTATCGTGATATACTAATAGTGCCCGCGTCCATAACCTCCCCTCGCGACCGTCCCAACAGCCGGAAGCCATCGAAGAACCTTTCGTGCCTTGCCCCCGGATCGCTACTACACGCTGTTTCATCGTCGAGCCGCGACAATCAGCGAGGAATCATCTGTAAAAGGTACTCCGATTGAAACCCCGTTCCAATTGGAGCCTAGCTGTTCCTCGCTTGGAAATTCGTGCGAGCACGCGCTTTGAGCAATCAGCCGGCGACCACCGTTTGCGTATACAGCGGCGCATTGGTAAATGAAAGGGAGAGAGAGTTCAAGGTCAGCGGACGATACCCGGCCGAACCTCAGCCGCGCTGCTCGAAAAAGCGATCGCGAAAAGGGGCCCACGGGGGGGGGTGTGTAGACGCCGAGCGTTTGGTCCAACGGTGATCCTGGCTGGCAGGGAGCGCGGAGCGGCTTGAGAATATTCTCGCCGCCGCGAAAGAAAGGGAAGGAGCTGACGAAAACGGGACGGGTAGCGTGGCGCGTTTAACGGCTGCGGGCGGCTCTAGCGAGAAACGGAGCCGGCGTTCTGCCACGGGGTGGTGTACTGTCACACTATTTCGGGACCGTGCTCCAAAGTGCACGAGATACGCGGAGAGCATAAATAAATATACGCGCGTGTGCTGCCGGCCCCCGTCAGAAGCCGCTGGGGACCGTCATTCGTCTGTGATTCGTTCGGTCGTATGTGTGCCGGCGCGGGAGAGCAGTGTTTGTTTCTTTCCTGACAGTGTATAACCGACGGTGTATATACTTCTCGTGTTCCGTTTCTTCGGCCGTGGTAGTCGTCGCGTTGGCGAAAGACGAACAGAGGGAGGAGCCGGAGGTAGACCGGGTGGCGAAGCAGGGTGAAAAAGGAGACGCTGCCAGAGGTGGTGAAGGAAGGGGGGCAAGAGGTGGCGAGCGGAGGAGGAGGAAGGAGGAGGAGGTGGTGGAGAAGGTGGAGGAGAGTTCGTCCGCCGGTTTGCGGTGTGGTGTAGGGGGTGCCGCGACGGGCACCGATCCCCAAACATTTCCACATTTTCCGCGCGGCTACGTTGAAAAGTACTGGCCCCCAAATGCGCGTACCGCAAATCCTGTTTCATGTTCATGTTCTGGAGCAAACGGACGGCGCTCACTAGACGTCTCCTAAAGGCCAAGGTCCGTGGAGAGCATGAAACCGAGTGTGAAGCTCAAGAGGATTCGTCACGTATTCATCGCGCAAACAACACGAGCGGCACCGACAACGACACGAGCAACGTGACGGCAACGACGGGCCAAACAACCAGAGGAGCGCGTGGAGCGTCGTCAGGAGGTGCAGTAGGCGGAGGAGGGGGAGGAGGAGGAGGTGGAGGAGGAGGAGGCGGAGGAGGTAGCCGTATCTCGGCGAGCAGACTGCACCAAGGTTGCTGCGGCGGTGATCAGAGCCAGGACGATGACGAGGATCCCGTTCGTTTGTTGAGGTGCAAGGAGCTCCTCAAGTCGCTCAAGGAGAATCAGCTAGAGATGTTGCTCACCGCCGTGGAGAGCTGCGGTGCCGATCTCAGCTCGTGCGTCCTCGTGCCGCGCCAGCATCCCGAGGACAGCTACGACACCGAGCAACAGCAGCAATACTATCGTCCCCATCGCTACAATTACCACCATCATCATCACCACTATCATCACTCGCATCACCACCATTACCATCATCGGCATCATCGCAGCAGGCACCATCGGTCCTCGTCCCTGGAGAACGACGACGATCCGAACTCCGGATCCGAGGACTCGTGCACGTCCCCGATGAGGCCTGAACGGTGCAGGGCGCCTATACGCGGCACCCTGGAGAACGCGCCCATCGATCCTCACCTGCTCTGCTGCCAGATCTGGCGATGGCCGGATCTCGCCCACTCGTCCGAGCTCAAGAGACTTCCTGTCTGTCATTCCGCTAAAGACCCCGTATACATATGCTGCAACCCTTACCACTGGAGCCGGCTCTGCAAACCCGGTGAGTCCTCTTTATTCTACCCATTCTGATCTTTCACACGGCTCACTGCCGCGTGATCGTTCCGCGCTTTCTGTTCACACACTGAACAATCACTATTTCCTAGTTCACTGATGCAGTTGATATTTCACTTGGTTTTTAACAAAGCAGGTATGTACAAACTTCGGGAATGTAGATTGGAAGTTTGAAAAGCTGGGTGATTAGTTATTGCAAGCATTTCAAGGAAAAACGCGTTAAGGTAGTACTACCGGTTTTGAAATACTGTTCAGAAAATTCTGAAACCTTGTACAGTAGTTTGTTTTGACCTTACACTGACTCGTGTCAATTTTTGGAAATCTACACCAACTCAGAAGTTTGGCGTTCAATGATTACTTTTTCATTATTTTCGAGGTTAGGATTTTGTTTATCAAATCCTACTATGTGCAAGCGTTTACCTACTTCAGTTTGTTGTACCCTTTTATTGAATACCTTCTCCGAGCAGAAGAGACCTACACAATCAATCGTGCTACCAAATAGTGTTGCAAAATCGAATCACCACGGAAGTCAAAGGACGATCTAACACGCACTTGACTCAAGGCGTATCGGTAGTACTACCTGAAGCTTGTCGATTGGAAGGGACTAGCGCTTTGCAAATGTAGAGAAAAGTTTTAACATAGAAGGTGACGGAAACTGGGAATAGCGAAAGAAACGATTTTAATTCATGTTGTGTATATTAAGAGAAATACGGGGCTGATTAATTAGCGATCTGATTATTTTGAGGACCGGGAGAGTTGGGAGAATTACATTGTGCAGTGTATAGAAAACGAACACTGTTAGCAGATTTAATATAAATATTTCAAGTCAGCGTTATTTACAACAATAGCATTCAGTTACAATCGAAGGGATTGTTTGAGAGAATATTATTCTCCACTGGGAGTCGATCGATGGTAGACCTCCCAAGTCGATAGCTCCCCTCGCTCGGTCGTATCTTTTGTTCCTTCACTTCCGATTTCACTCTTATCTCTAACAGCACACTATTTGGCAGCGCAAATACCACGCGCAGATAAAGCGCGATCCGCAAACATCTTTAAAAAAAAAAAAAAGAAACCCGAATACCAGATACAGGCGCGTGCGCACCTTTTCCCCGTGATTCGCGAGCGTGGTGCGTTCAGCCGAGAGTCTTAAACACTTTCCGAGCGAGTTCCACGCGAAAGCGTGACATTTCATTTAACCATCAGTCGATCCCCGATAACGGGGCGAATTTCACGGCGGAGCGCGAGATGGAATTCGCTTTCATTAAGAAAATTAGCGCAGGGAGCGTGCACAGCGACGCGGCTTTGACGTAACAGTCAATGGACACGCGAGTGCCCCCTGTAAAACCTCGAAACACCTGTATATACCGGGAGGTAGCCGCATCGGGGGCCCATTAAGGCGGCTCGGGCATTCAGGTGTCGCCGTCGTAAATTCCCGGAATAGCAGATCCGTAGATGTCAGCGGCGTGTAAATTGCCTCATCGGATGCATCATAAATACAGCATTGCCGCGGAGGTGCGCGAAACAATGACGGCGCTTATTGTCCCTGGTTGGCCCGTTACGTGTATCGTAAATCGTCAGCTGGCAGGGAGACTGACCGGGATCGAAGGGTACCAGGGTTCACGCGGAATCGTGCAAACACGTGGAGACGGGGTGGAGGCCCCCCCCCCCCCTCTCCACTCTGGTTAAATCACAGGTCGTTCGCTCGTCGAGGTGTCGAACCACCGGCGTCGATTCGGAGACGAGGGAATAATTCAGCGACGTGAAAGGCTCTGGCATTGTAACGGCAGCCAGCCCGCAAACCAAATGCTAATCGTCACCTGCACGCACCGCCGGCTAACGAGCCCCGAGGCCTCGGGTCACTGTAAAACCGTAATTTATCACCGATAGCCAGGAGGATTAGAGCCCGGTGTCCAGCTGGTTGGGCAGCTAGGTAAATGGCCTGTACACGCGTGCGTCCGTGGACTGAATAAACCCGGGGCGGATTGCGTTCCCGATGCGGTGCACTCGTTCCGAGCGGGTCCCCCGCCTCTGCAACAAATGGAACAAGAGCGGAATAGCGAATGCCCTATCGATACGTGTAAACGTTCGTGATTAGCCGCGGTGGCAGTTGCAGCGAGCTGCGTCGCGGTAATAAATTTTGATGGAAGTGGACGTTTCGCAGCGCCGTGGGAATTGCGAATCAGCCGGGGGATCTCGCGCTTCTGGTGTTGGGCGGTGGTGGACTCTGTCGAGGCAGTTTGTAGCTGGGGGAATTTAGGTAGAGGGGATCGATTATGGGCTGTGTACATGCGTTTAACAGTTTTGGTGGCGTAAGCTTTTGAGAAATGCCCCTTTAAGTCGGGCAAGTCTTCCGGAGTAGGGCTGTGACTATTTGTCAAGTTTTTCGGTATTCGAATATTCGAATACTTCAGTTGCTTAAGTATTTGACGAATATAATTCGAATACCCAAGTATTCGAATACTATTCGAATATTTAAGCATTCGAATACTGATGTATTCGAATAGTATGGTGTGAAGTATAAATCGGGTTCTGTAGGTTCATTTTTTTACAAGCTTTTATTTAGTTTCAGTTGTGAGTTCGTTAGTTTGTCAGGGTGAAATCTTGTAAGCTAATTTTGACCCATTTCAACATATCCGATGAGCTTGAAACTTCGCACACATACGTAGTTCCGATGACAATACAATATTTTTACTAAAAAGCATGAAATATTTTATAGTGAAATTTTTTAAAAAACAAGCTTTTATTAAAATGTACTAAAAAGGAACCAATAATTTTGATACCGGCCCAAATGACTGCCTGAGAAGAATTCCCTCATAAAGTAAGTGCGGATAATAAGGCCCAGCAGGTAATAAGGCCCACCTGTCATTTATCCTTGGCAGCTCAATCTACAATACTGGTAGTGCCATTTATTGTTTTTATTACATCTTTATTAGAAGAGCAACGAATAAATAATTTTGTTCGATGAGAATTTATTCGACTAATAAGGATAATTTTTTTGAAAATTATTTGGAGCTCAAATAACTCTGGAAGTAGAGAGGGTGAAAGATGGGGAGCGTGTGCTGGAGTGCGGTAAACAGGAGAGCATGATGCGAGGAGGTAGTCTTTAGGGAATATGGCACGAGAACTGCGTTTAGCGTCAGAGGTTAGAGCCTCGCCTGAACATAGCAATAATGAAAGATAGAGAGGTCCGGGAAAGTCTACAAACTCTACAAATTGTCATATTTTAAAAAATATAAAATTATACATTATTGAAATAAGCTATCAAATGAAAGAGACTTTATCTTTATTTGTCGTCGAATAAAAATAACCCAGAGTAATTTTTATTTGAAACGTCATGGATGAATCAGTTTATTCGACAGGAATTCATCCGTCGACCACAAATAATGTTTTTAATCGAAGGCCTACATTCTTGAGGCCCCCCGAGGCCCGAGCCGAGCGACATTGTACATCGCTCAACCGTTTAACCTGCCGCCTGGAGTTGAACGAAACGTGTCTTCATTTCTGCAAATAAATTTTATGTATAATATCGCTAATAATGACAGTTCAAATTGTGTCGGGTTTGGTATCTTTCCATGTTTCCTTCTTACACTCCCGGACCTCTGTATCTTTCATTATTGCTACGTTCAGGCGAGGCTCTAACCTCTGACGCTAGACGCAGTTCTCGTGCCATATTCCCTCAAGACTACCTCTTTGCATCATGCTCTCCTGTTTACCGCACTCTAGTACACGCTCCCTAAGTGGGCCTTATTAACTGCACTACACGAAACAAAGCCCGTTTACAAAGTTTTTAGAAACCTATTAATTTTCGTATTCGTTGTGTTCATATATTTTTACAAATATTACAGTTTATAGTTTAATGTCCATAGATTTCTATAAAAACAAAAGTTTTCAAAAATATGTACAAGTTTTTGTAAATTCAATTATAGATCCTTATTACCTGCACTTACCTTATGACTCAAAATAAACGCGTGGGCCGTAAATATTGAAATGTCCTATTTATATAAATATACAAAATCAAAATTATTGGTTCCTTTTTAGTACGTTTTAATAAAAGCTTGTTTTTTAAAAAAAATTCACTATAAAATATTTCATGCTTTTTAGTGAAAATATCGTATTGTCATCGGAACTACGTATGTCTGTAAAGTTTCAAGTCCATCGGAAATGTTGAAGTGCGTCCAAATTAGCTTACAAGACTTCGCCCTGACAAACTAACGAACTCACAACTAAAACTAAATAAAAAACTAAAAGCTTGTAGAAAAAACCGAACCTAAAGAACTTGATTTATAATTCACACCATACTATTCGAATACATCAGTATTCGAATACATCAATATTCGAATAGTATTCGAATACATCACTATTCGAATAGTATTCGAATAATAACATTCGAATACTCAAATATTGGAAGTTTATTCATAGTATTCGAATAATAACATTCGAATACTCAAATATTCGAAGTTTATTCGTAGTATTCGAATAATAACATTCGAATACTCAAATATTTGAAGTTTATTCGTAGTATTCGAATACTTGTAAATTATTCGAATAGTAAATTATTCGAATATTCCCAGCCCTATTCCGGAGCGGTCGCTCCGAAGTGTATACAGCGAACTCTGAGCTTCGTTTGTTTCCGGAGTAAACATTAGCAGACTCTCGAATAATAATCTCGATGCTTTCGAAAAAATATTCCCTAGCCGTGAAAACACGCCAACGCCAGTCTAAGTTTAAAGAGGTTTAATATTTATTTTGGACAGCCTCCATCTTATAATTAACAGGGACTTGAATACGAGGGAGTGGTGTGGAAGTTGGGGAAGGCTCTGCCACTTAAGTTATATTATCGAAGGATTGAGATGTCCTGTTAGGATTGGAGTACACTGGTCGAACTTTTCCCCATTGGAATGGAGTAGTTGTTGGACAGGTAGTCTGTACCTGTTATCCCATCAAGGCGACACCTTTTATAGCTTTGCATGGTGTCCGACGGTAAACTCGTAGCAGGTATAATTAACTTCCAATTCGGAGACCGTCTTGGCCCACCACATCTATTTAACCCTCTTTCCCTTCAACATTTCTCAGTTTTCTCGTTCAGGGAAGGGTTCGTTCGTGATCGATTGAGGTTGGCGCCAGGGACTCAGCAACATTCTTACTTCACGTTTCTTCAAAATACAAACATGATTTCTGTGGAATATTCTCCCATGTCTTTTGACAAATTGGTAGTTGAAACTGCTCTGGGGCGCCACACAGGTTTCTACTTATATTTTTGTAAAGTAAAAAATTTTGAAGAAAAATTTATTCAATGCAGCTTAATTTGATGCAAAGAATAAAATAACCCCTTTGGGGGTGACAGAGCCACTTGGCCCCCCTCTGGGCGCGGCCACTGATAAGGACTATAAAATGCCATTTGGTCCGTACGTTTCCTGACATTAACCGAAATCGCAAACAGCCATAAAACATATTAATTACACCGAGCCTCGTGGCCAACGACCCATTCTGCCCTAGTACTGTCTCAGTCTGTTCACTTGGCGACGTGAATTCAACCACAAAAAACTGTCGCGTCCTATCGACGGAAGGAGAGAACTCGGAGAGAGAGCGAACGAGAGGCGCCAGTAAAACGCGTCTTTACGTAACCCTGGCGACCATTTAACCTAATGCTGTCCAACTTGAGTGGAGTTCAGGTCCGCTCCGGTTCATAACTTGAGGAAACTACAGAGGGGAGAAATCACTCTTGCAACGTGGTTAGAAACTTGGATAATTCTGGCTTGGATAGTGGGAAGATAGACTAATTGCGATAGTAAATGCAAATCCGGGTTTTCGAGTAGTTCTGGGTAAGAGAAGTTCAGGTTGATTCGAGTACAGTGTCGTACGAGATATTTGAATTCTCATGAAACTAATTCCATTCATCTCTCTGCAAAAAGTGTGAACACAAGCATGTGACTTCAACTACGTTACACTATTATATAATATCTACTATCGTTACAAATTTCTATTAATGTGCCTGAAGATTAAAATACCTTTTAGCGCATAATTGTTTTGCCGTGTGTATGCAAGCGAGGAGCAACAAGAAACAGCCACAAAGTTCACTAGTACGACGTAAGCGGGCACGTGTCCATTGAACAAGAAATCTATTTGTCGCTTATCTGAATTAAATCGACGTAGACTGATGTATACGCGGCAGCGCGCGTCGAGCATGAGAGAAAAAACACGGGTGTTTTTAAAAGATTGTGGTGACATTTAGGCGTGAAGCAATAGGAAAGACGTTGACGCGGCAGTGGCGATAAATCGAGTTCACGAGATTGGACGAAAGACCGGGGAAAAGCATCGCTCTAATCGTTTCATTTTTTTTTTTTTTTCTTCACGGGTCTGCCATCCGAGCGTAGAATGCCTACGTGAATAGTCGTGGGATCGATATGTCGACGGACCATTAGTCAATATTAATACAAGGAACCAAAGGTGATGCCCAATCTGGCGACGCCGATTCGTCATACCTCGTCGCGTCGTATGTCATCTATCTGATAATCTCGATCGTCCGAAATCTCGCGCGTAAACACCGGCCTGTGCCAGAGAAACTTTGCTGGGAAGATATAGAAAAAAGAGTGACGACAGTACTACACTAGAGTGCCAAAAAGCCAAAAGCTCAGAGTTCAATCCTGCACAATTTGAACACTAAGTATCAAACACCTGGACTCGCGGCCAGATATTTCTAGCCTGTGAAATTCTGTAATGAGTGTGTAAAAATGCATTTAGGAACTCGTACCTCCGAAGGGTATCATTCTACACCAATCGACTGTGTCCCAATTGCCTCGTTGCATTTCATACATCTACAATAGGGTCTTCGAGCACAAGCGAAGGTGATAGGTTGGGTCAGAGGTTTAACAACTCTGGAGTAGAGTGTAGAGTAACGGGGGGGGGGGGGAGGGGAAAGGGGGAAGCACGTAGTAAACCTGTGTAGGTAACGAAATACCTTTGCCTGCCCGCGGTGTCGGAATCGCGCGGGGAATTCGGTGAAACGAAAATCTCCCATATAGGAAAATAACGAGATCCTTCGGATTCCACGCTGAGGTTTCCACGTCTAATAATAGCGCGCGGCCAGTCGCCGCCGTTCCGCGCCGCGCCAGCGCGCACACGTACGCGCGCAGAGCGGCACGATCAGGAGGAAGGACGAGGGGGAGGCGGCCGACGACGCATTTGGGGAAAGAGAATGAGAAATAACGCGAGAAGAATGTCGTCCGTGGAACGGCTGAATAGACGACGCGTCAAGGAAAGAGAGTGAACAGGGAGCGACGGGTGGACCGGGAGAAAGGGGTGCCGGAGTAGGAGCGGCGAGGGGAGCGCGAGCCGGGGGGGGGGGGAGGGAATGAAGCACGGCGAAAGAGCCGACGGGGCAGACAGCGGACGTCGGGGAAGGAGGGGGGGGGGGGACGCCGGCGAGACCGGCATTTACCAATAAGCCGCACAATCAAAGTTATGGCCAGAAGGAAATGAATCTAAAAATAAAGCGTATATTGGGCGAGTCGCGGCCTGCCAAGGAGAAGGAAAGGGAGCAAGGGAAGAAAAGAGGTGGGCGAGCAGGGGGGGGGGGGAAGGAGTAGAGAAGAGAGAAGAAAGAGGCAGTCGCGAGGGGTACAGGGGCGGAAAAGAAAGATCAAGCGGAACGTCAGCGACGGGCAGAGGGGTTGGGGGGTCGACGGGTGGACGAGAGGGGAAGTGGTCTGCGGACGGGGCGCCTCGAAACATGTGCGGTTAGGGATGGCCAGCGGGGCACCGGAGGGGAAGACGCCGGAGCGCATTGGCGCGGGAGAGAGGGGACAGCCGAGCGTCGCTGGCGGGAGAGTGGATGCCTGCCGCGGCGGAGGGTGGAGAGCGGCAGTCGGACGGGGAGAGGGGAGAACGGCCCGGCGCCGCTGCGTGTCATTGCTGGCGCCAGCTAATTGTCGAGGCCAGTCGGCATTAGCCGACGAGCTGACCGAGCCGAGCCGAACCGAACACCGCGAACGCACGGCACACCGACTTCTCCACGGCTGTCTGTCCGATTGTGCCGGCTGGTGCCGCGTTCACGATCACGCGCGCCGGAATCAGCTCTCGCTTGCACTCTGGGCCTCGCCACACGAGCTTCCCGCGGCGCCCTAGGGCCCCGGAACGGGGCATGCTTCTCGGAAATGGCGGAGGATGCCGGCCCCCGCGGGCCACCATCCACAGGTAGTTTTCAGGAACTCGATGGTGCGCTCGAGCGAGGTTCTATTGTTTGCTGCCTTCCCTGAAATCAAGATAACAGTTTCCACGAGCTTTCTCGCTGGGAAATGTGGGATCGCTGGGGATGGGATCGATTATTCTTGGGAGATAGTGGTGCAGTTTAGGGAGGAGACGATGAGAATAGAAATGTCCGGGAGATTGAATGATATCGTTGAGGGTGTTTTAGAGTTGCTAGTGGGAGGCTAGGAGTTCGGTGAGGGGTGTTTGGTTGTAAGTGTATTAATATGTTCTAGGATATTGATCGCTCGTAGTTAACCATTTTTGTGAAAAATTATTTTCTTGGTATTTAAATTATTTTCGTTTAATGGAGGTTTTCTACAATTTATTTCAAAATTTAGAACTTACAACATTTGCAAAAGGAGAAATAATGCTGGTATGTAGTTGAACGAGGAACGAAAGTAGTTGGGGGAATGATATCCGTTGATATGGAATACAGTAGAATAGCTGAATAGGCGAGGCCCTTGAAAAATTGTAAGAAGTCGAAACGACGAGACTGGTTTGCCGAGGGGATTAAATTATTTATTAATGCCACGTGGATCGGCGCTTGCTGCGCTCAAGTTTTTGCACTTTCGCGGCATTTTATGGACGTGTTTCGCGGGAACCGAATACGATTTTCTATCGTAAACATTATCGTCGGGCATTTTATGGCCGTTGAAACGCGGCTGTAGCGTTCCTCGACATTTATCGAAGGTGAATCGTATTCGCGGTGGCGCCTTGTTTTCGCAACGCGACACAGACGTGTTGCCTTTATCTGTTTTTGCGTTCGACAGTGTTCGAATGTTGCGCGGCGCTGTTAATAATTCACACCGACAAATCGATTATCATCGAGCAGACGACGACGGTGTGTCGTTACGCAAATTTGTCGCACTTGTACTACGCTCCTTATCGCCGCCAGTTCATTTCGTGCTTTATAATAAGTTTCTTTTATTCCCCGTCAATTTTTTTTTTCTCTCCCATTAAGATCGCGTTTCTTATCGTCTCGCGAATACAATTGACACATTTCCTTCTTTATTCGACTCACGCCTCAAGGATATCGCTGGGAACTTTAACTTCAGAATTTACGATCTTCCCCTTTATATGACTCCAAAAATAATTTTCCACGAAGCACGGATGAGGGACGTCACCTTTACTTATACTGTGCCACACTGCCTACCTGTCCGCGATCGAAAATTACAATATTCATTTGGGCAAGAATGTCGGCTTAAATTATCTATTGCACATGCTACACTGTTTCTATTAATATCGGATAGGTGACTACAATTTCAACACTTTGGCACTGTACTAATTCTTCATAGCGGCATCAAAATTAATGGAGGAAGGGATATTATTTCAGGAAAGAGAAATGATGATTCCATCCAAATGATACTGTTCTGCATATTTCTCTGACATCATAATACTACGTTATTAAAACAGTACACCTTACAATTATAAATACAGATCAGTCATTAAGTATTCACATGTGCTCTCCACGATCTCCTCGTTACAAAATCATCGACTTTGCAACTGTTCTGAAGAATCTATAAAATATCAAATTCAATGTTTTCACGCATCATCTATTCTTCACCAATCAAATGTCGTAGGACAAAAGTAATAACTAGTAGAATTAATAACACATTCTGACGAACGCCAATCCCTTGCGAATCCCAAAGTGTGTAGGTTCAAAGGTGGAGGTCGCGCAAGGCTCGCGAAGCAGCGGCGATCGAAGATCGCTAACAGCTTGTTTTCTGCGCCGTGTGCACTGCAACCTGCGCGAGCACGGTGCCCGGCCATTGCCATAGGACTTGAAGCCTACCATTCATACCTCACGCGACTGAGCAAGGCGAGGCAATGGCAGGCAAGGTCACCGTGTTTTGGCAAACTAGAGGAGCGCCGGCGCACCGTGCGGAATTTCAAACGCGGGCAGCGTGAGTCAGATATTTAATTTTAATTGATACGTCGCCTCCGCGGGCGGCTGTCGCGTACGAGAGCCGCCGTATCCTCCCTTTGCCCCGAATATTATTTACCGCGGCACGTTAGAACCCGTCGACCCGCAGTTTCGAGGTACGCGGACAAGGAAAACTTTCTCGTGAGTATACGTAAATACATATAAAAGCACTATTTTGAGGACTGTCCTCGTTCTTACGTAATTTGCCTTAGTACACGGTGCATCTATCTCTTCCAAGCCACTTGTGCCTTTTTCTTAGTATGCCACGTTATTTTAATTACTAAACACAATCGACGGGAAACTTTCTCTGGATTCTACCACCATTCTTCATTCTGTACGAGCACATAGTGTTAATTAAATCTGTCATAGGTAGCGTTTAGTGTGTCGCCGTCCTTCTTAGCAAGCAGATACACATAAGTAATTGGAATTGCTCCGAGAATCTTTTCGTAGGAGATTAACTATTTAATTAACTTGTTACTCGTCGATCGCCCCATTGATTTCGCTGTCTCTTGGGAGAACCTCGGCAGACCCGACGAACAGCATGACTGTTCTTTTCAGCGTCGCGTCACCTTGACGTGCGCGATATTCGTGGCACAATTTGTCCTCTATGCTTTCAGGGCGATACGTAAAAGGATGGAAAACGACATACCGGTTTCGCTGGGCTCGCCAATAATAGAATCCACCGCTTTTGGAGTACGGGGCCTCTCCTAACGGGCACCGTTTGCCAGCTATGTTTCGTTTCGACCGTGCGCCCCGACTCTCCCCTCTCTCTCCCCCCCCTCCCCCTCGTTTAGTACCAGGCTTAATCGAAAACAGAGCCTTGAGTCGGATTCCCGTTTCCCTTCGCGGCCGTCACCAGTCCGTTTTCGATCAAATTGGAATCGGGACGCGAGCCTGTAACGAGATTCCCACAAAAATAGATTTATCGCGGCTACGCGCTGGCGCCGTTAATAAATACCTTCGATTCGCTTGAACGTTACGGTCTCTGTGTTGGTGGCGATTAGGAAAGTACTGGTCGACTTTGAAACAAACAGCGCATCCAACGTTTCCGTAGCTACGTATGCTCTGTGAACTCGGTGCAAATGTTACCGGTAGATACGCTCTGAATAATTAGGGCCCGCTTAAACGATTTTACCGTTCGCCGAAGTATCAAATACTTGGAAAGCTTTTAAACCGTTGAATAATGTGTACGATAAAGTTATGGGGCTACGCGACATAGCGATATCGAGCAACATAGTTCCTCTTTTATTTGCATATTTTTTATAAAACGAGAATATTAGAGTAGTTATTCTCAGTCGAAGAACAATTGTGGAGTGATTTTTAAAAAGGGCATATTTCCATTTTTGTATATAATATTTCCATTATTAATGACAAATTACATCTCCCAGTGGCACCAAACGCTACAAAATAGGTTGATTTCCTTTTTGAGAAATTGAAGTGAAAATACGTGTTTCATAAAAAAGTGAACACAGACATGGTGATATAATTATTTAGTCTCAAACAGAACGGATATATTTCCCATACTCATCTAGGAAATTGTAATGAATACAAAAGCGATGACATCGACGAATGGGATTACGAAACACGCAGCGCGAGTGGTGTCACTTGCTTTTTTGAAGCCTTTTCTTAATGCCAATTTAATTAAAAATTTAAAAATATTCCTTTTATCACTATAAACTGAATAAAGATCAGTTTTCAAAAGCAAGCGATGTCGCCTCCGGGCGCTCATGATGTCTTTCACCCCCCAAATTCTACTTTGCTAACATATTCCTGTTTTCTCGTTTCAGAGTCGCCGCCACCCCCGTATTGCCTCATCGCCGACAGGCTGAGACCCGAAGGTGAGCGTTTTCTTCATCTCATACGTTTGTATCGCGAAAAGGGGGTTGTCGTGGGCGCGCGCTCCACGCCTTTCGTTACTCGGACGCGCGGAACGTATCCGCGCAAGTCGTCAGCGCGATAACTCATATTTATTGCTCGTGAATCCGCTTACCGTGCGAGCCCCGGGGAGCATCCTTCCACGCGTGTCACAATCTCACGACCTAGCCTAAAGCAAGGTTAGGAATAATTCACGATAATCGCGTTCGAGGGACGTCTACCGCGCGGGTGAGCCGAAGATGCGAGCGCAATCGCGCGCCGCTGGCATAAAACTGTTGTTTGGTCTAGATTAGATAAACGCAGAAATTTTCGGGAGCAAACAATCCCTAATCGAGGAATACGTGTTCTGGCAGCGTTGCGTGCCCTCCGTTGTGGAATTATCCCAGACTACCGACGCCACTTTTATCGGCGTCGCAGGTGCGTCGAACCGAGAAATCGATGTCGCGATATTCTTTCGTTAAAAGAGTCGGAGTTCCTTCGTCCTGCGAATTAATTAGATTTTTTCGAGCAAGGTATGCTAATTTTAGGGAGAGTCGGGAGGGTGTAGCTTTTCATTTTTGGTGGTCGATGTTCACGATCTGCTTGCACGCGTGAATTGATCATCTTAGAACGACAACGGACGTGTTGTAAGCTGATCTTATTGATTGCGACGAACCATATGGCTATAGGTTTCAGGGTATCGCCGTTTCCGTGGTCGCTGGAGACATGCTAGCAAACATTGATCCGCTTGATGGAAGTCGATCGGTCTTATCGCGCGTGTATCGTGAAAATTTCTGGCCTGCCTTTTCATTCGCCGGTTGGACGTAGTAAATGGAGCTCGATTTTCTTGGGGAATTCTTTGCTTGAAATCTTGTAGCGTTATAGAGCGTCTTGTATTAAGAAAAATTGCTACATCACACTATTTACATATATCTACATGAAAAATAGAATTTTTTTAATGAAATTGAAATCGTTCAAAACGAGGGACTATTATGGAATTATCTGTGGTTTAAAAATGAAGTTACCCTATAGGTATAGTTATCTTAGTTATAAATCTTCAATTTTTTTAACGCGAGTAAAATTTCGCGTCAAACTTGTTGATAGCCTGTTCTCCGAAGCTGGTCGAGAAAATTGTAGTTCTGCTATTTTTACGGTTACTTCTACAATGCTCGGTTCTGTGGCTGGTTTCGACTGTCTGCTCTCCCTGTTCCTTCCTTTTTCTCTTCTCTGCCTCATCCTAAACTGGTTCTCGGGATCGATGCGAGCACGAGCTCAGGCAGATCCCTCAGCCATCGATAGATTCGTCTCGTGTTCACCGAGGGACGCGTTCGATCTTTCACGGACTGCTTGCGTAATAACTTTGAATGTAGCGAGATCATCTTCATCCTGTCTTCGTTGCAACTTCTAATTGAATCGAATATCAAATATGATTCTTAACGAGGCGTTAAAGGTACTGAATCAAACTACGACATAGCATCTAGATTTTATAATATTTTTCAATAGGGAAACATACTTTTCATACAAAGCTTCCTTTCCCAAGAAATTCCCTCTGAAATCTGTCACCTACTATTAGTATTCCAAAGTAGTCAAGCTTGCAAATAAAAATAAATTGCGTTACATTGGAGGAAAGTGGAGTAAGACCAATTGGATTGAATCGGAATTAACCTCTTTTCTGGAATTACCCAGTGTTTCGATCGAGCTGTTGCACAGTCTAAGATAAAAGTATCGCTGACAAACGTGAAACCGTTTCACGAGAAGACGAGCGCGCGCGCGCCCGCGAGGCCTCGCCATGCCGATATTAGCATGATAAAATCGGATTGTTAGGAGCGTTCGTCACCCGTGTAAACTCTGGAAGAGGGGGGGAAAAAAAGTGGTTCTCGGAAGAAAGAAATTCATTACGGGAGTTTGTCTCGAGCCAGCAGATGCAGCCCGCGTAGATTTATGCTCGGAGAAGGAAACTGGGCCACCGCGATGGAGCAGAGGAGATAAAAGGCCGCGCATCGCCACTTGTTGCATTCACCCGGGAAATAGGAGAAATTTCTTCATTCATGAAACGCGAACCAGCATTCCGCCAACTAGCGGACTATGAACCGAGGGGGCAATTAAAAGAGTACAGCCGCTGGAACGTCGCGCATCACCTACAGGCGCAACAGAACTTTTGTAGCTACGTCTTCGAGTCTTGAAACTATCTTCGTAGCACGTTCAGTTTAAAAAATCGAGTACACTTCACGGGAAAAGCAATTCGACGCAAAATTTAATATTTAAAGTTCCTGAGAATCCATAATAACTACGTAAAATTTTTTATTGCCACGTTTAGAGTAGTCACATCTTGTAAAAAATAAAAAATCGAAGAGATACTCGGGGATTCTATTCCTAGAATCCCTAGAATCTCTAGTCAGAGCTTGCACAGCATTCTTCGACTTTGGGATTTGGTGTATCGTTAAGAAATCTACGGTTCGAAAAGGGAATCGCGAAGTGACCGAAGAATTTCTGCGGCGGTACGATTTATTTCCGCACGTGCCGTTGTCAGCGACCAGAGTCCCACCGGCGGTGTTGCGCAAATTTCAACGAATCCGACGAAGGACATGGCACAACGCTCCGCGCAGCGAGTCCCTTTCAAACGCACGAGGACAAATCTTGCTCGTATTGCGTTACGCCGGCTGCGTTTTTAAGCTTCCTGCCTCTCGATCCAAGCCCGTCCTGAATCACGGTATTGTTCTCGCTGGGACGTCACACTGGCGACATTTCGCTGCTCCGCGAACGCAACGGGGAGCCTGTATCAAAATCCCGAGCCATTCAATCGCGTAATATCTCGCCACTCCGCCGGTTCCGTCCCTGATTCTTCCTACTTCTGGAGACCGATGGCAATTGCAGATCGATTTCCTGTGTAACGGTTGGCAGTGACAGCTGCATAGTCACTGTAGTTCAACCGAGCGTACTACCAGCGAATCGTTAACGCAGTATGGGTTATTTACAACTTACGAAGAAGTGAGAATAGACAGTCCACGTTCACAGCGCAATTACCTGAATGTAAGAAACATCAATGTCCCCTGCGATTTTCATTTGTGGAACTCGGTTGAACAGTGGTACGCAGAATTTTCGTGCCCGCTGAGTGCCGAGGGTGCTGAAACTGAAATCGTGGGCTCGGTTACGTGTCAGCGACCTAAAGGAATCGCGCAACCTTGAAAGAAGGGAAGAGTGAGGCAAGGCGCTGCGAGTCGAGACGCGGTTAAGGGCAAGTACAGCGCAGGGCGCCTAGCGCCAGCCAAAGGGAGGGGCCCGGTGCCAGTAATACGAAGCTTCGATGCACAAGGGAACGCGGTGGGCGCCTGTCGCCTGGCTTTTATGCTTCTCTGCCCGTTTCGCCGTCCTTGATACGCTTCTCTCTCCCTTCCTCGTTCTTCGTTCTCCTCCGTACCCGTGCCGCCTCACTCTCTCTTTCTGTTCGTCTTCCCCGTTTCATTCTCAAGCTGGCTCTCTTCGGCCCACAGTGTCTTCCCGTGCCCCTCGGGCCTCCTCCGTCCCTCTCCAACTCGCGCGTACCCTCCTCGCGTCCTCCTCTCTTCGCTGCTCCTCTAGCTTCCCTCCCCGAGATCGTCCTCTCCACCGCTGGGACCATAGGAACGAGCTCGAACGCACGCGTTCTCCTCTGTCTCGTCTCCCTCGCGCCCGTTCTCCCCTCTCGCTCGCTACGTTCCTCCCTCGGTCTCTCTCGCGAGAGCTCCTTTCTCTCCCTTCGTCTCTCAGCCTCCCCGTAGGCGCTACGCGGCCGACCCGATAGGCGGGAGTGGCTCTCTCGCATTCCGTTGCCTCCTTCACCGTCCCGATTGCACCGCGACCCGCGCCGTTTTCGGATTAACCGGGAAACAGACGGGTCGCCTGCGATAGGGGCGTCGCGACGGACGAGGGATCGTATGGACGAATTCGAGATGTTGGGGCAATGAATTTGAACGGAGTGCAGGGTATTAACGATTTTTCATTCGGAGCTACATTCAGTTGCAGTGCTTCTGGGCCCATTTTATGCGGGACAGAAGAAAGTTATGGTGGTAGCCTAACTGTCATCCACAGTAATTTCTCGTTATAAGCTCAGGTGCTTTCCTCGCCATTTCTGGGAATCCTTCCGTCGAGATCGAGGGAAAGGATACTCGGAATAGTCCTCACTATGCGTTATAAGCTCACCGTCAGCCTCGAGCGTCAAGCCTATAGCGAGACTACACCGTAGCTTCAAACCTTTGTGGGCCAGTTCCTCGTAGAATAATTAGTATTACGCCGTACGCGTTTAACACATTATTGTACACAGCATAGATGAGCTACATACAAGATTTCAGCCAAATCGGTGATCGTAACTTTGAACACCCCCTTGTGGGAACCGCCTACAGCGTATTTATTTTCCCACGCTTTTTCCAAGCTCCTCGTTAAGGGCCCTGGAAACATGTTTGCTTAGCGTCTGGATGTACCCGACCCACTTCCTTATTTCTCTTCCACCCGCTCTGCACGCGTGGTCATCGAAATCCGAGAAGTCGGTCAAATCAGCCAGGCGTTAAAACAAACAAGCCTCAGGCGCCGGGACAATCGGCTTGAAAAAGACAGAACAAAAAACGTGGGAAAATAAACACGTTGCCACGCTTAGGGTCGTACGAAGCGGGGTATCTCACCTCTCACTCAGTTCCCATTGATCCCATTGATGAGTGCACGGAAGCCTAAAGTGGGGACACCCTGAACGGCTCTGTGAATGAGCCTTACTGCCCCGATCCACCAGCTACCGAATTTCTCTCTTCAATGTACGTGAAATTACAAGTTACTTTGACGAGTACCTGATTCTACGTCATTAGATCTATCTCCCTGTAGAGTTCCAGCAGAAACGGAATGCAGAGGTTGTACGCGGCTGATCAGTTGCAGTGGTAGAAACTAATAGTGAAGTTGGTGCAGGGGCTGTTCACTGTTTGGACGCTGCAGATTCGGGCACATCTGTTTCAGAGTAAACGTTTAGTTTGGTCTTGAAGAAGAGACTAGGGTCTGGGTTCTTGCATTTAGGAAAGTAGAGCTCCCTAAGATCTCTGTGCTCAGTATTCCACAGCAGTGTGAATTGAAGCTGCGACCCCGGCCTGTTTGAAGATGTTTGACTGCGTTTGAATGACATAATTGCTGGTACAAGAGCCTCCAATGCAACGGCGCGTGGGGTTGTGGTCTGCTCGCGAAAGAAGGAGTGTGCTACGGTACATGGGCAGGGGGAATATGCTGATGGGCTAATAATTCAAGTGTTCGTTCACCTTGAGGCTACTCCCAACGGTGGTTCTTCAACGATCGCTGCACGTTCTTACGAATTTAGCGATGACATTATCGTGTTCAGCGGGCACGCACGCCGGTTAATGATTTAGGGCGACAGGCATCGTTCTTCAAACCGAACTCAAATGCGCGCCAAACTGCAAACCGATCGAACAGTTTGTACAAATATCTGGACGCGTAGAAGGCGCTCTGTAAGCGCGCGACCAAACGGTGGTAATGGGTTGCCGAGTTTGCGTGTCAATTTATTTCCTTATCGACGAGTAAATATTTGCACGCTGATTGCCCTCGATCCCATCGTCGCGTTTTCTAACACGTGAACGTCTCGAGAAGAGATCTGCGCGACCGGAGAGCAAACAGGAACCCCTCCGCCTAGCGTGTATTTCGCTGGTTCGTTGATCTTGTTGCCGATGTATTCCATATCCTTGGGACGGACTTTTACCCAGCTTCGCTTGCATAGAGGAAATGCTCCGCGCCCCTGCGAATCCTGCGTTCGAGTCATTCAACGAAACAAGTGGAACGGATAATGAAATCTGTAGATGAGGAGATCACGATTTCGATTTACACCCGGCTCCAGTTTTCCATATTTAGATCCGCAGTTAACTCCACCGTCCCGTAATCTTCTCTTTGTTCACCGTCCCCTCTGCTTAGCAGATCCCGACAGCAAATTATGTAAAACTACAAGGAAAGGGGCCCGTTTGGAATTCGTCGCGAAGGAATTAACTATAAAGCCGACTTCGTGGCCGGTCGTGACGCATATCGGGACGAGGGGACATTTCCACGAAATCCCTCCTAAAAATACTTGACGGATGTTGAATCCCGCGGCTACGTTTCTCCTTTTGCTCCTGTTACTGCCTCCTAGCCTGCTGGTTAAGGCTTAGCAGCAGGAAATGCTTCTCTCCCGTAGGAACCAGCCGCTGGAATTCGACAAGAATGCCACCGCCCTCTCGTCCCAGACTTGTTGCCCTCTGACGTCATCCTCTCTTTTAGTCAATGAGTCCCGTCCACCGTGCTCTCTGTCCCTAAAACGATTAGTCCTTCGGCGGTTCCCGCGGCGAGGAATCGGCCGGGCTGGCCCAAAGATGGCCGCGACCCCGAGACATCGAGCTCTCCTTTCTTTTTCGCTGGGAGCAAAAACTGGTCGCGTGGTCTGGCTCATTCTATCGATGTAGAATTATACATCGCAACTAGGTCTGGGTAGTGGCACGACGATCTTCCAGGCGAAATTTCTTGGCTAGGCCCAGAGTACGAATCCAGGCCAGCAGGGAGAATTATTGGGCGAGTGTGTTCATAAAACTTAGGTATATTTGGTTGGTTTAGAGATTACAGGATCCATTGGTCAGTGCTGGATTAATCAATATGCAAAATAAGCGCTTGCTTAGGGCATCAGGAAAAAGGGGGCACCATTGAAATTTTCTGAATTTTAAAATCTAACTTTTGTTAGAAAACTTCTTGTTAGAACCTCTCAGTCAAATTATTGGAAATTCCGTGCTTAGAACCTCTAAGGGTCTTCATTCAAGCCTGCCATTGGTACATATATTAGTAGTGTTGGATTAGAAATTGTGATTTCTTCAATTTTCATCCTAAAATTTTCTCCCAGGATTTAATCTTTGGGGGAGCCTAGTTGAACGGATATAAATATTGATATTGCAAATAGAATACAATTCATTAGAGGATTATTAAAATTTCTTTAAAGAATAAAACAGAGATAGTGTCACGTTAAAAACAGATCCGTGAATTTGTCCAAAATTGAGCCAGGGGAGTGACTCATGCCAAAAAGGCTTTTACAGGTGTAGAGACAGATTCGTGATGTAAGATAGCGTTCTTAGGTGGAATCAGTTGGTCATTCCGAACGTTAAACGGGAAGTTTCCCGCAATGTCGAGGATAAATGACCTGCCCGCGGCGAATCATTATTTCGGACGATTCTGTCACCTCCTTTGTGGCCCGCAACGGGATGAACCAGACGGTCGAATTTCCACGGGCGCCATGATTCACCCAGCCACAAATTCACATCTTCCCTCCTCATCCACGAGTACGGCAGGGATCGTCAGGTTAATCGTTCCAGTGTCGTATTCGCGATCGCGGATTCTTGCGATTTACACGCGCCATTAATCACAACGAGTACCTGGTAGTACCTCGCGACGCGTCACGGTAAATCGTAAAACGCTTTTTCGCAACTAACAACGCGCCCTCGCCTAATAGCAGTTTTCAGAGAGCGTAACAGGCATTAAAACTTTCCGCTACGCGTTATAGCAGGGTCGATAAATAGTACATACGGGTCGTGGGTCACTGACGACCCACAGTGAAGTGCTTTTCACTCGCTATTAAAAGATGCACAATTTTTGGTGGATTCTATGCACCTAAAGGTAGAAATTAAAGCAACTTTAGAACGTCAATAATTTTATTAGCCGTATTCTGAAAAGTTTTTGGGTTTACGCCACTGGAAGTGGGGTTTAATTAGCAAAGTAACGGCGCTGAAAATTCACGAAGAAAAATAGTGACGTTTTCTACGGAAGCCGTCAAAGCGGGAAGGGAAACGGTCGAAAATGGGAGGGGGATGCAAAAAAACGTAACGAAGCGCACGAGGGAAGTTTCTAAAGGGGTTTGCCGTTTATTTTCAGATCGCGCGCCCAGCGAAGGGGATCAACGTCGGTGCAAAAACAGCACACCCCTGCCACTTCCCGGCTCCCTTACCACCAACGGAGAAGGTAACTATGTCCTCAAGGTTATACATACCCTTTCTCGCGTCTATCACCGCTGTCTGAGACGTACTACGCGCGAGAGAAAACGCGCCGCGCCGCGTAGAAAGGGAAGCCGAATGTCCCACTTCGTTTCCAGCTCGTTGGTCTTAACCCTTTGAGCCACGGTGCCCGTTGTCCAGGTCGTTTCGCCCATGGAACGACCATCGATACCCCGCCTCGAGGATCCTCGCCCAAGAATAGATTCGGCGTTCCTCGCGCGCTTGGACCAGTCTCGTGAACAACCGACCGCTGAAATTCTGATTCGTTTCTGTCGTTGATCGCTGACCGCGTTCGTTTCGTGCGATACAAGGAAATTACTTAGTTAAAAACATGTGTCCACTCTGAACTGGCAGGAAACACTTAATTTTCTCGATAATGCTGTTTCGCGACATTCCCTGTTTTCCCCCTTACCCTTCATTTAGTCTTTGAAGGATTTAATTATTCAATTATTCGCAATTAGTGAAACATCCTCTTAATTCCAAGTACTTATGTAGTTAGAAAGTTAGAAGCAAATCTAAGCTGGCCTCTCAGTGGCGCCCTCTACGTGGCGCGAACTTCCTTCTATGGGTAATGGTACCCACCTTAAGGAACTAAATAAATGTACCATACTAGCCTGAATTATTAACACCCAAGCTTCTTAACCTACTACTAGGTCACTGCTACGAATTTTTCTACCCACCGCCACTGAGCGAAACATAATAATACAACTTTCCCCTTACGATCAAACGAAGCGCGCGTCACAGAAAGGCAAATTGCATGCTGGCAAGTTTGTCAAAGTCACCCGTTCCGCGGTTTTGCGAAACGTGCCCGCCGTCACGTTTTACCGTTTCGTATACGCGAACGGGGCCGCTCGACGAAACATTTAAACAGAGAGAGTGGACGGAGTCACTGCTGCTAATAGTCGTACACCGGAGGGGAAATAAAAAATTGTACACCGCGTAAATGCCGTTCATTAGGCTTAACGGTTGTTCCGTGGGTAGATCGATCCTCCGGCTACGCCATTGGTCGATGGCTACGCCTATATCCACGTGGTTGACCTTGAACGATGCTACGAACGATTTCTTCTCTTCGTCTTTCGCCGCGTTTTTCACTTCCGTGTCCACGAGAACAGACCGTCGGAAAGATTCCCGGCTGAACTGGTTTGCAGGTCCGCCAGGACTTTCCGAGAGGTCTTTAAAGAATTTATACCGGCCGGGGCCAGGCAAAAATATACCGCAGGAAAGATCGTCATCTTTCTCTTCAGCATCTTGCCCAGCGATTCTCCAGGATGCCCCGCTCGAAATAATTACGGGACGGGCACGTCTGCACGAAAATGTTTCTGTTGCCCAGTTAGGGGTCCCATACTGCGGTCGCCCCATGTGGTTACATGGGGTAGACGATCGGTAAAAAATGTTAAATTAAATTTGCAAGGATATTCTAAGTAAAAGTGATTTGTTCCCCCGTGGCATTCGTTCCACACGGAATTGCCTGAAAAGCAGTTTCTCAATTCAAGTGTAGCCTAATCCCTCTAAACAGTTTTGATGACTCGAGCAGTGTCACGTTGATCACTGCTGACTTATCGAAGCTCGTCAGGAGCTAAAGTTTCAATACCTGGACAAGAAGACTTTGTAATTTGATAGTGAATAGGAGCAGCTGAAATTATGAAGAATTCTGAACGTATACTCTTCCCTCGTCTGGACTCCCCTTCTTTTCGAATCGCGCGGCCCAGGGCGCAGTGGAGTGCGCGCCAATTTCAAATCCCGTCTCGTTCTATCGGCAAGCGTCGATGTCGTCTTACGATTACGCAGGGCGAACGGGATCAAGGTCGGGGATCGGCATTCCTGTCGAAGATTTAACGCCCGTGGCGGCTGCATAATTCCGCGCGTTATCCGTCGTCCCGAAAATAAGCCGCCGTCTGGTAAAGAGAGGCGCGCGACAAGCTGGACGCGACGTTAAATACGAAGCACGAATACGGGCGAAAGCGGGACCCCCAAGAAATTTCCTCAGCGCGCGCGTTCCAGCGAGCTGACGCGCGCGCAGGTTTTCACGCGTGACGCGGCCCAACATTCGCTAACTCCTTGTTTTTTTTCCTGGTACCGCGGGCTTTTCTTGTTGCTTCGCGGAACGCTCGAAACGCTTTCGGCCTCCGCCACGGCGGAAAGCACCGGTTCTCGTTAGATCAGCGAAATTGAGCGGCGCTGGGGACGGTCAGTGCTTAGGCCGCGTTTCCACTTGTGGAATCTATCGCACGGGACACTTTTCGAATGGTTAAAAACAGTCGTTTTTGGAAAGTTAGAATTTATGAATGAGAGATACGTTTTTAAAGAAGATATCTATGTAAACTCTTTAGATTTTTACGTTACAAATAACAGCAAGATCAAGATCTCAGTTCAAGTAGATTGTGTAGAACTGATCTCACGTTAACTAAATTTGTACCAAACGCAACTGTCTTCAGATAAAACTATTACACCCGTAGAATATTATAGGAAAGACTGATATAATGATTTCCTTCAGCGTCGAAATCACTGTAATTAAAGAGGAGAGCGGAATACGATGGATGTAACGTGCTGTGAAAAGAAAACGAAAAGAATCACTCACTGAAATCATTAATTACGTCAAGCAGAAACACTTGTGCGCACCCACAGGGCAGAAGAATGCCGGCTGCAACGCGTGCGCAGAAAAAAAAGGAGCGTATAATACCGAATGGAAGCGACTCGACGCGTCCGCAAATTGCTCAATACCCGAGACGCTCGGTGAGATAATTTTTAACGCCTCTTTTGATTGCGGTTATCTGACGATGTTGCATACTTTATTTTTATCTCCGTCGGAGGAGATACGTACGCACAAATTTATGAATCGTGCGAATCGTTGCGTCGCCGATGCACTGCATGAAAGTATAGCTCGGTTCAATCGGTGCCAATGAAAGAAAAGTGCTTAAAACGAAGGGCCAAGTTGCTGGACGACGGCGAGTGGCCCAACGCCCTCGGATATTGGAGCTTCCGTCCATGCTTAGAAGAACAGACTCGCCGCGCCCAACACAACCAGCCTGTATTGTTTTCCTCTTGAGAGGCGATTACACGCGCTTGCGTAAGAAAAAGGCGCCGAACGCGTCGATTCAATATGCACTCGGACCAAACAACGATCATCTATCTCGCGAGGCGTTCGTCGAAGCCCTTGGCAGCCGCTCAAACAACATTCCATAAACAAAACACCGCGTATCTAGCATACCAAGGAAAGCCAGCCCACCGAAGACGCCATCTTAAATCGAATTCCAGAAGTCACACCAGGTGAACTCCGTCGAAACGCAGTTGTAAAATCATAAACAGAGCTTAAAAAACTCCAACATCATCTCCAAAGACCTAAAACCTAAACCACAGCTGACAAACTACCGCAGGACCTCTGAAGGTACGCTTCCCAATTCAAAGTCGATTATCTCGAAAACGAAGCGCGATATCAAAAAATTCGATTCCTTTTTCTCGACTTATTTACGTCTTATAAGGCGAAAAGAAACAGTAACTTTTTTTGATATCACGCTTCATTTTCGAGAAAATCGACGGAGAGCCTGCCTTAAACCGATCGGCCGCGTGACGACCAGGTACCTCGGAATCGTGGAAGCCGCGCCGTCGTTGCAGGTTTCGGGGCGCCAGCACGAGATGCGCGCCGCGAGACAAAGGGCATTAATAACGAATAATGACGTCAAATGTCTGTCAGTGAGCAGCGGGGAGGAGCGGCGGGTCCTGGCGCAGGACGAGAGCAGGTCGCGCCGGCTCCTGGTGACGGGGCAGGAAGGAGAGCGAACGAGAGTGAAAGAGAGGGAAAGCGGGCTCCCGGGATGCAGGTTTCAGAATGGCACAATAGGTCGGCTAAGGTGGGTGGCATTCGGCGCGACTGTTTGAGGGAACAGGGGGACCCTGGCGCCAGACAGCTGCCGCGTGTCTCGACCTCGCTCGCTCGCCTCTCGTCTCGTCTCGTCTTGTCTCGTCTCCTCGCCGCGGCTCTCCTGTCCCTCTCCTCTCTCTGCCGGTTCGCCTGGTCGTTCTCCTCTCTCTGCGCGTCTCTCTCTCTGCCCGTATATCCCCGCGAGCCGCATACGTACGCGCCCGCGGCCCCGCTGTGTGCGTGTAATATAAGCAACCACACGCTCGCACGCGTGCGTGCACGTACACACACGCCAGCGCCGGCTCGGCTCGACTGAACTCGCTATTTTATTGATTTATTTCGGCGCTAGGCCTCTCTGTCGCGCTCCGCCGCCGACGACGGCGACGATCGATCGAAACGTGGCGGGTCGTCTCCAGGCGGAGAATCGCGGGGGGCTAGAGCGGGAAGAAAGGATCGATTCATGGCGTCGCCGTCGAGGTACCATGCCCTTAGAGGGATTTGTCCCTTCGACGAGAGAGTTATGGGTCCTAGGGCCCCGAGGAGCTGGATGTCGGGGCGGAGATCGGAATGCTGGAAAGCGGGCTAGGGTTTTGGTGGAAAACGGGGCTCGGGGATTTTCTCGGCGAGATATTGGCGTCCCTCTTTTAGATTCCGAGCGTGCGCCGCGAAGCTACCTTGGAAATCCTCATTAAAGTCGATCGAAAGCCCGATCACGTTCGCGAATATCGCTTGCGCTGGTCTCTTTTGGCCATCCCGAATAACGCGCGCCGGTGTCTACGAAAATAGATTCATTTATTTGCCGCGCGAACCGTGGGATATGAATTGAACGATACTGGGGATTCGGTTTCTGGACGTTCCTTTGTGCAAGTTTTTGGGGAAATGGTTGCAAGCTGCGGGAGTTTTGCTAGAAATATCCTGGGGTAAGATTGCCATCAGGTTTTAATATTAATAATTAATAATATTTAATATATTCTTGGGATTGGAATGCCTGACTTTCTGGAACGAACACTACCAGTACGTAGTAAGTAGTATAAATAGGAAGACAAGGTGTCTAAATAGATCCTGTATGCGCTAACATATGTAGCAATGTCTAATATATTGAGTTGCTCGAATAGTTGAATCTCCGAACACAAGAGTAAGAGTTTAATAAATTTTAATGATAAATTGTGGCATTCAGAGCACACACGGCCAAACCCATATTTCTTTGCGAAATTGAGTTAGTAGCAATGATGTATTCCAATAGGTTGTACTAATCGCATAAAATAGGACAAAATTAATTTATTTTCAATGTGCGTTAAACCACCTTCCACTCACAGAACCAAGAATATCGTAATTCGACGTTCATCCAAGTCCATCAATCAAAATGGAGGTTACTTCCTACACCCTTAAATATGTTTTTATCAAATTGAAAACATTGCACTTCTACTTCCTACGAATTCTCCTCAACTTTAATTCACATCCGTTGCAAGACTCCTCGAATGTAATTATGCACCGCGAGGGGTTAAACGCCAGCAGCTCCGCCAGGGATCTAAGAACATAAATAATTGAACCGTTCTCCCTAGCGCCTTCATTACTTCAAGTATCCCGACACGTTGGCAATCAAGCATATTTACAACGCTGTTTACTGCGATCCTCGGAATTTCGTTGCGGTGCCGAATCTCGCCAACGCCGCGGTCGTTTCGTTCCGACTACGTTCTGTTCATGTGCGTTAGAAAAGGGGAGGAGGGGAGCGATGGAAATCCTGCGTTCTGCCAGGGCGATAAATCTTGCCGGTGGTATCTGATGCAAGTTCGCGGCATAATATTTCGTACGAATTTCTGCGGAAGTGTTGTGCGCCGCCGGGGGGAGGGGGCGGCTAGTCGCTACGTGTTGCGCGGCGTGAGACCATCGCGGAGGGACCAGATATCACCCCCGTAGCATTCGAGAGCAACAGGTTGCCCGTGTCTGCTCCTTTCTTCCGCGCGAGATACCCTGATCTAGGACACCCTCATCCCCCGCCTGGGAAAGTCCTGTCGCCGGCGTTACCCCTCGTTCTAAATGGCCCCGGCTCCTCTCTCTTTCCGCTCGGTTTCACCCTCCATCGACTCCCCTTTTTATCCCAGCATCCGCCAGATCGCTGGTGCACTCTCTTCCATCGTAATCGTTCCCAGTGTCTCGTCCTCCTTTTGTCTGCCCCTGTTCAGCTTCTTTTCCCTCCTCGGTCTCTTTGTTCCACGATGACGAGCCGCGGTTTCATTCACCCAGCTCCGCGGGTGAACGGGAAAATGTATGCAATCGCTGGATCAGTGGCGGTCGCCCCGCGGTGTGAATAGTTGAGGAAGATCGTCACGGTTCTCATTGTTCTAGGACGTGGGTCCCGGGACGTGAAGGTGGAGGGAGAATGATTTTGATCATTCTTGGTTGAAATATTTGTGCTTTATTAGCGTGGAGGTAAAAGATTTTTTTTATGGAAAGTGAAGGGTCTTTTTGCACTTTAATAGAACAAACTTATTTGCCACCCACGTTCTCTGATTTCTGCAGATTTTTAATTTGAAAATATGATGTCAGGAGTATTTTATTTTGCAGCCACATTTTTCATTACTTCAATCGTTAATGGCTTTAGGGCTAAGATTCCGAGGTACTTAATATTCTGCGTTGGACGTCCAGGAGCTGGTCAGACTACCCAGTAGCAAGGCAGAGACAATTCCTTATTGAGTCCTCTTCGATTTATCTCCGCTCAGATCTCAGTTTCAATTTCGCCACGATACTCCCGGTAGGATATCTTCGCAAGAAGGTCAAGGGTACTGCGGTGAACTCCGATCGAAGTCCTTAAAGGGGAGAGAGTTCTCCCCCGTAAATGGAAAAACAGATATCAATACTCCGATAGACAATTTATCATTTAACCCGCACACACGATTGTTTCTAACAACGCGGTGCTCTCGTATTTCTTGTTAATTGATACATTATCAATATCCCCCGCTTTCCTATATAAATACATGAAAAAGTATAGTAAATCAGAAGAGATATTCTGACGAAATAAAGACAAAAAGTGTTGCTCCGAAAATAGGGTATATGTTATAAGAAATTTATAATTCAACCAATGGGGTTGAACATTTTTCTCCCTCCATTTATTTTCGCTCACCGAAGGAATTCCGCATTTTTGTGTCAGAGGGCTCTTTTAGGCGCTGACACGCGGCATTGCACAGCGATGCGAGAACATCGCGCAAACGTTTTATTCCCAGTAACCAGTTTCCCCGAACGAATTATCCTACGTACCGCGCGGAACTAACGATGTAAAAGAAGGGTTCTTTAAAATCGCGGAATGAAAGCATTGGACGCGTCCACGGCGTTTATCCCGTTGCTAGCGTCTCGTTACGAAACCCGCGAACAATGCCCTTTGGAGCGGGCTGAAAAATTAACAGATCGTTAAACATGGAAACAGCTTGACGTTAAAACGGTGCAATTAGTCCCGCGGCTCTCTCTCTCTAGCGAGGTCTATCATTTCAAGCGCTCGCCTTCCCTGTGATTCATCTAATTCGCCGATCCCAACTCTGTTGCTCGTTATTGGGGTAATTGCACAGTTTCCCCTGAAAGCTCCCTTTTTCTAATAGCTGTCTGCTATTCCTCACGTTTCCTCATGCTGATCGATCACGTCTGCTTCTGAAGTCTCGCCGCCAACTCAATACCGCTCTTTTCTGACGGAGAATGAAGGCTTCTTTCCACGTGTGAAACACGTTACGCGAGACACAGTTGAAACACTGGGAAAGGATTGACTTTTAGAGCAACGGACATCGAGAAACAGGACTTTATCAAAAATGCCGCAGCGCAAGGCACTAAATAAAGTATAATCACGAGATCTAGGAGTCATAGCTTTACTGCGTCATGGATCACCAGTAATCCAAATTGGCGGGGATATCTTTACTTTCAAGATCTTAATATATAAAGCAGAAAGTTGATGTTTGTGTGTTTGCCCGTCGCTTTAAAACTTTCGCACGGCAAACTGTTGGATCACAAAATATGCTTCAGCTCATTATACCTAGCTAATCCAGACGAATCTGATTATTTCCACAAAAGAATAAAACATTTTTTTTATTAAATCAATATCTAGGTTCCAGGCGAAGCCGAGTAGTGTAGCTTGTTATTAAATATTACCCACTATCATGTTCTTTCCCATATTTACCGAGTACACTAAAAATATTAAGCATGAAAAATCGAGTATTAAAAACTATTGCATTAAAAATATTTTGATCCGCTCAACTCGGCTTCCCCCAAGATTAAATCCCGAGCACCACTGCTCGCAGGTACCTACACATATGTAGAATGATCGACAGAACAGGGATCGGAATAGACAACCGCCTCCAGAAGCCGCTTTTGACGATCTCTCGAATTATCATCGGCCGCTATATTAATAACTCGGTAATAAGTGCTTTTATCATGCAGAGAAAGAAGAGGAAGAAACAGGCGGAGGCCCATGACGGGTCTCAAAATATTCCACGTCAAAACCGCGCACTTTATTCGTGGAAGGGAGGACAGGTCGCGTTTCCACGTGCTGCGACCGGTTTCTTTGGCGCTGGGGGGCTAAAACGAACGTCGGGGGACCGGGTAGAAAAATGCGCATTATCTCGATAGGCCGGGGAATGCGAGGATCGACTCCGCGCGAGGCCTCTCGTCAATGGAAAAGAGCGGCGGCATGGGGGGGGAGGGGGGGGGGCGCCATGAAATCGAATTGGATCAGCCTACTTCAGCCGGAATGAAATCGCGGCGCGAATAAGCCTCTTAATAAAATGAGGGATTGATTGCTCGTTGCCGTCCCCGTCGGCGGCGTTGACGTCGTCGACGTCCTCCCCGTCGATCCTCCTCGGGACTGCTGCCCGCCAAATGCGGGCAGGGAGCGAATACTGACCGCGGTTGGTCGTTACTCCGACAACTTTTATCCAAACGATTATCTGGATGATTCTATCCGTCGCTTGCATTATTCGCTGCTTAAATAGTGTGAAATATTATTTGCAAAAGTATACAGTTTAATGAATTTTTGGCTAAATTTAAAATTCCATTTTCATTTGTTGCTTGCTGGTTACTGTTCAAAGATGGCTTAAGGGGAGGCTATAAATTGAACGCAAAATAGACACAAAATTTTTTCTATAAATCGCTTCTAAAACATGTCGAAGATATATTCTCAAAATTATAGGCCCATCAATGCTCGAAGAAATAAGAGATGATTGACTGTTCAACAGTATAAAATTTAATTTGCACGAAAACTAATTCATTTAACTGATTATAGTTTTATTGGAGGAACAGTCTACTCATCTGTGTTATTTTCTTTTGATATCTATCTTCTCCCTTTTTCTCAGCCCTCAATTTTCGTCTTTAATTTTTCTCAGTGTCCTTTATCAACCCCCTTCGGGGTTTCCCTTTCACCCTCAGTTTCCTTTTCGAGATCCTTTCGACACCCCTTCTCTCTCCATTTCTCTTTCTCTGAATCCCTCGTTCCTTCCCCCCCCCCCCCCCCTCGCCGGGTTCTCGTCTCTCTCTGCCTGTTTCTCTCGCCGAGTTCCTCCTAGCCGCTACCGGCTTTCTCTCTCGCTCCCCTCGCCCGAGAGATCCGTTTAGGTCGACGGCCTCAATCTTTCGATCGAGCGAAAATAGATCCAGAAGTGCTCTTCGTCAACTGTATATCGCCACGACATCGGTACTCGCTCCTCCTCCTCCGCCTCCTCCACGTTCGGATAAACGTGAAAAGAAATAGGTGGTCGCACGTTTCCGATCGCGATACGGAATCCAGGACGATCCTTCTGGAAACTGCTTCCCCGGTTCACGGAACACAATTAGCCACGCGTCGCGCCAGCACAATTACGCGATTACCAAATAGACGCGACACTCTTTATCCAGAAATGCGTTAGCAGCACGGGGTAAATTAAGTTTGCCGAAAACGAGGGTGACTTCGTTCCCCGGACGAAGGAATTTTCGATGGCTTCGGTAAATCAAGAAAATAATTCGAGCGCGCACGCTCGGGCCGGGCGTATCTCGCGAAAGACGCGCAATAAATGTATCACGCGAGAGCGCAGCGACGAAACAAGCGTTTGAATATAATCCAACCGCATTCATTAGGGGTGCAGGTTTATTGCCCGGGGGAGGGCAGAGGATCGGGCGATGTCGCGCGGCGGAATTATTTCTGATGCGGCCGGATCACGAGGAATTTCCGTGTTTCAGTTAATTCCGACGAATTTATGAATTCGAAGGCGTACTCGCGCGCCACGGCGAAGAAACGCCCCTCGCGTCCGTCTGAAAATAATAAAGTGGAGGCTGCTTGAAGCGCCGCGCAAGATGGACGCGCTGCTTTTCGCGATCTTCCACGGCTGCTTTCGTAATAATCCATTCCTCTGGCCTTCGGGCGCAGGGAATAGGAGAAACCTGGCGTATTCCAAGCGATAGTTCAAATAAACCACCATTAGAAGCCAAAGAGCACTGAAATCACGCCAGCAACTCGGCGTCTTCGATTTACACTCCTGTGCAACGCGCAACTCAGGAATGTCCGTTGAAATTCGATAATCGAAGGGAGAAGAATTTCTCGGAGATGAGAAGCAGAGCGTTCGATATCCTTCCACTATCTTTTTACTAAAGAATCCTCAACAGTTACATACTTAAATACCCGCTAAATAATTTATTGAATTTTTTGGGAACGATCGCAGAATGTTATTTACTCCGATCAGCGTTCTCGCAGATTCAGCTAATCGTTCGCCATAGGTTTCCCGGTTTAATGGGCCCTCTATCAATCCCACGTTACCGACGTCGTCAAATATCGGTGGCGAGGCAGGCGTCGGACTGGCGATCGAAAAGTTTTCCAACGAGTTCTGGCCTTCTACGTCCGCGTAACGCCGCCGCGTTTATCGCGCTGAATCCAAGTGGAACGAGCATCAGGTTTTACGGCATTTATGCACAGCCGATTGGCGCCGCGTTCTATCGACGCCGATTGAAACACTCGAGCTGCCTCGATACCGAGGAGGCGTGAGAGCGGGCTTCTCGGAAGAGCGTGGCAAACTTTGACAGATGGCCTCGTATATCTCTCGTCGCTGATGCTTCGAGGAACGGTTATTTTGTAACCGAGCGGATTGCATTGGGTTATCTCAGAAGCAACGCGGCTTTCGCGCGCGTGCAAGGTGCGAATAAACAACTGTCCGAGCCGATAATGGCGAAAAACCGGCTGGGCGGTGGCCCCAACATTCCTCCACATTCCCGAAAAGCATACAGAAATATTAAAAATCATTAAACACTCTAATAGTACCGACAGGTAGTACAGGTACTCTCGTTGCCCTATTTAGAGCACCCTGCATTCAGTTTTTAAAATTAATAACAGAAATCATTCACCCCCTGCATTTTAGTATTGCGTTAAGTTTTATCATTTATTGCCAAGGTTCCTGAGAAGACTACATTAAGATTTCATTACTTTCCTTATTCTCCACCGCCAATGGAGTGAACAATGCTTCGTTAACTCGTCTTAGTGCAATAGGGTGGGAAACAGAGGGTCTTCTGCGTAACAACGAGGGAATATGGTGATTACATGAGAAATCGCTAATGCCGTTGTCGATTGATAGGATAAAGGAAGGCACTTCCCCCGTGCGTTATCATCCGCCCAGATAGCGGGCTGTCTTTATTTCAATAAATACATCTCTCCAAACAGAAGACCTCTTTTCTGTGCGAATCAGGCGAACGGAGTATCGAGCTCGTGTAATCGAATTTCCTAGAGCTGTTTACGCTCGGAATCCAGTTCGCTTGAAATTAATTGATTCGATAAGTCGATTGGTCCGACGGAACGGAGCCGGGCTGGGAATCGCGCCGATCTGCATACAGTTGCCCGATCGCATAAACAGATATATCTGCTCGGTGTCTTACAGTAGCAAGAGGTCGAGTCTTGTAACGCTGGTAATAATCGTCCGTTTGGTATCTAATCGATTAGTGGGAAATTAGTGATAAGGATAGAACGGATCGCCTTGCTTCCCGCAAACAAGCAATCGTTACACAGTGTGCCACCTCTGCTAGTCATGCAAATCTGTATCCTTCCGCGACATTTTTCGGCTTCATCACCGCGCACCGCGTTAATTACCTCTCGCGACTTTTAAATAAGGCGCCTGTCGCTGCACAATGGCGCGTGACCGAGCGCTGCCAACTAGCGCCCGGCGAAACCACCAAACGTCGCGCGCGGAGAGTTCCCAAGCCCTCCGACGCGAGACCTGTTCCCCGAACGGGCCGAATGCCTGGCTATGGGTGCGCCGTCGAGCGATAGATCCGCGTGGCGCTCGTATGGGGATGCAGGGGCGAGATTGCGCGCTTCCTTTAAATAGCGCGCCTTTTCCGTGGCGAGTCGCGTGGGAGCCCGCGCCGCGTATTTGGACTCTAGTAGGCAGGCATTGCGTATCGTGTTTATGCTCGGCCGACGTGTGTGGGGTAGAAGCGCGCAGATAGGGGGGGGGGGGGGACGAGTGGGAGTATTTGAGAGAGCGACTGGTGGAACAGACGACGGCAGTGAGCGCGTATTTAGGGACGGGGGCGCGGCGGGGCCGAGGGGGCGATTAGATAGAGACCGTAGGTAAAAAGACTTGGGAATTAAGCCGCGCACGCGTAACCGACAGCCTCGTATGTTTATGCGTGCTAATTGCCCCGGCAATTTTACCCGCGCATACACACATTTCCCGCGATTCGCCGCGCTCCTGCGCGGGGAAAAACCGCGGCCCGGTCTCCCGGATGAATGCTGAAGGGAGGTCGTCTGGGTCCTAGGGACTTTCTGCCCCGCTATCTGAGGTATTCTGGGGATGGGCTTGGGAAGGAATCTTGCTCCTTTATTTTTCTCTGACTCGGCGGAATGCCTGACTCGGGAAAGGGAGGAGTTTTTAGTTTGCCTATTAGCGCCCCTTCGCCGTTTCACTTGTAATTTCGAGTGCGAGGATGAAAGGGAAATGGGAGCGGGCAGAAGCCCTCGCGGAGACGACAATCTGCGGCTAGGCATTACCATAATGCAAATGCAATTCGCAATAATACACGTCGCATAAATTTCAGTTTTTATCCCCGCCGTTCGTGGCACCGCCGTCAGCTGGCCTAGTCCGACGAGACGATCGGCGCTCGCGCAGGGGGAAAAGAAAGGGAGCCGCATTAATTATCGTGGTAAAAATAATCGCCGCGTCCGATAGTAGGCGATATTATCGCGATATGATAATAGCAAGGAGTATAAGTCCCAACGGTAGTGGCTCTCGCGTGAATTATGCCGCGATCCCTATCTCGATCTATTATTCCCGCTTCTTAATGACCCGTGGACTTTTATTATTTTATTATGCAGCCCTGGGTCTTGCTAGATCCCTATCGCTTATTAAGTCGCTTAAACGGCCGATCCGCCGGGTCGTTTCGAGCATCGGCATGCCCCCTTCGACGATCCGAGCGCTGCCCACGCGCAACGATCCGCGGAATGCTCCGCGTGCCGGCGCTTCGCGGATTCACCGATGCTCGTTCCACTGGCGATAATCGGGCACACGTGTTCGCCAACGTGGATGCACCGTTCGCATAGTTCACGGAGCCCCTGCAGCTCCTCCCCAGAACTTTCGCGAGGAAAGAAAATAACCGAGCTGTCTTTCTAAAAACGAAGCTCGAGCTTTTCATCCGAGAAGTTCACGAGCGTGGAAACGTTACGGAGGAGGTCTATTTCTTGAGTTGGCGAATGATGGAGCTTGGTCCAGGGGGAGAGCTCACGGCGAGTCATAACAGTCCCCCGGTCTTGCGCACGGGTTCTTACCATAAACGACGCGGTTAGAAAGCACGGTTTAGAATTCACGATCACGTCGCCGTGATACGGTTCTTTTTTCGCAGTGGCGCGACCGAAATAGAAGAGAATTCCTACCGGTCGCGGGGCGATACGCGATGCACGATCCATAACGTGCCGCGTACCGGCGCGCTATTGCGTTACGCGCGTCGCACGCGAATACTGGGCGAATACGGGCGGAACGATAGAAGGGAAGAAAAAATATGTACGCGCGTGTGTATGCACGTATGAAGGTCGTTGGCGGGAATTCCGACGGTGCAACGACACTGCGACGAGGACTGGCCCCCGGGAGGATCGATAGCTTTGTTTTGAATGCCCGCGGATCGCGCGACCAATGAACTATAACGCGTGGACAATCTTCGACTTCTTCTGGCTTGTTAACCGGAGTTTACGGCCCACCGCGGACAATGCGGCTGCGAAAATGCGCACGCGGGGTTTCCCTAGAGCTTTATTTAGTTGACGATGGAATGGACGTCCGATAGAGGCATTCAGCTAGCGCTTGTTTATGGCTCTCCAGTCGGAGCGAGGTGGTAGACGCCTGGATGATGAACGGCAGACCGATGCCAGCGGAGTTCTCGAGCCGCCTTGGGTAATATCTTGTCCCAGGTTTGATGGATTCTCATTTGATTGGTATTGACTCCTTCTGGAATGGAGGCAGTTTAAACACCATAGGTGTTTTAATGAAATACGTTAAGAGATTGATGGAAATGTGCGTCGCTGTTGGAAAAGTGTTGCTCTCAGCTAATGTAGTTAGCCAGTGGTCGAGCAGATGGCGCTGTGTGTACGAAACTCGCGCGGTTTTATTCTTCATAATGCTCCCCAACTTGTGCCAGCGCTCTTTTAATGCCAATGTACCCATTATTTTATTGGTCCCCGGCTTATCGGATTCTTGATTGAAATCATGGCTTACAAGGATTTCTTTAAAGCACAACAGTGTCGCCGTCGGGTCGATAGAATACGCGGGACGCGAGCGATCATCGCTGGGATCTCGAGGCGCCGAAAGTTCCCGGGGAACTTTTATCGTCGGAGAAGTGGCGCTGAATTAATCAGCCCGTTCTAAATCGCTCGGGCCAGAAACTCGGGATACATTCGCTTCTTCCAAAGCGAACTTTCCCCGCTTCGAAAGTCGTTACGAGTTAACATTCCTTTTCCAATAAATCTGCGCCCGGTCCGGCGCCAATGGTCCGCTATATCGTAAAGTGCACCTTGCAGGAGAACGAACTCGTTATACCTTCTAACGTAATACCGCGTTGCGCCGGGTAGCAAGAAACCAGGAAAATTTATACCTCGTACACCTCACTCCGAAATAGCACATACACCCGCGAAAAAAAAACAATTCTAACGAAACTACTTCTCCATTTAACTGGGGGGGATCAAAGGGGATTTAACCCTTCCTGCCACCCTTTTCCTCAGAATGCACTTAACGATAGATTCCATCGCCTTTCTGATTGCAAGCGATCCCCCGACGAGTGTCATAAAAAATTTCGAGCCTTCAATTTCGACTCTCCTGCGTCCGCCACGCGACATCCGACTCCCGATCGGCGCGAACGGCGAACGCCACGGCGGAATCCACCTCCGCGCGAATAGCTTGGCTCCGTTTCCCCCCCGGAGAAAAGGCAAACAACTGCGGTCCTATTGTTGGTGCGCGGAGGCACGCACGTGTGCGTGCATGTACGCACCGGTGCAGCGTGTTTGCATAGGGTCAGAGAAGAATTGAGGGGCTCGGAGGGGCAGAGTAGGTAGACGCGGGAGGTCGTAGAAGGACGTGAAGGTAGAGCATGAAATGAAGCGGCGCGGAGAGGAAAGGTAGGTAGCTGATAGGTGGGGCGGTCGGGTAGCCGCGAGGAGAGACGGAACAGAGAGCGAGGAGGAGAGAAGGACCGCGCGCTGAGCGTTGGGGAACGACAGAGGGAGACGGCCGCGGAAGATCGTTGGGGGGACGAGACGGGGGTGAAGGTGGGGGCGCGAGAGGGGAAAAAGAAAGAGAAAGAGGATGCAGACTGGCGTGGCGGCGGGCTGAACAAGGAAAGAGTGACGTAGCCAGCCTCGGCGAGGAAAAGAGACGGAGGGAGGGAGAGGTTAGGCGGCGCCTGGTATGTGGCGCCTTCACTGGCGTCGGGCCATCTTTTATTCTGCCATTACAAAGCGTCAACACGTATCTTATATAGGCAAGACACGGTTGGAGAACCTCAGAAACATTTGCGCCTGTGTGTACGCTCAGTTTGGTACACACGCGAACGCGCGCGCACACGATTGTCTCTCCGCCGTGTTGGGCGAAAGCGTTATACGCAATACCTGCATAAGCATTGTTGTCGTGTGCACGGGCACGCCTCTACACCGAAGTCCCTGTTTCCGGAAGATGCTGACAGCGAGGCTGATTGCAGTTAAGCACGCTCGCGTGTTCTCCAGTCGTTCGGGCGTTTTTCCTCCATTTTTCCCCCCGACGAATTTGTACGAGTTCACCGCGGCTTTCGTGTTACTCCATTCTTATTTCTTTCTTTTAATTATTCGCTAATCTCACCTCTGTGCTCGCTTCCATTCTCGCGAAACGATCGTTCTTATCCTTCTTTCTTTAGCCACTGTGCAGAGATATACGCCGCTTTGCGGGACTTAAATTTAATCCCCTATTTTCGTTTTTTAATTTCCGTTATTCGCTCGCACCTCGTTGCTTCTGGCTTCGCCGCGTCTCCTTAAGTCTAAGATTATCCTTGCCCACCGGATCCGTGCGCGGTGCATTCTGCAATGTAAGTCTCCCGCACCTGTTGTGAATCCATCTCGAACGTATTAAATCCCACCCGAGCGAATCAACAGCAATTTCCGTCATACAGTCTTAACGGAGCGTGTTTCTCGGTAAAACAGTTTCTGAATGATGATTGTATATTTCACGCGACGTCGGCCCATGTGAATGGTGCTCGCATAATTTTGCAACTCCCCTGTTAACACGCGCGATCTTGGAGGTGCGCCTTACTTCCCCTTTAACTACATTCAAAAATACAAACTTGTCTTTTATCGTTCGAGAGAAGCCACCGAAACTTGAGTCGGGCCAAGTCGAACGCTTATTCGGACTTAAGGATGAACACCAGTAACATTCAAAATAAGCGAAAATCTTTGAAAATTGGAGGCATCAATCTTTATGCAAAATTTTAGAAAAATTGATTCGATAGTTTTCAAATTATTTAACTTTCAATTTAACATGTATTCTTGTGGGAAAACGCAATATTGAGAATATAACTACAAAATTAAGAGTGAAATAATAGGTAAAAGTTTTTGAAATCTTGTGTACAGAAAGATCAAACACTGAACGAAATTGTCACAAAAATTCCGGTCAATTGATTCGATAGTTTTTGTTTAAATGAAAGAAAATGACACGGAAAAGGATAAAGATTATGTACATATAAGAGTTTTATTAATATAATTAAGATATATATGATTAACACTCACCAAATACAACACATTGGCACATTTTTCACTGCTTTTTATGTACATAAAAAGGAAAATTATAGTTTGATTATTTCATTTGTAGCAGTTGCATTTCAGGTACAGTCCAACAAACAAGTTAATGACAAATCATCAAATATTCAATAAATTGACAAAATAGCATAAAAAATAAGAACAAATTCAATTGACTTTGCGATAAAAAAAAACACCACTGCCATTTCTGACTGGTTTCCATCACAGGAAAGAGCCTTTTTAATATCTCGGAAATGGATTAACTTTTGGCTAAGATTGTCACTGAAGTTCTACCTTAATCCCCGGGCAAGCGCACGTTCGACTACACAAAAACATTCCGCGTGCCCTGCGCCGCGCTTTGTCTCGCCGCACAATGGCACGCAGAAAGTGCGTGCGGAGCCGAGGGAAAAGAACCGAGCCATAGGAAGAGATTCGTCGCGCATTTCACGACGAGTGGCCGCTGGTTGCATAACGTTTACGCAGAAACCGCTTCCTCTTCCGCGTTTATTTCCATGCTAATCATATTAAACGCGATGGCACCGTGAACGTGGCCAATACGAAAGGTAACGGCGATTATTAGCCGTCCGCGAGTGCCACGGCCGCCGTCTCTCGCCGGCCACCGCGGTGGTCCGTGTGAAAGGGGCCATTATGTCGTCGCGAAACGCGGACACACGGGGCCCCGGAGAGCCGATCGACGTCTGAAACGGGAGGGTTTTTTTTTTTATGGGAGCTGACATTATCGGGATGGCCGGTGGCCGTGCCGGGCGCAGAAAATCGCCGATTCTCGGCCGATCGATTAACTTTCCCACCGGGGCCAACAGTCGGCTGGCTTGATGACCGTGCAGGAACCGTTCTGCCGTCGGGGATTGCCGGGCTCGGGTACGCTTTGGAGCCACGGGCGCCCCGGCTAATGGGCCGAAACGGCGCACGATACCGATTAACACCGAAAACCACCGGCCGAGCCATTAGAATCGCCGTGAAAGTCGCCGCTGCAAGGCGGCTATCCTTTCCCGCGACTCTCGTTTAAGGCGTTCGTCCTCGACTCGGCGACTCGCTGACGCGGTCACCTGTCGCCTGTGACGCGCGTCCACGCGATCGCCCCGCGATTCACACAAACTTTTTCGCCTTTACAGCTGTTCCCATCGGTTTATGCAAGCTTTTTATCGATCCCCGAGCCAGCCGCTGCAATACACCGGCACCGCTGTATGCGCGCGAACGTTTTCACGCGATCGCACCGCGCTTTTTCCCCTCGACAGGCTATTGAGAATCGTTCGCGGCCCTGTAGCACGGTCCAGGGTCGATACTGTACGTGGGAAACGCTGGTCTTTTTTCATCGAGAGGCTGAGGATCGAATATAAAGCGAGTCGTCTGGCCTCTTGCTGCTCGAGCTTCGGTGGCGTCGCGGTCGATGGAGATATTGGTTAGCGATGGGTAATATCGGTATTTCTTCAGTGGCGCAGGTCGATATTTTTGGACAATTAAGGTAAATGTCACCATTAGCGACCGCTTAAGAGTGCGACTGGTTCGAAATAGTAATTTCTTTACTAATATACGACAATGTTTGAGTAAAGTATGGAGCATTGTATTTTTTTAAGTATCTAGTTTCTTAATCAAATTAGTTTTAGAGTGATATTTGACTATATACACAAAAATTATGGTGAAAATTATATTGGACCTGATGTCCCCTTTATTGACCAACTTGTACCATTTTCGATTTTCTGCTACAATAATGAAAGAAAATGAATATCTGCTTTTTATTTTATAATTCTGTATATATTTCTAGTTAATTTGAGTAAGTTACTGCATGGATCCATGTATTTTTATTGTAAAATTTGCGAGTTTAATGATATCTGTAGTATAACCTCACGTTATTAGAATCTGACAACTTTCGTGTCAATGACCAACTCCTAATTTACATGTGAATTTATAAATAAACAATAATAAATGAATAATTAGTCACTAATGGGGACGCGGTCGCTAAGGGGGACATTTACCTTACGCTCGGGAAAAAGTATTTCTGCTTTTACAGAAGGAAGGAATTTTAGACAGACTTATTGTTAGTGAGGGATGGTAGTTAAAATGAGTGACGCACTCAGGATTTAATCTTGGAGGATAAAAATATTTTTAAAAAGAATTTATTTAATGCACATTCAACAAAATTCATGAGATTATTATAAAAATGTATTTAAGAGAAAAGTCGATTTCTTTTTTTTCCATTTTTCGAAAGTACATATAATAATAATAGTTTATTTGACGGGCATAAAATCCACTAATATGTATCTAAGAACGTGTTGGTAAAGTCTGTTGATAAATCATTTGGCTTCGTCTGTATAGATACAATTTTCGCTGATAATTATTTTAATACACTTTGGGACACTATTATGGTATTACTAGAGGCACTTTATATGCGAGTGTAGTAGATATCTGGCCAGATCTGATGCTGGCGATCTCGATAACAACGCGCAGAGCTGGGAAGAATGTGTCCTGGAAAAATACCATCGACGGAAAGTAAAAACCTCCATGGCCGGAGATGGTTGGTCCCTTGAGGACTCGCCTCAAGGTAAGCTACTAGTTTCATATTTTACTCCACCGTCATCTAGTTTCCCTCAGTTTCCGATTACACGTAAGATCACGCTGAAAACGATTCTTAGTTTCCCGCGCATAGCGATGCAGCTGGCGGAGATTGATTGATTTATGAATCGTAAATAAGCGCGGCACTTTATTATTTAACCTACGTGTTATTGGCACGCGCGTCCTGGGAGCTGCATTAACAGGAAGCTGTTGAATAACATTATTGGTACGCGAAGAATAATTTATCATCTGAAATTCGCAGCGAAGTACCATTTCAAAACAAATTCACTTCTGTGTACTTCTGCATAGCATTTCCATTATAAAACTCAAACAGAATTGGAGATTAATCTTCCTACGACCGAGATCTGAAATGTTTTATTCATTACATAAATTTTACGCGCCAATTGCCTTTTAATCGGCCATTGTATCTGAAGGCGTAAGAATAGGAGAAACCCTGCAAGTTAACGACTCGAGAGAATTACTTCGGTGCAAGTTAGTTACTCTTTTAGCAGGATTCAAGATTGTAGGATGTGCTGGTAGCATTAATTTGTCCGAGTAATTATGTTGGGAGCTCGTTATACCTATACACTTCATGCAACTCGATCGTATCATTCCGCCAGTTATGAATCATTTCCGCGCAGGAATCTCAGTTACGTTATTATTCCACGCGCTAGTCGTTAAACTAGTCCATCGCGATCGATCGCAAGTTTAAACAAAGTATTAAACGCTGTTCCGGTAGGTTTCGATCTCTGTCATAATTCTGGATAATCGTGCATTAACCGCGCTCTATAATTACAGGCGAAACGTACGTGATATAATTATGCGCAGGTGCGTTTAGCATTAGCTGCAACTCGAGCAGGGTTTAATCACTACGAATCTCTCTTCCTAGTACTTTCCTTAAAACACTCGCCCAAAAGGTCATTCTAGAATGCGCTTTAAAACGCTCCAAATAATCGAAATATTAGAAACGAGAGTAAACCAACGCCGAAGTGACTCGACTGCTAATAGGTGATACTGTAGGTAATTGCTTGGAGCAGCATACGTATCTATCTTCACGCTCATTAATCCTGTGTCAAACGATATTACATACTACTTCACTTTCTCTTCTACACCGTCGAATATACATTTTCATTACGAACCGCTCAAAGCCGCTAGCTAATCACCTTTCTAAACAATTCAGAGGAATCAACCAAATACCAGGAAGGGAAAATTGAGAAACGCTTGTCGTCAATTATACCACTATTCCATATCATTTGCGCTTCATTTTAAGACAGCACCTATTTAGTTACTCTACCTATGTATAGGTCCGGCCACGCTGCGGCCAGAACTCGCAAATAAAGCAGACTGTGCTTCTGCCGAGTCCCGAGGGACCGAGAAAATTGCCGTGGACGTTCGCTGGTCGTTTTATTTGCACAGCAAGATGCTGCAGAAACAAATACGCCCCGGGGTCCACGACAGCCTGAACGGGGGCGCTGTTCGTCGGAATAGGCAGCCCTCTAATTATTTCGAGCGGCGTACACGCGCAGATTCTACGGCAGATTTCCAATAACTACACGTAACGACGGCAGAATCCGTTGCTCTCGGTGTTCGTGGAACAGTGTTTCGCGGTAGCCCGAAACTGTACTCGGAAACAAGCCGCATATACCCGCGGCCATTTCACTGGGAGATTCCTACCAGATAGTATATCACCGCGGTGCTCTTATTCCCCGGAGCATCTTACATCGGCAACGACAGACAGGATCGCCCGGAGGAACGCGGTGCGCCTTCTGCCGACGCTGCCTTTAGCTGGTAATTATACGCAGCAACGTCCGAGGGAATGTTAATTTTAGAAACCCGCGGCCAAACAAACCAGGAATGGTGTTGCATGGCAGCGTGCCCTCTTTGATCCGTCATTGGCTGCGGCATAGGCGCCACTTCGCCGCGTGCATCTCTGTTATCGCGGCTGAACACCGCTTTGCTCGAAACTCTCTCTATCCTCCTCTATCCGCGGTGCCCGGCTATCGCTCGGTCTCGCCTCCTCGATCGGACGCACCTACACCGAGCCCGCTGTACGTGTCGCGCGCACGAACGCCGCGGCGATGACTCGGAGGAAATCTTCCTTGCAAGGTGACCGATCCGTTTTCCTGGTATCGGAAATATCAGGTGTCCGTGGAAGCTGGTTTCTCTATTCCACTGACCGTTGCATGGACATTTGCATTGTGCGTTCGATGAGTCCTTAATTCTTCTGGGGTGTATATTTTCGCAGGAGAAAAATGTGGTAGGGAGATTTGTCAGGAGGGAGGGTTCTAAGGAGAAGCAAATGGGTTATTGTATTTTAGGAACGAAGGGATGATGCAGGATTATACACTCCTGGAAAAAATTAAAGGAACACTATAATTTCCCGAAAATTTTGGCCATTTTCAAATGGCTATATCTCCGCGAAAAATGGTCGCAAAAAATATTTAAAAAAAAGCATTTTAACGCTTGAAGACTCTAGTTTTGGAAACCATCACTCAATTTTTTTTCTTCGTCCATTATGATACTGTTTTATCAAGATGAAGCGCAGGCAACAAAGTTTCAGAAATTTTTGCCAAGTTTGGACGTATGCACGGGAAAATTTTTTTTTTCAGATTAATCCAATGGAGGGCTCTTATAGAGCAAACATTTCTCTGTAATTTCGTTTTTTTTGCTATGTTTTATGATTTTTATTGAACGAGTTATCCGCCATCAAAGCAAAAAAGGAACTTTTCACTTTGAACACCTATAACTTGCGAACGCATGATCGTAGAACATTGTTCATGAGTGTTTTGGAAAGCTAAGACAGTTTCTTTTCAGAACCTTTAGTTGCCAAATCAATGCGATTTTTTTTAACCGTATTAAATTCATTTTAAAATGATCCCAAAAATTGCATATTTACCATTTTCTAGAAACCATCATCATTCAAGTGTCCACGTTTTTTTCTGAGGTGAAACTACCCCTTAAACACTGTGCAACAGGTCGGACCAAACCGATTTTTTTTCCGTATGTCCTTGATCATCAAACATGCGATATGGTCTGAAAAATTGGAGGATCACGTGTTTCACGTTACGTTTCTCTGTAAAACCCTTTCTTTTGATCTCGCGGCTTCTGAACGATTGTTGCGCGTTTTTCATCTTAGTTCAATGTCATTTTAGTAAAAAGAAAAGATTTAAAAAATTTACGAAAAACATTTTTATCGGTTTGTGTGATGCTGATGCCAGTTATCGAAGCACAGTTTTTGTCATTGCGAGGAGTTTGATTAAAAATGTTTTTCTTAAAATTTTGAAATCTTTTCTTTTTCGACATTGTTCATCCAGAAGGGGTAGATGAACATGCATAAAAACCCTGCGTAATATCGCATGATATGCTGCGAGCAGTTGTCTCCCATTTACCAGAAGGAAGCACTCGTTACCACTTAACGTTGGAATGGCGGTAGGAGAGAAGCTACCAATTTCAGCGCACGTTCTCCAGCGAATGGATCGGGAAAACAGTGAAATCAGGCGTCTGTTAACGCGGCAGAAGCGTGCAAAGGTGGCAAACTGGCAGCAGTACATACATCGGAACGCAAACAATCAGAGGTTTACCGGCGATGGCCGGCTTTCTCGCGGGGCTGCGCGTGTCGTTAGGTATGCGACACGTATGGTATACCTACACCGAGCCGGTACGGTCGTAGAAAGGCCGTTTGAAGGACAAGGGTCATGTCTGACGGCGATAATACATGTATGCATGTATATACACATACGCGGGCGCTGCCTGGTGGCTTTGCTACTTACCTTTACCGTGCAGCTGCCGCCACATGTGGGTGCGCCTTTCTGGCCTCCGTCACGGTTTCGTCCAGTCCACGCCGGCAATAGGAACATTCATTCCAATTTTTTCCATTGGAATCATAGTAAAACGAGCGTTCCTCCTACGAAGAAGAAGAACCTCAGAAGAACAGCCGCGACAATTTCTATCACACGTCCAAGCAGCGTACCGTCCATTTGCATACAGCGAAAATGACAGATAAGCCTCGGCCGAAGCCAGCCCGGCGAATACGAATTCCTGCGGAATGGATCGCGCGAAATTTAGCAGCGCCGTGCGTGCGCGGCTTCCACCGGCGTATATTTACGATACGTTATCGCGCGAAACAGCAACGGCACTATTAATAACAATTATACATCGTGGCGGGCCGCCACGCCATTTTCTTCGCATTCTTGCGATTCTTTTAATCCCGATAGCGGCGCGTGTACCCGGGCGGTGCGCGCACGCCTCCCCGTACGCACGCAATCCATCGTGCGTGCGTGTGCGAGCGCGGTCGCGCGAGTGTGCGGTAGGTGCACCTACGTTACGTAGTTAAAGTCGGCTCGGCCGTGCCAAGGTTGGGAACCTTATCTAAGCTCAGGGTGTTTGACCCAACTGGGAAAAGACATTGGCACTCTCGGCACTTTGCGTCGCCACCGTTGCTCGGCCGATCCGCATGAAGCCGCGTTCACAATCACCGCGCGCCGCGATTGGCAGAGATCCGATTGGACCCTGGCTCGATCACTGAAAGCCGCTCGCAACATTCGTTCGGTTAAACTTGCTGCTGACGGGGGATCCATAATTGAAGTGGTTGTATAAATCATCGCTCGAAATTCTAGATGAAATTACATGCCTACCCACAGAGCAATCTCGTTTTCCTCGGAAGCACATTGGGCCTCGAATAAAGCCCCCCGCAGATAAAAGACTTGAAGTAGTAGTATTATCTTGATCACAACGTTTCGAAACGCAAATGCGCGGACACGCCGTCAAGGTTGTCCCTGTAGGTCGTGAGAAATTTCGAAATATTCCATTGATAACATTGGCGATGCACTATCTCGGGCGGCAGCGGTCGGCGTTATCGTCTGAAAACATCTGGAAATCTGTGATCTCAGAACGACGGCTATGGACGTCGATCGATACAAGCAGATAACCATTAATCGCGGACAACCGAGAGCCAACCTCCGTTTCTTCACAAGCCCTCCTAAGTGCAAACTAATCACGGCTGGTGCTTGAAATTTTCTGAGAATTTCATTAATTACAGATAAGTGGCTTCCTAATAACTGAGCTCGCTACTTATGCCTCGCTTGCCCGCTCTTAGGGGAGAGGTGCCATAAAAGGGACAAATTGAATTGCCAAAATTCTAAACGCATTACACATGCAAGTTAGTTTCCTGTTTATAACAACACTAGTGCCCAGTCATTTGACGTAAACTTCACTGCGGTTTCACTTGCAACAGAGTAGTAATCCGCGGTTGATGTTTTTCGGCAGTAAAAGTAAAATTTTCGTTGATTTTCTGTGTCGTTTTCTGAGAACAAGATATATACAAACTGTTCAACTATTATATCATTAAAACATCCTGTATTCAACTGAAAGGAAAATAGTAAGTAAGCTTAATTGATTGTTTTCATTGTTTTGAGGTTATATTATGTTAAACTCACTTATAGTCTTAAAAGGGACAGCATAACAAGTCTTAAATGGGACAACCGTTTCATGGCTGTCCCTTCCATACACATATACTGCTGGACACCTGCCTATTTTAGTACAATTAGTCTCATTTTCGTTCAAGTAGGATTTAATTTTAAACTATTTTATTATTATTTTTTTTTATTATTTTATAGATTTTTTATATACTTATATTTACCACTCGTGGGTATTCCTATGTTGAACTTAGTTTGTAAGACATAAATTTTGTAAAAAATGGTCCTTTATAACTAAAAAAAGCTGCTAAAGCTTTAACGATAAGTCACACTCTATGAAGATAGTTAAAAATATTGATGATTTATTTAAGGTGGTATCGGCGGACTGATTCGGTCACAATACAAAGCTTATTTTATTTATTTAAAAATAAAAGAAAGTATCATCGCTGTTTGTCAATTATTTATAAAAAAATCCGACGTTTCGGTTCTTGATTTGAACCCTCTTCAAGGAAAGTGAGATTAATTTTATACTATTGCGTTAGCTGATGAAAATTCTGCCGCAGCGTTAAATCGAGCAAACGACACGCGAGTCGGTTGGAAGAAGACTTTTGTTTGGAAGAACCGAAACGTCGGATTTTTTTATAAATAATTGACAAACAGCGATGATACTTTATTTTATTTTTAAATAAATAAAATAATCTTTGAATTGTGACCGAATCAGTGCGTCGATACCACCTTATTTAATATTTACGGTCGAAATTTTAATTTGAAAATTATTGATGATTTATGTTACAAAGAGTTAATTTTTTCATAGATTCCATTGTTTTGAATCATTAAGATTTACAATTATAATTGTAATACTTAATAAGTTTATTTTTATTAACGTGTCCCTTTTATGACTTATGCTGTCCCATTTAAAACCACCTAGTCGTTAAAGGGACATTTGCTACTTATTTGAACATCGAAGATTTTATTATTGTTTTTATTATATTTTTCTTGAAGGGGAATAAACATGCTTTCTATTGATGTACTTGTTTTTTAAATTCCTATAACGACATTGTCAGAAATGGACGCTGAACAAAACTGTCCCTTTTATAGCACCTCTCCCCTATCTCAACCCTCTAGCCTCCGACTGGGAAAAGAGGATCCTAAAAACCCCAGCGTATCGACAAGTAATCACGTTCAATTTATCACGCGACCCTCCACCGTTCTGGCAACGATCTCGAGATGGATCAAACTAATTCCGCCGTTCCACACATGTTTCTTCTCCCCTGCGCTCTTTTCTTCGTCGCCGCAGAATTTATTAGCAGCGATCATTTACCCCCCCGCGGATCTTCCGCCCGGGCACGGGGAATGATTTAGCGCCGACGATTTCTGCGAAACCACGCGCGAACCCGTGCTTTTTATACCGTTCGAATTTATTCCCGCCGCGCGACACCCTCGAATCGGAAGCCGCCGGGCAGACGGGGGCTGTTGGCCGGCCGGCGACGATTTTTAATCGCGCTAAAAGGCACCCACTCCCCTCCTCTCTTCCTTTCCCGACGTCCCAGGGAAACACGGCCGGCGTCGAATGCGCCTCCCGACGCCGTACCCTTCCCACGTGTTATCGATAGGACGGTGCCTTCTGCAAAAGTGCCGGCCGCGCGAGCGTGTTAGTTATCAAGCCGCCACGAGGAGGCGCGATGCAATATCGGGGCGGGATCGAAGAGCGGTGTATATCTCTCTTCGCAAAATCCGCTCACCTACCGCACCTCGATCGTATCGCATTCCGTGCAAGACTCCCAGACACTTTGCACGGCGCTGTCTTGTGTCTCGGGCCACGTTATTTTTCCCTCTCGTCCGTGTTTGCACACGCTCTCGCGCAAACACCTTGCTGCATATCGCCCGTGCGCGGCAATTGGTATGCGACAGAGGAAGGTCGGGCTCTCGAGATCTGCGAACGGTGAATATCTATCTATACCCATCGCCTGTGAACCGTTAGAGCAAAATTTCTGGACGACCGACCGGCTAGCGTACGAATCGTCGAGGGTGGTCTGGGAGCACCGTCTCCCAATTCGGCGGTCGTTCCTATTTGGGTGCTTCTAAAACAGTTCCGCCCGTTTCGTGCCTCGCTATTCAACGAGCATTATCGCACGCCCAGGCGAAGCGTCCCCGGCGCTGAGGAGGAGGACGGCCCTCCGAATGATATCGCTAGACGTATAATCTGCTCCGCGGACGGCACGAAATAATACGCCGGGGGTATGCGAACCGGGACAGTTAACCGCGGCGGATTCCGCAATTGCTCCTTTATCGCTCAGCCCCGGACGGAATTGCTTTATTACAGGGCTCGATTCGCTTTCAATTCGCCGTGGCGTGGCGGCGCGGACGCACGCTCGCGGTATCGTCGTCGGGCTCATTAGCCTTGTAATTTGTCAAACTCCGCTGACAACCACGCGAATTGCGAAAAAGATGGGAGAAAGGGGGGGGGGGGGAGGGCCATTATTCAGTGTCCGCGCGGGCGACTCGCGGGAACGTTGAGGTAGCCGCGCGGCGGGAAATTACGGCGTTAAGGTAGCCCCTGTATCTTTGCGAGACGTCGGGGTTCAAGTGTCCAGTCATCACCCAGAAGGATACAGCTTTATTGCGAACGGGACGAACGGGGGCTTGAAGGGGTCGGAGTAGTTTACTGCGCGGGGTTATCACGGGCCGGATCAACACGTAGCTGGAACCATCGCGATTATTGCAACTCCCCCTCGGGCCCGTTATTTATGGGCAATGTTCCCCGATGTGGAGATACCGATTCAATCGGCTCCCCGTTTCGTCAGGCCACTTCTGGGCTCGTCCTTTATTTCTCGCCGGAGCCTATACTTCAACGGTGATCGATAAACCCAGTCTAGGCGCTATTGGATCATTGCCGGCAGCATTAAAGGCTCCATTGCTGAGTTAGTGGTATTTGCATGCAAGCGTTTAACCATAGTTAAAAATACAGAATTATTACGCAACCTTATTGAAAAAGTAAGGTAATATGATCTTGTCCCTCTTTTTTTAACACTATTCGTACCAGACCAGTCGATTTGACCGATTCCAAACTTTAGCGTACAATTTGCCACATACAACGTTATCACATCGCTATTTATCAATGAATCATTTATTATTTCATTAAGTACCAAATTGACTACTATCTACGTTCAATTGTAAGAAATATAACTCTTTTTCAAGGAATAGGTATACATGAAGTGTCGGTACGAATAGTGTTAAAATTTTCTGTGCCCCCCTTTTATGTAACTTGACTATTACTGCATATTATTGTGGTATGTAATTATGGTTTTGAAAATTTATTGGTTTTGTACCATATTAACAAGAAATGGTGGTGCAATGGCAGTTTATTGATGTGTTGTTTTTATGTTTGCTCTTCAAATATTACAAACGGTTAACGGCTCCCCCTCCGAGGTTTGTTTAGATCGCATTTCAGTTTATCCTCTGATTGTTCCTGCCTATGGTTACATGTTTACCTCAGTCACTCTCCAACCGACTCGTTGTTCGCACGTTTAAAGCGTGCTATTAATTTAAAAGCAGTGCAGTTTTTATTTATTCTTTCCTTGAGAATGGTCGGAATTGCGACCGAAACGTTGGAAATTTTAATTTTTTAACTTGCGAAATAGCTTTTAATTTTTTTAATAGTGACCGAATCAGTGCGCTGATATCCCACGATTTAAATTTTTGAAAGATCTACGGTCGAAATCCTAATCAACTTTATCTAACAAACATAGCAAGAGGACATTTTTACAATGTATTTTAAGATTCGCGACCACGCTAGATCTTCACGATGTGGCGTTTAAAAATGTACTTAACAGGTAACACTCAGAGCTAGAAAATTTTTCGACAATGAGCCTGATGAATAAAAACCAGCAATTCCTTATTAGCAAAATCAGTTGCTTCAAAAGCAATTACTTAAACAAAAGAATTTCTTATTTTCATACGAATAAAAATCATAAGCAAATGCTGGCTTTGCTAAACCGTATAAGTAAATGGTAGCTGATTTGAAGCAATTCCTAGTAAAATATTAAGAAAAATCAATTGCTTACACTTTATTCATTAGGCTCATTGGATCACACCAAAGGACAAGATCTAGAAGCGCATTAACCCTTCGTGGTCACACGGAGTGTATTGTACCTAGGGAATTGAATCCCGGGATCCCGACTGATTTTTGGATTCCATTTCTATATTTTTCAGTTGTTCATAAAGTAATTTACGTTTTTAAAAATTCGCGAAATTCTCGGGATAAGTTATAACTTGATATATCAAATCCCGGGAGTTTTAGAATAAAAAAAAACAGCCGGGATCCCGGGATTGAATTCCCTAATTGTACCCCAACAGCAATTTTCCATTTGAAATGTCGCACCTTTACGTTTTTCAAAGGGGATTTATCGCATAAAAGAAAATTAAAAAAAAATTAAAAAATCGGTTTTTCCCACAACTATGGAAAATCGCTCATTTTCAACTACAAATCTTATCATATAAAAATTTACATTTCTAGAAAAAGATTATTAGATCACGATTGCACAAGTATTGCGAATATACAATTATCACTGTAAAGTTAAAAGATTCAAAAATACGAAAATGGTAACTCAAAAAATGACATTGGGGTACAGTGAACCCCGTGTGACCAATTTGTGATTATAAGAAGGTGTGACCACAAAGGGTTAATCAAGTAGTACTACCCCAGTGTTACTGCCCTCGATTAGACAACGCGAGTCATTGACCTTCTAATTGAACTCTACCAAAAAAAGTAATATCGCGAATGTTCAAAAGTTTGTCGAAAAGAGCTGCACGAGTAGATTGATGCCAGTGCGAATGCATTGAAACGAAACACAGGGGAGAGAATCTCGCCGAGAAACGCGAATAATGCGAGTGGATTTTCGCGAAACGGCGGCACGCGCCGTTTCTGGACGGCGCGCCGTGATTCAATGGGGCTCGCCCAGGGATTTATTGGAGGCGGCTGAGAGCCGGCTGCGGATGATCGTAGATAGACACGAAAATTCGTGGTCCGTCACGACGTCGACGGCGACGGCGACGGCGGCGGCGGGCGACGCGACAAGCGTCCTTGCTCCAACCACTCGCGCTACTACCGATGACGTAATCGTCGCGATACCCCGCAATCTTGGCGCCTCGGTAAACTCGTAATATCTATTTTTATCTGGTGGAAGCAGGGGTTCCGCTCCGCCCCGCCTCGTCCCCCGCCGCGGCACGGCGCGCGTACTTCGACACACCCGTATTTCCAACGCCTCTTCTTCCCGACTCATAACCTCTAAATTCAGTCCGCATTCGAGACGATCATTCTCTCTCCACCTGACAATAATCACCCGAACTCCCCATTTTAGTTGGTCGTGAAGAATTCCCAGCGTTTCGATGGGAGCAAGTACGCTCCCTTCGTAGCCGAAGCATATTTCTCGCGTGCAGCCCTTTGTATTTTAATCCTTTTCAAGTCCACTGGCAAATTGAGGGGATTACCCGCCGCTGGGAACTCAAGGATAAGTTCGCGGATCCGTTGGGAGATGGCGCGTACGTGTTTCCGCCGGGAACAGGTTAGGATAGGTTCGGGGCCGCCGCAGCAGCGCGGCGACACGTTAATTATAGTAAAATGCATTGCGATCGATTTATTATCGGTCGGACTGGCTGTCCACGACGGTATTTTGCATATTTAAAAGCATGTACGGTGTTTCTTTTTGAGGATGCCCGATAAAGAGGCGCCAGCCGGCTCTATCTGCGGTACACTTCCTTTTATCGGCTGGGTAGGGCTGCCACCTCTCCGGTTTTCGGCCGGTGATTCCGGTTTTAGCTTCCTATCTCAGGTTTCTGCTTCGGGCTGGTGAATTTTTTTCAACCGAGCACGGTGTTCCTGCACGTATTTACGAATTGCTTCGTATTATGGACGAAGAACGTTCCCTTTTGGCTAATGTTTAGCAATTTTCCATGCTTCCGTTGATCGCCCATGCCATTAGCCCTGTAACCCCCGATTATGAAACGGGGGGGAAAGGGTGGTAACAGTATCAATAATTAACTAACGTATTAATGAAAAAAAAACACTGTGGAAGATGAACATAAACACGATTTGGCGGGTTTGGATGTGATTTTACTCGAATACAAGTGTAGGAAAGAAATGTAACTAAAAACTTCTTCGTCCGACATCTATTTCTGTTTATTATTATAAATTGAAACTATGATCAACTTTCTTTCTTCTTCAAGTTTCCTTTTCGCGAATGAAATTCCAGATTAATATCACGTAGTACTGTCAGCCTGGATTTGTATGCAAACCATAGCATACTTGCGAAACACCATCGCCGAGCATTCCGCCGATTTAAGAATACCACTGTGTGTTTTATCGTTTCCTATAACTGCGCGCACTTTCTGCCTTTCCGCGTGGCGACGGATTCTTTTTCCTTTCTCCGTCTACTCTCTTGTCTACTCTCGAATCTGGCGCCGTCGTTGTCTCAGCGACGGCCGGCGAGACGCGTGGGACTTCCCGGCGACGACTCCTTTATGATACCGCCTGTACGCCCGCAGCCTCTCGCCGAACCACGGGGCAGTTTTAACAGGAATGAAAGATCTCCCCGTTAATGACAGATCTCGTCCCGTCCCGAGGCATGCCCCTATCGCGTTTCGTGGAAGTTGTCCATAAAAACGACCGATTAAATCCACCGATGCCCACACGCTATCGAGGAATTTCAATTAACGAGCTCCCCGCGTGTCCGTATTCCTTCGGCTGCTCGAATAAGAAATAACAGACTCGACCGTTACTCTACTTTTCCCCTTATTACCATAATTCAGTCCTCGTTTTCGCGAATTTCACCGGCGCTAATTGTGCCGCCGTAATCCTCGACACCTTTCCCTAGCGAGTACGCGGCGGTTATGACGCGAAATTAATTACACCGATGTTAAATGGAAGTGCGCGGCGAGGTGGGATGCCAGTGCACGGAACGGATGGGAATGAATAAATCATTTCGTTTGTCGCAGGTGAGACGGGACAGAAGGAATGGTGTACATTAGCATATTGGGAACTGGGTGGTCGAGTGGGCCGTCTTTATCCTGTGGAGCCCTCGACGGTAAACGTCTTCGATTCCCTCCACGACGGCGATGGCCTCTGCTTGGCGACGCTAGCTGAAAATCACGTTGCACCACCTGCGGTCCAAAGGACACGAAGCAAAATTGGTCTTGGTAAGGTCCCTTCTCATCCTTTCATCTCCTCGCTGTTTCTTCATTTCCAACCCATGAATACACCTACTCCACTCACTGATACGATCTCAAACATTCTCATACAAGTCAAGAAACATCCTCGTTAATTACAACACAGTTTTAAAGCTCGACAGTTTAAATGGCGTATGATTGCAGTAATGTTCCTTCAACTCGGTTCAACCATTAAAGACTTCATCGGGCTTTGAAAAGCTCTTGCTTAAGGTAGTTCCTGAATAATCTACTATATTACAGAATTCTTTCAAATTTCGTACAAAACTAATTTGGAATACAAGAAACCCTTGTACAAAGTTTAAAATCGATTTACCGCGTAGTTGTCGAGAAATTGTTAATTAAAGTTGATGCATTTTAACACGGTGGCATATGGCAAAGTAAAAAAAAGAGGGTTATAGATTCAGTTTTTCTTCTGAAACAGGAAAACCATATTTAAGAAATGTACCAAAATTGGCACAAAAGTACATCAAAATGTCAGGAAATGAATTTATTAATTTCTGCAAAACTGACCGCATAGTTTCTTCGTAAATACGTAGAGCAAACAACGTGGCAACGTCGCGCAATCGATGTGTTTAGACCTTTAAATATCGAACGATGATTCAAATTCATATGAAGACTAATTATATTGTAAGACATATTTTTCCCCTTCAATATTATTTAAAGATAATATATTGCGACAGTTTGTACACCATAATTGTTCTCCAAGATACTTTAAATCTACAATTCGGTTTCCCGAACATATTTCGGCGTTAACTTCACCACATTTACGTTGCTGCATTCTTTGTGCCGCGATGCTAAGGTTACTTTTATGTTGGAGCTGCGATAAACGATCAGAGCGACGATTAGAGCGAGATGACTATATAAATGACAAATGATAAAAGCGTCGAGAAACAAATATTTCTCTTTCTTCGCTATTATCGCAGCTCCAACATAAAAGTACCCTAACCCGAAATTTTTCTTTCTTTTCTAATATTTTTCTTTTAATAAGTTTACCTTCATAACGCAAGCTTTCTGACGCGCCGAATAAAAGCGACGTTGTCAGATGTGCTGCTCCAATTCCCTACGCTAACCAATTCAATATTCCATTTTCGTATTACGATTATTTATATTAACATTGAACTTTTTAATTATTATTATTATTTCCATAGTATCATACTGCTTTATATTCATCGTTTATTATCCAACACTAATTTGATTAACATAGTTGGTTGGGAACTACCTTAACTTCAGACACTCGGACAATACTTGAAATACTTTCCAAGAACCTATGCAAACATGCAATTTGACGCCAGCGAATGTGTTAAGCTGCTAATACCCCTAAACTTATCTCCCCTCATCCGGTTCTAAACGACACCATGCCAGCGAGTCTCCATGAAACAAACTGCCCTCTGTCCACAGGTTTAATGCTTAGTCAAGAAGCAGATGGTGTCTGGGCGTACAACAGATCTGAGAGCCCGATCTTCGTGAACTCGCCGACTCTGGATGACCCAGAGTCGAGAACGCTGCTGGTCTATCGCGTGCCGCCCGGCTTCTGTCTGAACATCTTCGACCGGGCCAAAGTTCTCCAGCTTCCGTACGGCGGCGCGCCCGCAAGGGCGGCCAGCCAGGGCGCCGGCTTCGCGTCCGGCCCCGTCGATATCAACTCCGTCCGCATCAGCTTCGCCAAAGGCTGGGGACCCAAGTACTCAAGGCAGGAGGTCACGTCTTGCCCCTGCTGGCTAGAAGTGCTCCTGGCGCCGTGCAGGTGATCCCTGCGACTCCTCGCGAAGGTATTCAGTCTCGTCCGTTCGCGCCCCCTCTTCCTCCTCTTCGCCCCCGAAGGGGGCCGATCTGTGAAACTGGCGCGGCAACGACGAACCTCCGTCCCAGTGGCCGCCAGCGGGACGTCCAGCGACGGGGATCGCCGCGTGCAGTCTTACCAAAGTGCGCCGTCGTACATCCGGGGAACAGTGTCGTCCCGTTAACGCGGGAAAAATGCGAGAAGTCACTCGGTAAAGAGCGTTCTTTTTCTCTCTCCCACCCCCACCCTCTTTATTTTTCTCCCACCCCCCCACCGTCTTTTATATACATAAAAATGATATTCTCCTGTGCCTGCGAACGGAGGGTCGCACAGTGTCTGCGTGGTACTTGATTCCGTCGCGCTAGCGTTCGCCGCGACGGTACGCCCGACCGAGCGGTTCGACGATACTGTCGCGCTTTCCCGCTACCTCGAAACGAGATTTCACGATGAGAAGCGAAACGGAGGCATCCGCCAGGTCTAGTCAGTGGTATTTAATATTCGCGTGCCCGACGCCCGACGAACGGCGCGCGGTGAACAAACGCTAACCGAAATCACGGGAAGCGCGAGAGTAGAATCGACGCAGCCGGGTACACGCGGTCGATACTTTAACGACGCTCGGTCGGGGCGAGCCGAGGCGTCCCATGCTGTCTGGCCATGTCCTCGTTTGTGATTTAATCATTGCACTGCAAGGAAGCAGAAGCTCGGGCTTCCGATTACGGTCTAGTCAATGGTGTTTTTTGTTTTTTTTTTTCTTTTTTTTTTTCGTTGAGAGCGTGAAAGCTCGTCCGGCCGACGGACCTCGGGTCCGTTTTTTTTTTTTTTAATATTGTTAGGAAACGAGAACACTGCCAACAGAATCGAAGGAAGTACTTACAGCGTCTCGCGTTCTCCTTCTGGGGAACACACTTCTATTCCTTGCTACGGTTCGCAGCGACGACACTCGTCCCCTTCGTTCGGCAATATCGAGCTTGCTTGGAGCGCGAGAAAAGCTTCGTTACTTTTTAACCTCGACTCTATCTTCTGCTTCTCATCCCCCCCCCCCCCCCCGTTGTTTTTATCGCTTAAAGTCAGCCGGGCTCAACGTTCCCAGGGTTCGTCGCCAGCCGAACGGGGTCTGACAGAGCTTTTCTCGCGGGTCGTCGCCGATGTTAGGAGCGTTCCGAGCGCACGAACCCCGCGGCGACAGTGCTACGTCGGCGCGAACGTGTCGCGTACCACGAGCACTGCTGATCGTCCACCGATCGTCGTTCGGTGCTTTACATACGTCTCTATGTACACACACTGTGCCTTCCCAGCTACCCTCGCGGTGCAACGCGCGAAAGAACGAGCGAGCGAGTGCGTGTGTATCGGTAGGAACGAGAGACAAGGTCCGTGTGCTACAAACGTTTCGCACCAAACACTAAACACGCAAAAAAAAAAAGCGAAGGAAAAAGGAAAAAAAAAGCAGAGCTTCGTACTACAGTAATACGGTACTGTGATAAAAGTTGGACCCAGGACTCTTTTTCTTCTCCCTTCGTCCGACCGCGGGAACGCGCGTTCGCGGAGCGCCGACGAAAAGCAATCAGTCCGTTTAAAAAGCGAGGAAGCAGAAAAGTGAAAAAAATGTGTGTATGTACGCAATGAAACGAACGTATGCTTAAATAAAAGTAACGCGGTGAGGGCGAGAGTGTGTGTGTGAGGGAGAAAGAAACGGGGAGGAGGAGAAGAAGAAGGAAAGAAAACGATCCGCAGTTCGAGTGTTGAGTTTTTAAAAGGTACTGTCTTTTCACGGAATAATTTTCTACGGTCGTTGAGTAATAACGTGATTAGCGTGTAAGCGGATTTTCTACATATTTTATCGCGAGTGTTTGTTCAATCGAGACTCGCCTACGAGCCCCGGCGGGTAAGAAGCGTGCACCGGGATCGGCGGTTTCAACGCGATGCGAGAAGCGGCGAGCGAGCGACGATGTCAAGTACGTGCACACGACGCAACGTGTACCACCAGTCATACGTATTCATTCATAACGCGACACCAGCACGCACGATACCGCAATCGACTGATCGAGTAGTCTGTCCTTTATTTTTCGTTCTTTTCTTCTTCGCCCCTCAGGAGCCGTTGTCATTAGTTCTACATTTCGTGCGAGCCGCCGTTGTCGGCGCAAGGGCGGGTCTGGTCGCGCGAACGCGGTCGCTCGCGACACGCCGAACGATATATTGTGATGCGTATATTGTCGCTTAAATGTTGTATATTAAACAATGTGTACGCACGTATGCAGAAATGTTCATAGGTAGCTAGCTATATCTACGGCAACGGGGCGGCCCCTGGACCCTGTATGCGGGGGGACTGCAAAGCTCCGACACTTTGCAGCACCCAGAACACTCTGCACAGTGGTACACTCGTGACAGAACATTTTAAAGGACTTGAAAACGCAAGATTGGCCGGGTTGCCTCGCATACAGGGGCAAGAGAGTCGTCGATGGATGTCGGCGGAGATCGTAACGACGCGAAAGAACTCCGTCGGATAGTCGAGTGTCCGTTTCGGACAGCCTGTACGTTGCTTTTTATAGTCCCTTTTCTTTTTCACGGCTCTAACCCGCTGTTATAGTCCGGGTTGGCTAGAATCGCTGGAGACGAACCAAACGCGTGCGGTCGGTCAGAGAATTCGCAATCCTTTCGTCGAGAACGATCCTACCGGGCAATAAGCGGAGCGCAACACGGCGAACCCGTACTAATTTGTACAAAAATATTCTATTTTCTTTCGTAAAGATTCGATTAAAACGTAAGTTTACTTATTTCTGTGAATTATGTCACCCCCATTCGCAAGCGGCCGCGCAGCTCAGAGGCCTGCCACGCGTGGTCCCTGAAATTTGCTCGTCGCATTCAATGGCCGGCGAGCTTCCCCCGTTTTGATCATTTCATATGCCGTTGAATTAAACGACACTCGCGGAAATCTGGATTCAGTTAATCCCAGTCAGTAATTCACCGGAGAATCGTCATTGGAAGCTCGTTAAACGAACATATTTATTCACACCTATTCTCTTTTCGTAGAATAAATAAAACGACTACTTTGTATATACATAAAGAAATCGAGAAAGAAATTGGTGGCTCCCTTTGAAACCTACATTTTCGATACACTAAACAATGGTCTCTTAATCGTTTATTTATAACAAACTTCCATTCTGACTCAGTGGTCTCTTGGTCGAAACTTCGTTGTAACATATTGGCGAGGATTTCTCTCATGAAAGAACTATAAAGTAGCGGTGGGTTCGAACTTAATTTTTAAATTCGCGAAGGGCTTCGAAACTCTCGATAGTTAAAGTGCTTATCCTGTTTTGTCAGTGGAATATCTTGCTTTAAGAACTGAAGTGCAAAATTTCCAATTCTCGAAACTTGAAACTCTGTTGGGTTTCGAGGTTTCGACGCCTCGAGAAACCCATTCTTAATCGAGAGTTTAGTTGCGTAATCGCATGGGGAGGATGAACGGTCGGGGTTTGCCGACAGTAGTGTTTGGGACGTTCTTGCGTCGAGACGGTCAAGAAGTGACATTCGCTGCGTAATTCTGTACCGCGTTATTCCTTGCTTTCTATCGCGTCCGATCTGTTCCGTTACATACCCGATAGAGTTTTTCTGCCGTGTTTCGTTTTCCCACATACATTAAACTTGCCCCCGCGTTTTTACCCCCTCGCGTGCATTACATTCGCGCGTGAAAATGGAACGCAATAGTGCAATGATCTACGGTATTGCTGATCGTTAAAATGTCAGTGCCTTGAAAGTTACGTTCGGTCGTCCATCATCCATAGAGCTGAGTGGTATGAGCGAGCTCAGTCAATTTCGTAAGTACCCTTATGAGATTTTAAGTGTACAAGCGTGCGTTTTACTGTTCCACATACTCGAACACGGAATTTTGTAGTTTTTGCTTTAATTTATAATTTATATTCTTGTTACTGAGTTCGAACGAAAAATGACGGACGTGGGGTCACTTCGGTACGAATGCTTACTAATTCACAAAACTTTTGTGTTCCAAAGCTATCAGCGAAAATTTTGAGGGTAATATATTTGACAATTAGGAAATTCCTTTAATTTACTGCCAACATCTTATTAGCCTCGTCGAAGGCACAACTTAACTTATTTTTAGTACTGAACTGAGATTAGTCAGTTTATTGGGACGCAGAAAAATTAATAGTGGACATCAACAAATCGCTTACTTTTCAATTCGATTGGAAATTAAGTTACTCTGCTCAGACATCGACAGGTTTTAATAAGCTGACTTAATGATTTTTATTTGATCCGCGATTAAATTTCTTATTACCATCGAAATCTGTTTACAATCACTGAAGCTATGAAAACCATTGCCTATACTAAAAACCGTTTGGTTTTGCCAGACACGTGTTCCTCATAGCTTCTTAGTCAACGCAAAGCAATACAGTCCTGAAGAACACAATAAAATTTCTAAATCTGCGAACATCCGCGGAGAAAATGGCAAGAAGTCAGTGCTTTGAAAGATCGTAGAAACTTGTGAGTTCAATTGGCTTTCCCGCAGGAACCGCGTGTCTCTGCGAAACATAGTGCCTTTATAGCCATTTAGAGCGAGGAACAATAAAAGATATGCTACATCTGGCGCAATGACTATTATTAAAAACGAAATTGCGCTTTGTCGACGTTGACGTGATATTAATTCACAAAAATTCCAATCACTTTCACTGAAACAAAAAATTCTCAACGGCACCTTCGAAATCTATTTGCTCTTTTCCCTTAGCTTTACAAATCCCACTCGAAGTGCTCATAACTTGGATTCAATCTGAAGTGTAGGTAATATCCCTTTTTCTCGTCAATGTCGACGCTCCTGTTGCGCCGATCACAATAATTTTCAGTGCCTTACCACGAAAAGTGTTTCGTTCTGCACAAGTGTGTAGCTATAGGGTCCACCTTCTCTGCCTTAAGCGGCAGCCGTTGCATCGCTAGGTAGTAGAACCGCTAGAAACTCCGTTTCCGTTATCCAAATAGTAAAACGACGCTCTGTGAGTTACGGAAAAGTCATCCCTAAGTGGAGCGCGTTAGAAGATAGCATTCTGCCGTGTCGATCAAATAAGAGTAGCTCGCTTCGACCAGTTTTAAGAGCTTTCGGGGAGAAGTTTGGTGAGTAGAGGGTGCATAAGTGGCAAGTCGCAGTTTCCTTGTACATTTACGAAATAGCGTAATTCTAGTCATTCACCACGAATCGAAAGCAGACGGAAAAGCAGACCCGCGACTCTCGTGGGCCATCGTAGTGCACGTGACTTATAATGTTCACTTGTATTCGTACAAGAGTAAATTCGTTTACTCTCGACTTTATTACAAGATTTATATAAAAGTGTCCCATGATAATTGGCACGACCGAGGAGGAAGTGATTCTACCTGCAAAAACGAATTTTCCCATACGAGCTCTCGTTTTCGAGAAAATCGACGTAGATAATTCTGTCGGTACGCGTACTAATTTCTGACTTCGTTAATTTGTCAAAGTTCATAAATATAAGTACGAACAGAAATCTTTGTCTGCTGGAAAACTTTCTGCCCGAAGAATTTCCCAACTCAATTTTCTTATAACGAAGACTCGTGTTAAAGAACTTTTAAAAAATAATGTTTTAATAAAACAGGGCTTACACCCATAAGTCTGTAATTCATTAAAAGATTTATTTTACATTTTCATTTTTGCATGTAGAATCGTCTCGTATGTGGTACCATTCGTTATAGGACACACTGTAGAACATATTTGTACATAAGCTTAAGGCGTTACAGGGTGTAAAGTGCTTCATAAATGTTAGGCTGTAACATACGTCTGTTCTTTTAGATTGGAATAAAAATTATTTCGAACTGCCCACTCGATACGTACACCCCAGTTCTCTAATTTTCTCGGCGAACTCCAAAAGCATGTATTTCCGAACTTTCTAAATTTATTAATTCCGAGAATATCGGTGAGAAATAATTTTACAAATATGTTCTTCTATTTGCCTTAGAGTCTTCGATTCACTTGTTATTCGTTATAAACTGCACTTCTTGAACACAAGAGATTTTCAGAAAATATTATACAAATGGTATAGCTATCGCGAGTAATTTAAAAATTCGTCTAACTTAACTGGTTACTCATCCAAGAGTCTACCAATTACTAACATTGAAGAAGGTAAATTGTGTAGCAGGAGATGTGGACGAGGATAATTTAATTTCATTTCAAAATGTTTGCTGGTCTCCTTTTTTGAAGGATAATTCGACAGTGAGAAAGTTAGACGAATTTGATTATTGGTTTTAATAAATTCTCTCGAGCTACCGACCACCACATTTACTCCCTTGGTCCATTTAGTTTGAACCGTAGTAACAGAAGAGTAGACAGCGAATTTTTACGATGTACATATTGTATATAGATGGAACTTGCGTTTCGAATATGCGTGCGTTAAAGAAATATAAATACACATATGTATATATTACACGATCACGCCAATGATACCATCAATGTTAATATTAACGTTATTATAATTACTAATAATGAGTATAAACTGCGATTAAGGGGTAGTGATGACAATTAAAATTAGGATACTGTACGATAACAAATAATAGGATACCGAGTAAGAGCGATAGCGTAGAGAAATAACGATATTATTAGATAGAGAACTTGTAATATTATTTTCAATATAATTATATTCAACGATAGGGTAATGATACTTATGCGACAATTGCGTGCTGAACTGCAAGAAGGTTCTCTCGTTTCATTTTTACGGAAGAAAGAAATATACGAAGCTGCAAATTTGTACTCGATTTCCTTCATTTACCCCCTTCAATCGCCAAGTGGCTATGTTCCCCAGAAATACGTCGCGTCTGTGATTTATATGATTCAAGTACTCCAAATGTAATCGAATTAGAATTCTTCGCATCGCCCATCAATATAATTAAACATTTATTAATTCTTTCACGAATTCGTAACTGCCTCGTTCATAATCATATAAAGACCCTGTAAATTCTGAATTGCAAATTAGAAATAGGGACTTACGAACCTGGACCAATAATACAGTGCATTGTTGGAGATATTGATTGGTTTGTTTCGTAGGGTGTAGTGTTTGATTATTAACGATTTGCTTTGTCTAAAAAATGTATCGTTTATTTCTAAGTGTCCTATACACATATTTGCTTGCATCCTCACACAACACTCACATTTACATTGTCGCAATCGATCTGCACACCCTATTCTTATAAATACAGTACATCGTGTCCGCATACATACAAAATGAACAATGCGCCTCGTGTTGAAGACGAATTGCTCGAAGGAGGTAATCGAGAAGCAAGTCATAAATTGTCTTCGACCCTTTGCGTTTCGAAGTGTGTCTCGCACTGATAAAGGGTTCAGTTTAAATGACTTGTGGAACGAACGACGTGTTTGTGATGTGTGGTGAAAATAATATGGAATGATCGAACGTCGCACGTTGCAGTAAGCACAATATCCTTTTTTCTGCTTCTTCTTTCGTTGCGTCGAAGCTTCAGCTTTTCTTCTTTGGAAGCAGTAGTGATAGTAGTCCTCCAACTGAAAACAATTAAAAAATTAGTAGTTTAATTTTTTAACATATAATTTATACGTAGCATCTACAAGATACTCTTATATATTTTTGTTTATTATTTGAAATTCAGTCAAATAGAGATTGTTACAGTTATCAATTATTCAGTCGTGGTCCTTTTAGAGTTTCTAATTAGAATGGGCGATATTTTTTAAGAAGAACGATAAAATTAGCTTAAGTACAAGTCTATTAATCTTGACAGTAAGTATCATTTCATTTTGGATTAGAGCTGTAAATATTCGAATAATAAATTCTCGAGGAATTATTTAAATTTTTTGATATTCGAATATTCGAAAAAATTATTCGAATTCTCTGATACTCGAATATTCGTTACATTCCGATTTTGGATGGTTCAAATTGAAAAATTAATAGAAAATTTAGGCAATGCGTGATCTATATTGATGAACTCTCTACGGAGCATAAATGAATAAGTGACTCCAATAGACCGACTGAATTTTAATAGAATAACGTATTAATAAGATTTTCCACCTACCGATCACTATGCTGCCGACCAAGAAAATGGGTACTCCGCAGTTGATGTCAAGGAGCATTCCGAAAACCAAATTGCTAGCGATGGCGCCGATTCTACCGAAAAAGGTCATCATGCAAATGGCCACGGCCCCCACATGTGTTGGGAATATGTCGACCACGATACTTCCGATTACGAAATTCGCCGTGACTATCGTCAACGAGAACGCGCAGGTCACCATAAGAATTTGTAAAGAGGACCTGACAAAGTAAATGCCGAAACCACAGACGCCAGCCAACAGCATGGTTGTCACTGAAAAATAAAAAGTCGACGGTTAGAAATTAGAAATTAGGGAAAAATTTACAGCACCTTCGACTGATTTGAAAGAATTAATATAAACTTCACAAAGATTCATATTTTCGTCTAGTAAAATAGTCGTAACTTTTAGAAATATTTAGAAACTCCTTTTCTTCATTAAACGCATCTTACAATTAGTTATGCTGAGGTGGTCAAAAGATTGATAATATCTTTTTCAGTGCGCTTGAAAATGGTATTGAATTTTTTGGATTTAGAATTTCTGCTTTTTACTACTCCAATGAATTACGGTGTAATTCTATAGTAAATGAACAAATGGTACTTCACTGTAGTTTCATTAACTGCTAATTGATTTATCTTTAGATTCAACTTTCCTTGTCAATTTATTCCTATTTGGGCATTTTTAATTTTACCTGGTATCGTTCGTCGGCCAACACGATTCGCCAAGTAACCAGACGCGATGTTGCCAAGGAGACAAAATGCATTGATGGTCAATGAATTGATGAAGACCATCTCGTCCATGTTGGGGTTGCATTCCTTCACCACGCTGGACGAATCGATCAAAAACTTCTGCGATGCTGCGATTTCGTTTTGCAGTTTACTTTCCCGCATCAGGCTACAGACGCTGACTGTCCTATTGGGGTGCAGGTTCTGGTAGTTTTCGAATCGATTGAACAACTCTGGCAACCATAAACCAAAACCGTAATACCTGTAAAAAAATCCATTCGATTAAAGAATCAACATATTTTGCAGAAAGACAAAAATATTAGGCAATCACTTTGCAAGCATTAAGTAAAAAATGAAATTCAAATAATAATAACAGAATACAATTTTATAAAAGCAAAACATTAAACGACGAACGCATCTCACGTCACATATATCATTCGCAATAACTTCTGATACTTAAAACAATTACCTATACGCGCTTGCCTCACAAATGTTTATAAAATAAAGTCCTGCCAATCTATGACAAATTCGCCACGTGGAACAGCAAAATGCCGGTTATGAAAAACTTACCCAAACATGTTTGCGAAATAAATGGTGCAACAGAGGAGTGCGTATTTCAAAAGTGGCGGTGACGCAAGGGAACGCATTTGTTGCCAAATATTTTTGAGTAATTCCGTTAATACGCCCGATGCTGAGAAGCTTGTTTTACCGCTATTAATATTTGCCGTGTCGTCACATAACAGGATTTTTACCTGCATAAAGAAATGGCCACTCATTAATAATCGTATGATTATTCCTTTTCACTTTGTGCAATAAGTAGGCTCTCTAATCTCTTCGTTCGTAAATAAAAAATCGATTTCTCTCATAATTATTCATTATACAATTCGACAATGTCCAAAATAAAGTAAATATTATTTTGAAATTTATAATATGGCACTAAGAAGACGTTGTACTTACGGGATACTCGTCCTCGTGACGGCCCGTGTTTATTGCATAGATCTTTCGTAGAATCGCGAGGGCTTCTTCCGTTCTACCTTGTGAGACCAGGAACTTCGGGCTCTCAGGATACCTGGTAGCCAGAACAGTGACCAGTAATGACGGTACTCCAATAACGGCCAGGAAAAGCCGCCAAGAATTAAACATCATGCCATTGAACTGAAGGGATATCGGCAGCGGTATAATTATCCAAGCTAAACCTGAAACATGAAACAATAACATCTCATAAATATTCTTGCAACTATAGAGAAAGCAAAGCTACAAATTACTGTAACAATTATGACATTCTCCATAAATACATTTTACATAAAAAAATATCATGTCTTACCAGGCAATATTAACCAGGAAATGGTCCAAAAGAATCCAACGTAGCAGATGGCTTTCACCCTTTGCCTTTCTGCGTGGAATTCGCCGAGGTACGTGTAGACTAGAGAGCCAGGAGCACCGATGCTGCAGAAAATTAAGATATAACAGTGTGGAAATCGTATCAGTTTGTAATTCAAAGAAATTAATGGAAGATTGCAGTGGCGGATTTAGGGAAAAAGGCCCAAGTGGCAAACCATTTTTCGGGAAAATGAAGAGATTTTTTTTAGATGGGAAAGGGACCACGCAGCAATTGCTCATCTGCTATTAAATCCGCCACTGGAAAATTGGTACGAGTACTCACAAAAATCCACTGAGACCTCGGAAGAGAAGTAGAACTTTAAAGCTTTGGGACAGACTTCCTCCAAACGACAGAATACTGTCGCACATCAGTGTTAGGAGGAGGATGTATCTTCTGCCATAAGCGTCCGCGAATACTCCCCAGAGAAGGGCACTGATAACTCCTCCTGAACGGCGAAAATAGGAATAGGTATAAATATAACGCCAAATATATATAGTTACAACAACATACAGCAACTAGTAAAAGTATAATTTTATATTTAATAAGGGCTGGGATCTTCAGGTAATACTGTGGGACAGTAAATTATTCAATCGTATGATTTTACGAAACACTTAATTGTTCTGCGCTCGGAAATAAAATTGTAAGGTAGAGCAAAACAGGTGCGACTAATTTAGAATCTTTTTCCAATTTTAACAACGCAAGTTGCAATGGCAACCATCTCTGGCGGACACTGGTCTTAACGACAAAGTTAATGGGCTTTAATCGTTGGAGCGGTCGAGTGGGACGTTATATAAAAACTGCTCTTCAATTTTGCTAATGACATAAGTGATACGGTAAAGAAAATGAAGTCCATCGAAACCTTTACCAATTATGTACTTCTGCTCTTTGTGGAGCCTGATTTGTGGAATTTTGAATTCGAAGTCGTGTCAGAATTTAATTACTCTTTTCACTGTGAAAGCTGATATATTTTCAGGGATAGAAATGTTGATATATTTTCTCCGAAGAAAGTTATAATTTTTTCACCAAAGGACTCGTATGAATATTTAAAAATTCCACTATTTCACATCGTGCACTTTCGAGTTGGCAAATTATTTTACGACGTCCGGCATTAAGCGTGATATTTTCGAAAGAAACTTATCGAGAGGCACATTGCACCCGGAAGTGCTCAACACTCGAAGTTGGAACACTCGAACGACAATGCTGGCCAGTAGAGTTTTGTAATCTCTGTACGTTTGATCTGCGTTTGTATATTAGTTTCATCGCCGAGTTTACCACGTAAGTTTGCTCACCTACGAGAAAGGAGACGTTCAGAAGACCCTTCTGTTCCGATGTCAATTTCAGGTCACATTCTGCGGATGGCAGAATGTACGCGTTTATACCGTTCTGGCAACCAACGCACAGGAACATCGCTCCACACAGAAACAGGAAACCGTATTGAAACCTTCCATACCCTGAGGATTGCAAATTAAATCAGTCATAGATTTCATAATAAAAGTGAAGATGTTAATAAGGGATTATTATAAAATGAAATTTGTTTTAAACTCAAATTACAAGTTGAAAAACTTGGAAACCAAGTTGACATTGATATGTGGAAAATTAATTTAGGAATTTAATGAAGTAGAGTAACACTTACCGCAAAGTTTGATAGCTTTCTCGAAGTCTGCGGTTGCTTCCTTGCAACCGTTGCCATTTTCTGAAAGAACACGTCAACATTTTTTTTATATGTACAGTAGAGAGTCCCATGAACCGGGGATCTTAGTGTTGGTTGTTTTTAATTACTATTAGCACGATCAAGATAGTGACACCGGCAATTGGTGGTAAATGCACAGTAAGTGAAGTCCATTAAATTTGTCTTTACCAGAGGTCGAAATAACTGTAGTTAAGAGAACGCCGATATGAATACACAAAGTGTTCGACATTATCGTGCAAATTTGGCACGGTATATATTAAAATCGCTAATTCAATATGAAAGGTGTTTTCCCACATTAAACAGGCCATTATGCTATCCACTTAATTCCAGTAGTAGTTTTAAGTTGGTAATTTCCAAATGAGAAATAAATGTTGGAAAGAGAGATAAATGCAGATGAACTGATTATAGATAGAATGAGGAGTGGTACGATTTTTCAAGCAAAGGACGATTATAAGTTTAGCGGAGCAGGGTCGGGTGTGTCGTCGTCGATGGCGCGTGCTTTTCCATTCACCTAAGCTCCGTTCACTAGTGCTTTTCCATACTGAGCAACACCTCACTACTAGAAACGTAAACTCTCGTCTCGCGAACGGCTGATTTCGACCACGACGGATGCCATTACGTTAATACTGCCTCACTCTAGGAAATTCCTTAATTGCTCGACCTGATAACAATATTAAGTCACGTTGCAATACCCACTCTAGTTCTTCTGACAATACTATCTCCGTATCGATTGCTGGGCGCTATGAGAATACATTTAAGTTTCTTAATCTGTTCCTTATCGAAGTCTGTCGGAAACAATTATCTCGAAACAGTTGCTAACTAACTCAGATCAGTAACGTTGGACCTTTGCTGCCTGTTATCTTTGCTTCTTTAAAAAGAAATGGGTAACAAATTCATTACACAATACATTAACTGGATTAATTATTATTAACTTGCGATTGTAACAGCAAAGCTTGGTCGTTTGATCGGAATGAATGCTTGGCACCTGATGAACAATAGACAATCGATAACATGCAAAGATTAGCATAGAACTCATTATCGCACAACAGCCTCAATTATAAAGGTGGAAAGCCAGCAATGCTGGAGGGCGTCGCGAAATCGCCAATTTCAACTTTCCGTACAAAGAAGCACACCTATACAATTTTTCATGTAATTTCATAGTTAATTTCAATAGTTGTTAGTTTAGTAATTAAGCATCTGCGTTGCGTTTAGAATTCATTAGTTTAGAAATTAGAACGAAGGAAACGGCAGCTATCGACTGATCGCGTATTCTATACAAGCGAAATGGCAGACTGAGGGGCAATTAGATGAATAATTGCATTCCGACATTTCGGCTGTGAGTTCCTTTGTGCAGTTGTAAGCGCGCCTAGTCCACACGATGCAGCTGCAGATCGATTCTACGTATTTTTCCCTTTTGTCGCGGGTGAATCGAATTGGCGAACGGAATTACGGCGACGATGATGGTAGGAAGTAATTATTCCGACTTCGGTAATAATTACGTTGGCAACGTTTCGATCTGACGTGCGGGGACACGCGGCGACAGATGTCCTGTGTGAAATTTGAAAGGGAACCATATCTGTTTGCCGAGAACACACACGATCAACTGCAAATCACGTCTTGCATTATGAAAACCCCTGTTGTAATTCGATCGAGCAACGATGGATTATTGTCACCTTAAAAGTGTGCCATAAAAATCTACAAAGTGACATAATATAAAATTCAAACAAAAATAACGTCATGTGGATTAACCAGATTCAGTTCGTGCAATGGCGAACGGGTGAGGGTTAAAACAACTATTTTGCAAAATTATTGGTGCTTCTATATTTTAATACTACATTGATTTATTTATTTTTCTATGCCGAAGTGGCTCAGTGTTCGTGATATTAAACACTCAGCTATTTAATTTCCCTGTGGTGTGGCTAAGTGATTTCCACGCTTTTAACAGCTTCATTTTACAACGTCTATGAAACGATTGCAGTGCCACGTGTAACGCCTCGAGGAAGAAATTCGATAATTTTTAGTAATGTTCGATGAGACACGTTCAGAAGTCGGTCATTGACGTAAATGATGAGATATCGCACAGGTTGATAGTCCGGGGCATGCAATAACTCGAGTGGCTTTACGTAAACGTGATTTGAATTTGGATTGTTGAAATTGTTTTAGTTTCGTCGACGTACTGTTTAGCGGCTGCTCGCAATTGCGATCAGTGACGCAAGAAGATGCCTGGCGAAGCACGTTCACGCATATTTCTCGGCATAATATAGGCGAATTCGCTGAGACGCAAAGTTTCTGCTTCTTTGCAAACATTATATGAAGCCTGTTTAGCAATTTGGAACATTGGATGCAAACTACTTAAGCTTCATTTCTCCCCAATTTAATTTCCACTTCATTATTACCTGCAAGCACATGTATAACTAGATCGATAGATATTTTCTAAAATTTTAATCAAAAGCAATCTATCTTTCGTAGAAATGAAGTATATGGGAGTGACTTTGCCACTTGTATCGCGGCATAGTATAAAAATAAAGGTGTCGAAATGTTAGCAAGCGACATTAAGAATTCATGACATTTTAAGATGATTAAGATTACGACTAATTAAACCAATTCATAAATAGCACCCAGGTGGCAAATGACCGCGAACTATTTTTGGGGGAAGTTAATTACTCCCTTCTCTCGCATTAATTATTATTCAATATTTAATTGGTATCTTACTGATAAGACCGTCGAGTGATTGAGAACGAAATGCCAATGTTTCTGTGGTCTTTGGTGTAATCAACCGCACTGTAACTTAATTACACGGTGTAATAAATAATATTTAGCTCGTTATCAACGTATGTAGTTCTGTTCAAATACTTCCGCCAGGAGACACGAGGCAACTAGGAGCTCGTAAAATAAGCTGTCAGCTGTTAGCAATGCCTATATCTACGGAATAACAAAACAATATCTACATCCACATCTCGTTTGACTCTAACGCTTCGTCTTATTGCAAGTTCATTGGACTCGATCCAATAGAACAATTTAAACCAGAATGAAATCAAAAGTCCAATGAAAATCTCGCGAAGCCTGAAGTGCAATTCTGAAAGTGTTTCACAGCGAAACGAATGATAAAGGGAGACCAAACCGTCACTAACTGACGCCCGCAAACTATCTCATGCTTTTATTGTTTGCGCGAGGTGGTTATGTAAAATAAGCCCAATAATACCGACCAGTGGCGTTGCGCGAAAATAAAATCGCGTACGCTAACGTTTTGTTTGGATCGTGACGATAGTGAATCACGTTAAGTGACACTAAAACATTACGTGGAATGGTCTTTAACGAGAATGGATAGTAAAATAGGGGTACTAACGTCTACCACACACGGGAATGGTGAAAGTATTCATTTTCATTGCACATTAGAATAGCTCAGGTACTAACGTAATTGTATCAGCTTCTTCATCTTCTATAAATCAAATACTCACGCAACAACATAACAGATTTGAATCACGAATGCATCAGCTATTTTTAATATCGGCGAACAGTCGTGGAATATTTAATATTTTGAAATCCTCTTCGTACTTTGCAAATTAGATATCCGGTACCACTGTTGCCACATTCCAAAGAATATTAAGTAAAGCATTAAGCGATTAATGCAGAATTTCAAAGTATCACTACTAATGCCGGTTTCACTTTTCAGATCCCTGATTGCCCTCCACTTTCCCCAAGCCACAGTCAATCGCCTCAAACAAAACACCACCGTAAACCGAGTTCAGCGACCGAAATTGCCAAAAAGTCACCGCGTGCGATTTCGAGGACCCACCTATTACCTTTCTCAATAAAAAAAAAAACCGCGAATTACTGACCTACTGAGAAGGACAGCGAGGCGATCTGGTTAACCATGGCGTCTCTCCTCGTGCGGGGTGCGAGTGACCGAAGCGCGCCGTCTTCTTTCCGTCAAAGCCCCAGCAAAGACTGTCCCTCCACGGAAAGCGGGCAGGATCGACGGTTTTGCTCGGCGTCGCGATCAAGACGGAAACGTCCACGCGATCTACGGCCGCGCGTCGCTTTTAAATATTGTCGCGCGCCTCCACAATCGGCCGGCGGCGAACCAGGGATCGCGATTCGCAGCATCGAAAATCGCCTCCCCCTTGCCACACCTTCGCGCTCGTTAAAATCCATGTGCAAAGGCGATTCCTTTTGTTCCTCGGTGCACGCGCGTCCTATCGCTCGGGCGCGAGTGACGCACTAAAAATTGTTCCGGTTTTTGTGATCCCCCCCCCCCCCCCCACCCTCACCGATAGTGACGCGTTACCCACATTTGACGCAATGGGAGTTTGCGATCCCACAGAGCTGATTCCTTTGGATCTACGCGGGATCGCAGAGTGACGTTTGGTCGAGCGTGTGGTGGCGCTCGATTGGGGTGCGTTGGGTTCGAGGGTTTTGAAGCTGCTATTGGAATTGATCGAGCTTGAGGGTTTCTGGGTGAATTTAAGGGGTGCAGTTGTATGATAGAGGTTTCAGTTTTTGTATACTTTTCACGCAGGTTCAGTAGTGACATTTTGTATGGTGGGAGGGCCATTGTCACGAAGGGGTAGTTTTTAAATGTTTCTTGTTGAAAGTTTATGCTGGTTTGATTTAGTGTACTGGTACTAAGTTGCTGGTCCTGTGCAGCGTATAAATATTCTGTTTTAAATCAATTTCAAAAAGATACTCGTATAACTTAAACATTCTATAGAAAGTCTTGAAATTTTAAAAAAGATTCATTACGTAGTTTGCTTTTAATTAATTTCCATAGATACCTTTACTTTTCGGGCCATTACAGTGGTGTCACCCCTTAACATCAGGGTTTGAATACTGTTTGAAGACAACTGTGTTTGATGCATGATAGTGCTACTGTCTGAGAAGACCTTGGCTTTTGGGCAGAATATCTCTAAAAATACCTGGAACGGTAGACACGGGTAAGGGTAAAGCAAATACGCAATATTTCTGTGGTACGAGCGGTTAGAATTGGATTAGCATTAATAAACTTCTTTCTGTTACCACACTTTCTATGATGACTGCAGAGACTGGTAGGAAATAGAGAATTTGATGCATCTAATTAAGCATCCCGATCGTTACGTTCAATTGGTTTTTCTTTTAAAATTAAATTCTTTTTTATAAAACGTTAAAATTCAGAAATGCGTTTCTCCTATGTACAGTTAATTATCTAATCTCAGGTGTTAAGTGTATATAGGTAAAGGGGTCAGAACAGTCATGAATATCTGGAATCAATAAAGACGATTTTACTTTCCACTTTTTACTCCGTTACTCGTGCACAATTTATAATTCTGGTTTCAAAGTAACATAAAATTTGAATTCTGGTAGACATGAATATTTACAGTATACATATAGAAATATGTAAATTAGACAAATTGGTTAATTACAGCGTCCAATTTCATTTTGAGGATGGGCAAGTGTATTAGGCGCAGAAAAGACATTCGAATCTATATGTGTATTGGAAAATGATTTTGATGGACAGAGTGTGTGTTGAAGCAACGGGATCAAGCGAGCATTGGATTTATAATCTTGTATTTCCAAATTAATTCGATGGAATCAACATCTTGTGATATACATTTACAGATATTCCCTTTAACGCGAAAGTAAGCATTGATAATAGTATTTGCTGTAGGCGCGGTCATTTTGTAATTAGGCTCGTTGACCCGAAGAATTAGGAACGAATCGATAGCAGCTATTCTATTCAGCAATCATTCCTTTTCTTATATTATCCTTACAAGAGACCTGCGTGTAACCTGGCGATACATCCCTTCGGTGATTAAAATACATAGTTTGGAGAAATATCTGCTTTATGTTCACGATAATACAGTTTCTGTTTATAATTATAACACCAACTCGTTATTTAGATAGTCGTGTAAAGGAAAGTGTAAAGACGAGAGTAGAAAGTCTAGAAAATAAAAGGTTGGCTTTCAAAAGAGAGAGTAAGCTGCAAAGTTAATAAAATTATTAAAGGAATCTTCTTAATTTCACTGGACCGTAGTAAAATTCAATATCCAATGCAGAAGTTTGTTAATCAAACCGAAACCTAATCAAAATCGATGAACAATTTGAATTCGATAAATACTGTTAAATCCATTGGTGGTAAAACAGTAAGCAGGAAAACCACAGACGTGGAATAGGATACACCTATCACATTATGGGAGTTCGTGTCACCACAGACGAGGTATAGCTTGTTATAATTTCATGACTGACTTTAGTGGCCTCTGCTAATGAACTGTTCATTAATGTCCAACACAGTAACTATGCAAAAATATGTTGCAATGCTGAAAGCAGCACGCGTGCTTGTATACGTGTGAATTGTTTACGAACTCTGTCGGTTGCTGAAGATTAAACTTTTTAGTGTATGTTATTACTTTACTAGGACTAGCGTTTATTAATAATGTCCTCTTATACATAATATATCATAGGTACCTTTACTTAAAACGTTTTCAATTCAAGGGGTTTCAATAAAATGAAAGGGGTATACTTTTCTTAACAATCATCCCAAAGTTGCCCGCCCCCTCCTGGAAAAAAGCCTCCGAGCGCCCTTGGCTGCAACTAGTTAATAATAGGTAGAGGCCGGAAGAGGTGTGCAGAAGTCTACATATATGTAGAAGTCGCAAGACGTATGCAAAAGTTGATAGAAGTCGCAAGACGTCTACTAAAAGTCGCTAGACGCCAACCAAAAATCACAAGACGCCTAACCTGTGCCCGTACCCGTGCAATCGTCCATCTCATCGCATTTTATCGCTAGTTTCATTTGTCGGTGTAACCTCTCTGCCATCCCATTTGCTTGTGGACGATAAGAGGTCGTTCGAAGGTGAGCCGCGCCGATGAAACGCGATGGCTCGATAAATAAGTGCGACTCGAATTGGCGTCCTCGATTTGCTATGCTCAGAGGTACATAAGTCGAAACGAGCAATCGACATGTTTAATAATTCTTTCGCGACGGTTTCTGCGTCAATGTCAGCGATAGGAACAGCTTCCGGCCAACGAGAAAATCTATCGACAACGTGTTAGGGCGTTAGGCGATACCTAATTCGTTGGGAAATCGGTAACGGTCCTACGATGTCGACATGTACATGTTCAAATCGCCCACCGGAATTGTCAAAGTGGCCAACGGAGGCTGCGATGTGTCTTGCGACTTTTGATCGCTGGCATGATATGCAATGTCGTGCTTAGGTTCGGCCATACAAAACGCTTAGTGATCAATTTTTGTGTTGCCTGAATCCTGGGATGTGAGAATTCACGCAGAGAATTAAAAACGGCACGTCGTAATGGCACCGGAACGTACGGTTACGGTTTCGTCTGTCGTGCCGCAGTATAAAGTAACATCGCAGCCCGGGGAGTAAGTTTTCTTTAAACAGAGCGTTTTAGTATCGAATTTTAAGATTTCTTCCAATTCCGGATCGTTTGCTTGAGCCTGTTCAAGAAAAACAGACTCTATCCTATACTTCGTCGATGCGAATCGTGCGATTATTAATCGTGTATATTTCTGCTTCACAGGTAAGGAACTTTTACATAAAAGGCGTTAAAAGCGATTACTGGCTGCAATTCGGATTTACCAGAATTATGAAGTACATACCATATGCATCTAATATATTACGAACGCATTTGTAGGATTTGATTGTATTGCATTTCACTTATTTCAATAAAAAGCAGTTAAGTGATAAAAGAGTATTATGATTTAACCAGCCTTCCTTCCACTACTTCCTCCTTCCGATTCCAAGTCATATATAAAAGACATGATAAAAAGCACACCTAATATGATCCTTCCACACTGAGCTGTTGTTAAAAATCTTTACATTAACGCACTGTTTTAAACATGCCATTCCCTACTTTCAAACTTTATTGACTTCAATACATCACGTCACACTACTTCTACATTGCTCTAGTCTTAAGAACCAATCGCTTTATGATCGCGCAAAATATGGTAAGTATTCAGGTAAGCTATTGAGCGCCCCACAAAAATGCAACAAAGTTACGACACTATCACACTTACTACACTAGCAGCTGCCACACTCAATACTAGCATTCTTACAACACTATCACTCTTACAACACACAACACACAACACACATAATAGTTGATAAGTTTACATACTGGTTTTGAGCTTCCCGCGAAAATGCAACAAAGTTGCAAGGGTCAAAATTTTTGCAACAATGTTGGAAACGAAAATGGCCTGTTCGCAAGAACAAAACTCGGCTTGCAACTTTGTTGAGATTTCGCGGGGAGTCAGATTCCGGTTAGAAACTTTGTTGAACGCCAAAATCTTCCAATATCATCTTCAGACTATTCCGATTTCACCGGATTTGGACGCCCCGCGAAAATGTAACAAAGTTGCAAGGGTCAAAATTTTTGCAACAATGTTGGAAACGAAATTGGCCTGTTCGCAAGAAAAAAACTCGGCTTGCAACTTTGTTGAGATTTCGCGGGGAGTAAGATTCCGGTTAGAAACTTTGTTTGACGCCAAAATCTTCCGATATCATCTTCAGACTATTCCGATTTCACCGGATTTGGACGCCCCGCGAAAATGTAACAAAGTTGCAAGGGTCAAAATTTTTGCAACAATGTTGGAAACGAAATTGGCCTGTTCGCAAGAAAAAAACTCGGCTTGCAACTTTGTTGAGATTTCGCGGGGAGTAAGATTCCGGTTAGAAACTTTGTTGAACGCCAAAATCTTCCAATATCATCTTCAGACTATTCCGATTTCACCGGATTTGGACGCCCCGCGAAAATGTAACAAAGTTGCAAGGGTCAAAATTTTTGCAACAATGTTGGAAACGAAAATGGCCTGTTCGCAAGAACAAAACTCGGCTTGCAACTTTGTTGAGATTTCGCGGGGAGTAAGATTCCGGTTAGAAACTTTGTTGAACGCCAAAATCTTCCAATATCATCTTCAGACTATTCCGATTTCACCGGATTTGGACGCCCCGCGAAAATGTAACAAAGTTGCAAGGGTCAAAATTTTTGCAACAATGTTGGAAACGAAAATGGCCTGTTCGCAAGAACAAAACTCGGCTTGCAACTTTGTTGAGATTTCGCGGGGAGTCAAATTTCGGTTAGCAACTTTGTTGAGCTGCCCGCGAAAACGCACAAAGTTGCAAACCGGGATTTTATTTCTCGAACACCCCAATTTCATGTGCAACAATGTTGCAAAAATTTTGGCCCTTGCAACTTTGTGCTTTTTTCGCGAGAAGCCAAATTTCGGTTTGCAACTTTGTGCGTTCTCGTTCTAAGTTAATTTTTGCAACTTTGTGCATTTTTCGCTGAAAGAGGGTTTTTTCAATGATAACACAGTTTTGTATAGTATTTTTCTCTTTATTTTCTTTAAAGCATGTTCAAAATATTACAAAAAAGTGATACAATCATATACAAATGATTACTTATGTAAGTATATAAATAATAAATATATTTTTACTCTTAGTCTATATATAATCACTTCACTGTATATATAAAATCACTGTCTTCTTATGTTCATTGTTGAGGTTATCAGCTTTCTATCATTTGTCCCACTGCAAGTTCCTGTCCACGGAGAAATATTCCCAAGTTTTATCTATAACATAAAGAAAAATATTTTTAATTACCTTACTTGTATATTATAGAAAATACGATAGGTGTTACAACATAATTTCATGTAAAACGAATAAAGAATTAAATTATCTTTCCAATTTAACCTTTACTTCATGTATTTACAATCGAAAATAAATGAAAAAGTGTACATGCAAAGATTGTGGAATCAACTTTGCGCGGGGAAAGAATGTAGGAACATAGACCACTTCGTCGATGATAGGAATAATTTGTGGGAATAGGGTAGGAATAATGTTGAGAAACCGTTTGGAATCGAGGTAGCAACCACATGCAAAGATTGTGAAATCAATTTTGCGCGGGGAAAGGATGTAGGAACATAGACCACTTCATCGATGATAGGAATAATTTGTGGGAATAGAGTAGGAATAATGTTGAGAAACGGTTTGGAATCGATGTAGCAACCATGTTGAAATTGCGTTAGGATGTGTGGGAACTGTGATAGAATAGTAGACTAACTTCGTAGACTAGTAGAGGATGCAGCATTTTGTTCTGAATGTCTTCTTATATTCATTGTTGAGGTTAACAGCTTTCCATCATTTGTCCCACTGCAAGTTCCTGTCCACGGAGAAATATTCCCAAGTTTTATCTATAACATAAAGAAAAATATTTTTAATTACCTGACTTGTGTATTATAGAAAATACGATAGATGTTACAACATAATTTCATGTAAAACGAATAAAGAATTAAATTATCTTTCCAATTTAACCTTTACTACATGTATTTAGAATATATTTAAACGAGGTCCAATTCTACTACCGTATTAACAAAGTACACAGAAAACGTATAAAAGATATGAGAGGTAAAAAGAATCCCCCGCATTAACATGACTCATGTATGATAGAAACTAATTCACGAAAAAAATTTAAAAAGTTCACATACTTACAAAGATTGTGAAATCAACTTTGCTAATTCCAATTGTATTCTTGTTCTCCGCTCGAACACTGATTCCTCTGTCACTTTTTATACTTGAAGTTCCTTATTTATTGGCGAATATGGAAGTAGCTAACAGATCCCTCTCGCGTATGAGACAGCCGTATTTATCGGTATTACCATTTTTGTGCAGAAAGAAACCTGCTGTAATACCGACCTGCCAAATCGGCCAGGTCACTTGACGTATCAACCCCCTTAAAGTTTTTACAAAAATTCTAGCATACCTCACAACGGAATTATAGATCTCTACAGATGTTATTGTTGGTAACTTGCGGTTTTGAATATATTTTTATAAAAATAGGTTATAATTTCTAACAATTGGTACTTATCACTAACAACTTTTATGATAATGATACAAAAGTATGCTAATAGATTTTACTAATCCTAAATCACCCCATTCGTATTCCCTATTTTTCTCCTGTATTTTGAAAATATATCGAAAATTGTGACACTATTATTATTTGATTTCATACAAATAAATGTACAAAAAATACACGTATCGTTATTTATTTATTAAAATAATCACAAATATACTTATCCTTTAATTATCACTTAAGAATGCACAACGATATTTTAGGTTAGGAATCTAACCTATAAACTGTAGTTGTACGGTACAAAACACATGGAATAAATACGCTCCTCTGCTCCTCTCGTTCCGAGTGTTAAAGTTATATATTATATTTATTATAATGATGGCACGAATGTTTCGAAAAATCTTATTAGATTTTAAATACGACAACCCTACTTTTATCAAATTCTACCATTCTGTTGATGGTGATCCTAGTGCAGCTTCATATAGGAACATAAACACAAATATTTTTTCTAATAGTAAAGTGCTGTTAAGTTCCTTTTCGAATGAGCGAAAATTTTCAACAACACCAAAAATTTCTACACATCAACTGAACCGTAGAAGTGTTCTCGAAGGGCCACTATGTTGCAGAAACATGATATTAACCAGAGTGAGACTTGAACATCATTATGCTCCTACAATGAATAGTATTAGACATTATTCTCACGTACCAGATTCACTTGTAAGTGATGCAATTAGGTATAACAGTGGTATCTTTAAAATTATTGCTGAAAGCTTACCGGTAGAATGTATGATGGAAGTTTTGAAGGCGCTGCATCACAACACAGGGCTACCATGGTGGGCAACTATAATGCTTACCACAATTCTTACAAGGACATTTATAGCTCTACCATTAACTATACACCAAGTAAGTGCTATTGTTATATAAATCTTATACACATTAAAATATACTTACACTTGACATTACTATTGAATTACCACTTTCAGCATCAAATTGTGGCTAGAATGGAAAACATAAAACATGAAATGAAAGATGTAACAAAAACATTAAAGATGGAGATGAGAATGGCGATGTCAAATTTAGGATGGGATGCATCATACGCCACCCGTGTTTATAATGAGTCTGTACGTACTTCTGTGTTAAAGTTCTGTCTGCTTTTCAGGAGTCAAATTTTAAGACACCTGTGTGTTTCCATGGGTATAACAAGCACAGCAATGTAATTGTAGAAAGAAGCAGTTTCCTACTTTCTTCAGACCTTTAATAATTCCCATGCTGATAAATGCTGATACAGAAGAATTTAAGAAAATTGTATTATAAAGTAAATCATGTGCATATTATACTTATTGTTTTATATGAAAAAACGGACGGAACTTTCACACGTGCATAATGGATAGGTAAGTGAAATTTGTAAAATGATTTAATGTACATCCTAACAGGTAAAAAAAGAGTGGAAGGAATTAATTGTTAGAGAGAATTGCCATCCATTTAAGATCGTCGCAATGATACTGTTGCAAGTGCCATTATGGTTGGGTTTTTCATTTTCCTTAAGAAACTTTTGTTACATGTTACCTAAACAAGACGATGGTGAGTATAATATTACTCAGCTTTAATACTTTCAAGTTAGAAATGATGTTTCAAGAAGTCGAAATATTTCGATGTTAGTTGCCCACCAACATTATCTTGAGTTCGTCAACGGAGGCTTCGGATGGATGACGAATCTTACAGACATAGATCATTCGTTCGTACTACCTGCACTCTTTGGGCTTACTTCTTTAGCCACGCTAGAAGTATGTATGCGAAATAGCTACCTTCGTTTGCACGCGAATATTTTTATTTCCAGGTAATATATTTTCTAGGTTCAACAATTGCTGTACAAAAAGAACGAAACCAAAGTCCGGAAAATAGTCAAGAATGTCCTTCGAGTATTTACCATTTGTATGGTGCCTGTCCTGGCGTACGTGCCATCGGTATTTACAAAGCAACTTCTAAACATAATAAATTTACATTTTTCCCTCTATTGCTTCTCGTACTAAAGTCCGCGAAAATAACTGTTTCAGTGCTTGACCCTGTTCTGGACCACCAATTCTTTCTATACACTGTTTCAAACTCTCTTACTCCTGTCTCCCAAGTTTCGTAGACTAGGAAGAGTGCCCAAGACGGACTCCGAACAGCAGCACCCGTACTCCGAATTGCACAAAGCAGTGAAACAGAAACTTCGGTTAACGACGAAGTTGAACTAAGCTACAATGTAAGTGTGAACTTCGGCTGAAATAAATGGTCAGCCTTCAGAAGGAACGCTCATGATGCGGCGTTAACAGCCGTCAATCAAAGACGTGCTAATGCGTAAATAAACGTACTAAATGCGTTAATTTCGATTGGAAATATTTGTCCGGGAATAGACATGATACAAACGTTATCAGCAACGTTGATCTTGCGCGCTTCGTAGAACTAAGGTCGTAAAAAAATGACAGCTTACATAAACCGCCGATGACGGAGAGGGGAATGAAGTCACTGAAAAAAAGAGCTAGCTTCCAGATAACTTATTAAATCATGTTCCTTGTTTATACTTAGAAGATACGTATATAAAATCCATTTCGTCGGCGAAGGAGGCAATCGAGTTTCAACGCGCGAATTTGCAGAAGAAACAATGGCTAGTACGAGGCTCTCCACGATCCTGTTGTGCGCGGTTCTGTGCGCCGTATTTCTTCTCTGTGGATTAGTGAATGTGAGTACACGCAGCATTTATGATTAATAATTGTCACGCAAATATGATTGATTTTATAATAATCTTGTGCTCAGTGGCGATTTAAGAAAAAAGGCCCAGGCGGCAAACGTTCTAAAACACTCTGTAATTATAGATAACAGAATTACAAATAAATTTACGCGCGTGTGGTATGAAAATTATGGGAAATAACAAAGATATTGTATTTGGATGAAATCATAATTTTTTCGAAAGATGGGGTCCGGGGGGCAAAGTTGAGCATTAATTAAATAAAAAATTATTTAAATAACGGATCAAGTAAACGTTAATTTAACTTTCGATTATTTGACGAATAAAATTAATTTTTTCATTCGGCGATAATTTTTTAACTTTTATTCGTTATTCGAAATTTTTATGTAAAACAACATGCCAGGCCCAGGCGGCAGTTGCTCGTCAGCCCGTTAAATCCGTCACTGCTTGTCGTATATAATTCGTAGCACTCATGAAACAAATAATTTCATTGGAAATACTATGTAAAGGCATGATCATTTCACTGAGAAATCAAGCATAGTAATATTAAAAATTAATTTAATAGTGAAAAGTGTTAAATCAAAAAAAGTGTCAAAACCGTTCTTAAACTCAATGATTGGTTGATCTCAAAAGTGTAATCGCTAATTGAGGAAGTATCTAAAGGGGAGATAATATTGATTGAACGAAAATATTGATTAATTTGAGATTACCTACGTACATGTATTATGCTTTATTAATTCTAGGGAGAAGTTATCCCGTATCCAGGCGATTGTACAAAATACCAGCACTGTGACGCTAGTGGATGCTTCGTTTTATCCTGTGGCTCGGGAACAGAATTTAATCCAAACATCGGGACTTGTGACTACCCTCTGCAAAATCGCCAGGATTGCCAACGCGTTGGCTACATATAACACGGAGGACATAGTCCCGGGAGCTTTCATTCAACGATTTGACGTTAAATGAGCAAGACTAGATTTTTCGCGGGCACGTGTACGAGCAATGAAGTGAAAGCGAATGGAGCTTCGTTTCTTTTGCAATCATTGCCAACGAAATGGAATAATTAAATAAAACTCATATTAAAAGTGCATAATGTTGTTCCATCATTCTCCTTACGTACGTTTGAACAATTCTCAAATATGATTATCACTCATACCTTATCTTCGAGGTATCGAGGTCGAGTAAATCACAGGTGATTAGAATAATACAGTTTTTATTACGCAATGGAATTTCGACTATTATTTCTATTTCCGAGATTTGTCGCTGAGAATAATTATTTCACTGGTAACCTTACCCACAATTTTCAGTAATCATTTCTACATATAGTATGAGATTGGAAGTAATTGGTCATCTTTAGCGTTATATAATGTATGTCCGGTTCGGTCATATACACGCTACCTTTTTTCTAACTATTGAAAAAACAAGATAATGTTTCATATCAAAAGTGGTTTGAAACTGAATGGAATATTAGGATTTGCGTGTAAGCTATTATTTACAGAGATTTCAATATCAATGTAATTTTTTTTAAATAAAACTATAAGTAGGTATACTTTTAGTACTGCTGTTTTATTACGCATTTCAAAATGCGTTCCACGACGAATATGAAGCGCATGTTTGAACAATAATTTACCGGATATCTTTGCGAAACTTGTTTCTCGTAGATCACACGTTGTGCGTGATAGACACTAACCGGACTTGAATTCTGCCGCGAATATTCATAAACATATCCGGTAAATTATTATTCAAACATACAATTTATATACATTGTTGAACGCGTCTTGAATTGCATTATAAAGTGGCAATACTAAAAATGTATAATCCCATTTAAAAACATTCGATTATTATGAAATCTCTGTAAATAATAGCGTAAACGACAATCCTAAAATTCTATTAATTCAGTTCACTTGGTTTTTCAGTAGTCAGAAAAATAATAGCATGTATATGAACAAACTGGACAGTGGGCATACTGTATTTAAAATAGATGATAAGATAAACATGCCTACACGAATTTACTACTTCCATTTTGGCACCTGGTGCATATTGATATGATAGTACAATAGTACAAATACGATTTTTTCGGCGAAGACAATTCAGATCGAAATACAAGGTTGCAAGTGAACCAGCAGCCAACATGAAATTCACAACAATTTGGCTGTGCGCAGTCTTTTGCTTCGCCGCCTTCTTCTTGGGGTCTGCCCAGGTAAATTCTTTTTTATAAACCTTTATGTTTGTCCCCACGCAATCGAGTTTAAGAAAAAATGAAGATTGAGGGGTATTTAAAACAGAGAAAATAAAGAACAAAACTGGAACACTAATACGAAAATATTGATTAGTTTGAGATTACCTACGTACATATATTAATTCTAGGGAGAAAATATCCCGTATGTAGGCGATTGTACAAAATACAAGCACTGTGACGCTAGTGGTTGCTCCGTTTTATCCTGCGAGTCGGGAACAGAATTTAATCCAAACCTCGGGACTTGTGGCTACCCAATGGAAGATCCCCCCCCATATTGCAATCCCCAGAGGTCTATATAAAACGAAGAACATAGTCCTGGGAGCTTTCATTCAACGATTTGACGTTAAATGGGCAACACCAGATTTTTCGCGGGCACATGTACGAGCAATGAAGTGAAAGCGAATGGAGCTTCGTTTCTTTTGCAATCATTGCCAACGAAATGGAATAATTAAATAAAACTCATATTAAAAGTGCATAATGTTGTTCCATCACTCTCCTTACGTACGTTTGAACAATTCTCAAATATGATTATCACTCATACCTTATCTTCGAGGTATCGAGGTCGAGTAAATCACAGGTGATTAGAATAATACAGTTTTTATTACGCAATGGAATTTCGACTATTATTTCTATTTCCGAGATTTGTCGCTGAGAATAATTATTTCACTGGCAACCTTACCCACAATTTTCAGGAATTGTTTCTACATATAGTATGAGATTGGAAGTAATTGGTCATCTTTAGCGTTATATAATGTATGTCCGGTTCGGTCATATACACGCTACCTTTTTTCTAACTATTTCATATCAAAAGTGGTTTGAAACTGAATGGAATATTAGGATTTGCGTGTAAGCTATTATTTACAGAGATTTCAATATCAATGTAATTTTTTTTAAATAAAATTATAAGTAGGTATACTTTTAGTACTGCCGTTTTATTACGCATTTCAAAATGCGTTCCACCACAAATATGAAGCGCATGTTTGAACAATAATTTACCCGGCTGGTTTTCAGTATTGAGAACAACCCGATAGGGTGACCCAGCAATATTTTAAAAGTTGGATTTTATGCCAATTACATATTATGCATGTATCAGTCTTTAGAGGCAGATTTGAGTAACTACCTAGAAGATGGTTTTCAGTGGCGGATTTAAAAATAAGGCCCAGGTAGCAACCGTTCCGAGGGCCCCATTTTTCGGGAAAATGAAGAGGTAGTTTACTAAAAGTGTGTAATTGTACAGAAAAGTATAGAAAAAAATATAGTGTTTGGATAAAACCATAAGTTTCTTTTTTAAGACAGGCCCTATGAGGCCTTCTGAGCAGGGGCCCATCTTTCGGGAAAATAAAGCTGTAGTTTACTAAAAACGGGCACAGTGTAATAATACAGAAAAAATATGCTTTGGATATAATCATAATTTTTTTAAGGATGGGGCCCTGGGGGCCTCCTGTCCAGGGGCCTAGGTGGCAACTGTTTATCCGCCGCCCTGTTAAATCCGCCACAGATGGTTTTGTTGGTTCTCCCTGTGACACGGATCATTTAGAATTAATAAGTACCACGCAGATATACCTAAGCGATTTTACAATAATTTTGTATCTATAAAATTCATCGTGTTTATACCACGAACCTTTTCCTTCGAAATATAAAAGAATGATCGTTTGTACCTTTGGAAAAATCAAATATAGTAAGATTAAAAATTAATTTAATTGCGAAAAGTGGTGAAATATGTTATTTTGTTTAATTTCAAAAGATTGATTTAGGTATCTCATAAGTGTAACCGTGTAATGGTGGAACTATCTAAAGGGTAGATTAAGGGATATTAAGAATAATGGAAGATTGAGGGGTATTAAAAAAAAGAAGATTAAGAACCAACTCTTGAAACTAAAACGTAAACACATATTTAGTGATTAACCGGTTAACTGGCACATCGAAAAATTAAGTGAATCACAAAGTTACTCCATTTGATCATATATGATTCAGAATTGGCAGAATTGGTCAGATTTTTTTTGATCATATATGATACATTGACAGTTAATCGGTTAATTTGAGATACTTATACATAAATATGATGTTCTATTAATTCCAGGCAACAGTGCACCCATATGCACCTGATTGTTCGAAATTCTTGAATTGCGACAACGCGGCATGCTTCATTCAGTCTTGCAGCCCTGGAACAGAATTTAATTCAGTCAAGAACACGTGTGACTACCCTGTGAACCCTCACCCCGGTTGCGTGCGTCATTAGTAACACGGAGAACAGAGTCTTGGAAGCTTAAATCCAAGGACATGAGGTCAAATGGGCAATCCCAGTTTTTCCAACAAGGACTTTGCTTATTTTGCAACCATTGGCAATGAAATGGAATAATTAAATAAAGCGTTTGTTAAAAGTACACAATTGGCGTTTCATCAATATCCCTAATTGTACCCAGAGTTATGAACTTTTCTCCATTAGATCTCGCAAGCTTGAACATTATATACCTACATCTCGAATCCCGCGAATAAGATTGTCAAGATTATTCAGGTCCTACGCTTTTATTGAACATTTAACGTTTCATGCACTGACGACCTCTGCTTGCGTGTCAAGTAGATAACCGATAGTGTATTGAAAAATTTAATAAGCTCTTTCATGATCTGATCATCGGAAGTATGGTATCTCCGTCAACGGTTCAAATGCGATAATTTGATTACTATACTCACATGTGAACAAATACCGTATTCATCGCTTCAATCGACTGCCATTCTATAATAGTACTGTGTTTAGAATTCCAATAATCCGGCATGCTCGGGCTTTCGGCAGTGCCGGATTAATTATCAAATATGTCGAATTATTAGACTACATCTGTAATACGGTAAAAACGAAGAAAATAATTTGAGGAAAAATCATAATTAATATTGTAATGTAATTTATTTGTCAAGTGTTTGAGTTCGATGCATGCGACAGCGACTTCTTCATCCGCGCAAAATATGATTCGGAATAAAAAAATATTCGTAAGACACCGTCGCGGTCGGCGCTATGCGTGCTGGATTATCGAACTAGCCAATTTAATGAATGCCGAATTATCCGAATCTACTTTATATGATAAGATAAATACGCGTACAAGTATTTGTCACATCAATTTTGGCACAAGGTATATAGTGAACATCAGATATAGATGGCATATTACTATAAATACGAGTTTCTTCGGCGACGATAATTTAGTTCGAAGTACATACAAATTTGCAAGTGAACCAGCTGCCAACATGAAGTTCACCACGATCTTGCTGTGCGTAGTCTTTTGCTTTGTCGCCCTCTTCGCAGGGTCTGCACAGGTAAATTGCCAAGTTGCATATAGTTTTATATTACAAATTTTGCTACATTAGTGAAATAAACAATACCACTTTAAATATGAACAATAGTCAGTTGAAAATTCGTAGAGGCAAAATATTGCAACAGTAAAGATTAATGTTACGATTATTATTGATTTTCTCCTTACCATCTGCATGCTTACAATTAAAAGATTGAAGGGAAGATGAATGAAAGATTAGGGGAATATTAAAAGAAGAAGATTATGAAGCAACGCTTGGAGACTAAAACGAAAACACATATTCAATGATTAATTTGAGATACCTATCTATATATATATATGAGGTTTTATTAATTCCAGGGAGAAATTTCTGGATATCCAGGCGATTGTTCGCAATACACGCTTTGCGGCCCTTCTGGATGCGTTGTTATGAACTGCCCCCCGGGAACAGAATTTAATTCAAATATCGGAGCATGCGACTACCCTTTGCCAGTCCCCATTGATTGCAAACGTCGTCCTTAGTACCACGGAGAACAGAGTCCTGGGGGCTTTCCTCCAACGATTTGGCGTTAAATCAGCAACACCAGATTTTTCGAGAGCAACATGTACCAGCAAGGAACTGAGACCGAACCGAGCATTTGTTTACTTTGCAATCATTGTCAATTAAATGGAATAATTAAATAAAACTTTTGATAAAAGTAGACAATCGATGCTTCGTATCGTATGACGATTGGTTTTTGTCATCAAATCGGCCACATCGACAAACAACTTTTCCGTTTACATAATCACCGCTCGGCCTTAGTTGCTACAATTACAATAAATTTTGCGTGCACTTATGCGTTCGTGACAGCATATGTATCACGCTTATCTATTATTGTTTGTGTAAATACATCGCGGCGGTCGAAAACAAAACAATCGATGAAGCTAGATGAAGTTTTCGAGATATACCAAAAAAAAAACCCTGATCGGCAATTGGTTGGAGTTAGATTGGCTTAGAGTCCCACGTGAGGCCTCGCAGCCTTCTTACGAACATCGAGGGGTGGTTTCATGCAAACGGCCAAAAATAAAAGAAACCCTATTTCTTATTTTGAGGGCCTCTAAAACATATCTAAAGATCAAAGCAATCGGAGGCGGATACTTAAAAACCTATCCTTGTCAGCGAGGCACGGTCTTATCGGCGGGAATTTTTATGAGGGCTCTAACTGAAGACTGGCCCTGCAGTAGTGCTTTGTGTATTTGATATGCATCGGCTTTTATCACCGTTGTAATTCATTTCACGACCTCCAAACAGTAACCGAGTGTCATAAACATGCGTGGAAAGTAGAGGAAAAGGTGGAAAATAGAGGAAAAGTAGAGTGAAAAGGAGAACAACCACGACGTTTCATTATTTATATATCTCTCTTCCTCTCTCGTTCATTCTCATTCTTTCTTACTCGTATTTACACATATTTACAATAATAATGCTTCATTATTCGTCTCCTCTTGCTCGTTATCGGGTGCTTTCACTCTCGGCCGAAGGATACAAACAAGCGTCGCGGCTACAATGCATTGTTAAAATGCAATTATAGTGAGACTTTCCTGTATATTTAAAATAGGTGATATGATAAACATTTTTTTAAATGTTTAGCACTGCAATTTTTGCATAAGGTGCGTATTAGATATCAGATAGTATAATAGTATAAATACGAGTTTTCAGCGAAGGAAATTCAGTTCGAAATACAAATTTACAAGTAAACCAGCAACCAACATGAAATTCACCACGATCTTGCTGTGCGCAATCTTTTGCTTCGTCGCCCTTTTCGCAGGGTCTGTACAGGTAAATTGCTTTTTGTAAACCTTTATGCCTTTTATATATTAGTCATTAGTGGCAGATTTATGAATTTACCTAGAAGATTGTTCTGATGATTCAACCTATGACACGGATTATTTATAATTAATAAGTACCACGCAAACATAATCGATTTTACAATAATCTTGTGATATAAAATTGTAACTTTGCAAAAATCAAATATAGTAAGATTAAAAATGAATTCAATTGTGAAAAGTGTGAAATATGTTATTTTGTTTAATTTCCGCTGCCATCTGCATGCTTGTAATTAAACGACTGCTTTATCTCATGATTGTAATTGCTAATGCCGGAACGATCTAGTAAAGGGAAGATTAAGGGGTATTACACAAAAAGGAGATTAAGAACCAACACTAGAAAGTAAAACGAAAACACATATTTAGTGATTAATTTCAGATACCTATCTCTATATATGATGTTCTATTAATTCCAGGCTTATCTTCGCCCAGATGCAGACGATTGTTCGAAATTCCTGAATTGTGACGCTAATAATAAATGCTTCGTTCAGTCTTGCGGCGCGGGGACAGAATTTAACGAACCTGAGGGAACTTGTGACTATCCTGTGAACCCTCACCCTTGGTGCAAACGTCTTTAGTAACGCGGAGAACCGAGTGTTGGATGCTTAAATCCAAGGACTTGACGTTAAAGCATGCATCAGCAAGGAACAGAATACGAATCGAGCCTTTGTTTATTTTGCAACCACTGCCAATCTAATGGAATAATGAAATAAAACTTATATTAAAAGTAGACCATCGATGCTACGTATTATTACACCCTAAACCTTCAAATCGTAACCGCGTGTGCAATGTTTCCTGCCCCTATCCTCAATTCCTAGCTCAAAAGTTATGTAGTTTGTACGTTCGTAGTTACTTATGTACATAGTATCATAAATATAGTATTTTTACGTACTACATCTTCTTCTAACAGTGCATAGTACACTAGACAAAAATACAGTACAATACTATTGTATATCATAGTACGATTGGCAACCCCAGCCTCACACACACACGTAATATTTTACAGTTCACACTTCACACACCCACAAGTCACACTTCACGTATCTGGCAAGTGTAACATAGTTGGGTACCTTAGTTGAACAAGGAAACCGAATTCAAATAATTATTGTTTTATATGCATTACCTATCTTCATCTGTCTCATCCTTATTACACCTGTGATCCTTCCAATAAGCATTTCACGCATTTAACGTTTTCTATTGATAAATTAGCCAAACTGCTAAACTCGTTTTATGGGTTGTACCCTTCCGGAGATCATCTTTGGCAACTGCTAATTTAGCTAGCGGTAAAGTCGCAGTTCGTCCATAAATCCCCAATTAGATGAAAATGTTTGAAAAACACCATCCATGTTGTTTTACCACCCTTAAAACGTTCATCCCTCACAAGGGAAGATCCCAAACACGAAAATTCCTAAAATTATGAAACCAAAAACTAAAAAATAATCATTTTTCCTACTACAATTTCGATGGTGATATACTACGCACGCCTGCAAAGTTTCGAGACAATTTGGTAATTGGAAGTGGGTTAAAATTGAGTTTCTAGATTTGAACCTTACAAACAAAAACAATCAGTTTAATAACGCAGAGTTGCAAATATTTGCAGCTGTAACTTGTCAATATGTATTCTATAAAGTAAATGAAACAAAACCCCACAAAAATTTCTAGGTTCCACGAGGTTCGCGGATATCTATTGAAAAAATCCACCATTTCTATGATCATATTTTAATTCGGTTCGTTGGAAATTAAAATATTCATGGCTGAAACTTTATTTACTATAGTTGATCACAGTTTTGCTTTTTTATTAAAATAATAATAATGGTTTGCTTTGTTTGTATTTAATTATGTAAGTCGTGATTCTTAGAGTAATCACAATCTGTACGTTTGCAATCCATTTCGTAAAATACTAACAATTTTAATTGCGATACAACGGAGCACTACTGATTTATTGCTGATTCTGATGCATTCTAATAAACTGTTACTAAGGCCCCGGCGCGAAGCCGCGTGGATGATCGTCACTTTTATAAAATACATACGAATTTGCATACCATATCGTCGGTGATAATGCAAAACCGCATATGAGCAGTTTGTAAATACCGCGGATCTGCAAAAGTAGCAAAATTGAGATTTCGCGTTCACGGTTGCCAAAGCGCTGTTTCGCTTTTTTTAAAAGTCACACCATTGATGTTAGTATTTATTACAATGAATGCTAAAACTGTCCCAAAAAAGTTCAGTCAAAGAAATCCCTTAAAATGGCTAAAATATTAAGTTTTCTTTTTCTCCTGCAAAATCGGTAAAATGCAGATGCGCAGTATTTACAAACTGCTCATACGCGGTTTCGCACTATCATTCTGATATCTCTGACTCAGTAGCTTGTGGTATGACAAGGATTCATTCATTTTGGATGTATCATGATTTTGGACTTTTGACCCGCTAGGTCATCAATAAGACGGACAACTATGCATCGACTGAACCACATCCGATGCTCTATGCACGCTGCTATGGCTCGAAGGAAGTGTACTGGCACAATCCAGAGGCGACCTTTTCCGTGTAGCCAATCAGATAACCGATAGCCGTGTACATCCGGTGGAATCTGATAAATGTTGTCATTTGCTCAATAACGGAAACGCGGACTTTTTGTTTGGCAATTTGATCGTGATAATTGGATTACCGTTTTAATATTCAATAAAGTGTAGAGAGATATATTACCTATACATCGAACCCATTGCACGTGGACAGGATGTGATCCTTATTGATAAAGTATCTCTGTTTGCTCATTTTCACCAGCAAGAAAATGATAAGGTCCCTATATATTGAAAATCAGATTGTGTGATAGTATAAATACGATTGTTTCAACGAATAGGTATCCAGTTGTAAATACGAATTTGCGGAGAGAACCAGCAACCAACATGAAATTCTCCGCGATCCTGTTGTGCGCAGTCTTTTGCTTCGCCGCTCTCTTCTTGGGGTCAGCACAGGTAAATTGCTTTCTGCAAACCATTATGCTTATCCGAGCGCAATTCGAGTTTTCTGTAGTTTTATGTAACCAATTTTGCTCGGATAATAAAATAAACGATTTCGCTTTAAATATGAACTATCGCGAAGTAAAAATTAGTAAAATCGAAATATTGCAAAAGTACCTACAAATTCATGTTACAATTATTAATTTTAGATGTAACTAAATTTGATAGCGGATGTCACCTTAGTAACTGTGTAATGCATTGGCCCTATTTAAATTAAATTTCATTTTACCGTACATGTATCTAAGTACCATGTAAATAAATAAGGGATGTTAAGAAATTAAACTGTGTACGTATATTATTTTTCAGTCAGTAATCGTGAAATATAAGCAGTACCCTCCAGATTGTTCAAAGTACTACGCTTGCGAATACAGTGATTGTACAATTGAATCATGCGAGCATGGAAAAGAATTCAATTCAGACTTATATGGTTGTTTTTATCCAAGCCTGATGCCTAGAGGCTGCAAGCGTGTGCATAAATAGGTGGAAATAATGCCTCTGTATCTTTATGAAGCAAATCGACGTGTACGTACTCTTGTTACGTTTTTCAATTGAGAAGAGTGGTGACTGGTGATGCTCTATTATCTCTATTCAGTTTATGGACATATTTGATAGAATAAAGTAATCAAATAATTCTTGTTTTTTACTCGTTATACTCATCTGTCCCGTCCTTATTACACCTGTGATCCTCCGAATAAGAACCTTACGCATCTAACGTTTCCCGCAGGCAAACTAGCTAAAAAGCTAAACTCGTTTAATGGGTTCATCGTCACACATTTTGTGATATAACCCAACAAAAAATAACAGTATCAACTAACAACTTTTTAAAAGTAAAGCATAATAGTTGTCGTTGATACAAACTAACGCCTTATATCTATAGATTGTTATTGCAAAATTTTAAATAGGTTTATATGAAAAACGGGATTTTCAGCCCCACCTTACCCTACAACCTGTAGAATCTGATGAATATATGGTCGTTTGCTCAATAACGGAAGCGCGAACTTTATGTTTGGTAATTTGATCGTGATAACTGTATTACCGTTTTAATCTTCAATAAAGTGCAGAGAGATATATTACCTATACATCGAACCCATTGTACGTGGACAGGATGAGAACCTTATTAATAATTTCATTATTTTTATAGTATCGCTGTTTGCTCATTTCTACCGGCAAGAAAATGCAAATGATAAGTGATATGGGCTCTGTTTGCTGTTGCTTGCCAACACTTTTTTATTATCGTTTCTTTAAACTGTAGAAATATTTTAAGATGGCGAAAGCGGATGTTCTGTAACACTTTTCGAGCTACTATTTTACTAGGATTTGTAATATATTAGAGGGCGCTGTACTTATACGGTTTTGCTGCAAGACTTATCCATTTCAAGGTGGAGTTTTGTTCGACCGTCTTGAATATAATTATTTGCAACAAAACTCCTCTTTCGGAAATCGTAGGCTCAGAGGTAGGAAAATTTGCCTTAGAAAATGTAACGGGACTTCCGGTACCTATTCGCCGGGCTTGAGTCTGTAAGGTAACCGTCTGCATGGTGTCCGGAAGGGATTGCTAGCGGGCCACTCTTTACTGCAAGTTTTATGCCTGTGGACATTTTCCTACGGGCTGTAAAGTAATTGCAAACATCTGACTAATAAGTTGCAGGAAAGTCTTTAGGCTTAATCCACAATTGCTGCAACCCAGAGGTGGGCGCAATCAATATTATATATATTCAATGCCAGCTAAGATAAGTACACGTAAAAGTATATATTCTTAAAGAGATAAGGTACCTATATATTGAAAATCAGATTGTATGATAGTATAAATATGATTTTTCCAACGAAGAAAATATTCAGTTCGAAATACGAATTTGCGGATAGAACCAGCAACCAACATGAAGTTCTTCGCGATCCTGCTGTGCGCAGTATTTTGCTTCACCGCTCTCTTGTTGGACTCAGCACAGGTAAATTGCTTTCTGTAAACCTTTATTATGCTTATCCGAGCGCAATTTTCTGCATTTTATGTCACCAATTTTGCTCGAATAATAAAATAAACGATTTCACTTTAAATTTGAACTATCGCGAAGTAAAAACTAGTACCTAAAACCAAAATATTGCAATAGTACATACAAACTAATGTTACAATTATTAATTTTGGATGTAACTAGATTTGACAGCGGATGTCACATTAATATCTGTGTAGTGCATTGGCCCTATTTAACCCTCGGTTATCACACTGGGTCAAATTGACCCTGTCTTTTTTTAAGCAAAAAACCTTTTTGTCGAAACTCTTATTGCTTCAAATTTTTTTTTATGCATGATGACACTTTAAATGTCAACTTTCAACGATGGGCATATATATTCTATAATGTTCAAACATTATCTCAGAATTTTTTAGACTTAATTTAACAAATAGTTAATAAATAACAGCTGATTGAAAATTGACAGAGTCAAATTGACCCAAGGTGACAACGACGTTCGAAAAAGTAGGTGTGACAACCGAGGGTTAAATTAAATTTCATTTTACCGCACATGTATCTACCATGTAAATAAATAAGGGATGTTAAAAAATTAAAGTGTATACGTATATTATTTTTCAGTCAGCATACGTAAAATATAAGATCTACCCACCAAATTGTTCAAAGTACTACAGATGCGTAGACAGTAAATGTACATTTAAATCATGCTACGGTAGATTTGAATTCAACCCAGACATTAAGCAGTGCTCTCGTCCAAAGCTGTTCCGTCGAGACTGCGTGCGTGCACATCGACCGTGGATGGGTGGGAAATAAGGCCTTTGTATCTTTATCAAGCAAATCAACGTATACCCTTGTTACGTTTTTCGATCAAGAAGAGTGGTGATGCTGTATTATCTCTATTCAGTTTATGGACATATTTGATGGAATAAAGTAATCAAATAATTTTTGTTTTTTAGTCGTTATACTCATCTGTCCCGTCCTTATTACACTTGTGATCCTCCAAATAAGAACCTTACGCATCTAACGTTTCCCGTAGGCAAACTAGCTAAAAAGCTAATCTCGTTTAATGGGTTCATCGTCACACATTTTGTGATATAACTCGACAAAAAATAACAGTAAAAGTTTGTAAAAGTAAAGCACAATAGTTGTCGTCGATACAAAATAACGCCGTATATCTCTAGATTGTTATTGCTAAATTTTACATAGATTTATATGAAAAACGGGACTTTCAGTCCCACCTTACCCTACATCCCGTGGAATGTGATGAATATGGTCGTTTGCTCAATAACGGAAGTTTGGTAATTTGACCGTGATAACTATCTTACCGTTTTAATCTTCAATAAAGTGCAGAGATATATATATATCAAGCTCATTGCATGAGCCAGGATGAGATCTTGGTTGTTGATTTCAGTATTTTTATTCTGTTGCTGGTTGCTCGTTTCCACCTGCAAGAAATAGAAAGTGATTAGTGATGCAGGCTGTTTGTTGTTGGGTGCCATTAATTTTTAATCATCACTTCTTTATGCTGCAGAAATATTTGAACGGGCGAAAGCGAATGTTTAATTAATACGAGCGTGAATGTAATATATCAAATATATTTCATTAAACATAAGACGTGGAGACCTTCCTCGATGGCAACTAGCATGTTCAAAAGACCGTATGTACTGCGACGCTGCCGTGAGGTCTGGCTTTCCTCAACTTTCCCCCGTGGCAGAGACGGGCAAAATTTTTATTTAAATAAACATTTCAAATAATGAATAAAAGTTACAAAAATTATATGTCATCTGTCGAATAAATTAAGTTAACCCGGGTGAAATTCTAGTCGAATAAAAGAGTTAACTTTATTCGTTAAATAATCTGAAGTTAAAGTAACTATTATTTGATCCGTTATTTAAACAATTTTTTATTTAGTCGATGCCCAACTCCGCCCCGTGGACGTGTTGGATTCTGTAGCAGGGATTCGAGTACAACACGTTAAATATGTACTTCCAAGTTTCACGAGAGGTTTTTATTTTAAAAGTTCCATCCACCGAGTTTGGCAGAGGTTCCGCTCTTAACTGTTAGAATAGTCTGCGCGTCTTAGGATTTTGGAATGCGATTATATGAGGCAGTCAGAGCAACAACGGACCAACCCACATTAAAAAAAAATTTTATATGGTTTACTTTATATGGTTAGTAGAGCCTATTCGAATACGTTATTGTTATTAATTCAATTTCGAAAAAAATGTGGGTTAGTCCGTTGTTGCGCTGACTGCCTCAATTATATACAGGGGTGGTGTAAGAAGGGATAAGAGTGACGTGGATGAAACTACATCATTACTTCAGTTTAATAACATTTAATCTTCCAATCTTTCTTACCGTTTGGACAATAATTTTTCCCATTTTCGAGCACTAGTTCCCTTATTGCATCCGACCCTTCAATTGTTCGTGTATTTTTCAAACTAAAGTGTCTTCCCGAAGTCTGTTGAAATGAGACTGACGATAACTACTTCATACTTGACCACTTTTAGGACCGGTACATATATGTATATAGAGATATTTACACGTGGCCTCAATATTTTGAGGGAAACGGACCTTGACGTTACTTTCATTGGGAGATAAGCTAAGTACGCGTACAAGTATTCTTAAAGAGATAAGTATTGAAATCAGATAGCATGATAGTATAAATACGATTTTTTTTCGGCTAAAATAATTCAGTTCGAAATACGGATTTGGAAAGAGAACCCAGCAATCAATATGAAATTCTCCGCGATCCTGTTGTGCGGAGTCTTTTGCTTCGCCGCCCTCTTCTTGGGGTCAGCACAGGTAAATTGCCTTTACAAACGTTTATGCTTATCCGAACGCAACCGAGTTTTCTCTAGTTTTTTCTTTTTATTGCGACTAAATGGTTACATGCTTCTTCTAAGATTATTAGTGACCTCGGCAAAATAGTCAGTGGGATACAGACGTATCTAAAGTAGGTAGTGAAGTCAAATTTCCTTTATGAAGGGTAGTGAATTTGGTAAATTGTGTTGTGCTCTTTTCCTAGTGCGATTAGAACAGGTGGTTAAGATATGTCATGTAACTGATAGAGTTTCGTATGTCACAAGAATCAGGTATGAGTGTGTCGAGTTCGTATGGCCAATTATTACACGTGTCAATATAACTTGGTCTTATCTGTACGGAAACTTTCTATAGCTTCAGGATTCAAATTTCTCCCAGTTAATAAAATAAACGATTTCACTTTAAATATGAACTATCGCCAATTGGAAATTAGTAAATGCAAAATGTTGCGAAAGTAAAAATTAATGTTACAATTATTGAGTTTAGATGTACCTAGGTTCGATGGTGGTTGTCACCTTAGTGACTGTGTATTGCAGTGGTCGGCAAACTCGTTAGTCAATAGAGCCAAATATCAACAGTACAACGATTGAGATTTCGTTTGAGAGCCAAATTTCTTAAACTTAAACTATATACGCAGGTACACTGTTTATTAACTTAATAAACTTTAATTAAAGTTTTAAGTGTTAATTAAACTATAGGTACACTGAATAAAACCTGATATCATACTTAATAATGATCTTATTTATTGATAAAAATTAAATTGTGGCAGAGCCGCATTCAAGGGGCCAAAGAGCCGCGGTTTGCCGACCACAGGTGTAGTGCATTGACCTCGTTTAAAATAAATTCCTTTTTACCGTAGCTGTATCTACCATGTAAATGAATAAGGGATGTTAAGAAATTAAAATGCACGTGTTTTATGTTTTAGTCCACAGTGGTAGACTTTAAGAACTACCCCGAAGATTGTGCAAAGTACTACAGATGCGTAGACGGGGTCTGTGAAGTTAGATCATGCCTCCAGGGACTGGAATTCAATCCAATCCTTCAGGCTTGCGACTATAAGAAACCGACACCCCGGAAAGACTGCAAGCGTAAATAGGTGGAAATAATGCCTCTGTATCTTTATGAAACAAACCGACGTGTACCCTTGTTATACGTTCTTCCACTGAGAAGTGTGAGGATGCAATCTTTATTTATGGAAACATTTGAGAGAATAAAGTAATTAAATAATTCTTGTTTTATACTCGTTATGTTCATTTGTCTCGTCCTTATTAAACCTACAACCCTTCCAATAAGAATCTCACGCGTGTAACGTATTCTGCAGACAAACTAGCCGAAAAGCAAAACTCGATTAATGGGTCCTACCCTTGTTATTTCTGAGATCAACATTGGCAATTATTAATTTAGCTAGCGGTAGTCCTACACGTCGACTGAACGAATTGGCAAGACAGAAAATGTTCCGGCTTCTATAGGAAAATACTACGATCTTTATTACTGAACACATTCGCGCCATGAATTTATAGGCTTCTTCAGGCGAGACACTGGGTGGTCTGCGACTAGTATAAAAGACGAATCAATATCATGCAATTTAGTTGTACTGCACCATCTGTTTCAAAGGTTAAATAATCTATTACGTGCAAAGAGCGTTTGCAACCTGACTATCTGCCGAGCCAGGAAGATCATCACTGCGATCGTCGCTCGCCGAAGAAGCACAATTTCCCGTGATCGTGTTTGAAGAACGACACCCCTCCCCACCCGAAGATCCTCCACGCGCCAGCATCGCCAGAATGTATCACGATGAGAAATAAAGCCTCGCCAAACACGCGTGAAAGCAGCACTGCACATGACTAAGTATGTTTGCATTGTTTCGGTCGCCAGCGGTGTTTGCAGCCGCCTGGTCGGCCCCTTTAGAGGCAACGGTGGTGTCTGATTGTTGCCAACGAGGGCCAATTTGCTCCCGCGGGAGTCAATTGGCAAACAGTTCTGTGTGCACTCGCACGATTACCACGTTGACAAAAGCACGCGTCTCTGTGACCGTCCGTCTTCCTCTTTCGGTACCCTCAACAAGCTCGCCCTCTCCTTTCGTTCCCCTACAAGCCTCTGCTTGTCTTCTTTCCTCCGGCCTCGCCGATTCGTCGGCCAGCCTGCTCGCCCGCACCGAAGATTCTTCGCCAACATTGATCTCGGGCCGACCCTCGACCTCCAGCTACTGATAACCCTTTCCTTTCTTCGAACCGCTGCGTGTTTTCCCGCGAGAACGCCAGCTATCTGCTGTTTCTGGGTAAGTACGCGAACTGGATGCCGGTTTTATAGGGAAAAGGGGATCAGTACCACGCGATGCTCGGTGTATTGTGCAGGCGTCGAGGATGATGCCGCAGACCCACCGTTTCATCGTCGTTCTCGCTGCTCTCTGTGCCGTCGGTTTCGCCCACGCGGTACGTCCTTCCTTCGTTCTTTGCTGCCCCATCCCTGGCCGCTGCTGGTGACACACTACCCTGCGTGCTTTCGATGCTGTGCCCATCGACCACCCTGTTCCACGTATACGAATGGATCTTCTATCGATTTTTGCGGAGCAAATTTCTTTGAAGCAATTGCTTCGCGTTCGTCATCGTGGGTGGTTGAGTGTTTTCAGGGCGAGACTGGTTTGTTTGAAATGTTGATCGGTTGTACGAACCAAGGAATCGATAAGAGTGGCAAGACTACCATTCCGTTTCTTTTATGGAGAAACTGTTTTGTTCGAATTGGGAGTAACAGAAGTTCGGTTCCATTTCGCAAGTGTTGTTGAACTACGCGTTTCATAGACTTCGTTGCACTCTTCGGCCGTAGAGTGTTATCATCGTTAGATGTACAGGGTGAATCATTAACGGTGTTTGAAAATTTGCGAGGGTAAAGTACAGTTGGAATTGAGAGGCGGTTGGAATAAAGAAGGCCAGAATCATTTATCTTTGGGATTAAATGAGGCTTTGAGAGAAGAAACGGACTAAATCACATACAAAAAATTAATTTTTTCCATTTTTTATGATTAGTAAAGTCCGTTGATATGCATTATTGCTACTAACTCTATTTCGCAAAAAATGTGGGTTAGTCCATTTTTGTTCACAACGCCTCAAATAGCTAAGTTATTTAAGTGATCTAAGTGATCGAAGCAACCGCAGAGGCGTCAGTATGTTGTTATAACTGGCCATTGCTGACGTTGACACCAATTCAGATCATTTATAATTGTATTGCGTGCATCGATGCGTATATATCAGTAACTTTTGAAAACTTTAAAATTATTTAATGAAATTCGATAGGGTTAGGGATGTAGAAGTCTCGGACCCATGTTTAACCCTTCGTTGACTCTCTGGGTGTGAGCCACCCATAAGCTGATTTTGACTCTCTGAACCTTTTATATGCAAAATAAATAACTTTTTCTCAAAGTCGACTTACAAACTACTTTTTCTCCCAAAATATTATATCCGAACATCAACTCTGTAGATTTTTAGCTTTTATTATTGACATTTGTAAAAGTTACAATTTTTTAAAGATTTTCTTCGTTTCTTCTCGACATGTGGTAATCTAGAATTATTTTACAAAAACTGTGATGAAATTTCAATAAATAAAGTATTGGAATACATTTTAGAGGCTTTGAAATTGATCCATGATTTTTTTCATAATAATTGGATTCTTTGGATGAAAATGGCACTCGTTCAAAAATTGCTCTGGGTGTGAGCCACCCAGGTATGTCAAAGTTGATTGAAAAAAGAGGTGTGTCAACGAAGGGTTAACAGGATTTAATATTTCGAGACGTATAACACACCTGAATCAAGAAATATCAAATATTATTATTGAATCACCCTGTATAATTACCAAGACTGGAAGCGAATAAATATGTATGATTTAGCACGTGGTGCTTTGTAATTATGGTCTACAGGCCTGGATTATAAATATTGAATAATTGCACGTTATCTTCTGTTCTTTGGCTGGCTTAAACATATATACATATTAGTCCAGGAAATATGGTGTCATTACTACGCATTGGCAAGACAAGTATCGATAACGTGGAAGGGTAAACGAAAAGAAATGTGGCTTCCAAGTATTGACACAGAAAAGTTATGTAATGTTGGAGTTCACACTTGATAAATAAACGTTTCAAGCGTTAATAACGTAATTTCAATGTAATTTACATTTACGCAACTTTATTCATCACTTTATCCATTGCTTTATATTTTAATAATTTATTGGAATGATTATAGTAATAATCGTCCTTAAATTTTTACAAATACACTCCTGGGAAAAATTAAAGGAACACTATAATTTCCCGAAAATTTTGGTAATTTTCAAATGGCTATATCTCTGCGAAAAATGGTCGCAAAAAATATTTGAAAAAAGCATTTTAACGCTTGAAGACTCTAGTTTTTGAAACCATCACTCAATTTTTTTCTTCGTCCATTATGATACTGTTTTATCAAGATGAAGCGGAGGAAACAAAGTTTCAGAAATTTTTGCCAAGTTTGGACGTATGCACGGGCCAAAAAATTTTTTTTTCAGATAAATCCAATGGAGGGCTCTTATAGAGCAAACATTTCTCTGTAATTTCGTTTTTTTTTTGCTATGTTTTATGATTTTTATTGACCGAGTTATTCGCCATCAAAGCAAAAAAGGAACTTTTGACTTTGAACACCTATAACTTGCGAACGCATGATCGTAGAACATTGTTCATGAGTGTTTTGGAAAGCTAAGACAGTTTCCTTTGAGAACCTTTAGTTGCTAAATCAATGCGATTTTTTTAACCGCATTAAATTCATTTTAAAATGATCCCAAAAATTGCATATTTACCATTTTCTAGAAACCATGATGCCACTTCAAGGAAAATCATGGAATCATTCAAGTTTTTTCTGAGGTGAAACTACCCCTTAAACACTGTGCAACAGGTCGGACCAAACAGATTTTTTTTTCCGTATGTCCTTGATCATCAAACATGCGATATGGTCTGAAAAATTGGAGGATCACCTGTTTCACGTTATGTTTCTCTGTAAAACCCTTTCTTTTGATCTCGCGGCTTTTGAATGATTGTTGCGCGTTTTTCTTGTTAGTTCAATGTCATTTTAGTAAAAAGAAAAGATTTCAAAATTTTAAGAAAAACATTTTTAATCAAACTCCTCGCAATGACAAAAACTGTACTTCGATAACTGGCATTAGCATCACACAAACCGATAAAAATGTTTTTCTAAATTTTTTAAATCTTTTTTTGGTTTCTATGGTTTCTAGAAAATGGTAAATATGCAATTTTTGGGATCATTTTAAAATTAATTTAATACGGTTAAAAAAAATCGCATTGATTTGACAACTAAAGGTTCTGAAAGGAAACTGTCTTAGCTTTCCAAAACACTCATGAACAATCTTCTACGATCATGCGTTCGCAAGTTATAGGTGTTCAAAGTGAAAAGTTCCTTTTTTGCTTTGATGGCGGATAACTCGGTCAATAAAAATCATAAAACATAGCAAAAAAAACGAAATTACAGAGAAATGTTTGCTCTATAAGAGTTCTCCATTGGATTTATCTTATAAAAAAATTTTTGTCCCCTGCATACGTCCAAACTTGGCAAAAATTTCTGAAACATTGTTTCCTGCGCTTCATCTTGATAAAACAGTATCATAATGGACGAAGAAAAAAAATTGAGTGATGGTTTCAAAAACTAGAGTCTTCAAGCGTTAAAATCCTTTTTTCAAATATTTTTTGCGACCATTTTGCGCGAAGATATAGCCATTTGAAAATAACCAAAATTTTCGGGAAATTATAGTGTTCCTTTAATTTTTTCCAGGAGTTTATAAATCTTTGTTATGTCACAATAAATAACAGAACAGTTTTACTCTTTTATCAAGCTGTTGACATTACTGTCGCATCTGTTTTCCAATTTCACAATATTTCGCGGAAACTGTAGAGAAAACAACTTAAAGAACCTTTGCACCCTAAGCAGTGCAAAAAGTAGCTTCATTAGAACATCAATCCCTGATAAATAATATAAACACATTCGATCCCACCATTACGCGGTACTTGACAATTTACATATTTATCATTTGCGCTTATCACGTAGATCTACGACCCCAGAGAAGCGACCACAAAGCCACCGCAACGACGAGAACAAGTACTTCCTTGGTACTTGTCAGGTAAAGAGTACGTCGGCACGAGCGAGGACCCATCGCGTTCTCCAAAATGGCGGACAGATCCAGACGATCCCAGCCCCAGGAAACCGTTCGTCGTTAATGCTGAAACGAAGGCATGGAGTGGATGGAGGAAAGGTCCCGGAAGCGAGATCGAGCAAAGGACAGAAATCGCGGATGATCGCCAGACTTCGACCAACGTCGATCAGAGCCGTGATTATTCTTTGGAGTATAGTCAATTCGATCAGCAGGAGAATCCAAGATTTCCATCTGGTTCTCGAAATCTGGAACAGGTACAAGATCGCGATTACGCGGGAGACAAAGGGAAGAGGGATAAAATTCTCGGAGGGAAGGATTCTCAGACGAAGGCGGACAGTGATGAATATGTTTATGAAGGAATATCTGCTGATAGCACGGTATTTGTTTTCCATTTTCTATAAGCTTCTAAGAATATCAGGCGATATCATTTTATACTTAAAACTGAATTATACCACTCGAATGTGAAGAAAACATTCCTGATCGATAGTAAATAACGATCGATATCTGCATATATTGACAGTGATTGATCAGTTGAAACACGCGTTAGGTATAGTAACCAGAACTTATATGGCGCAAATAAATTTATAAATGATTGAAGAGTCTTTATAAAAAATACTGTAAGGCTAAAAATAAAATTCTATACTATAGTATTACCATTGGCACGTAGATCATTTTCCGATAAAAATGGTTCCTTTTTTTATTTTGGCACTTACAGTATTTTCAACAAGGACTCTTCAATTCATCGAACAAGACTATGGAGAAATTTTCTCGAAGTGACATCTCTATCTTTCAAAATCATTGCTTATATCTTTTTATGAGTAACTAACATGGGATTAACACAGAGCAATTCGCAACTTAATAATAATTATTTATTAAAAATAATTATTTGGAAGACACTTACAATTTCTGTCTTGCAGAAGTTGTGTTACGAGATACTTATGACCACTTTATTATCTTTCCAGAAACCCCACAGGGAGAAGATTCTTGTTCCAGGTAAATCGAAATCTACTGTCGCTCGATATGACAAGGTATCGGGTGTCCAGTGTCCAGATCCCGATTCCACTGGCCAATTCGTCTACGCCCCCGATTGCAAATTCTTCGTCAACTGCTGGAAGGGCAGAGCCTTCGTTCAACCATGCGCACCGGGCACGCTGTTCAACCCTGACACCTTGGAGTGCGATTTCCCGCACAAGGTCAAGTGTTACGGGGGCGAGGTTGCTGACTTTCCATCCAACGATTATTTGGATCCGTCGGGAAGGCGGGAGCCACTGTTACCTGGCTCGCACAGTCGCTTGGAAAGCGAAAGATTACAAGTTAGTTTAAAAATATTGCACTTGAACAGTGGTAGTTGTATATTCGTGAAAGTTAAAGCTTCGGTGCGAGAATCGTCGAAATACTGTGTCAAGATTTCACTACTTCGAAGGTGGAAAATTTAAGTATCGTTCGAAAGAACTTTTGGGTATAAACGATCTTGTCAGTATCTTATCAATTTTACTCATAGGAGCCACGATGCCCACCCCAAGTGACAGGTTTACTGGCGCATCCCTCGGATTGCACGAAATTTCTACAGTGCGCAAATGGCGGGACATTTATTATGGATTGTGGTCCTGGGACGGTGTTCAACCCTGCTATCAGCGTTTGTGATTGGCCGTACAACGTGAGAGGCTGTGAAGGTAATACGTGATACAGAAGTTAGCGAAATAAAAGTAATCCATTCACTAGGGTAGATGTCCCTATTACTGTCACCTTATTTATTTTGTTTTATAAAAATGTAACGTATAAAGCAGAGTGTACAACAATAATATTAATAATAATAAGAACACTCACAATTTAATACTAATATTATTATTGTACACTATTCTTTATATGTTACATTTTTATTAAGCAAAATAAATAAAGTGGCAGTAATAGGGACATCTACCCTATTGGGATTAGAAATCTTGTACTCATAAGAAACAGTGTCTTCGAGGACTCACTGTCACAGTTATTTCAAGCATCGTACACATCAGCACTGACACACTACTTTAACCGCATTAATAAATTCTGTCCACCAGACGCACGGAAATCTAAAGATGAGACTACAACACCATTAGTACCCCCCGATTACGAGACCTACGATCATAGGAAATTAGAATACAGCGATCACCAGCCAGCAAAAAAGGTCGCATGCCCTGAAGCTCACACTGGGCTATTACCGCACCCAGACACATGTAAGAAGTTCCTCCAGTGCGCAAACGGGGTTACCTATATCATGGACTGCGGCCCAGGGACAGCTTTCAATCCTGCTACATCCATCTGTGACTGGCCCCACAAAGTTCCCGGCTGCAACGGGGGTAATCAACAACTGAATAACTAAAGTATCGATAGAACACAGTTCTAGCATATTTATAATCCTCCTCGTAGATAAACCGACGGTCACGCAGCCTCCAAGTGGCCCCGCGACTACGAGCAGACCGTGGTCATCAGGTGGATCCCCTAAACCCAGAACGTGGCAGCACAACCATCGATACAATCAAACGTGGCATGATTATCACACCCCCGGGCAGGCTAGTCGCCCCGTGATGACGACCACTCCCCCAGGGACAGACTGGGACTCGCTGAGACCAACATGGCGACCTAACTGGATGCCTAACACTTGGACCACTGAACAGCCAGTGACGGACAGGGATCCATCGAGACCAGCGTGGAAACCGAGCTGGAGGCCCAGCGCTTGGACAACTGCCGCGCCACCCCATCCTCAGGGTCGATACGGTCACAACCACCACTGGGATCAAGCGGGAAGTTCGAGTTACCCTAACACCCAGTGGCCACACAATCACGGAACGAACTATCAGAGCTCCAGTTACAATAACAGATACCATCATCACCGTGATGGATCGACATACAATTCTGACGGAAACCCTGAGACCCAGCAATACGTTCCTCCATACGGCCAGGCTGATACTCAAAGACCCACTCAGGGAGTTCCTTATGGAAACTGGCAACCTGGTCGAGGGTACCTGCATCATCATCACCATCATGAATTCCATGGCAGGCCTCAATTCACCCCTCAGTACGATGATTCTGACCAGCAGACTCAGCAGACTGTTTTCGAGGGGACAGAAAGTGGAAGAGGTGCTGGCAGATTCGATTCCTCCTCGAATGGAAATGTTGGGAACAGTGAAGGGAATTGGCAGAACAATAGACGAACAGGGCAAGAATACATCCCTAACAGGCAAGAACATGGCAGAAATTATCCTAGATTCCCTGAGTTGCCTGGGAACGAAGGAACCACTTCCAACGAACGGGTGAAAAATAGGACGACTTGGAGCGTACCTGTGGGGAACGAGGGCAGAGAAATCCCTACCAGCTGGAGTCAGCAAGGTCCAGGAGAGACAGCAAGTCAGCCACAGGAGAGACAGTGGAATCAAGGTGACTTTCTTTATTTCTTTATCGTGTGATCCTCGGGTTCATCGATCAGTAACTGTTTCAAGCGGTTCACTTTATTTGTATCTCACGTTGATGAAATAGAACGTTAGGTTTTAATGCGTACTTTTACTGATCGATTTACTGTAGATTTAATATTGTACTTCCTGTTGAGAAGTTCGTCCCTTTGCTTGTTTGAAATGCCTGCTTCTGGAATTGAGTAGGTGGATTCTATGATATGCGCACAAGGCATGTTTGGGTGGAACGATGAATAGCGCATGAATGTTTTTCTTTCATTTTTACTTCTTAAACTGCAATGATGTTTCTATGGATTTGCATTGAAACTTAAGTTTACAACTAACCGATTAAACTTTATATCGTTCGAAATCAAATTCGAGGGGATTCTCCAGGAACGAAGGTAAGTTTGATTAACAGACACAACGAAGGAATAATTAGAAAACACTTTCCACGTGGGAGAATGCTAATCGACTTTAGATTTGCAACAAAGACACACTAAGGAGTTGCGAGAAGGTAATACATCATTTCGTAATTACTTTATATTTTATCATGTATCACGCGATGGAGTAAGATCATCCGGAAGAGAATGAGTTATTCAACGAAATTAATTTGCTTGGTGTAGAGATTGTTCTGTTGGTTTTTACAAAACTGTGGGAGCTACGCGAATAAGGAAAGCAAAAGGCTTTAAATATGAGTAAGACTTTGATCTTTTTTAGGCACTAACAACGAGCACGATAAAATCCACGAATGGGAGTCCAGGGCTAATACCTATCAGAGCACAGCTGACAGAGAAGCAGATTCGAAGCTGAACCAATGGTCATCGAAGACGAATATTTTTGAGCACTCCAAAGGACAGTACCAACCAGGTGTGAAAATCACACGTAGATTAAATATCTTTCTTTAAACTCGTTCCTATCATTAAAATGATTTTCTCCTCGCAGGAGCCAACGCTGCTCCCTCAAGCAACGTGAACGTGGATCTGAATGGTACGAGAGGGCATTTTATCACGAAAGAAATCGAAGTGAATCAAGGACACTCGAAAACGAAAACGTATAGATCGAATGATCTACCAAATTCGAATGATCTCAACAAAGAAAATCAGAACATTTATATTGATTCCCAATCCACCTTCAAACTGCCATCTGATGAGCTTGAACCACCAGATTACACTCCTGTTAATAATAATGATTCGCAAATGAATAATAATTCCTTTCAAAGACGTGATCACCGAAAACCCAAGAATCATTCGATCAATTCATCTTCTCAGACAGAGAGTGAGGATTTAATCGGATCAGGTAATAATCATCAATTTTTACTGGCCCGTATCCCAATAATTATTAGCCAGTAGATCCTTTGCCTGATAATTGAATCACTAATGATAGTGATTGTTATTTGACATTCAAATTTTCTAAAATATTTTACACATTATTTTACACCTAAAATAAATCGATGGGCCATTTATTATTTCGACTAATTCTAGATTTCATTACAGGAGTAATATATTTCTCAGATACTTGTCTGTTAATTACCTATTACTACTGTCAATCAATAGTTTCAGAAATCAATTTTTTCTGTCAATCCAACAGATACAAATTATCACCGCGTGGACGTGCCATCAACGAATCTTCAGCCACCACATTACCCACCACCTAGTCGATCACTGACTCCTCCCAGTTCCCCGAATTTACAAAGCAACAACAATTACTACCCACCTATGCCAGCAACGGATCTTCAGCCACCGATTAACGAACCTTCTCAGCCAAAGCCAACATCTTCGATTATCTGGCGATACCCAGCTGTGCCAGCAACAGATCTTCAGGCACCATACTATGACGCCCCAAGCACTCACCAACCTTCTCCAAATCTTACACCACCAGATGTTAACCAACATGTACCAGTACCTACGAATATTCGACCACCAGATCGTTTCTTGGTTCCTCCAGACCCTGATCCACCAAATGCAAGCAATCTATATCCACGTCCAATCAACGTCCCATCAGGAGTTCTCGAACCACCATTCGAGGAAACGAGCAACTTGACAGGTTCTGCCGATAGCAGTACTCGAAGAGGCCCTGACAAGCACCTGATAGTTCCCACGAAGAAGAAGGTTCCACGAACACCACCTGAGCCTGATCCAGTCTCCAGCACCCCCGATCCGAACATCCCCAGTGTATCGATTGGGGAAACTTTCCCAACGGAGTACCCGGATGTGACGGAGCCTGATTTGGAAGAGGACGTGGACGTGCTGGATGACAAGCAAGTCTGGAAGCCCGTGTTGGTTTTCGAGAACAAGAGCGAAACTACTACTACAACAGAATCTTCTGTCATCATGAGGATTGGTAGTAAGAAGAAACCCGACGTGGATCTTATCAAGATCGAAGCTGCTCCCTCCGAAGAAGGTAAGTGTGTGTTGTCTGAAAGTTCTGTGTCTGCATTTGCGTCGAGATCGAATAAAACGAAGGTAAGTTCTTCATCTTAAACTTTCACGCTTTCCTTTGGCAAAATCTTCACGCTTTTAGCATGAAATGTTGGAATGATCTCTTATTAACACTGGGCTTAGAAAATCGTGCAATCACGATCTCATCAGTTTCCTGTATAAATGAAGAGTCCTTGTAGAAAACATTGCAAGTTTTCAAAAATTAAGAAAATATTTAAGGAAAAATGTTCCACGTGCCAATGGTAATATTATAAGTACCGAATTCGATATTTGGCACTTACAGAGTTTTCTATCTCACCGTGTTTCCGAACGATTTAGTAATTAAATCACTCCGGAATTAACTGTTGCGTTTCTTTATAAAGTGACAATGTGTTGAATGTTGTTTTCCAGAGGAACCACCGTTCCCAGCCTATTATGTGCCACCAGTAAAACCGTTGGATCATTCGAACAAAATTGCTATACCGACTCCGATATCTGGTCAGGTGAGAATTTATAGTTTTGTATTGAAAAGCATTATTTCCTTGTTAATATTAACAATGACCTCTAATCTTAATTAAAAACGTCAGTTCATTGCTGCTGCTTTGTGCTCCACTTCGATTACCTGAATCAAAAGATACTTAATTTACGATTTCAGGGCATTTATTTAATACGTTCTTTTCAGGTGATTCGACTTAGGGGTGGTTCCGGGCCCCACGAAGGCTACGTGGAGGTCCAAGGGCCGAGTCCTGGTTGGGGTACCGTTTGCGATTCCAGGAACAGCTGGACTTTGAAAGAAGCCCACGTTGTGTGCCGACAACTCGGATACACAAGGTACTTTATAGATTCATTCGTGCGAAATTTAAAGTATACCTCATTTAACTTAAAGGCCTTTTCACACGAGACACAATAACTCGTGACTTTACTTCTATTTTTAAATTAATTTACCCATTTATTTTAAACCAAAGTGCCAATGTTGAACCACAAGATTCATGTCACATGTCCAAAATTTTATCTGCCAGTTGTTTTTGTATTTTAATAAGTGTGCTCAAGTACCTTGAATTCAAATCCAATTCTAAAAAAGACTTTCCTCGGAAAAAGCTTCGAAGTAACCTGAGTAAAGTTAGAAAATTACGAGAGGTGAATATTGCGATTTTGATGTCGATTCTGCGAATATGTCTAGACAAAGATTCCGTTGTTCTTTGCAGAGGCGCCGAGATGGCTTGGCAAGGAAGAAACACTCGCAACGGAGTGCCAACCTGGGTCGCCGCGAATTCCGTGTCGTGTCAAGGCAACGAGAGCAGATTTCAAACGTGCAAGTAAGGCGTTATGATTCGCAGGCTTCTGTTTTTTTCCGGGCGGTAGATAAGAGCTCGCTTTCATCGTCATAGCAATTAAAATTAAAATCGCGCTGATTAATCTCCAGCTATCGTAAACCGGCTCTTGTAAATTGCTTTCTGGGAAGTCGCTGTAAATCGTTCGAGAAAACAGAAAGTTGTAAATCAAGATGTACTTGCTGATTCAAAAAGCATATTAATCAGCGTATTAATCGACGGCTTCAAGAATGATGGAATATTTTGCTGGTGATTTTACAGATTCACCCACGAGCCGGAGTGTCGCGTGGAAAGAGATGCAATCGGCGTGAGCTGCGCGCCGAATCGCGTGGCGCATTGCCGCAAGGACGAGGTACCGTACGAAGGGGAGTGCTATCATTTAGCTGATCCTGATAGCAGCTTGACTCACGCCGAGGCGTTGGACTATTGCTCGCAAAGACAGGCACGACTCCTTGATATCACCAGCCAGGTGGAAAACGATTTTGTGTCCGACTGGCTAGTGCAGATGCACCCGGAAGTCGACTCGATCATGACGTCCGGTGTCGGCCTCACAACCATGAACCGCACCCTCTGGCTTTGGGAGGACTCTTTCCGCGCGAAGTTTAGGTGGGACATTATTCAGATAAAGCTTTCGTGATAACTACGCTGGAAAATAGTTTTTCACGCTGATATTATAATATTCTGGGTGGAATTAAATGGAAAGTATATCTGGAAATTTGTGAAGAATTATATTTTGTTGATATCGATATTAGGTTCTTGATATCGTTGAGTTCTGGGGTTTGAGATTAAGGTAACTAGGGTTTAGTAAATACTGAAATTTTGGGGAACAGTGGTACTGATTCTCTGGTAATGTTTCTAGTAATAGAAATAGATTGTAATACGTTCTATATTTTTGTGCAAACCTATTTGAAATGTTAATTTCCTTTTAAACGAACTTGGGTGATTATTTTTACGGAATTTCTATTCGATACTGACTTATGGCAATTGTAATCAGATACACGAAATGGTGGCCAGGCTGGATAGAAGACAAGAAGCACCCCCCATTCGTGGGCGCTCGCCCCCTTTGCATCGTGATGAAGCGGAAATTCCCGTGTCATGCGAGACCAGACACGACTTGCGTTGCTGATTACTTCTTCTGGGACGCAGAAGACTGTACCAACTCTATGAAGGGCCACTCTTACATTTGTGAGAGACCTTACGACGATATTGGTACGAACTTTTCAACTTATATTTCAGCCCACCACTTTTTAGGACTATTGGTTCACAACTGGTGTTTACCACAGATACGAAGAAATAAAAAATAGGCGAACATGTCTGAAATATTAGTCACAAATTAGAAAAGTGTGTTGCATAAAAGGGCCTTTACTCCTAATATTAGCTTGGAATTAGTATTTCCACTTTTTTCTTTCAGATATTAAGTAATTAATTCTTTGCACTCCTAAATCCATAAATCTTCGAATCGTTTAGGTTGCATCTACGGTAAAGGAAACCAATACGTGGGGAACGCAAGTGTATCAGCAACAGGGAAAGAGTGCCTTCCATGGGCTGACAAAAAAATAGCTCATCCACTCCGAGTAAATGTTAGTTTCTATTATATTCTATTCTCTCTTTTAATACATCGTATTCCAAATTAACTGTTACACAAATTCATCTAAAAACACATTGAAGAAGTTAAAAGATCCATAGGATTCATTCTAATAAAAGCAGAGTTGCTCCATTGAATTTTACTCTTCAAATTGTATTCTTCTACTTTCGCTGACAATTTAAACGATACTTTTCAAAGGAATCCTTAATAATTCACTGTGTTACAGGTTGTTAATCAAGAAGTCAGGGAAAAACTGAAGGCTCATAATTACTGCAGAAATCCTAATCCAAATAGAGCGACCAGACCATGGTGTTTTACTAGCCCAGCAGGGGAACGGGAATCTTGCGACATACCACCTTGCGGAAGTGCTGGTACCATTTGCAAAAAACTTTTCGCATTATCGATTTTATTGTAATGATGTACTCTTAAGTAATCTATTTGTTCCCAACAGGCTCCCAAAGGTCACGTTTGGGGGGTCAGTGCAAACCTAACCATTTCGAGTGTCTACCTGGTGAATGTATTCCTTCGCCATGGGTTTGCGACGGGGAAGAGGTAAATTATATGATCCACTAAATTTACTGTGCTATATATAGAATAATTTTTTATTTTGAATTCTTATTCTTATTTTATTCTTTGATATATTTGAATGCGATTAAAAGGTTCAAATGAGTACTTTGATTTTACTTCAAATGAGAAATTGTGAGATACATATTTATGTAGATTCAATGCTGCAGCCGATGACGAACTTTTAGATATGAGCGTTTATTGAAACATACCTACTCCCTTTCGTTCAATTTTCAGGATTGTACGAACGGAGCAGACGAGAGTGCGTGCACATCACAGATGTACCTCTATGAAAAACATTCTCAGCACAAATTGGAGGGTTACGACGTTGAGAAGTGGCTGAACACACCATTAGAAACGTGTGCTCTCAGATGTAAAGAAGCCGATTTCACGTGTCGATCATTTGCACACAAGTAAGTAAAATTTCAAAAACAGAAATGTAATATCTATTTCTTAAAAAAAATGTCGATTAATTACTGAAGTAAATTATCGGTAAATCATTGTGAATGTTAGTATAATATATACAATAATGTAGAACTGCGTCAGGGAAAGTAGCCAATACGGCACGGGCAGGTTTCAGCAGACTAATGTTTGTTTCCTTCACGTGTCTCCTTGTCAGCGTCTGACCCCCGACTGTCTATTCCTACTTCCCGCTTGCCTTACGATCCTTACATAGAAATATCCGACGTGAGGCGAGACAACGCCGGTGGCAAGCGGGAGATTCGAATTTTATAGTCTACAATAAACACAATAACGTTTTGCCAAGAGGATTATTTATAAATTTAACGATATACATCTTCTTCCAATTTTATCCAAATTCTTTCTAAATGGTATTTAGAATAAAGGGAAAATCATACAAGAATCTTTTCCCATGTGGAGAATGGAGTCTTCAATTTGGTAATACATTTCGTTTCTGTGTTCATCAGGGCTGAAGAAAACGTCTGTCTTTTAAGCGACAGAAACGTTGGTATGACAGGGGCGGTGCAACCCGATCGCGAATTCGATTATTACGAAATGAAGGAGAGAAGTATGAACTGCGAAGACATGTACGTTTGTGGGAACCGGAAATGCATAAACCAGACTCAAGTGTGCGATGGAAAGAACGACTGCAACGATCGTAGCGACGAGAACACTTGCGAAAATTTGGACTACGGCATTCGATTGGCTGGCTCGAATAATAGTCACGAAGGCAGAATTGAAGTTAAAGGTAAGTACGAACGTTGCATGCTAGATGTTGTGACAGAAACCGGTGTAGGAAATAATGGGATTCAAAATTTCTCCCAAATGATTATGCGCCCTAGAATTAATAATCCACGTAAAATAAACAAGATTTTTTTAATAATTATCAATGAATTTTTAAATTTTCAGTGGCTTAACATTTTCGAAAACGCTATTAGTCAGATAATGCAAAGAATGAATTTAATTCCTATAGGTAGTGCAAATGTTTTACAGAAGGTGGAATTCGCAAGCGACTTTTTCTTCTTCTTTTTTAATTAACTGCTTTACATATTTACCTGAACTTTGCAGTTTTGGGTGTCTGGGGCCAAGTTTGCGATGACGGTTTCGGAATGATCGACGCAGATGTAATTTGTAAAGAACTCGGCTTCGCGCTTGGTGCTATGGAAATAAGACTAGGAGGATATTACGGCAATCTCGACCCACCAACGAGATTCATGGTCGATCAATTGAAGTGTCTGGGCAACGAGACTTCTCTGCGTGAATGCGATTTCGAGGGGTAATTTTAATTGAAACTCTACATAAGTAATTCTAATTTTAAGCCCTGTACACTCACAATTGGCCATTTTCTTCTAATATGACTTTCATTTAAAAGCACACCCGGGAATTTTAAAAAATTACGTAGGTACATTACTCGTTATTATACGTCATACTAAACTCACCAATAAATAAATAAGTTGCCACAAATTACACTCCGCCAGCGTTGCTTTTTTTTGTCAAATATTCTAAAGCAGTAAATTAATGTATGCTTTATTGGACAAAAAATGTAGATAGTTCCACTGTGTCAGTGCGTTACCTGTAAAAGTTTAAAACGAAGCTTTGCAAGGCGTTAATGACTCAACAAGTGTTTTTTTATCTCTTTTAACAGATGGGGTGTCCATAATTGTCAACCGGAAGAAGCAGTGGGCGTCGTCTGCAAGACTGCAGTCGATAAGTGCCCCGATGGTGCTTGGAAGTGCGACAAGAGCCCAACATGTGTCCATATTGCATTTATATGTGACACGGTTGTCGATTGCCCAGATGGTTCTGACGAAAATTCCGAACATTGTGACGTGAGTAACAAAATATCTGGTACAAACATTCATATAAATAGAATCAAGCCTATAAAAGAGATTCTTTCCCCCAACTTCGCCTACTTTTACTCATATTTTAATTATATTCCATGAAAACTACCTGCTGCTTTCACCTTCACGATCTCGAAACCACTTCCCACGTAGTAACAAGTTACAGAAAGTATTGTTCAAGGTTTCCACTTCAAAAGTTCCTCTTGTTTTCACAGCTGAGATAATACAAGCTGTTTCCAGTTCCATTCGAATGTATACACATTCTTACGCACGTCTAATCGACCTCGATTATTTCAGGCACCCTTCGAGATACGTCTGGCGAACGGAAGCTCCCCCCTCGAAGGAAGAGTCGAGGTCCGCCACCACGGTGTATGGGGCACCGTGTGCGACGATGACTTCTCGAATTCAGAAGCAACCGTGATTTGCAGATCGTTGGGATACGGTGGACGAGCTGTTGCCAAGAAAGATGGCTTCTTTGGACCGGGAGAAGGGCCAATTTGGCTGGACGAAGTACGTACTTAGATCGTAGTAGATCGTAGGAACCTTCGACATCATCGACGTGTATAGTAACTCTCTTTAGTGATGCTGTCTTCTTATAGAAATGTATTTTGCGTACGTGCTATCAAGCATGTCTTTCTTCTGGGTGTACATAGTATTTTGTTATGTAGGTACTGTTCACGATTTCTTTCTGTTCTAATCTTCTATTCAGATTAGATAAGTTTCTTAATGGAAGATAAGTCGATTATCAGACGGTACTGTTTAGATAATCGATGGCTCGATCCAACAGTGGTGACGAAATGGGGATTACTTTGTAGTGTTTTTAGGCGCTTATTAACACTACAGGCGAGGTATAGAATAGACATTAAGGAGCCTTCAGACGCTGATACAGATTGCAGTGAAACATTGATACATGCAGCAAGATGCCAGTAGCATGAAGCATGTATCAATGTTTCATGCAACATGTATCAGCGTCTGGAGGCCCTTCTCATCTTTCGCGGCCCAGCTTTAATTGGTATATCGATCTAGAAATTCAAACTTGATTATAGTGTCCTCTGTTTATGAACGATTGTCAGTTGAAATGCATGCGACTTGTCTATGGTGCGGACTGAAACCATCGCATGCACCATTCACGGGAGTCTAGTGACTAGACTCACAGGGTTTTAATCAAATTGTTCCACCTGAGATTAGCCGTTGACCGACCTAGTTTTACACGCGCTGAATTTTAATTCCTACCGCGCGTAGCGTTACAATCTGTATCCAGACTTCACCGGTAACGTTGCATATGACATTAAAATTGTAACGAGGCCCTGGGACCTATACCTGGTCTGTGTTAAGGGGGAACCCCACCTTGAAGCCACTAACAAAAGAGAAAGTTAGGGATTTTTTGTTCGTATAAATAAAAACATGGAACTTGGATTTTACTAGATTTTTTGAAAATTGTACAAAATGACTTGCCTGAGCACTGAAAAAAACTGGCCCACACTCCCGGGAATGATTGGATCATCTGAGAAGGAAATACAAAAAGAATATATAAACTTGAATATATTATCTTCCATGTAGCATAGGATTTGTTTTTATATTTCAATTATTCGATTTCTTACAAGTATTTCAGTGAAAATTTTTGATGTAAAAAATTAAAGTCAATTCTTCAAACTGATATAATTTCCAAAATAAATCGAATATTGTGAAAATCTTATGCTACATGGAAGATAATATATTCCAGTTTATATATCTCTTTTCCTTCTCAGATCATACAGGCCATTTTGAACAATTTTTCGTAAAAATTTTTTTTTAGCAAAATAAAGATTGCTTTAAAACTATATAAAAAATCGAAGCTCTATATTTTTATTTGTACGAACAAAATATCTCTAACTTTGTCTTTTTTAAGTGGTTTCAAGGTGGCTTAAAGTGACCACTTAAAACGTTAACAATTGGTGGTAACGCTATTGTATGATTATTGTTTAAATGTAATTTGCTCATAAACAAGGTTGCCTGTTACGGGAACGAGAGCCAGCTGTACCGATGCGATCACAATCACTGGGCCCAACACAATTGCAACCACGACGAGGACGCAGGTGTGATTTGTACACCTGGAGATCTTAACGATTCCAAGGTAAATCGAAACACTCTCTTCCGCAGAAGAGCGTAAATCCTAAGGTTACAGTTTCTTTACACGTTTCGATATCTATAAATACAATAATTAATTCTCAAATTAGAAGAATAGTGAAGTCCCTCCTTTAGTCGACATTAAAGATCCTTGTGCAATCAAAATTTTACACGCCTATTCCTATTGTGGAATAGGATTTACATATTATGAAGTGGAGGATCGCGTTCTTTTCTCGCTTAAAATATAAAAGGAAGTAGATTTACACGAGAAGTAGTTATACAGAAGTACCTCCTGCTTGTAGTTCCTTAACACATAATTTACATACAGCGTGATTTGAATGAACCTTCCTGGTGAATCACATAATTGAATTTCATCTTGAAATGTAATATTTAAAAGTACGATACGGAAATACAAGTGCGATAATTCGGTGCATTAATTATTCAACAACTACATCGGCTGGCGTATTGTAATAGGGTCAATAACACGCTTATATATACAGATCAATAAATAATAAGCTTACAGAAGAAACACAAGGCTTGTTTACTTGAATCCTTGACCCCCTTTTAACCCACCAATGCAATTATCGAATCAACAATTACAGTTGCACTGGCAGTCCATACCGAGTTTCCCGGAGCCGGATATCAATGATATACTTCCAGCCAAATGTGGCAAACGGTCCGAAGATTTTAACGATGACGAGGATCTTATTTTCGCGAAGGTGGTGCACGGCACCGTTGCACCCAAAGGCACCTACCCCTGGCAGGTAAATCAGATCCGTTTTCCACTCAGGGAACGAAGTACAGGGTTATTCGTGAAACTGGACATCGCTATAGAATTTCTTCAAATTCTGACACTCTTCAATGATCATTCTATTTATCATTACAATTTATTAAGGGGGAGCATCGATTCAGTTTCAACGTGAAGTTAAATAACGCACCCATTTGTTGTTTCCCTGCTAATTTATCTTCATTAATCACCACTGATTTAATCATAAGTTTTTTAATCCAAAAATGATTAAATAATGGAGGTTATTTTTAAACCTGAGAATTGAAATAAAGTTTCACTCGGGAAGCAGTTGTGATTTGGTCCAATTTATGGAATCATCCTGTATATCGGTTTCTATACGCGATAATAAATGGCATGAAAGGTAAAGCTGTAATGGCAATATGTCCATGTAAGATTCCGAAGCTCCGATTACCGTAAGCAATTATTTCCCCGTAAGAAATAAAATTTTAAACCAAACTTTCAGCTCGACTTTTCTTTATAAAGTGGACACTTGACACTTTGAAATAGAATAGTGACAAAATCGAATGTCTATCCCGTAAGAAATAAGGCCGTGGCCGTTAATTAAGAATGATATGGAGGATCGAAAGTAATTGAGATAGAGATATTTTGTTGTATTCTCTCTTTATATTAAACTGAATCTTTTCAACCCCCAGCTCTGTCCTCGCGATTTGCCTTTGCTCGAGAGCTTGTTCAATTACCATTTTCGTGACTTTTGGAACATCGACAGGCCAGCATCCGTGTCCGCGGGCACAGTAGATCGAACCATTGGTGCGGGGCGGTAGTTATCTCGCCTTTGTACGTGCTAACCGCTGCCCATTGTCTGGAAGGATACAACAAAGGCACTTATTTTGTCCGTGCTGGCGATTATAATACAGAGGTAATTATTATTAAAAGTTTCAAAAATCGAAGCGATTCTATTCTTGTGTTTGATGAAAAATCAGACAGCTATTCTACATTAAAGAACATACTAAGTAGTTAATTTGTATTTCAATGAAACTTGTTCCCTTCTTAAATGGAATGGAAGCAGAGGTTCTTATTTATTTTCGAAGTTATAAATTTTCATAATGGTACGATGAATAAAAATATATGATTCTATTTAGGGGAAGAAATTTATGGACACAAGTGTTGTTCTATTTGTATCTGAAGTAGTTTCTGATATCACCGCTGATGCTATCGTACACGATAGATTGAAGTGGGATAGTTCGTATATTTCTTTAATTCGTTTGGAAAGTAATTAAGAGGGTGCGATTAGGGGAAAATGGGTTTAGTATGTGTCACGTACTTACAAATATGATTAGATAGACGAAGGGACAGAGGTTGAAGCCAATATCGAGGACTATTACATACATGAGAACTTCCGGAAAGGCCATCGAATGAACAACGACATCGCTCTCGTGCTGCTGAAGGGACAAGGAATTCCTCTTGGCAAGGATATCATGCCAATCTGCCTTCCTCCCGAAAATGCCGAGTATCCAGCTGGCCTTAATTGTACCATCAGTGGATTTGGTAGCATAGAGACTGGAAAATCAGGTAAATAAGTCGTCGGAAATTTTGTTAACGCGACCATACAAAGAATAATCCTATTTGCACTAGAATATTTTAAGTACCCTTTCAGATCCATTTCCTTTCATACGCTTTACACAGAATTTATTCATTATTAAAACAGCATAAAAATAATTTTAAAATATAGAACTCTAAATAAGTGTTTGTAGATAAAATAAACGTAAACAACTTTAAAGTAAGTTCTGTCGAAATCGATTTCATTTATATACTTTGATCGATTAAATCACCCTCGATTAATTTCGGCAGGCGTTGGATAAGCATATGTAAATGTTAGGATTTTTATTTCTGTATGAGGTTTAGGGTTTCCGATTAGGCTCACTTCTCGGTTGTTCCAGCTCACTCCAAAGATCTGAGATACGGCTGGGTGCCATTGTTGGATCAATCAGTGTGTCGAGCAGGACACGTTTATGGCGAGGGTGCAATCAGCGAGGGAATGGTGTGTGCTGGACACCTCGACGAGGGCGTTGACACCTGTGATGGTGATTCGGGTGGACCATTGGTGTGCTATCATAATGGTAAAGCGAGCAAAAATTGAAAGATTAGTTAAAGAATTGAACATTAGGCTGAGAAATCTGTGGCATACATCATTAACGTGTCAAGCTTTTGTATTAAGATTCTAATTATAGCTAATATTTAATAATATTCTCCAGCCCAAAAATCATTTCTTTTAATTTACAAATCAGTTTCGGTCACTGCCGAACATGGTGCACAAAAGTGTGTGAATTTTTCACACAGGTAAAAACTTTCTCCACAAATTAATTCATATTCAATGTTTCCAATTTCTATATACAGAAAATGGAAAAATGAATAAGAAATAAGTGCTTGCAGTTGTTAAATTTGTACGACGAGTATTTTATGTGAGAGTGTATAATTATTTTGAATCTTCTCGTGTTTCTTTAACGCAGGAGCTTTCACGTTATATGGGATCACCAGCTGGGGGCAACATTGTGGACAAGTCAATAAACCCGGTGTTTATGTTCGAGTTTCTCACTATCGTCGTTGGATCGATCAGAAAATCAGGGATTCTCTCGCCGGAAGATAGATTATGTATCTTTATCAAGATAATCCTGTATGATCAGGAAACTTGAAACAAATCTGCACGATACTTAATGTATTTTGAATATTATTACAACTGTTGTACTATTTAAAGTGTGACCTGATAGATTATTATAGACAAAATATACACCAATCACTTGACTTCAATATAAAGATGTTTCATTTGTATATCTCCTTCCCCTTTCGACTGTATAATCCCACATACAAAATCCGCGTTTCACTAACGCACTTCAAATAAAAATTACCCTCCTACTTACAGTTGCAGCATGAATCAAGCCCCAAAATCGTTAACAAATTCTCATTTTTACTCTCCTTCTCCTAATCCACGCATGCTATAGTTTTGTTGATGGTAAATATGAAATAAAATTAATTTCTTAAACTCAAAGTCAAGAAATCACGCATACGTGACAGCGGCAGTCAATGTTAAGTGATCGGCTCATAGGCCATTTCCGGCGAGCAGTACACACTTGTATGTTCCGTTTTGATATTTATAGTGACAGAGTTAATTAGAGACGTGACCCGAAGTGTCGTAGCTACAATGCAATAGTTTTCCTTATGTTGTTATGTTCGGGTACTGTCTTTGAATTCTACACGACCCGGTGGGATCAGCGTTTCCTGCTATGGCGTGACGCGTCTAAGGTTGTCCGCAATAACTGATATTCAATTGAAGGGACGCGCATGTCCGCGCGGCTCTCTATGCCCAATGTTGTAGTATAAAAGGAACCACGAATGCATACTCGGGTGCTCACTCGAAGTTTAACGCGCTTTGAAGGCAGATGCTTGGCGAGGTGGCGATCTTTTTCCTTTTGAGCAATTATATGAAATATCCATACAGTACGTAGGCATGGCTGTTAGGCATTACTTTAAACTTATTCCTCTTTTAGTCGCCCGCATTTCTCAGGCTAAACTAACTTTTCCTAGCGACATCCGTTGATATAAGTAGTAATGTTCGTCTACTACTAATGGACTCTAAAACAATCACAAATCCTCTGCTCGCAGCAAGTCCCATTGCCCTCTGCATTGGCTCCTAATAAGTTAATTCGCCCATACGAAACTTTTAAATAAGAAAAGTGCGATTCATAGAAAATATGTAATCGAAAAATAAATTGATCGAAGTCGGTGATGCCACAGTTGTGACATTCCATTATACGTATGAACGAAACTATGTCTACAAAATGTAACAAATATTACATTCGCAGTAGCTTTGTATGTTAAAAAATGTCCAGTATAATGTCTATTCGTGTATGCATTTGTCTTCAGAAGTAAAGCGGGAATGGCGCCATATGTCACAAGTACCCCGACGGGTGTGCTATTCGAAGACGATATGATCGAGGAAAATGTAGTGATGGAAGCGCCGAAGGAGAAGTACGAGAGACGCATCGTTTGGTTCTCCGTGGCTGCCTTCGCATACTTTCATCTAGCTGCACTTTACGGAGCATACCTCCTCTTCACTTCCGCCAAATTGATGACAGCCGCCTTTGGTGAGCGACATTAATATTTCGATGGTACTTGGGGAGAAAATGTCAAAGTAGAAACTGAATACCAGTGGAACGAGTTCTAATCAACTGTCATTGGTACGAGTAGTTTACATTCGGTTAATTCCACGTCCGAAAGCAACTTCGTCGTCGACCCGTCAACTGATTGCAAGGGTTTATACCCTTTTGATCGCTGGCCCGCTGACAGCTGCCCGCTCCGAATATTCTTTTCTTCTTGTTTGTTGTACTTGCAGCAATGGTCCTGTACGTATCAACTTGCTGGGGAGTCACGGCTGGTGCTCACAGACTATGGTCACACAAGGCCTACAAAGCTAAGTGGCCGCTCCAGGTTCTATTGATGATCCTTCATACCACTTCCTTCCAAGTAAGTGAACGGATTCGTCCATAAGGAAATTTGTAACCGTTGTATGGACCATATGATGGAATTAATAAATTATTTTTAATAATTTTAAATAGAGAGTTCAAAAGAAATTGCACGCAACTCGTTATCGAATAGTCAATAAATCGACTTGAAATACACTCGAGTATGCGAGACGAAATTAATAAAAAATGAGAAAAATTCTGCTGACTAAATTAAAGTTGAAAGCGTAAATGTTCGCCTCCCTTCCCCTTCCTCTAATTATGTATGTATTTGCGTTTTCTAAACAATTTAAGCGTTTCTTCAGTCAGCAGAAAAAAAGTTCACGAAATATCAATGTAACTCCTGCAAAATTCTAGCGATACATTAATTCAGAAACATCCGCTAAATGATTATAATGGATGACTGTCTTGGATGTTTATATACACAAATATAATGTAATTAGAACCAAATGGACCTAAATTAATTCTGTCCGTTTTTTTCGACAGTTTTCTGTAATTAACTGGGCCAGGGATCATAGACTTCATCATAAATATAGCGAGACAAATGCGGATCCCCATAATCCATCGAGGGGAATCTTTTTTACCCATGTTGGTTGGCTGTTGTGTAAAAAGCATCCGGACGTCAAGGAGAAAGGCAAAGGAATCGATGTTAGTGATCTGGAAAAAAACCCCATACTTGCGTTCCAGAGAAGGTGGGATAGTATTTTAATTATCTTTACGCGTATGTTAATTGTATAGAAGGAAGATGCATTTCGTATATTAAATCATAATCTTTTCGATGCATTTTCAACGCATATCCGCGTTGAGTGTGTGCGGAGGGCGCATATAGGTGTTCAGCCAGTATGGTTAACTTAATAATGACTTAATAATTAATGTAGCCAGAGTATAGTAATAAGAAATTAACTTGAAATTTTATTTCATCGAATAAACAAAATTTCTTTCATCCCAAACATTAGATTCGCTCTTCTTACTTGTTCATTAATGTTAGAATAATGTTCCCCCAGGATTCGTTTGCTAATTGCACTTGTATCGTTAAAAATACTTTTTCACCCCCCCCCCCCCCGTAATAAAATACAGTAATTCGTCGGTATTGTCTCGTTTTTACCATACGTAGTACGCTCGATGACTATCCCCACAATTTTATGGAATCCTTCGATCGAGAGTGATAGAACGAAAGAGTCGACGGCAACTTCGTGTCATCTGTTTCGTTAATCGTTCGCTCGCCGCCACCCCCGTTCGTCGGGTTTATTACGACGAATTACTGTAGTGTTAAAATGTAAAATTAACATTATACCTAATAGTGTATTAATTTGTATTAAAATCATAAGTATAATGTACATAGTAATACTAAGTCAAATTCTAACACACAATACTTTAGTCTTGTTGACGCGCAAATTATTTTATCCTCCACTATCTTTAGCTTTCATGCGATAAATAAACATTCACCTTTCCAAATCTGTTTGCAGGTACTACGTAGTCCTGGTGCCTTTGTTGTGTTTCATTATGCCAACTGTTGTACCAGTTCTATGCTGGAATGAAACGTGGTTGAATGCTTTCTTCGTTCCCGGGATTCTGCGTTATGTTTTAATTCTGAACGCCTCGTGGTTGATCAATTCTGTAGCCCATGCCTTTGGGAACAAACCATATGACAAGTTAGTATGGCTTCAAATTTATTGAAATGCATGCATTAACAATGTTACACTTACTATTTTTGTAATATGCGCCTGCCACTGAAGTCAGGTAAGAGACAAATATAATCGCTTTTTTTGAAAGACAAAAATCAACATTCCCATTCGTCCGAATTTTGTATTTAGATATAGCTTTCACACACAAATTTATAGGAACGTGACTCATTATTGCCCAGAAAAATTGACAAAAAAATGCTATTCTTTCTTGTATTATTTAAACAAAACCATTTTTCTGAAATCTGATCGCGTAGCTCGACATGGCCCTAATAACGAAGCATGGGAGATACACTTGAAGTCTTGCCTTAAAGATAGATAAAAATAGATTTAATGCTATCTGTTTAAATTATGAGGTTTAAAGCATTTCTTAAAGATGTGCACCATCTAATTTTCAAGTTGAAAATGTTACTACTTACAAGGAGAGGTTCCAAGGTGTCCGCCTCGAATTGCGTTGAATTTTGGATATGTTTTACAGGATCGAAAAATAAGATATACGTGTTTTTTATAGTGACCCGTTTTCAAATTTAGGGGGTGAAACCAACCCCCAAAGTTATACAATTTTCAGGTGTTCATCTCCGATTGCTTTGGTTTTCGGATATGTTTTTAGAGGACCGAAAAATAAGAAATACGTGTCTTTTTATTTTGGCCCCTTTGCATGTTCAAAGCGTGAAACCACCCCTCGTAGTCACTCCCTAATAACGGTGACTGACGACAAGAACACATCGTCCATACATGAAGTTATGACGCAAATTAAATTTATATCAAGTTTTAGTCAACATAATTTTGTACTCCGTATAAACTTTGGGGGGTTGGTTTGGGCCGCTATAAAAAAAACACATATATCTTATTTTCGGTCCTCTAAAACATATCCAAAATTCAAAGCAATCGGAGGCGGACACCTGGGAACCTCTCTTTGTTAGTATTCTATTCCTTTTGGTGGGAACTTTACAACGGTGTACACTAATGGCCACACTCTCAGTGGCTATAAATCACTCTATTACACTTAATATTAACACGTTCCGCACGGCTGATGTCGTAAGACACAACACGCATCCTCAACGACGCTCGACTATTTCTCGATTTTGGTGGTTTTCGTTTGGATTTAGTTGATTTATGTGAGTAAATCCTTCTTCATTATTGTTTTGGCTACCACCTGGTACTGTTCGGATTCAGTGATCGACACCAGAAATCGAATTACTACCTCAAAAAGCGATATACCCGTAAATTCAAAAATCCGGTTTACAATAACTTTTTTATTATAAAAGTTGTTTCTGTTCCATTTCTTATGGCAAATAAGTAGTGGAAACACATAAAAAAAATTTCGTTTCTCGGAAAAGTTCTAAAAAGTCGACCATGCGGAACGTGTTTAGTGTTCATATTTGGGAAATACTGGAAAGCACAGGCATGCAAGCTGGGAACTTCGATTAATCGATTATTTTTCTCTCTCCAAATATGCGTATAACGGAGACAATAGAGACAATAGCGCTACTTTAACAAACTAATCCCAAATTTCAGGTTCATCAATCCCTGTGAGAACCTGATTGCAAACATCTTCAGTTTCGGGGAGGGCTGGCACAATTATCACCACGTGTTCCCGTGGGATTACAAGGCGGCCGAGCTGGGCAACTACGGATTGAACGGAACGACAGCGTTTATTGACTTTTTCGCGAAGATCGGCTGGGCGTACGATCTGAAAGTGGTACCCAGAGAACTGGTGCAGAAGAAAGTGAAAAGAACCGGTGACGGCAGCCACGAAGTGTGGGGTTGGGGTGATGCAGATCAGACGCAAGAAGAAAGGGACCAGACAGTGATGGCGCACAGGCTTAAGAAGGATTAATAGAATATGTACAATCCAACGATGGTTGTTCGATCTCCAACATTCTTATTCGCGAACTTGTTGTGACACACGTAACAGCAAAAAACCTTTAACTTCACTTTAACCAGTTTAAACCTAATATTTCTATTACATGTTTATCAGCATGGTCTACAGACGTATGTATTAAGATTGTAGGATTTGTTTTTTTTTGATACGTGAAATTGTATAACAAGAATTTCGTTTAAGATTTTAATGTTGTAAGAACGACTATTTTAGCTACAAAAATTTATTCGGAAACACCAATCCTTCACCATTAAAACAAAGAAGTACCATGTCCTTATCTTTCATAATTATGTATATAAATATTTATTTATAGATCTTGTTTTCGCTAAAGTAAAAGAAATTGCGATCCCCAAAGTCCCACATATTTTAAAGACAACTGACAACTGTCCGCCTCTAACTTTGCGTGAACAATGTACATAATTCGTTTGAACTTTAGAATCGATGAGAGCATCGATGAATAATTAATGCTTTGAGCATGCGAATCGTTCTAAACGATCGTCGAATGTTACTATACTGTGATAATTTGAAATAGAATTGGAGGATTAGAGAACGATTACGTTTTACGATTACGAACGATTATGTATGAGGACATACATATCAGGAGTAGATTTACACGAGAAGTAGTTATACAGAAGTACCTCCTGCTTGTTATTCATTAACACTTAATTTATTACTACCCAAACCCTATTTATTTATATATTATACATAGCGCGTAATTTGAATGATCCTTTCTGGTGAGTCACATAAATGTAATATTTAAAAGTACGATGCGGAAACACAAGTGCGACAATTAAGTAGATTAATTATTCAATACCTACATCGACTGGCGTATTGTAATAGGATCGACAACACGCTTATACATACATTTCAATAAATAATGAGGTTACAGAACAACAAAATGCTCGTTAACTTGAATGTTTGACCCAATTGGTCGCCTGCTTTGCCCCTTTAACCCACCAATGCAATTATCGAATCAACAATTATATACATATACATTGTTATATACATTGCAATGTAACAAATACTGTTTGAAAAATTAAAATACAGTAATCAGTTATTATTATATAAACCTTCAAAGTTGGCTTAATTTCTTGGTCCTTAATGTCCTGATATTTCTATCATTTTTAATGTATCACACAAAGTTTCGTTGAAGGAATTCATTTGTGAAATGTTTTACCATTAAAATATGTGTTATAAACATTAAATTTGCATAGCAGCAGTCCAAAATATTTGTACATTTACCCGTGTATTTCCCTTCCCAATATATCGTACATCTTAGTCCTCCCTTAATAAAGAACAAGGAAAAAGTAATGTTATACGCTTTTATACGCAAAGAGAAGAAATTCTTCATTTCAAGTGCACTGCCCAGAAGGATATGCAACTGAAAAATTTTGTTATAATTTGTTACCATATAAGATATTTACATTTAAAGTGCTTAAGAGGGCCTTCTACAGTTATAGACAATTTTTTGCATTCTCCGGAATTTTTTTATAACGAAACTATGAAACTTCTTCCATTGACGTTTTTTTTACTTGTATTTGTTCATTTTTCAACAATACTTACAAATTTTTTCAATGAGAAATAAGCAAAATTGGTGGCAGTACAGATTTCATTCAAATTTGGTGTGTATCTTCAATACACATGTTGCTATAGCCCGTACTAGAATGAAGTGACCGGTCAACAGTGAGTTAATAGTAAAAATGCTTATTTTCCAAAACAAGGTGAAGGAAATCAAATTTGTATGCAAATTATTTTCAAAAATCTTCTAAAATGAAATTATACTTAATTCATTATTTTGAATGCTTCTTTTCTGAGTGAAAACAGAGAAATCATCACGTTTTACGAAAAAAATACATAAAAGATAATATTTATGCAAGCGGTATTACATCCTCCATTACGAATTTTATATTTTCGATGACACATTTGATATCAGCGACCACGAAAACTCTAAAGTACTAGGTGTCTACTAAATTTGATATTTTTTTCAGGTACTCGACCACCATTTGTTTTCTTTTTGCAATTTTGACTTCAGATTCTGAATCAGCGACTTCGAAAACCCTTGTATACCAATTTTTGTACAAATCGGAAGATGCCTTCATCCTGAAATTGAACATCGCTATAGATGTTTCTCAAATTACTCCACTCTTCAATGATCATTTTATTTATGATTACGATTTATTAAAGCTGTAATGGCAATATGTCCATGTAAGATTCCTGTATTAAATAACATACTACTTTACTTCAATAAACTACTGAATTACCAAGTCCATTGTATTTCATTGAAACTTCTTCGCTTCTTAAATGGAATGGAAGCAGAAGTTCTTAATTTTGCTGCAGTTATAAAGAAGATTTCTTAAATTCACGGAAAGGAGTGAATCGAAATCAAGAAATGACGTATACATGACAGCGACCGTCAGTGTTAAATGACGTCCCCTGACATCCGGAAATAGTTCAAATGTTTTGCTTCGTCAGTTCAAGGTTGACTATAATGCATATAAAATGCACTTTGTAATAGTCTTGGACTGTTTATAGGGTGCACACAATGTACTATGGTTTTTTACGGTTTTTCTTAATAATCTCAATAAACTCGTGTGGATAAGTACATATCGTCGGCTGATGTGATCAACTATTCTCAGTTAGGGATGTCAGCAACAACGCATGTGTGACTGCAGCCACGTCGGTTGCTTTAAAACTCATGTGGCCGCGAACTACGAGTGATCCATTCACCGTGACCCTAAGTGTAGATAGTAGTTAGAATACCTATCGCAAAATTGTTTACGTTGTTCTAATTCTGAAATTCACGCGACCCGGTGGGTCACGGTTCCTCCACTAGCGTGAGCGGCGAAGACTTTCCTCATCAACTGATATTCAATTGCAGATACGCGCACGCATTTACCAATTTCGAAGTCCATTTTGGCAGTATAAAAAGAACCATGAATGCATAATCGGGGTTGCATTTGTAGCTTAATGCGCTTAGGAGACAGAAGTTTAGTGGAGTCAAGTTCCATTCCCTTTCGAGAAATTACACAGAAGAACTACACAGTACATAACATATGTAGGTGTTAGGCATTACTTTATCTTTAAACTTATACTTCTTTTAGACCCCCGCATTTCCCACGCTAAACTAACTTTTCCTAGCGGCTCCCGCTGATCAAAGATCCTCGGCATCCCAGCCACCAATCACATTGCCCTCTTGACTCTTAATAACTTTAAACGTCCATATAAAACATTTAAATAAGAAAAATGGGATTCATGGAAACTAATTGATGTATACAAGATGGAACAAATATTACATTCCTCCAGTTTCTCGAATGAAATCTCCATGTCCCTACTTTTCCAAACCACTCGTGGCTTTGTACTTTAAAAAAGAAGTTCAATATAATGTGTGTGCGTGTGTACGTTTGTTCTCAAGAATAAAGCAAGAATGGCGCCAAATGTCACAACTACCACGACGGGTGTGCTATTCGAAGACGATAGGCTTGAGGAAACTGTAGTGACATCAACTCCGAAGGCGAAATACAAGAGACACATCGTTTGGAAGGCCGTGGCTTCCCTCATGTATCTTCATCTCGCAGCACTTTACGGAGTATACCTAATGTTCACTTCTGCCAAATTGATGACAGCCGCCTTTGGTGAGCGATATTAATATCTCCATGGTAATTTCTGTAAAAATGACAAAGTAGAAACTGAACACCAGTGGAACGAATTCTAATGAAGTGTCATTGATAAGAGTAGTTTACGTTGGATTAATTCCATGTTCTAAAGAAACTTCGTCGTCGACCGGTCAGCTGATCGCAAGGGTTTATAACTTTTTGGTCGCTATCCCAGTGATCGGGTGCCCGCGCCACATATACTTTTCTTCATTTTTTTCGTTTTTTACAGCATTGGTCCTGCACGTATTATGTTGCTGGGGAGTCACAGCTGGTGCTCACAGGCTATGGTCACACAAAGCCTTTAAAGCAAAGTGGCCGCTCCAAGTCCTATTGATGATCTTTAACACCATAGCCTTCCAAGTAAGTGAACGGATTCGTCCATAAATAAATTTGCAACTGTCACACAAGAAGGAGAAAAAAGACGATTATCGACCAGGTGACAATTACTCTTTGGAACCCCATTATTTATGCGATTTTGAAATAGACGAAACTACGGAATGTGACCCTTTGGAAAGATCAGTCATGATTTTTTTCTTACGAAATGCTTTTAATCGTTTCTACAATTGTTACGAGTCGTAGGATAATTGGGGGAGACTTGCCGCACGTTACGCAAAATTGTCACCGTGGGTAAAGGAGGGTGTTAAGAAATGCCCATTTTTGGCATCGCCTGGAAATGAAAAATTCATGCAGGATCTTTCAAAGTAACAAAAAGTAACATCTCCCAAGGAACAAAAAGTGTTACAGTTTTGTCAAATTCGATATAATAGTGCATGCAAAACGGAGAAGATTTGTGTAAGTTGCAAAAAGTCTCTCAAGAAATTCGCACATAAGAATTATTACTGGTCTGACGAATAGTGGTATTGAACCGGGTGATATTTCCCTTGCGGATCGTGGCTTCAATACTCTGTAGTGGAAACTCGGAAACCATTAACAGTTGAACAAGTTAATGAATCGAAATTCGTTACAAAATATCAATATACTGTCGAAGTAATCTGTCGAAGAAGAAGACGACGAAATGTAAAATATACGTAAGTTCCGTTATCATCACATTCATACTTTGAACGTATTTTTGACAACTTTCCCATCGTTTCTCGGGAATGTGATAAGGACATTTTTTGTTCCTTGGGAGACACTCTAAAAGATCCTGCATGAATTTTTCATTTCCAGGCGATGCCAAAAATGGGCATTTTTTAACACCCTCCTTTGCAATGAAAATGTTTTCCAACGATACATACTATTAGTTCAACATCTTGTGATTCTACTAGCATTAAAGAAAATAAAAATTTTAATGTTTGATCAAAACTTTGATCAAAGTTTCTTAACTCCCCCGAGCTTTAAGCTTAGCGTTAGATTTTCTTTGATATTCATTTGGCATTTTGAGATTAAAATAAAAAAATGTGAAAAAAGAGTAAATAGTCCACAAATATGTTTGGATTATAAGATTATTCATTTAAAAATAAATAATTTTCCTTGAGATACTATGTTAACTATTTTTAAAAAACTTTTTTTATTTTAAGCATTAGAAACATCATTTAAATCAGTGATAAGCAACCCGCGTCCCGCGGGCCACATGTGGCCCACCTGAACATCGTCATATCGGTTTTTCATGAACGATGTTATATTTATGTATTTAATATTGTGGCCCGCGTAGAGAAGTAGGTTTCCACTTGTGGCCCACTTCTGACAAAAGGTTGCTCGCCACTGATTTAAATCCACTTAGTTTCCGAAACAGTACAGTATCAAAGTGCGGCATCTATCCCGAGTAAAAGTGCAGTGTCTATCCGAAATGCCCGGGAGAGGGGCCGCACTTTCGTATTTTCACATGCTATGTTGAAAGTAACCTATTCTGCCAAGGAAATATTCTACAAGATTCCTTTAACTTATTACAAAGAAGTATCAAGAAAAACTATGAATTTTTAGCTACTATGCTATTAAAAATAAACGCGAGTTATAACTATTCAGGCAAAGTACGCTAGGCTTACCTCGAGAAACAGCAAAATCTTTAACAATAATACAGGAAACACGCTCTTCCTTGGCAAACTGACCCAAATCAACAGCCTCAAACAAATGAAATCGGCAATGGTGTGCTTTATTACCGACATCCCTAAAATAACGATAGTGCGGCGTCTCTCCGAGTGCGGCGTCTCTCCCACAATTACCCTATAAGGAATTTGAGTTAAACTTATCACCTCCTCGATACCATTGGAGTTAATAAATTATTTTTAATAATTTTAAATAGAGGGTTCTAAAGAAATTGCAAGCAACTGGTCGTCGTCCTATGGTCAATAAATTGATTTTAACACGTGAATATTTCGAATAAGTCTGAATAGTAAAAGTCAATGGATTTCTAAAATAGATGGAAATGAGTATACTTCTTGAGTAAATTAAAATCGAAACCGTAAACGTTCTGCTTACCATCCACATTATTTATTCGTGATTTCTGCAAGCTTTAAGAGTTTCTCCTGATGACGGAAAGAAACTCTACGAAATATCAATGTAACTCATGCAAAGTAAATCGGCGAAATGATTATAATGAATGAACAGTCTTGCATGTTTATGTATAATAATATCATGTAATTAGAATCAAATGCGCGTAATTTAATTCATTATGATTTTTTTTAACAGTATTCTGTAATTCATTGGGCCAGGAATCATAGAGTTCATCATAAATATACCGAGACAAATGGAGACCCTCATAACGCAAAAAGAGGATTCTTTTTTTCGCATGCTGGTTGGTTAATGTGTAAAAAACATCCGGATGTCCTCAAGAAAGGCAAAACAGTCGATATGAGTGATCTGGAGAAAAACCCAGTACTTGCGTTTCAGAGAAGGTAGGACAGTATTTTAATCATCTTTACGCGTATGTTAATCGTATACGAAAAATATTCGTTTGCGAATTGCACTTGCATCGTCAAAAATACTTTTTCTCCCCAAGTGATAAAATGAGATGCGGTAAAGAAATTGTGATTTGACTTAACATCTTTCCTAATCTGTTTACAGGTATTACCTACCCCTGGTGCTCCTCTTGTGTTACTTTATGCCAACTATTGTACCAGTTCTATGCTGGAACGAGACGTGGTTGAATGCTTTCTTCGTTTCCGCGATGCTGCGACAGGTTTTCGGATTGAACGCCGCGTGGTTGGTCAATTCTGCAGCTCATCTCTATGGAACCAAACCATATGACAAGTTAGTATCGCTTAAGGAACAATGTCAAGTCCCAGAGGAGATTACTGACCCAAGAGCCTACAGCGTATGCTATACATCGTTGGCTATACATTTAGTAGAAATGGGGGGTGAAAACTGCGTTCAAATTTATTATGTATTTTTTAAACAAATGGACTTTTTGAAAATCTGGAGAGTCAGTCATATTTCGCATTCAAAGACACAAGATTCGTCCATTGACACTATTCCCCTATCTCTAATAGTTCCCGAGATATTCCACAAAAATGATTTTTCAACCCTAACTTTGAACGCAGTTTTCACCCCCCAATTATGAAAACGGGGAAAAATAAAAAACACGTATTTCTTATTTTTCGGTCCTCTATAACATATACAAAAATGAAAATGATTTGAGGCGGACACCTAAAATACTCTCCTCGTGAGTGCTATCCGAGAGCACAGCGAGCGACCGCGACCTACCCTTGGGTCAGCAACTCCGCGAGCGATTGAAACGCTAGACGGCAAGCGTGCCGTGCGATATGCGAGCGACCCAGCGAGCGACAACTGAGACGGAGCGCCGTCTCAAGGTAGGATAATTCAGTATCGTTTAGGTAACAATATATTTTGCACTATTGTTTTTCCCTTATATCCCTTGTACTCTTTGATTCAACCCCTTATCACCTTCCTCATTCCCCGCGAGTATAGTCAAGGCGTGCTTTAGCACCTTGACGGAGCAAGAACCCCGTGAATCACCCTAACCGCTCGGGGTGGGTCACAGCAGTCGTTCAGGACGTAACACAATCGATTCGTCATCGCGAGATTTTTCCAACGGTGTATAGCATACGCTGTAGGCTCTTGGGTCAATAATCCCCTCTGGAACTTAACATTGTCCTTTACATCATTCACCTTGCATGCAATAAGGATAAGCCTGACGCATGCATTAACAATTTTAAAATTATTATTTTTTTAACGTACAGCTGCTACTGAAGTCACGTAAGAGACACATATAATCATTTTTCTACAATGCAATAATCAAATTTATCCGTACAGCAGAAACAGTGGCGCTACTTTAACGAATCCATCACTTATTTCAGGTTCATCAATCCCACTCAGAACATGTTTGCATCCGCCTTGGTATTAGGGGATGGCTGGCACAATTATCACCACGTGTTCCCGTGGGACTACAGGACGTCCGAGTGGGGCAACTACGGATTAGACGCAACGGCAGCATTCATTTACTTCTTCGCGAGGATCGGCTGGGCGTACGATCTGAAAGTGGTACCCACAGACATAGCGCAGAAAAGAGTGAAAAGAACGGGTGACGGTAGCCACGAAGTGTGGGGTTGGGGTGATGCAAATCAGACGCAAGGAGAGAGGTCCCAGACGCTAGTAATGCATAGGTTTAAGATGCATTAGTGGAAAAGAGCAACTGACTGCTCCGTCGCCGACATTCTTATTCCACCCGATACTTAACGATTTGTTGCTAGATGCGTAGCCTGAGTTCATTCGTTGTAACTAATGCTACCGTACTTGTCAAAACACAAGTGCCAAATCATGATGCCAACAAACATAGCAGCAATCAACGTCCCTTAACTTAACAGTTTATCAGCATTACATGTTTATCAGCATGGTCTACAGATGTATGTATTAAGATTGTAAGATTTGTTATTTTTAATAAATGAAATTGTAAAACCAGAATTTCGTTTATTATTTTCATGTTGCAAGACCGGCTATTTCAGCTACGAAAATTTAGTCGGAAACAGCAATCCGTCACGATTAAAACAAAGAAGTACCGTGTCCTTGCCTTTGATAGTTTTGTAGATAGATATTCATTTATAGATCTTGTTTTCGCTAAAGTAAAACAAAACAAATTGTGATCTCCAACGTTCCACATATTTTAAAGACAATTGGAGATTTCAAATGCGCAAGTAAGACGCTATGGTTCACAGGCTTCTGTATTTTGCGGGCGGTAGATAAGGCTCGCTTTCATCGCCGTCACAATCAGAGTTCGGCAAAGATAACATCTAGATAACACCTAGATAAAAGGTAGTTTACGTTTATTCGTTATTCGAAGATCGAATAAGTTGATTCATTCGAAGGCCTTTCAACTTGGATTTCGAATAACGGTTCAACTTTCATTCTATCTTTATTCTATGTAGAACCTACCGGTCAGATTCTACAGAATCTGAATTTGTTTATTTTTCATCGTATCAATATGAAAGTGACACCAATGGATTGCTGGCGTTCTCACGATTAATTGGACAGAAAATAATTTAAATCGGATTATTTTTAACGAAACGGGCTTTCAACTCTGTAAAAAGATTTCTCACGGAATATCCTTAATTATGGTCCTAATTATATCATTTTTGGGGCCATTTTCATCGGGAAGACATGAGGAATCTCTGATCAAAATTTACTGTGCTACAGGTTATTAATCCAGAAGTCAGAGGAAAACTGAAGGCTCACAATTTCTGCAGAAATCCTAATCCAAATAAAGAGACCAGGCCATGGTGTTTTATTGGCCCAGTAGGAGAACGGGAATCTTGCGACATACCATTTGCAAAAAACCTATCCCACATTGTCGATCTTATTGTACTGTACTTTTCAGTGATGTATTGGTTCTCAAATTAAATGGAGTCTCCACTATCTGAGGTGTTTTTATTTTTACATTATATGAGTTTAGTGGTTGGGTTATGATTGAGAGGTTTCACGAACAGGTTTCATTTTTATATGTTAGTTTATTATGATAAAATCCAACACTATATAACAGTGGAAAACAGTTTTTATTCTGCATCGAGCATCCAACTCCGTCGACCACTAAAGCGGCCTTTAGACATTCAATATTATTGCGCAATATTCAATATTGGAATATTGCGCAACATATTGCACAAGAATATTGACCGTCTATAGGCCACTTAAGGAACGAATATCCTTCTATCATTGCCTGTTCTCGCAGAATTACATTAGTGATATAACAGCTACATCGGCTAGCATATCCTAATAGGATTGATAGCACGCTTATAAATGCAGTTCAATAAATAATCAGCTTACAGAACCAACAGGAGACTCGCTTACTTGAATCCATGAACCCGTTTGTCGCCCTCTGCGCCCCTTTAACCCGCTAATGCAATTACCGAATCAACAATTGCAGTTGCAACATGTATCGATACAGATTTCAATGTGTATGTGCTTCTTAGCCCTTCATATTGATAATGTATCCTATCACACGACGATACTCGAAAAAAAAAACAATGAAAATCAGTGTTCAACATACATGCATCGCATACATGTATCGCCGTATGAAACCGGGCTAAGTGAAGAGCTAAGAAACAACCTGAAGCCATTGAATGTGGTATTGTTCGATCATTTTTGGCTAGCATCAAACAATAGCACAGACAATACAACATTCAATTGATTGAAGTTGTTCCGGGTACCGGGTACCCGAAGGGTAAAAAAATAGGAGCTCTAGTTACGATGCCTTGGTTTGCTTACGCTGTTATGTTCAGGGACTGTCATTGAAGTCTACACGACCCGGTGGGATCATCGTTTCCGGCTAAGATTTTCCGCAACAATTAATATTCAATTGAAATGAAGCGCATGTCCGCGCGGCTCTCTAAGCCCAATTTTGTAGTATAAAAGGAACCAGGAGTGCTCACTTGATGTTTAGTGCGCTTAGAAGACAGAGGCTTGACGAGGTGGCGATCTTTTCCCCTTTAAGCAATTATATGGAATAACCATACAGTACGTAACATGGCTGTTAGGCATTACTTTAAACTTATTCCTCTTTTAGACCTCTGCAATTCTTAGGCTAAACTAACTTTTCCTAGCGACTCCCGTTGATATAAGCAGGGATCGAAAAAGTTCTCGGACCCTCGTTTTTTAAAAATTCTGTTAGAACTTATTTGTTTCGATTCGGAAAATATCTGTTCCTGTGGAATTTTTAATGAAACACATGCTACCTTCAGGAACTTCTTTACAAAGTGTTCTCATGGAACAGATATTTTAGAACGTATATAATAAAAGTTCCATGGAAACAAGTTACATTAGAACATTTATTAAAAAAGTTTTCATAAGATAAAGAAAAGTACTAAACTATTAGGTACTAGTTTTGTTTAACAATATAATATCATATTTTTCATATGTTTCTTTAATAAAAAATTAATGGTTTCGTAAGAAGTATTGAACAGAAAAGAGAACTTGTCAAGAAATAAAACTCGTATCTAATAGTTTAGTACATTTCTTTATCTTATGAAAACTTTTTTAATAAACGTTCTAATATAACTTGATTTCATAGAACTTTTATTATAACGATTCTAAAACATCTACGTAGGTAAGTATTACATATAAATAACACATTCAAAATATCAATTTAACTTTATGAATTATTTAATATTCTTGTAGTACTATCCATTGAATAGTATTTAGTATTTGTTACAACGATTGAGAACTTTTTTAATATCGGTGAACAAAATATCTGTTCCTGTTATAGAGAAATTGTTATTCTTATATTTAATAAGTTCCATTCCAACTAGAACTTTTATTTTCAAGAACTTTTATTTTATCGGTTCTTCTGAGAACTTATAATGTGAGAACATTTTTAAAAAAGTTCCGCGGCATTTGTTTTAAATGGAACCTATTGAAAAGTTCCAGAACTTTTTCGATCCCTGGATATAAGTAGTAGCGTTCGTCTACTACTAATGAACTCTAAAACAATCACAAATCCTCTGCTCGCGGCAAGTCCCATTGCCCTCTGCATTTTAAATAAGAAAAGTGGGATTCGTAGAAAATATGTAATCGAAAAAGGAATTGATCGAAGTCGGTGATTCCATAGTTGTGACATTACCTTACAGGTATGAACGAAACTATGTGTACAAAATGGAACAAATATTACATTCCTCCAGTTTCTCGACAAAATCTCCACGTCATTACTTTTCTTAATCACTCGAACCTATCATTGTACCTTAAAGGAAAAGTTCAACATAATTTGTGTGCGTTTGTTTTCAGAAATAGAGCGAGAATGGCGCCAAATGTCACAAGTACGCCGTCGGGTGTGCGATTCGAAGACGATACGCGCGAGAAAAATGTAGTGATGAAAACGCCGAAGGAGATATACAAGATACGCATCGTTTGGTTATCCGTGGCTGCCTTCGCATACTTTCATCTAGCTGCACTTTACGGAGCATACCTCGTCTTCACATCCGCCAAATTGATGACAGACGTCTTTGGTGAGGGACATTGATATTTCGGTGGTACTTGTAGAGGAAATGTCAAAGTAGAAACTGAATATCAGTGGAACGAATTCTAACGAAGGATCATTGAAACGAGTAGTTTACATTGGGTTAATTCCATGTCCTAAAGAATGTCTATTATTTTCTTTATGTTTGTTTTACTTGCAGCATGCTTCCTATATGGATTAAGTTGCCTTGGACTCACGGCTGGTGGTCACAGATTGTGGTCACACAAAGCCTACAAAGCTAAATGGCCGCTCCAGGTGCTATTGATGATCTTGCAAACCATAGCCTTCCAAGTAAGTGAACTGATTGGTCCATAAAGAAATTTGTAACTGTTGTATGGACCATATGATGATCTTGTCATATATCAGCGTGAACAATTCTGCTGAATAAATTAAAATCGAAAGCGAAAATGTTCCCCTGCCTTCCCCTTTCTCTAATTATGGCTTCTCCCGTAAGCGGAAAAAAACTTCACGAAATATCAATGTAACTCCTGCAAAATTCAAGCGACACATCAATTCAGAAGCATCCGCTAAATGATTATAATGGATGAACTGTCTTGGATGTTTATATACAATAATATAATGTAATTAGAATCCAGTGGACGTAGCTTAATTCTGTCTGATTTTTTTCGACAGTTTTCTGCAATTAACTGGGCCAGGGATCATAGACTTCATCATAAATATAGCGAGACAAATGCGGATCCCTATAACCCAGCGAGGGGATTCTTTTTTGCGCATATCGGTTGGCTGTTGTGTAGAAAGCATCCGGACGTCACGGAAAAAGGCAAAGAAATCGATATGACTGATCTGCAAAAAAACCCAGTACTTGCGTTTCAGAAAAGGTAGGACAGTATTTTAATCATCTTTACGCGTATGTGAATTCTATAGGAGGAAGATGCATTTCGTAGATTAAATCATAATCATTTTGATGCCATGGACGCATATCTGCGTTCAGTGTGTGCAGAGAACGCATACACATTCTTCATATTAATTAAAGGATCACCTGTATGAACCCGAAAAATAGGGGCAAGTTCACATGGTCATAACTCCGGAAAATTTCTCGATATTTTGAAAATATGGTTTGAAAGCGTGGAATCTCTACTTTCAGCAGTTTTTTTTTATATTTTAGCTGTATTGCTTTTCGGCAAAGTTATAACGGTATAAAGTGTACCTGATTAATTTTAAAAAAGTTTCTCCAACTTGCGTTTGTGCTACGAGGAGTATGAAATTTTTTACACAGATTCCATTTATACCAGTCAAAAGCAACCACTTTCCTGTGTAAAAACAACATAAATAATTTCTTTGACGATTTGTTTGGCCTAGTTATTCAACTTTAAAGCAAAAATCGTTTTTTTTTATTTTAGTTGCTTCTAGCAAACGATGGAATAGGTAATCGTAGAACCTTCGTGAAAAAAGCAATAGAAAGGCCAGTCTTTCCTATTTAAAACGCATCTTTTGATTTTTCGATGCGGTTAACGTTTCGGGGTACAATGTCCTTTCGAAATATGCTTAAAAATTGTACAAGTTGCATTTTCTCTTCAACTCGCTGTATCTCCGCGAATGATGACCAGAATCTTCTCAGCTCAATATCGCTCATTTTAAAGCGAAGAGACTGCAACCTACTGCAATCTTTTTTTACCTGTGGCCTTTTCGTTTGAAGTTACACTCTGTAAATCAAATTCTAACACACAATACTTTTGCCTTCTTGACGCGCAAATAATTTTATCCTCCACGAAAAATAAACTTTCATCTTTCCTAATCTGTTTACAGGTATTACTTACCCCTGGTAGCTCTGTTATGTTTCTATATACCAACTGTTGTGCCAGTTCTATGCTGGAACGAGACGTGGTGGAATGCTTTCTTCGTTTCCGTGATGCTGCGTTTTGTTTTATTTCATAATGCCACGTGGTTGATCAATTCTGCAGCCCATGGCTTTGGGAACAGACCATATGACAAGTTAGTATGGCTTGAAATTTATATCATTTAGCTAGCATGAAGTAAGGACAAGCCTAACGCGTGCATTAACAATTTCACACTTATTCTTTACTCAATATGCGTCTTTAAGGAACTGATCACAAATTTCAGGTTCATCAATCCCACTGAGAACTTCTATACAAACATCTTCACTTTCGGGGAGGGCTGGCACAATTATCACCACGTGTTCCCGTGGGACTATAAAGCGGCCGAGCTGGGCAACTACGTAGTGAACGGAACGACAGCGTTTATTGACTTTTTCGCGAAGATCGGCTGGGCGTACGATCTGAAAGTGGTACCCAGAGCACTGGTGCAGAAAAAGGTGAAGAGAACCGGTGACGGCAGCCATGAAGTGTGGGGCTGGGATGACGTAGATCAGACGCAGGAAGACAGAGACCAGACAGTGGTGATGCATAGGCTTAAGAAGGATTAGTAGAATATGTACAGCGAGCGAAGTAACCGATCGTTTGTTCTCCCAATCCAACGTTGGTTCTTCGATTTCCAACATCTTTATTCCACCTAATACTGTCGACAAATCCCTAGCCCGCGTTCATTTCTTATAACCGAAGCCAGCGAACTTGTCAAAAGGCACGTAACAGGAATAAAGTCATGGTGCCAACAGATATAGTAGTAATCAACATCCTTTAACCCAGTTTCAAGCCAATATTTCTATTACATGTTTATCAGCACGGTCTTGTTTTTTTGATACTTGAAATTGTAAAACAAGAATTTTGTTTATGATTTTCATGTTGTAAGAAAGACGATTTTAGCTACAAAGATTTATTCGGAAACCGCAATCCTTCACCATTAAAATAAAAACGAACCATGTCCTTACCTTTGATACTTTTATAGATAAATATTCATTTATAGATCTCGTTTTCGCTAAAGTAAAAGTAATTACGTAATTACATAACAAATCCAATTGATATAAAATCAGTCACTCGCATTCTAAAAGTCACTGGGTTCGGGTCGCTAGTCCGCACTGCGATTTCAAATTATCACAGGATAGGGGAACGAGACGCAGCTATGCTGTGTGCTATGTGTGATTTGTACACCTAAAGATCCCAAGGAAAGATCGGAACATGAGGTACCCGGGTGCCTCGGTTGCGCAACAACCGTGAAACTTTTGGTTGATCACATAAGGGTTAAAATAGAAAGGAGAGTACTAGATTTACACGAGAAGTAATTCCTTAACACTGAATTTAATACTATCAAACCTCTATTTATGTACATATTATACATTTAGCGTGATTTGTATGATACTTTCTGGTGAATCACATAATCGAATTTCACCTTGAAATGTAATACTTAACAGTACGATGCGTAAATATGAATGCACCAATTATGAACATTAATTATTCAACAGCTACATCAGCTGGCGTATTGTAATAGAATCGATAACTCGTTTATATATACTGTTCAATAAATAATGAGCTTACAGAACTAGCACAAAGCTTGTTTACTTGAATCCTTGACCCCGTTTGACGTCCCCTACGCTCCTTTAACCCGCCAATGCAATTACCGAATCAACAATTGCAGTTGCAACATGTATGGATACAGATCTCAATGTGTATGTGCTTCTTAGTCCTTCATATTGATTATGTTCCGGTCTAAAAATAGATTTTTTTATTTCATTTTTCGAACGTTCAAGCTTTTAAAAATATGTGATTAAAAGGATTTTTTCAAATTCGTAAAATTCATTCGTACAATTGCTATATCTCGAAAAGTTATTGTACGATTCGACGGAAACTTTTTGTATTTTGAAGAATATACTTCTGGCTCGTAGAGAAAATTAATTGGAAAATTGAAATTTTTAAATGCGCTGAAAGGACAAAAAATATAGGGAAAAAGTGATTTCGAACTTCAAGCGTGGTTATTTTCTCAAAAAATGTCATTTTTGTAATTTTTACTGCTAAGTCCGCGAGCGAGTTTCATGCCGTTTAATAATCTGGCATTGTGTTTTATTTCAAACCAATAGATTAGGTGCTACAAGTTCCACAGTTTTGAATGAATTTTTTGACGCCTCAACTTTAACGACTCCAGTGCCGTCTGCAACGGTTAATTACAAAACAAAAAATTTATCTCTATAGTTTAAGACATCCTTAATAAAATGCAAAAAGTCCCATTAAATTATGTGCAGTTGTTTTCCTTTAATTAATTCCTAAAGGTCACTCATTTTTATGGGCTTTACACTGGACCAGCACAGAATATAATACTTCGGGGTTATTCAATCTTCGAATAACGGATAATGATAAAGTATCTTTTATTCGATTTGTTATTTACATAATTTCTTTATATTGATAATGCCCACCTCTGACATGTAGATCTGTAGAGAATGCTGACAAAAATGTAATAGAAATATGGACTTGAATTTAAGTTAAAGGACGTTGGTTGCTGCTATACAAGTTGCCATCAAGAGTTCATTTCTCCTACGTCTGTTTTGTCATGTTTGTGAATAAGAATGTTGGGGATCGAACAACCATCGTTGGATTGGGAGAACAAACGATCGGTTGCTTCATGAGTCAATTGCTGTACATATTCTACTAATCCTTCTTAAGGCTATGTATCACTACTGTCTGGTCTCTGTCTTCTTGCGTCTGATCTGCGTCACCCCAGCCCCACACCCTATGGCTGCCGTCACCGGTTCTTTCCACTCTTTTTTGCACTATGTCTCTAGGTACCGATTTCAGATCGTACGCCCAGCCAAACATCGCGAAGAAGTCAATGAACCCTGTCGTGAAGTTGAATTTAAAGTAGGCTATCTCGGCCGCTTTGTAGTCCCACGGGAACACGTGGTGATAATTGTGCCAGCCCTCCCCCCCTGTCGCCATGGCTGCATACAGGTTTTCAGAGGGATTCATGAACCTGAAAGTAACGATTTGTTCGTTAAAGTAGCACAACATTTCTATTGGCAATCGCCGATTTTAATACGGTTTTGCAAGAAAGCAGTTCCTATAAAAATATTTGACACTTTTTTATTTTTAGCTGCCATCATCTATGTGAGTGGGGTGAAAAAAGCCCGCGAAGATGGGGCAAGAAACATATGGTCGATTATCTCGAAAACTGTTAGAGGTAGAAAAACGGTTTGAATGGCTAAGTTATGTAATTTGTTATAAGGAATGTCGACTCAGAATGTACCGATTCAGATACCAGAAAAATCGATTTTGTTTAAATAATACATGGAAAAATGGCATTTTTTGTTCATTTTCCTGGTCAATGCTAATCCTGTAAATTGTTGTGAAAGCAATATACCTAGATACAAAATACGAATAAATTGAAAATTTGATTTTTGCATTGTAAAAAAGTGATTATATTGGTCTCTTACTTGACTTCAGTAGCAGACGCATATTGAAACAATTATAACTTAAAAATTGTTAATTGTTAGGCTTAACCCTTCTTCATGCAAGGTGAATGATATAAATTATAAGCAATACTAACTTGTCATATGGTTTGTTCCCATAGAGATGAGCTACAGAATTGACCAACCACGTGGCGTTTAGTGTAATAACATAACGCAGAATCGCGTGAACGTAGAAAGCATTCGACCACGTCTCGTTCCAGCATAGAACTGGTACAACAGTTGGCATAACGAAACACAACAGGGGCATCAGGACCATGTAATACCTGTAAACAGATTAGGGAGGAGAAACTTTTATGGGGAGAAATGTAAGATTTTGTAATTAAATGTTTACAGAAAACTGTGCCGTATAATAATTACGGAATTTGAATATTATATCTTCTGTACACATGTTCAAAATTGATTTTCGTAAAAACTGTTACTCCACGGCAGAGATGGGCACAAAATTATTTTAAATAAGAATTTATGTACAAACTTTTTAAACTATTTCCAAACTCGTTCGTGAGCAACTTAATCCTTTTGGTGCTACATGCGGAAATCCTCCAGTTGCATTTCTTAACCATGCGTTAACCAATACAAAAAGATTAAGATGTAACCCACGGAAAGCATATTTCTCGGATACAATTATTAACATACGCGTAAAGATGATTAAAATACTGGCCTACCTTTTCTGAAACGCAAGTATCGGGTTTTTCTCGAGATCACTCATATCAACTCTTTTGCCTTTCTCTTTCACATCCGGATGTTTCTTACACATTAGCCAACCAACATGCGAAAAAAAGAATCCTCTCTTTGCATTAGAAGGATCTGCATTTGTCTCGGTGTATTTATGATGAACTCTATGATCCCTGGCCCACGGAATTACAGCATCCTGTTGAAAAAAAATCAGCCACAATTAAATTAGGTCTAATTAAATTTTAATTATTCTATATAAACATCGAAGACAGCTCACTGATTGGTGCGTCGTTTAAACTTTGAATGAGTTACATTGATATTTCGTGGAGTTTTTTCGGCCGTCAGGAGAAACTCTTAAAGTGTTTAGAAATCACAAATACATAATGTGGAAGGTAAGGAGAATATTTACGAATTGAATTCAATCAGAAGAATTGTACTCGTTTTTCTTTTTAATTTTGTAAATGTTCGGCTTTTATTTTTCAAAGTTATTCGAAATATTCCCTACTTATTTCCGCCCGAGTACTCGAATTTATTTAAAATCGATTTATTGACCATACGATGAACAGTTGCTTGCAAATTCTTTTGAACTGTGTATTTACCATTATACAAAATAATTTATTAAATAAAATAATTCCAATGGTATCTGCAAGGCCATAAGTTTAACTCAAATTCATTGTACTACTCGTAACAATTGTAAATAAAGTTCCACATATTGGGGTTCCAAGGTATTATAGCCGTTTGGTTACAGACAACAATTACAAATTTCTTTATGGACGATTCTGTTTACTCACTTGGAAGGATATGGTGTTAAGAATCATCAATAGGACCTGGAACGGCCACTTTGCACTGTAGGCTTTGTGTGTCCATAATCTGTGAGCGCCAGCTGTGATTCCCATGCCACTGATCAAGTGCGTTATGATTACTGCAAGTAAAAAAGCATGTAAAAAACAATATACAATACAGGTAGGGTAGATGTCCCTATTACTGTCAGTGTCCCTATTACTGCCACTTTATTTATTTTGCTTTATAAAAATGTAACGTATAAAGAATAGTGTACAACAATAATATTAATAATAATAAGAACAGTCACAATTTAATAATATTTTTGTTGTACACTATTCTTTATACGTTATATTTTTATAAAGCAAAATAAATAAAGTGGCAGTAATAGGGACACTGACAGTAATAGGGACATCTACCCTAGGTAGATACACATCGTTACAGTCTAAATTCTAAACTGAAGTTTTTTCTTTTCACTTCTAAAATCAGCAACCGTGACTCGTGTACCATGTTAGTTATGGTTGCGTGCGTAAGAAAATGGACCGGCGACTCCAAAAAACAGGCGACGCATCAAGTCATAACAACGTACAAATAATTATCGAAAAATCCATACGTTTCAAGTTACCCACCATCAATCCTTAATTCGATAATTACTTCAACGCAGTTTTGTGGATATAAAGCAAGATGCAACTTTTGTTGAAACTTATTTTCGGTATCTCTTACCGTTCTCGATATATTCCACGAAATATGTAGAAGATTCTGCATTTTTTTCAAGGGCTAATTTCATCCCCAAACCCGCACTATGGCAGCAACAAAAGATACGGTTGTCTTACATGCGCGCCTCGTTTAAAGTCTATAACTCGGCTATTTTGGGAAATCTTTGCGTCTACCATGGCTTAAATTATTCTTAAAACTTCACGTAATAAATGCAAGAAAAGAAATCGATTTTTTAAAACATTCAGGGTGGCGTAACCCCTTAAGGGGAGGTTGCGGTCTAGAGCCCACAAAAATAGGTGATCTTTAAGAATTAATTAAAGGAAAACTACTATATATAATTTAATGGGACTCGTTGCATTGTATTAAGTATGTCTTAAATTATAGAAATATATTTTTTGTTTTATAATTAATCATTGCAGACGGCACTGGGGAATCGTTAAAGTCAAGGGGTCAAAAAATTCATCCAAATCGGTGGGACCTGTATCTCGAAAAGTTATTATCCGATTCGACTGAAACTTTTTTATTTTGAAGAATATACTTCTCGCTATAGGGTAACCCAGAAAAAATTACAAAAATGACATTTTTTGAGAAAATAAAGACACTTAAGGTTTGAAATCACTTTTTCCCTATACTGTTCGTCCTTTCCACGCCTTTAAAAATTATAAATTTTCACTTCTTTTAATTTTTTCTGATTCCCCCCCCCCTAGCCAGAAGTGTATTCTTCAAAATAAAAAAGTTTCAGTCGAATCGGATAATAACTTTTGGAGCTACAGGTCCCACCGTTTTGAGAACACTATTTCGAGAAAAACGCGTTTAAAGTTTTACGTGAGCGCCGAGTGGCCGGTTGTTGCCCACGCATTTGCCGCTACTCAAATGCGTATAACTTGGGGAATTTTACGAATTTCATCAAATCCTTTTAAACACGTTTTCCTAAAAAGATGAACATTCAAAAAATGATATAAAAAAATTCGACATTTAGACCGGAACCTCCCCTTAAGACACTAACACGAAAATCTAGGCGCAAGAACGCGTGGACAATCTTACGCCTCGTTATCCTTGGTCGAGATGATTTCTCATCAAGTTTCTTTAAGACATGTAATTAACCGAACGTAACTACGCGTATTAATGACACTCCGTTAGAATTCGTTCCACTGCTATTCAGTTTCTACTTTGGCATTTTTTCAAATTACCATCGAAATATTAATGTCGCTCACCCATGAATATTGTTATCCATTTGGCGGAAGTGAAGGCGAGGTATAATCCATAAAGTGCTGCAACATGAAGGTACGCGAACCCAATCACGTTCTTCCAGATGATGTGCATCTTGTATTTCTCTTTTGGCGTTTCCATCACTACATTTTCCTCGGGCGTATCATCTTCGAACAGCACGCCCGTTGAGGTACTTGTGACATATGGCGGCATTCTTGTTTAATTCTTGAAAACAAAGATACACACAGTAAATTTAAGTTTTTCGTTACGCACAGACCTACGAATTACTGGGAAAGTAGTGACATGGAGATTTGCTAGAAGATTCACTAGGAAAAGTTAGCTTAGCCTCGTAATTCCTTAACGTGATACACCTCGCACTGGAAATTCAAATATTGGTTGGTTTCTAATGCAGAACTCGGAGGAAAAAATAACAATGTAGGTATATTCTATAAGTTCGGTCTTTACAATTGGTATAGTGTATTTGTCACGGTACCGAAGTCCACCTCTCGGGTTTAATGCACTGAAAAATTCGGGAATCTCAAAGAGAAATATGTTTAAACTAATGCTAGCAGTAACGTTACGTACCGTGTGGTTCTTCTGTGTAATTTTTCAAATAGGAATGGACCCCGATCTTGCTAAGCCTCTGGCTTCTAAGCGCACTAAACTAGCGTTTTATGCTACCAAGTTGCACTTATAATGTGGTGGGGACAGGCGCGCCAGTTGAATATCAGTCTTATGGAGAAAACTTCAGCTGCGTCACTAAATTGCGGGAAGTGATGACCCCCCGGGATGCATGCATTCTAGACACTCGAATGGATTAAACTGTCAAGAAAATTGTCTCGAAATTAATGAAGTATGCAAAACAAAGGTAAGGAAACTGTTCTACCTATTCTAAAAGATTTTTTCTACCTAATTTTGTAATTAATTGTACCAAAATTAACAGATATAAAATGCAGTCGTCTTGAGACGTCTGAAAGGGTCATGCCTAGTTGGCAGGCGAAAAAGAACGTGATTTTCGGGAATTTTTTATGAAAATGTCATGTGTTTCTTACAACTATTTTAGTTTCCGTATTTTAGAAGTACATATATTCAGCAACCCTCAGAAATTTTGTTATAAGAAAATATTAAATAATGAAGGAATAACAGCCACTATTCGAAGGCTTTGAATAAAGGGTAAAACGTTACGGTTGAAGCATTTATTTGACGCAACGGATAAAACTCTCTTCGGATGATAAAATTATCTTCATTTGTCGGATAAATTCTCATAGAATAAACTTATTTATTCGTTGCTCTTCGAATAAAGATAACTTGAATATTTCGTGCTTCGAATAAGAAAACATTTTATTCGTTATTTTAAATTTTTATTTAGATATACTTTTGCGACAACTCTGCTTTTGCGACACTGCCACGAGGTCTGGGATTTCCTCAACGTTGTTGTTCCGAACGGTAGGCCAACGTTCAGGGATACTATTCAAATTCGCGTACATCGGACTTTCTCGCAAACACTATTATCTATCGGCTAAAAAAAATCAATGCATTATGGAGTATAAACAATATTTGTTGGTTTCCCCAATGGCCGACAGACACGAGGTTGGCCGGGAGGGGTGGGTTAGGGTGGTATGTGTAATGTCCTAAATCTAAAATTGTAGCTTCGGGTATTTATTAGCCATTCGGAACACTATCCCTAAGTTTTCAGTAAAATAAAAACTTGAAAATTATTAACTTGCAAAGCATTTTCACAGTTTGATTTTTCATTAATGATGCAATTCGTGTTACTGAAAACCGCTGCATGTGGCTGACGTGCGATTAATCTTTCGCCGTTCTACATATGCATATATGTTCCTACGTAACCTACTACACACAAACATATCCCCACTCCTGTCCGCGTTTGTTGCCTGCTCGACTCTACTCGCCAACCATGAAGAATCCTCATTTCAGAACCCGAGCACATTAGTCACACTCAGGAGGTCGAGAGTTCAAATTACCGTGCATCGAGTTTCCTTATGTTTTAATTATTCTCTAATTTCACTTTTTAATTTCTTACAAGTGGAGGACAAGGTGTGGTAGACATCGAATTTCATGAGCCTTGGCACAATGCCCTCCCGTCAGGGGTGGCTCTCGAAACCTTCGGGTAGGATTTCGATAGCTGAAGCTGACCGAGGAGTTATGTTCAGAATGTTTTTCTTGATAACATATGTCAAGGTCAACATCATTTAAGGTCAATCTTTACCATGACAAAACAAGTCATTTTCACCGCCTTGGTAGATCTAGTGTTAATCTAAGCTATGCTATGCTATAGTCTGGCCGTGCTATAAAGTATAAAACATAAAAAACATAGCACAGATTTGTCAAGACAAAAGTTTCTTCTTTTAATTAGATTTATCATTTGGTAAACAAATTATTCAACAATTCACGAGTTATAACACAAAATCGGAAACTAACCGGATTTTCAGGGGTCAATTACCCCCCCTCCCCCTCTAGAGTGGATTTGGGCAGCAAACAAAAATTGTGTTGTAATCGGATGGAAATTCCCTACATATTCACAAAGTTTCAGAATTTTTGGAATTTTCGGGTTCGTGATCTTCCCTTGTTAGTGAGGCATCGTGGCGTGTTGTTTTCGCTACGGGGTGCCGGGCGGCACATCCTTTGAGTCAAATCACTGGAGGATCGCCTGTGTAGTGTACAGGACGATCCACTTAAATCAGGGCGCGCCTACAAGCATTCTTACTACTGCAATCATATGTCGATGCATCCGTCATCTATGAGCTGTTGCTAAAACTGTAAAGTCAGGTAAATGCCAGTAGAGGGCGCATATCGCTTTTGGTTTTTTACACACAGACCAGGTATCGTCGATGCCTAACTTCGTCGATGGTAAAATCACAGACCAAGTATAGGAGAGACCCATCACGCAATGTAACATTGTGTCACACGCTAGGTGGGCTTGCGAGCCCTCTTACCATTTTCGAGTCAAATCCAACGTTATCGACTCAATCTAAAATACGATTACAATGCTACGAGTGGTAGGAATTAAAATTAAAATTTATAGTGTATGACTATTTTCAAGAAACATGTTGCACAATTCCAGTCACTAATAGATTTTCGTACATGAAATAAATATATTGTAACATTTGTCCTATTTACTATAATAGACGAGTCAGGCTACTAAAAATATTTTTCTTATTTCAGGCGAGACTTGGGAATATTCCGACGTGGACAGCTACTTTATGTGGGCCAAATGATGGAAACCTCAACAATGAACACAAGAAAATAGTGATTTTATATAATTTATACTTTATTGTAAGGCTGTAAATGTCTCTTAGGCAAATAAATTGAGAGGAACTTGAAACAAACTGTATTATAATTCAGAAATACCTTTTACATATTCTTATTCAAATTCCAAATTTGAATTTTCAAATATCTATGGTATTTCCTTTAAAATAACATAGTATGCAGCATGCGTGCATTTTGAAAGCAATACTGATATCTGATTAGAATATTTGACAATCCCAGCTATCGGCTCGGTTCCCACCGATTACCAGGTCTCACCGCGAGGAGAAATCGGACCGGGTGACTTACGCAGGCAGTGTACCAAAAGATACACCCCCTACGCCCGAAACTTTTCCCTACTCCATGCTCAGTCGCTTGCTCCCGGAAACAGAAGCAGCGGCTACCTCCTCATCGGAGATGAAGAGCCAACGAAAGAGCAACACAACTAATGATTCAGTGACTACTTGGCAATTTTACATGGGGCCTGAAATACTTGAGGCTATAATAAATTCACCTAAGGCTTCCTTAGATGTCTTCTTTCACCACCACTATCACTTTTCACCATTTTCTTTAAAATATATTATTCTCGTAACCTTCTTCCCCGCGAAGAAATGCATGAAATAAAATAAATTAAGTAAACACATCGAAGAAATACACGAAATAAAATGACTCGTGCAAAAATCCACGAAGGAATGTATGAAATAGGACAGGTGATGAAAAACAATCGAAGAAATCATTTAAAAAGGAAGAGAAATCGGTTTTGGCCTTGGCGGAATAATAACATTTTGAATGGCTTTTAACGAACTCGAAAATTTCATCGACACAAACCGAATAAGCTAACCTACTTAGGTCAGGGGGCCGAGGGTGTGCAGGAAGGACCAGGGCTTGGAACCCTGACCAGTTCCCCAAGAAGTGCAGTGGGTCCAGGTCTTAGCAACTATAACGCTACCATTCAGAGGTACACCTACGTGTTTGGCATTTCTAACTTTTAATCACTTAAATAATTTGTCGGAAACTTTGAAAATAAGCTTCGGACCGAGACACATTCCACGGTCTCCTGAGCCTTTATTTGTTAATAACGTAAATTTAAAGCAAACTATAAAGTTCCCATCTAGAGGTACCTACGTATTTAGGAATTCGCGATTTGATTGGGAATTATAGCACCAAGATTGCTATTGGAGTCTTTTTTTTTAATATTATTGGAGAAATAAAATGTAATTGTAGGAGAAATATTTAGAATCGAATCTGGATGGATGGAATAGAAATTAACGAAGATAGATGATCGCAGCCAATCGGCTAGTTTTACTTGTCACGTAATTAATAATTGTATTACAATGTTACTTGTGATACGATTATTAATTACGCTTGAAATAATACAGATTGCCCAGGTCTCGCCACGTGAAGGCGCTGCGAGTGGAGACCCACCCTAACCGCAGCCCATCCGCCCTCCTTTATGCAAAATTTTATTTTCATTTCCATAGATCCCCCTCATGCACGGTTGCCAAACGATCCTCGATCGCTCCACAAGCGGGCAACAGAAGGAGTCCTTCTGTAAAAAGCTACCGCGATGAATGTAAGCAGAATTTAAAACATTTCTTTGTTTCATTCATTTAAAATTTTATGAACTCTGTGGAATATTTCTACCATGATAATTATTCACTAATTGGGAATGAACCAAGGAAAAGATATTTCCTATTCATTAATAGGAAATGCCAGTGCATATTTGCTATGTCTACTTAAATACTAATAATTCCTACGTATACGAGCGCTCGTATTTAATAATTGCTACTTATATTTAGTTAAACACTGCAGTGTTTACCTTTTTCCCTAAACACTACATAATTCTATGTGGCCACTAAACACGCCTTATCTAACCATATACATATCTACTTAAATTTAAATAATGACCGGCCTAATGAAAATCTGAAATTGTCATGTGTTTCCTACTTCCCTCGATGGAAATTGTCATGTGTTTCCTACTTCCCTGCAAGATATGAATATCCATTTAAAACAATATTTTCCGTGACAAACACTCGATTCAAGAGTGGGTAGGTGGTGGTAGGAGAAGGAGGATGGTGCAGCCACTTAGGGCTGCTACAAAAAATGATCAGTAGCCGAGTGGACCGTTTCTTTCTTTCGCAACGCTAACTTATTACAGACTAAAATCAACTCCCGAGCATAGTCATTAGGACTTTGGACTACTCGCAGCATTAATTTCTCAAACAACTTCAAAATTCCCGGATGGTGCTTCTATACTGAAAATTCTACTATGCTCAATACAAATCCCGAATAGCAAACGAAAAAGCTCCCAAGGAGCTACACTACTCTAACAAATATAAAAAGCAACCGAGAATCACAACGTGGGTGGTTTCATTTTTCGCAACACTAAAAAAAATTCAGTGCACCTGTGTCTCGCAATACGAAACTATAACTTTAATTCGCTGCAGCCTTCCTGATGGCTGTGTGGGGTCCCATGTGCAGCAAAGCCAGCTGCTCGGGACTCCTTTTTCCCAGGAACATGTCTTCAGACATGTCCCAGGACAGTTTCGGGGCATTGGGGTCGCAAATCTAATTACAATCGCGATCAGTCATCATCGCAACACTAACTCAAAAAAATATTAAGTATCAAATTAGGACGAGTAATTAAAAAAACACGATCAGTCGCATCGCAACTCTAATAAAGAGCGTACCACGAATCAAAAGTAATAAAATGAACCAAACTTTAGTAACTCCAATTCAAAATACAAGAACAATCTCAAAAACAATCGCGACTCTTTTTGCGGAACACTACAAGCAGCCACGCTCGAGATTCATTCGCAACGCTATATGCTGGAACCAAACGCGGGGAATACTCGATTCGCAACGCTAATTCAAACCGTAATCAACATTAGTCGCAACACTAACTGGCCCCGTAATCTTCTTCGCAACCCTAATTGAAAACGCGGTGTGCTCCATTTCAGGAGAGGGGGTGTCGATGGGTTAGCCTATGGCCAACCAAACTATTACAACTACTACAACTACCGGCGAGCATAATGGCAAAGTAATACCTTAGAAGAATGACCCTGCACCCGAGAATGCAGGACCATTCTTCGTAGCCCACAAGATGTGGCCTTTTTCTGGCCGGGCTATATTCGTTTCCTTGGTCACTTCTTGCGTCGGGGGTCCGTACTTCTGAAAGTTCCGACCGCGACCAGCGGCAATGTGCAATGTCTCACTGGCGTCAAAAAGTCGACATAGCGAGTCTAGAAGCGAGGGCATACCCCACTCGCGCTAGTCTGATCGTCGACTTTTCTCACAAATTTCCTGAAAGCAGGTCATCGTGCGGGGGAACATGCGATACGACGCAGAGAATACGACGACCTGCCCCGGACCTACCTACTTATATTTAAGTCACACATTCGTACCAGAAGGTAAGTTACCTACCCTACACAACACCTATATTTAAAAAATGGCAAAACAGTCTCTCAAACACAATCATCAGTCAACCCACTCCACGATTCTCAAGCATCACCGCCCGGGTGCAAAAGCCTACACTAGAGAGACCGTCCCGGGACGACTCCGTCACCCGAGCTTGGCCACAATCACACTCTAACAAGTACGTACCAGTTTTCACTGAAATCGGCTGGCAAAGGCAGTGACCATTGCGTGTAAGTATGATTTACATAGAAATTAATTATTTTTGATTTCAAACAATGGATTACTCGATAATGCACATTGTACGTATTAGGTACATACATCAATCGTTATTGCTTTCTCGTTTAATTGTACGAGATTGATTAAGTTTCATATTCCAAGATTATTTAATAGAATGATCATCGTGTGCAACAAGGAATATGATACATTGGTATCGTTATTAGCATGAATAATAATATAATGTTATAGTTTCATTAACATGATTTTTGATGAGAATCTTTCACCGACGCAAATTCCACCGCCTAACCACACAAACACACACAGGTGGAAAATGCGACGTGCACGATACACTAACGCAATGCCAGCCGCCAAAATTTAATTAGTTAATAACGAAAGTCATCGTGCCCCATTGCCTTCACTCACCCAAGTAGCGCATGGGCACGTGGATGAGTTAAAAGACAATAGGGACGGAAAGATATCCTGAAAATCCTCAACTAGAAAATATGATTAGTCTGTATAGTGTCTAGCACGCTAGTATTCTTTCATTTTACATTATTAAGCAAAGTGACTCGACTTTCAACTTGTGAATAGTTTAAAGTTTGATAAATAAAAAAGGACTCTACTTTAGATTGCATCATTAAGAAAAATCACTCTACTCGACATTTAATTAGCAAGAAAAAAGACTCTAAAATTGAATTATTTAAGAAAATTACTCTAAATCATCAAGAATTTACATTAAGAATTTAAAACGAGCGATTCCATCGTCAAAGTAAATTTCATAAATCAAGAAAGTATGTTCTCATGCTAATTACTTTGAATCTGAAATTTGCCCACCCTCAATTGTCTTCTTGCACATGGAAATTAATTATTCTATTGTGTATGCAAACGAGTGACCTTTATAAGAAAGGAATTACACTTTTATGTCTATTATCATCATTTAGAAATCAAGTTACTTTTGAACACGTAGTATCAGAAAAATAAAAGAAATTCAAGTCATTATAATCGTCGCAATGACGAAATCGGAGGGCATCCGATTTTTCCTCTACATATTAAATAAAAATGATCGTAGCTGTGGAGTTTGAAAGTATCAAACTTTTTCACTACATAAAAATTAGCATTCAGCCGTATTGATATTTATACCAATACCTTCTGAGCTGCTATGTACCTTTATGTGCATTATTTAATAAATATCTACATCAATGTATGATCAATAAACATTCGCATTAAGAACCGTTTATCTTGGAAATTAGGATTATAATTTGATTCTATTGAAAAGGCGCGGTGTACAAGAAGACCCTAGCCCTCGTCTAATAAATACATATACAGCCAAAATGTTACAATTCACGGGCATGGTTACCATACCCGCGGTCATTATGCTCGCCAAAGCACGTATACAACCGGTCACTCGTGTCGATTCGGACCAAACGTCCTACGACATGATTGAGTGACCAGAGGAACCATAATGCATGCGCACTCACATTTCGCTGTGCCCCGGTGACGGAGACGCCAACACCCCTGCTACTGATCAGGGGAAGTCATCGAGCTCCTCAGAAGTCATCAAGCTGCTCAGAAGAAGTCATCAGGCTGCTCAGCTGCGCCCAGACTGGAACGAAGGAACAAAACACGATTACAATTTGTTTCCAAAATTACGATTGTTTGAACTCTGATGAAGAATCGCGAAGCAATTCAAAACTAACGAAATTTTTTATAATTTTGACATTTTAAGAAAAAATTAACAAATTTTTTCTTAAAATGTCTAAATGATAAGATGTTTCGTTAGTTTTGAATTGCTTGGTGAGTCCATTCTAAAAATTAATTTTTCTAAATTTTTTTAACTTTTTCTTTCTAAAATATTGAAGAATGAACTCTATTTAAAAGGAATTTAATGAAATGCATACTTACATCTTTCCATTAAAATTCAGCGCACAAAACTCCTCTTCAGCTGACGGACTGACTCTAATTTCCGACAACGACTTTCGCTTTCAAAAGTAAAAAAAAAATAGAAATAGTAGACTACCAACGCGCCCGAAAGATTCGAGTCTCGCGATTCGAAGTTGAGAGCCGCGGCGCTCGTGATAGAATACAAATTGCGTAAAAAACACTGACTCTACCTTCGCGTATCCCGAAATTGTTAACGACGCTCTACTATGAGCAACTGTGCTCTTCAAAACGAAAAACTTCGTACGTCATAAACACTGACTCTATTTGGCCGCATTGCACGCGGCCACAATCTCTGAAAAATAAGTGGGATAGGAGGGTGGGGTTTCATCGAGTATTTTTCGCGAGGAAATATTGTTTTTCTTGGAACCAACCAAGGAACTTTCGCTCCTTGTTATATAGAATACAAGATGTGATGCGAAAATACAGAATACTCGCTCGATACGAGCAGCATTATATTTCACACGATATTATCCAAAATATACTACTTCAGAAATAATTATTACATTTAAATGAATCATAATAGTGGCTTGGCTTTCGTCATTACAGTTGTAAGCACGTTCGTGTTATTCGAATAATACTTTAAAATATATCACGATCTTTATAAATAGCCAAAATTCATGGCAAGAATCAAAATTCGTCAATTGTTCATGCTTGAATAGCATGTCCTTGATCAACTACGCAGTTTCTGTACATGAAGAACAAAACTTGCATCCAAAACCGAAGGTAAATGCAATTACAACAGCTTCATAGAGATAGATTCTTAAAAATCATTGAAATATCGTTGAATTCTACGTAAACGCGACCGAAGTGCAATAAAATTCGATCATTCCAATATTTCGTAAACATCTACCGACGCCATCTTGAAAATTTTAAACAAATCTGATTTAAATTATTCAATTTATCATAATTCAATCTTTCCCTATTTCATTCCAATATTAACCGACTGCAAAGTTACCCATCATCCTCACAGCCAACAATGATCTAGCGCATGGCACGTCAATCACGTCTGAACGTGTAAAGGACAAGTTTAGACCTGCACTCCAGACACGCGATCGTCCTTTATCACGTTGGAGACTACACTCCAGGTGTGCGTTCCAAAACTGTAAGAAAAAGTGTCCGTCTAAAGCCGGCTATAGATTCAATAAAATAACGAGAATAATACGTATATCTGGCGTATTGTCATCTCATTTTTCCAAGGAATGAAACCAGTCGCCATCCAAGCACCGTTCAAATTAACCAGCAACTGTCATGGCGTTGCCTGCCCTTTGCTTCCGATTCCCGCCTCAACGCCTGTAATCTAACGATGCAACAAGTTTGAAAGAAAAACATTAAAACAACAAATAAACTTGAAATATGCCCGGAAAGGGATGTAATTACTGAGACACGATATGTGTGCACTAAATGTGCAGAAATATCGGTAAGGCAACGAAGGGAACACGCGACGAACATCTAACGGTTTTCTCGCGATATTTAATCAATTTCGGAACGAAACTGTATCAATAGTAGCAGCAAGCGACGATAGAGAGTAAAGAAGAAGACGAATAATGTTTAGATGTAATTATATGACGGTAGATAATGTACGCGTACCATTTAAATACGCAGCTATCGAAGCGTCTTGCAGCGTCTTGACTCAACGACGTCCACGAAACGAATGACCCCCGCGCCCTGCCGCTGTACCTCGCGAATATTTGCTTTGGTGTGGGGGGGGGGGGGGGGGGGAGCAGGCAGGCGGCAGGACTCGCGAGGCAATACACGCGTACGTATTTCCGAAGCGTTGGGATACCAATCCGTGTTAGCATCGGTACATAAAATGAATATTCATTCTGTATACAGTGAGCCACGAAAGTATTCGAACGCTCGCTATTAAAACTGTAAAACAATAAAAATATACATGTTAGACGTAAGTTCTAAAAGTAATGTTGTAACTACTATGCAATGCGGGTTTGAAAAGTACATAACTCGATTTGCAATTGCATCCATGCACCCCACGACACTCATGCATCATGCAACTTTCTGCGAGGCTTTTTAGAATTAGATTTTATTGTAAATTTCAATGTCGGCGGTGAACTAATCCTCGAGGCAAATAGAATCCAATTATTATTACTTCACTAGAATGATTAAAACAGTGCATTAGAAACTTGCGGGAATATCAGTAACAGCGTCAATTTGAAAGGGTTCTACATGAAAGGGTTCTACTACACACAAAGTCCTAACAAAACAAGTTGTCAGCTTGCAATTTATAGGTTGCACGAGCTTTGAAGAAATATCATTTTTGAGCGTCATAGTGTCTTGATCCCCGAAATGCATTTTCGGAGAGAAATCCGCATGAGTTATTGACAAACCGAGTCAAAGCGTAGCGTAGCGAAAGCCTATGTCAAACTCACACTTTAAACAAGTCACACGTAGTATACAAGCATGCAACGCACCTTTCAGCATTTCAACACATTTCAGAGTAGTTGCTGAGTTGAACGCTGTGCATGAGTAGAGGCCGCTACATTCAGTCCTCAAATTATGGGTCGGTGACACAGTTGGGTGGCGACACACGCATATCCATAAGGTGTTAGGTTTATCCTATATCTCGTCTGTGGTAAAATAAGCAAATCTGTAATACACAGTAAAAAGCAATCAATCATCAATGTTATGGCAGAAAATCGTGCGGAATGAACGGCAGCGGATCTAGATGAAACGTAGAACTAATTAAATGAAAAGCAAGAAACTAAATAAATTGTTTCCACTTCAGTTAGTAAGTGTCACGTCTACCTCGGCACTTATAGCGTTTCTTGATCCACGAGATTAACAAGCAAGGACGGAGAATTGACATTATACACAATGGTCCATTTCTACGAGACATAATTTCCGTAGATAACTATCGTGGGACAAGTCGAAACGGTTTCCACTGTTTTTAAAGAACGAGTGCTCCCGTAGATATGACGTCGGTTAAAGATTCGATAAAGGATGACGGGCAAACGGAAGCAGCCCAAGGTGTGGAAAGTTCTTTGACAGAGCGCAACTCAAGATGCGGGTCACCGAAACGTGGAACTACGCTTTCGACGAGTACAAGTAGCTTCGAAGCACTGGATCCTCACGATCCGAATCTCAGTCGTTTAGCCAACACAATGTTCCAGAAGACCGGAGAATATTTGCAGGAAGAACTTACTGCCACTCATGCTGACTATCGTCTGTTGGAACGGCTAAACAAAGAGACCATTGCAAAGTATACCGAATTGAAAACCATATCATCTAGCGTTGCTCAATCGTTGGATTCTCTAAACGAGAAGTACACGAAGCTGCAACCTATCTTGGATAACATCAATGAGATCGACGACAGTGTAACTAAACTGGAGCAGGCTGCGTATAAATTGGCATCGTACTCCAAGCGACTGGAAGCAAAGTTTAAAGATATTGAGAAAGATTCAAAGAACAAGTGAATCTGTGATATTGGGTGTAATAAGTTCGAAGCAGAAAAATGCAAATATTGTAACTCTAAGAGTATATGCCTTGCAGACAGGGTGAGCTAAGATTAACAACAAAGTTTTACGGTAAATGGACTTATTTCATTATGTACATAGATAAAGATTAAAGTTATTTATATGTAACATAAAGATGTGTAATTGAAACATTATAATTTCTGTTGCTGAATTACGAGGAGATTTAATAAAGCTGTATTTGTATTCACGTGTTAAGTTATTAAGAGCAGAGGTGAGAAATAACAGCGCTCCATTTGCATTCTTATAATTAATTATATTAGTATACAGTCACACGCGCACACATTTCTTATAAAACTCTTGTAAAAGACTGATGTGTTACGTGTTACCTTATAATACATCACATAGTACATTTCAATTTTGTAATTAACCTATTCTCTAAGTGTATTGTATTCTATTTAGTAATCTACATGCTCTCGCTTTCGTCATGAAAAATATACGATATTATTCTGGAATTTTTTTTAAACAAATAATATACAGGAAGTAATTTATGGTGCTAACATAAGTTGAAAATAAATAGCCTTAAATATAATGAAATAGTGTAATTACAACAGTGTATTAATATGTTAGATGTCATATCGATTATACATAGTATAAACTATCTTCCATAATTGCAAAACAATTCATGAAATTGTTGGATCAGGCATAAGTGTGTATATATATATGTATAACATTATATCAATTCACTACTCCCTCGTACAGATTCTTTTCTTTATACAATAGTTTATTTTGTCACTGAAATATGCGATAAATGTAACCGAGTACAATTTATTTTCCATATGCGCGCAAGTTTCGAGATACTTGTTAGTAAAAGTTGATATAATGTTTGCGTTTAATGTACATTATTGATACAGATTACAGATCATGAATCGCGAGATTTAGCCACGCGCTTTACAATGCAGTTAACTTTCGACAACTCGTTAAAACCGCAACTATACGGGTCCGCACGGAAAAACACAAAGCGCAATATTGTTTTCGGAGATACGCCGCAGTATATCGATGAATACCGAAGTGAGAATCACAAGAAATAAAATTTTGTTTGAATCCAAAGCTGGATTATTGCTAATTACTCGGAGAATTCGCTGCGCCTAGCAGTCTAAGAAATTTCCAGCCATCAATAGTTCTAGCGCAATTTCGGGCGCGATAGGAAATTCTGGTATTTCTGTGCTGCTATTCGTATAACGTACTTTGTATGTGAAGTACATACAAACCTTTTGTAACACATGAGAGCTGTAACCAAAACATACGTTTATATTTATGTATACACAGTGCGAATGCATGAGCATCTCTTCGTTAAGAAAGGCAGGGGAGAACTTACGGAATCTCACGGAAGTTAACTTCATTTGCTTCGTTCTCCGCAAACTGTCCGGGACCACTTAACATAGCCTTTATAGTTCCACTAGTTAAAGCATGGTCGCGCTTCACAATAAACTCGTGTCCGTCACTGCTCACCAGTTTTACATACATTGCGTTCGGTCCTTCGCAACCTCCGTAAATGGGTCCACTTGCTTGCTAAAAGATTAGCCCGTTATTTACACTTTGCTACGGTAGGTATACGGTTACATATGATATCTGTAGTTCCAACTACCACACAACAGAAATTATTGTTAGTAACAAAAGACAGGATAAATAATAAAAAAAAAAGATCATTTAGCAGCGAAACTTTAATTTGCAGAAATAGGTACCGCATGCAGGTCAATAGACGAATCGCCTTCTTCTTCTTCCGCTTTATCGAGATTCTCTTCCTCATTGGGCTTGATCCAAAGAAAAATTAGCATTAATTAACAAATAGTTTACCACAATTTTCCTGTTTTCCAATTAGAGGAATCAATGAAATTTCAGTCACAATAGCAGCCCAAATCGTAACAGCGTGTATTTCTCTTTTTAAATACATTTCACATACCCATTTGTCATGCGAAAGTTAGGCATGCGTAATATTTCAAAGCGGAGAGCGTACCTCTTTGGATTGCATCTTCACGTCGTCTGACATGTTTTTGTTTTATCGGATCTGTGGTGCTTCTAGAAAGAATAAGAAGTAGTTTATGGACAGAGTGTCCTGTACGTTGCTCTCTAAAAATATAATCATACGTTTGAAGGAAAACAAAGGGGAATTAAATTTAATGTAAAGTTTCTGTCCACGGTTAAAAGCCCTGGAGCCAAGAGAAATCCAACGCGATATTTACGGTAATACGATATTTCGGAGCGATGAACTGTACGCACCTTTGATGAAAGGATGTTTCTAGAAAATACAAAACTCTTCTTCGATCACAGCAAAGTTTCCCAAAAAGCGTAATCGAGGTTAATATGGCTACTGCTAACGTCGTTGGATGTCGTTGTCCTGTTCTCGATGAATCGAAACTGGTGCTGACTACCGATACGTCTTATCGACTCGATACCTTATCGATATATCGATTAGTGTTTCTTTGATATCTTCGCAGATTTCAAAGAAACACTATTAAAGAATTCTTTAATATAAGTTTAAGAAGTTAAGAACAATAAATTAATGTTCCAGAGCCAGCCGTTCAAGAGAAGCAGAATTTCGTCCAGCACCTGCAAAAAATAAAATGCCCTCCCACCGTACGACGCCCAAATTGTCATTTTCCCGCGAAACTGTGAATTCTAAATAGCTCACAAACCAAAATAAACTTTCATTTTACCACAAAAGGCAAAATTTCGGCTCTGCAGCTTCTCTTGCAGGTACAGCACTTCGTAAACCGGGTATTCCGAAATTATTAGCATGATTCTTGTACTTGCAAGAGAATTGTTTCGCAGTGCGTTTAAATGTCATGTGTAATTTAGGAAGTTTGAACTGTCAACTGTGACCAGTAACGTGTGAAGTATTGGAATTTTGCGGAAACAGTGTAAGAACGATGGAAGAATAGTATTACAAAGAAATAAAAATGCGCTAAAAAGTAAAAAATAATTTTGTTCCTTATTTAATTTACGACTCTCAATTTTTTTAAGTTGACGCCAGATTTACACAGTGCAAATAATGAGGCGCTGACATAAAAAATTGAGAGTCGTTTATTTTTTGAAGTCGGTTAAAAATATGACACGTGCGTGTTCTGTAGATCATGGAAAAACTGCAGCCCCTGTAGGTATGGAACACAGTGTGAGTTTTAGCCTAAACACCTTTGAGTTGCCTGCTCGCAGGAGCAATTCTCCTTAACCAAACATTTCCAGTGTCGGTGAACTGGGATCAACTGGGATATGCATGGATTTGCAGACCTACATAAAATATCATAATTCCAGTGAACGACTAAAAACTTTTAATACGATGGAAGCGATAGATACTGGGTGAATATAAAAGATAATACATAAAAGTAGAAGACTGGTTTATTAATACATTCATTCTCAACTATTACAGCCATTCCCGAACTTTAGACGAGGTGCGCGAAACTTTAGAGTTAGCTACTATCAAAGAATCTGATTTAAGGAATATGACGCAAGTTTTATATTCCGTATCAGAATGTATCGAGAACAAGCATACAAAGTTATTAGAACTTGATAAACAGTTGCTTGCAACAATTAGTAAAGGAGATAGGTACATATCTACTTAGACTTGTTAATGCTCTCGCAATAAATTGTTATTACCTATAGTGTTTCAGTTTAATGTTTCAGGGTAACGAGCAAGATTCTGTAGTGCTGTGCACGAAAGACAGAACATACGATGTTAAAGAAGCAGGAACATCAAATTCCTGTTTATTAATTCCAAATTTGAATTTATCTGGGCAGACAAGTATGGATACAGATGACAGAGTAATAAAAGCTCGTAATATCCTGGGAGTTTTTCATACATACTACGAGGTATAGGAATTATTAAGCAATGATGTATTTGTTTTCTAAGTCTCATAAATTTGTGAAACTGTTAAGGTAAAGGAATGTACACCTAAGCTGGAAAAATTACTTACCTTATTGGAGCTCACATCTTTCAAAGGCAAGGAATATGAATCGATAATACCTCGGGAACATTTGTATAATTGGCATAGATTGCAAAGTGAAGTACAAGCCAGCGAAGATGAACTGAACCAAGCGTTAAAGGATTATTCGATAGTTAATATTGATGGTAATACTCTGCTTGTTAAATCTGTTACGTGTTGTCTGCTTGGTATCAGATAATATTGCTGGCAATGTAGTAGTTATTAGTAATTGTTTAATTTTCGATCCAAAGGTTATTTCCGGCTCATATCGTTCGAATCTGAAATTCAAAGTTTAACATTAATGTTGGATTTGTTCGAAGAAAACTGTTGGGAACTGGACGAGGTGAGTAAAGAAGATACCTTCGAATCCATAAAAGAATTTCTTCCAACACCAGTTTTTGACATTTTATTTGCGAAATATACAGAAGTGAGTGATAAATCTAAGGAAAATGGAACACCATTGTACAGGTATCTCAGTTTCTCCTGAATATGCAGAGCTTACATTTTAAATTTGCATTATTGCAACAGAGCATAATATTGCAGATACAGCGAAGAGAAATGCTGTAAAAGTTTAGCAAAAGTTCTTCTCGCTGCTTCACCTGTGACTGAACATAAACAATTTATGGAATCATGGAATATCGGTACTCCAGAAAGTAAGATAAGATTCTCTGGCAACAGACCTATAAACAAAATTTATGAGCACGATGTTTCTTTTTGTAATATAGAAATGACACCAAAAGAAGAATATTTAAGTGGTATAGCTGTCGTTACACGGAACAGTTCAACATTGAAAGCAGAAGTAGTATCTTTTCCAGAGGCAGATTTGCCAAAGAATATTAATGAGAGATTTAATCAACTCTTCAAAGCGAAAGATAAGTGGGCAGTACAAGAAATAACTCCTTATGTATTGTAAGTAAAAAGACATTTGTCTTCTCTAAAATGTAGATAGATACATACCTTTTTATCTGGTTGTATAACTTTTCTCGCCATTTCAGAAATTTAGCAACAAAGAATATGAACGTAAATGCTCTCCTAACTAAACATGCCAGATCCTCGGTGACTAATGGCATTAAATATTATAGCTCAAAGCACGGTAAATAGTTGATTGAAAGCGTTCGACGTACTGAAATCATTCGCGTTGTTTATTTCGCTTGCGATCATGATACATAGTTACATTTACACAATTTTATAAATATCTTTGAAATATTATTACGCACTGTGTTTACTTTTATCATTCATCGGCTAATCGACAACAGTGACACCGTCGACCATGGTAGACTGCCCTCGCTTCGATACTTATTCTTTCTTACAGAATAGTGATTGTAGCTTAAAGATCCACTACCTGTGCTGACAGTTACCAATGTCTCATACTGTCATTTCGTCATAAATTACGAAGTCTTGTATGATTGTAGAACAATTTTAGCTGCGAGGTTAAAATAAAGTAAGCTATTTAATATTGGTTCTTTAGCTCAAGTCCCCCGAAATTTTCCTGATCCAATAATCGGTCGATTAATTAAAATATGCCGCGAGAAGATTTGCAGGGCTTCTTGAATTTTCAGTTGCATAGAAATTTCGCGCACAGTAAATTTGTTCTAAAAGTTTCTTACTTTAATTATAGCATCACATATGATATTCGTCATGACATAGTTGCAATAATCACATGTATATAAATGTCAACGAAACGAACGGAAGTTACATTTTTATATAATAACTGTGGTGATATCCAAGTGACGGAATATACATCTTAATATACCATAAATCGAAATTGAATGTCCCCTAGATATTTTAACGGAATTTACCTTCCCAATTAATTGCGGGATATAAATTTGTCCACGGTGTAATTAGCGAGAAATGAAATTTGAAATATTTCTTTATATATACACTTAATGTAATTAAAAAAGAAAGTATATCCTTTGCTTTCGACACAGTAGCAGCGTCCGACGATATAAATTACAGATTCCTGGGATGGCGATTCATTAACGCGTTATAGTACACATTTCTTCATAGCAAAATCTATTTGGAGTACGCAAGCACGCAGGCCTTGGCACACGATTCCTTATGAAATTCTTCAATGCTGTAAAATGACAGTGCATAAGCTGGCATGAAAGTAAACGGTCCCAGGAACACGAGAAGTAACTAATTCTATGAAAATGGAATACTTTACATCTATGGAATATTTGATAGCTTCGTAAATGCATTGCGCCGGCAAGCGCTTTGCGTTGACAAGTTGTCAATACTATTCTTATGCGAAGATGAAATTTCTCTATAAATATTTCGTAGGAACTGACTTGCCGTTGAAGAATGATTCGCTTTTTCTTTTCTTTATAAAACATTCTGTATAAATTTCACAAATCGGTATGAATCGCTAAATAATTACATAATAGAAATAACCTTCAGTCCCATTATTTTTTTTTTTTTACATCGTAATCACTCCCCGTAGCAGGAAATAGACTATTAAATTATGGATCCGTAAAAACAACATTGTAAGACTGTGTCCTATATGAAATTAAATTTCCGCGAAATATTACCGCTCGAACTATTTCTTTAAATGTATATATAATATATATATATATATATATTTATAAATATAATATATATAGAATTATCCAACTACCTACAGGAGGATGCAATAAAACGATCTCTGAGAATAATAAATCGTATACGTTGTAGCAGTGGCTCGTTCTTTCCGAATACATAGTTTTCAACGAACTTAAAAGACGGTTACTAGGAAAGTGAAATGCATTGTGCCGTAGATGCTGCGTATCTACAATGAGAATGATTCTCGACGGTGCCTATCGCATCATCCTGTATACGCGGTTGTCATACAATAACAAATTAACAGTAATTCTAAAGCTTTGGAGTGATTTCTTTATAGCAAGTCGTAGCTGTGACTTACTCTTAATGATAATTCATCTACCGCTACATCTAACGAATACTGTCCTATCTATAAGTACGTTTAGACAAGGTCTGTATAATTAACTGTTAAAAAGAGCTATAAAGCGTAAATACTAAATCTCCTGCTGCTGAAGTTATGCGCGAGACGTAGACGGGTAACTTGTACGATGTCGTTTATGTACATAGAAGTTAATATTCCTTCGAAGTCTCCCTGAAATACACGAAACGGGCGTAAGCTGCGATCGACGAGAATGAGTATGTGTCTGCGTACGGGACAGAAGTAAGTACGTGGCTACGAAAACTCACCTTAATGCAAGGCACCTCGTTGTTAGCTATCACTCGTCACAGTTTCGTTTGCCGCTTTATTGTTAGCCGCGAACACCGACTGCTGACTAATACCTGTCGTGACTGTCTGACTCGGATGAATAACGGGTCCCACCGTTTGGACTAAATTACAGGTAACCGGCACCATCGGCGGCAAATTCATCGAGTTATTCATGGGGCTGATATTGCACGACAACGATGGTCTCTTTCGTTCTAAGCTGTTCGTTGCCATTTGTCTCCGCGTTGTCGAGTTCCGTTCGAGACTGTTGGTTACGATATGATGCCTTCTTTCGAGGCTAGAGCCGGTACTGACGTCGGTTTGACTGCCCTGAAGGGAATAAAAGATTCTTATGTTTACAACACTGGCCTTGAAGTGATTTAATCACGCGACGAACAATTATCGAAGCTAGAACGTACCTGTAAAGAACGATCGACCGATTGGCCCATTCTGTGCAAAAGATCACCGCTCTGACTTTGCCTGAACGTTGTGCCCTGACGTTCAGTCGACTGGCTTCTCCTCAAGAACTGTTCTCCGGACTGACTCGAACGAATACGGCTCTCCGCCGTGGATTCCTGGGGTGCGCCAACGTCGTTCTGCTTCTGGCAAATCTGGCTATCCACGTAGGGGTAACGAATGCGGATCGAGTCGATTACATCTAAAAGATTCTTAGCGTCCATTGCCAAGATATGAGCAGCCGACAGCATCCCTCTGAAAACGTACACTCCCTTAATACCTTCATCCGTTTCTACCTTCACTGCCATGCGTCACAAAGCGCTTACTTTCGATACTCCGCGTCTAAAGTGGTTGCGCTGTACTTCTGTGCCTGTTTCATAGCGGTCACAAGTTCCGCCATGTCTTTGCTCAGAACCTTATGCGCCATTTCCACTTCCCGATGAGCGGATATGGGCAGTATGTCCATCAGAGCGTCCACGGACGAGAGAAGCGCTCTCAATTCGATGCCTACCTTGCGCACCAACTCCAAGTATTGCTCGGCCTTGCTCTGCTGTACGCCTGCGATTACAGATTCGTTTAGATAAAAGAATACTACGATAAAGAGGAACGCGTACCTTGGGAGAGGGACATGACAGCGCGAACCACGCTGGTCGTACAGTCGTACACTTTGTCGTTAGTCCTATCCAGGTCCGCGGTTGGTGTCGGCTCCATTTTCTACAAAGCAGAAGATAGCGTTTGTCATCTGGATCATAATTTCCGAACAGCAACGTCGCTACCGAACGCAATACCTTTACCACAATCACTTTCTCTGTACCCTTGTCCGAGCCTAGAGAGCCAGTGTTAGCGCTGTGCTGTTCGTGATTAGGCGACTGCGTGACTGAACGAGGAACCGGGGGACTGGCACTTTCGTCTCCACTCGTGGCGATAGATAAACGTTTCTGCACAGGTATGCAAACAATAACTTGGTGACGGTTCCCGCGAACAGGATGAGTGTAGCGTGAGGGTTGGCATTATAGAGTGTGAAGGGCGCTAGCGCGTACAGAGTCGCGAGCAGTAAGAGAGGCGTTAAGGTAAAAGTACCTATTATGGAACATTGTCCCTTTCATGGAACAGTTTCATCATTACTGTAATTTTAATATAGTTTTAGGGATTATTAGGAATTACAAAATTGTTTTCAATACATACGAATATTTAATTTTGAATTTTGAAAACATAATTTAGAATTTATTGCACTCTTTCCAAATACCACCCACATACTCCAACCATTTGACATTGCATTATTTCATCCCTTTAAGCAGATATGAAAAAAAACAGTTCAAAAATGGAAAATTGAAAATGATGAAATGAGATTTTAAAAAGGAACACTTTGCTACTGTTTTGAAGATGACATTAGATTCTTTTACACAAGACAGTAAAATAATACGAATGGATTTAGAGCTTCTGGTTTGATGCCGTTTAATCCTCAGGCTGTAAATTACAATTTTCTACAGAAAAAAAGGAAGAACAGGTCTTCAATAGAAAATGAACAGTTTCTGTCAAGTATAGATACAATTAAAGAGAATAAAGGACATTTAAATAGCTTAGAAATGAATTTATCTGAAACATTATTAGAAGAGTTCAAAATATCTGAAGCCAGCGAATTTTGGACTGGTGATGTGGAGAAGAAAGGTTTATTTGAATACTGGCTAAAAATAAAAAAAGCTGCAGGTACCCATCTTTTTTAATTTTTTTTTTATCTATTTTACAGAAGTTATATTTTTAATTTTAATATTTGTATTCTTCATCTAGGAAACAATGCAATAAATAAACCTATAATTAAAAGCATAGAACAATTAACGAATCAAAAAGTAATTGTATTAGAAGAGTGTGTAAAAAATGATGTAACAGTTGAATCTTTAAATGAAAATATTTTACCAGTTAGTGATAGTGTAATACTAGAAACTAGTTTTCAACCAGATGAGATATTAGTTGATTTATGTATTGAACCAATAAATGAGACAGTTAGCTGTACTAATGAATGTATCTTGCCAGTGAGTGATACTCAAATATTATTAGAGGCTAATTTTGAAGAAACTCTATCCGCAGCTGTTAATGTAAATATTAATCCGTTAAGAAATGAAACAGTGATATTAGAAAATAATATAATTAGTAATGAATCATCAGATTCAATTATCTTAGATAATATTGAAAGTTTTGAGATTGCTAATGAAGAAGCACCTATTGATTTATCAAATAATACTTGGAATATTAATAGCAGCAACGCGGGTATATAAAATAATTCTGGAATTTTACACTATTATAATTTAATATTAATCTTCATATAATTCTCTTTTAAGAAAATACATTGAGAGCCATCGTCAAAGAGACCAATAATGAACAAAATAACAATTATTAAGTGTTAAGGGAAAATGTTTTGCAAAAACATACTAGCAAACCGAATAATGAAGAACATATTAATCAAGAAGGCTAATTAATTTTGTACCTATCGTGTATTACAATGTCATGCAAATAATAACATATAATATTCTTTTAACAGTTAATGAAAACTTTCTACAAACTTCTGCAAGTTTTGTAAAGGCTTTAACCTTGCCGGTTAAATATTTGCCAGGCAAAAAAAGTCAAGTTAGAAGCTAAAGGCAAACCAAAACTGCCATCAGTGGGAACTTCAGAAAAATGGTGGCAAGCTCAGCTTGAGAAGGAAAAACAGCAACAATTAAAAGAAGATAAAGCTTTAAGGAAAAGAAAGTTACTTGAAGAAAAAAAACAATTAGCAGAAGAGAAAAAAAACTTCAAGAAAAGATGAATGCAATTAAAAAAAAAATCAGAAGTAGCATAATTTTTCAATATAACTAATTCAGTTCCCTATTTTATGTAAAATAAATAAAACATTTTTACAATTGCCTCTACAGTGTCCTGATTATTGTAAGTGCCCAATGTTACACCGTGTCCAAACTACATATTCCCGGTTTCCCAATCAATTTTTAAAAATTTTAAATTAAAATAATTGTCATAAAGTTATACGTAATTTTTTAAATATTTGGTGCATGTTATGAATTAATTTCACTTTGTTTCTTTCATCTTTAGATAATTAAAAACCTTAAAAATAGAATAGAATAACAAAATAAATTTAAAGCGGTAGATTTACGTTTTTTCCTCTGTTTCATAATAGGGACATAATTTATGGAACAGCGGTACAGGTGCGGAAATACCGTTTCATAATACGTACATACGAGTGCTATTTAGTATTTTGTTATTAAAATCAATTTTATACATTAGATTAAGTTATAAAAAGTCATTTTTATTTCTAAAAGAACTAGCCCTTTGTATAGTTAAAAGATTTTTAAAATTTTGTAAATTTATTAACTCGAATTTGATGAAAATTCTAATCTTTACGAAATTTCGTTCCATAATAGGTACTTTTACCTTAGTAGCGTTTTAGTTCGTTATGCTGCGTATATAGACACAATAAAGTCTTTTGTGATAATGACGTGCTGAGTTTTGTTTTGTTCTACCTAATTAAAGTACACCTGTATACGGGGTTAGACACGCCAAACGCCCGATTGCACGTATCAATGAGTCAGGGGATAATTAATCTCACCTCTTCCCTCGCCAACCAACGACTATCCTCTTCCGACTGACGTTGCTGCTCCAACAGTCGCTGCTCTAATAACTTCTGCTCGTCGTCGACGCCGCTCGTGAAGTTCTCCGTAATGCTGTCGAACAATTGCGACTGTGCAGTTCTCTGAAACGAGAAAATTCAACCTAAGTGCTCGCTCGATCGATCTCGCCATTGTCGTACGGCATTTCATTGTTCGAATACTCTTAAATAAACGTATGTACACAGTAAAATTAAAGAGATGCATAATTCTCGATGCAAAAACCAATTTCAGAATTGAGGGCAGTGCAATCATACGCGTTACCATGCAGCTCAGCTTGTTACTGTGATAAATAATTATTATTATTATTCGTCATGTCCATTCTTCATGCAAGAGGAATTAGCCTACCAAAACTGCAAAGTAAAATAATCTTCAATCGCAACGGAATAGAAGGAAGAGAGAAAAATAAAACATCGTAGATCTAGTCGTGTAACGGAAGGAGGAGAGAAGGCCCGCGTGTGTCGTGTGAACTCGCGGTCGAGCAATATTGAGCGCATCTGCGTATACCAAAAGCATATATGTATGGCACATACATATATCCATATATATACATCCGGTTTGCAACAAAGTTATAGACGAGGTGGGGGGGGGGGGATGTGCCGCAATGTGTCTCGAGCCGTAAATGAAAACATAATATGCTTGTTGCAGATAAGAGGATGCGTTTTGTCATTCCTAGGAGGCATTGGCAAACCTGGTCTTGCTGTGCCTCCTCTGTCATCGAGCTGCTCGACGACATGGTGCTGTCACTGACAGCGGAGGATATTAGAGATCCGGACAGCGTGCCGTCCGTGGAGCTGGTCAGCTGCTCGTCTTGCTTTTGCGCAACGAACGTGGTGATTTTCGCGACACCGCTGGCCACCTGGGGGGCGCAGGGCTTGACGATGCCCGGCTGGCAGACGAGCGCCGGCTGCGCCAGGTATTGCGTTGCATTGGACGTGCTCGTCGCGAGATTCGCTACGTTACACTGGGACGGTTGGCTATGTTGCGTGCCGGCAATGGAGCTCGATTGCTGGCCGACGAGGAAGCTCGTCGCGCCGGAGTGCACGTGCTGCTGGCCACCAGCGCCAGCGGTCGGTTGAGCCCCGCCACCTGACACTGCGAAGTGGCCGTGCGGCATCCCGAAGGGCAATTGCTGATTCACGGTCCCCGCTTGAGAGATGGGTACGTGACTGGCGACTCCAGCCTGCATTTGCTGCACGTACGAGGGGACCAGGACCTTCTGGGCTTGCACCACCGTAACGGAGGTGGCGTGGCCCGTGTAAATCGGGTTGGCGCCGCTCGCCTGGCACTGCTGGCTCGTGTGCTGCGTCGAGATGTAAGAGACCGGCTGATGGACGGCACTCTGCCTCTGGATGTTTTGCGCGTGCTGCGACTGCGACAGGTAGACCGGTTGCGAAATGGGGTGACTGATGTTCGAGTAAATCTGCTGCTGATGCTGGTAATTCTGAGCGTGCATCATCGGCTGGGACGAAAGATTCTGCCCCGAGGTGGAGACGTGGGCCAGATTGCTCCTTTGAACGGAGGACGCGACCGACGCGTTCACAGGCTTCAGGTCGATCGCGTTCTGGCACTGTATATTCTGCGCTCGGAACTTGAGAACCGGCCCGTACAAGCATTCCGCGTTGGAGGTGGGGATGGCCACGTTGGCCGAGCTGACGGCGGCTATGCGAGGATACGCGCCACCGGTGGCTGGATTCTGCCCGCAAGCGGAACTCTGACTCACGCTGGCCTGGACAACGCCTAACGCCTGACTCGCGCTAGCAGGGGGGAACTGAACGAAACTGGGGGACTGAGATTGACCGTTCGGCCCTACGACACCGCTGTTCAAGCTACCGGGCCCGAAGTTACCGGGATTCTCGCCGAAGTTGCCGCCCACGCTCGGGCTCTGGCTGAGATTGCCGACGATAGCGGAACTCTGCGTGAAATTGGCGACCGGCCCGTAGATCTCGCCGCAGGCGGTGGTCACGGGCGCGTCGCTAGCCACCGAGAACTTTTGCACGGGCGAGTAGAGATCCCCGGTTATGCTAGCGACCACCTTCGAGCTGACCGCGTACAAATTTTGCATCTCTTTAACCTTCTGCTGCTTTCTGTTGGCAGCGGGTGATTGGGCTTGTGTCGTCTCTGAGATGGTCAGGCTGGACATGAGAGGGACGTCGGAGGAGTCGAGGGAGTCCAGGTTCGTGTCGGATAGGGTGGAGTCGGCCGATTGGGTGTCGTGAGAGGCGGACGGCTCCGAGATGGCTGGATCGAAGAATGGTAGATCGGAGACCAGGGCGGTGGTCAAGACTTGATCTTCGTCTTGGAACTGCACCGCCAAGGTGTTGAACGGGGAGGCGGGTGTGGTGTAGACGGAGGGACATACCCCCCTAGTTTGATTGTCCTTGAGAAGTTGCGCGAGAACTTCGGGGCTTTGCGCCACAATGTACGTCGAAACTGGCGCCGCGGCGGTTAGCTGAGATTGATCCGTCGTGTTTTGCGGTTGCCTGGATGGTCTCGGCGGCGGTACTTCGTCTGCGCCTAAATGACGAGACATTATCTGCTCCGTGCTCCGTGAAACATCTCCAATGTACAGGGTAGCCCCGAAATACTCGTTCCAACCCGAGCGTATTGCCCTACGTCGCCGTTTAATCTCGCCCCGCGGAACACCATCAACCTACCTTTCGGTTCGTACCGCGTATTTCGAGACACCCTGTACAGCCGATCGTCCTTCTTACGTACCCCAAGACATGGCCTGCACTCTCCGGTTTTCTCGTTTCATCGTCTCCTGCTGTTGGTGTTTTTCTTCCAACAGAATCTCGCTGAAACATCGCCGCGCGACATGTGGTCAATTTAAGGTGAATCGAGCCTGGAGCGTGACGCGCCGGACGCACACTTACTGCAAGGTCTCCCTGATTTCCTTGAAGGTCGGCCGTTTGCTGGGCTCGTAGCTCCAGCACTGCGACATCAACGAGTACAATCGCGGGGGGCAGTGATTTGGTAGCGCCAGTCTCTCGCTGTTCTCCAGCTTGCGGATCACCTCGTTGTTCTTCACACCTTGGAACGGCTTCACGCCCAGCATCAGGATCTCCCACATGCACACGCCGAACATCCAGACGTCGGAGGACGTGGTGAAGCGCCGGAAGTTGATGCTCTCCGGGGCCATCCACTTGATCGGCAACTTGCACTTGCTGGCGGTGTAATAACTCTGATCCTCCACCCATCTGCTCAACCCGAAATCGGCCAGCTTCACGCAATTGTGCGCGGAGACCAGCACGTTCCTCGCGGCGATGTCTCTGCGAACAGTTATTAATCTGTGGTTGCCGAACTATACCCACTAGGGTGGTTCTAACTTACTCTTGGTAAATTTTTTTTTCAAATAATTAAAAAAAAATCCCTGTAAAGTTTGAGCTCGATCGGATAACGGAAAAGAGTGCCCCTGGGCCCTTAAACATTTAAATCATCATTATTAATCAATCATTATTTAACAGCTCGCAAAGTCGATTTTATTTAACATCTTCCAAGTTATTGATTAAGTAAAAAAATATGTCAAACAAAAGTTGTAGATCCGGACAAGGAGCATCTTTTTTGTTCTATTACTTTTTCTCGTACGATAAACGGTTTTCGAAAAAAATCCGAAAAACTTAAAATAAAAAACTTTTTTATTTTTCAAATTTCGAAAGTTTAAATGCTTCTAGAACACTTTTTATTTATGAAGGTGAACAAAAAAAATGGAATTTTTATTTTCGAGGACTATTAATTTTATATCTTTAACAGCTCGTAAAGTCGATTTTATATAAGATCTTTCGAAGTTATTGATTAAACAAAAAAAGATGTCAAACAAAAGTTGTAGATCCGGACAAGGAGCATCTTTTTTGTTCTATTACTTTTTCTCGCGGGACAAACGGTTTTCGAAATAAATCCGACAAACTAAAAAAAATAAATATCGCAAATATAGTCTATATTTTCTATATTTTTGCGAATTTCTTTCCAAAATTTTCAGGAAACATTCATGACATATCAAACACTGAAAATAAGTAAAAAAATAAATTTTTACCTTTTTTGCATATTTTGGTAAATGCCCACCCCTTAAATGTTTAAAAAATAGTCCTCGAAAATAGAAATTCCATTTTTTTTGTTCACCTTCATAAATAAAAAGTGTTCTAGAAGCATTTAAACTTTCAAAATTTGAAAAATAAAAAAGTTTTTATTTTAAGTTTTTCGGATTTTTTTCGAAAACCGTTTATCGTACGAGAAAAAGTAATAGAACAAAAAAGATGCTCCTTGTCCGGATCTACAACTTTTGTTTGACATATTTTTCTATTTAATCAATAACTTGGAACATGTTAAATAAAATCGACTTCGCGAGCTGTTAAATAATGATTTAAATATTCAAGGGCCCAAGGGCACCCTTTCCCGTTATCCAATCGAGCTCAAACTTTGCAGGGATTTTTTTTTAATTATTTGGAACCATTTTGGGGGTGCCCCGAGGAAAATTAAAAAATCGAAAGTTGGAACCACCCTAATACCCACTTTACGCCATCCTCGATCGAATACCTGTGCACGAATTTTTTGCTCTCGAGGTACGACAGGGCAGTGCTCAACTGGAACGTGTAAAGCAGAAGCGTGGCGAGATCCAGGCGGTGCTTGTTCGACTGCAGATAGGCACGCATCTCCCCTAGCCTGGCCAGCTCCATCACCAGCCAGATAGGCGCTTCCGAGCACACGCCGATCAGTCGGATGATGTGCGGGTGCTCGAACTGTTGCATTATGTCTGAAATTTCACAGACGTGTCGGTCACGGGTCACCCGGGGCTTTCGTTCGGTTAATCGGATAACGAGATTCCTTACAGGCTTCTTCGAGGAATTTCTCGGAAGTGGCGAGGTCCGCGTCGACTTTACAGGTTTTCACCGCGACGGCTGTGATCTGGTTGTCCCTCCCCTTGTAGGATCCCTTATGTACATTACCGAACTGGCCCTCCCCGATGATCTCGCCCAGCTCCACTTGGTTCCGGACTATCTCGTAATCGCGAGCTAGAATTATCGGTACCACGGCTCGTCTCACTTTCCTCCTTCATTCCACGCAATTGTAATTACAGGTAGTTCGACTTGTCACTTACTGGCTGGCGTCGAGTAATCTCCCTCCTCGTCCACGATCTCCGCGTAGTCCTCGGACAGAATCGTTCCCGTTTTACTCACATTCTTCTCCGGACTGTTGGAGCCGTCTTGCCTGTACTTGGGTGGATGCGCGTCTATTCCAAAACCACAGACAGGGATTAACCACCATAAATCAACGCAACTTGTCTCTCATGCAGAACGCTAGACTAGAAAAACTGCTCAACTACGGGATCATCCAAAAAAAACTACAAACCTTTGCATGGGCAGGGATAGTTTTTCCACGATGCAGCTTGCAAGTGTAAACGATTGTAACTTACAATTAGTATCATCTTTTAACGTAAAGGGAGGGGGACTCGTGCGAGATAATTATTAATACGCGACCTTTCTATATCCTCGACTATCGAACTTACGTAATTACAGAAACTAAGGTAAATTATCACGCGAGTACCAAGATTCTCGGCAGCGTAATGGCAACGCTAAGAGGGTGAAGATATATCGAGATGAAAATTTGAAATAATTATGTTCTTCCCCGAAGCATGCTAAATTTCATGGATGATTTCATTTAGCCTGGAAGCCTACCTTTTCTGTTCCACAACGAGGTGTTGCTTCCGGTGACCAGCCTGCAGTAGCCGTCGATCAAATCCGCCAGGCTCTCCGCTTGGTCCAGGCTCGAGCAGGTTATGCTAAGCGTTTCCGCCGCCCCAGCCACCCTCAATTTAATGCACGCTTTCGCGTGCTCCTTGCAGTCCGACACTAGCGTCTGAATCGACTGTATCTGGGAGAACTCCGCCATTCGTGTCGGCTACGGGGATACCACAAGTCAAGAAGCTTCATTGCACACGCTCGCTGATGGTACAATTAGCGTGCAGGTAACGATAGAACAACCTACCACCGTTCCACCCCTGTGGGCCATGCAGGATATCCCTAAATCCGGCCCGATGACTAGCTCCACGGGTATAGACCAGCTCGACTGCAAGCGAAACGAAGTAGAATGCAGACGGCTGTGCAGTCTGGCCCGCGTTAGGAAGAATGCAGTTAAACCGACTCACCCCCAAGGCGCATATAAACCTCTCTTGGTCGAATCTGTAGTGCGCCCTCAATAGGTCGAAGAACTTGAACATGCACTCGAGCTCCGACAATGCGGCTACCTTCTTAAAATGCTGCTGTATTAGCTTGCGCAGTGCCTTTGGCTTCATTCCATTCAACACCGACCGCGGCAAGAACTTGTGCAGACCGACCTGCGAACAGTAGGCGGTTTTTTACCACCGGGAAGGTAAAAAGACGCGATCACCGCGCAACGATTCTCCCTTTACCTCTCGCTCGAGGTACTCGAGATTGCTCTTCTTGTCGAGGGCGATCTGAGGCATGTCTTTGAAGAAGTAGCGGATCTCTAGGCAGCACAGTTGCACCGCCACGTCCTGGTCGAGGGCGGCGTGGTTCGCGCACAGGTAATCGTTCCGCACCTACGACAACGTACGTTCAAACTCCTTCCACTGGCAATTATACGGCAACTCTACATGGATGTTAAGGCTACCTGGTCGTAGTAGTAGTAGAACGTCACTTTGTCCTTTTCGTACAAGTCGTTGAGATTCTGCGGCAGGTAGCGCACCCTCAGCTCGTACCTCCACTCGCAGTGCGGGTGCTTCTTCTCGTACTTCTCTTGAACCTGGCAAACAGATCAGGTTGCCAAATCGAGCGTTCGTAGCGTAGAATGTACCAGGAGTCGAAAAAGTTTTGGAACTCTTATTTTTAATAAAAATTCCAAGGAAGTTCCATGGAAATAATTGTATTAGAACATTTATTAAAAAAGGTTCCATAAGATAAAGAAAAGTACTAAACTGTTAGGTACTAGTTTTATTTAACAATATAATATCGTATTATTCGCATGTTTATTTAATAAAAGCTGTGCAAATCACAACATGAGTAATAATTATTTATTATTGTCGTAGTACTATTCATCGAATAGTATTCAGTATTTGTTACAACGATTGAGAACTTTTTTAATATTGACGAACAAAATATCTGTTTCTGTTACAGAGAAACTTTTATTTTTATATTTTAAAAAAAGTATTATTCCATTTCAACTTGAACTATTATTTTCAAGAACTTTTACTTTACCTCAGTTCTCATGGGAACTTATAATGTGAGAACATTTTTAAAAAATATTCCACGTTTCGCGTTTGAAATAAAACCTATTGAAAACTTCCAGAACTCTTTCGAACCCTGCCATAGACACGTGCCAAGTGTGACGGTCCAAAGTACCTGGTACATGGTGGTGTCCTGGTGCAACCAGTAGCTCTCCCCCGACCCAGGGTGATGCAGCCTCATGGCGTATAGGTTGCGATAGTTCCTGGTGCCTGCCGCGAGTCGACTAGTCACCAGAGAGATGATACCTCTGACGTCGATCGCGTCACCGAATTTGACGACGTTGAAACCACCTGAAAGTCGGTCCCGTTTAACAGAGAACGAGAACAGAACCTCGGAATCGTTTCGCGGAATCGTATCACCGGCGACTCGGGCAGAAAGTTACCGTTAGGCAGATGGACCTTAAGAGTGGCCTTGTCCATGGGGGTGGGCGATCCATGGGGCGGCGTGTTCCTTCCGCCCCCGCCGCCCTGCACGCCGCCGACGCCTCCTCCGCCTCCATCTCCAACGCCAGTGCTCATCCCCTCATGGCTGCCATGGAAAAGAAAGAAAGAGAACGATGGAAGGAGCCGGCTCAGTCGACGACGCGGCAACGAGCACGTCAATTATGCATTATCTCATAAAACCTCGGCTCGCGCCGCTCCAACTAACATGGAAGCTTGGAGAGAGGATTAATTATTCACCGGGGCCCATAGAGGAAAGGATTTCTTCGGAAAGCTTCCCCCGCCGATGGAATTTCGCGGTGGACGGGGCGCGCGGGGCGCAAAGAAGCTTGGTGCAGTGGCAACGCTCCGCGCCAGGGCGGGGGCGGGAGCTCCTCTTAGCGAGCCTAAGTAATACGGTACAAGCAACGCGGAACTCTCGGGCTTTTTCATTAAACCTCCCGTCCTCCACTTTCCGACCAGCTGCGGTCGTCCTCTGAAACAACCGTCGCAAATTTTTCCGCGCCCAACGCGAGCACCGGCCGGCGCACAGTCGGACGACGCATGCAAATTCTCGGACATCGACGAAAATATGAAGTACCTATTTACATTCATATAATTATATGAGCATTATTCTTGAGTACTAATGGATACGAAATGATGAAAAAAAATTTAAATCCCGAATTTTTAACAGCAAACACGTTCACTTCTGGAGACGGCTGTCATATGAATGTAAATAATTAGTATTAGAATAATGAAAAAAAATTCTACCATCATACTACACCTTAGGGTTGATTGTTAAGAAGTTATTTATGTAGTATAAAAACAAAATTTAATGATTTTATTTATGTTTTTCAACCTCTCAAAAAAATTTTTTTGTCGATTTAGAAAAATGTCCAAATTCGTCCAGAAAATAAAAAATACCCATATAATCACTAAACATTCTAGTTTTAGAAACTCCAATTTCCAGTTGCGCCAACTTGCGCCCTTTTGCAGAATTAATTAAATTGTGTACGCATGTGGGACGAAACGAGTAAATATGTATCTAGACATTCCTTTCTTGTACCCGATTGATTATGTCTTTATGGAAACGAATATAAATATGATATAGCGAACGATAATTCATAAAATTAGGTTATTATTATTAAAGTTAGTTAAACCTTAATAAATAAACGGCGAAGCATTGCATCGCTTCAACGCATCAAACGTAAAAATTATAAAAAATACTGTGCATAAATTGAGACAACAAAACAAACTTTTCAATATCTGTAGTAATTTTCGTGTCATATAAATACTGCTTCTATGTAGATCCGTTTTAATGCTTGCCGGTTTGACTGTCCGTGTCTACATTACATTCTGGTGTGTTCTGCATGTCCATTAATTCTTCTAAATTAATTCTTCATTGTCTTCTTTATTTAATAAGAAAAATACTTCGGGGAACATTAACTACTTTATCTTTTGTTTGCAATGTGTGATCTAATATTTGAAATCAGAGGATCGGATGAAATTAAGAGATTGTGGAAAATATCCTTATATGTGCGTTTTCTGTTTATTTTGCGAAGCATTCGACAAAAAATAACAACAATAAAATAGTTTATGTGTGTAATATTTATGCCAATTTTGATAAAGATATGATAGGTCACATACAAGAGGTTTGAATGCCCAGCAATTTATACATTTCGTCCCACTGTCTGTTTTACCTTCCCTTCTCATATTCATTTTTGCAGAAAATAATAGTTCATCTCCTGAAGCCCTTTATATTTGCACCGAAAACCAGACAAAACTATTTTAAAATTTGCTAAATTTTCAAAGTCTCATAACGTTGCTAAAATTCGTCCAAAGTTGATGAAACAAAAACCATTTTAAAGATTGAACTTTCTACTTTTTTACTCGTTGAATCACATTTATCGAAATGGGTGTCCGGGGGGTAAAATCCGCCCTCAAAGAAGAGTGTGCCAAACTGCAAAACTTTGTTGATGTTTGTCAAATGCTACAGAGTGCAAGCAATATTTTTTGCAATTTTTATGTTCACTGTCGGAAAGTATGGTCGTTTGCCTTTAAAATAAGCCAAATTCCATCAAAATCGGATGTTTCTTTAACAAAGATACGGCCATGTCCAGAGATATATACGTTTCGTCCCACTGTGCGGCGCGTCATCGAGCGGGCAAGATTCCTCGTCGATCGGCCGTTCCCATGCGTTCTCCGCGGCTGATTAATCGATTCTCGGTATTTTTACACGTTATTGAAGCGGATCGCGAGAAACGGCACAATCGCGAGGACGGCGCGCGTCGTATTTACGAATGCGGAATATGTACTTCCGGAACCATCGCAGCTGTTATTGGTCGGATTAACATCGCTCGATATCATTCGCGGACCGATGACCACTGAATCATGAGCATTAGGATGGCTCTTATTTACTCTTGGAAATTTTTTTTTCAAGATTTTCTTCGGAGCACCCTCCAGAATAGTTCAAAATAATTTTAAAAAAATCCGTGTAAAATTTGAGCTCGATTGGATAACGGGAAAGGGTGCCCTTGGGCCCTTGAACAATTGAATCATTGTTTAACAGCTCGCGAAGTCGATTTTATATAATATCCCCCAAGTTATTGATTAGATAAAAAGATATGTTAAACAAAAGTAGTTGATCCGGACATGGAGGAGCATCCTTTTTGTTCTATTACTTTTTGTCGTGTGACAAACGGATTTCGAAAAAAGTCCGAAAAACTAAAAAAAGAAACTTGTTTCTCCAAATTTTGAAAGTTTAAATGCTTCTAGAATACTTTTTATTTATGAAGGCGAACAAAAAAATGGAATTTTAATTTTCGAGGACTATTTTTTAAACTTTTAAGAGGGAGGCATATACCGAAATATGCGAAAAAGATAAAAAAATTATTTTCTTATTTTCAGTGTTTGATATGTCATGAATGTTTCCTGATATTTTTTTTCGTTTTTCGGACTTTTTTTGAAAATCGTTTGTCGCGCGAGAAAAAGTAGTAGAACATAAAAGAAGCTCCTTGTCCGTATCTACAACTTTTGTTTGACATATTTTTTTATTTAATCAATAACTTGGAGGATAATATATAAAATCGTCTTCGCGAGCTGTTAAATAATGATTCCAATGTTTAAGGGCCCAGGGACACCCTTTCTCGTTATCCGATCGAGCTCAAACTTTACCCAGATTTTTTTTTAATTATTAGGAACTATTCAGGGTGTCCGTAAGAAAATTCAAAAGTCGAAAATAAGAGCCACCCTAATGAGCACCCAAGGCAGGACCGCCGCGCCGTGCATACTTCTCTTCACAATAGCTCGACGTTGATGACGTCACGCTCGATGACCTAATAAAACGGCTCATCCATTTGTCTTCGATTTAGACTTGCCGTTGGGGGAACGTTGATATCGCGACGCTGAAAGCGAACGGTAGGCCTGTCGGATTCGCGTGTCGAGTGTCAGCGGGCACAGTTTTCATCAAATTCCTCCTCTTTCATAAAAGAAACGGGCACGGAAACGTGTCAACCCTCTCCTTTTAAATCCTCCACGAGCAAAGACGATATCGCGCGGCTAGGCTCGCCCCGGCGCGGCGGTATGCGCAATAGAGATTTCGTGTAGCGTGAACGATGGAAGGCCTTTTTGAAAAGGGTGCACGTGTCTGCTCGCAACCGCGGCCCCATTCATGCCGGCCGTGTTCATAACCACCCCTTTTCCACGCACCCTTCTGACACATTTGCACGCGTGTTGCATTTGGTTACCGGCTCATTCCGGGCCCGGCCTATCCGTGAACGAGTCTCATTCACGGCAGCCCTGAAACGGATTCCACGCGATTCTTCCCGAAACGGGGGCGAGCCTCGGCTCCTCCTCCAGGGCTCTGCGAAGCCGCGGCGGCCGTTTCCGTTCCGCGAGCCAACGGTAATCGCGGCCGAGCGCGTCCTTCGTTCGAAATTGCCGAGAAGGTGATTCCATTTCGCCCGTCATTCAATCCCAGTTATGAATCTATTGAGAGGCCTGCTTGGAATTAACGCCGCGCCGGCTGGGAGGTTCGCTTTGGACTTAATGGCGCTATTTAAAATCGTAAATGGCCCGCGCCGCAACGCCCGGAAGCGCTTTATTCGCGGCGTTCGCGCGCGCAGTCGAAAATAGTTAGAAACGGACGGCTCTTCCGGTGCGCGCTCCCGCGGCGTCTAGATTTCCCTACCAGCAACCCCCCGGTGCACGGGAAACGCGCGATAGGTCGAGGGGGGGGGGGGGGCGGGGAAGTTGCGCCAGTTTGTTGACTCCCGCGTCGATTCAGTTAACTTGTGCAAACGAGGCGTGTTCCCGGAGGCGATCCGCCGGCGCTTGTAAAGTTTCCCTCGGCACACACGCCGGTGGAGAAGTTGCCGTCGCGACGGCGGCTCCGGTTCCGCGAAAGGGGCGACGCTCGAAAACGTCGTCGCGCCCGTACTAGCAAGTGCGTTTGCATCGCGGCTATTAATGCAAATGTGTATTACGAGCGTCGTCCGGCTAAGGAATGCCGTCGGTCAGGGGCGAAGCGTTTACGCTGCGAGCCACGAGCTACTCCGCCGACTGCCTGGAAACCAGGGCGATCCCGCCGAGCTCTACCCAAGATTACTCCGTGCAACATTTAGTCGATACTCGTCGGAGCACGTCCCGTGAATTCGAGAAGCCGGGGAGGCTGGTGGACGGAAATTTAGTGGATTAGGCTCGAGAGCGCTCTTGGTGGGCTGAATAGCTAAGTTGATTAAAACAGTGGTCCATCTAGCGCGGCCGACTAGGGTAAAAAGACCAGTACATGGACAGGGCCCAGCAGATGGACAAATCGTTGGTTAATCGTTAGTATTGAACTACATTATTGTTCTTTTATATTGTAGAAAAAACGTTTCTGGTTTCATAAAACATTAACATATTTATCGAAAAAAAAATTTGTACGCGAAAAATGTATTTGTATGTACGATTTCGCGCCACCATGCGCGAGTCACTTCATGCGTTGACATCTGGCCACAAAGGCTAGAGATAACCTCACTTTATTTGCGGCCTGGGACTATAACCTTTTGCACCGTTTTCTGGCAATGAAGACTCCATACGTTTTTAGTTTGGGTGAAATAAACTATATTTTAGCAAAAAATAACTTAATCTAGGTAGCCACTATAGCTAATAAGTCTAGCCAGACACCCGTCCATCTATTGGTTCGGAACTTGTCCATCCACTGTTAATATTGGCTATGAGTAGAATTTTCATCATTTTATCCTTAAATACGTTAATTTTTTTTACGCGCGAAGCTTTTGGTTTCTTTTTAATACAACAGATATTTCTAAGAAACACCTGGATGTAAACTTCGGAATCAGCTAAACTGTCCAGCTACTGGCCTTTTTACCCTACTCTTCTCGCCGCCAGTGAAACCGTACACTGTCTTGCCGAGTGGAAAGTAGGTAGGCACGGTCGGATGTCAGCGACGATTAGAACGCGTGTTTTTTGTTTTTTATTCCAAGAAGCTTTTTACGCAACGGTTCACCGGTCCACGGCGCGATTATCGGCGCGAACGTTCGCAGCTGATGGCTCACGCTTCGGAGCGGCGCTCATTGTCCCGCCGGCTCCGCGAGGGTTGCGTAACGAGCATAATTGTTAAATGCTGAATCGCCGAGCGGCTGGATATCGCAGCGTCCAGGAGGAATCCTTTCGTGGAAAATCGCGGTAATGGTCGGGTGATCACGGTCAAGCTCGGTCACGCGACGAATATTCATTCGCCGGGGCTTTTCCGCGGCTCGCTGGATCGCCCGAATTAATTCAATTGCGCGCGACGTATTAACGGCTTTTTGGCGCTGCAATTACAAAACGCCAGCGCCGGTCAGAACTTATTTGTTTATCGCGGAATATCGGGAGGTGGCTTGCGATGCCATTAAAGCGGCTCGCCGCGTATAAATTACGCTCGGTGGCGTACGGTTCGCCATAGGAAGGACGTCGACACGCTGGGAATGACGTAATCGGTCGCTAGCGACGCAGAGAAAAGTGCCATTATGTGTACCCCGATGGAAGTCTGAAAGACTAACATGCATCTTCCAATAATAATCAATAAATCGATTTTATTGTTCTTGGAATAAACCTCCTTATTATCCCAGCCGATACGCGACAGGGTAAAACTATACAATATCGAGTGTTCATTATTCTTCCCAACTACACCGAAATTGTGACAAAAACATAACTGGAAATAACTGTAAATAATCATTTTTCTGAACCTTACATGGGGCGTTTTGTAACACAGTTGTCAGGTAAAACGCCCCGACATAAAAAAGTGATTACTTTTTATTATTTTTATCAAAATGTTATAAAATATATATTATACAAGATATTATTAACAAAAATAGAACAATCTTGATTAAAATTATTACATTATTTTTTTATTTACATTTTCTCTTTTGACGTTTCTGTCGCAAGGATTGCATGAAGTTATCCACGAAAAGAAAAGAAATAGGTTACTCGTGAAAAATATGATTTTGAGGTTGGGCGTATTGTAAATTCATTGCTGGGGCATATTGTAAATTCTGGGGTACAAAACGCGCCGGTTTAAATTTAGCATCAACGTAGTGAAAAAAGGTTTGGGCAATAACAATTTAAAGGGGTTAATTTGTCTACTTTCGAAATATATATGTGAATTTATCGGAAAAACAATAGTGACTTAGAAAATTGAATTTCTCACACACTCACCGCAAATGATCTGAAGACCGGAAATATAAATTCTTGTATATTTTTTTAAAAGCCGTGATATTTGCTCGTATTTTTATTGCGGCAGTTGTGGCCGACTGAGGCAAGTTCGAATTTGACGATAGTGTCGATGCATCCTGGTTTGTGTGCGTAAAATAATGGTGGGGCGTTTTGTCAAATGGGGCATATTGTATAGTTTTACCCTAACGCGAGAATCCTAACTGATAAAATGCCATTCTATCCAAGTGTCTTCCACCTGTCTGTTCCTCGAGCAGAGGAGCCGCCAAACCCCTGTGGAAGACTCGTAGCAACACCAGGAACGCGTGTTGATTCCGCCATGGTTATCGATTACTCGACTGCGCGGACATCGCGAGCTCCCGTGCCGATTTCATCGCCACGCGCATCGGTTGCCGGCTCTTTATTTTCCTGCGGCGTTCCGAGTATTAATCGGGGCGACAAGGAGTGAGGGATAGGGCTCGTACGAGCCTCCCGCGCGCGAAGGGTAGTTGATATTAAAAAGAGGGAGCAGAGAGAAAGAGAGAGAGAGAGAGGATACGTGCTCTCCGGCCCTGACCCGTCGGCGCGAAGCAGAACCACTACGCACCTGCAACTGTCGCCCACGCACACTTTACCTTTCACTATTACTTTCTCTATTGCGCTTTTGCATCGTCACAGGAATAACGAGGTCCTCGAGCGGCTTAACGAGCAGCGCGGAACACGTCGTCGCGAAAAAACGCGGGCACGGGCACAAATAAATGGCCCCCGGCCCGCGGAGTCGCCCGGCGAGGATTTACGGGGGCCTTCCACCTGGAGGAATCTTAATTGCGTAACCGAGCGAGCCACGGGAGAAGTGGGACTCCGATGACGTAAAGCTCTCCCTCCCGCGGAGAACGGACGCCTCTTCCTTTACCTGGCGCGGGACACCTTGTGGAACTTCCACGTGCCCAGGGTGTCGGGGCTGTAGGAGTCGTTGCACCCCAACTGTCCCAGGGAGCAGAGCAAGCCGCCGTTCTCCCGCCTCCATCGCTTCTCCCGGGGGTAGCCCTTGTCCCGTCTGTGGAACAAGATCCTCTTGGGATCCTTGCCGAAGGAATCGAGGTTCTGGCCGCGGCAGCTTGGCCACGAGATCACGCTTGCCTTCCGTTCCACCAGCTCCAGCATTGTCTCTCAGGATCGCTCAGGATCTCTCAGAATGCATCAACGGGGAGAGAAAGAGAGGGTGTCGAGGGAGCAGAATGTTCGTTGCTCGACGGTATCACTCAGCGCGTCATCGATGCGAATAGCGTTCCCGAGGAAGGAATCGCGGCTAGGAGATCCTTTTGCCGATCGATGGATCGATTTACCGATACACGCCTCGTCATAGTCGCCGGCTCCCCGTGTCGGATGTTTCTACGTTTCCTCGTAACACGACTCCCACTCGATCGGGTAGATCGAACCCTCCAGCTAGCGAAACGGTCGCATGGATCTCGCCTTACGAAACTGAATCGCGTCCCGCTTCGGCGACACCGCCTCTTCGCAACGTATCCCCGATCCGAGGGACATCGAGGAGGAACTACCGCGGCGTGATTTTAATCTCGCCCCCCGCTACCTCGACGTCTCCTGATCCCCGGTCGCGCGCGGGGCGCACCGCCGCCACGATCCCAGAACGAACCGTCGAACATCCAACCGCGGAAATAAAAGCTCGCCCCCGGCTCGTCGCTTTCCCCGCCACGGAACACTCGGAAACGCGCTAGATTCACCCTGGCCGACGTCGTTGCCTTGCCCCCGTCGACGAGACACGCGTGCGTGCCTCCTCGTCGTCGAGCTGTAACTGATCGACGCTTCGAACGGACAACCTGCCGTTATCACCTCTCACTCTCCTCTGCCGCTGCTAGCTAGCACGCGTGGGACGACGGTGAAAAATCTCGTGGCCAGCGTAATTCCTACGTCGCAAATGAACGGGGTGATCGGGCGTTCCCTGTCGCTGGGGCAGACTGCCTGGAGACGGCTGACCGAGAGACATTTCTTTCGCGAAACGCCTCGGTCGTTATTGGGAACAGACCAGACACTACGCCGCTGGCAGATCCGTGGACTCGAATGGCAGCTCCGGGGACGAATGAAAATGCCGAAATGTCTCGCCCCGAGCTCAGACAAAGCGGAGGATAAAGAAGAAACGTGACTCCCGCGAGATTCCATTTCTTTCTCGCGAATGGCCTGAGTTAGGTGGAATATAAGTTGGAAGGGCGTGCAGGACGCCGGTGCACGGATCAACGGTGTCCGGGACGAGATGGAAACGCGGAAGCCGACGTGCCGGGGAGTTCGCGGCGAATATAAAGCATCGCCGACAATGCCGGCGGAAAATACAAGTCCGACGAGTCCCGGCGCACAGTGGGACGAAACGTAGATATCTCTGGACATGGCCGTATCTTTGTTAAAAACCATCCGATTTTTATGGAACCTGGCTTATTTTAAAGGCAAATGATTAAAAATTGCAAAAAATATTGTTTGCACTCTCTAAGCATTTGACAAACATCAACAAACTTTTGCAGTTTGGCACACTCTTCTTTGAGGGCGGATTTTACCCCCCGGACACCCATTTCGATAAATGTGATTCAACGAGTAAAAAAGTAGAAAGTTCAAACTTTAAAATGGTTTTTGTTTCATCAACTTTGGACGAATTTTAGCAAAGTTATGGGACTTTGAAAATTTAGCAAATTTTAAAATAGTTTTGTCTGTTTTTCGGTGCACGTATAAAGGGCTTCAGGAGATGAACTATTCTTTTCTGCAAAAATGAATATAAGAAGGGAAGGTAAAACAGACAGTGGGACGAAATGTATAAATTGCTGGACATTCAAACTTTTTGAATATGACCTAGGGTAAACTGTACAATGATTGGCACCCTAAAATTTGAGGCTGTATAGGAAAATATATGTAGTTAAAAACAAAGTTTAAATTGTTTAAAGAGACTATTTCATTCATTATTAAATACCTACAACACTTAGTAAATCTGCATTTCAATCCATTATTTAGTTATAAAGCAACAAAATATACTTACCTACCCCTTATCAAAATTTTTAGAAAATACATCAAACTCAGCCCTTTGTCCCACATTGTGGTGTTGCCAGATGTAAAATGTGTAGTTCAACTACTGGATTTTGCAGTGTTGTTGTGAAAGAAAAATAAGAAATTGTAAAAAAGTACTTTCTAAGCTTATGCTTCTTAATATTTGACTTTTTAATCAGGAGTGCCAATGATTAGTGCAGTGCCAGCATTAGTACAGTTTACCGTATCATATCTTTATCAACATTAGCATAAATATTACACACATAAACTATTTTATTCTTGTCATTTTTTTGTTAAATGCTTCGCAAAATAAACTGAAAACGCATATATGAAGATATTTTCCACAATCCCTTAATTTCATCCGATCCTCTGATATCAAATATTAGATCACACATTGCAGACAAAAGATAAATTAGTTAATGGTCCCCGAAGTATTTTTGTTATTAAATAAAGAAGACAATGAAGAATTAATTTAGAAGAATTAATGGACATGCAGAACACACCAGAATGTGATGTAGACACGGACAGTCAAACCGGCAAGCCTTAAGTCAAACCGGCAAGGTTGTTTTGTTGTCTCAATTTATGCATAATATTTTATATAAACATTACGTTTGATCATAATTTCGACTGCCTAAATCTATTTCTAAAACATATATTTATTTTTAAGAAAATAAGAAAGCGTTGCGATGCTTCGCCGTTGATTTATTAAGGTTTAACTAACTTTAATAATAATAACCTAACTTTAAGAATTATCGTTTGCTATATCATATTTATATTCATTTCCATAAAAACATCATAAAGACATAATCAATCGGGTACAAGAAAAGGCATGTCTAGATACATATTTATAGTACTCGTTTCGTCCCACATGCGTACACAATTTAATTAATTCTGCAAAAGGGCGCAAGTTGGCGCAACTGGAAATTGGATTTTCTAAAACTAGAATGTTTAGTGATTATATGGGTATTTTTTATTTTCTGGACAAATTTGGACATTTTTCTAAATCGACAAAAAAAATTTTTAATAACTTCTTAACAATCAACCCTAATGTGTAGTATGATGGTAGAATTTGTTATCATTATTCTAATACTAATTATTTACATTCATATGACAGCCGTCTCCAGAAGTGAACGTGTTTGCTGTTAAAAATTCGGGATTTAAAATGTTTAAAAAAATTTTATCAAGGATAATGCTCATATAATTGTATCAATGAAAATAGGTACTTCATATTTTCGTCGATGTCCGAGAATTTGCACGCGTCGTCCCACTGTGCGACGGCGCGAGATCGAGCGAGCGCGTGAAAGGTTGTCCACGGCTGCCTGTGTCTAATGGCATTTAGACGAAGGATAGAATGTTAACAATAGACGGAGCGTCGAGTATATCATCGGCGATGCATTCGAGCCTTCGATATAAATCGAACTTTACGACCTGAGGATATTTTCGCGAGCCTCCGCCAGCACGTGTTTCGCAACTTGTGAAAAGAGCCCTCGAAACTAAAGTTCACTCGCACGGAAACGTGGCCTGCGATCTATACGGACGTTGATCGCAATCTCTGTCCATTTCCCCTCCGTCGAATCAGAAAGCTGCCGCTTTGCTGCGCGTTTCGCCGCGATTCTCGGGTGAGCCGCGTAAATCCCGCAAATTGGAGATTTATCGAGCAGCGAGGCGGTGGAAAGCGAGGCTCGCGTGGCCAATTTCGTCTGCGACTTCCCGTTCCGAGGGACGCAATCTTGGCGACGACACGCGTTCCTGAGACACAGCAACCCGCGCGGGACGTGCAATTAATTTAAGGTTCATCGGCGGCCATCCGGCTCGAGCTATAAAACCGAAGGTCGACTTTCTCTACCGCGAAGATAGTCGGTAGTTTCTAGCAGGCCAGACGTATGAACGACGGTGGGCCCTTCTAGCTTCTAAAATTACGACTCTCGGGGCTTAAAAGCTCGTTGAACCTCGACCGCGCGTAAAGCCCTCGCCACTCGATTTTCCAGCTCTCCTCCAACAATACTGGGCTCCCCAGCGTTGAAATTCCGTCCACCGAGCCACCGATTCTATCGACAACGGACCGTTTGACAAAGCTGGAATAAAATGTATCCAGCGAGAGGCCCCCGTCGCGCCGGTATCGCTGTGGACTTGAAGTGGACTCCGAGACAAAGGAGATCCGAGTCGGTGCCGTTTTAATTTTCTCCCTGAAAGAATCCCGACGTGCAGCGGCCGGACAAAGGAATCGTTTTATGGAGGAGATCGGTGTTTAAGTAGTTTTCGCGGTGGAAACGCGACGGAGGGGTGTTGGAAACTAACTGAAACCACCGCGCCACTCGCGAATGCCACCGGTGGACGTCTTCGGAAAGTTCTTGGCCACGGTCTGGCCGGAATGCCGGCCGGAACTTTTCTCATTTGCCAGGCACCGGGCGGCTTCTTCGCGCGGGGGCGAGTTTCCCGGCGCAATTTCAACGACGATGCTTTTTCGGAAAAAGCATCTATTACAGCACATATTTAAGTATAAGGACGACATCATTCTTAAAGCATGTGCTACTATCATGGAAGCAAAATTTAATAAGTATCCACAGCCACTTTTAAACGATTTGAGCGAATTCGCAGTAATTTTGGATCCCCGCTTAAATAATGATTATTTTGTGAGGAGGGGAAACCCCGGACCCATTAAAAAAAATTACGGCACTATTTTGAAAGAAATTATACCTCAGAACCTGTAGCACAACAGCTACAAAAGAAGGAATTAGAAACAACCTTTCCTACTGCTTCGATATTTTCAAGCGTGTATAAAGTAAAAGAACTTAATCGCTGTAATGAGATTGACATATACATAAATACAGCCCAGGAATCGGAAGAAGTGGATCCAGTCGCTTGGTGGGACCAGCGGAAAACGTCTTTCCCCAATTTAAACAATATGGCCTTGGACATTTTATCAGTACCAGCTACGAGTGTTCCAAGTGAAGAATCTTTTTCTAAAGCTGGCAATTTAATCACCAAAACAAGAAATAGACTGAGTCAATCCACAATACAAGCTTCCATGTGTTTACAGTCGTGGCTGTGTTTTTTACGGTCTAAATAAAGCATGATATTTTAGATTTAATGTTAATTTCATTGTCTTATGCTTTAGGGATATTATCTTTTAAGTGGCCCCGATTTTTTTGCCTGCTTAAAATTATTTATGTAAGTTTAAAACCTTTATCACATTTGAAGTAACAATGGCATGTGAATAAAAACTAAAAAATAAAAACATGTAAAAAAATGATTTGGAAAGGATACTACCTCCTTAACGGTTTCAAGGGTTGTGTTTTAAAGCTTCAGCCGTAAGGGGGAACAACACGGTGAGAGTTGATAAATCTGAGTTTTTTCATACCTTGAAAGTATAACCTATCAAATATATTAGGTCGAAGTTCACGTAAATAACGAAAAAAAGGGGCACAGCTTTGTCTATCAGATCAAGTAAACGTAGAAAATTGAGAAACCCTTGTTGGTTCGGCCTATAACACTCTAAAGTGACTTCTATATTTTGTTTAAATATCTGTATGTATTTTGTAATAAAGGAAAGTTTTAAACATTGCTTAAAAGGTTAACGAAGTTTGGGCGTCACCGAAATAATTCACGCGAGCCGTGTATATCACTTCACTACATACAATTTATACGACTCGAGCTTTAAAGGCTCGAGCTCTTACGGCTACAAGCTTCGAGCCTTTAGGGTCTGAACCGCGACTCGAGCTCTTGAAGCTCACGGCTCGAAGCTCATTTTCACAGCACTACTTCTTCCGCGGCGAGAGCAATGTACGGGAGAGAAGGTCGAGCGAAATCAACGACCACCGTTGCCTCTTGATCGGTGGACACACAGATGCGCCAGATAAAACCTTATCGCCGAGAAAATTCGAATCTTCCTATACGTTAATCTCGCTACGACTGCGAGTGATAAAACCGCTCCAAGGTTCTTTTGTCGCAAGCCTGGACACGCGGATAATGCGATCCCCCCCCCGCTGATGAATCGGAAAGTTGGGTAACTCTAACGAGGCGAGCCGCTGCCGCTGGAGCGGTATTGAAGCTCGGTTAATGGCGCCAATTAGCAACGGTTACCGAGAGGCCCGAGAGCCCGTGCTCGATGATGGCAATTTCGCCATGGTTACCCCGTTGGCATCGACGTAACAGCCACGAAAAAGAAGCTGTTTCCGCGCGAAACCGCCTTGCCCTTCTCCCACCCCCCCCCCCTCGCCCCCCCGCACCCGAGCCTCGCGGCGCTCCTCCATTCACGAATTGGAAGGGACTTTCAAAGGCTTTATGCACGCAAATTGCCATTGGCTGCTCTTCAAACGAGAGGCAACCCCTTTGTTTAAACGCCTGTTCCGCGGCTCTGAGGATCCTAACAGCTGGATACCCGGCGTTCCTTAGTACAGAGAGACGAGCCGGAGCCACCACCCCTCCGCAGCTCCGGGGCAAACTTTTCAAAAGCCCTCGACTCGCGCGCTATTATGCTGATTCGATTCGATTCGACCCGATTCGATTGCCCGGGGAAACGCGATTTCACCTGGCCGCGTGCCTCTCTGTTTGCACGATTCTGCTAGGCCGGCACGAGGGAACAGGTTGAACGATCTCGCGGAAAGTGCAGAGCGTCTCGCTCCGCTGGTATACTGGTATACTTTTTATTTTTTTTTCTTCTTTGCTATACTTACTCGGTGGTTTCGAGGTACTGGAAGACCCGGTAAACGGGGCGTCGATACATGAAGAGATGGTCCTCGACACGCTCCACCATCATCCTAAAACCGCTTCATTCGAAACGGTGGGCCACTGATCACCACCCACTACTAGTCACTGTTCTCATCGGCGCACGATACGCGGCACTCGGCGGATGGCACGTTCGTGGAAGGGTTGAGCGAGCGAACGCGAGCGGGACGTGTCTAGCTATCGCATTCGGGTCCGATCCACGCCCGAGGGAGAGAACTCTCGTGCTCCTCGTAGCGAACCGTCGCCTCTTCCTTCCGCTGCCGGTGCCCGTAGGATTTAGCAGTCCGCAGGATTCAATGGGATCCCGATGCTTCTTCCTTCGTCCCCCTTCGTTGCATCCGCTGCATCGCCACTTACGAATCGATACGTTGCCGGTAAATACGCAACGGACAGGTGCACACCGTGGACCCTGTCGCGCCTTCGCGTCGATTAACGAGCCACGAGCTTCGAGGACCGTCGAGCGCGCGGCTTTGTCGCACAATTTCGACTATTCGCCTCTCTATTGATCGATCGGTCGCTCCCCCCCCTATTGCTCGGCGAACCTGAAGAATAGCGGCGGCTTCAGAACAGTTATCCATACCTCGGATAATTATTTCCGAAGCTCTATCTCTACTACCACCCGCAGCAAAGGTGTGCCTGAGAAGACTCTTGAAACTTTTGCAAACTGGAGTTACGCAGGTTTTATTGCCCTACAAGTTTCCCTTTGGAAAAGTGTTGCTAACTGAGTCAGTAGTCGAAGCAAGTATCGGTACTGGCGTGGCGGGGTTTTGCAACGGTTTCTCAAGGGTCAATCTCGAGTTACTATTTGTTCGTTATCGCTGAGCGTGGCGGGAAGACGCGACCCCTTATCAGCGACCCTCTTCGTCTTCCGGCGCATCGGAAGCCAGTGACGGCCGGTTCGCGAGTCACTTCCACCGATAAGAATCTCGCGTGCGGTTGTCTATACGTATGGACAGACCTAACCTATCCCAAACGCTCGGGGCACCGCCTAAGCCTGGCTGCAGTCCCTGCAGAGCCGACCACCGCAACGTTACCGTGGTCATCAACCCCTATGCGCCGCGTAAATTCCGCTGGACGGAACGTAAACACGGAACACTTCCGGCGAGGTGTCGGATGCCCGGGGGCTCTATCTCGCAAAGATACGGGATCTAGCGCGCGAATTAATGAAGTACACGAGGCGAAGGTGCCTCGGACGGGTGTCGCGCAATAGGTCAATGATTTCAATGAAATAGTTGCGCGTAGACAGCGGAGACAGAAGTAACGAGGGCGGATGAAAAAATGTTGCTGGAAGGCAAGCCCCGTGCACGTGGACCGGGTAAATTTAATTCACGAAAAAAGCACCCCGCGACTCCCGGCAAGGTATGCAACCTATTTCAAGATGGACACCACCCACGACTGTCTGCAGTCTCCGCTGGGCCGACCACCGCAGTGTTATTCCCGTTGGTGTGGTAATTAGTCTGCCGAGCCACGCGAATGTTGCGCGATACGTTCCCTCCGCTATCCCGTGGAAAAGACAGTTGGGCAATGCGCAATGAAGAGCACTGGAATCAATGAAACTCGAGGGGGTCTTGCGACACCGAGCGATTATTAGATTAATCGTTTAGAGCTCGAGGGAACGGAGCGGCGTTGCATAATGAACGGCAGGGGGAGCGCCGTATTTCATCAGGGACGGCCACCAGTAATCGTGCATAAATATTCGTGAACGTGCTCTTCGGCTTACAGAAACAGCCGGCTCGCTGGAGATCGCCCGGCCGATCTCCCTACGAGGCTGTAAACTTACGTATCCCCGTCGATCCTAGAAAGCCGATGCGCCCTGGCATGTAGAATAAGAGCGTTCCTAAAATTATACGATTCCGCAGGCCAGCGAGCCCTCGTGAAACTTTAAGACTCCGTCTGCCGCGTAGATACTTGAAGACGAGCAGATAAAACGAACGACTCCCCCTGCCCGAGACGAACCACGAGCACGCTGACAGTATGTTCGAGAAACCGCCAGACAAACTTTCCCTAAGCCACTATTTAAACGAACGCACCAGGCAGGACGGGGTGGCTGAGTTTGCACGAAGAATCGAGCGAGAGCGGAGTAGACGAGAATCTAGACGAGGATTTCGCGGAACGTAGCCGTTCGTGTCGCTGACCGAATCAAGGTCGTGCAACCTTGACACGGCGCTTCGAAATCTTCCTCCTCTCCTCGTCACCCTCCCACTAATTCGTACTTCACCTTCGGCTACTTGCTGCCGCGTACGCGTTCCGATAATACCGCTCCCCGGAAGCTCTCCGCACCTCGAGCACTGGCTCCTCGGGCTCCGCCGCGAAACAACCCCTCCGCGCCTCCTTCGACCGGCTTGCTCGCCCTCGTAGCTAGTTCCCCTGCTCGCTTCAGCTCCGCGAGGCTCGGGAACCGGTTCACTGTTCGCGCACTGTGTGACTGCTAGCCGCGGCACTGAGCGGGGCACAAGGGGTGGCTGGACGAGGAGGGTGCACTCGGGGGACTAGGCGGTCGCGCAGGTCGAAGGACACGGGCTCGTTGGAAGCGGCGAGCCCGTGAAAAGTCCGCTCGGTGGTGACGGCTGACCTTGGCTGGGGTGTCGGTGTTACGCGAGCGAGCGATCGCAGGGTGGGCGCAGGACACAGGGGGGGGGGGGGTGGTTAGCGCGGAAGCGGAGGATCGAAAACTAGCGCCTAGCAACAGCGTGTCGCGGGAACGACGCGCGTTCGTCGTCTCCTCGGTTGCGTCAGGTATACGTTTTGCCGGTTCAAGGGGAGCAGGCGCTTTGCTGGGTGCGGCAGGCTGCGCCGCGACGCCTGGCGTCCTTCCCCCGCTGCCAGAGAGAGAGAGGGAGAGAGAGAGAGTGACTGCCTTCCTTCTCTCTTTCTGTCTCTCTCTCCCGCGTAGAGGCCTCTCTCCCTTCGTCCCTGTCTGCCGGCCGCCCTCGGTTCGTCGGCCGCCTACCCTCGATCCTGACACGGCTCGCAACCCCCCCGACACGCGCACACCGCCGTGCAGGCACACGTACACGGGGCCAGGGGCGAAGTTAACGTCCGATCGCGCCGGGCCCCCCCCTGCGAGAACACGGCCACCGTCCATTACTGTATCCGTATTATTTAGCCGCGACGCACGGGGCTTTTTGCCGGCCACCCGGCGCATTTGCATCGAGCAGAAACCCGCTCCTGCACGGGGATCCAGGCCTGCCTGGCCACGCAGGGGTAGCTTCGGCTACGCCGTCCAGGAGACAGGCAGGGGCAATCGCCTCGTTGCGGTCGCGAGTAATCAATGCCGCGGCTGCAATTAGAATTGGTAGATCGTGTGCGCGTTGGCTGGCTGCACCCTCCAGCTTCACGTTCAAAGAAACGGGCAAGCAATCCCCCGAGTTCCGCGGCGTCACGCGGCGCCCGTCCGTTGTAGTCCGAGAGCCAGCGAGACATTTTTTTTGCCAATATGTTTAAAGTTGGTTTATCTTTTGTTCTACTATATTTGTACTACAGATCAACAAAACAACCTCCTGTCAGCGTACTAGCGCAACAACGCTTATCAGCGGCGTATCAATTATGTAAGAAAATATTGTGCAAAATCCTTATTTGTTTAAATTTGGAAATTTTTGTACTAACAGTAGACACCATGAAACACCGAAAAATGATCTGCTGCCACCTTATTTGTGGAACGGCATGCTACTGCCACACTTATAAACATGTTAAAAAAATTAAATCCATTGTCTAAAATGTTTAAAGCTGAAATTTTTTGAGGTGGTAGTTTATATCACAAAATGGAGGAAAAACGATTGCTGCCAGTCCTATCACGGGACAAAAGCCTTGGCAGGAGCCACCAAAGGTGCAACGCCACGCGCCGCGCCGCATTACATACATCTCCAGGACGAGTGCGATTCAAAATTAATTTTCTCCGTCGCGATCATACATTTAAAGCTGAATTTTTCTGTGCTAATTGTTTACATTAAGTAGTATAAGAAAAACATTTTGCTGTCATCTATATCGTGGCACAAAAGGCTTGGCAGGAGCCGCCAAAAGTCTTGTTGTTGGTTGAGGTAAAGAAATGTATGAAGGCTTAAGAACGTTCAAATCGCGAAATATAACAAAAGTAGTATGTATTAATATTTGTGACATAAATTTTGATTAACTTTGATAACATTATCTCAAATTTTAAAACTGAAAACGATAAAGTTTTTCATATGATAATTACTTTTTCTTTTATTTGCAACAATAATGTTAAATAAATATTAACAGCGCTGTAATAATGGGCAATATTTATAATGAATTTTAAATGTCTACAGTTAAGATTATTTCTAAAAATAATTTTTTACAAAAATGTTCACATTCGAGATGTAAATCAAACGGACTGGTTAAACAAGAAAAGATAAGCATGTTTTGAAATATTTGTACGATATACATTAATTTAATTTAATATTTAAATTCAAACAATAATTACAAACTAATCAAACAAAAATACTTTGCTGCTGTAGATGTTGATGGCTTAGACTTAGACAATAATGCACTTGTTGACGAAGCAGATTCATCTGCACAAGCTGATTTATATTTTTTTTGCACTGCCGTAAAACGACTCAGACACTTCGAATGATATCCTTGTAAATTGTTCAACGATGTCGGCAATTGTATGTCCTTGTCGCGTAAATTATTTTTTTGCGGAATTTTTAAAATGTCGGCACTTTTGTGTAAACTATATTGTGTGAACAAAATTACTTTCTCTTCTGCTACTGCAAAAAATACAAACGGGCTTTAATGTAGCCATACCGCACAGCACCAAACGACTTTTTCAAAGTACAATTTACGGGCTACGTATATGAATCATTATGTACTAAGATAGGAGAAATATTTTATTGCACTTTTAACTATGCGGATTAAATTCATACAACTCGCCAAATTGCACCTTCTTTACCTCAACCAACAGCAAGACTTTTGGCGGCTCCTGCCAAGTCTTTTGTTCCAGGATATGGATGACAACAAATGTTTCTCTTACACTACTTAATGTAAACAATTAGCACAGAAAAATTCAGCTTTAAACATTTTAGTCAATGGATTTAATTTTTTTAACATGTTTATAGGAGTGGCAGTAGCATGCCGTTCCACAACTAAGTTGGCAGCAGATCATTTTTCGGTGTTTCATGGTGTCTATTGTTAGTCCAAAATTTCCAAATTTAAACAAATAAGGATTTTGCACAATATTTTCTTACATAATTGATACGCTGCTGATAAGCGTTGTTCCGCTAGTGCGCTGGCAGGAGGTCGTTTCGTTGATCTGTAGTACAAATATAGTAGAACAAAAGATAAACCAACTTTAAACATATTGGCAAAAAAAATGTGTCGCTGGTTCCCGGAGTATTGCGAAAGGAACGACTTTCAAAGAGGGTGGTATCGCTTGATACTAAGCTCGAGCGCGAGAGTGTTCTGTTTGTGCACGAGCATGGATGCAGGCTGAAACTGGGGCAGTGCTGTAGAGGCTCATACGTCCAGCAGGGTGACCTTTCGATTTGGATCGCATTTTGTATGCAGCGGGGTGGGCTAAGGTGCCGGGAGGCGAGGGAAAGAAAGATCGTCCTCGAAACTTTAAATAGGAGCGGTGGTCGGGGGCGAGTACAATTTCCGCCGGGGCGAAAGAGCTGCCGGATATAAAGGGGCAGAGTTCGTTACGGGTCCAGGAAATGTCACTGTCTAGGGGCATTCGAGTGTCCCCCGGTCGTGAAACTTTATAACTTTGCCCATCGTTCGCGGATATACCTCCCAGCAGCAAGCGCATCTGGAGGGGGCACTCGCGATCCCTCGCGAGTTAGCGGCGCGTAATTCGCCGGCAGACGGCCGACGAAATATCAGCCAAGAAAGTTGAGACGCTTGCCAGCGGTGGCCGCGAGAGTTCATTTGCAGCCCCGGACCATGGAAATCTCCTGCCATTTGCGAGATTAGTTTCGCAGTCGGCCGAACTATCCGGAATCAATTCCGCGGAGCGTTTCAACGTCGTTCCGCGGCGACGACTCGCGTTTGCGCTCGTCACGATGACTCTGCCCCGCGTGAGAATGCAACCCTCCGGTGGAAGAGCGCTCGGAATCGACGCCTCCTGGTGAGGCCAGTTAACGCGGCGTGCCTCGGCACCGCGTGTAATCCAGCGAATTAATTTGTTAACTCGATTACGAGCGCGCCTCAGCGTGGTCGCAGGACGTTGTCGAATAATCGTAGCTGGAGGGCGTCGCTTCCTCCCGGCTATCTGGCCCGCCTGCCCCCCGACGCTACTCCCGAAATTATCTCGACAGCCTTCTAAACATCGGACAGGGCCCAGGCGGTCGTGTTTTAACGACGTCTGCGAACGGGCTGGAAAAACAATCGTAACTCTTCCCTGGGCCCCCGGGCCAGCTAATTCCACGCGATATCGAGTGGCCGCCGGCTCTAGCTTCGACCCCCTGATAGCAAACCCTCGAATAGCCGCAGCCCCCGCTCGAGCCTATGCACCGCGTACACAACCCTCCCCGCTGCTTCCTGCTGCTATATACGAATGGAATATTCAACCGCGATCTATACACGCGTGGCCCAGGGACCCGGGAGCTCTTCAAAGTCGCCCGGCTGTGCCTATGTTGTCCACGTGCACGCCGGCGAATTTGGCCAACTGGAACCATCGTGCATATCGATCTGCCGGAAGAGCGGCGTAGGCGAAGATGACGCGATTCTGGGCTTTGCTCGAGTATTTTCGGCTCGGCTATTAAAAAACAATATATTGAAAATCGGGCCCCTCGATTACGCGGATCGGTCCGGTGCGCGCCGGTGCATGTGCGGCGATTTATCGATCCGATGCGGTACGAGATTATCGCGTGGACAGACGCAATGCCCAGGTTTAATTAATCCTTTTTGTAGACAATTTAATTATCCCTGGCAGGGGGATTCGCCTGTCGCGCAAGAGTAATGCTCTCGCCAGGGGTAAGCAAGCGACGAAGTCGACTTACGGGAATCTGCTTCGCAAACGCGTCCCTCAGCTTTTCAAAGAAACAATGGGGGGGATCGTTAATATTAAATTCCGAAGCAAGCGAAGGCAGCAACCGCGATGCTCGGCGAAAAGTTCGCCGGTGCCACTTGTCGCTCTAAATGGAAGCGACGCCCTGAAATCAGTTCCCCGGGAATCGGCGGGGTGGGCGGGGGGATGCTTTGATTCTTCGCTGTCGCTGTAATATTCCGTCCAAATAACGTTTGCGGGGGCTCGATATCGGCGTGTCCCGGCGAGACGAGACAATTAAGGGGGGAGTGGAGAAGCCGCAGCTCCGATAGGTACACCGTTCGTCCTCCTCTATGATCCTAATTCGATTTACCCCATCGATTGCTGCATTATCCGCGAACTAGAGGCGCTCCAACGAAGTATCCGGAGGAATGGCTCGAGAGAGAACGGGGGAACGGAAATACGTTTAAGATGCAATAAGTTCTGTTGAATTGGGGGAGGGAAGAGAGAGAGAGGGGGGGAGGAAGCAGGATTAATTCTTCTGCCTCTTCCTCCTCTTCTTTTGTTTGCAGTCGCGTGCACGGCCAGTCGATTCCCTGGAAATTGAAGTTTCCTCTACGGCGCCGGCGGCGAACAACAGACGACAGGAAGAATTCGTAGGTTTCGATACCGTCGCTGGTATCCCAGAATTCCCGGCACGTACGTAATCTTGACGCGCCTGCATCCTGTACGACAACTTCGATTCGGAATAATACCGCGGGGGAAAAATGACGTCGGGGAGGCACGATCGATCCCCCAGCCCCGCCAAGAATTTCCATTCCACGATAAAGAGGAGAATTTTCTCGCGCCCGGAGAGAGGGGCTTGGTCGAGTGGGGCGCGGGGAGGGTATGTACACCTCTTCCAGCGAGATGATAGTTTAATTTCGGCGAAACGGCGGCGGTAGGGGTGTAAGGGCGCGCATCATCGGTACCCCTCGAGATTCAACCCTCGTTTCACCCTCAGATACCCCTGATGATACGTGCTCGGACAAAAAAGGATCCTCTCTCTTTCTGGGCGTATATACGTATACATCCCCGATGCAAATTAACGTGCGGCGAGAGGGCACACTTTTATCCGTCCCTCGACCGACCCCTCGCCGTGCCTGCCGGCTCTCAGCCCGTGTCCATTCGTCTCCTTCTCTTTGGATCGGGTTCGTGAGAACGTTGAATTATCGATCCGTGGCCTGCTCGGAGGCTTCGTCGCTGACAGCTGCCGCGAGCTTTGACGAGACGAAGGAATTCGCTTTTAAAACAGCTGGAAGAATCGCGGTGGTGGAACTTTCCATCGGCTGATCGACTGGAGGGACGCGACGCGAACGAGACCCTTGGGCGACGTTGATAGCGAAGATATCGCGCAACACTAACACATTTATAAAATCTAATTGCAACCCTTTGCGTAATCACGACTCATCTGGAGAGTCAGTGTAGTATGATTCTGACTCATCTCCGCAGCAGTAATGTGAATATATTAGACGACGCATCGCTGCGGTAAACTAGCGTAGGAGTCTTCAACGCGTTTACTGAATGCTGCTAGGTTTCGAGCGTCTACCAAGCGTCCCATCTCACGAGGGGTGCACGACGAGCGCTCCTCCAGCGGAGCATGGCTCCCCGGCAGCGAATTTTTCCACCGAAGAGTTTCCCTGGGTAATTACACGAGTGGATGCACAGGTCGGCCTTGAACTTCGAACCACCGAGCGCCGACACGGTGGAACGTAGGCATTAGTCGCGGCGCGGCGACGGAACCCGCTCGAGGAGGCGATACACACGGCATCCGGTCTGCGGTCGACAATGCGTCGCGATTCTCCGTTCCGCAGCCACGCGTCCCCTTATCGTTCTAATTATCGTCCGCGTTTTTCCTGCCTGGCCGGAGAAGGCGAGATGGAGAGCGACGAGAGGCATTGGTCGCCCGAGTTTACGCAACACGCGGTACACCGAGGTCCTGGGAAAATTCAACCGCACCTATGACTGTCCGTTATGAATCGCTAATTGGCCGTGGAGCTCCCCGCGCCAGGACGCTCGAGACCAGCCCACGGATCATTAACTTCTTCCGCGAAGTGATAGCAGTTGGTTCTTTACGAGATCGTCTGGCCCGTAACGTTATCGCGACCGGCGATAACGCCACGCGTTCGCGAATTTACGAGCCGTTTCAAGTGCCGGAGTTACGGATTATGAAACGGCGACGTAGCACAGTGGGACGACGCGTGCAAATTCTCGGACATCGACGAAAATATGAAGCACCTATTTTCATTGATATAATTATATGAGCATTATTCTTGAGTACTAATGGATACGAAATGATGAAATAAAAATTTAAATCCCGAATTTTCAACAGCAAACACGTCCACTTCTGGAGACGGCTGTCATATGAATGTAAATAATTAGTATTAGAATAATGAAAAAAAATTCTACCATCATACTACACATTAGGGTTGATTGTTAAGAAGTTATTTATGTAGTATAAAAACAAAATTTAATGATTTTATTTATGTTTTTCAACCTCTCATAAAAAATTTTTTTTTGTCGATTTAGAAAAATGTCCAAATTCGTTCAGAAAATAAAAAATACCCATATAATCACTAAACATTCTAGTTTTAGAAAATCCAATTTCCAGTTGCGCCAACTTGCGCCCTTTTGCAGAATTAATAAAATTGTGTACGCATGTGGGACGAAACGAGTAAATATGTATCTAGACATTCCTTTCTTGTACCCGATTGATTATGTCTTTATGGAAACGAATATAAATATGATATAGCGAACGATAATTCATAAAATTAGGTTATTATTATTAAAGTTAGTTAAACCTTAATAAATAAACGGCGAAGCATTGCATCGCTTCAACGCATCAAACGTAAAAATTATAAAAAATACTGTGCATAAATTGAGACAACAAAACAAACTTTTCAATATCTGTAGTAATTTTCGTGTCATATAAATACTGCTTCTATGTAGATCCTTTTTAATGCTTGCCGGTTTGACTGTCCGTGTCTACATTACATTCTGGTGTGTTCTGCATGTCCATTAATTCTTCTAAATTAATTCTTCATTGTCTTCTTTATTTAATAAGAAAAATACTTCGGGGAACATTAACTACTTTATCTTTTGTTTGCAATGTGTGATCTAATATTTGAAATCAGAGGATCGGATGAAATTAAGAGATTGTGGAAAATATCCTTATATGCACGTTTTCTGTTTATTTTGCGAAGCATTCGACAAAAAATAACAACAATAAAATAGTTTATGTGTGTAATATTTATGCCAATTTTGATAAAGATATGATAGGTCACATACAAGAGGTTTGAATGTCCAGCAATTTATACATTTCGTCCCACTGTCTGTTTTACCTTCCCTTCTCATATTCGTTTTTGCAGAAAATAATAGTTCATCTCCTGAAGCCCTTTATATTTGCACCGAAAACCAGACAAAACTATTTTAAAATTTGATAAATTTTCAAAGTCTCATAACGTTGCTAAAATTCGTCCAAAGTTGATGAAACAAAAACCATTTTAAAGATTGAACTTTCTACTTTTTTACTCGTTGAATCACATTTATCGAAATGGGTGTCCGGGGGGTAAAATCCGCCCTCAAAGAAGAGTGTGCCAAACTGCAAAAATTTGTTGATGTTTGTCAAATGCTACAGAGTGCAAGCAATATTTTGTGCAATTTTTATGTTCACTGTCGGAAAGTATGGTCATTTGCCTTTAAAATAAGCCAAGTTCCATCAAAATCGGATGTTTTTTAACAAAGATACGGCCATGTCCAGAGATAGGGTAAACTGTACAATGATTGGCACCCTAAACCGAAATCCCAATTGGAATGTCTATATTTTTTTCTGAAGCTTTTGTATGGTCTTGATTTTCAGTTATTATAAATGTTTATGGATTTCTTATTACAATAAAACATCTCGAGTGCCTGTTAAGTCTTTTATTTTAAAAATATTCAATGAAAAACAAAAATAGGCATAAAAGTACAATGATTGGCACCCTAAAATTTGAGGTTGTATAGGAAAACATATGTAGTTAAAAACAAAGTGTAAGGTGTTTAAACAGACTATTTCATTCATTATTAAATACCTACAACACTTAGTAAATCTACATTTCAATCCATTATTTAGTTATAAAGCAACAAAATATATTTACCTACCCCTTATCAAAATTTTTAGAAAACACCTAAAACTCAGCCCTTTGTCCCACATTGTGGTGTTGCCAGATGTAAAATGTGTAGTTCAACTACTGGACTTTGCAGTGTTGTTGTGAAAGAGAAATAAGAAATTGTAAAAAAGTACTTTCTAAGCTTGTGCTTCTTAATATTTGACTTTTTAATCAGGAGTGCCAATGATTAGTGCAGTGCCAGCATTAGTACAGTTTACCCTATATACGTTTCGTCCCACTGTGCGTAGGGGAGAGTCGTGCAGTACCGACCAGCGTACAGTACCGAACAAAGCTAGTTCTCGCATCTTCGACCAGATATTAGCATTTTATTTGAATAAACCAATGAAAATCTAAATTCTCAATAACCTATTTCGGGGCCATATTGTTTACTCCATTGTTCTCGATGTTCTGAGGCATTAAACGTAATCGTTGATATTCAGTAGGTTAAAAGTTATTTTTTAAAGCTCCTGTTTTGTTTCTCGTGTAAGTAAATGATTTTGTTCTATTATGTATACTATCTCTAGTCTCTTAAGTTTAATAAAACGTCCCAGTATTGCAATATTTTTTGTACATAATATACTATGATCTAAAAGTACCGACCAACAGACTCTGTCACCAGTAGAGACCAAATTTTTCTTATCTGTAAGTTCAATCTGTTAGCAACTCAGATTAATTTATAAGATGTTCATTTAGCCTTCCTTCTATCTTTTCCCGCAGAAAAATAAAGTAAATACGGATAGGTATGATAAACTAACAAACAGGAAGCTAGGATTTAATGAAGAAGTTATCCAGTGTGTTATTTGCAAGCAGAGTCGGGCATTAATTAAATACAAAATTATGTAAATACGGATCAAATAAAAGTTACTTTAACTTTAGATTATGCGACGAATAATGTTAATTTTTTTATTCGATGAGAATTTATTCGACGAACAAAGTTAATTGTTTTATTCGACGAATAAAGTTAATTTTTTTATTCGTTATTCGAAATTTTATTTAAATAAAAATTTTGCCAAACTCTGTTTGCAAGGAATCATTTGACAAATATTGGGTGCAGTGTACCGAATGTGACGGTTGGGCACACGTCGAAGGCACAGATCAGGAGAATATTAATTATTTTACTTGCGAGTTTGTACAAATAAAATTTGAAAAATCTTGTATTGTAATAATTAAATGTCTTTTTATTAACATTGTTAATCATTTAGACGTAAAAATCTACTAATTTAATAGTTGGCTGGTACTGGACGACAATTTTTGGTAATTATTTACTTTAGCGATTCCTCACCGATTTTGTTGATATTTGCATATATTGTCGGGGACACGATTCTGTACAACTTTTTGCTATAGATGTTTCCCCCGCTCGGCCTTAGTTTCCGAGATATTTGCGAAAAGCTTCTGTTGAATATCTTGGAAACTAATGTATAGGAAAAAGTTGCTCAGAATGTGGAGTTTTACAACATATCCAAATTTCATCAAAATCGGTGAGGAATCGTTAAAGTAAATAATTACCCAATTTTTCGTTTCCTAGAAATTACAACTTTTTACTTCTGCGAATTATCAATCCTTATTATTAAATTTCACAAGAATAATTTCCCTCCTCTTATGAAGTTCCGTCTATACTACAAACACGTTTTTGAATTTCTGATTTTCATCGACTCGACCCCAAGATATAACAAAAAAAAACATAGAATGGTCGGTACTGCACAACTATCCCCTATAGATCCAGCGGATCGAGATCGACGAGCATTGTCGAAGGAGATAGAAAGAGAGGTGTTCCGTAGTGGCTGCCGGGTGGACGCCTCGATAGCACAGATGATAAGCGCGCGCGCGGTGTATCGCGTAAGAGCAGAGGCGGCCCGTTGTTCCCGTTGCGCACGCCGCGAGGAATAATGCGAGCCGGGGCGTAAATAATGCGAGCCGATAGATCGCCGCGTAACCGTCCACGGACAAAAGTATCTCCAAGTTCATCGAACTAGCCGCGTTACGCGCCCCGACGATACCCGCCCGTAACAATGGGCAGCGCGCGTTCTTCCCATTGAAAATGCGCGATGCGCGATGCCCGGCACCGGCACCGGCTGCACGCACGAGCACTTTCACGCGAGCACGCTTTCCACAGGTCACGTGCCACCGTGACGGCCGCTTTCCTCGTTTCCTGGACGGAGCACCGTGCCACCGGGGACCACTGAATTGGCTACGATGTCCGATGGGGTGATCTACTTCGGGGTCTGAGTTGGAGAGAAGACTCAGGGAGTGGTATTAGAATTCTTTCTCTCTAGAAGGCTTTGTAATGGGCCCGAAGGCAAGGGAATTTCAGATCGATGAAATGAAAGAGGATCAGTGGAGATAGGATCGTCAGACAGTTACCGGTATCTCCGATCGATGGGCAAGGTGTATCCAGCGGCCATAAACGACGCTGGATGCCATATCGCGGTACTTCCGGTCACCGGTGCTGCGCACACCGACGGCGATACGTACAGACCGCCATGCCGTAACGAAGCTGCATAGCGGTGGTTTTGAAAAAGGTGTACGTGCTATCTCGCAGCTGCGCCCTCATAATTATGCGCCGGGCATATTCGGCGAGTGACGACGGCGACGCTGGTCTAACGCGCATCGAATTCTACTCCCTTTCCTTTTTCGACCTGCCCATTGGCAGGCCATTCGAGGCAGCTCACCAACTCTCCCTTACTCCAGCGCGTTTTAGTCCAGTGAAATTAGGATTTGTTTTCGGAATAATTTTGATTAAAACAATATGTGAAAAGTCCCCATGAATCCGATTGCTGCTAAAAATTTTACAAAGGGTTGAAGAAAAATAACCTGTTTTTGGCAAATATCTTGCTATCTAGCAGTTTTGCGACAAAAATAGTTATTATACAATTTATAGCTTAGGAAATTCTCTACAAAAATGCTGTTATGAGTTTTTTTCGTAGGGGTAGTGAAAACGTCAGCATGGTCTTGTGCGTGTTTCATGTTGATGGTGGCAGCTTCCAATTTTTGAGACAGCGCACAGTGTCACGAACCGTGTTCAAAAAGCAAAAATTTGTGTTTTGAAATATTATATTTCATTTGATGGAATTGATAGTAAATAGTCCTCTGACATAGGAACTTAATAATATAAATAACAGATTTATGGCGAGTAATAACATTCAAAGTCGAATAACCAAACGCAAGCTGCTGCAGACCACGCATAGGAAATATTGATCCACTGTATTTTTGTGTATTTATAAGTTCTCATGTTTCTTTTTGTGTTTAAAATAAGTAAAGTGTACACCTTTTTCGTTACATTAATCAAACATTCTCGCATTTAAAGACATGGGTAAGTACCAGTGACTGAAATTATTATTTTTTTTGTCGCATCTTCTAAATTCTGGAGAGAATTAAAAAAAAACGAAACATATCGGTTCTTTCATGTTTTTACTATAATTAGTTCTTTTTACGTGCTTTAATTTGGTATAAATTTTATCTGCCCCTGAGTGCCCTTTCTTGAGATTTTATTTTTTTTAGAATCGATAAACTAGAGAAATCTGTCCTAGAATATGTAATTGTCAAAGAGACTGAGCTTCCGATTCCTTCAGATTCAACTGATAGTGATGAAGATCTATAATAAAAATGAATAATTTAAATTTTATTATCAGTACAAATTATTTAAAAAATTAAATATATTTTTTTAAGTGTTCCATATGTTTGTTATTTCTTTGTGTATAAATGTATTTAAAAATGTATATATTTTATTTGTTTTAATTTTATTATGTACAAAAATATGTTTTAATGAGTTATTTTACGTTAAAAATTATTTTTTTGGGGTATAAATATGATTAAAATATTAATTACATGTAAATAACAATATCTTAATGGAAAATAGATTTTTGAATTTTTTCCTATATACTCGTTACACTGTGTAGCGTAGCAATAAACCTACTCTTGTTCTTTCTATTCACTCTACACATGCTGCATCCATTGATATTTTTTGGATAAACTAAACGACCTTCAAACTGTGTCAAAGCACAAAGCCCTTCTTTAACGAAATTGCGTTGTTCTCAGGAGGACTTCCCCTACATATTTACAGAGTTTCATAATTTTGTGAATTTCCGGGTTTAGGATCTTCCCTTGTCAAATGTATGGGGGTTGAAACTTGGTAACCCAACAAATATTTGCCAAAAACAGGTTTTTTTCTTCAACCCTCTGTAGAAATTTTTAGCGGCAGTTGGATCGATGGGGACTTTTGACATACTGTTTAAAACGATCAAATAAGGACCCATACCAAAATTTAGCTTGGTGGGAATTATTCCGTAGATTGGGCAAATTTCAGTCTAATTTCACAGGACTATTTCGCCGCAATGCCGAGTCGAACACTGGTCTCGACTATCTCAGAGGACGGACGTAGGGGAGAGTTGCCAATATCGTACTGGTCACCAAAATCGTACCTCATCAATTTCTAAGTAATTAATGAATGTAAACGACATTTGATAATAAAAATATCAAGTAAATGCGAAATAAGAAATAGAAACAAAACATTTTGAGCTTACACCCTATTCTGTGCGTGCTATAAACATTAAAAAAAATCAGGTATGATTGATGTAACATTTTACCAGTTTATCGTAGCTGATAATAATCAAACAATACAATTTTGTCCCGTATTTTTGTATTTTTCTAAAAGCAGGTTTAATGTAGAATATTTGACATTCATTTTAAGTGCATATTACATTCATTATAAAGTTTAAATTGATATTTATAAATAAATTGATCATGTTTCCTAAATCGTACCACTACAATCTTACTAGTAGGATTTGACAACTCGTATGTTTATAGGTTATGTACATATATCATTTACATAGGTTATTGCGGCCTGTGTGTGATCCATATACATTTGTATATGTAACTATATAATAATCATTACTTTATGTTGAATATTTTCTTCTCTATTTGTTATTTATACTATTTTTTAGTGGAGGTACGATTTTGGAAACCGAGAGGTACGATTTAGGAGACCGGTTGTCCGAATCGTACCTTTGACAGTATGTGACGAAAAGATTAATAACAAATTAATTTGTTCTGAACAAAAGGCTAAGCATATAATAGTAGGTGCCTAAAAGATCAAGCTACAATATCCAATAGTCATTTGCGTTGATATGAGCACCAAATATGAAATATAACGAAAAATGTCTTAAGTGGTACGATATTGGCAACTCTCCCCTATATACACGCCTTTGACTCCGATCGCCACGAACAAGTCACTCGCGTTTAATCGAGAGAGGCGCTGTTGGAACGAGGGGGGGAACGGTGTAAGAGGAGAAAGCTCGCAGAGGGAACAGAGACATCAATGACGTCGCGATCGTATCCGCGGATCGAGTATAAACGGTTTCACGTGCATCCCCGGAGGCTGGCCCGCCTGGGTCGCGCGATTCACCGCGGGGTGTCTTCGTTTTGTTACGAATTTAGCCGACTGCACCCCTCCGTCTGGCCCGTGAGCTTCGGAACAAAGAGTCGGCGCCGGGCGTTTTTTCGCCGGCCCGTTAATCGCCGGCGATTTCGCGTCTCGCGAGGCCAGCTTCCTCGGAAACGCGGCCGTTATCCGACCGCTCGCGGCTCCTTCCTTTTTGCTACGGATTTAGAAGCGCGCAAAAGCGAGCAGCGAAACGCCGGGCGCAGGGGAGAGGCGTGGCCGGTCCTCGCGCGTTATCTGCAGGAAATAACGCGGCTCCCGATCATCGCTGCGCGAGAATGATTACCCGGAATGGGGCCCGCGCGACCGTGTCCCCGTGGAACGCGCAAAACGTCGATACCACCGCGCGGAATGGCGAACAAACGCGCGGTGCATCCGCTCGGAACACGCCTGGCATCGGAACGACGCGTCGAGGACTTTCTGGTCGGCCCGGCACGGTGGTCGTTTAGAAAATAGGCGCGCACGTTCGCGTCGGCCGGGCGATCGATGCAAATCTGATGCACATACGCAAGGCGCCGTCGATACAAAACACCACATCCAGTTGCGCCTCGTATTACGCGACACGATCCGCGTGGAGGAAGCGTTTTAATGATACGGAGGATACTAAAAGCGAGGATGATAAAAATCGTGGCGGCCGGTGGATCCGCGAGCGTGTATCGATGTCCGCGGCGCTTATAATTGGGCTAGCACGGACGCCAGCGAGCTCGTCGGCGCGTGAACACACGCGCGGCCGCTGCGCAGCGCGTGTATCTCGTCGACTTAGGATACGCAGAAGCCACGACCACAGAGACAAGAAGCTCGTGTATATAAATAGCTAGTTAGGGTCGATGGACAGGCTAAAGAGGCGAACGCGAATCGTGAGAGCGAGAATTCATTCACCTGCACCGGCGATCAGCGGGATCGACGATGCTCGGCCGATGGTAACCGCCTCCTCTCGGTGGAATTCAGTTCGAAGTATCAAATTCTACCCTGCTTCCTGGATGAAAATAAAGTTTACGTGGCCCCGGCTATTCCAAACAGAGGTCGGGGAATAATTTTACCTACTCCCTCGAGTCGAAGAGCAATCAATATCGAGGAGAGAAGCTCGAAGTACAGCCAGTGGCGATTAAAAGTCAAAAATACGCGAGGGGTGCTGGCGTTTCGCACTCATCCGCGTGTTTATCGCCGCGGAGAATATATTCGCCCGGGCCTCTTTCTACCTGGAACGTTCGGTGAATCACCGTTCGGACAGATGGATGAGTAAAAGGGCTCGGCACAGCGTCATAGAGAGGGCTTGCTGGACGCGTGGGAGGGTCCCCATTCATTAGAGGACTGCTATGCAAAAGGAGTAGAGAAGATTTCAGTGCGATTGCTTGAAAGAATGTACGCACGTGCGGGAAGCCCGGTATCGAAGCCACGCGACAGCTTCGAGAGGCGCGAGGAAGAAAAGGAACGAAGCGTTTCGGTGACTCGGATCTCGCAGCGCGGATCGATCGAGTGATCTCGTCATCGGGCGATGTCTCGAAATTCCCGTTAGACGCTCGAACGGTCCCCGTCGTCCACCGCGAACTTTCAAAGTCCCGCGGGACGCCGTGGGTGTAGGTGTGTAGAGGCGAGCGAGGAGACACCTCGATCGAGTGTCCTGCAACTGCAGGGCGTTCTCGATTGTCTCGGCCGCGTGTCAGCGCGTCGGAAAAGCGGGACGCGTTCAACGACCACGCTTTTCACCGAGCACCGATGCACGTCGGGGCTGGGTGGCATTGTGCTCGGTTGAAACGCGAGGGAACAGTTGGCCGCGCCGGCAAAAGTTCGCCCGCGAGCAAAGAGCGGCGATAAGGCGGCGGGGAAGCGGCGTTTTATCGAAAATCAGACGGCCAGTCATCGTGGAACGCGGAAAAAGGGCGAGCGCGCTGCCTTCGCGCCGGCAGTGGCACGGAAATCGAGTGGGCCGTTATCGCGCGGAAAGGAAAGTGTCACCGAGGATGAAACAGCGGCGATTGCGTGGCCGGCGGAGCGGACACGCGCGATCATACATATTCGTGAGCCACGTTCTAGCGAGCGACGCGACGCGTCGCATCTCCGCGCTATTGCTTCACACCGAATTAACGCCACTTTGCGCGGCTTCGGGCGGCGACCGAGTGGGTATAAAGGGCTGGTAAAAATACGACGATTATTTTCGGAGCGGCTGGTGGAAGAGGGTTGCTGCGATCGCGGGGAGAACTCCAAGCTGGGAAATTTCCAGCTACTTCCCGCCACGCTACTTGGAGCCGAGAGGATCCGCTCCAATTGCCGTGTGCAATTTTTCCAATCACTATCTATCGGTGTTCTAGATTCTAGACGATCATCCTGATCCACCCACTAAATTAACTGCAACTCTATCCGGCAGACTTGCGACCACTCACAGTGTCGTTTACCTCCCGGCGAACCGTTGCCCGACGCGGTTGAATCGCGCACAAATACTGCCACCAAACCACCACTGCTCCCTTATCGCACGCCCTGGCGGAACGTTCCGCGTAATCGGCGCGGCACGCTCCGGGATCGCGACGGTCGATCAACGCCCGTCAACGGAGAACCGTCGAGATAACTCGGGGGTGGTGGGTGTCGATCGCGAGCCGAGGGTGTAAGCACCGTTTCTTACGCGTCCTCGATGCAAGCAGCCTTGCAGCAAGCCAGCGACTGTCTCTTCACTGAGAGAGAAGCTGCCGTGTCGCTCGCACACGCACCACTCGCTCACGCGCTACCCTCTCTCTCTCTGGCACGCTGCGTCTCCCCCCACGACGCACCGACAGCTTGCCATCGCCGTTTCCCTCGCACTCATGCGCGCGAGCCGTCCGCTCCTCTCGCTCCCTCCATTTACCCCCTCCTCCAAGGAAGCCGCGCTGCTCCCTCTCTCATTAACGTCATTAGCGCGCATTTCTCTAGTCCACCTTCCATTCCTACGTTCATCTCTTCCCTTTCGACCCTTCGATCACCATCTCGCCCGCGTAGCGAAGAGAACGAGGGCCGTCCACGCCACGACCTTCCGACAGGTGCGTCGGCGTCTCCGGGAACAAGCTCGCAGCACGTGCGTGGTGTCCCGATAGCTGGAGTTCAATGGATGTTCGAGATAAGCTGTTTGTCTTCAAAAGGGGTGCGGTTTCGGTAGCCAAGGGAAACTTGTAAGCGGGATGATAGGAAGAGTCTGCCGCTGGACGCAGTCTACTTCTTTTTTGTTTAGAGCGGCTTAATATTGATCGCGACTGCCGCGAGCATGGGAAACGCAAATATTTGACGGTGATCCCCCGGGTGAATTGAAATTCACGGATGAAGTCCAGCGGAGAGCGGAAGGATTATCCGCGATGGAGTGAATCGCCATCCCCCTGCAGCTGGAGGACTGCGGAGTGCGCGTTCCCTCTTTCCCGCGGTGGAAACTCGAAAAAGCGGGGACATCGAGGTAGATATAAACGGAAGAGGGTCCACGGTTGGGCGGTTCGAGCGACGCGGAGCTCTATTGTCATGCGAAACCAAAAGGGGGCTTTTTTACGAGCGCAGGACTAACGTCAAGCAGTCACGTCCGCGCCTCACCCCCGGCTCCGCGGACATTAAATTCACCTACGAGCTCCGCAGCGTCCTTTTTCATTTGTAGAGAGGCTGTTTGGATAAGATGAATGGGCGCGTCAGAATCGTTCGTACTTTTACGCTCCCTTAAATCTACGAGCCTGGATACACCTGCATAGCCACGGTAGCGTAATGAATTATCTTTGGCGCGAGTGAATCGATCCCCAGCTAGAGCACGCCCTGTAATTCAGGCGGGAAAGAAAGGACGAGCCGAAAACGGCCGCGTGAGAACGTCAACCCTCGTACCGGGGTTAAAAGCGTTGGACACGCGACGAGGCGTTCGTGATCGGACCTGTTCCCTGTAATTAGGTTACCGTGCCCGAAAGGAGTGTCCAGGGAAAGAAGTTGGATGACAGAGTGAATACCGAAAAGATAATGCGGGGACTCTCTAAACCGAGATTAATTGGTGAAGCTATTCTTCTGTTACTCTTCCCGCGTTCTTTCGATTCGGAGGAAACGGGGGGGTTAGCTGTTGACTCTCGGGGCTACCGAACCATGGAGTACCGCGAGGACCACCCCAGCCAGGAAATGTAACGAAAGAAGACAGTGTTTGCGGAGCACCAGGATCGCAAACAGGACCGATTGGAGGCAAGCTCGGTAGCTCGAACATCAAACAAAGCTCGACAGCGGTATCCAAGGAGTATGGACAAACAGTTTCCTTCGCGCTGGCTCGTTGCTGGGATCGATGGGGCCGCGCAATCTCCATTGGAATAATCATAAATCCCTGGAGAACGCGGCAGAAAATTAACGCCGATTCCCTTCTGCATACGTGGAGCCGGGATTCGCCCCGCGTCTCTTGAAAGGCCGGCAAAAAGGGAGAACGGTGGAGGCGCGAAGGGAATTGAGTCTGCTAGGGGCAGACCACACGCGTGCGCCTAACGTAACCGCTGGCGAGGAGACAAAAGCCGAGGGGAAAGAAAAGCCGCGTGTCACCGTGTCTTCCTCTCCCCCTCTTCGCTTCTTTCGCCGCCGGTTTCTCCCCTGCCGGGGCTCGTCTACTCGCCTCGTCCCATGGAAACTCCATGTTTGCCACCGCGTGTCGACACAGCTGCGGGGCCACGCTTACAGACTCCAACGCGATCAGCAATGGAAATGACTAGCAACGAGCCTGCCTCGTTAACGCTCTATTTTACCCGACGCCGGCCGACGATTAATATTTATGCCTGACTTTTTACGCGACCACGATCGCAAAAACCTCCGGATGCCGCGTCGAACGGCGCGCGACCGTAGACGCTACTTATGTCGCTTTAGCGCTCGAGGCTTTGGTCTTTAACGAGGCAAACAGTTGTGTCGCACTTTTCGACACTTTCGTGACCAGTGGCGCTTAACGGGCTATAACCGTTTCAACCCTCGGAAAATGTTTTTTTCGCTCGGAAAACTTTTTTGTTATATTTACATAGTATTATGAGCTACTTAAAAAATGTTTCGGTTAAAAAACTATCGTTTTTCGGAAGTTATGGATACGTATCCGAAAGTCTGCCGATTTTAGACGGCTAAACGGTGGGCCTGAAATAAGTTGAATGTCGTGTCTGAAATCAAAATCACGAAAATTTTCTTATAAAATATGTTAATAGCTATGTCCTACGGGGACGATTTTGAAAATTTTGAAAAATAAAGAAATGGTGAGAGATCAAAGGTAAAGTTAGATTTTTCTAAGAGAAAAGTCCACCTTTTTTCTTTATAAATAATGAACGGGGAATCGGAATAAAAAAAGCCTTCGTAGGACGATGTGGAATCTTATTAAGATTCTGCATGCAAAATTGAATGTGAATTGCTTGAACGTAGCCCGAGTTTTTAGGGCCACCGTTTAGCCGTCTAAAATCGGGAGACTTTCGGATATGTATCCATAACTTCCGAAAAACAATAATGTTTTAACTGAAACTTTTTTTTAAGTAGTTCGTAATACTATTTAAAGATAGTAAAAAAACGGGAAATCCACATCAAGCCATTGACTTGTAAAAAAATCCACAAAATGTACACATTTTTCGAGCAGGTAATATTGAACGTCACGTAATATGGAACTTCTTTCGATAAAGAAATAACGAACTCTTCAGGCAATCGTGTATAGGGGAGACCGGGGCTGGTAGGCCAATTTTTTAGTTTTTGATTTTTAATAAATTATATGGGCGAAATATCATTAAACCCGTTACTATATTTGATAAGATATACATTTGGCTATCTGATTAAATTATTAACGTTGACTCAATGTGACAACATTTAAGGCATTTCAATGTTTTTCTAACACCTTACATGCTGGTCAACCAGCCCCGTGGTCGGGGTTGGTAGACTAACAGTATGGGGTAGGTTGACTATAGGTGTAATCAGTTAAGAAAATTTTGTTAGCAACTTATCTGAGTGGAAATACAATAGCACAATGTCACAAGACTTGTTTCATTATAAAATATTTATATATATATTTTATAAATATTTATTAACATTTATAAACATTATAAATATTTATATTTCATTATAAAATATTTTTTAATAAGTTTGTAATAAACTAATATCACTGGGGTTGGTTGACCAGCTTACAAGGGAATTTTTTAGAGTGACTCAAAACAAGAACAATGGTGTATTTAATTTGGGCCCTACCGCCCTTTAAGGGGGTGAAAACTAACCTCAAAGTCAAATTGGCACTTAAACAGCGATAGGGCCCAAATGCAACACACCGTTGTTCTACAAGTTTTGAGTCACTCTAAAAACCCATAAAATTGCGTTCCAATCGGTGAGTCCGGGTTCTCGGTGTTCCCTTGTTAGTCATGTAACCCCGGACGTTATTAGTCAACCAGCCCCGAATGATCATTTTGACTTCAATACTCTACATAACCTTTAATTATTTATGTTAAATCAAAAACGCAGTCTCAATAGGTCGTTTAATAAACAAACTTTAAAATAGTCCCTTTACTTTTATTCTACTGTAACTATATAGGGCGTGGAAACATGAAATCTTTAAGAAAACATATTTACTTACATAGCCAATTTTTCAATAAACGCTGGTAACTGCCAAACAACGTCTAATGGCGGTGTCGCACACAAATGAATGCTATAGTAGAAGCGACTTGTTTCTACAGAAAATCGCTCAGCGGTAGAGCACACGTCGGTGGAAAGTTATTAACAATTAGTCAACCTACCCCTGTGGCCAACCAGCCCCGGTCTCCCCTACCTACTAAATAGGGTGAATGAACCAGTAAATGAACACGTACCAGTGAATGGACATTTTTTTATTGAAATGAGCAAAATAAATTATTAAAATAAGGAACCAATTAATTAGATACTTCTTCTAATTTCTTGCTTCATATTCAAACAGTTTTTGCAACACGTGGAATCAATCGCGCAAACATAATTGTATAAAACTGTTCATTCATTAGCCTTAATGTGTTCATTTACTGGTGCGTTTACCCTAGATCCCTAGACACAACAGACGATGATACTGAGGACTGAGCATCAATCAGGCATCCATCATTGATAGAGAAACGTTTATATTTTTCGCGGAGTGTAAAAGTTTCTGAAAAGTGCATCAAACAATTAAATATTGTAGTGAAGGTATATTACCAAGTATTATTTTGATATACTTTATCACTAAATATGTGTGTTCTTGATTATTCAACAATAGTTTACCAATTAAGTTACTTTCTTCTTAGTATAATTCTTAATTTCTTGTCGGAACATGTGGGTACGTAATATGGAACATACCGAGTACCATTGAAGTTGATGAAAAGTAGACCCAATGTATTCGTTGAATTCAGTGGGCACACGAAGAATGTGAGGCTTCCGACGTATTATTCACGTGCCCAACGTGTAGGGGGCGCAGAAAGCAGGAATAAATTCCAAAAATAATGTATATTTATTTATTTGTATCTTTTACTTAATAAATCTTCCTTTTTTTGTGAAAAAAATGTAAAGTTTTTTGGGTTTTCTTTACAAATTTCCTAGGTGTTCCATATTAGGACCAATTGGTTGATTTTCACACTTTTCAGTTTTTTTATTATAATTGCAAAACAATTAGATTTTTTTACATTTGACTATGTAAATATGATTGTGCATTAATTCCTTCGTCCCCTCACGTCAGTTTTATTAAAACCAAAACAAATTCCCCTACTTTTGACAAGCTTTTGAAATCAGATGTTCCATATTACCTGCCTTTACCCTACCCCTTAAAGGACACGGGGCTTCGGTGGTTTTAGAAAGATACGAGCGGGGATAGCATACCCTAATTACCGTTTGGAATTTTCGCGAGGGTGAATAGTCAGCTAGATAACGCGAAAGCAGAGATGCCAGGGATCGTTTAATCCGAGACGCGTGGAAGCTGGTCACGTCCGTATCATAAACCCGGTTCACGTCGGTGTCCTTAGCGCGGCGCGGTGCCTCCGGCCGAGAGAAGAAGACGAATCAATTGAAATTCATTAAAGTTGAAGCTTATAAACCGTGATCCCCGTGGCTGGCAGTTAGGAGAGAGGCCCGTTACATTATCGTGATTCCGATCGGCTATTAGCCGCTTGAGAATTCTTAATTCTCGAACAATGAGTGCCGCCGCGACGATCTTCTCTCCCTTCGAGGATCCCACAATAGTGGCCGCGGTTGAGTCACCGCGTATAAAACCACCACCCACGATAGAGCCGCGTGTAACGGTGACAAGAGAGAAGTAGGAAAAGTAGGCGGAGGAGGGGGAGGAAGAAGAAACGAATACGAAGACGGCGTTGCCCGCCGCGGCGCGAGCACTTTACGCCAATTTGCGGGCACGGCGTGCTGAAAAGGATGTTCCTGATAATATGGAAAACGTTGAACTCCGCGGTATAAGGTCAACCGAGTTCGCCGTTCCGCGGGGCTGGCGCACAATGGCTAATAGTATCGCGACCCCCGCGACGCCGCCGCCAGAAGAAAAGCCGCCGCGAGACCCAGACATCCGTTTGCTCGTGGAAAGTTCGCTGATGAAACTACCGTAATTGCCTGGTAACTGGATTTCTGGACGAGCGAAACGAATCGCGGCTGCAACGCCCGGCCTCTGCCTTCTTCCGTAAAATTGTCTACGGTCGAGTGCGAGGGGTTCCGACGCTTCTACAGTTCTAGGCTGGACGAGCCTCGCCGTCTTCGAGCTGCTCTTTTTATCTCGTCAGGGGAAAAGTGTTACCCAGACTTTGCGAGCCTGCCAGCAGCTTACGCGGCAGCTCGGGACGCTTCTATGGACCAATCGCCTGTTTCAGGCTCGTGCTGCTTCAGCGCTGTCGGGGGAACGTGTCCTGCGGTGGGCAATATAGCCGAGGCATGTCTTGGGCGATTGTTTTGGGGTCTTTTGGTCCTTTGAAATGTTTGGAGCTGGAGGAGTCGCGGACGCTCGAACGTCGGGGCGGGATAGAGAGGGAGAGCGTGGAAAACGGGAAAAAGGAAGTACCCCTCGGTGGTTGCGCCAAGGAGGAGGACTGAGCGTGGTTTGAATAGTCGCAGGACTGGTGGCGTCCCCGTTTTTCCGTCGTTTCACCAGTCGCGGGACTGAACTCCAAGGTGCGAGGGCAAGACATTTCGAGAGGCGTCGGAGGAAAAGTTCGCGGGCTTCAAGGGGAATGGAAAGTTAAGGACTCTTCTGTTGGGTAACGAGGAAAGAAGAAGTTTCTTGGTTACGTCGAATGGGAGGAAATCGGAGGCTAACTGTGGCGTGGCGATTCGATGGAGCCGATTAGTGTATCGGGAGGTAGACCGTGGAAATTCACGTAGCGCTGATTAACGAGACCTGTAATTAATCGGTCTTATATCTCACGGGCCCCGGGCCGGAAAAGAGAAACGCGAATCCTTGTAGTTCTATCGGGAAGCAGCGTTAATTACCGTGGTAAAATTACTGATATCATCTCGGTAATCCGGTTAAGACATACCGCCGACTGCTGCCGCGGCAAATTATTCCTCCACCGGAAGCTCTCAGGGAGCGCTTCGCGTTTCACGTTTGTCGTCCCGTGTGCGTTCGACCGTTTCACCACCGCAACCTGTCTATCGGGGAAACTGTTAGTTAACGATCCTCGTCTCCACCATCGCTCTTCTTCGACGGTTCAGACGCCTCCACTTACGGCTCGAGATTAACTTCCAAGATCGTGCGCGTTACGAGAATATCCGTACCGCGTATAAGGTAAATGTACTAGTACTAATTTCATTTATTTTTAAGCTTAATTTTTAATGTAATTAAAAACAAAAAGTAGTACCATAATGCATAAGAATTTAGCAATATTAATTAAAATCGTTATTATAGAAAATTGAAAATCGTTAGATAGAAATAATTATTTTGTAACACACTTCGTACGTATAGCAGATTTCAAGAAATTTCTTAAGCTTCTGTCAAGACAATTCTGTCATTTACTAAGAAAATATTGACGGCATTTCTTATTTTTATATTATAATAATAGATTACATATAATAATTCATTATTATAATAGAAAATAGATTTAAATTTAGTTTAAGATGGTTAAATTTGCAAGAAAATTAATATTTTTTTAAACTTAGGTTGTCCGCTTACTGGGACATCTGCATATTTTCGTATTTTCATAATAATTACGTCTATTATAATACATAAACTTATTTTTTCAGTTTCCGACAGTATAATATTGCGTTCTCTTCCACATTCCAACAACATTGTTTTATTTCATGATGGTTTTACAAATTAAATTAGGAGACAAACTTTGCCGCTATTCCTTAAGCCCCTTAACCACCCAGGTATTGGTACATTTACCTTACTTCGAACAATCAACATTTTATGCGGGAACGATCTAGATCTCGTTTTCCTCTGACTATAGCTGAAAGCCACTCAGCTTAGTAGCCTTGAGAGGCCAGTGGATTTCGCTGCAACTGTAGTTAGGTGCACGTTAACGCAATTAGAGTCGTAAAAAGAGCGCCGGCCGTGACTGCGAGGTCGTAATTAACAGCGGTGATTTATCATATCGGGACGCTACAAAAGATCACGAAATTTAAGACGACCGAACCGCCTTATCGCGCTTAACAGTGGAGGCAAAGGACTAGCGGATAAGATAAGGGCGTATCGCCAAGGATAAACAGTGAGCGACGACAATGGTAGCCGTGCACCCTGGAGCTTCCGGTTTCAGGGGGCAGGAAAATAAAGCATCCCGGCGCACTCCTGCGCGACGCCGAGATAACGACGCGCGTTCGTGAACGCGTTCTTATCGGGCGGCCCGAAATCGGGAAGATGAAAAAAAAGAGGGTGAAAAGGGCAGGGGGCGTGGAAGGCGGGAAGCCGACAACGATGACGAGCTGCCTCCTTGATCGCGATCCTTCATCCCAGTGGATCGATTTAGGCTGCAGGACAATCGCGTGACCGGAAGCGAATGAGAACCGCCCGCCGCGCCGCGGTCCACGTAGGCGTAGTACCGTGTTTCCAGTTTGTACGAGGCTCGTCCCATAATTCTGTCGCCGATAAGCAAACCTCGGCGTATGAAACGTGTGCGCAAAAGTCCCTGCGTAAAAGCTCCTTCTGCGATTGCGAAAAATAATCTAATTTCGGTGGCTGAATGTAACAGATCCTTCCGTGGATCTAGAAATTATGCAGACGCCTAGTGCCAAAGAGCAGGGGACACTGCTTTCAAAGGCGATTTGAAAGCGGTCTAGTAGAAAGAAGGGGACAGAACCGGGGCCACGAAGTTTCGATTACGTGCGCTACAAGTTTGCAGAGCATGCGCCATTAACTGGCCGAAAACGGCGGAGAGGGATCGATGGTGGATATCGCGCAAGAAAAATTCGCTGAACGCGCAACGTTCCGCGTGCCATTTTTCACGCGCCTCGGAAGGGGACGTCTCCCCACCCCTCCGTGTCTGATGGAAATCGTGCGCAGGGAAACACGCCGCCCATTTTCCCATTATTACTGGCCCGTGTTTCCTTTAAACGGGCCAACAAAGGAATCTCATCGCGACACAATGCCACGGTCTAAGGGAGATTTATCTCTCCGCTGGCCGCCTCGGTGCACGTACCATGAACTTGCACTGCGTTTGTGCGCGCAGGACTGGGACACGCAAGGCCCTCCACCCCTTTTAATTCCATATTACCCTTCCCAAGAGAAAAAGGAGGGGAAAAAACGTAAAGGGATTCGAGATCCGGCCCGAGGTCGACTCCCTCGACTTGCGGCCTCAAGGCTGGAGCGTGTGACACGGCCATTAAAACACAATAGATCATTTCCAGCTGGGCCAGGTATGTAATTAAATACGATATAAATGCGCACGGGAATCTCCAATCGACTTCCTCCGAGCCCCCGCCTCGCGTTTCGCCCCCGAATCTCAACGAGAGCCGAACCATTCGAATTTTCGCGATGCGTTACCGCAACTTCAATCGCACGCTCGCGTAATCTCGCGTAATTGCAGTATGTATTACGCGCGCAACGTTCCAGTTCGCTGGAACGGATCGGATGCTTCGTTCGACGGTGTTACATGATTGACTATCGAAGCACGACGGGAAACAGAGGGTATCCTCTCGTCGCAACGTAATACTCTTTATAGAGAGTGGCTCTAGGAACCGTACAATCAAGCTTTCCTTAAAAAAAATTCATTCAACGTAGCCTGGGGTGAATGGGACACAAAGGACCGCATCAGTTGATTAAAAAAAAAAAAAACAATTACAGGCGACCTTACATTTGGGTGAATTTAATCAGCCGCGGCGGGTTATCGAGCGAGATTGCGTAATTTCCTAAGAACAAGATCCTACGCGTTTCTTTCTCGCCCGTGAGATACCGAGGAAGGCTAACGTCGGTTGCATCGCTATTTCCCCTCCCCGTCGCCAAGGCTGTCGCGGACAGACGCGCGGAAAAAGTGACGGCGAGAAAATAACACCAGGAGAGACCATCGGAATTTCGGGTGGATATTTTCCACGGGCCCAGCGAACAGTCGCCTCGCCGATCGATAAACTTAATTACGCGCGACGGGGACGTTCTTTCTCCGATCTCTAAAATCCTAAAACGAGCCTTCCTCGACCTCGTGGAAACAGTGCCACTGGTCACGTCATTCACGCGGGCGATAATGATAAGATAGCAAAAGGTGGGTGGAGTAAACACGCTAGACCGAGATTCTGAGAGTCAGATTCTATTACATCATTCCGAAACACTCTTAATTCTTCCCCGGGGGAAGGAATCACTTTGGGGCAACGCCGCGAGAAAAGATGGTGATAATCGAGGCACGATGGAAGAATTCCTCTTGCCACTGTCTAGCAACGGTAGCCCCGGTTGCCAGTTGCACTTAATCTCTATCGCGCATCGATACTGTTTCCTTGACGTCTCAGCGAATTACGCAACGCCCATTAATGCCTAGGACGACACCGTGGATGTCGAAAAGCAGAGAAGGAAGCGGCACGGGCAGCGTTCGCCGCGGTCGGTCGATGTTAGAAATGCCATCGTTCGCGGAAAGGAGATTCGCGTCGTTGGCTGTTTCGTTTCGCCGACGCCTGGGATGCGCCTATACAGCCGAGGCACATCGAGTGAAAGTACCAGCGAGAAAAAAAATGGGAAACGAAAACGGATCGGGAACGCGTGGACTTATTAATACACGCGCGGGCAGAATGTTGGTTTCGGTGGAAGAGGACGGGTGTCCTCCACAGGAGGTGACTCACAGGAAGAAGGAAGCCCTTCCTCTCGCGTAACGATTATCTAAGGCGTCCGGTGTGCCATCCCGTCGCAGCATTTTATGTAACGCGACTCGTGTAATCGCGATCCTCTTTCGCCGGCGTGACCGACACACGGGGAGGCTCAAAGATGGCCTCTCCTGTCGTTCGCTTATCAAACTTTACTAGCACGCTGCTTTAAAACCCGCAGCTACGATTTCGGTCACACCGCTGGCGAATATATCAACGAAGAATAGAGGGAAGTATAGCGGTGGGTACTCACGATAACGACGGGTGCCGCAATAGTCCAGCGATCCGCTTCGAGGCTCTCCCGTATCAGCGACAAATCCACCACCTGATCCCAAAGTTCCCGAGATTGGGGCACACGTTGCACTGGCCGGGGCCGACTGTAACACTTGTCCTATTTCGCCGGGGAACGAGCGAAAGCGCCGCGTACGATTAAACGGCGACGAAGGTGCCGTGCCCGGGGGGAGGGTCGAGTAAACAACACGCGAAACACCCGGGTCATCCGCGGATTCGATCGTTCGCGATCAGTTGTCGTAAACACTGGCCGCCATGCTCTCCCAGCACCTGTCAATATCACCGCACGTCGCCGCCATCTTGCGGCAGTGACGCGGGCCCCGGTTCCCAGCGCCATCGGGCGGTCAATCGCGCGACTACGACGCCTTTTGTTCGCGTTACCCGGCGCAGTGAAGCTGGAATCACTGGTCTCCATTTAGCGACTGGAATTCTGGAGGGATATTTATCTTCGGGGGATAATTGTTCAGAAACGGCTCCCTCTTTTACCTTAAAATATACGTATACAGTTTATTATTGACCATCGAAGCATGTGTTAGTGTCGATACAAAAAAACGATTGTCATGTTCGATAATAAATTAAGGATACGATGATAAGGAGGATAATTGTAATATGAACACACATCACATGTCAGGGGGGTGGGGGGCAGATATAATGGCTAGATAGCTTTTCCTTACGATTAGAGTAGGGGTATGTTTCTGGGACTATGGTATTACCGTAGCAAACAGCGATAAACAAAATGATGCAAGGATGAATGGGACACCTAATAATAATAATAATACTACAATAAATAAGAATGATTTACCGGCGATAGTACTTGGGCGAAGAAGATATCGAAGGAGCTACTACGCGGGCGCACGGTCGGGTGTCTCGAAACACGCAGCACAGCCTAAAAGTGTAATTTTATTCCGCATTCGCTGTTTATTTCTCTCGAATTGGTTAACTGCCTGTTTTTGAAGTGACCTGTATAGGGACTTGTTAATCGACGACGGCCCCGTAAATTGACGACGGCCCCGTAAAACTACAGTCTTGGTCCAATCGGTGATCGAGCAGGCGATCCGCGCGTGAATTCGTCAGCGAATCGGCCTTCGCGACACGCTCGATTACGCAAAATAATGAAATAAGAATCTCCGATGGCGGTCGATCAGCGGGCCTCATGCCCCGAGCTAAGCCAACGAGATATGCTCGTTCCTCGACAAGTCGTTTAGTGATGAAATTCCGTACAGGTTTCGCGAGGTTCATCGAATTCCATTTCAAGACGAACTTATGATTAACTCCTCGGCTCCCGGGCAAGATTTATCTTACAGCGAGATCGCTCGGCTCTTGAAGGAACATGCCCCCGATCGTTTTTCTGATTTTTTTGCTTTTAAAGAATGATCCGTCTTGAAATTGTCAACCTTCGAAAGAATACTTTGCGACAGAGATTTCAACGCAGTTGGGGATCGATGGATCTAGTACAGGTAATTCTTGGGCTCCTCGGTCGGCTGGCCGCAGACTCCGTGATACTTTTTCGTAACCAGGCTCCGACTGCGGCAATTCTCGATTTCCAGGAAACACTCGTTGCTGTAGGTCATGCCGTCTGTGCCGCATACGGGATCGTAGTAAGGGGGGCAGATCTTTTGGCAGCCGCGGAAGAGGAAGCCTTGGACGCACCTCTTCATCGGCACCACGTACACGTGTTTCCTAGACAGATTAAAAAGGGGGAACGAGGATTCATTTCCTATGTCGTCATTCCGCTGCTCCATGCCAGCCGAATCCAGTCCAGTCAGGATTCAAACCTTGAATAGCTGCTCCTCTAATTCAGCTATCCAGGCCGGTCTACAGAACATATGCGCGCTCCTCCCCGGGCTTAACGTTTGCAAATAGCTGCCACTTACGGGCGAAAGCGCGCAAACGTCCCGAGGAGATGTAATTTCAAACACAATCGGCCGCTTACCCGCAATTGTCCCTCTTCATCTCGCACTCGTTGCGATAGAGCTTGTTGTCGGAACCGCAAACAAACTGCCGCTCCCCGCTGCAGATCTGGTTGCAGAGCGCGGTGGTGCGACAATGTTGTGCTGGAACTTGAACCACCCTCTGACCGCACGTCTCGCGCCGCAGATGGCAAAGGGACCTGGACACGAGCGAGTACACACATGACGCATCCGCGGAAACAGATTTCTCGGAGGCACGGGGCGCCGAGGGTCGAGCGAGTTCGAGGGCACCCTGGAGATCGTCGCGTACTTAGAACGATTGACGATCAAGCGGGAGAAGGTTCGAGTGAGGCGGACTGGACCGGCAAGAGCCGGGTTAGAGTTTTGGGAATGCCTGGGAGGCAGGCGGTCGCCGATTCACTCGCCCTTAAATCGCAAGACTCTCGGCGCCGGACGTCCTGGAATCCAAATAACGCTGTTAATCACCGGTAAACGTTCCCGTCGCTTCCACAAACTGGTTCCTCGGGCACCTCGCTGCAGTCTTCGGGGCACTGTTCGGTCTCCTTCAAGGTCATGCACTCGCCGACGTGAGCCAATTGAATGCCCTTTCTGAAACGCGACCACGACGACAAGGGTTAACGCGTGATTGATATATCGCTAATGACCAGGGCGAATGGCGGATAGGACCGGCGGTAATTGCTTCCGTTACTAGCAATTACCGGCCTCCTTTATTTTCCCGAGGCTGTTCACGGGTACGTCGAGATGGCCGAGTGGATCTAACGCGGGCAACGATGACTTACAGGCAGACCGCCACGTTCAGGTGACACTGGTTCGGGTAAGTGTTGGCGTCGCTGCCGCACACTGGGTCCACGTCGCTGCCGCATCTCTGCTGCTGCTTCGTGCACTTTGTCAGCCGGGGACGACACTTCTCGAACTCCACCACCGACACCTTTCTCCTCGCCTGCCTGCAAATATCCGAGCAACAACGATCATCGACCGCTCAATCATCGCAGAACGACGAACGGAGAAACTGAATCGAGAATAGGGCTGGGAATATTCGAATAATTTACTATTCGAATACTACGAATAAACTTCGAATATTTGAGTATTCGAATGTTAATATTCGAATACTATTCGAATACATGTATTCGAATAGTATGGTGTGAATTATAAATCAAGTTCTTTAGGTCCGGTTTTTTCGGTTTTTTTCTAGTGAAATTTTTTTTAACAACAAGCTTTTATTAAAACGTACTACAAAGGAACCAATAATTTTGATTTTGTATATTTATATAAATAGGACATTTCAATATTTACGGCCCACGCGTTTATTTTTAGTCATAAGGTAAGTGCGGGTAATAAGGATCTATAATTGAATTTACAAAAACTTGTACATATTTTTGAAAACTTTTGTTTTTATAGAAATCTATGGACATTAAACTATAAACTGTAATATTTGTAAAAATATATGAACACAACAAATACGAAAATTAATGGGTTTCTAAAAACTTTGTAAACGGGCTTTGTTTCGTGTAGTGCAGTTAATAAGGCCCACTTAGGGAGCGTGTACTAGAGTGCGGTAAACAGGAGAGCATGATGCAAAGAGGTAGTCTTGAGGGAATATGGCACGAGAACTGCGTCTAGCGACAGAGGTTAGAGCCTCGCCTGAACGTAGCAATAATAAAAGATAGAGAGGTCCGGGAAAGTCTGCAAACTCTACAAATTGTCATATTTTAAAAAATATAAAATTATACAGTATTGAAATAAGTTATCAATGAAAGAGACTTTATCTTTATTTGTCGTCGAATAAAAATAACCCAGAGTAATTTTTATTTGAAACGTCATGGATGAATCAGTTTATTCGACGGGAATTCATCCGTCGACCACAAATAATGTTTTTAATCGAAGGCCTACATTCTTGAGGCCCCCCGAGGCCCGAGCCGAGCGACATTGTACATCGCTCAACCGTTGCTCTTCTAATAAAGATGTAATAAAAGCAATAAATGGCACTACCAGTATTGTAGATTGACCTGCCAAGGATAAATGACAGGTGGGCCTTATTACCTGCTGGGCCTTATTATCCGCACTTACCTTATGAGGGAATTCTTCTCAGGCAGTCATTTGGGCCGGTATCAAAATTATTGGTTCCTTTTTAGTAGGGGAGACCGGGGAGAGTTTGGACACGGGGATACATTGGACAGTTTTAAAATTGCCAACATAGTGTCATGATTATCGCAAATTTTTTGTAGTTTGTGCCTATGCTCACACCAAATCAACTGATATTCAATATGGTGTGTTGCATCCACGAATGACAAAGTAAGTCCCACTTTTCAGTTCTTGTATGTTACTGTATAATATTTTCATCTACTTTTTGTTGTGATTCGGATACTTCATTATGGAAGAATTTTATTGTAACTTTTTTTAGGCTTTGCTGAATGTGTTTAGAATAAAGTAATGCTATGCAAAAATCAAAGTATCCTTAGTGAGGAAAGGCAAGAATCATTTTGTTTTGATTTGATATGAGGGGTTACATTGGACAGACATGGGAATACATTACCGCTTGACGTTTTTAGCTGTCAAATCTATAATTTTGCGTATTTTACAATAAACCAAGCGGCATTTTATTCAGAAAGGTGTACCATTTATAGCCGTAAGGCATTTTACCGGCCCGCTAAAGACTATTAATAAAAAATTGTACAACCTATCCCCGATCTCCCCTACATTTTAATAAAAGCTTGTTTGTAAAAAAAATTTCACGATAAAATATTTCATGCTTTTTAGTAAAAAAGTATGTGTGCAAAGTTTCAAGCCCATCGGATATGTTGAAGTGGGTCAAAATTAGCTTACAAGATTTCACCCTGACAAACTAACGAACTCACAACTGAAACTAAATAAAAGCTTGTAAAAAAAACGAACCTAAAGAACCCGATTTATACTTCACACCATACTATTCGACTAGTATTCGAATACTTGTGTATTCGAATTATATTCGTGAAATGCTTGAGCAACTGAAGTAATCGAATATTCGAACACCGAAAAGCTTGACAAATAGTCAGAGCCCTAATCGAGAACTGACCCGCAATTAATCATCTGCATCTCGCACTCGCTCTTGTACACGTTGCCGTCGGAGCCGCAGGTTGCCACTTCCGGCTCGCTGTTGCAGTCCAAAGGGCAGGCGTTCAGCTGGCTGCCGGATGTCCGCTCGTGCGATACGCAAAACGACATGGGCACCTCGTACACGTGCTTGCTGAACGACGGAGCACGATGAGAGAAGGAAAAAGGCCGGCGAGACGTCGCCGTGGATACGCGGCCACTTACCCGCAGTTCTTCGCTCGCATCTTGCAGGTGTTCGTGTAGAGGATGCCGTCGCTACCGCAGGCAGGCTTGGCCCCACGCCAGCAGGATTCACGGCAATGTCTCGTGGTCTGGCAGTGCTTTTTGTTCGTGCGCACGACGCCCTGCCTACGGTCCGAGGGGAAAAGCAAACGAATCGTAGAGAATCGCCGGGACCGACCCAGTTAGGTCTAATCGCGGAATGGGGGGCGAGCAACAGCTAGACGAAGAAGCGGTAGGAAGAAGCGCCAGTTCTCATCAACATACCCGCAAGTGAGCAGCTTCATCTGGCACGTGGACTTGTAAACGTTGCCGTCGCTGCCGCAGATCGGCCCGTCGAGGGGCGCGAAGTCGCAGGACACGGGACAGTTCTCCCTGTGGGCGGAGATGTTGTTGCAGGGCCCCAGGTGGGACAGCTCGATGCCCACTCTGCAGACCTCGACCCTGAGCATGCACTTGTTGAGATAGGTGCGTCCGTCGGTGCCGCATACCGGATCCTGATCGCCCGGGCAACGATGCTCGCACTTGCTACCGGATGACCTCAGGCAGGCGGTTTTCTCCGTATTCACGGTCACGCCTGTGCAATTGGCGAACCACCGATAATTACCCCCCCCCGACACGCTGGCCGCTGTATGCAGCCCGGGCTCCGGACGAGTCACTCGAATGCGCGAAACGCACCGCGCTCGCTCTTAATAGATTATCATTAATGCCGCCCCGGGGAGTAGGATTTCAGATCGTTCCAGGCTACCAACGAGGGAGCCAACTGTCTCGAAGGTAGCCGCGATGCCCAGACCCCCGGATGGACGTTGTAAAGCGACCGTATAATCGGCCGTGAAAGGTTGATGCGCGTACACGCCGCGCTGTACCGTGCTCGTAATTATTATCCTCGAAAGAGACTCACCTTTTCCACACATCTTCTTCCGCATTTCGCACTGGGACGCGTAGATCACTCCGTCGCTACCGCACACCGGCTCTCCGCTCGGTGGGCATATTCGGGGACACGCGCCGGTCGCGAAATCTGCACAGAAATCGTCGTCGAAAGATATTAATCAGCTTACCGGATGGATTGAGAAGGTAACCCGTCGAGCATGGGAATAGTTTGATCTTTTCCTCGCAACCATCGACCCCCGTGAATCGTAAAACGAAACAACGTTTACTGTTACTTCAGTTTGTTACGAGCCATCGAGACGAGCACGGCGTTGCCCAGTAAGCCGGCGCTCTTGGGTTAAGGTAATGACATAATCTTAATGATAGGGTGAACGTGTACGAGGTGGGATGTGGAAGAGGCAAAGTAGAAGCAGCGCGTAATGTACAGACGCGCCAGCGCGGTTGCGCTGAATTCCTCGAATGGTTCCCTACGGAAAACGAAGCCCACGAACAATTATCTTTACGCGACGAGTCATCGAGGGGTGAAAGATTAATATCAAAGAGCTATCGAAGCATTAAGCAGATAAATCCTGGCAGCGACGTGCCGCGCGGAGAAGAGGATCTCCACGCGGAACTCACACTTCAAGCCGTAAAGTACGAGATGCCTGAAAACGATGGAGGACGGGGAGGGGGGGGGGGGAGGGAGGGAGAGTGGCGGGATCGCCTCGTCGCGATCTTTTTCAGGGGAACCGTGTAACGTTAAAGCAGGAGATTCTGTCGAAACTTTAATTGCTTCCTGTTGACCCTCCTCGCGGGTATCTGCGCGCGGCGCGGGCTGGTCTCGGTCCAGTGATCGCCGGGTCAACAGCACATGCACGCATACAAGCGAGATTTACTGTGGCCGTGTACGTGCGCCGGCTCGTCGCATAATATGTAACAAATTATAAAATCGAAGGGTACAGTTAAAGATAGCAGAGGCGGGGCGAGGCGCGGTCCACGATACCGCGGGCACCGCGTGGAAGCGGCTTGGGAATAATTTAAGCGCGGCCCGATCACGCTACTAATCGCCGGCAGACGCACGCGGAACAACATCCCCGCGATATAATTCAGGGCCCCGTTGCATCTCTAACCCGAGATAACGCCGGCCGCACGCGAAAAAGATGGTATCCCAGCCAGCGAGCTCTTGGGCCGCGCCGCGCCGCGTCAAGCGAACAATACGATCTTAATGGACGATTAGTCCGCTCCTCTCTCGCGACCCGATAATTTATCTGCGATCGGAGTCACGCACCGCGCCCCGCTCCGCAAGCGGTCCTACCCCGGCCGGCCGGTGGAGAATAAAAAATCGGATCCGCGATCATCTCCAACTGCTCTTGTTACGCGTAACGACCGATGCGGGCCTCCTCGGGATACAATTTGCTGGAATCATCGTGCGATCGATGCCCGTCCGCGGGGCTCGATAATTCCCGGCCACCTGAATCGGAGAATCTGCCCTCGAATTTACAAAGTGGACGCGATAGAACGATACGCATTGTAATACAGGGGACCGAGGCTCTTCCTGGCTGGCGCGCACAAAGACGCCGCGAACATCGCCTCCGTTGCACCCCTTTTTCACCGCGTAATAATCGAGTTAGCCGGCCGCCTTCCTGCTTCTTCGCGGGGACCCAGCGAAGGCGGCACGCTAATAATCGAATACGAGGCGAGATAAGCGTTGGCCGGCCTCGCGAGCCTCCGTAATTACGCTGATTACGATTTATCGATCGCCTCGGCCGCGTTACGTGCGTGCGTGTGGCGGCGATATCTAAATTGAATTCCCTCCGAGCGTCTACGCTGCCGGAGAGGAGAAGCCGGCCCGCGACGGTGGCAACCGGGGAATCGTCCAGACCCGTCGAGGAGCGCCGCGCGAATTCTACCATCCGCGAATCCTATAGAGATAAGAGCCGAAGGAGGACGGAACGGACGATCGCCGGGAAGTAAACGTGGATCCTAGAGGGAGAACGATTACGAGTCCCTCTGCATCGTTGGAACTCGGTGCACAAACTATGTATTAGGTGGCTGAACACTCGAGTGATGCGAGGGGGAACGAGATAGAGGGGAGAGACGCGGAGGAGTCGGATTCTTGGCCGAGCGGACGTCAGTTCGCCAAGTGGACGCGCGATTAGCGCGTTGACGGCCGACAGAAGGAGGTGTCCGTCACTCCCACGAGCGCGATTAAGTGAATCAATTATGCCAATGAGGGAGAACGTCTGGCCAGAGGCGGAGGGGCGCGGGGGTGGGCGATTGGCGGACAATGCAGATCGAATTATATCCGCGCGCAGAACTCGTGCGCGCCGGCCTGGCCCGGCTCACGCGCGTGCATGCAATGCGCGCGAGTGCACAATGGATGCACGCCACTTGAGGGAACGCAGGGAGAGCAGCGGAGAGAGGGTATGTGACAGGGAGAGAGGCGGAGAGAAATATGCGGGTCGGTGAACCACGGCAAGGATGCTGCTCCTTGGATTTTTGTCCACGAAACCGGGGCCCCGCGCGACGGTGGTGCGCGAGGAGGAGGGACACGGGGCGACTGCCACCGCGGAGATCGATAACGGAGAGGCAAGGATCTGTTTAACGAACCGGAACGATTTGATACGAATAAGCCGTGGCTCGTAAATAAAATGAACAATGTACCGGGGACCGGAGCGGTTGTTCCTGCTTCCCCGCCGCGGTATTCCCGGAGACAGCGGCAGAAAAATGGCGGGTTAGATGGGCCCGGATGGATGTTGCGGTTAGAGGCGCGCAACGGTCGGCGGGGCTCGCATGGCAGGCCGCCCGATTCGCGGGGAAGATAATTAAGGGAGGATTCGTTCGCGAGCGCCAACGGATACGCAACCTGCGAGGCAGATGAAAAATCCTCCCAGCTGGAAACGAGATACGTCTCGCGTGCCACCGGCAAGAATTCATCGCGCGAAAACGAGCAACGGCGGGCCGCGAAATCGCCGCGGCTGGCCTCGACACTCCGATTTAATTAACGATGCAACGATCGGGTACGTTACGTTCTCGGTAACAGATACGCGGGCATTGCGAGCGCCTTCGCGGGAATACTCCTCAGCGCCCGTGCAAGTAGAATGCCTCCGGTGGTCGGGGCGTACTAAATGATTAACAATGTACAGCTGAGGATGGATTACTTGAACCGCTGGTATCTCTAAAGTTATGGGGAACGGATACTTTGGACGGTTCCTTTGCCAGCTGCACTTGACGCCATTCTTCCCCTCCGTGACAAATCTTTACAGACCCGCGCGAGAGCCACCGCGATTCTAGGGAATCCACTCGGCGATAGATCGCCTCCTGCGTGTATCGGTGTTCGTGACCGGTTCGAGGGAAGGCAGAAAAGGTCGAGCAAAAGCGGGGACCAGTCGCAGCGTGAGTAATCCATTAATTCCGGCAAAGGATCTGGCCGCGCGCGATCGCGTGCGGGGGACAGCGATCGCGGGCAGAGCGAGTAGGTACCACGGACACGTAAATCATTCGCAATCGATAGCGTCAAAATCGCGGTAAGGTCGTTCGTGCTCGGGGGCTCCGGACGCGGTTCGTGCAGCCTCTCGGTGTTGCTGGCCAGTTTATCACCGCGAAACGATCTCGTCTTCCTCATAGCATTGTCCCGTAACCCGTCCGCGCTGACTTCCATTAGCAAGCCTTTATTTCTGTCGGCGCACTGATTCCGATGCGCTTTCCTTCCACCAGAGATCGATCGAGGAGGAAAGACGTCGAGGAACAGGGAGGCTTTCCTCGTCATTACTTCACCATATTTCGAGGTGAAAGAATATCGATTTCAAAGCAAAGGCACAGAGTCGCCATTTTAGTGTAGGGGAGAATGGGGCAATCGCGGTCAGTGGGCAATAGGGTGGTTCTAACTTTCGATTTTTGAATTTTCCTCGGGGCACCCCCCAGAATGGTTCCAAATAATTAAAAAAAAATCCCTGTAAAGTTTGAGCTCGATCGGATAACGGGAAAGGGTGCCCCTGGGCCCTTAAACACTTAAATCATTATTTAACAGCTCGCGAAGTCGATTTTATTTAAAATCTTCCAAGATATTGATTAAATAAAAAAATATGTCAAACAAAAGTTGTAGATCCGGACAAGGAGCATCTTTTTGTTCTATTACTTTTTTTCGTACGATAAACGGTTTTCGAAACAAATCCGAAAAACTTAAAATAAAAAACTTTTTTATTTTTCAAATTTTGAAAGTTTAAATGCTTCTAGAACACTTTTTATTTATGAAGGTGAACAAAAAAAATGGAATTTTTATTTTCGAGGACTATTTTTTAAACATTTAAGGGGTGGGCATTTACCAAAATATGCAAAAAAAGGTAAAAATTTATTTTTACTTATTTTCAGTGTTTGATATGTCATGAATGTTTCCTGAAAATTTGGGACCGAAATTCGCAAAAATATCGAAAATATAGATTTTATATCTTTAACAGCTCGCAAAGTCGATTTTATATAAGATCCTTCGAAGTTATTGATTAAATAAAAAAATATGTCAAACAAAAGTTGTAGATTCGGACAAAGAGCATATTATATGTTCTATTACTTTTTCTCGCGGGACAAACGGTTTTCGAAATAAATCCGAAAAACTAAAAAAAAAATATCAAAAATATAAAGTCTATATTTTCGATATTTTTGCGAATTTCGGTCCCAGATGCTCCTTGTCCGGATCTACAACTTTTGTTTGACATATTTTTTTATTTAATCAATAACGCGGAAGATTTTAAATAAAATCGACTTCACGAGCTGTTAAATAATGATTTAAATGTTTAAGGGCCCAGGGGCACCCTTTCCCGTTATCTGATCGAGCTCCAACTTTACAGGGATTTTTTTTAATTATTTGGAACCATTCTGGAGGGTGCCCCGTAGAAAATCTTGAAAAAAAATTTACCAAGAGTAAGTTAGAACCACTCTAGTGGGCAATGATGGTCAGTATTGTTATTATAAAACAGCATGTCCGAAACGCGCAATTTCTTTTATTTACGTTCTGCGACATCATTCGCTATATTGTCGAACGACCTCGCCTTAATCGTTGCGAAGCAACTAAGAAGAACAACCCTTTTTGTGTTTTAAACGTCGATGATGTTATATTTTGTGTGCACCACGTAAGAGATAAACACTAATTTTGAAGCTTTTTAATATTTCAACTTTACATAAATACAGATACCTATACTATCAAGGCAAAAGATTAGAATCAAATTTAATATATATATATTTAATTTATTTATGTAGGGGAGACCGGGGCTAGTTGATACAGAGGCAGGTTGATACAGACGAATTATCTCGACACCGTATATATGTAGCTTCATTTCAACGGGATATATGAAGATTGTTGATAAATTCTTTCGTACGATCCAGCGTACGTGGGTGTACCTTGACGTTAGCAATCGGTTCTTAACTGTTTTCGTTTATATAAAGAAAAAGTAAAAAGTTGTGTTCACTTTCCAATCCGTCTTGAGACGATATAAAGAATTTTATAACCCGAAGTAATTTGGCATCATATTGAGTCTTTTGAAGGTAAGGTAATTACGTTTTGTAATTATGTTTATATGCTCTACATTTTTTTATGGACATGTTTATACGTAATGACTTCCTATGGGGTAAGTTGATACGGTTTCTCTGGGGCATGTTGATACAGTATATTAATTTTCCCCGACTACTTTTAATTGAATTTTTTCTTTATATTTCTTGGAAAATAGTTTGAAATTATATCAAAAAGACAAATCGTGGTGAAATATCGTAGGATGTTTTGGAAAAAGCGTGTGCCGAAATAGAAAAAGACTCAATATTATTAAGGCCATGCACAAAAATATATAATCATGACACAATGAGTTTATTAAGATATAGTAACAAAAAGAAGAAGAGACCTCATGTTAAAGTGGGATATTCCAGACATAAAAAAAATAAAAATAAAAATGTTTTTCTAGGTATGCTTGTTTAAAAATCTGTTTGATCTTTGAACTTTTGACTGTTGTAAAGGTATTTAGATTGAAATTATATTTTTCAAATTTATTAGTTACTCATTAAACAGATATTTTAAAGATGTATCAACATGCCCCAGAGCAGTATCAACTTGCCCCGCAGTGGAGTAAATTGATACACTTTGCCTTCGTCCAAATAACATTTTTTCATTCATTTTGTATGTATTTTCTCAAGTTTTCGCTTACTATATATTAAAGAGGAAGGACCAAAGTATATTTTAGCATATTTGTTATTAAGTAATTGATTCAAACAAAAATGAAAAACAATGAAAACTGAAAAACGTATCAACTTGCCCCGGTCTCCCCAAATCTTCAATGGTAGCAATAAAACGTGTGCGGGCAATGATGTCGCTTGACAGTTAACGTCCGCAACGTGATTACCATTATTCCCTAGTGTAGAATAAAAATATCTTTCTTCGTTAGAAGAATTTTATTCTGTAGATGGCAAAAATACGCCCTAGAACAACTGGAAAAGCCAATTGTATTATTTGCTATCAGTTTGGCCATGATAATGAAATGTGGTTTCGATGGATCTCGTGTGGCCTCTGGGCTCATTCTGAATATTGTGGATGGGACTTGGCGGATGGATACATACGCGAAAATATTTAAATTAATCGCCCGCAACGTGACCGCTATTACCCGCAGATGTGGACAATGGCTGTCAAACACATCTTTTCAGTATTTTGTAATTTTATTGAATAAATCAATATAATATTAATTATTTTCGTATCCTACGAATGGGTTGATAGTTTAACAGGTTGCGTGCGGCACCAAAAATAGTTGTCCGTCCCAAATGCCGAATTTGAAGAATCTCAGACGCGTCCGTGTCTCAGATTTATCATAAGCTACACCAGCTCCACGAGAACGAACGAGGTTTCAATGTCCTCGGTCGCCAAGCAGAGCGCGCGAAACCCGAAGAACGACTTCGTTTCGTATTTCGCCGGTCGATAAAACCGACATACGTTTCGCATTAAAGTCATGGGACAATCTGTAGCTACACTCGCGGCAGATCGCCGGTTACCCACGCTATCAAAACAGAATGATCCGGTCTGCAGAACGACTAATTACAACTAGGATGGCCGTTGCTAATCAAAACAGGTTCTGCGTCTGCCCGGACCGTGCCGGTCGAGAGGAGGAAGGGAACGCTACGATTCGCTCGGGCTAGATTTCGGGCGAAACAATGCTCCTAAATGCTAATCACGGAGTAGGTACCGGTACATAGCCGATCTGGTATAACTGTATACGAAACGGGGTTGCGTTGCAGGCGTCCGCAAAAGAGTAATTAAATTCGGAGGCTTGTTACCGCAGGTGCTCTGATCGATGAGAAGCTCGAAGAAATTCTTAGGGGCTGAGAGCTACCCGTTCTGCTAAAAGCACTCCTTTTCCCGTCATTGAACACCCCGGATGCACGGAAGAAACGTGTCATACGGCGTTATTGAAGTAACGCGAACGCCGAGGATCGTGATGAAGAGGATACTGGAGGCGCGTGGCCCTGGCGATCGGCAAAAACGCTGGTATGTGTGTCGCCGATCGGGAAGGAGCACGACAAACGCGACGAGTCGCGTTCCATAAATTGTCGGCGTCGGTTTAAGTGGCGAGTGGTAAGTGGAGTACTGGGGCGAAAAACTACCTCCCAGATCGAGCTCGATCCAGCTCGATCGAGCTCCATCTCCCACGGGCGAGCACGCACGCGTGTGCACTCGCGACCACTCGCTGCGATCCGTTAGATCAGAGAAACCATCGATCGGGTCTGTTCGTCCGCGATTTCTTTCGCCCTCCACTCGGAGCCGAAGCGGGGAATTCCGAGACGTTGGCGCTCTGCCCTCCTCGAGGGGGCGGGCGGAAAATTACGACGGTGCGTGCCTCGATTGACCAGCGAAATTTCAATCGGCGAGCGTGTCGCGCGCGATTCCTTTCTTCCTCGGCGAGCGTGCCAGCGAGAATCGCGCGGGATTCACGTCTTCGTTTCATTCGCAGAAAATAATCCACGACGCGCTTGCTATCGTCTACCCCTCGTCTAATCGTGTAGATTATTTGTTTGTTTGCTTGCGGGATTAGGTGTATGGACGTTTACAGGTATACCGAAGCGTGCTAATAAAAAAAGAAAGGAATGGGGGAGCAGAGAACCGTGGTAACGCATTCGCTACAGTAAACTGGGGGAACATTGGTAGCTTTTTGAAACATTTTGTTATATAATGTAAAAGTTAATATGTTTACATTTGCTGCAAGTATCCTATTATAACATTGCATCTTTTGTGAATGGACTATAAGTGTCAAAATGCATAAAATTTTTGTCCTCTTCCTTCTATAAGACTTCTTAAAAACCAGCCTTACGGGCTAACATTGGCACATCATGTAAAAAGCATAAACAGACTAAGTTTTACTAATCTGAAGTCAGTAAGATATATTGACACTTAAATTTGTTTATTTTATTTTATTTTTTAATCTTAACTAACATCTAATTGTAACATTGGCACATCATATAAATAGCATTAACCGGTTAACTGGCAATTTATCATATATGATCAAAAAAAATCTGGCCAATTCTGCCAAATATCCCAATTCTGTATCATATATAATCAAATGGAATAACTTTGTGATTCACTTAATTCTTCGATGTTGCCAGTTTGGGCATGAATAATAAAAAAGCCGTGCCAGTTAACCGGTTAGCAGGTTAAGTTTTACTAATCTGAAGTCAGTAAGATAAGTTATTAAAAATACAATATATAACGTAACAAAGTTACCTATAATAAAATCTCGATCACGAATACGAATTTATATGTTCATGCGTATAGCTGCCAATGTGCCCCCAGTTTACGGTATCATTGTGAATTTAATAGAGCCTCCAAGTGTTCCTCTACAGTCTAAACAATCCGATTTGGTCAAAGTACCATTAACAAAGTTGCCAGAGTCACCGAAGATCAAGCTACCCTAAACTGGGGAAACATTGGCCTGTTTTTGGAACATTTTGCTATATAATATAAAAATGAACATTTTTACATTTGCTTTAAGTATCCTACCGTAACATTGCATCTTTTGTGAATGCACTCCAAGTGTCAAAATGTATAAAAATGCAAAATGCTTCTTTTGTGCTTTGTTTTATGTATATTTGTATTCTAAAGGGTTCCCCCGTTTATTAATAATAATAATAATAATAATAACATTTTTGTCCTTATCCTTCACTAAAAAGTTAAATTTTTACCACATCTGAACTTACATTAACACTTAAATATCTTTCTTTTTATGTTCAATGCACTGCATTTTATATTTTTTTATTTTTTTAATTAACATTTTTAAATTTAGTTTAGATATCCTATTATAACATTGCATCGTTTGTGATTGTACTGCAAGTGTCAAAATGTATAAAAATGCAAAATGCTTCTTTTGTGCTTTGTTTTATGTATATTTGTATTCTAAAGGGTTCCCCCGTTTATTAATAATAATAATAATAATAATAACATTTTTGTCCTTATCCTTCACTAAAAAGTTAAATTTTTACCACATCTGAACTTACATTAACACTTAAATATCTTTCTTTTTATGTTCAATGCACTGCATTTTATATTTTTTTATTTTTTTAATTAACATTTTTAAATTTAGTTTAGATATCCTATTATAACATTGCATCGTTTGTGATTGTACTGCAAGTGCAAAAATGTATAAAATTTATCTCCTTTTCCTTTTTAATAGCTGTTAAGTACATGCCAATGTCCCCCCAGTTTACGGTACTTCAAAACCACCGGCGCCTAATCAGAGTAGCCTCGCGCAGAGGCCCAGAAGACTCGAGAAAATTAGCGAACATCACGGAGACACGAGTTCCACGAGTCTCCATCAAGATCATCGACGTCGTCGCTAAGAAGCACCACGTCACCCCGTGCATTTTCCACTAGGGAGCTCGCTGCATTCCGACATACGCGTCGGACACGTGTTCCGAGTTAGATGGGAACTGCGTTAACGCCTCGGTTACGGTACGATCACCGCGTGCCACGGCCGCGGATCCTCTAAACTCTCTATCTAAAATGTTATTCGACGCTCTGGAGCGTGGATGAATAATATTCGGCTCTGTCCGTCGCCAGCACCGTGACTGGACCGCTAGTGCAAATCAGGTGTTTGCATAAAAGGCACGGAACCACACGCGGATTCGTAACGCGCGGCCGTATCCTGCCGAACAGTCGAACGAATGGAATTTCACGGTGTAACTGTGCGCGGAGCCTACGGACCGCGCCACGGTTGACGTTTTTCGCCTGGGATTTGTATAACGGGAGTAAGGACGGCGTGTAACGTTACCAAGCACGCGGGATCAGGAATTTCGGGCCCGACTCTCTTTACGGATTCGTCGAACCTTTCGCTACGAACTCTCCACGGAATGGTAATTCCGTGGCGACGAGCAGGCATCCGCGTGCGATCCCAACAATTCGACCGATCGAACGGACGATCCTGGATGTAGTTGGCTCGCCGCTCCGCGAGCTCGCCCGTCCCGCAGGATGAGTTACGACGTCGAACCGCGCGCCATCCCGCGATAGACGTCCGCGTAGCGGTAGTAAAAGCCCCGTGGAATCCCATAACGATGGTTGCGCGTCCCCGTGTCCAAGCACCGCGGGCATAAACCTACGCGATATGTAATTCGAGACTCCCTTCGCGCCGATCTCTGCCGGGGGATTTCCATTGAGCGGCGAGGGAAAGGGAGAGGACGGCGACGAGGACGAGGCCGAGGACGTCGTGAGAAGCGTACGGTACCCGTACGCGCACGTACCGTTCAAGGAAATTGCGTATTAAAGGTAATTAGAGTAAAACGAGGTAAGAGGGACGGAATATTGAGCGATTAAGAAGAAACGCATCGCCGCGTACCAAGAGAAAGGGTAATTATCGTCGAAGGTCGACGTTCCTCCGGGCTAGGCGCGCGTCGATCGTTGAACTTTTTGCGCCAGAATCGCCTTCTATTCTCGACATAAGGTATTAACTGGATCGATCTTAATAATCCTGTTACGGCCGTTGACAGCATGATCGACGCGATTATTCAAGTGCGTGCTTTTAAACGAGAAATTTCACTTTTACGAGTCCAGAACGTGCCCCCGAGATATTACTGGCAAGTGGAAAAATTGTGGGAACCTCTCGTCGCGTAAACTGAACGAGAGACGATAATCGAGTATTAATAGGTATCTTAGAGGATGATGGAAGGACGACCCGCGGGACGTGAGTAAATTTAAAACGGAAAAATCCCGTTTATGTACTCGTTACCTCAGCAATCGAAGATTACCAATTTTCCAGGATCTTAGTTTAGCAGTCTATTATGAAGCTGATCGATAGCTTGCAAACAAGAGCAAGCGAATCGGTCAACCAACCATCGAGTCTCGTCGCGTTACAAACGCTCCGGAGAACGGCCTCGACCCTTAATTAGTAGCCCCGTCATTGATAGCCCCGAGAGGTCCAATCATCCTTCGTTCAACGCGTTAATGACTGGCCGGCCGTGTTGGACGCGCGTCGAAAGCGACCTCGATCCTACTTACTCTCGGATATTACGACCGTCGACCCGCGAGTCGCGCCGAAAGTATAACTCTGCCGCGCGTTTACGTCTGGCTAAGGTCCGCGGGACGTGTATGATTTAACGCGACCGGTTCGGAGAGGTTCCCTCGAGCGGTACCCGCGCGGCTGGCCGAAGCTGAGGAAATTTATCGGCCGACTTGACGATCGGTAACGATCCCGATCATTCATCGATACGACCGGGCGAGGCGAAAGCTTCCCGGCCGCGGACCCTGGCTATTAATTTCCAGCAACGCCTCTGCGGTTCCGCGGGAGAGGAGGGAAGCACGAGAGTGACCTCGACCTTACCTCCATACCTACTTAAAGTCTAGGCCAGGGTTTCACGGCCCTCGATCGCGGAAAACGCCGCGGACGATCGGCTTTAGGCAAACGATCGACGGCAACGCGATCGAGAGACGAAGCCGATATGCTCGTTTTCTATTCCCCTATCTCTGACCGATCGCGGCGGCTTTCACGTTCGCGTGATTTCTCGCCGGGCAGATGAGAGGACGCGTCACACCGGCGGTGCTTGTTTTCTTGCCTCTTTACTAATAATCCAGAGAAATCATCGGGTACGCGGAAGCCGGAAAAGTGGAGCGTGAAACCGACAGCTGAGATTAGATGGGCTCGGGTAATGTGCAAAATAAATACGTCCCGTTGACGCTAATCACTTCTCCTCGATGCACTCTTTTCTTCATTCTAGCCACTGGTGTTGGTCGACGGTGAAGGCAGGAACGGGACACCGTTCAGCAGCAATCGTTGGCGCCGCACAGTGGGACGAAACGTAGATGTCTCTGGACATGGCCGTATCTTTGTTAAAAACCATCCGATTTTTATGGAACCTGGCTTCTTTTAAAGGCAAATGATCATACTTTCCGACCGTGCATTAGGCATTTGACAAATATCAACAAATTTTTGCAGTTTGGCACACTCTTCTTTGAGGGCGGATTTTACCCCCTGGACACCCATTTCGATAAATGTGATTCAACGAGTAAAAAAGTAGAAAGTTCAAAGTTCAAAATGGTTTTTGTTTCATCAACTTTGGACGAATTTTAGCAAAGTTATGAGACTTTGAAAATTTAGCAAATTTTAAAATAGTTTTGTCTGGTTTTCGGTGCAAGTATAAAGGGCTTCGGGAGATGAACTATTATTTTTTGCAAAAATGAATATGAGAAGGGAAGGTAAAACAGACAGTGGGACGAAATGTATAAATTGCTGGACATTCAAACATTTTGTATGTGACCTATCATATCTTTATCAATATTAGCATAAATATTACACACATAAACTATTTTATTCTTGTCATTTTTTGTTAATAGCTTCGCAAAATAAACAGAAAACGCATATATGAAGATATTTTCCACAATCCCTCAATTTCATCTGATCCTCTGATGTCAAATATTAGATCACACATTGCAGACAAAAGATAAAGTAGTTAATGGTCCCCGAAGTATTTTTGTTACTAAATAAAGAAGACAATGAAGAATTAATTTAGAAGAATTAATGGACATGCAGAACACACCAGAATGTAATGTAGACAAGGACAGTCAAACCGGCAAGCCTTAAAAAGGATCTACGTACACTAGCGGACAAAAAAGTTACCACTTTTTCGATTTGTTCTATTTTTGTTATTTTTTAGCATTCGCTTGGGACAGTGGTATTTGTTAAATATACATATTCTGATGAAGAATTTAAAGCTGTATAAAATCCAGTTAAAGTTGAATTTATTTAACTGACAAACAAAAGTGTTACATGACATTGAATGGGGTAACATTTTTGGGACCGGCAAAGAAGTTACCACGTTTCGTAACTTGTTAGGTTCTCCTAAAAGCAAAAGGTGCCATCACAAAATATTAGATTTTTTTTTATTAATGTTCAAAAGTGGTAACTTTCTGTTGGCTTTAAAAGTGTGTTGTCTTGTTTAATGTTATGTGAGGTTTTTGTTTGTTAGTTAGATAACTTTTACTGTAACTGGATTTTATACAGCTTTTAATTCTCTTTCAGAATATGTATATTAGGCACATACTGCAGTTTTTAATTGATATTGAAAAGTAATAGAACTAGAGTGGTTCGAAAAAGTGGTAACTTTTTTGTCCGCTACTGTAGAAGCAGTATTTATATCAAACGGTTGTTTTGTTGTCTCAATGTATGCATAGTATTTTATATAAACATTACGTTTGATCATAATTTCGACTGCCTAAATTTATTTCTAAAACATATATTTATTTTTAAGAAACTAAGAAAGCGTTTATTTATTAAGGTTTAACTAACATGAATAATAATAACCTAATTTCCTGAATTATCGTTCGCTATATCATATTTATATTCATTTCCAAAAAGACATCATAAAGACATAATCAATCGGGTACAAGAAAAGGCATGTCTAGATACATATTTATAGTACTCGATTCGTCCCACATGCGTACACAATTTAATTAATTCTGCAAAAGGGTGCAAGTTGGCGCAACTGGAAATTGGAGTTTCTAAAACTAGAATGTTTAGTGATTATATGGGTATTTTTTATTTTCTGGACAAATTTGGACATTATTCTAAATCGACCAAAAAAAATATTTTTTTGAGAGGTTGAAAAACATAAATAAAATCATTAAATTTTGTTTTTATACTACATAAATAACTTCTTAACAATCAACCCTAATGTGTAGTATGATGGTAGAATTTTTTTTCATTATTCTAATACTAATTATTTACATTCATATGACAGCCGTCTCCAGAAGTGGACGTGTTTGCTGTTGAAAATTGGGGATTTAAAATGTTTGAAAAAAAATTTGTATCATCATTTCGTATCCATTAATGCTCATATAATTGTATCAATGAAAATAGGTACTTCATATTTTCATCGATGTCCGAGAATTTGCACGCGTCGTCCCACTGTGGCGCCGAGCCGTTTCCACGAGGACGTTAAGTGAATCGAAAAGGCCTGTATCCCCCCGGCAATGGGGAGGAGCGAAATCTTAAATCCTGCGTTTTACGACCGTGTGATGAACACGCACGCGGGTGTAAAGAACCGCGAAGGTGGTTCGGAATGAGGAAGTTAAGCTTGGGATCTCCTCTATCGCGGCATTCATTATCGTTACGGCATCCTCCTGTTTCCCGCCTCGGTAAATGACCGTTTCCTAATCGTCCGCGGGGGGAAAAAAACAGGGCAGAACGTGCTGCGAGGCGCTGATAAAAGTATTCGACAGCTGCGGAGACCTTGGCGCCTGAACGATTCCGTCGATGTCGGGCTGACATCGATGATACGTGACGAGCATGTGATTACCGCGCGGACGTAAATACTTTCCCGCGGGGATACGCGAAATCTTTTATGCGCATAGCATTACGAGCCTGCCGCCCGCTACGACGTACGGCGCGATGTACCTTTCTGCTCTTCGAATCGCTTGGGAACTAAGCAACAGCAACTTCGAAACCGCGGAGAGACGAATTCGGGGCCCAATGAGGTCTAGCGAGAAGGCCTGCCGGGTGGCTCTGGAGCAGTTAACGGGGCAGGCGACAGGGGGAAGGGCGATACCCGTTTGACATTCGCGGGAACACGTTCACTGGGTCTTCAGGTCAGCGAAGTAAGTCAAGCATCGGCGGATGAGCCGGGGAACGGTAACGGTGCCGTTCCCGAAAGGACAGCCGAGACTGGTTTATCGACCGAACGGAACACGGTTCCGCGGAACCAAGGATCTGGTCGCGGTCCAGAGCTCTTCAAGGCTGGCTCGCGAGCCCCGTTCCTTGATCGATCACTGTGCCCGGGCGACCCCGCTGTCTCCCGGCGGGCTAATCAGGCGCAGAAGAACGGAGCAGCAAAATCGACAGGCCGGGGTATAGGCCGGTCGATTAAAACGGTGACTTCTGATTTTTCGGTGGGAGCCTATCGACTCGGAAGCGAACGGTGATCCATCAGAGCGGCTGCACGCGGGTGATTAACGAGCCGATGGCACGTAACAGCGGACAGTCGTCCGTGCCTGAGCGATCTATACCGTTTCACGTTATCCAATTTTTACCAACGGACGTCAGCGTCCGCCGGTGGCACCGGACATTTGTCAATACGGACGGTCGCGTTTAACCGCGAAATACACGCGACGGGGTCCCGGGCCATTAATCGAGCTGGACAGAATCGCGGGGCTGTCGGTCAATCCGCGTTGTATAATAAAGTAGCCGGTGCCACCAGGCAGACGTGGATCGTTCGGCGATGCTTATCGGACATATCGATACTCGATGCCGGCTTTCGACTTGTAAATAATAGCTGACCAGCTGGAGGAGACTGAGAAACGAGTCGAGCAGGTTGGCGTATTAATAGCACGCGTAAACGTGGGTACTAATAATATCCCGCGTAGATATCGGCCGACGTTACTATCGCGTATATGCTCGTTGCTACGACGCGCTGCCTGCCCCTGGAACGCGACGGCGTTACCATTTTCGCGGCATACGCGCCGGTGGAGGAAAGAAAGTAGGGCGGCAATGTTGCCGCGGAATAAATTAATCAGCTGTCAAGTTACTGCCAAGTGTCTACACCATCCCCCGCTATCGTCGTTCCCCGGCTGCTGACTATCAAACGCTTCTCGGGGACGTGATAAATAATTCCGGCGGCGGGTGGTTAGCGAGGTTGGCGGGCGGCTGAAAGGGCAGACTCGTTAATAACGGCCGCGGGAGGAAGAGGATCTTGAATTATGAAATGTGAACGGGGTACTGGCCGACCACAATCGCGCGGAATTTATAACTGAAATCCAACCCCGGGGAGTACCGTTCCGACCGCGGAACTATGCACGTACATATATCGCGTCGCTCGGCGGTAATGGTAATTCATGCACCCGAGGTCCATCTTTCCCAGGGAAGCTCTCGACCCAGCTCCTCTTCCCGGCTCGATTATTATCGAAGGGGTGCGGGGCGAGTTGTGGACCGCGCGTTTCTCTTATTCAATTAACCCCGGCCGATGGTCCAACGATGGTGGACGGCGAAGGAGTAAAAGGAAGATCCTAATAAACATCGGGATGGACGAGATGACGATGGGAAACGAATGGCCCCTGGGCAGAGGGATCGAAGGGGGGGGGGGGGCGTGACTCGGCGCGGTATCAATCCGATCCAAACGCTTCTGCTGTACTAGATTCCCCGATCCGTTCCATTAAACGCGGCACGAGGCCTCATTGTAGGAGCGAGGAGGCGCGTACGTGCCCGACGTGAAAAATTGCTCATGAAAGAGATAGGCGGTATAATCTAATTCCCAGCGAAAGCCGCGGAGCCACGGCCGTGAAAGTGTTTTAATAAACGCGCCGCCGCCGCGCCGTATCGAGGAGCATCCTGAACGAAATCCAAAGCTGTCGATTCGCTCCGCCGTGTACGACACCGTCCGGCGAAAAAAAGACCGCGCTAATGCGAACGGGGGGAACGTTTAATGAATAATTTACGTTCCCTAGGAGCTTGTCGCAGAGCAAACACCAGCCGACACATGCGCGAGGAAACTGTTTCCACAGGCGGTTGCCGTGCGTCTGCTTCACCGGCGAACGCGACGGTATGTATGCATAACCGAGCACGCGGACGCCTTTCCACTTATACAATTAGCATAAGATCGTACTCGCGCATCTTCCTCGACGGTCCACTAGCCGGCCGTTCCGTTCGACTTTCGCGAAACGGTTTACAACCAGAAGCTCTTAGAAGGAAATAATCCACGGCTCTCCGTCGGCTTCCAACTGGTCGTCAGATGGAAACGTTTAGCAATCGTTCGGCGCCGTGGAAACGAAAGAGGGGGGGGGGGGGGAGGGCGAGAGAAAAAAAGCGGCTACGTGAAAAGCAAGCTCGCCACGTTTCGGTGTCACAGAACCAGGCCGTACAAATATTTTCTAAGCATTTTCGAATAACGGTAACCAACGGCTGCCCGATCCCCGAAGAAAGGTGTTACGGTCCCAAGCCTGGAGGAGATGCCAGATACAAGAACACGTATTTCTGTGCGGGGCACGGAGGCGTGGTCGTTCCCAACGACTTTTGGGGCCCCACCGCTGCGGATCCGTTTTTCCCACAGCGCGTCTCCGTTTCCATTTAATCGGCACGATTTCGATGCGCGCCAGGGTAATTGAGTTTCCTTCGGTTTACCGGTGAACAGGATGTCTGGGCGAGTGTCCGTTATACGTGTAATTACGGGTGGCTGGCGCGTTAATTGGCACGCGTGCAAACGTTTTCCAGTTTTCTGAAAACCACCGACGTAATAGCCGAGGCCACGGCGACCAGCCGTGCCACGAATTAATTAACGAATCAACGTCCACCAGCGACCGTTCGCGCTAATGAAGGGGAACGATGGTTGACTGTTCGAGGAATGGATTTATCGTGGCCGCGACGCTCGTCTCACCCCCCTCTGCAGATCATCAGGTGGTTGTTAAACCGCGTTTTAATAAACATAAGATCGGCTGGCTGAGTGGAGGCCTCTGCCCCTTTTTCCAGTCCGCTAGGCGAGCCCGTCCGACCGCGAAAATACGTTTCATAGTCGACCAGACGACGGAGTCGGGGAATGCAAGCCAGTGAGCATATCCATTCTCCTCCCTTGTTTCTCCCCTATTTTCCTCGCCCACCCACATTGGCCGAAACGAAGTTCGTTTGCGAGAGCGCGCGCCAGTGTCAATCGAATCTGCGACTGGCCGGTCTCCCCCGGTGCCGGGGAGGAGGCACGGCTAACACGGAACGGGGTCACGAGGATTCGAACACATTGAAAAGTCAGTGAACCGAGACCGTAACGCTTTTAGAAGATCATCTTTTATTGAAGCGCCTCGCGACTCTCCCGCTCGCTTTCAGACCGTTTTCAATACGGAGGAATCGGATGAACGTGCCACGATTTTCAATAGGGGGGGGCCAACGTTTATTGCGACTTCAAAGGACTCCTCCTGCGATATCGACACGAGAAATAACGTTTTAAGCTAGCTTTCCTCCTCGACCCCGCACCGTTTGCTCGCGACAGCGTTCAACAGCGGGCGCAACTCTTTCCCTTGTAGTTGAATCGGGGAAGAAATTGAAACGCGATTGAAATGGAATACTGAAGGCGATACGAAAATCCTGCTCCTCCGAGGGAAGTGGGATACGAGGAACGCTTTTTCTTTCCTCGAGAAGGGATGCATAAATTTGCTTCGTTCTCGTGTCACTCAGACCATTACGCGTACTTGCGCGCACGCAACGGCTTCGCTGCACGCCATTATTCAATGAAATGCCCTCTTTGCGTACAGACGCGTAAAACAAATATTACGCGAGAGGGAAATTTTTACGTTTCGCAGCGTCGCAGAAAGAAGTCCCACGGGCGCGTCCGAGCGTCCCGAGTAATCGTTCCGATCGGCGCTTTATAGGAGCGTTGGATATCGCTAAGAGGCGACTTAAATTCATTGAAGAGCTGTTGGGAATCGCGTGATACGAAGCGCGCCGCGGGTATTCCGTATTATTGCAAGTGGCGAGATTAGGAGTCAGTTGGATAGCGGATCGCACTATCTGAAACGTCAGCGGGATTTTATAATTCCCATCGGAGAGGGCTCGGCGATAAAACCGCGCCACTCTTTCCGTCAGCCCCGTGAATTTCCAGAGTCCCTGGATACGAGCGGGTTTTAGACGATTAGCATACTTAATTAGTATTCTAACTCGTCGTTTTGCGAGTTGTATGTGCCTGGTCGGCCAGACTCGCCCACCGCGTTACTCGCGGCAACGTAACCGTCGCGTCACATGCGGATAATAAAGCTGGAGTAATGATAACGGTGAAAAGGAAAGCCGAGCTCCGTCATCCGTGGAATTGACGGGTTTGGGGGATGGAAAAATTCGAGCAGTATCGTTCAACCGTTGCCTGCGCGGCGGCGAGTGCGCGAAGAGTCCTCGAGAGGAAACGTACGCGTAAGTCAATTAAAAGTCGAGTGGAATAATTGGCCGGCGGCGTACGACGTCTCGTGGATCAATGGAAATATAAAGCATCGGGAGCAGCACTCGGGCGACGCCACTGTGCCGCTCCGAGAGCACTATAGAGGGATACGTTATACACGGAGCCAGAAAGGAAGAGGAAGGAAACTCGCCCCCGTGAGTCGGCCTCCTGCACGAGCCGTTGCGAGCGTGCAGGAGATTAAAACGAAAAACCATTGGTCCCGTTCTTTTTTTTTTTTTCCTTCCCCCCTTCTCGTCGCCCCACCCGGCCGGTTGAAAGAGCATCGCACTTGGCCACGCAGAGATACCAGCTCCCTACCGAGAATTCAATGGGCGCCCTGACCAAAGCCATTTGCCGAGAAACAGAGAAAAAGGGAGAGGAGGCTGGACGCAGATGCGGGAACTGCAGCATCCCTCCGGAAGGACTTGTTTTCGCCGACGGAAAAAGAAAAAAAAAGCAGGTTCGCGTCTCTCTGTTTGCTCGCGATGCCAATGCCCCTTTGAACTCTTGCTCCTCGTTAAATGACCCACTTTGGGAGAATCAATTCGCCATGGGATCGCGAGCTTGCCATCGCGGCTCGCGTTTATCCGCGCCACGGATGGGTTGATTAAAGGTTCAGGGGACGGGATATCGCCTAGGGAAGCCGCGGCTACTTGTTTACTACTTAGCAGTGCTACGTTGCCGCGGTAATGCACGCGAGTCTGATACGCCACGATTTTACTCTCGGGCTACTGAGTTTGCACCGGGGCAACGAATCGACTGTGCGTGGCGTGCTGGTTTGTTTCTCAATTAGTCGGCCGTGAAACCGTGGAAATTACTCGCGGCAGACGGGAACGAATCACCGGCGAATCCTCCTGGAACGGAAGCACCGCGACGACCACCGTGGCCGTCGAGAAACCCGAGCGGCTTGGCAACGATGATTCCCCGTTGAAGTGTCGCGGGTCCAGGCAGAACGTTCGCGGTAGGGTAGCGAAGGGACAGAAAAGGCGGGAGCCTCGGAACGCAAAGGAGGTTGCGACCTGTTGCGACTTTCACCGGGGGCATAGCTTAATGGCGATACCGACCTTGGAGGCAACACAGCAGGAGGATCCCGACGACGAGGGTGACGTGACGGTGCATCCTTCGTTTGCTGTCGGCGACGATCCGTTCGTTTGGCGATCACGATCCTTGGAACCAGGCGACGAGGCTTTCGCGCGACAACTTTCTCAAGTGCAACGGATTACGTTACTTCGTCGGGCTGCTGGTCCGTGCGCCACCGGTTCAGGAGGATAAGGCGATGGCGGCGGAAAAAAAAAAAGAGACGGTGGCGGCGCCGTGAGGGGGAAGGAGAGGAAGGAAAATGTGCCCTCTTCGACCTCTATCGTCCTTCGAGGTCCACGAACGACTGAGGCGCACGAAGCGACGTCGGTCTGGCTATAGCCTCCCCTTCCTACTTTCACGTGGCGTGCTCCCGTTTCCACTGTAGGCGCGGACTGGAGAGCCTCTCCATGGGCCATTTACCATTACCATCATCGTCCGCGACGGCCAGTCAAACGATGGACCCACGGGCAGAGGGACGGGGGAGCGGGCAATGGAGGGGTGGGCTGGATGGGCGAGGAGGAACACGAGGGGAGGAAGCCTGAAACTGAAGATCGACGAACCGATCGGAGATCGGAGTACCATCGTTTCTAGGCCACCTCTTCCTCCTCCACCGTCCAACCTCTTGCTCTTCCTCTTCTCCTTCGCATTCACGGAAACCACCTCTACCGCCTCTCCAATCTCGTCTACCGATCCCCATCTCGATTCCCGATCGCCAAGGGAGGATTTGCCAACCGTTCCACCGCTACCAACCGACCGAATCCCAACCACCACAGCCCACCCTAAGAATCTCCACGGTACTCTCAGTTCTCGTCTCTCAGTTTTACAAGCCCCGAAACCGGTATGGAATTCGCGCGTCGGTAGGAAGCGCGGTTTTCCTTTTCAGAAAACAAGCGCGCGGAGGATGCGAGACTCGTGGCGAAGGAAACGAGTGTAAATCAATCGCGCGGCGAACCTGATTGAGAAAGTTAGTCGATTAAGAGTGGGCAGAGGATATTACCCGGCCGCCCCGACGGAGACGCCAGTCCCCACGGTGATCGCCGCTCGTCGATTTGCATTTCAGCGGGTGCACTTTCTAATCGAACCACCGCGGGGAATTTTCCTGTATAGCGGCGACATTAGTCTCCTTTCCTACTTACATTCTAACCGCTAGTTTCACGTGCAGGCCGAGTCGCGATCGCCGCGGGTGGAACGATCCAGGGTCCGCGTTCCCCGTGGCTATGCAGTGACTAATTAAGCGCAGATTTCCCGGGCGGCACGCGAGACCGGGCTACACGGAGAACGCGACTAATTTACGCGGGCCTTGGACTTTCTCATCGGCGCTCGCGTTGCTCCACCGGCACGTGATTTCGAATCGAAAGCGCCTCCCCGAGGGGGCGACGCACAGTGGTTCCAAATCGCAAAAAAGCGGCGAAACCCTCAAAACGTACTTCAATTTTGTCAGAAATTGGTGGTCGGGGGTTTTTTGGAGTCGCTGATTACGAATCTGAACTTCAAATTTTTGAAAACAAAATGGCGAATCCAATATGGCGGACTCGTATATTAAAAAATTGATAGATCTGCACGAAAATTGGTATCCTATTCTTCTTCGGGTCGCTGATTACGAATATCTTGTCCAAAATGCCAATTTCAATATCGCAGACCTAATAGCATTGGCATAAACCTTGTTTTTAAATTCATCTTTGCGGAAATTGTGATAATTTTGTGATATTCGCCTAAAATTATATAATCACAATGTCGAATTTAGTTTTGAAATTAATTACTGTGAAAATGTCCGCCATATTGGATTCGCCATTTTGTTTTCAAAAATTTTGAGTTCCGATTCGTAATCAGCGACCCCAAAAACCGCCGACCCCCAATTTCTGACAAAATTGAAATAGGGGAAAGTGGGGCAAAACCGGGTATGCGGGTCAGACCGGGTACCACTGTCTTTCTAAGACAAGAGCTGCGATATGCAGCCAACGTATGGTGTTACATTCGGGTGGACCTCACGACGGAATGAGATCAATCGTAGAGCAAAGACCGTCGTAGTTTTTCATTTAGAGAAGTTTTAAAATTTCGAGTTGAAAAGTTCCAGTGTTGCGTTGGTGAATTGCCTTTTTTTATACCACTATTTAAAGAATCGATTACTGTAACTACTGCATTGTATTCGGTAGACTTTTCACAGTATTTTGCCGTTTTCCCCACGTCTTTATCGTATGTTGAAGTGTAAATATTTAATGTTTAGTAAATCACCTTATTTGGGGCAAAATTGGGAACCCGGTTTTGCCCCAAATAAGGTGATTTACTAAACATTCTATAGTTAGTGAGTGACATTAGGATCTGTTTCCCACCAAGCTAAATTTTGGCATGGGCCTTTATTTGGTCGTTTTAAACAATATATCAAAAGTCCCAATCAATCCGACCGCAGCTAAAAATTTTACAGAGGGTTGAAAAAAACAACAACTGTTTTTCGCAAATATCTCGTTACATAGCAGTTTTGCGACAAAAATAGTTATTATACAATATATAGCTTAGGAAATTCTCTACAAAGAAGGTACTATGAGTTTTTTTCTTAGGAGCAATGAGAACGTCAGCATCAATGGATGTAGCATATATAGAGCGAATAGAAAGAACAAGTTGGTTTATTACTATGCTGTCTCAAAAATTGAAAGCTGCCTACATCAACGTGAAACACGCTCAAGACGATGCTGACGTTGAAAAACCGTTGTCATTTTTTCAACCCTCTCGGATGGGCTCATGAGATTTGTACAAGTGTCGAAGAGGGCGACGAGACCTTTATTTGTGATTTCTGTTCGCTAAATAAATTAAAATAAATTGATATACAAATTAATATTTGTAAAAAAACCTTCCTTTATGGTTTCTAAAATAATAGCAATAAAGATTTTAAAATTATATCACATTTTATGCGTATTTTAATAGGTACCCGGTATTACCCACACCTATAGGGTAAAACCGCGTATTTGCATACTTCCGAGAAAACTTGTTTCCTGTGAGCCAAATAGTTTTTTCCAGTCCTAAGTTTATTTTGCCGTCTGACTTTATGCTAGCAGGAAAAATACATTAGGTACCCGGTTATGCCCCACTTTCCCCTACGTTTTGAGGGTGTTGCCGCTTTTTGGCGATTTGACCCGATGATGTAGAGCTCTAAAATGTAACGTGGCGCTTATTTAAACTCTTATCATTAATAATTGTCTATAAAAAAATTCCCACAAACCAAAAAGTGCAGACCTGAAAGAGTTCGTTCTATTCAATTGGATATCATACTTTACATCAAGAAACCTTTAACTGTGTGAAGTTCGGTGAATAAAGTAACTATTTTCCTTCCGTTGTACTAAAATATGAGTAGGATTTAGGACATCTTGAGAAGGGAAGCACAAGAGTAAGTTCAAAGATATTTTGCATTACTCATGTGCAAAATGTATGTATATAACACGTATCTTAATGGTAAAATGTGTTACATATAAATTTTTTAAAAATAAACTTTGCCTGATACATTAAACATGCGAGCGTTTTCAAGCCATCTAAAAAGTACGAAATTTCGTCAACTTTGATAGCCTATATCTCATTAACCGACCACTATATTTTAAATTTTCAAACGGCATTTGTTGCACTGAAATGTGCCATACTATCAACAAGCTGCTATTCACTTCAGAGATTGACTTTTGGCCAGCTTTACGGGAAAAGGCACCACTGTGCGACGCCGTGAAACTACCGCGATCCTGGACTCGCTTTGTCGAGAATTCGCGATCTACGCGCGTACACTTTCCTAGATTCGTGGAAATCGCGCTAGGTGCTCCAGTTTTGGCCGCTACGCCCGAACGGGGACGAAAAACCACAGTGCAGGCAGATACACACCGGTTGTTACGCAGGAAAGTGTGGCATCGGGCCCAGGTTGCAGCGGGACCGAACGCGTAGCCGCATCGCTCAGGTTGCCAGCGGTGCAGGTGCAGCGAACGTGTCCCTGGATGCTGCTGCAACCTGCAGCCGTCACAGGCCAGAGGGCATCGTCCATCAACATCAGCTGTCTACTTATGTATCAGACTTCTGTCGCGTGGACTTTGCCATTAACCCACTTGCGCCTCTAACATGGCTACTTTGCTTAGGACAGCTCTAACTGTCCGCGACTGTTAAATTGCTCTAGCACCAATTGCCCGCGAGGAAAGCAGCGATGATCTTATAGACAGGCCGTAGTATAACTCCTCCCCGATCGACCGATGTGGAACGCGTCCTTGCGACAAGTGTCGGCTTCGATCGGGTGAATCAGGTATTCGCAATCCGCCCCGCCGCGCGGCGACGATCGAGCGGGCCAGGTGACCGTCTACGTGTAACGATTCGCGTGCCTCTGCATGCGCTTCGCGGCGGCCTGAAAAACGGCCGAATGGCCGAGCAACGACCTCGTTGCCGTGTCGTCTCCGCGTCATTACGAAACTCTGATTCTGCACGGTCCGCTCGCCGGAGCAATGCCACTGCCGAGGTCCTTCGATCCGCGGTGAATACACCCAGGACCGAGCGAGCCGACCTAACGCCTCGAATCGACCTTGAAGCGCGTGACTCCGCCGCCAGTGATTTATGGAAATTAAAGTGGCCGTGGGACGCTGGAAAGATTGATAATAAATGTTCGCCTACGGTTGATCCGCCCGACGCATCGGAAGCACAAGGCGACTCCGGCTGGCAAGAGTTACCCTCTGGGGGAATTGAATTTGAATGGGGTCCATTATATGTTCTATAAACGCCGCTCGACCTCGCAGCTTTCTCGGGCGCGACTCGTCTCGCCCTTTGTTCGCGATCCAATTTCGCAATGAATCGCGATCGACCCCCTTTCCGCCGCGCCGTAGTTTCGCGGGTCTACTGAAGACGGCGGCCGCGTGGCCATGCGAAGGAAACGCTTTCGTTCGCGCGGGGGATTAAGCTATTAGTCTGCCAGCGCGCGCATTGTTCCGTGCTCCCACAAAACGATCACGTGTTGCTGTTGTCGTTAGGGCTTAAACGCGTACATTTTCCAGAGTGTTTCCTTTCGGCACGGTTCGATAAACCTCGAGAGAGATCAAAGGAGCCCCATTACGGTCCAGCCTCGATCTACCAATCCGACAACAAGATAATTTCACGCCACTGAACGGCCGGGCGGAGGTAAGGCCTGGGCCCGCGAAGGTGATCCACTTTATTTGATCCGGCGCGTGATCGAGCACCTGCGGATCCCTTTGGCCACGGCATCGTAAATTATGGTAACATTACCCCGGCCAGCCTGAGACACCGTTACGCCGATTAATTAATATCCTCGCCGTAACTTCGGATTCATTACCCGCGTCAAATCACGGCGGAACGGTTCGACGATAATCGAGGCACCTCGCGCTGCGGATCGTTCCACGTGGCATCCGGCCCGATCGCCGGACAGTGCTGAGATAAATCAGATTAGTTTAACGTATCGATGAGATTTACACGCGACCGCGATAACCGATCGGAAACGTCGGGTACGTATATGTACCAACGTACGAGCGTTCTTCTTCTTGCTCGTATCGCGATATTCCCGGCATCGAGGCATTACTTAGATCGCGACTTTACAGCCTTTAGAGCGGAGTCACGCGACCGGTACGGTACACGTGCTACGATATCATTACGCCATTCGCTATTCGCGGTTTACGATTCCAGCACCGTTAAAACGTCCACGAGCACAAAGATCCGGCCGATCGATGGAAGAATATTAACCATCGTTGGGCCGTTCTCTCTGCTTTGTACACGGAAAGCAGTAAGCTTCAATGGACACCGAGGCTACCGCGCCCCACTTCCCCTCAGTAGTCGCTCGTATTTCACGCGATCGCATCGGATGGACCGGCGGTAATCGTTGTGGACCGAGTTCGATCACCTGGCCAGAGTTGGTTGAAGTTTATTTCGATTAACGAACCTCCCTAAGCGGACGTTATAAAAGGAAATGGAATAGCGGCCAGCAATGGGCAACGACAATAGTTTATATACCCGCGTATACCTATTTTACTCTGACTCCAGGGAGGAAAAATGTTCGCGCGATGCGAGAGGCTGTATGCACGAACGACCAGGTGAGCACGATGGAAAAAAGGAATGGACTCGCGCGTACTGGGCCAAGCGGATCGCCGTGCAAGCCCCGCGAGCCGAGAATCGGCAAGTATTTCCATGTATTAAATAAACATTTCCCCGTTGTCAAAGCGAGGCACCGCGGCTGTGCTACAGTGTCCCGTGTTCGTGACCATACAGGGCAACTCGTAAAGTACGCCACCAGACAGGGCGAATGCAACACGCTCCAGCCAGCATCGCACACGAGGTACAGAGTAGACCTAACATCTTACGGACTAGTGCGGCCCAACTTTGACTGCCTTACCGATCTAGAAATTCGAGACTGATTCTAGTGTCCTCTGATCATGGACGACGGGCGGATGAAGAACTATTCCTGCGAGTAGTATTGGAAGCGAAGGGAATGTGTGCGCGTGGAAATGAATGTGACTTGTCCACGGTGAGACTGAAACCGTCGGCTGCAGTCGAGTTATAACTATTCACTCAAGTGTCGAGGATTTTAATTAAATTAGAGGGGGTGAAAATAGCACATTTTGCTAGTTTCGAATGTTTGAAAATGTTGTTACCAACCATACGTCTCACTCTACCATTTGGCGAATAATGAATATCCAACTGCTAGCGGGCAAGTAGGGGAGACCGGGGCAGATTGTAATAAAAAAAGTTTACACAGTTTTTTCCCGAAAGTATTTTCCACAATCAGGAAATAATTTGCGTGATATACTACTTGCATATGTGGTGAACTGATTGCGTGAAAGTACGTGACAAAATATTGGACTGTTAACATCTGGCTTCATCTTAAACAAATCTGAATCTTTGTTACAATGTGCCCCAGTCCTGGGGTAAATTGTAACACATCTGTTTTAATACAGATCATTATTAAACATTTGATATACACGAGTTAAACAATCATTGCTTATTCATCTGATTCTATCAAAATCTTCTTCTTCGCTTTCTTTACTTTATCCTTTATACTTTTTTTTTTACTTTTTGGATTCTCGATTGTTCTTTTGTTCGTCTAGAGTATCTTTTTCCGGTGTGTCAGCAAATAGCTTGCTTTATCACCATTTGGAGTGGAGTAAGTATTGTAACATGTTACAATTTACCCCGAGGTCGAATTTTTGCGTTTTATTATTTTTACTTACGTAACCTAAAAACTAAAATTCTGGGCTATAACCACAAATACATAACGCTCGTTTGTGTCACTAAAACCGACGGTGCTAATATTGTCAAGCAGCTCTCGAATGCTGTAGGTTACCAGATTTGTCATCCAAAAGATTTTACTTATGTTACAATTTACCCCATGTTACAATCTGCCCCGATCTCCCCTAGTGTCCCTGATTTCTCGATATTTTTCGCATCTCGAGAAATGAGAAATCAGATTATATTTCTCGAGAATTCTTGAGAGATTGAAAAAATATTGCAAAATTTATATTTTTGGAATAATGTTGATAATATTTATCTAAATTTTTATTCGTGTCCAACTTAGACACGATTTGTTGAAAAAAAAACAGATATTAAATATAATTGATTTTATTTATTTAATATAAAATGTGAGTAAGACGAAATATTACTTTTTCTGTTTTAAAATTATTTTTTCAAAGCACAAAATGCGTCTAATGTCGCGTCAGCCAATCTGCTTCTTTTTTTTGTGACAAGATCTGCGGCTGTAGAAAAATTTCTTTCATTTTGAGTGGATGTTGGTTTAATTGTATATAGAGAGTTTATAAAGTTATTAAAAAGTTTATAAACAATCGCGCATTTCTTCGTATATATTGCTAACAGTTAGTACTGATTGTAGAAGTGTTAATATGTTCACGATTAACACACATTTTGAACTAACTGAAAATTCATTTGTGAAAACAAATGGGATTTATAACAATTTTCCTACACTGAAGATTCTCGAGAAACACTGTAATTTTTCGAGAAATGAGAAATAAGAAATTATAAAATTTCTCGAGAAGGAACAGTAGGGGAGACCGGGGCTAGTTGACTAATTATTTACATTTCTAATTTTTATAAATAGACCATTGGTATTTTGTTAACTTGCGGCATACCAAAAGTTTGCAAATTTCATTAGGTATACAGGCTTAATTGTTAAAATAGTTTTAATTGAGTCTAGGTTTTAGATTTTATTGTATTTAGAGTTGTGGGTCGAATAAGTCAACAAACCCCGGCTGCGGGGTTAGTTGACAAGTATGATGGGGTTAGTTAACTTGTCATTTACTTTTCAGTTTTAACCCTTTGTCTGCGAAAAGTCTATATATACGCTGTCACTGTTCCATCAATATATATGAAAAGCAAGAATGTATACTACGACCAATGCTACTAAAAGGTTATGGTCTATTTGGAAGGCCTGAGAGTTTGAAGGGAAAATAGGGTGTAAAACTGGTAGGGGTGAGTTTGGAAGGATTTGTGGTGGGGAAAGTTAACTTGAGCAGTTAAACTCTTTGCCTCGACTGCATCTTGAGGATAAAACATGTAATTATTAGTGGTATTCCTATGCTTAGTCAAGTAACCCCATCCGACATTGTTAACATGATAAGGGTCGTACGTACAAAACCTCCACGCACCGGATAAAATAAAATACCGCAAAATATTCATGAAAAAACATCAAGCAGTACTTAGTGGACAAAAATTCATAATTACTCGAAAAAAAAATATTTACTCCCAGCCGACCTTTTTAAATTTTTCAATCTCACTGACAGAACAAGCAAGTTTTTGTCACGGCAACACATTAAATGGCAAGCTGGTCATTCATATACTTCAATATCGCGAATCGCAGCATAATTTATTCTATAATACAATAATTAAATGCAATTAGTCAACTAACCTCGTTAGTCAACTAGCCCCGGTCTCCCCTACGGACAAGGGTTCTGTTTTCCTAGTTTCCAGGGTTCTTATTCGCCATACCAATTACCTACTCCCCGGTGGCTGGTGAAGCTTAAAAAAGTGCAGATCCATCCCCTACGTACATGGGAAACACTTTGCAGGACGTCATGCGCTGAGACATGTGTCTCATTTCGATCGTCGGTTGGTAGGCGCGAACTTTCCTGTTGCGTGCAGGTACTTTGCTCAGGAACCTGTTGATTTGATTTGCCCGCGGTAGCCGAGCGGACCACCACCGTACGGACATAATGCGATTGACACCTCCGACGTGAAACCGGCCTGTCGAGTCGCAAGCGGCCAGCGCGGAGTCGATGCGTGTGCGTGTATCTTTCTACTGCCGGAGGAATGTGTAGCGCATAGGATCTTGCGCAAAGAAATCACGTTCCATTTCTGTCACATCGAATCCCTTCTCACCTGCATCATTGAAGCAATTATTGGTTCACCCGCTGCGCGATTGCGGAGATAAGTAGCTTGGAGATTGAAGAATTTCACGGCGAAGACGCGGGTGTCGTGCAGGTACGCGTGTATGTTTCTACGCTCAAGATACGCGTGTTCACGCTGCTGGCAGAGATAAAAAAATCGGTATGTGCAACTGCAATTAGCTACCTCGGCGGTATCTAAAATAGATGTGTTTACGCCAGCCGTAATCGGATATACTGATTAAGTGACTGAAACATCTACGATACTGTATGTACTGCGACAGAGTTACAGGCTTATCAAAGCCTGAAGCGAGTAGACACGCTAGAAATATGCTCATCGTAATCGTGAAATCGAGTTACATAATTGCATCCCCGCCGCGAGACCGTATCGTTTGTTATCTACCAGGATTTTGATGGATCGCTTAATAAGTAACCGTGACACTTTGCTCCACATATTTCCAGCAATAAGTCGCTGTAGTAATTTAAATCCCCGCCCGACAAGTGGATAATCCACTTGGGGCTTCGCTTTAACGCCGCTTTTAATTAATTTCAGACGGAGGGTAGAATTTAATACCCTATCAAATGCAAAGTATCGGGTCAATACTTTTCACTGGGGAAAACGATTATCGAGATGATTGCCGGGGGAATGTACTTGTTGAACAAGTTTTCAGCGATGGATATACGAGAATGGATTCACAAAACATCCATGACGACCCTGATTACTTACTCGCATAAAGCAACTTTAATAAATTTTCTATTGATCTGAAAATTAGATATGAAAATTAGATTTTGCAACAAACACTCGCTCATGGAAAGTTTAACAAACTCATTAACGACCTGGATCAAAATAGAAACAATGCGCTTAGATAGTTTCTTATTGGATTTAAGTTAGATTTAAGAATTCCTTTAACTTGCAATACTTTGGTAGAATGTAAGAATAAATGTAACTTGAAATGTTTGTATCTTCTATATGAAATAAAACTACTTATGTGAAATTAACAAGTGTTGTTCGATTATTCATACCCCGGAATACGAGTATAGTGTTAAGACACAAAGATAAATGGAACTTGGAATAAAGGGTGAAATTTCTTCCCCCTAGCAATATTAAAATCATAATCCACCCACATTAAAAAAACTTTAAGCTACAAAATTGGAAATTTTAAACATCTCAGAAGGACTTGTGCGCTTCCTTAATTTTAACTAACCAGCCATAATTTTCCAAATCTCTGAAAGTACACAAAGCATTGGTCGAACGTGGACCAGAAATATTTCAAAGAAATGGGTCACTTTCACCACGGAACTCTTTCAGGTGTATAAATCGAACAAAAAGAACCATAAATTTTTTCCAAAAATCGCTTCTAAAACATTTAAAAAATATATTCTCAAACTTATAGGCCGAAATTCGATTCAGCGCGCGTCTCCGAGCGCCGAGCACACCTAAATCGCACTTTAAGAGGAGAACACTTTATAAATCAAACGAAAAGTAAAAAAAATTCCATAAACCGCTTCTAAAAAGTTTCAAAAATACATTCTCAAGGTTATCGATACTATAGCCAAACAGACAACTGACGCGCATCACGATTTCCAACGAGAGATAAACTAGACATCTACGCGCATCCGCCAAAGAAACATTAAACTACAATCTGCTCTAACTCTGATACAAAGACACTTAAAAAAATCTATCAAAACCGAAGGAAAAGCATGCACCAAAGAACTTAACAAACACCGAGGAGGACCCGCGTCGAGTACCGACTAACGTTAACTATTGGTTTGAAATTGTTTTCAGGCTGGTCATTATTCGGTTGTGCCGGCGCAGAAATTCCCTAGGGCGATCGTATAGTGCTCCCCACCTGTCACTCCATCTACAGTTATCTTCGTTCTGTCGCGACTACGCACGTTCTTACTCTCTACAAAACAGTGCGCAGCCACACGCGTTATACGTGGATCGTGGTCGCGTGCCGACGATCAGCCTTATGAAAATGTGGTAAGCCGTTTAACGTAAATTACCGCCTAGTTACATTCGCCGGGCCACACTTGTTTACAAACACCGCCGCCGACATAACCTCGAAACCGAACCCAGACATAACCTGTTAACCGAACGGTCGCCTATATGCATGAGCACGCGGCTAAGGCACGCGACACTGCTTACGATCACCTGTTCGTTTTGAAGATGCACCTGTCAGGAAATGGCACGATGGTCTACCGTGCTGTCGGGGGTATTCCTGGCCCTTTCTATGGTTCTGTCCCTCGGCAAACTTCTGATGCTAGCCACTGGAATTGGAAGCAACGGGGATCTCACCGAGGCAGATCAGTGGCTCGATGAAATCGGCCTCAAACAGTACCGGCCTCTCTTCAGGGAAAAAGGTCAGGATTTAGTCGGCCGCTAACGTTACGTCACGTGCTACGCGCCCAGTGACAATTGCCCGCTAGCGCGTGTTTACGAATCTTGGGCGATTCGAGTCTGATAGTTGTAGGTGTTGATGAAACAGATATCGTAGTAATATTTTGTAATCCTTCATTGTTCCATGATAAGGAACACCGTGCCGAGACAATAGGTTCGTTGTCGCGATGTTTTAAGGTCAGAATTGATTGTCTGGCACGCGGTCAATTTCCCTACGTGAAGAAGCACCGGAAACTATTGATTGCCCGTAAAGTTATCGGTCTTCCGGAATACATTAGTCGTCCTCCCCGTGAACTTGGGGAACGCTCGCCGCGGGACCGCGTCGCCCGCGCAATTCTTATTCATCACTCTGCCAAGAACCGACGTGCTTCACGATTCATTAACATCTCAAAGACTCGAGCTTCCGCGCGGCGCACTACCCACGTACACGTAATACAATCTTTGTCCCCGCATACGTTCTACGCCGCTGTGACACCTTGCATACCGATCTTTTTGTACGATCGCGCAAGGCACGCCGGAGTTAACGATAGAAACGATTAGCAAGTTAAATAAGTCCTCACCGATGAACCTCGATTGCCTGCGCTACAAGTTACGAGACTACTTCCGAGAGGTATTCAGTGCGCTCACTTTAAAAATCCTTACCGTTCGATCATTTGACCCCTGCTCGCCTCTCGTTCCTCCGCATTATAAGTATCTGGAGGCTTGGAAGTTGATAAATCTGCGTCAGTGTTCAAAGTTTTATCGTTTTGGCCCTGGTCGGTGCCAAGAACGTGGGCGCTTGCGCGAATCCCGCCTGAGGCCAGGCTTTTGTACCTCGTTATTGGTGGGACGAACGGATGGATACCAAGTTCCCAGCTGCGGCAATGTCACTGCGCGCTGTTTGCACTCACCCCATCGGGGTGGGGGCGCCAGCTCGTGTCCTGCTATCTCACCCCTTCTCGCGACCGCCCCCCCCCCCCCCCACCTCGCTACGCCACTTTTTCGGGTCTGTCCATCACTGTACGTTACTACTGAAAGCGATGTACAACGCTGTCCAATAAACGGTGAAACCCTAATGGCCCGATACCGTCCCTGCTGAATAATGAATGTCCACCCCCGGGGGCCAAATTCATCGGCCTAAATGAAACTGTGCCACTGTCCGTGCAACTTCGATCGAGGCAATGACTGGCTAACGGCGTTTCCCTGTCGGTGGGATCTGTTGCGGATTTCGGATCGATTAATTTAGAGGGTAGTCGAAAAGCGATATTGCGATTTTATCCTTCGATCTTTCTCTAGAGACGGCGTTGGAAGAACTTCAGATAATTTCACATATTTCAGTATTGAACGCAGGTTAATTATTCGATAAAGTCGCATTCGTTTCCACGTCCGAGCGAGGGATAGTCCCTGCTGATCCGATAATTGCAATCCAAGTGGAGAAAGTTCGGGGATCCCTTCTAGGGTTTCCGAGTGCCGCACTTGTGTCGACTCGGCGGAAAGCAAGATTGGACCATCGAGAGCAAAGTAACAAATTCGTTGGGTCAGCAACTGACTGCGAGCAGCCCCGAATCCCCGTATCGATCATAGATCGTTGCCGATTAAAGCGTGTCTAAATAGATGTCGAGGGCGTTCAACGCGAGCAAGAGCACTTACTCTCGATTCGACGACAAGTGCGCCGCAATTATTGGAAAACTTCGGGGCGTCCGGCTGCAGGTCCCGGGCGGCTACCTTGGATCCGGCGTCGAGCGCCCTCGAGAGCCTTACCGAAAGCGTATTATTAAATTAATCATCCCATCGATGCCTGGATGCGGCGAGTCGTTACATCGCCAACGTCATCGACGTATCTCGGCTCGTTAGTGCCGCAGAGTTTGAAACGACCCAGAAACGGTATATCAGCCAGTCCACCCTCTCGATGCACTTCACCCTGAGCATCGATTTTCGATTTCCTCCGAGTGCAGATCCCCTGCGACGATATCCGCGGAGCGTCTCGGGGTGTTTACGCCCAGCCGCAGCCACCCCGCCGCTCGTAATCGCGAAGCGTAGCCCCGCGGGAAGCCGTGGAGAGATCGCGTTAAAAAAAAAAAAGAAAAACATTTTCGGGAGGGGGTGGGTGGCGTGGCGCGGCGAAGACGGTTGGAAGAGGAAAGGAGGCGAGGGACGGGGAGATCGGCTCGCTCGGCGTGGTGTTCTTGGTGGCGTGGCCCCGGTGCTGGTGGGAGTACGAACGGAACGGGTGGCAGAGGGTGGCTCTGGCCGCGTAATCGTATCGCATGCAGTCGTCTAGCGTGAGTCCGCGCGAGCGGATCGTCGAGTCGCATCGCATCCCATCGCATTGCATCGCATCGCATCGCTTCGCTGTTGGTTGACGGGCATCGAGAGGCCCCAGCCCGCCGGGCGAACAACGATCTCCAACCCCTTCGCGATCTCTCAGCCGATCCCGAGCCGCACCGCTCTGTTTCGATCGTCGACGAACGACGTGAGCATTATGTGCGCTGCCAGAGGCCGCCTACGCGCCAGCCGCCAGACGAACCGCGTCCTTGTGAACGGTGAAACGGTGAACGAGCCTCGGATGTCCGCGCGTTCACCGAGCCTTTGACACACTGGCCCGTTTGGTCCTTAGTAGACGCGTCGAGTCGGTCGTAGAAGCCTCGCGTTTTTTTCGCCCCGAGCCCCATTCCCGATTCTTTGCCTCACGTTCTCACGTCCCGCGTGTGCACCTACGCTCTTCGAAAGGTACACCCCCCCCCCCCCCCCGATCGCCTCTAGCACTCCTTTAATAGGCCCCGTCGACCTCCTCCGTGGCCAAACTTTCTCCCGTCGCTTCGCTCCTAGACCAAAGTAGAGAAATATAAGTGCGCATCTGTCCCCGTCACGCGAAAAAACGGGTACGATCTTTAGTTCGCGCCACGGGGAACCGTATTAGCTGCACAACCACGCGCCACCACCGTGATTTTCCGTTGCGAAGTTCCAGTTCTGCCACGATCCTCCGGCGGAACGGCGGTCTCCTGGTGACGAGACAGAAAATCCATTCAAACCTGTAAGTGCACTATTTCTTCGCCTCCAACCACGGCCCTTATCACCTTGCGCCCGACGACCGACGGTGGCGAACCATCTTGGGCGTTCTTCTTGCATCCCGTCGGTTAAAACGTCCATCTCTTTCCGGGGTATTTCCATTCTTCGCCATTATATTTCAAATCAGTGTACGCTTTATACCATTGCTTTGAAATCTCTCAAAGATCGGCTCGCAGCCTTGTACTTGCGCTCTCTCTATGCATGGAGTGCTGCTACTCGCTTGGAGAACATTCACTCGTGTTCCTAATTAAGCATGCTCAATAGGGCGGAGCGCAACTATATAGGCGAAAATTTAAATTCGACTTCTCAGTTGGCCTGGGTGCGGGATAGTTGTCTTTTCATTAACCAAACACAACTGTAAAGAAATTTTGGAAAAATATTCATGTCTGCAGGTTCCATTTTCTCTTAAGAATGTAAAAACTGACATTGTGAACCTTATTTTTTACATTTTTAAGAGAAAAATGAACCTGCAGGCATGAATATTTTTCCAATATTTTTTTACAATTGTGTTCGGTTAATCAAACGACAACTATCCCGCACCCAGGCCAACTGAAAATTCAAATTTAAATTTTCGCCTACATAGTTTCGTTCCGCCCGAATGCTCAATACCTCAGCTATCTTTGGTGACAAAATTTCATTCGAAAACGATGTCCACGTATCACGCGCGACTTCGATTCTTTGTAACGTTAGTTCAAAGTCTGCGGCGTAAGTAGCGTGCCATACTCCCATGCAGCTTTAATCGAGAACTCCGCAAACTAGCCCGACTCAATGGAACCGCCGCGCTCCGAGTCGCAACAATATTTGCGCACGGCTTATCATCGTTCCCCCATAGCCGGGGTCGTTCCGCGGCCGCTGGAAGTTCAGCGGTGCCGTTGAAATTCTCCAAGAGCGAAGTAAGACGGTCTGAGAGCCCGTCTCGAGAAGTAGCTTTGCCGGCCCCATTTGAAAGTCTAAACAGTGCCCGATGTCTCATTGTCGGCGGGCCAATGGGACCACAGCGAGCTAGAGAGGTCACGGAACGTCTCGGACAATAAAGAGCCACCAAAGACATTGACGTCACGGCGGAGAGCAGCGCGAAAGTTCGGAGGTTGCGTCGCGTGTTGCCACGCTCTCTCGGTCTTTAAGAAAATCGCGGATCGCCTAGAGCACCCGCGAAAGCGTCCTGCATTGCGGCACTTTGACGCGTGACCCCCCGACTCTAACGCTGGGAAAAAGTTCTCGGTAATGCGTTTTATCGGGCCGACGTCGACGCTGAAACTTGCCGCCGCGGCGCAGCCGAGGACCGTCGGCGGGACGAAAATTCAACTCCCAACGGCTGTGAAGTTTCTTTCCTACCACCCACCATCCGCCGATCGACGTTACAATCGTTAAGGGAGAAAAAGGGGAACTGTAATATTCCGAATATCGCGAGTAGGGAATTCAATCCCGGGATCTCGACTGATTTTTGGCTTCCATTTTTATATTTTTCAGTTGTCCACAAAGTAATTTACGTTTTTAAAAATTCGCGAAATTCTCGGGATAAGTTATAACTTGATATATCAAATCCCGGGAGTTTTAGAATAAAAAAAAAAACAGCCGGGATGCCGGGATTGAATTCCCTAATCGCGAGGGACCCGTTTCAGTTTCGATAGCTAGATCGCACGCTAGCGGAGGAATTATCTTCCAGCGACTTTTCCCATTGTCCACGATGTAATTGATGGCCGGCGTTGGCGTTGTGCGAGGGTAACGGAGCGGAACGCGGCTTCCAGGAGGAAATCGCGCGGCCATGCAGGTCGTATATCAACTCCGGTGTCAAAACAAAAGGACAACGTTTTGATGACATTCGTACGGGGAAACAAGCTACTTTGCCAGTGGCCCGGCAAATCCGCCGGGTCGATGCTTAACGCGCCTCCGCGCCGCAGGACACGCGTCCGGCGATCGCGCGCGAAATCGATTTCCTCCTGGCCGACGTTGCGTGTAAGTATATACGTGCACGAACATCGCGGCTAGGCAGGCGAAAAGTATCGATTTCCCTCGCGAGGCTGGCCTCAACCTTTCCGTTTCGACGCAGGAAAATTCGAGCACCGTGCCGGCAAGCGTCGCCTGAGCTTTCTAATCGCGTGCCACTTGGCGCGTTGGAAATTAATTGTCGTCACGCGCAAGGAACGACCGAGATGGTAACGATCGTGGCCTCGCGCCTCCCACGCAAGTCCGCCGTGGTTTTTTCTGCGGGCGTAATCGCGCTGGTAGAAATAGGCTTCGGGGTATCTATGCTGGAACGAAATGGCGCGGAAGGCAGGCTGGGATCGGGCACGACTTAAACGGCTGGAAACCATCCCGGGCGAGCTTGATTACACACCACAAGAGAATTGCAAATTAAATCCGATCCGCAGACGGAGATTCGGCTGTGTATCCGTCGCCTAAATCCTCCGAGGGATCGATCCACTGCTCGTGGTATGTACAGGGTACTTCAAAGCGCGCGGCTCAAGGCGCTGGAAAATTTCAAGGAAAACGAATCGAAAGTGGAAGGTAAAGATTGTCGAGGCGAATAGTTTGAAATTGATGTTGGAAGAGGTACATGGGGTCGCGTACTTTGAATGATTCTGTATAGAACCGTCGCGGATTTGCGAGTGACCACGGCGAAAAAATTTCGGCTGGCAGAGGTATTTCGGGCTTTCGGGGATTATGCAAATGGAGGGTGTCGGTTTGCCGTGAAGCATCGCGAGTTTAACGACGTTATCTTTCGAGTGCGCGATGCAGGGACACCAATTACGCTTTACCGCGGCACACGGGGCATTAATCATCGTATAATCGTCAGAGCGAATTTCGCGAGTTCCGGTTTATTTTTGCCACAGCCTCGTCGTGCTTGGAAATTTCCGGCGATAGCGGCGAAAGGGGCGTAAAAAGATGAGTTGTGTGTCAGAAGCACGCGGGCGAGACGCGAGGCAGCATCAATCTTGCGGCGCTACCTGAAACCCACGGTTATCGCGCTTAGAAAGTCGGACGGAATCGGATTCGCGAATCGAGAAGAAAAGGGAAATAATCGCTCGTATGTGTGCCACCATCATCGATCTAGCCGTTCTCTACTCTCAATTGCTCTAATCTCAAATTCGAAATGATCGCGCGCTTTCTCGACTGTGCTTCTTCGGCACCTTTTTCACACTCAAATCCCCTTAACGTCCATCTTCGCAGAATCTGGAGCTACATAGGGTAAACTGTACTAATGCTGGCACTGCACTAATCATTGGCACTCCTGATTAAAGGAAAATATTAAGAAGCACAAGCTTGTAAAGTACTTTTTTACAATTTCTTATTTCTTCTTTCACAACAATACTGCAAAGTCCAGTAGTTGAACTACACATTTTACATCTGGCAACACCACAATGTGGGACAAAGGGCTGAGTTTTAGGTGTTTTTTAAAAATTTTGATAAGGGGTAGGTAACTACAGTAGCGGACAAAAAAGTTACCACTTTTTCGAACCACTCTACTTCTAGTACTTTTCAATATCAATTAAAAACTGCAGTATGTGCCTAATATACATATTCTGAAAGATAATTAAAAGCTGTAAAAAATCCAGTTACAGTAAAAGTTATCTAACTAACAAACAAAAACAAGACAACACACTTTTAAAGCGAACAAAAAGTTACCACTTTTGAACATTAATAAAAAAAATCTAATATTTTGTGGAGGCACCTTTTGCTTTTAGGACAACCTGACAAGTTAATGAACGTGGTAACTTCTTTATCGGTCCCAAAAATTTTACCCCATTCAATGTCATGTAACACTTTTGTTTGTCAGTTAAATAAATTAAACTTTAACTGGGTTTTATACAGCTTTAAATTCTTCATCAGAATATGCATATTAAACAAATACCACTGTCACAAACAGAAATAGAACAAATCGAAAACGTGGTAACTTCTTTGTCCGCTAGTGTATATTTTGTTGCTTCATAACTAAATAATGGATTGAAATGGAGATTTACTAAGTGTTGTAGGTATTTAAGAATGAATGAAATAGTCTGTTTAAACACTTTAAACTTTGTTTTTAACTACATATGTTTTCCTATACAACCTCAAATTTTAAGGTGCCAATGATTGTACTTTTATGCCTATTTTTGTTTTTCATTGAATATTTTAAAAATAAAAGACTTAACTGTTACTCGAGATATTTTATTGTAATAAGAAATCCATAAACATTTATAATAACTGAAAATTAGGACCATACAAAAGCTTCAGAAAAAAATATAGACATTCCAATTGGGATTTCGGCTCAGGGTGCCAATCATTGTACAGTTTACCCTAATTGGCATAGTGCGCGAAGCTTTGACGTGCCCTGAAACGCGAAGGGAAAGATCCGATCGACCCTCCCGCAAGAATGAATCTGTAGGAAAGCGCGCCAGCCCCGAGGGCCCTGGCAAGATTTTAATTAGTCCGAAAACAATCGCTCGTCCCTCGCGGAGTGCATTCAACGCTTTCGCGTCTTTTCATCGCCGCGAGCTGCAGCTAATCTCGGAGGGTCCTCGAAAAAGAGTTGCATTCAGGCATATTCTCGCCTCTCGCCCCCTCGTTTCTCGCCAGCTCGCGAGAGAATCGCGATCACGAGCGGTGGTTTAATCGCGCCCGCCGTTAAGGTAACGGCACATGTCGCGTGCACGCCGAGTTTCCATTAACGCGAAAGCACGCCAGGAGTACACCATGGGCGAAACTGTGTCACCACCGGTGCCGGTTCTGGTCCTGCTTCGGTAGATATTCCCAAGGTATCGTCGTGCAATTGGCGGGGCAGGCCTAGCGAGGGTGGATGCGGTTTAATATGCATTTTGCCCGGTAAATTGCAGGGCCTAGTCAGAGGTCACTGTCAGGCGGCTATACCAGCCTGTTCTACCCGGGGGTATAGGGTGACCTGGCCAGCGAGTGAACACTTAAGCTGCATGTCTCTAAAAATTAGTATTCAAAGATCATTATTTAATCCCCTGAATGTTTAAGCGAACTGTTTTATCAATGAAGTCAGACATCCCAGAACACACTTCTAACAATGTTTGCTAGTTATAACTTTCATTAAAATTCTGGGAGAGGATTAAATAAAAAATGGGCCAATGACCAGTGAGTGAACATAAATTTCTAGTGATTGAACAGGGGTACCCCAGTGAGTGAACGTGATAATAACAGTGGTTGTAATAACAATTATAATAATATTATTGATTTGATACTTTACTAGTCTTATAAGATCATAATTATGCATTGTTGAAATTTGGTTTCCGTGGTGGGTTAACCTAACCTCCACACTAGCGGCGAAAGTGTCAAGAAAACGGTCGTTCAGTCATTGGTATTCACTGGTATCTCTCATCCAATGCATGAACACCTGACAAACTCGACAAATTCTTATAAATCCGTTATTTCGTACAGTATTTTTCGTTAAAGGAACATCTAAACGATGTAATTATAACAACAAAATTATCATAGGGCCATTAAATGCACCTCAAAATACAAATTGTTGATATCACGTAACAAGCCTTCCCTTGAACTTGTGGGATGTCATGAGGACAACTGCTGAATAAACGGAATTAATGCCGTATCGGTTATAATTAAGCAGAAAAACGTTTTAGTGAGATATCTGTGGGTCTCCAGTGTAGATGTCAATGTTAGGTTCAACGTAAAGTGGACGCCGTAGGCGTTAATTTTTCGTATTATATCAGCAACGTTCACTCACTGGGGGGTGTTCACTCACTGGACAGGTCACCCTAAGAGTGCCAGTGGCCAAGAAGTACGCTGAACGCGACCCTCGGATGTTGACTCGCGACAGTCGAGTACTTTACAGCCTTCGCCGAGCCTGCTGCGCCTACATACGCCGCTATATCTGCGAATTAAGCGGAGGGAAGGTTACAATCCCGAGAGCAGGCCAGACACAAAGTGTGCACGGAAAAGCGCGGAATCGATCTGTCCCACCTTCGTAATACCAGCAACCCTCTCATGCATAATCATGAGAATGTATGACATACGTATGCCCTGGTTTTCCCTGGCCACCGCCGCCGCCTCCTGCCCCGCCCTCCCGCCGCCCCTCTTAGCACCGAAAGGATCGTTAGCACGAAGTAATGCCAGTGAAGGATATCCGTTCGAAAAGGTCAAGAGTCCACGCGAGGTCGCCGCGCCACGCGGTTGATTCTTTCATTGTACGAGCGCCACCCTTTTCTCTCCTCTCCTCGGCGCAACGGTATCGCCCTGGCGACGAAAAAATGGGATGGGCAAAAAACGAGGGGGGGGGGGCGAGAAAGAGAAGGTGGAAGACGGAAGGTCTGAGGAAGCTCGAGAGCACGTATCCACCTTTTACCTTTGAAATCCAGCAGCTCGAGGGCTTTGATGCGGTCGCTAATGGAACGCTTATCCCTCCGAGTCTCGCAATACCCGCGGCACCGCCGTCCTCTTCTTTTTAATCCCTCCCTTCTATCCCCCCCCCCCCCCCACCAAGACACGGTAACGTTTACATCGTGCCCCGAATCTTGCTGACTGTTCAGGCTCTGGGAGCTCTCGATCGAGCCGGACACGCCGATTCGCGCGCCTTTGTTGCACGCTTGTTCGTTAACCGATGCAATCTCCAAGCGCTGCAGTGTTATCGGCTCTCGCATCGCCCGAGGTAGCGTCGCAGGTATATTCAGGATACCCCGCGGTATATACCGATTACGAGGAAGAAAGAGCAATCAACGAGATCTCGACGGATGTTGCTGGTTGACGAGGAAGACGCGATTGGACCTGGCAGCTTTCACCAATTTTACGTCCCTCGGCTGACGTGCACAGCGATTCACCTCGCGGCCGCTGCTATCGATTATACCTCGAGCCGCGATCGCACCTTTCGTCCTTGCCGCGGCTTTTTTTTTTTTCGTTTTGTTATCGCAGCCAATTGCCGCGGCGCACGACGGGCGATAAATTCTGCACGGGAAACGAGAGGAGCGCGGAAAAGCACGGGTGCGATAACCCCGCTTCGACCTCGAGTGGACTCTTGACCCGCTTTTCGGGACGTTTAATTCACAGTTACGTGTCGTGGCCGTTGATTAAATGGTCGCGGGTGTCCTATCGATCCGCGATCGTTTAATTGGCGTCGTTAATCGGTGGCTTAAAAGCGCAGGACAATGGGAGATTCGTCGGAACCGCCATCAATCTCTTCACCGGAGCCAGGCTGGATCTGGGTCAGCGCCGGCAAAAGTAATACACCACCTGAATATCGCCCATCGGAACTTCTCTTCTTCACCCTCCCTTATCCCTCCCCCTGTCCCTCCGGTTCTCTACTCCAGCTCCACTCGATAAGCTTAATCCGCGACACGAAGGTCCTCGGAAAGTTTCGCCGTTGCCTCGCACCGGCTACGCGGTCGGCGTATTATTATTCTCCTTTCGGATATTCATAACGCCAGGGAACGTGGAAAACCTTTTCGCCTCTTCTCGGCTACTCTTCCAGCCGTGACCTCTCTCTCTCTCTCTCTCGCCGCCCACCTCGTTTCAGCTCGGCCAATAATCGGAATTAATTACATTTCGTTAGCAGCCGCAATCCCCCCATTGTTCGTCTCGGAAGCGTGATTAATGCACGCCGCGGCAACGAGTTCTCCGCTGCAACCAGCCCTTTGTCTCTGCCGATGCGCGGCTAGAAGCATCGCGTTGCAAAGACGCGACCGCGTCTCTTCTCCCTCCCCGGTTTCGCTTCGCCAAATGTTCATTATCTGCTCAGTAATACCGTCACGTAAATGTCCATGGCAAGCTCGCCGCTGAATCGCAATCATATCGCGAACGGCGCGATGACGAAGCGCGGTACGCCTCATTGTTCTCCACGCGGTGCGTCTAATCTCGATTTCCTTCGCGATCGACTCCGTTCGTCGTGGCCCCCCCCCCTCCCCCACCCGCGGTATGTGGCCAGAGGGAACGGCGAGGGGTAAATCTGTTGTGCTTCGTTTCGTGAAAAGATGACCCTCGTGACGAGCGAGCGATGCGACGGTGAACGATAGAATGCTTCGTGGTCGGTAAAAGATTGACGAGAAGGAACAAGCGCCGTGGAGAGGAATTATGCCGGACAAAAATCGAGGCTGTCGGGATGGACAACGCGACAAAGATATCTTTGCCGACGAGATATCGTCCATCGGCATGTCGCTGCGGCCCAGCGGCAGCGCATCTTCCGGTAAGTACACGCAGACGACAGACTTTTAGCTAGCCCAACACTGTCTCGAGGCAAACCCTGCGAGAAGAAACGAGAAAGCGTATTATACCGGTATTATACCGGTATTTTTCGGTTGTATCTTCGTCTGAGACTTAATACCGGTATTTCAAAATACGGTAACAAAAGGTTACCGGTAACCGAAATAAATACCGGTATTTTTTCGGTATTCTTTTCAGTAACATGGTAGGTTTCGGTGTTCACCGAGATGAATACCGAAAAAATACCGGTATTTACTTCGGTTACCGGTAACCTTTTGTTTTCGGTATTTATCTTTTTCGGTATAGCTGTATTGGCGAAATACCGGTATGAGCATTATACCGGTATTAAGTCCCTGCTTTAATTCGTAGTCAAGCCTTCCCGTGCTGTACCGCAGTGTAAATAATCCTAGGAATGGCAAATCCCGCGCATTGCCTTCATCTCTGAACAACGATCACCAGTGTAGTTGTCAAGCCCCCAATATCAGAGAAAGAGATTAACGCGTCTACGGGGTAACAGTTCTTTCAGTTTATTTCAAGCGAACTGTGGAGCATATGTAGTACAATCTAGTATGATTTAGTGCGAGCGTGAATTCATTCTCACACGGCTGACTTGGACTGCTGCAGATATTGAAGAAGTCTCTTAATAACGTTCCCGTTTGTGAACGCCTGATCGTATTTGTCTGCTTGCGTGGCTATGCAATTGGTAAAGATCTTTCTAGCGTCCACGCACTCCGAGGGCAGCTTCAGTGGATAGAATTCCGCAGTGCTCAGGCCTGTCCGGAGCTGGTTGAATATATTCACGACAAGGCATTCTTTCGTCAGGATTTCTGACTTGGCCACGTTCGCGTCGTCGATGGCGCAGAGCCAAAGCAGCTTATCCAGCCACGACGCCTGCTCCCTCAGCTCCGTCTCGTAGCTCACCCCATGGTCCCGCATCCACAGAGTCAACTGCAATTTCCAAATCAATACGCAAATGTGACTACCCCCCGCGGTGTCCCGTACCTCCACTGTTTATTTACTCGCAATAAGTGATTCGCAACCGTGACGATCGAGAAACGAACGAATACCTTTCCCCTGCACTGGAAGCTGAGAGGGTTCCCGGAGAAGTAGACTTTGTCGATCCCCCCCGGGAGCGTGGTAAAGTCCAAGCAAGTCAAACGGTTCTCTCTGACGTCCAGTCGCTTGAGGAGCAGCAGCTTCCTAAAGATTACTGGCTGGATCCTGTCGATCTGATTGAAGGACAGGTCTAATTGATCCAGGTACACCAGGTCCTTGAACCACTCCTCCCTCACTTCCGTGATGTTGTTATTCGGCAGGCTGAGCTTCTTCAAGCTGGACAAGCTATCGAACGCATCCGGATGGATGCCTCCTATTTGGCACTTGTGTATGTTCAAGGATTGCAAGCTTCTATTATACTTGGCGAACGCTCGCGGAGGAATCTGACGCAGGTTCGAGTTGAAGATCATTATCGCGGGCACCTCGGTGGAGCTTCCGTTCAGAATAGTCTCCAGGCTGGCGTTCGAGCATTGCAAGCGATCACCTGACCCTGAGTACCGATAAAACATAAGCCTCCCGATGATTTCGCGAGAGTCGAAGCGGTAGGAATCGGAGATGGAAAAACTAGTCGAATGAATTTTGCCTCACCTCTCTCGTGTTTGCCCACGGTGCATATCGCGAATGCGGCACCGATGCACGCGAAAACGCACAGCGGAACGAGGAACGACGCACGGCGCATTCTAATAAAAGCTACCCGTCGGTTTCGCGAATGACAACGAAGTGACAATGAAAGCGGACAGGGCGAGCCAGAAACTCGTCGCGTTCGGATTTATCTAAATACGCTTCCCGTTTCCAGCGGCAGATACGCGCCGCTATCTCTCAATTCCTATGAGCCGCTAATTATAAAAATGATAACTCGTTGCTGCCGCAACGACGAAACGTTCGCCGCTCTGCCAAATAATTTAGGAAATCACACACTGCAACGTGGAGGCGAGAAATCGTTCGAATCTTGCAGGTATCTCAACCCTTGCGAGCTGCTGCGAAGTGGAGGCGTTGCCGGAACTTCCGCCGCAGGACGAGGAACGCTTGCAACGCGCCGCACGCTTGCTGCAGCAGAGACTCGTTTTACGCCAGTGGTTGACGGACCACGGCCTACACAGCTATTACCAGAAGTGAGAGAAATTGTTTGAGCGACTTGGTTCGCGACCAACCGCTCAGATAGCTCGGATGCGAGGCAAATTCGCGTTGCGGCTCGGTGAAAGAAGACTGGGCAGGGCTCTGTTTCTGTTTTGCCAGGCTGATGCAGATGGAGGTGATGTCTCTGGAGGACGTGTACTGGGTGGAGGAGAATGCGGCACGGACGGCTCTTGGCAAGGATCTGCCGCGATGGATTCAGGCCAGACACACGTTGCCCACCTCCAAGGAGGATTTAGAGACCCTCAAGGCTGATCTGTGGAGCGCCGTGGTGAAGAACAGCCAACACCAGGACGCGTGGACATGGGGTAACGTTTCCCTGACCGATGCGCGGTCGACGTTGGCGACGGGGCAGCGTACGTGGAAAAGACGTTTTCATTTCTATTTCTTATCAGGTGGAATGTTAGTAGTCTCTGTGTCGGTGGCGGGGTTGGTGACCCTCGCCGCTATGACGCAGCCCGCCCTAGCACCGGAAGCGAAACACTCCCTGCTGCAATATGTGACCGGGAAGTATTTGCTACCGAGCAACTGCCGCGTGCATTTCGAGTGGGATGAGCCACAGCTGGTGGGAGAGACAATGACATTTACCGTCAAGGTACTTTCTAGATTTCCACAGTAAGCCCCGAGAAGTAGAACTACCCCGCCCCCCCCCCCCCCCCCCGTTCATCGAGTAGCATCGATTGTCACGCGACGCTATCGAGCGTCCACGACAGCCGTCAGCCGATGCTCCCCGCTTTGAAAATTTCATTCTATCGACAGTTCTATCAACGCAACGGGCAACCGTATCCCATCTGTGACAAGGACAACCTGATAATCGAGGTGACGGAAGGCTCACGGCGAGTAGCTACCCTGATAGAGCTGGGTGGCACCGACCCCTTAGCCGCGAACACCGCGGTAGTGAAGTTCACTGTCCGACACGCTGGACAATATCGAATAGCCGTACTTATCGGCTCGTGTCATGTCCACGGTAGCCCGTTTCTTAAGAATTTCCTTCCCGGTACGTGGACACGTGGCAGCTATTCAAATAAGCACGTTCAAACCACCCCGAAACTGCGGAGCGAACGCTGAACAGCGCTGTTTGATTAGGTCCGCCGGATCCAAACAAGACCGTCTTCGTGCGACAAAGCTCCACGGTGGTTTGTACAGCCGGTGTCGCGCACAGCATGACGATAGAGCCACGAGACGAGTACGACAACTTGTGCGTATTCGGGCCCGGGGATAAGCCCACGGAGGGCTACCAAGTTAATATCACCCAGGCAAGCGGATGAGCACCGACTAGCGGGCAGATCGACGCGCGGCAATGTATCAAATGTATTGTCTGACATGCTGCTTCTCGTTGTAGATCGGTAGCGTAGTAGACAAATCGGCCGTGACGAATTGTAGCATACAGCTCGACTATGACTCCCCTAATCAAAGGATTCACTTGAAAGTCAGCTTCCCGAAGGGTGGCTGCTATCACGCGACGGTTAGCTTAGCTGGCCTGCAACTGCACAACGGTGATTTCGACATCATTGTACTGGAGAGTACGAGCAATTCTGCCTTTTAAACATCGCGAAATTGAATGTCTGCTTCTGTGCTAAGCTGCCTGGTTACGATTTTCTATAACTGTTACTGTAGGTGATGTGGCGAGAATGGTGCACAGCAATGTAGCTACGAAGGACCCGGATATCTGTTACGCGGCGAAACTGCTAGGCATGCAGGGCGAGAAGTTCTCGAAGCCGAAGAAGGTCGTCTGTTTCATTTCGCCTAAGCAGCTGACGATCAAAGAGTATCTGCTGAGAATCATACCGAAACGACTCGTCACGTTCAGGCTCTGCCCGTCAACCAAGGTAAGCTCGACGAGCTTGTCGTACTTAGAAGGAGCTTGACAGTTCGATCGTGCCAGTGGAGTGCATGCGAGTAATTCGAAACCGATATCTTTCAGTTCCATTTCGATTGTACGAATGATCAGTACGATGGTTACAACTCTTTTTCTATCGATGATGGATGTCAGCCACCCGTTGAATTAATTTCCCTCTATCGAGACATTATCGCCGCTACATTTACGTTGTTTCTGTTGAAAAACATAGGTGGAAGCGAAACATTCGCAGATAAGCAGGATTTCTTTTATCACGAAGTTCGAAAGCACCATCAGAAGCATTATCACGAAAAGCTTTCGATGAAAGTTCAGCGGGAAAAGCTATTGGAATCGGTAAATTAAAAAAAAAAGGGAAAAACACGCGCGATTTAAGTTATAATCGATCCAAGTTTGTATTTATATTAATCTTTTTCCATCGTTCTAAGTCTATGAAAGCAACCAAAGGGTTCTCCGTGAGCGACTGGTGTAGGAACTTCGAGATCACGTTCCAAGGAGAGCAAGGTAGGTACCGTGGACAAAAGGTACCCATTTTCTCGCGATAGACTAACGTTTCATAAAACATTTTAGGGGTGGACTGGGGCGGAGTTCGACGCGAATGGTTCGAACTGATTTGCGCCGCGCTGTTCGACCCGGGGAACGGATTGTTCGCGTGTTTCGGGGAGTCCCCGCAGGCTTTGGTTCATCCTAATAGCAAACGGCCTTCGAACCTGAAATTGAAGCATTACGAGTTTGCAGGTCGCATAGTCGGCAAATGCCTGTACGAATCTGCGCTGGGTGGTTCTTACCGGCAGTTAGTGCGCGCTAGATTCACCAGATCCTTCCTCGCGCAGATCATAGGCCTCAGAGTACATTACAAGGTAAAACCCTACCATAAAATCTGTCCAATAACTTCGCGATACCGTTAAGGAACTAGTTTCTGATCAGTTTAGAGGGTTTCCCGCTTTAATATTTATTTTTAACGTAATAAAACATTAAACCATAGACTTTTTTACACTAAAAGTTGAATTAATGTTTAAACTTCAAGGAAAAATTTTAAAAAGTTGAAAATAACTATATAATTTAATTATATATAAGGTATGGAATAATAAGGTGACTAGGAACTAGTTTTTGATCATCTAAAACTAACAATATTAACTGCTTTCACAAACACATATATTTTTGAATTATCAATTTTTATGTTAGTAATTATTTCAAACAATTATTTATTGACATAAACTCAAAAGAACGATTTATTTCATGAACTGATCAAAAATTAGTGCCCGATCAAGAACTAGTTCCTTAACGGTACCCGGTTTCTCAATTTCAATACCCTTCACAGTATTTCGAGCAAGACGACCCAGATCTATACCTCAGCAAGATAAAATACATTCTTGAAAATGACGTGGAGGAGATGGAGCTGTATTTCGTTGAAGAAGAATACGATAAGGACGGTCAATTATTAAAGGTACATTGAAAAAAAAATCCATTGCCTATATCCAGCCTCCTGCACGCTCTTCATTCACAGGTGGCCGAGTTAATCCCCGGAGGTAGCAAGGTTCGTGTGACCAACGACACTAAATTACGATATTTGGATGCGCTGGCGCAACACAGGCTCGCTAGCTCGATACGGAACGAAGTGGAGCATTTTCTACGCGGCCTAAACGAACTGATTCCAGACAACCTTCTGGGAATATTCGACGAGAACGAGCTGGAAGTACGAGGCGCAACTTTTTCAATCCTCGAAAGCACGTTGCCGTCCATCGAGCGTCTTCGCAGTTCGTAACTCCCTCGTTTATTGCAGCTACTGCTGTGTGGAACGGGCGAGTACAGCGTGGCGGATTTACGCGCGCACCACATAGCCAATGGAAGTTCCTCCGAGTTCCTCCGTGTTCTCGATTGGTTCTGGACCGCGGTTAGCAACTTTACGCAGGAGGAGATGGCCAGATTGCTACAATTCACCACAGGTTGCTCGCAATTACCACCCGGTGGATTCCAACAGCTGAGTCCACAGTTCCAGATCACAGCCGCGCCAACTTTTGCTAACTTGCCTACAGCACACACTTGGTGCGCCCCATTACCCCTGCTGCTTCCTCGCGACGCAGTGCATAGTCTAATCGGTATCCGTGTTTCAGCTTCAATCAACTCTGCTTACCCGATTACGAGTGTTACGATCACTTCGAACGAGCATTGCTGCTGGCGATCAGCGAGGGTACCGAGGGCTTCGGTATGATCTAAGAAGACGGAACGTCCAGTCACTTCGCGTCTTACCGAGCTAATCACGATTGTATTAAAATGCTATTTATTTAACACCGTTTCCGTTCGTATTTATAACGTAGTTTTACTCGATACGGTAACACTCCCTCTCGCGGGATCGGAGGAAACGACACCTGTCCGCACATTTTGATACGTAAACGGCCTGGGATTTTTTAAATTACCATCTTTACGTTCCGCCGAGAGACTATCAATGAATCGAGCGAAGTCGAGTAACGCGAACGATGGTACTGGTATTTTTACTTGGCTTGCGGCGACGTTTTTATAATACGGTGCGATACAAAGAGCAATTGCCACGGAACATCTGGATTGCACAATTTATTGTATCAGGGTTGGTTAGCAGCTAGTTTAAAGGTATTGTAAATTTTATTACTCGTAAAGATAGGCACGTACGCGTTCCACAAGCCACGGGGACTCGATATGCGTTTAACGCTGCAGTTGAACGACGCGCGATTAAATGAAACCGATTAAACTTTCAGTTCGTAGTTGCTGACATAGATAATAGTAGCGCCTGTCCCTGCAAACTCTGAGGAGGTCGTAGTAAAATGTACGGCACTCAATTAATTTCCTCACACATCCTCGTTCGATCGTCTAACCGAGGGAAATAACATCTGGAGGGTGTACTTCGTTTATTCAGTTCTCGTTAGAGGCGTATCCAGAAGGATTAAACATACTCTTGCGATGTAATCGAAACCAAAAAGGAACCAAAAATAACCTAGAGTTCTTCGTAGATATCGTAAATATCGTCCGACAGATTCGTTGATTAGCGCATATGCGTAGTACGAGACTTCATGTACTTCGAACTTAAGCACTGCGTTCTTTGTTTCATTCTCCCTTCCTTCCCTTACCTTCTTTCTTTGATATTTAATTGAGGTAGCGAACCGACGAGTACGATCGAACCACAGTCTCGAAATCGTAGAGCTGCGTTATTTGTTGTCGCAATTAATGTACGCAATAAATGATACTTTAGGTCGACTAGCAGAAAGTTATATACGCTATTCAATGATGTACTCGAACAAGAAACGATTTTGTGATAACAAGAGCGAATCTTCCACTGATATTTGTGCCGCGCGCGCGCGAAAAGCTTCGGGGAAGAAGAAGAAATCCGCCGCGAAGCGCGAGGGCATCAAACGGAACGGAAAATCATAATTTTATCTTGTACTTAAGTACAGAATAACGAGAAATGTGATCAGACACGTCGTATTTGTGTCACTCGTACGCGTGGGTTATTTAGACTTAACAATCAACTGTAACGTGTTCTGGATAAAATAGCATGCCGCCAGCAGCACCGCCCTCCCTGTTGTATATCGATATTTCTTCATTTTCGCCAAAACAGAGCAACCGCTCGCGTAGGCGTTATGCAAAACGCACTCAGCCACGTGGAGACATATACTTCTGGATTGCGTAAATGTATTTATTGTTGCTTCGTAGTGCAAGCGAATCCACCACCACGATGAATTATCTAACGCCTAGCAACGCTGGCGGCATCTTATTTTTATCACTTTATCACGTTACGCGAAAAAAAGTGTAAAATATAGATTAAAAAGGCACACGATATCAACATTTATTTATCCATCCCAAGCAAAATTCTTAAACATTCTCAAGCTTTCCCGTTGCCCGAGCACTCGGATATGGCCTGGTATATCGTAAAGCCCTTCGTGCCAGGGAGTACAGAGTTACAAAAAAAATGAAAAATAAAAAAAGAAACTCACGGTTCAGAAGATAAAAGGATGCCCCTAAAGCTGCAGCGTTGAAACTGTCGGCCAGGCTTTCGGCCTTCCCACATGGTGACCGTGTGCCAACGCTCCCGTCTGGACCTGTGCGCAGTACACCGATCCACTCGAGTCACCGAGGAACTCTAAGTTCCAATTGCCAAAACCGTTCACATCAACGAGAACATCAAAGCGTAATGCGTCCACGGGCGCACGAATTCACCTGAATTACCATCGAAAAGAGATGATTATATCGATCACTTGATACAGAAACATGTACCGTGAATTGCCAAGCTACCTTTAGGAAGTCAATGCTGGATTCGTAGTGGATAAGAGAGTACGGAGAATGGCCCTTGGCGCGCGAACAACGCTACCAGCGATTTGTAGCATTCTACTGCTCCAACCTCCTTCCTGCGACTGTCGTATGAAGCGTTCCCTCAGCTCATTCAATTCCGATCTGCAAAATTCCAGGATATCCCAGAGTACAAGGTAGCATTCTCAACCCGCGCGACGTTAGGTAAAAGGAAACGTACATTTGAGAATTGTATGCTGACTCTAAGCGACGCAGGTCTGCTTCGCGGTCGACCAGTTGGGTCTCCAAGAAAACTGTGCGCAACTTCAAGGATTTGCCTGTTTCTTCGCTGGACCTCAGGAGCCTCTCCAGTTTCGACTTCTCGTCCTGCTTCGCCTTCAGCTCTCTGAAGCGTAAGAATTCGCGTTTAACGGACACGCGAGTCGATGGTCATGCGGTGGAGTTTACTTGGAGTAACGTTGGATGTGTTGCTGCGAGGATTCGACCAGGGCGATCTGCATGGCCAGTCTGATCTGCAGATCCTCCGCGGCCGATTCTGCTTTCTTCGCCTTTGCCCCGCGTTCCACGGCTAGTGCCTCGCTGACAGTCACCTATTACAGTACCCAAGATTTTTCAAATCTTCCGCTAATAGCTACGTCCTACGACGAATGAGAATTAATAGGTCAAGTAGTATCGATCCATTTTCTTGGTATGGAAGGAGTGTTACACCGTATTGAGTCACCGATGGAACAGAAAAGTCGTGACTCAACTGTGCACTATATCCTTCGGTACGTTGACCTACCTAGCGAAGCACCTACGGCAAGCAACCTCAGTGTCTAACAAGTGTGCTTGATTCGCGAAGAATTGTAAACTTCGAAGCAAGCGAAAGAGAGAAAAAGGGACCGATGAAAGTGTCTTCGCGACGAAGTACAATGTTATCTCAATGACTGTGAAGGAAAAAAAAAGGGAATTGGGTCAAGCTATGATTAGAAATTTCATCACTTTAACGGGATAGCGTTGGGTTTACACTTTCTAATGGATCGATCTTTGTTTCAGGGACAATGTTTTTTGAGGACTGGCAAGGGTGAGAAGGTGATTCATTTTTTCACGGAAGCCAGCAGAAATTCGCTCGGCCTCGGCCGAGAGTTCACCCTCTTCGCGAACTCGTCTGCCGCGAGCACAACAATGAGTCATCCGGTGGAATCAATTTCTGCGACGCCCCGGGATGTAAGCCCGCAAGCGTACTACAATTGAAGCTTGTACAATGTAAAAAGGGGACAGAAGGCAGAGCGTCATCCCTACTTCGCTACATTTAGTTCTACGTGGACAAAAGAAGTTCAATCTCCACTTCGCTGTTTACTCTGGACGCGGAGTCTCGCTTCGGAACAATGGAAACTCAAACTCCCGAAATCGTGTTATTTACGAAGCAAAAAAGATCCCTAGCCTTTTCCAGAAGCGTTCCTTTCTCCTTCCGCAGCTCCAGCAACTTCTGCCGGTCCCTCGACATTTGCTCGTCGAGCGCCCGAAGCTGACTTTGCACGGTGAGCAGCTCGTTCCGTACGTTTTCCGCCGCGACCAGCCTCTCCTCGCTTAGCTCGTCCAAACGCTTCATCTCCTCCAGCATCTTCTCTTTTTCCTGCAACGAATGGATAACCCAATTCGTGAACTTCGTGAATACTCGAAACTATCTGGAACCGGCCTCCCGGTTTTATCTATTTTATCCTACGTAGCCGCGGCGCGATACAGTTCCTTCTTTCGCTTCACAATTAGCCGCTGGACCAGTGCCAGCTTCCCTCTCGCCTCTACTGTATACCGTAATTAATGACTCTCTACGACGCAGATAGGTGTACCGAGGGATCGCCCCAAAGTAATAGCTGCTTTACTTATGAAAATTAAACTACCGCGGCGCACCTAACAGGCGAGCATAAGTAGGAAATCGATTTTTCTTTAGAAACATAGCAGGACCGCGATGGGATTGCCGATTGAAAAAAAGGAACGGTGCCAAAAGTCATCTTATAACTCTGCCCTTTCGCGTTGCTCCGAGGAACGCCGAAAATCCCATTCCCGCGGTAACCGCGTTATTATATCGCCGCGAAGCATGTGTCGCGAGCTCTCACGCTAGCGTCATCCCTCTAGTTAGATACACGTCATTGAACTCTGGTGTTCGCAGGCCAGAAGACGTTTTAGGCGCGTGCAGCTAGCACTCGTCGCCTTGTCCCCTCGCAGAGCACAAAGGATTATCTCTTTTCGCTTAAATTCGATGAGAAAACATTCCCGCCCATAATTGCCTCCTCTAGGCAAGCAACATGGCGGCGAAACGGAGCCTCACCGTTTGCAGCGCGTCCTTTTCTTTCGTGGTCTCGGCGAATCGCATCTTGACGCGGTGCACCTCGCCGGTCATTTTGCAGACGCGGATGTTCTCGGTGTCGATCAGTCGGCGCAGCACGAAAATCTGCAGGTGTAGGTTGTCGATCGCGTCGCGAAGGTAAAGAACCTCGCCGCGCCTACGCCTCCAAGCGTTCAGCATCAGCACGCGGCATATCATGCTCGCTGCTTTTCTTGGATTTTGAAAGTCTGCCGAGCTCCCCTCCTCTGGCTCCGGCGCCGCGAATCCGTCCATCCACTTTTTAATACCGACACCGATCCCAACATCGTTTCCCGCGTTCACTCTGTTCACCTCCTCGTTCATCTCCACTGTCGAACTGCTGTCCGACCTGAGCCACAAAAAGGATCAGCTCGATCGAGTACGGGATCGATAATCGTTACGAGCTTCGCTGACGCGATAAAAATACCGCATTACGGGGGGGGGAAAGAATCGCGGCGGTGTTATCGACGGTGTACACGATCGATGCCGATTACCGCGATCGATCTCTAACTTTCCTATCTCAACTTACCAGTAGGAGGGAGATCGAAACACGTCTCGATTCGTTGGATCTGCATTGACGCTCGATCAACGATATTGTGGGAATTAGTAATTTACCTGAAGTTACCGTTCTCTGCCTCCATTACCGACGCCGATAGATCAATCATCGATAAGCTCCTTTTGCAGTGCGGCGTGCCGATCACGCGAAACATCGACGAACATGTTGCATTGTCCGGGCAGCTTTCCGCGGTGTTAATCGGGGCCGTGCGATTTATTGCCCCGAGGCCAGCCAATTTGAAGGAGGTCCGCGGTGGACGATAGTACCGGTTTGGTCTTTGGCATCTTATTGGCAGCTGGGAGTACACATGGAATTTACGTCGCACGCATCGCGCCAGCGTATTCTCCACGGAGAAGTGGCTCGACTCCTCCCTCGAGCACGTCGAGGCACTCAACGAAGATGATGGGCTTTTCGGCGTGATTGCAGTTTCTGGCATCGCTAGCAGCATTTCTGAGCAAACACTCTTTACAAAAGTAGTAGACGTTGTTTGCTCGTCACCATGGCGACCGGGCGAGCCGCGACAGCGTGACAAAAGAACATCCTTCGAATGATTGCAGTGCATGCGTAGTTGGGGATGGGAATGCTATGCTGGCCCCTTGAGTGCCATTGACAGTAACATATATTTATCAGCTTCTCTTCGCGTTCATGTTTTCAGCGATAAATATAGTGTCCACCAGCAGGTTTACGATTCTAAGCAGCATCGATTCTATTTGCGTTAACGTTAATTATCGGTAACTATTGGGCCATCTATTTTGGTATAACCTGTACACACGTACGTGTGTACTATTTGCCGTCAACAACCTTGTGATGCCTGTTCGATAAATTCAATTATTTCTAACGAGCCATGTGAACTGTCGCGCGGCTATGCCTCGAACGTGCCACTTCGTGGAATTGCATAAATCAAATACACCTACGACCATACACGCGAGAAACGATTAGAACTTATGTAACGTATAGATCTGATTCGCCAGTGTAACCTTAAACCGCTAACAGTGACGTTAGTCCCCCAATGGAACGTTTTGAAAACTTCGACTTGCGCGGGGCTGTAATTTAATTAGTACGTACATCATTTGCGAAAGTGTTTCCCAAGGGAAGGAACGCTCTCGATTATCCACTACCGATCGGGATATTTCTTCTTTTTCTTTTTTATACAATTTCAGACAAATCCACGATTACCTAACGTCCTACGATTACGCATGATAAAACAGAATTATGTGACGTGTCTGTATGAGTCATCGCGCGCGCCTAGGTACCACCGAACTATCTACGCCCCTGAATTTTAATCTACGCACGATAAATTCGGTGGACCTTAGACGCGAATTTATTTCAGTATCTAGAATACTTAGCGTCCGCGTTAGGAAGCACCGGGAGCCACGTTGGATCGCGGCGGACCAATCTTCGGCTGAATTTACATCCGTTGCCCATTTAATATTCGGACCGCGCTAATTTATATATGTACTTTTGCAGCCCGTGGCATCTTGCACGATATCCGTCAGAGGAGGAAATGAAATGCGTCGGGAAGACATTCTCGCGAGGAAGGAGGATAAATGGGATTTATGGGATCGATTAAAAAGAAACTGACGTCAGTTGTGCATGAATTTCTAAGGATTTACCGAAAACTCATATATTATACATGTCGGATACGCGCTGGCTCGTTTCAGCCGGCCGTGGGAGCGCGGAATCGTGGATTCGCGCGGAGAGTGCGCGTACTCGCGCGTATCTACAGAGAGTGTATATTGCCTCTACTACCTCCGACTACCTCGTTGAAAGTTGGAAGCGACGGGAGCATGCCAGTGCCGATGCAAAGTCCGAATGAAATGCTGTGTCGCGTTAAGTCTCGCCTCTAGTCACGACGTCACGACCCACGACCCGTGCACGCTTTTGTGTCGCGTGCGAATCGTGTGCGCAGCGCTGGTGAAACAATTTGAATCGTGGACGGGATAGATTCCGCGACAACGGAGATTACTGGGCAGCGTGCGCGTTTGGTTTTCATTAAGGAAATCACGAGGGATTCCGCGGTTTCCCGATACGAGTAATCCGCAGTGGCTGTTAGCCTTTAAAATTCGAAAGTGCCTTGCCATGTCGATCGAGCTGCAGGCAAGTCTTTCTCGTCACATTGTCCTACGATAGTTTAATTATAGCTGCACGGCTTGTACAGACCTAGGCTCTCCCAAAATAATGATTGGATCAGCGTGGCATCCCTCCTCGCCCTCTGCTCTCCCGTCGTTTCTCGTCCCTTGGGACACTTGTGTGTGCAGTGCCTCCGAAAGTATACCTGTGAACAGCTGTCGGTCCGCTGGCTAGGAGTTCTTACCGCGGAACTTCTATCCATGCTCGTCGACTCGCGTGCGATCTCTCTTAAACCGGTACTAGCCAAAAGTCACGCCTAACTCGCACTCCTACGTCAATCTGTTGCTCCTATTGCGACATAAACAGATTTCCGAGAAGATGCTCGACGCGGGATTTAGAGCCCACGGTTCTATCCCCGCCGAATGAATCGATCCCTGAGTCAATCAGCATCGGCGCGATCGTTTTGTCTTCCCATAGGTATCTATCATTCATACGATCGCGAGTATCTTTGTTCCGTCTCGTTGATACGCGCGCGCGAAAATTTTTTCTGCACGATGCTACGGGGATTCTGCGAAGCGCAAGTCGTGTGGTTAGTTTTCCTGCTTTGATAAAGTGGTTTGAAACACGCATACATCAAAGTGCGGAAGGAAATGTTTAAGCTTGCGCGTTGTGTCGTGAATTGCCGCTGTACGACGTTCTTGAGAAATATCTGTTGGCAATTGATTATCAGCGCGAATAACGATGTAAATTAATTTCCAGATGGCTACTGTTCAGTGTACTAACCACTAAGAGGCATGGAACAATTCCATGATATGAGTGATGGAAATATAAATATAAGTGATGTCAGTAAGTAGCAATGGTAGTTTAATATCATAGCATAAACCCTCGACCTTTTCTCATAATTTTATATCGAACGCGTCGAACAGTTGAAGTCATCCAAACTACCGATCCTGGATTTGTGGAGACGACTGGAAGGGAGGATCGATCGCCAGTGGAAATGGACACTGGACGGCTGTTGCCGTACGTGGAAATAATAGAACAGCCGGCAAGCAAAGCTTTACGCTTTCGCTACGAATGCGAGGGCAGATCGGCTGGCAGCATACCTGGTATAAACAGTACGCCAGAGAGCAAAACGTTTCCTAGCATAAGAGTGAGTACTAGCGGACAAAAACTTCACTTTAACTTTCTATCTTGTATGAAAGCAAATAATGTTTGGTACAGATAGTAGGGTACAAAGGCCGCGCCATAGTTGTAGTGTCATGCGTAACGAAAGATCAACCACATAGACCTCATCCTCACAACCTTGTCGGGAAAGAGGCGTGCAAACGAGGTGTCTGTACAGTTGAAGTTTCGTCGGAGAATATGACCGTTACATTTGCGAATCTTGGTATCCAGTGCGTTAAGAAAAAGGACATCGAAGAGGCACTTAGAGTAAGGGAAGAAATTCGTGTGGATCCTTATCGAAGTAAGCTAAAGATACAGTATATTTAACGTCGGGCGAACGAAGAAAAGAGGGATAACTGTTTATTATTTTCCGACAGCTGGCTTCGAACATAAAAGACAGCCTACTAGCATCGATTTAAATGCAGTTAGATTATGTTTCCAAGTTTTCCTAGAAGGATCACAGAAAGGAAAGTTCAATGTACCCTTACCACCGGTGGTATCTGATCCTATATTTGATAAAAGTATGTTATTTTTTAGTTACGATTTGTTTTCAATCTTTGAGCGAGCAATTATTTATCTGTGCTTTAAATATTTCAGAGGCAATGTCAGATCTTGTGATTTGCAAGCTCAGCCATTGCAGTGCATCAGTCGCTGGTGGTATGGAAATGATTTTGTTATGCGAGAAAGTTGCGAAGGAGGATATACAAGTTAAATTTTTCGAGGAGAAAGATGGACAAGTTGCTTGGGAAGGGTTTGGGGATTTTCAGCCTACTCATGTACATAAACAGGTACGTCGTCGACTCGTTAATTTGTTTTACATCGTAATTACGTATATAATGCAACATTTCGATGTATGTTAACAGACAGCGATCGCATTCAGAACACCCACGTATCGCATACAGCAAGTGGATCAGCCGGTGCAAGTGTTCATTCAGCTGAGAAGACCATCGGACGGTGCGACAAGCGAACCATTACCATTTCAGATGTTACCACTTGGTGCAGGTAGGCCTGCTTTCTGGTCCTTACGGAAAGCATTTGCCAGGAAGAAAACAGATTACAGTAGTTTCGGTAAAATCTTAGCTACCGAATCGGCGTTACTCGCGAATGTTACACCGAAACCTCCGCGTAATATCGATGACTATAACAATAACGATTTCGATGCAAAACAGTCGAACAACAAGATTTCTGCGTTACGCGCTCTAAACGATCTGTATAACGTGAGGAACACTTTAGATTCTTGCAACGGAAATATTGAAATAAATCAGAACACCGCGCAGAATGTAGGTCACTTAAGAAATACTATAATAGATTACGAGAGATGCACAGAGAGCGACCTAGTAAGCAAGATATACAAAGTAGACAGCAATCATATCGACAAAGAAACAATCGACTCTAATTCAGGAACTTTAACTCGTGCGAAATCTGACAGCGTTACTGATAACTCGCAGGTATTAAAAACTCCGGAGACCTCTAAAAATAAATCTGATTGGTTCGACTACTCGGAGGTGGGCAAGTGGGTTCAAAGGGGGCAGATTTCTCTTAAAGAAAAGGATAACGAGTCCGAGTTTAAAGCGGAAACGGAGGATAAGTCGTTCAACGAATTACTGACGCAAGTAGCCGAACTCGATCAGATCTATGCCGACACACACGCGAAGTTGATGCAGGCAGCCCTCGAGCAGAATACAACCGATCAGTCTATGGACATTGACGTTTGCGATAATCAGACTTACACTAGCCTACAAATGGCTATGAAAAATCCTGTAGAGTTCGTCGCTGTACCAAGCGAGAGGAAATACGAAGACGTGGCTATACCAAAGTTAGATCTAAATCATTCGTGCCCTTCGCCTCCAGTAACCACGAAGAGGGATGGCCCGCAAGAGGCGGAGGAGAGATTGCCTCCTCTGCCTCCGAAACGCATCCGCAAAATGCCTTCCATGCCTCTTCTGCCGCATCCAATTTCTTGCCACGCGACACCGGACCCGTTCGTCCAAGCACCGACCAAAAATTTGCCTTCTTTACCTGGTACATTGACCAAGAACTCGAAACAGGGCCTGTTCTCGAAATTATTCGCGAAGAAAGTGAAGAAAGATAAAGACACTATTTCGAACGTGTCCAAAGGCAGCAATCCTTCTTTGAACGCAACGGGAAACATTAGTTCGCATTTGCAAGGTCCAAGACCCAGCGGAATAAGCACTACTAGTGTTAAATCCTTCAGATTAGACGGTGACGAGACACCACCTTACGGAATGGAATTAACAGAGGCGGAACATTACGCGTTGTATACTGCTATGGCTCCGCACGCAACCGCATCCGAATTCGACGAGATGTCTTTCTATTACAGCCCCGTAGAGGGTGGAAAGATTTTCTCAGAAAGAAAGGAAGCATAAGTTACTTTTACATTAATACGTTTGATGGCATACTTCCACTTGAGAGTGACATTTTTCTTTTCCTAACTGATATCGCGATGATATATTGATATATCGCGAGAGACGGGTGGATAATAATGTGATTAATTGAAGCTGTTTTGTTTTTTGCCATTGTGATTTTCTGCAAGCTGAAGATTTTCGCAGCTTCGATACGCTCGCCTCCTTGCGATGCATTTGTATATTTTACAAGTTTTTTATAAGAAACTTTTAGAGCGTTTCTTTCTTAGTAGGAGTTTAACGATATTCTAGTCGAGGTACAAATTGTTATTCTTTTTTCCATAGTCTTTCATACACATCCTAGCTGAAGCATAGACTCAGCTTGAAACTTGTTGTCTACTACCAAAGAGTTAGGACACCCACGTCCCCCTCTAGTCAAATTTTACGGTGTTGCTGTATTAAATTTTTAGCTTTAGCTTATTGCTTTTTACTATTTATGATATGTTGTTAAGTTTTGTTTTCTTTATGGTGTTGCAAGTTTATAGGCATCATATCGTTTCTAGTCCTAGAGTAGGCATTTAATTTATAGCTAGAGGGAAAGATCGTTTTATTTTTTTTGTGGCTGATAAATATTTTACAGCGAACGCTATGATTTTTGTGCAGATATATAATATTTGAACGGTAAGGAAAGTCTGCGAGGCTTTGTAATGTCTTTTGTCTTCGGAGAAATGTTAATCTAATTGTTGACACATCACATGGTTAATGTACAATCATTTATAGATGATCCTGATTCGTTAAGGCGAAAGAGACAAAAGTTTAATAACAGTCCAAACGCGCTAGTTTTGAGGCATGTACAGGCAGAAGCTGAGAAGCGTGAGTATTTTTCTAAAACTGTCTTCAATTCTACAGCTTTGCCGGGGGTGGGTTTAATTGGCGTCATTGATGTCATCGCATCATCAGAATCGATCAAAAGTACATTGTGCTATACTCCTTCTGTCAGATCGCTGGCTGTTCCTTTCTGTGTACTATAACTAATTTTCAAAGTTGACGTTCACTACCACACTTTACGCGAAAGAAGAATAGTAAGCTATCTCAGTGATGCCAGCAATGAATACCCTTTTGTGCATTTTAACGGGCGCATATGCTCCACTTGTTGTAATGATTGTTGTAACGAGTATAGAGAATTTGTTGGAAGTTCCGGAGGTTTGAAGTACTTGTACATTTTGGAAATTGTTTACTGTAATTTATATCAAACGCAAGGTTTATATTTGTCGGAATATTAATTAATGTTCTCAGCGTTCTTGAATCACATCATATACTAACCACGGAAGTAATCCAATCCCTTTACGCGGTGGAAGTGGTCGAGACTTAATGTTTTCCGCGCTCAATCGCATGGAACGGTGCCTAATAATCCGAACGAATAACAGAACGATCGTTAAAAATTTCCACTCTGCAAAGGGATATGTTTTTTCATGGATTAGAATTTTCATTGTATTAAGAAACACTATATACATATATACTATATATATATATATATATATATATTTTCACACACTGACGAAGAATCTTGTTTTATACTTTTTTAAGAACGTATTTTGTATAAACATTTGGAATTTGTACTTTAATGATTGGAGAGCAGTGGCCTTGTACATTTAAAAAAAAAAAAGAAGATTGTATTTTTGTAATTATCACCGGTGATTATGCAAATGGATGCTATTTTTATATCCATCAGAGCGTAAAATTGAACATACCTGTATAGCTTGGAATTTAATAGGGTACAAGTACCCTGCTCTCGTACGAGAATGTTGTACTTAAAGAAAACTCAGCAATACAATATAGTACGAACGGAGACAATGTGCAATATTTGTATGGTAATACAGATTTTTATAAGCTGCTTCTTTAAAAGAGAAAAAAAAAGGGTTATATCTATACATTGTATGACTTACGTATGCATAATATATCTGTCTACATATATGTACAATTACTTAATGATGAAGATATCGTGTTTTTTATTCCGCTCCCAATCAATTTCAGATTGAGTTATGTTACGTATATCTAATAAGACTCGCAGGTACGACGTGATACTATTAGTTTAGTGTGTTTTGACATTTGCTGCTCATGTTGACTGTATTTTCTATTACAATACGAGACGCGATATAGAGTGACGTTTGGAGTGAAAATATATAAAAATTGCATGCATCATCTGCATAAATAATCCCCCTTTACTTTAACGCTTTGCTTTCCACAATGTTTCACCCGATCGTTTCCATGTTAACTCATTTTCGTTTGCTTTCCCACTCAGGTCTTACCCCCTTTCCCAAGTGTTGTGCATAAAAGACTAACATAACATCGTGAAGTATTATTTTACACGGGCTATGGAGAGATAATGTCCGAGATAGTTGTAGACTGTTTGTTGCTATAATGATAGGGTGGCCGGCTTGCGTAACATTATGTACCAGTTCGCTGGTAAACGTATTCATGCGTTTGATCGTATTGTAGATGCTGCAATGTTAAATCAGCCGATTCAATACAATTTTAACATTATCAAGCCAGAGCCGATGGACAGGATATCTACCTACGGGCCCCCCGTTGCAAGTGGAGGGTCCTTTCCACTGTATTCTATAGGAGCAGCATCGCCGCAACCACATTCTAGTATGCAGACTCTAAGGTAAAGCGAGCCTCGCTGTTCTTTGCTCTCTGTGAATGGGATGCGTAGGGGAATAATAACTTACAGAACTTTAAACGTTACGCAGACCTCAAGTATCTCCAGGTCGGACGCCATCGCCCATGGCATACAGCCCGTACGATCCGTCTCTCATTCAATCGCAACTATCACCTCAATATCAGCCAGCCGGTGGGCATGTGGTGCAACACCCATCGGCAACACCGCTCGTTCAACAACATTTCCCGTACGTGCCCAATACGTTAGAGACGCAGCCGCAAGAACCAGCTTTGATGTTGAACAGAGTGACGTCGAATTATCAAGGATTGCCGTCGTTAGGCAATGCCGGTAATATAAACGGATTCTCTGTAAATTTCGCTGCACACGCACGGCTCCCGAATGTTAATCTATGTATTCTTCTCCGATATATTCAGTAGGTGGAGTAGATGGGACAGATGTTACAAGTGTTTTAGACATGGACAGTCAACAGTACAGTTTCGACTGTCTGAATCAACTTGATTCGGCGGAACTCGCTGCATTCGGTACTGCTCTATCCGAGAATTTGTCAAGCGGCCTGTCCATCTCGGACTCCACCAAGGTTTGTACCAGTATTAAAAAGTTTATTCATGATTTTAGTGGTACAGAGTAGAGAGTGTAATAAACTATTGTTACATTCAGCCCGAAATGAGCAAAGGGATGAGCGTGGAAATGAGTAATGCCGAGGAAAGTAACAACATGACGGATAGTTTTACAAGAATCACAAACAGCACCATTCAGGAGCTCTGCACGTTGAACAGCATGTATAAAACGACGCGGGAGATCGACGACTAAAGAGTCGGCCGTAGATTCCGCTGATATTTAATGATACATACAACTACGTTGTATAAATGTTATCCAAACGGAAGCTCCGGTAATGTACTGTTAAGAGTAATTAATATTTAATTGGTTGTGATAAAATTGCATCACGTTCTACATTTAGATCATTTATTTTAAACGCTGTTGATATTTTTGTACGATTTGTAAGGCTCCCATCTTATTTTAAACATCACAAATTAAAATATTTATCGATCTAAGTAATATATAAAATGCTGCGACTGTGATCAAAATGTGTCGAAATCTACACGTTCCGGCGGGCATGCAAAATGTCTCGGCCAGAAGAACGACTGTACGAAATAAAAGCTCATAATGAATAAAAACGCACAGTGTATTGTTGAAGACAATCTGCATGCGATGCTCGTACAAAGTTATAGTTTGCTTAGGTAGAGTGAATACCCCCGAAACAATCATTTCTCTTACGCATCTTGTACGCTTATACAAACATTTGACTTTTATTTTTTTTTTTTTACACATTTTGCTACAAACTTGTTTGTAAATATAGATTTTTATATTATGAGTAATTTCTAAGCACGAATGCTCTGCTCCCCGATTATGTATATTTCCAGCTATAAAAAAATTCCAATACACATTCCGTCCAGGCACGTTGATTCATCCTTAAACAATTGAGCCCTGTCCTAAACATACGACAGGATTATGTATTACTCTGCGATAACGTGGAAAGGAAATGTTTGTATCTTTCCATTATAGATTCTTATTATGTACACAATACTCGTGACTGTAGTATCCCGGTGCCAGGTTACCAAATATTACCGTAAACTCACTATTATTATACATAGAGTATTTTATAAACAATATCTGTTACAAATAAGATTATACGAAGGTACATACATTTACTACATATATAAAGTTACATCTAAGAGTATATTATAATTTTACATACAATTACACGTGTAAATAAACATAAATATTGAAGTTCAATAGTGTTTAACCCAGCGTATCACATATCGTTACGTACATGTTTTTATTGTGAAAACTGGTTTTTCTCAATATTTACACAGCATTGCTACGCGCAATTTCTTAATCCTTATGTATGTATGTACAAGTAGAAAACATTGCTATTCTAAAGTATATGATCAAAGGAACACGCTGCTCCTTAGTGTTGTAAAGTAATATATATCGTGTAAATAGGGAAGAGACTCGCTCCTTCACAAACACGTGAAGAATAAAAGACCATTTGTGTTGTTTTCCAAAATGTATTTACTTAAAAATACAATGAAAGTTCAATTCTGATGGAATGGGCAGAAATATAGTCTGTGGTGTCGGTTATTGTTAAACGTCGAAAGTGATGATGCGATGGTATCCTGTACAAAAGTAGTTTGAACAAGACTTATGAACACACAAACCAAATTCTTAGCCTAGGATCATCCTCGTTTTATGTTTAATCGCGACAAGTATTATTGATTACCAGATTCGTTAAGATTCGTAAATTCCACTTTTTCTTTATTCTTTTCTGTTTTTTTTTTTTTCTTCCAATGCTTACCTAACAAACGTAGGGATGTAACGGTTTTCTGGGCGATCAGCCTGATTGATTGTTAAGACCCGTTAGCACCAGTAAACTTTTCTGAATCACGTCCAGTACTCGAGCAGAGGAAGATATTCCGTGGTCACTCTGGCTCGCAAAAGTACAGGACGCGAGTCATCTTTCGTTCCTTTTTTTCGACATGTTGCAAACGGGGCTTGGTATTGTATTTAATAAAATTAAATGGACCTATGCTTACAGTGTATGTTATTGTATACTATGAACGCTAAAGTACTCGTTTTTTTTTTGTTTGCTCAAGCACCTGTACTTGAAGATAGTTCGTTGCCAACATGATCGCCAAGGTACTATCTTGAAGTGAACACGTGGTAAATATAGCAGCAGATTGTGTATAAAATCGTAGAGTAACAGAGTTTCGGAGATGGTATGACCTGTATATACGGTACAATGATCATCTGCTGATTATCCTTCGGACTCATAAATTTACACGCTGTATCCAGATTTTCTTTGCCTCTCTATTCGTCGCAACGCATCTCGAATGAAGTGGGATTACAATCATCGTATAAAAAAGTTACAGGGTCCACCCCATCTCCTTAGATTTTTTTCAATGTAGCAGGATTCAGTCCACGAATAGCAGCTCCGTTTCGTATTCTTTTCCTTTCGTTAATACTGCTATTTCTGTAAATTTCTTGTTTCTCGGATTGTTGAACCCATTACTACGTACGAGAACGAATCGTTTTCTCTGATCTAACTGCGTTTTATTTAACTATCTTCATTCGAAAATATTTGTACATTAAAACGTGGGGCATCGTCTCGCATTCAAATTATCGTTACCTTTATTTATTATGCAGCTATGGTACAATGGTATCGTAACCGCAATGTCTCTTCACCCTTTTTCTTGTCTACCAGTCTCCCGAAATAAGTGGTGGCATGGACATGTTCCATTCGCAACGACCTACAGACTCTGACACAAAGAGTATATATATTATATATATATATATATATTATCTTTCAATCGTTGGCAACCAGTGAAATCACGTAAATTCATTTTAAAAAAAATCTATATGTAACATCGTCGATAATTCTGTGGATATGATCATTGATAAGACACTGATCACCGTGTGGTACAGGGAACCGCCGTGATAAACAATACCGACACTCGATCTGTGAGAGTCAACAAATCATTGCTACGAGGCAGTCCATGACAATGAAATCAAAATAAAAACCACAGTACGTAAAATACAAATGAATTACGCTCGTATATGAGCAGTCGAATAGGGAGAGTTACTTTTATATTCATTTATCGTCAGTTACCCCTTGGCATTGTTTTCAACGACTTTTGAAATATGCTGCGCGGCTCGTCCGAACAGTTGCTACACGTAGATACATAATATAAGCTTATACAGAGGACAAATATAGAATAGTATCTTCGAAGATATAAAAGAAAAAATGATTCTGCGGTATCTGCTTTTTTCTGAAATAATAAAGATTCTCTATCTCCCCCTCTCTCTCTCTTTCTCTTTCTTCTTTCTCTCCCTATTCTGTGCCTCAAGCCTAAAGTGTAACAACCTCTCCACATTACATTACGTTACATAATATTATCGTTAATAATAAAATGTTTCTTATTCCATAACTTTATACATGCTATGTATAATTATTATGCAATGTTAAAGTCACACATTACTCATCCACACTACCTAGCGCGAGCGTTGCATTAACCTTAATTCCTGTTTTTTTTTCTCCTTTCTTTTCAGATCAAACAGGAGCACGAAGCAGAGTTTACCGTTGATAAAATCCCTGGCTTTATTATTAGTACACATCGAACGCCGAGGGGGGTGTCGTTCCGACCGTATGTATATATTCTTTTATTTCGCTATCTGTCCCTTGTTCCTTTACGTACAAATTCATCGATTCTCATTTATTCGTTTGTCCTTTCTCTTTCAGCCGCTCGCGCTCCTGCAATGTCATTGCAAATATATACGTATAGATCAAGAAAAGGAAAATCAATCACGCGCACAAGGTGAGAGACATTCGTCGAACTACAAACGTAAATTTGATTTCAAATGTAAAAAAATCATCACCCACAAATGTTCATTTTACACTATTTAAATACAATAGAGCTTTTTATATCTTAAATAAGTTTCCGTTATAAAACTGTCCCGCGAAGAAAGCCAGATGACGGCAAATACCAGTTTTTTAGTAGGTGGTTTGGATGAAAACGACAGATTCGCCCCGGGGAACGTTAGCGCGCGTACGAAAGTGGTCGACAGGCGATGTTAGAACCGAGTCGAATCGACGGCGAGATCGATGTTCTCGCGCGAGTAAAACTCCTCGCGACGAATATATGGTTTTAATTCAAACTACCTAACAGCATTTGGTGATGGCTAGACGACCAGAATTGCGAAGAGCCAAGACAGTAGAATTGCGGCCGCCTCTAATGCGTGTCAGCCCACCACAACTCCGGTGAGGTGGTAATTTTTATTTCGTAGATTGGGAGGTTCCAGCAATACGGTTCGGGCACGATGGATATCAACATTTGCTACCAACCACTCAATATGAGAGTAAGTGTTTGCTGAGAAGACTGCCGAAGATCGACGACGACGACGACGGCGACGACGGCGACGACGACGCCATGTGCCTACCTCCCTTCTTACTTACATAACTCCTTCCCTTTTTTCATTATGCGTCTTCCTCTTCGTCTTCTACTTCTCCTTCTACTTCACCCTCTGCGTCATCCTCCTCTTCGTCTGTGAACCAACAAAAATGATAAGCTCCCAGTGAAATGTATTTATCTAAACGCGGACTATCGATTCACGTCCCGTACAAGTCCATAAACCCCGCCGATAACACGGTTACACGAGATACCAAAGAATTTCCCTTTGCTCACCTTCGCCCTCTTCCAGATCATCGTCGCCCTCTGGCATATCGTCATCCTCATCGTCCTCTTCGCCTTCGCCGTCCACTTCCTCCTCTTCCTCGACCTCCTCTTCGATTTCTTCCTCCTCTACCTCTCCGTCGCCGTTCTCCTCTTTCTTCTGTTTCTTTGTATCGTCATTCTTCTCCTGAAACGTGAAACAATAAAATTTCGTATGGCTTTGCGATAAGGATGCGCGCGATCATGATTTCGGTAACGCAGCCGAAACTATACATTAACCGTTTCCGTTTTAGTACGCGCGTTTCCCTCTACATGGAAATTAATCATCTCAGGAGGAAAAAAAAAAAGGAAGGTGGGAGAACTTCACGGATAGGGGAACTCTGACAACCGACCGAAAGATAAGAGGGAGGGGGCAAATGGACGAGGAGGATTCCCTTCCCGCCAAGAAGCGTAAGGACACGGAAAGGAAGGTAGGGGGGGACCTTCCGTTAAAATATGGTGGCAGTACAGGAAAACACAAAGAACGATGGGGGGAATTATATTCGCTAGAGAACACACCGCGAGGTACAGAACAGTACTAACATTAAAGCCAAGCAAGGAGGGGAAAAAAAAAGGAGGAAGAAAAGGCCGCTGCGTAAACGCAATTAGAATTAAAACAAGCACATACGTAAAAGCTTGATAAATCAATACGCGTGGTCTGAAGCAAGTTCATGGGAAACTTTAAAATAGCTTTCGACGTCAGCTACAGTTTTCAATATAAATTATCTCTCGCCCTTTATTGAATAATGCATACGTATTACTTCGCCCCATTCATAAATCCTCCAACGAATCCATATTCATGTATTTTTAGATCGAAAGTTTATCGATGCTCAATCTTATCGAGCCGCCCTGGTTTGGCGCCATCGGGCGCAAGATGACCAGAAAAGGCTTTGCCATTGAATCGTAATAAATGAAAAAGCGAACGGACACAATTTTGAAGAATCGTCCGCGGCTCGGGACGATTCTCGAAATGCCGGTACACCTTAAGCTCGTGTTCATACAGCGTTACTCGTGATCATCGGGGTGGGTGTCGTAATGGTATACACGCGACGTGTGTATATCGGCGGTACGAGGAAAGAGGGCATAGAAAACTCGCAGAGAACTGCATCGTCCAATCAAAGGGAGGAATTGACTGAGAGCGAGCGGTGGGGGAAAGCGTAGGGATTGGCAGACGACTACGACACATGTTTGTAGAAGGGATGTGTTCGTGCTGCGTATAGTGAACGACGAAAGGGGGAGAAGCGGGGGAGAAGGGAGGCACGAAACAGCGTGCCCGGCTATGTGCGCGGAGGCTAAAGCTTCTATGAACTTCTAATAAAATAAAACGGGACTATAATCTACATTTCAAATTGCACGGGGAAGGCAAATAAAAAGCGCTACGCATTAAAGTAAACGAATCTCCGACACGGTCTAATCATCCGGACGGTCGAAAAGCTGTGGCATCATCGGGGATCGCGTTGCCTCCAAGGTAACTGTCTCGTATTATCAAGCGTCTTTATCAAACGAAACGTAATATCTCGTTCCACAAACTTCCATAGCCGGCGTAAAGGATCAATATAGTTTTCTATTTCTTTGGTTAAACGGTACGGGGGGGGAAGTTATTGTTTAATCTAGGTACATTATCGCGAACAAGCTGCACGCTGATTACTATCCGCGATATATCGCTAAGGAACACGTAAAAGCAGCTTTGTAGCTTGTAAAGGCATTGTGTGTCTGGCGACAGAGCGTTGCGATACCGATGTCTCTGAAACTTGACGCGCTTTCTTCGAACTACATAGAATCTGTTTGCCACTACCGTCGCCGGCCGCTACGCGTTCATGGCGTTGCTGGGTAGTATACAACATACAACGAACGGTAAATGACAGCGTGACGTACAGAACGCCAGTGGTCATGAAATGACGATGCTGCCTGTTATCCTACAGACACGATTACCTATCGACTTGTTACTAATCACGAGGTCTTTGCAGATAACCCAACGTTCATAACCTATCGGGTATAGACTCATTTTCATTCGATTCCCCTCGACCGTTCGGCTGAGCCGCGAATGATCGTTATATAATTCTTCTGTAACGCACATGAATTTCAGCATATTTCAGTTAACAGGAGCGTTCCCGTCTGCCGATAAATGACAGGGTCGTATATTTTGGGGGGGAAACGTTGCTCCAAGTCTATAATAAAAAAAAATCGAAACTTATTTAGTACCCCTGGCAAATTAAGGAAGATCTTTGATAGTAGGTTCGTCATTGAATTATGTTAATTACAGAAGATAACTCGCTTACGAACTGGTCAGAAGTGGTGTACGACTTATTTCGAGTGATCTTCCATTTCGGTTTATTACGTGGAATAACTCCGCCTAAGGATCCGAGCAGATATGCTTACAGATCCCACTGAAAATACACTATTCGTATCTCCCGCCATTTCTCCGCTCCTTCCACGTTCTCCCTCTAACGCAACGCACTTGCGTCACACGGGCTCTGCGACGACTACTGGATAATATTCGTCGTATTTACTACCTAACTACGTAATCAGAGCACATCGGCGATATATCAGTGGGCAATATGAAAACGTACTACGTGCCCTGCGAGTATACCGGTGCCTGATAATTTGGCGCACGCCACACGGGGAAGAGCACGTAGACAAGCGTTACCGTATTTTTCTCGTTTCCCCGGCCGGCGAAATGCATCGATACCGGTGCGAATAAGAATAATAATGACGATGACGATGGCTGATTCTGTTATAAGCAGGTACACGGTCGTGGCTTCCACGTGACATACTATTCCCGCTGCCGCGAAGACGACGCCGCCACAGACGATTTCTACAGAATGGGAGTGCGTGAAAGGATACCGTCATTTTCAATGAGTGCTTCACACCTTGCGGCTTCCCCGGCGTTGGACCGTTCGCGCGGCGTATTATCGACTAAAAATAAGGTCGTCCCTATCAGGGCACACAGAACGACGGCAGGCTCGATTTAAGATGAAAAATCGTGACGATGTTTTCTCGAAGGTTCGTAACACCACGCGGCATACTACGAAAGAATAGGGAGGCAGGAGAGACATGGGTATATAATACATGGCGTTGCCGCTGGCTGCGCGCGTGGGGTTCTCGAGGGGAAGAGAGACAGAGTCGAACACCGGTAGATTCGAGGACAGGGGACCAAGGGGCCAAGGGGGGGGGGGGAGGCAGAGGGGCAGCGAGAGAGAGAGAGAGATAGCGAGAGAAAGGGAAGGAAAGCGAGGAAGGAAGCCTTCGGTGCGGTGTTTATGCACGCAGATCGGTAAACAATTTCAGAGCAACACGTCGCGACCCGAAAGAGATATGTGTTAGTCTATCGATCGTCCGTCAGACACGATTAACCCTCTTACAACGAATTATCGATCAATTACGACACAGAAAGAGGGACAGAGAGGGAGAGAGCGAGATGGTGGGAGAGAGAGATAGGCAGAGAGGAGAGGATGAAGAGAGGGAGACGACGGTAGGAGCAAGCGAGAGAGCGCAACGAACGCGGGCTTGGTTTCGGGCGCCATAATGGAAACCCACGACGGTGGTGGTGGTGGTGGTGGCGGCAGCGACGGCGGTCGTAAAAATGCGCGGGATGCTCGCTTTTCCTATCTATAACTCTGATATTTTAGATTAAAAATGGCGCCCGTCTTGTTGGCTAGACCCCGACGGCATGTAAATCGTGGTTAGAACGGGATTTATTTCAGACCCAGCGTGGGTTAATAACACTTGGGAAATGCATGATAACGAGAGCGTACGAAACGAGCACATGGCGCTAGTAGCCAAGATACATCCCGCCCGAATTTTACCTTCACTTTATTAGCAAGGTGCGTGCGAAGCCACGCTGATTCCGATATTAGGCGGTAACGTGAAATCCAGATCGGTAATTATAGACGGCATTGTAACGACAGGGGTGATCAACCGAATGAACCATCGTGGCTCGTGGCAGCCACGCGAAATACGATGGCGTCCCCTCTCTCGGCTCCGGATCGGAAAAACAGCGCGCGTTGCCTGCACACGCTTCGGAGCGGTATTCGAGGAGAATGAATAGGGAAAACTGGCGGGCTTCTCGGGCCACCATGAAATACGTGGGGATCTGATGGAAATGCCGGCCGGCATTCTATCTTCTTCCGTGCCGTCAGTCGGTCGAAACGGCCACTCGACTGCCCGCCCACCCGTCCCGTCCTCGATAGTACACCGATACCGCGTACAAAATTTCGAAAGCGTTAATTTTTCTCGGCATGCTAGGCCCGCGGGCGGCACGGGCGGGAAACACGGGGTCGGGCTAATTGCGCGGGGCTGCTAGAAACTTCGATCGGCTTTCGATTCCGAATGTGATGATCCCGTGGAAAACGTAGACGATGCCGTGACCGAGCAGCGTGGCGCGGAAGCGTGGTGTAAAGCCGGCGTGTAGTACGTGCTTACGTGCGTACGTGTGTGTATATGCTTACGTACAATCGCGTGAATTGATAATCGGGGGGGGGGGGGGGTACGATATTTCGAGAAATCGTATGGAAAGGGGAGAGGGGGGGAGGGGGGAGAAAAACCAAGACAACTCACCTCGGCTGGCCTCTTGATTCCTTTGATCTCACACTTCGCGTCCCCGGAAGCCTTGTCGTTCTCCGTCACCTTCTCCACGACGACGGCCTCGTTGTTTGCCTTGGTACTCATGATGGATCGGTGCGCGTTTACCAAGATGCCTGCGTGTCCGCTTCAAAACGATGGAAAAAAGATAGAACGGTGCGTGTGTACGCGTAACGTAACTCCGTGTCCTCGCGCGGCGTCGGTTTCCGGCGAAATGCCCGAGAGAGCAGCGTCGTCAGGCGAAAACCCAAGGGTCAGAGAGGGGGGAGAGAGAAAGAGAGAAGAGAGAGAGGGGAAAGGAGGGTGAGCAGAGTCGAACCAGTCAGGAGTGGAGAGTGCCGTATACTGACGACTGTGGCGCGAATAGCGCAAAGCGGACTACTACCCGGTCTCGGCTCGCTCCTAGCACATCCAACCTGGCTTTGTTCAAAAATGAAGATGGCGCGGGTTTGAAACTCGATAAATGCCTGATTGGTCGAGACCTTAATCCCCTTTCCAGACCTGCCACTGCGCCTAATTGGCAACATTATAACGCCGCGTAATCTTTTATTAATTACCGCGAAACTTTCCCACCTAATGCATCCACCTGACATATAAATAAAATTAAATCCTGCGGAGGACGAGGGGTTCGAGAGTTCGTAGCCTCGGCTCGCCGTCTGCATCGAGGCTAAGTCACTCGATTCGAATAAGCTTCTACACCACCAAGCATTTATATTCTTTTTCAACGCCCCCTTCCACGAAAATCCATCAACATACCCTGTGAAATTAAAAGCTCGCGCAGGAAAATCTATCTAACTAATTTTCTGCACAGGCAAAATAAGTGGCATGCATCGCCTACTTAATGGCGGCACACTCCACACTACGTGGCGGGAATTATCCTATAGATAAAAGAGTCAGAGTTTTTGAACGACGCCCACCTGTCACTCAAAATTCTGCCTTCGGCGTACTCTTTTTCAGATTCTAAAGATTTTCGCTTGTGTAGATTAGACTTCGGCCTTGTAAAATACATGCGAATCGTTTGTAAACAGATTAGAATTAGAGAGGGCCCGTGATCGATACGAGGTAACCTAAATAATTATCTAGAATCATTAATGTTTGCCTATATATTTGCAAACTAAATAATGCAAGAAATACGGTTAGACTTTCGTAGCGTGCGTTTGTCCTTTTGCTAACCTGTGCGTCGTTCTTTTCACCTTAATGTCGCTCTGGATATACAGAAACGCTCTAACATTATTATAATCCGCAATTATTTACAATTTTTGTGTAAAAAAGGACGGCAAAAGAAACATTATAACATAATTGCTGTTATTGATTAGACGCTTTATATATGTATTAAACCAATTTTGATGCCAGCTGTTAATGGCGAATATGCAATCGAAATTTTGTTTTTACAGGAATTAAAAACAGTTGTATTCACTTTTCCAATGATTCCAGGTAAAACGTATTTTATAGAATAATATTACGTTAAACGATATATTAATGCTTATACGTTTTAGTGGAAAAAAAACATTAAATTTCTAAGTTTTATACAACGTATGACAACATGCGCACGCGCGGTATGCCTATACATGGCAGCTTCCGGTTAAATTACGTTTCCTTTTCTTTCGAAACATCCAAGATGGTAGGTTAATCTCCGTTCAAAAGTATCCGTAATTCATCTGCAATTACGTTCGTAATCCTCGAATAATGTTACCGTTAAAGTGCAACTGTGCTATATACATTTTATTTGCTAAAAGCCGGATTAAGTATTTCATATTTTCGTCAAATACGAGAGAACGTCCTGCGAGTGAGAGCATAACCTCGAAAAGTGACAAACTGTGCAGCAATTTTTATTTTCGAAGGAACAAAATAAGAGTTAATGAATAGCGATAGGCTAGATAAAAGCGTCAAGAAATCAGAATAATTCGAACTGTTTCCTTCCTCGGTCTATGTTTGCGCGGAGACAAACTTTCCAGCGAAATGTGAACAGTACAATTCTGTGTATTTCAGGTTAATGTACCGAAACAGAGGCGCACTTTCTGCAAGAAGTGCAAGGTACACAAGCCTCATAAAGTTACACAGTACAAAAAGAGCAAAGAACGACATGCGTCGCAAGGTAGAAGGCGTTACGACCGTAAACAGCAAGGTTTCGGTGGCCAGACCAAACCTATATTCCGAAAGAAGGTATGCTTCGCTAATCCTCCCATTCATATTACGTTTCTATTAACAAACTTGCGTGTCGCTTGCAGGCAAAAACCACGAAGAAAATTGTCTTGAGGATGGAATGCACGGAATGCAAATACAGGAAACAGATCCCTCTTAAGAGATGTAAGCATTTCGAACTGGGAGGTGACAAGAAGAGAAAGGTAAGCACGCTGTGTTTCGCATTCGTCGAAGAATTCTTGCAGTACCTTGACATCTACTGACTTAATATTCTTTTCAGGGACAAATGATCCAGTTCTAGGGTAAAGTTATCGGCGTTAACTTTCTGTATGTATTTAATAAGAAATGAAATAAACCTTTTCGAATTTGTATAGTTTGTTTATTTTACGAATCTTGTATTATAATGTAAAACTGTTTCTCATGTTTAAGTATTTAATCACCATCGTTCTCACCATTATCTGTAATCTTCGGCTTAGAAACTATTTGTTGGGGAGCACTGTTAAGATAAAAAAATAAGAACCGTGTAAATATTAAAGGACTGTAACAAGAAGAGAGGCGTAGAGGGCGAGATCGAAAGGAAGATCAGAATTTGTTTGACTGTAAAATGCTTTTACGCTAGTGTTAAAATACTGCGATGTAACCTATGCCTAGTTTTAATTAACATATTTCATTACGCTGCGAAATATGTATTGGAGTTCGTTTTCAGTGGCATTGTGACTTACTATAGTACGGACGGGTCCAATCCCTCTTCTTCCATCTGTAACTTGAGTGCTTCCCTCTGCACACCGACGTGTACCATTTTGAAATATTTCTCGTAACGCGGATCTCTATTGACCGGTTGTTCGTCAGTCTTTGTACTTTTAGGCTCATCCTGCGAAATATCAGGTTCATCTACTTTAGTTTCTACATTTGTTTCTTCCTGCTTATGCTCGCTCTCGATTTTTATGCTGCTTTCTGCAGGACCTTTTGTGTCCTTGTGATTTTCTTCCAAGGTAGGAACAGAAGACAGCTGTAAGGAGCATACAAGCCGTCAGAAATTGTAAGCAATGTAATCTTAATGATCCGTCCAGGTACGCAGGCGTCTACATACCCAAGATTCTAGAATTTCTAAAGAGGCTTCTATTCTTTGCAATTTGTTCTCAAATTCGAATAATCTCTCTTCGCATGATAATGCAAATTTATTAAGGTATGTCACCGTATGCACAATGAAGTGATTAATAAACGAAATAGTTCTTTTTTGATTAATCGCTGGGACCTAGTAAGAAAGCAAGTGTCATTACGCACAGAGAAACGCGACCCGTTACAATACGAATTATTGACAGGCGAAAAGCGAAGTTGAATATCTGCACCTTCGTGTAGTCGATAGTCGGCTCAATTATCGGAACTTTGTAATCGTTCATTGTATCTTTCAAATGTTATTTCCTGAATTTGTTATCGAACTGTCAAACGTCATAAACTCCCGATGCATTGCTCCCACGGATCATGTAGGACTCATTGATAGAATGGTGTGTACGGTGTGTACTAAGAACCGAAATTTCTCAGCTATCGCGTGGGTACACGTATTCCCTTGCAAAACACTCTGCGGATAAAGAACGAGCGGCGGGTTGTTCAAAACCCTGTTGCAGTGAAAATCATTTGAAAATTCATGTGTTACAAGTGCCGAGTGAATAATAATTCAAACGCATTATGGCTGGAATTGCAATTTATTTACCACTTTAATCCGTCGGTATATTTTGCCTCGGGCCTAAAATTCCCAGAAATGTATCGCGCAGGATATTAGCGGAGGGAATCCTTAACCGCGCACAACGATCTCGCACTTTAATTTCGATTATTAATTATACGACTGTTTGGGTAACACTTACTCCGGTAGTGAATTGCGAACGAACTTACGCATTACAGGTAGAAGATTTAGAAGCGAGCGTCTTTCATATCATACGCGTTTAAGCTGCTCGATCAATCAGAATTTAACCAGCAAAATTATTTGCTATAAGTCGATAAAGCAGAATATGCGCTGACAGCGTGAACGAGAAGTTTTTAGTGGTCGTACAGGTTGGACTTACAGGCTGGATGTAGGTCTAGTAAACGCGACCGATCTGTTGTCAGTGGGAATTAACTGTATGGAGATTACAAGGAAAAGAATTATTTCTTGAAGAATGGAGTCAGCACCTGACCTGGAGACCGTGTACCAGGCTGTATATTCATTGTATAATAATTCGAATCCTTCGGGACCAGGGAAAACATCGCAATGGTTGGACGAATTACAAAAATCGGTGAGCTATTTGTTAGCGGTCTTTTGCCAATTACCATCAGGCGTTTTCTTTCCTCGTATACTTCGCGTGCACCGTATCGCCTTGTAAAGAGGATTATACAATCATTGTTAAACACCTCGCAATTCAAACACCTAAAGCGATCATCAAGGAATGTAAATAGATAAGGCAGCTCCTAACCTCACATCCCATCCCTCCTACATTCATTCATGTACGATACCGAAGCACGCGATGTTCCTGTGCGGATCTAAATTAAAGAAGCATAGCAGCACAGCGGCGTTAATATTTATGTATTACTTTAGGTATTCGCATGGAAAATAGCTGATGAAATGCTGCAGCAAAAGCGAGACATTCAGTCTTGTTATTTTGCTGCACAAACCATGCGCACTAAGATACAACTGTGTTTTCAAGAGTTACCTGCCGAAGCTCATATTTCATTGAGAGATTCTTTAATGAATCACATATCACAGACTAACGAGCACACCAATGCCGCTATCGTTACACAGGTTCATTTCGTTTTCTATGATTCAATGAAATCGTTATTACGAGACTCGCAACTGCTTAAACTATTGTAATGAAATTTGTTATTGTAGTTGTGCCTAGCATTGGCAGATCTCGCGTTACAAATGTCTTCTTGGCAGAAGCCAGTCGTGGATTTGATTAACAGATTCGGGGGATCGACTAACAGTTTATGGCCATTACTGGAAGTGATGACAGTATTACCGGAGGAAGTAAATTCACGATCTCTTAGGTATAATAAGATCTCGGTACAGTAATAAAAACAGTCTCAAACGCGTTAAATTGATTTCTAATTCAAACTACGTTATACAGACTAGGAGCCAATCGTAGACAGCATATATTACTCGAACTTAACGCAAGCGCAGACACGGTGACAGAATTTTTGGTGAGTGTTTATTAAGTTTGTTATTTCATTGTCTTGCGGTGTGTTTGAATTCTCTTTAAATTTCAGAAAATGTGTCTAAAAAATGGCGGAGACAATGTGCAAATTCGTATTACAATTCTTAGATGTTTTACAAGTTGGATAGCAGTGCACGCTATACCCCTTGTACCAACAAGTGATGTTATTGTATATACTCTTCAAGTAAGTTCCTCAAATGTAAGTTGTTGGTCATAGATCGCACGAACTTCGAGTACAACGGGATATGCGCATTTCAGATACTTGGAAATCATATGACTGGATCTCAATTGCACGAAGCAGCTGCGGATTGCATATGCGTAATTCTACAAGTTTTAGAAGACGACAGTAATAACAATCGTGATAATAATAGTGAATCGAATATACAGTTACAACAACTGCAGTTATGTCTGTTCACCAGTGTGATGGCCTTAGAGGAACCATACCACTTATCAGTTGCGCACGAAGACATGGACAAGTAAATTTCTTGGTTTTTCTTTTATCAACGATTGGGGGCATAGGAGGGCTTCATTATAATCTCGAATGTGTAATTAATCGTTGTGTAACAAAATATTGTTTAGGTCGATAAATTATTGCCGGATTTTTACGGAATTAGCCGAGACATTCTTGGAGACGATGGTAAACGGCTCTGTGGGAGGGAAGCAGCACTACGCTATCAAGATCCTCGATCTCGTCTTGGTGTGTGTCGGGCATCACGATTACGAGGTAAATATTTCTTTTCACATCTGATACACTAATACCAGTTACTAAACAGATATTATTCATATCAGGTGGCGCAAATAACTTTTAATCTGTGGTATCGCTTATCGGAAATTCTTTACCAAAAAAACAGCGATGACCTCAACGCGGTTTTTCGACCTCACATCGAGAGGCTAATTGGAGCGTTATGCAGGCACTGCCAAATGGAACCAGATCATGTCAGTAACGGGCATATTTCAAGTTGTTCGTACTCCTCTGCAGTAATATATAATTGTACAAATTTCCTTTGAATAGTTGGGTCTAGTGGAAGAGGGTTCCGGCGGAGAAGAATTTGCAGATTTCCGAAATCGTGTCTCCGAATTAATCAAGGATGTAGTATTCGTAGTGGGAAGTAGTCACTGCTTCCGACAAATGTTTTCGTCTCTAACAGGTGGTCCAGGACCGCAGGGACAACCTAATCACGTGCCCACATGGGATTCGACTGAAGCCGCGCTGTTTGTGATGCAAGCGGTTGCGAAAAATATTTTACCGTGAGTTTCCGCGAGGCATGCGCGGTTTACCTTTTAGAATATGAAAATGATAAATGAATATCTTCTTGCAGAAAAGAGAATGACGTAGTGCCGAAGGTAGTAGAGGCTATTTTGAATTTACCGGAAAACACGCATATAGCTGTCCGTCATACAAGTATTCTTTTACTAGGAGAACTTTGCGAATGGATAGATAGTCATCCGCAGTCTTTAGGTAAATAATCGAGACATGTACCATTAGGCTTCACTGTGCCCGTTGTACCGTTTGTCAATGCAAGCTTCTCGTTCCAGAACCCGTTTTAAATTTTCTCTTGACTTGCTTGAGTCAAAAGGGATTGGGAAGTGCGGCCTGCGGCGCACTGCTGAGTATATGCACAGCTTGCCCGTTACATATGGCTTCGCACTTCCCGGGACTATTGCAAATTGCACGTTCTCTCGATAGTTTTGCCATCAGTAACGATGCAGCTATTGGTTTACTCAAGGGTAAGATAATGCGCGGCATGGACTTTCGTTAAACATTTTATAAGGGCCGTAAGTGATACATTTCGCGATTATTCAACAGGAGTTGCCATAATCATGTCTAGTTTACCACGTGACAAAATTGCTCAGGCGATGAAGGAATTATGTTGGTTCCAAGCTAGGCCACTGTGTGAGATTATGGAACGCGGAATTCCAATCGAAGTAGGAACAAAGACTGATCCTGTGATATGGCTAGATAGATTAGCTGCTATATTTAGGCACACTGATCCACAAATTGAAGATCCTAACGAACCTCATCCTTGTCAAAGCGCTGTCACTGAAGTAAGTTTCTATGATTAATCACACGCGCTAGATCTAACATTTTCTCTAATACCTATGACCGTTGAACACAGATGTGGCCAGTACTGTCAAATGTATGTACAACATATCAGCACGATGCAAAGCTAATGGAACGATGCTGTCGTTGTTTGAGATTTGCTGTTCGTTGCGTAAGAAAACATTCCGCCCATCTCCTTGAGCCACTAGTGAAACAGGTATCTATTGCTCGGACATTGAAGCCTAGGCAATATTATTTCACTGCCTTTTAAACTTCCAGATCGTGCAACTGTACGCAGCACACCAGCACAGTTGCTTTTTGTACCTCGGCTCGATATTAGTTGACGAATATGCCATTGATTCGGAATGCGTCTCTGGTCTATTAGCGATGCTCGAAGCATTTATTGGGCCTACCTTTACTATCCTTCAACAACAGGATGGGCTGAAGAATCATCCCGATACAGTGGACGATCTTTTCAGATTATGTGCCAGGTATCTCGCTTTATGATATTCGTGATCGTATACGGGGTCATTCGTTAAAACAGCATCCTACGCGCGCGCGAACAGACGAAAATGGCAACACCGCCTCGCGGATGCAGTTCACTATGACCATGCACCGGCCCGGCATTCGAAGGGTTGCCAGCAACCGCTGAACAGCGGTGTTTACCCGAGCTTCGAAAATTTTAGGATGGTCTCTTTCAAGTCGCAAAGTGCAATTTGAAATTTACCAGCCCGGGTTAAAGAATTTGGGGCCTTTTTCGTATAACTTTTGAACTATAATAGATATCGGAATGCAATTTGAGCCGAAAAATGAGGAAAAATTATTCTCTCTTAATGATGGATAATTTAAAATATTTTACGTTTACTTAATCTTTCTTTTATCAATTTTTTAACCATAACCGTTGTGCAAAGCTTGTGCAAACTGTTTATTTGATACTGTACTTAATGCTCTTTAAAATTTATGGTGTTGATAAACAATAGGCTAGTTGTTTCTGTATCATTACTTTCATAAATTGAGAAATTCAATTTTTATTCAGTTATGTGTTAGTTTTGCAAACCTCACAATCTATTGTTCGGGTTTTCTTTTTTATAATTTTATCCTTAATGCAGTTCATGCATAGATCGGACGAAACGGGTAACTAATGGGACGTGTGTTTGATTGTAGCGGTGTTTGAATTTTTTTCTAGTATTTTTGTGTCTAAATGTTGTAACCTTTTATCTACTCAACGCCACGCCTAGACATTTTTTGGAACGATGCTCCATTATTGTGGCTTTTACACGCAGGTGGCGAAAAATCTCTCCATAAAAGGGGTACAACGCCACTGTCAACCCTGTCGACATTGTTTTCAAACCTCATTACAGTGATCTGGGGCGCGAATGGTAAACCGATCGTAAAGGCGGAGGCCAGAAAATTCCGCACAGCTCTTTGCAACGTTGATTTGAAAGAAACCATCCTCAAATTTTCGAAGCTCGGGCATCACTGCTATCCAGCGGTCGCCGACAACCCTCCGAACGCCGGGCCGGTAAATGGTTGTAGCGGAATGCGTCCGTGAGGCGGTGTTGACATTTTCGTCTGTTCGCGCGCGGGTTGGTTGCAGTTTTAACGGATGACCCGGTATGAAAAATATCTTTATTGGTCGGGCTTACAAGCGTTTTTATTTTACAACGATAGGTTCCTTCAAAGGGCCCCAATACCGTTCTTACACTCGGCTATAATAGGGAGCATAATTGACTGTGCCTTAATGGCCTGTAGTTTAGACCATAGGGACGCAAATGTTTCCGTAATGAAGTTCTTTTACGATCTCTTACACTGCGGTCGTAATCACGAGGTAAGCTAAAGGAGAAGTTTATGCGTCACAGCTTGTTTGGCGGATAAATATTAATATTTTCCTGTGTTCTTCAAGAATGGATCAGATTATACGATACGACGAGAATTGGTACAACGTATATTAAGAGAAAAAGGACAAACATTAGTCATGAGACTACTTCATGCATCCGTGTTCTCACTATCCTCTTATATGCTATCTGACGTAGCGGATGTTTTCGTTGAGCTATCTCTAAGCAATCGAGAAGTAAGCCAGTCGATAAGTGTCAGTCTAAGTTAAAAGGTATATAGTACTTGTTTTACAATAATAAGTTTCTCTTTACTTAGTTACTGTCCAAATGGTTGGAAGAAGCCATCAAAACGATGCCAGCGCAAAACGCCGGCGGTTCACCCACGGCACAACCAGAACAGTTATTCGAATTTCATAACACGGTCACAAGGTATATAAAATCACAAACTTTCAATGCCATTTCTTTCAGATATGAAAATCTCATGTTGAGTTCTTAATTTATAGAGCGGAGATGGCGAAACCCGTGAACCATGCTCTGCGAAATTTTGCACGTCTGTATCGTTGATGCATCTGGATGTAAAATTAAGGATAAGAGCGTCAAAATTACAAACAGCTAAGATCTCTCGAAATCCCTCATTTAATGAACACGATTTGAAGATGTCAATGAAACAAGGTTATTGTAAAATGGTGAGTCTATGCTGTATAAATGTATTGACGAACGTTTTAAACATTTTGTACTTGTTTACTATCTACACATTCCTCTGCAAAGTATGTGAAGTACGATAAAGATAATTTTACATAAAAGTGTTGTATTTAGTAATTCCTTTTTTTTTTCTATCGCGAACATTTTTTCCATATAAATGTACAACATCTTTGTAAACCGCATACCCTTTCAAGTTATTTGTATTAATTTTATATACAGCCTTGTTGCATTTGTTCCATGTAGTCTTCGAACACACGATAGGGGCGCAAAGTGATATCCGGCTTACCTATTGCATTAGGTATGTATCTAGTCAACTGCACGGAGGAATCGAACATTTCGCATACTTTGTAGATAACGCGCAGGTAGTAAACACTGGGAAATCAGAATCATTATATATTTTTGTGCTTTCCATCTTATTTACACAGACAACCATTATTATGGAATGCGTATTAAATTACTTTAAAAACTATCCGATGTGTGCTATTCAATTTGTCGTTCACCGAAATGTATTATGTTGTATAATATCATTTTAAAGTTACGCTCTCTGTGCTCGAATTATTCAGTTGAGGAGGCACTCGCTCGCGGTCGCGAGCCCCTCGCCTTACACAAGTAATAATGCGGAGAGCGATGAAGGAAATTTTGCGAAACGATTTTTTAACGAGCATCTAGTTGAGAAAACTGTACGGTCGCGTAAATAAGAACGAATGCAACACATAATGCAAGTCGGTTGTGTGTATGTGTTGTATAAAGGAAACAAAAGATGCGTATGAGTTTCATTTTTAGTATAACGCGAAGCTCGTTTACACACGATTGTCTATTTCTATTTTCAAGTGTCCCGCAGGATATGGTTTTACAAACGTTTAAATCGTGTTTGTGGTTCATAAGATGTGATATACTACAATGATATTGTCAGACAACATAAATGTGTCGTATTCCTATTATATGAAAAGAAAAATCTGACCTAAACGTTGTTAACATTTAAGTCCATTCGTGCCCTGGTGTACATTTATAACCATATATTTCAATTCAGAGCGATATCATAGTAGGTATATATGTTGTAGATGATATAAAAGTATGATTGCGAAACCGATAAAGGTACAACATAACATAAATTCATTCGTTGAATGAAGAGAAAATAAACGAAACATACGCTCATTTTGCATGATAGTTAACTTTAATTGTACAAATGGTTTACATTTACGAGACGTGTAATTTTCTTGCGAAGCGTTAATGTACAGATAAGGTATTAATGAGAATAAGCATTATTATTATTGGTAAGAGAATCATTTGTAATGTAAGGTTGAAAATGATTAAACTGTACGAATATTTTGATGACTAGCATTAATTTTAGCATCTACGCTAATGTTTCGCTTTATAACAACAAATTTCCGACATATTTCAAATAAAATGATATTTTTTACTCAAAGGGACGAATCATAATTTAATCATAATTGAAAGTAACGAAATAAACTGGTTAGCGATTACACGAACAAAAAATAACTGTTCGCGGCAACGAAACTGCATGGGAGTGGTGCGTGTTTCTCGAGAAATAATGTGCACCGACTTGCAGCCGACATCGGAAGAGCGAAACATTATACCAAGCAAACTGATTCACTATCAGCGCCGGTCAAGCAACAGCCGATGCAGTCAACGACAAATAATTCTGGTAAACGAGTCACGCGCGTCATTCGTCGAGAGCCATTGAAGTTGTTGAATAAATATATTTTCGTTAAATAGGTCATTCCTCGCGTAGAATTGCTATGCAGGGAAAGTAGGAGCTCCAAGACTCGTATACGTTCCCCGACCTTTGCGTCCGAAATATTTATGGCCCTTTGTACGGGCCCAAATATAATCCGTAGTTCGTTCTGCCAGGTAAGAAATCGCAAAGAAAAGGTCTAATGGTCGCTTTACGACTACACCGATTGTTCCGTGTGATAAAGGGCGCCTTCTTGCAGGAAACGATGTCCCTACGAAAAAAAGATCTACCCGGCCAGCTGTGCGATAAATTGTTAAGTGACTCGACTGCACCGAGCAACCCAGCTACAATGTGAATCCGGAAACGTTCGGGTGCTCGCGAAGACAGGTGCCAGCTTTTCAGGTTTTAATAACTTTCTTCCCTTCAGCAGCCAGGATATTATCCAGAATAAATTCCAATATTTTAATGTGCCCCAATTACGGGGAATTCGGTGCGTTTTTAATGTCGGAAGGCGCGTCGAGGGGGAATGCGGTGACGCTCCAATGTGGCCCTGTGAAGTACCAGGTATACGATGGTTTTAGCGATATGCTCATGATTCAGGGTTCGGATGCCACGTCTTCTCGAGACATTGCTGGCAATCTCAGGGGCCTGAGTCACTGAGCAGTTGCATTATGAGTCACGCACAGTCGAACCTTATTGGCCAAGGAAATGGTTTCTAACAAAGGAATATTGTAGTAGCGCATAGTTGATGTATTTTTATTACCCCGCAGACGACGTCCCTTTGTACGTGACTAAATAATTGATGAATATTAGTACTTGCACAGAAATTCCATTGGATTGCGACGGTCGCAGGTTATGACCGCGACAACGCCTCCTATGTAACCCTAATTGCACGAATCTAATCACTCGTGTCTTCCTAGCAAGTAGCGATGTTATTTCATCGATTCTGCAAAGTACACGAGTCCAGAAAGATTGTTTTATTCAACGGAGACGTTGACTAAATAGGCTCTGGTCGGTATCGCGCGCAGTATGCAGGGTATATTGAGAAACGTTAATCACGGCTTGCTTTGTTGTATCGCAGAAATGTCATTTGCAGCGTGTTGTTTCATTACAAGCGTCGTGGTATGTAACAAGCATTGGCACCCACGTGTACCACCTATCAATAGAAGGGCTTCGCCTTGCCCGACCATTGACGAACGCATACCTCTATGCGCAGCAAAGTGTATTGTTAACCAATATCGCGTTCTGTGGCACCGCGGTGCCATTCACGACTTTCCACTAGACGATACGAATGCATTGGGTGCACTTCACCGATGCTCGCCAGAACGAAGGACGATGAAGCTACGGGTGCAAGCTATTATCCTACACGTTCGACACCTTCCTAACTGTGCATGGTCGTTACAAGCGGGTCCCAGGAATTCCATCTGTCTCTGGTATTTCCGTTTTGTTTCCTTTCCCCTGTTGTGATAAATGGAAGAATTTCGTGGAATAGATTTCACGCAGGCCCAACCGACCGAACAAAGACGCGGACCGTTACGCCTTCTTCGCCGGCTTATCCTCCCGTTGACGTTGCCTGTACCAACAACGCCCTTACCTGCTTGTGGAAAATGTCCACGGTCCCCTTTGTGAATTGTTTCGAGTTTCAAGTTAGGTACGAAACCCTTTCGCACATTAAACTAATTCGCAGGCTAACCCCGTGGTAGGAAAGTGCGGACAGAGTATAATATGCTGCATGTTTTGCAGGTTGCAGAGAAGACATCCCACATTCTGGGAAATGAAGTCATCTAATTTTAACATCGCGGGACTTTGTATGCTGCCGGCGCATCTCAGAATCATCTTGCCTTCGCCTTTGCTGTAACCTTTGACACCTACGGCGCGCCCTTAATTCTAATATTACGATTCGAAGCGTCTCGCGCACGCATCGTTGCGCTCTGTTCCCGGCAATCTTGAGGCGAACCGTGGTGCATTTGGTTTTCCAGCGATCGCGCGATCTGTTGGATTGTTAGGCAGTTTCGCGTACTCGTGCTGCCCCCACCTTTATTAATTAGCAATCTGATGAAGAGGGCATTGCATTTTCTCGACGGAAGAGCGGAGAAACCCGTTGGCAAGTACGGAACCATTCACCTTCCCCTACCAGTCCGCGGTCTAGCTTCGGCCCGACAATCCGACGTTACCCAGATTCTTTAATCGCCGCGCTCCTTGTACTAACATTTGCTCGTGCAGGATGCAGCACGCAACTATCGCTGAATTCACCCTCTCTCATTGACAGCGACGGGCAGCGGCGCGTTGCCCGGCAACCAGACAGTCAGACTGCTGTCTGCCGATCTGCCAGGGGCGCGGAAGGCCGCGACGAGACGAGACCAGACGAGACCAGACCAGACAAGGCCAGAAGAGCAGTAAGCGCGAGCGAGCAAGAGAGAGAGGAGAGATGAATCGAAGAGAGATGATGCGACAGAGAGAGAGAGCGAGAGAGTGAATGAAGAGCGCGCGAGGGGCAGAGGGGAGCTGGTGTGAGGCAGGTGTAGAGGGAGGAAGGTCGTCGGTTGGAGGGGTAACGCGACCATTTGACCGTAGGACGGAAAGAACGAAAGCTGCAGAGAGAGGGAAAAGGGTAGCTGATCGCGTGTGATGGTGGTGGAGCGCAGAAGTGTTGGGAACGCGGTGGTGCGTAGAGTAGCGATAGTGGTGTTAGTGTTGGTGGCCGTGTAGTGGGGGATCAGTGGCACGATGGTGCATCAGAGGGACAGGGGGAATGGTGGTGGGGCGTCAGGGGGCGGCCGGGCTAGACGAGTCGAGGTCAGTTATCCGCCACGCCCGACGCCGACGCCGTCGTTCCGGCGCACCGCATTGCATTTTCGGCGCCACTGCTGCCGCTGCGTATCACTGCATTGCCAATGTTCTCTTTTTTTTTTCTCTCCTCTCTCTCTCTCCATTCCCTCTTCCTTCCTCTCTCGCCTATCCCTCTTTCGTCCCACCTTCTTCCTCCTTTCTTATATCTCCTTTCTTTCTCCCCATCTTTTTCCCCTGCCCGTACACCGCTGCAGGTTCATACTGCCTACTTGTCCGTCGCTGACGTCTAAACTACCACCGGGCCCGCGGATCGCGCGAGCGCCCGCGCGCCCCTCGCGTAGTCGTTGTTTTGCGGCGGAGTCAGCCGGACCGCGATAGGGGCGGATTCGCGGCGACGAAATTTCTCCATTTTTAGGGAAATCTCGCCTTCCGCGAAGCAACGTCTATTTATAGAAACTCTGGACCAGAATCGGCGCGATTCTTCTTCGCTGCAGCGCGGGGTCCGCGTAGAGACGCCTCTACCGATCTGGCTGGTCAATATTCGAAGGCGGTTCACTTCTTTGCTTACAGTTTTAGCTGCAATGTTAACTCCCCGACAGATATGTACGTCGATCGTTTCGTCCGACCGTGTCGCCTCGTATCGTTCCAAGGACTGCAGCTCGAAAGAAGCGTTAATGAGAACGTTACTTACTGTCGTAAAGAAAGAAAACGCACTCGACTGCCCGTAATGGTTGGATTTTCACAGAAATGTAGAAACGCCTCGAATGGGTACCTGAAATGTATGATTTCCAATCGAGAATCTACGAGAAAACTGCTTAATGGTTTCCGAAAGCAAAGTGACTGTTCTGAAATCGGCGAAGCTTTTGCAGGAATTATCAGCGACCTTCTAAAGCCATAAATTAGCGGAAGGCTCGACGCTCGGTCTTTGTCCTCTTCAATCCTATATCCACCGAGTAAACTGCTTTCCCGTAGCCCACGGGTGTATTTGTGTCTTCTAATTAAAGTACATTAAGAGGGAATCGTAGGTGGAAATATGGATGGTGATTCGTGGAAGGTTCTACTCGGAAGGACGATGCCGGTAGGCGAGGAATAATAAAAATTATCCGGCCAAACGTCGCGGTGGGGAACTTTGGGTTCTCGAAAGGTTAGCTCGGGCCTAAGTCTCGGCGTGCATACTTTCTACGTTTCCCTTCCAGCCTTTCGTCGAAAGTGTCTTGCTAATATCTGTCGCGAAAACATCGGCGTATTCTCTCGACGATAATAATTCATTAAATCGTCAACGAAGCCTGCAGGTTCAAATGCTCGCGGAATGCTCGAAGTTTAACGGGCACTGAAGCTCGCGCCGCATCGCTGGAAATCTTTGGTACGCTCAGACATCGCTCGGTACGCGCGAAGAAATGCCTCCGACAAAGAAACAATGAATGACTTGCAAAGAATTTTTCATTTTTGCGCAGCGTAATTACAGATGCCCAAGGCCTCCAGACGCGTTTAAATTAACATGCTGTTCTCTCACCGCCCTCGTCATTCTACCGAGAACCATACAAATATTCCTTCGAATTGAAATCAGATCTCTAATCGATCGAGCTCATTAAGCCATTAATTTGCGCTAGGAACAGAACGTCCCTCGTAGAGTTATGAAAAGGAATCCAGTTGATAGACCGATGAATTCGAGAAGAAACGTTGCGGAACGTATAATCGTAAGGATAAAGCGTTTCGTCGCCTTTGGGAGAAGTGCATTTCGCGCATATGTTTTTAGTACGGTCAGCTCGCGGCGTTAATGCCGCGTTCACAGGGAAGGTGCGCGCGTCGCGAGCACTGTAGGCAAAAGCAGCATACACGGGAAAAGTGTGTGCCTGTGTGGCTACACAGGAGGAACGCGTGCAGCGACGTTTCACGGTGCGACGCGGAGGAGCGGTTCAAAGGCGAGGCGGTGCGATCATCGCGCTCAAACGCACGACAAATTAACTCCCGAGCAGAGAGAGACTCGGCGTTGTGCACTTGACTTTGAATTATCCGCTCGAGCGACGAAAACGTGTGGATTGAAATTATTTTTTTTCTCTGCCCCCACCGTCGAAACGAGCTTGCCGTTTTATTCGAGTGAAAGTTTTCGCATTATCGCCGCGCTCGAGCAGCTGCGCGACGATGGCAAAAGCACCCGCCGAATTTTTTCCGGCCCGTTGGCGCGAAATAATCGATCACCGAGATAAAGTCTCGATTACGGTTCGTTTTATTTTTTCGCCGGGCTTCCCAATGACCCCGCTGCGCCGCCGCGTTATTTCACGTCGGCCGCGTTTTGATCCGCGATTTCTGCTCCGTAGTATCCGAGATCGATGCCCGAAAAATCTGTGCCTGATTTTAGGCCGTTATTCGCGAGGAATGGGCGCGCGAATCGATGAACACGGCCCTGCAGACAGCGAAGCATCCCTTTCCCCTCCAGCACCGTCGGGCTAACCACCAAACCCTCGCCACATCTCCCATCTGCCTTGGTACGTTATTGGCACCGGCTGATGGCCGATGCGAATTTGCTGTGGCTGGAACGACGGAGAGGGACAGGGGAGGACGGGGGGAGAGAGAGAGAGAGAGAGAGAGAGAGAGGGAGGGAAGCGAGACATGGGGAGAATAAAGGATAATGAAGAAGGAGAAAGAGACGGAAGGAGAGAATCGGTTCAGGCATCTCGTTCGTCTACGGATTTGCGAAATGGACAAGGGCACGGAAAAGGATGGTCCGGTAAGAATACACCATTTATAAACCATTTACACGCGGCGAAGACTGCTTTTTTCCCGGAAAGAAGAATCCAAGGCTTCGCGTTAAACGATTTCCAAACGTGTCTTTGTTACGTAATATTGTAATAAACCATTTCGGTGGTACATGCATTGAAAGATATGGTTAAGAAATGTGACTAAAGAATCCCGACACCGAGAGGGGGTAACTAATTTGTTTATATCGACAGAATTAATCGGCATTTCGAACGTCGATCGCATCGATTTAATTTTCCAAAGACAATTTGCATATGCAGATGAAAGATATACGTTAGTTGCCGTACCGCGGGCCGCAGTCTGGCCGAATCGGTTCTAGCCAGCCTCCAGGGCAAATAATTGCCTAATGTACAAATTTCAGCTTTGATTGCCATTAACCAATCGCCGAGATTGGCCCCGATGTTCCTTTTGAGCGTATTTACCGGAAAATCGACCCAGTACCGCGGGGATCAAAGAGCAACGGGGTCATTCGCGTTTCTGTTTCCTAACCGAGGGCAACTAGGCAGAGTTTACGTTTGATCAGTCTCCCCGTTCCACTCGGCATTGTCTCAGCTTCTGATAGCGTGCCGATCAATCGATCCAAGGGGGCATTCCGGTCTAGCCCCGTTCGTCATTTAAAACTGAGTGTGTCTAGCGATGCCCCAGAAGTTGTTGACTCAATTCGTACGGCAGACGGCGTGAATCATCGGCTTGCGCGACCAATGCCACGGCGATACGTACATACATTTCACAAGCTTCCACGATATATGCCCCGGGTCGTGGAGATTGCTAATGGATGCACGGGGAGTAGTTTCTCGCGTTCAGATTTAAGGAGCTCTTTTCATTCTGGCTCTATAACTCGTCCACATGAATAAGGTATAGCTGCCTATAGCCGAGACCTTACGTCCGATCGCAATGTTTCTCGATACGCTCGACGTACGAGGACCTTCGCTATTCGCTGGCGGACGACCTTACGCGACGAGTAGCCGTGATATTGCACGTAGCCAGGCTCGGTGACAATATCGCTAACTCCGCCGGACTGTCGGTATGTATGTCTTTCGCGCGACAGCTTTACTCGCCGCATTGTATCCTATAGACACGTGTATATATATATATATATATATGTAGCGAGAGCAATCGTGCGCGTGTACTCACGTGTTTGCGTAAGTCCTTAATCTCCGTTTGTGAGGTCCAATCGTTTCTCGGAACAGATAACCTGCCCCGTAGCGCGACAGACGGCAAATGTTATTCAGCTCCGATATTATACGAACTCGCGTATTCATGCGAGTAATTACGGGAGTCCGGTGGAGTAATTACCGAACGGGTCCGGGGCGGAGGGCCCACGTGCAAGCGCGAGTGCAAGTGCAAGGAGCGCGGGACCGAAAGCTCGGGGGGGGGGGGGGAGCTGGGACGGGGAGTTGGCTAGCGGCGCGCGGGTGTCGAAACCTGGATAACGGCAGCGCGGACGTTGCATGTAATGCTCGGTGCATTGTGCCAGATCAGTACGATAATAATCGTTCGGAGGCAGACTGGCAGGCAAGCAGTCCAGAGGCGAGCAGAGGCGCGAGCAGAGCGCAAGCAGCAGCCGCAGCAGCACCGGCGACGAGCTATTCGTTCGGTTCGTTCGTCGGGTGAAGGACCCAGTCTCTCCCTTACTCTCCTTCTCTCGCCGCTTCTCTCCCACGTGCCCCTACCACGGGAAAATTATCGCCCTCTTTCTCCTCTCCACGCTCCTCCGGCGGCCTTCCCTTTCTTTCCTCCTCCTCCCAGTCGCGTCTGCACGTCCCTTTCTCGCTTTCTCTGGACGGTTCTCCCATCTGTTCCCCGCCGCACAGGCCCATCCCCTTGTCACCTATCTGCCTCCAGTCATCCTCCTCCTCACCCACCCACCCCCCTTCCTCCTCCTCCTCACCCTCGCAGCCCTCCTATCCGCCATCACCAGCCATCTCTGCAATTCTACTGCCGCAGTTCATACACATCAAACGATACCACCTGGTTTCTCGAATTCCGACGTCCACCGGATCCAAATGAAATTACCACGGCCAACCCTCTTCTGCTAGCTTTTTTTCATTTCCTTCGCTTCTCGCGAACCTGGAATTCGCGGAGGCACCGGAGCGCCGCGGCCGCGAGTCCCGCGCTACTCGCCGTCCGAAATTCGTCCTTGTTACCGGAGTGCTTCCAAGCACCCTCGCCGCGAGGGGCGAGACTCCTGCCAGGAGAACGCACACCACCGATCGAACTTGTGCCCGCGAATGCCTCGTCGCTAAATGAATTCATTTGAACGGATAAGTAGCAGTTTAACGTCTCTTCGCTCGTTAGCCTCGCGCGGAACGTCTCCACCGTAGCCTGCCGCGTAACGAGACAAAGAGTCCCTTTGTGCGACCAGTTCCAAATGTAAACTAAAAATCTTGTCGACTTTACTGGCTGGTTTATTAACCGATACTCAATGAAAACGTTTTGATCCTCCACGGCTCTTTAAACCGCCCTCTCGCCCCACCCCCCCTCTCTCTCTCTCTCTCTCTCTTCTTTGTGCTAAAGGAGTTTTATATTATTCGCTCATCGTTTTAATTTCCATTCACGATCGATCTCGGGCCACTTTAAAAGCTCTCCCGTAATTGGACGCGCGCGATCTTCTCCAGACGCATCGGATTGGTGAACACGAAATGTCGTTTTTTTTCCCCCCCCCCCAATCGAACTTCAAAGCCGCGTTAACGATATTGGGAGTGTTTGAACGTTAGAGAAACTAGCGTTTCGGGTGCATCAGTTTAAATGAGTGGGAACAGGTCCATAGGAACAGGTACCTGTGCAATATTGCTCGGCGAACGTTGCAGTTTCTGAGGCAACAAGGAGCTGGCGCCGGGCGCTTCCAATTGCACAAGATCGCGTAATAACGGGCTAAGGATTGCGTGCATATCCATGTACGTGTACTGCGGAGTCCTCGGAGCATTCGAGTATTAGTAGACGCGAAACTAATTCCCGGAGTGTGCGCGTTGCACCGCAACAATTCCCTTGATCGATAGATTTGGCAATAAATACAGAGATCCGCAATAGGCTTTTCCCCGTACGAAAAACAATTTCTCGTCGCGGGTGAGCGCTCCAAAGATCCTTTTAACCATCAAGCGAGCTCGCGATAGTCTCGGAATGCTACGTATCGCGTATGTAGGTATCCGGAGATTTCTGTTCCTCCTCGTACGCGCTGCTAATCAATTAAGCTTGTAATCTGAATTGTCCTTAAAGACCCCGCGTAGGATTGTATAGAAAGAGAAATTTCGGGCGACGATGGCCGGTGGCTGGTTTGAGACGGTCTCGTGGCGGCCAGAGAGAGCCTCGCCGAGCCTCGGTTGCGCGCACGGATAAAGGATCGACCGTGGCGATTCCGGACAGGAATTCCCGATGAGATGGGCGGAAAGTACAAAGGTTCGACGCGCTTCGGCGGCTCTCGGTACGGGAGAGCTTCCGGTCGAATTCGGCTAGCTCCGATCGGGCTCGTGCGCGCTCGTCTAGGATCGGGCCGCCCGGTGGGGTCTACATCGTGCAGGACGGGTAGTAGTGGCGCGCCGCGAGAGACCGGCAGTTTTGCGCCCCGTGCAACGGCCAATCGGCCAGTTCGTCGCCGGCTGTTCGTGAAAGAGGTATTTTCGCACATCGTTCTGCGTTCGCTCTCGAATCGCTCGGGGACCCCCTTCGCTCGCTACCGTCCGCCGACTCTGCCTCTTCGCTATTTTCTCTCTGCCCCTGGCTCCGCTGATCGTCCGCCAGCCTACTTCGCATCCTCTATTCTGCAAAACTCTCGCATTCCACATCTTCGAGACCGGTTCGTTTTCCATCACTTAATCTCATTTAATCGTATCATCTCGCCTCGAGCGGGGCGAATCTGCACGTTCTCTCGTCGCTAACGTGTCCCCCCACGACCGGCCAGCACGATCGTCACCGAAACACCCGGGCCACGGGGGATTCGTAAGTGTGCGCACATCGCATCCATCCGCGCTGCCACGTATGTTGGCATGCGAGCGAATTGCCGAGTGTTTGGTGACGTGTTAAATACGCGGCCATTTCCACCGGCCACGAACGAGATAGATAGAGAGCGTATTGCGTGCGTCTGCCAGTGGGAGAGGGAGAGAGAGAGAGAGAGAGAGAGAGTAAGGGAGCGAGTTCGTGTATGCATGAGAGAAAGAGAGAAAGAGAGGTTATAAAACGATGAGCCACCTCCCCGTACGAGTTCGCAACTTTGAATTTCGCAAGTTCATCGTCTAGACACGGCCGTGATGTCGCGACGAACGATTTTACTCGCCGGCAGATCTCTTCGATTCTTATCGGCCGAACGCGTCCCCTCGATCCGCCGGATCCGATTCGCATAAAGGTTCTTCCGTGAAAGTTTTTATTCGAGTTAGCCAGATGGTGGTGCGAACACGTAGTTGGAGAGAGCTAAAGGAAAGGGCGAAAATACGAAAAGGCGGTAGAGAGGGAGAGAGAGAGAGAGAGAAAGGGGGAAGAAAAGAAAGATAAAGTAACGGAGAGCGACCGGCATCATCGTAGAACGCGAGGGGTTAAAGTCGCGTCGAAAATAATTTCGAGACGGCGACTGTCACGCGTACACCGGCTTGTGCTGGTTACGCCGCATACCGGTTCAGCCTGCGAGACGAACGTAACCATTTCAATTCGAGCTCGAGGCGAGGAGTCAAGTGATGGCAACAGTTATTTTTCTTTGCTTTTGGTGATGTCAGCCGAGGGGATTGCCTTGCCGATCGATCGATCAATGCGGCGAAATAAAGAAACGAGGAAACGTCACGACGTAACCAGTGCTGCGCCGCCGGCTAACCTCAATCTCGCAACCTCATCCGGAGAGACGAAGCCACGTGCACCACGAACACAGGTAAATCCATCGTATTCTCACTCTTATTCTTTCCATTCCCACGAGCTTGCAATTTCCACCGATCCCCGCGAATCTTTTCTACCATACATTCACCTTCGCAAATACCGTTAACCTCAAACTGCCAGCTATTCGAACCCGCAAATGTCATTAATCATCCAAGAAAACGTTAGACGCCAGAAAGAACATATTTCCCCGTATCGTGTCAAAGGCGATAATTTTATTTTCCCATCCTCCCGCCAATGTACCGTGAATCGCCGTTTATTTTTAGATTTAACGACGTATGGATGTCGATCCATGTTAGAGACTGTAAGCTCCTCTAAATTTTTTCTCTTCCCTCTTAAGTCCCGTAAAAAAAATTATGCGCCGTTGATATTGCTCGAGGTATCGCTAACTTCAGTCGGAGTCACGTACACGCGTTTTTGGTTTCTATCGATTTTAAGTTGCTACTGTAGTCTCCTTGTGAGTGAAATGATATTTTTCGTGCTGGCGAAAAAGGCGGAATTCTAAGAGAAAGATCGTTCGATCTTGGAATAAGCGCAGGTTTTTATTTGCGCGAACATACTCGAGGCCGCTTAACGGTCGTGTCCCATTGGTGTTAGTCCGAAAACTTTATCAACTCTGTTCTTCATTCCGACACGTAGCATCGGTATCGCATGCTGATTTTACGTAACATTTTAAATTTAGCGAAAAAAAACCGACACGCTTCACACGAGCATACGAGGCACAGACAGTGGCCCCGCATTTTAACTTCTTTCGATCCAAGCTTTTGTGTTCCCTTGTGCATGCTACCCGAGTGGCCGTTGTAACTTCCATCTGAGCCCCTGTTCTCGAGGAAAATATTGCACTTTAGGTTTCTAAGAGGTCATCGAAGGTCATGCGATGGGAAAATGTTTTTTCGCCCCGAACGTTAATAAACGCTTCTATCCAGGGATACGTTATTTCCAGTTGCGGAAAATCCATTCTATTTTTTAACCCTGACGCGCATGCGCTTCTCACACTTGTGTTTATTGTCGAATACTTTTCGCTATCTGTGGGTTACTTTTAAAAAGAAGCTGGTACCTCCGTTTGTTCCTCGATTGCTGGTTGCCTATCAGCTTCCCGTTTCTCGAATTCTCTTGCAAGAAATAAGAGCTATCAACAGTAACAAGGGATAACGGATATTTTCATGGCTTAGCTGTTATTGCAGGTGTTGATAAGTTGATACTCGCTCGTTAGCAACGAGTCAAGGGCAGGGTCCGCTTAAAATTCTGCGACATTCTTCCGCTCAACTTCTTCCCCGATGTTTTCTCGCGAACTATATCTCGTCCCGACAATGAGAAAACAATGCGAGTGGGGGGGAAAAAAAGTTAGAGGCGAGCTGTTACACTTGAGTGTGAAAGTAGACTGTGTTTGTGACGCGTGTCGTATGCATATCAGAACTGATAGCGCAAACTCTGGTATGTACACTCTGTCACGTAATTAACTTTGTAATCGCAACGGCCGATTTTCAAACAGTAACGTTTATTTCCACGCGTTTAGCGTTGAAATCTGGTATAGGAAGGTGAGAAACTGTATAAGGTTAAGTGGACGAATGCGTCAGACCTTCGTCGAATGTCACGTCCTCAGTCAGTAGCGTCATTCCGCGCCTCGACTCCTCTTCTCGACAGCTCAGCAGGAAATCGCACATTTGCGACAAAAAAACCTTGTGTTGTCCTACAATTCTGTATGTAAATAAACGTATGCCCGCAGAGAAGTCAATAACGTAGAAGCCAAGCATTTATGGATCGAAATAATTGGACGATTTCACGTCCATATCAGGAACGTCCTTTGACTGGGTGTTGCTCCCAATCGTGCGCCCCCCATTATCGAAGTCAGACCTCAAATAACTCTTCGACTCTTTCGTTTATCTCTTTCACGTTCAGTGACTCGACTGCTCGCGCAACAAGGATCGCCCGTTCGTAAAAAAAAGTACCGAGGGGATACAAGTGTTTTTTTTTCGCAGTGGCAATTTTCAATCTCGCCTTAAAAACTCTCATTCTCACACCCATTGATTACAACTAATTTTCGAGATCTACTGATACAAGTGAAACGTTAACGCGATGCTTCCCAGACAGGGCTCCCATGCTGTCGCGCCAGAACCGCCAGAATTTCCAATTTAAAGTCATTTAAATGGAAATAAAGTTTAAATTAATCCTAGACGCCTGAAAGGGAGCGGGCCCCCTTCCTTCCCCCGGTAGAATTGAAAAGCTAGAGCAGGGCAGCCGGCAAGTAGAGTCAGTCAGTCATGTGGGCCGAGGGAATTCGCCGGTTCTAACTGACGCGCGTTCAGTTCGGTACCGGGACGGCCTCGTGGTACGCGTACACCGATAGCCTGTGTGTTACGTCTCTGTGCCTAGAGATTCGTGCGTGAGCAGTCTGTGTTTCTCTCTCTCTCTCTCTCTCTCTCTCCCCCTCTCTCTTTCTCCCACGAGCACTCAAAAAGGTTCCTCCTGTACATGTGCGCTGATGTCAACGCCTGGTGGGTCGCCGTGCCCGACGCTGGTTTTATTTAATCACGCTGCTCTGCCCGGCTGCCGGCAGGCCTGTTGCTAGGCACCCTTCTCCCCCGTGCCTCCTGCCTCCTGCCTGCTTGCTGCCTCCTGCCTGCTGCCTCCTGCCGCCTTCCCTCCAGCGCGGGGCCCTCCGCGACGTGCCCCGCCCCTGTCTGCGCCCTCCCCTCCCCCCTCTCCCCCCCCCCCAACCGAGCGTATCCTGAACATCGCTATCTCCGTCACTCCGTGCCTCGTGTACCTATGCCTCTCGCCTTCTTTCTCCCTTGCTCGCCGTGCACACACATCGAGCGCGCACTGTTTCTCGCTTTGCCCTCTTCTCTCCACGTTTCATCCATTACCGGACACCACCAGCGTGGTCATCGGGAAATCTTCCATTTCGTGGTGAACCCCACCTTCCCCCCCCCCCTCCCCCTCCCCCTGACTATTTTCCTCTCGACCCCCAACGTTTGCCCTCCACTATTCGGTCCGCAGCTGCTTTCGACGCTCCCGGTCCGGGCGATTCGTGGTTTCAGGCAGATTGCCGATCCCAGGATTTCCCGACCGACCGACCGCGCGCGCGCGCGCCGCGTCGCCCGTGAATTCTCGGTTTGCCCGAGGAAAGTATTTAACCGGACGTTGGTTCGCGCGAACGCCAAGATCCACTTGGCCGTTCAATCTCGTTGGAATCCGGGCGAGAAACGCCGATGGATCGAATTACTTCGCAGCAGCGCGATATATTTCGCGATAGCGCAGGCTAGAATAGAGTCTGAAGGCTGAATCAGCCTGACGGATCGCTGACATGGGCGTTAGCGGTCGGCGTTGCAGCTTTCGGTATTCAGGGTGACCTCAGCATTCGGTTTACTATACGGCCGCGAGTCTGGGCTCGGCGATCGTAGTCGAGGAAACGTGATCGGCGAGGCTTTTGACGAAGTAATTTCCAGGCCGATGCTATCGGTTGAGTGAACTCCTCGGTTCATAAAGGGAAACTGGTCGTTCGAACGGAGTTCAGATAATCGCCAGGACCTTCCGCGATACGTCGTTCGATCTTGATCACGTCCCGAGCCGTCTCCGATGCCCCCCTTCGCCTCTTCTCTCTCTCTTCCGCGCGGTCGCGTCTTATTCAAATCAGTGTATCACGAGAGCCAATTGACCGCCTACAGGCATATATCGAGCTCCAATCCAGACGCGTAACTTTCCTAAGAATGCGGGACAACTATATACAGCACGGCCAGAATAAAACGCGTCTCTCTTTCCTCGGATTACATTCCCGGTGTACAGCGTCTCGGGGTGGCATACTTGCGCGTGTACTTGAAACGCTTGCTATCGACAGAAGCTAACCGTAACCGATGCGTTCAGGATGTACGGTAGATGGAACGAGTTTCGAGCGAGCGTGTCCGCTTGGAAGAAGGCCTGTCGGTGTTGGGAATCATACATGCTCGCCGTTCAATCGGTTCCACGGGCTACTCTAAAGGGGCGTTAGCAGAGAGCCGTCCGAAATATTATTTCGGTGGAAGCTTGAAAAAGAAAGAACGAGATGCACACTGTTCGCCACACAGTTGTCTCGATTATATTTTTTTCTGCAGTCTCGAGAGTGGCGCGCGCAGACCCGTCTGGACAAAGCGAACGGAAATGGTATGCGAATATCTCGATGACGTCAACCATCGCCGTACGAAAAGGAAGAGTGTACGTGTACGTGGAACAGGGGAGGAGGAGGAGAAGAAGAAGGAGGACGAGGGGGGGGGGGAGGGGGCGAGTGATAGAGCGAGGGCGGGGATAGAGGGGCTAGAATAGAGGAAGGAAGAAAGAAAGAAGAGGAGGAGAGGATTCCTAGATCTCCTTTTTCTTGACAGCCGGTTTCGCGTAGACGTCCTTGAAATTCGTGAGATCGGAGAACAATCGGCCACGGGCGTCCATCCGTGCAGGATGGTCCAGTGGCGCCGACCGGTCTCTATCGCTCCCCACCAATCCTCCACGGTTCGTTAAGGACCCCACCATCCCCGACGGCTTTTAGTTTAAGGCCTCTCCTCTGCCGTTCGGCCTGCTGTGCTCCCGGTCTGGCTATCGTTGAACCGTTCCTTCTGACCGTCAAGGACAGTTTCGTTCAGTGCCGTGTAAAGAGGGTCAGGCACGTAGACGAAAACTTTCAAGGACAGCCGCGACCCCTCGTTTCGCTGTCGCTTCGTAAATCTCAAGCTGGATTGCCTACGCCACCTATGCCTGTGCTTCGACGGTGAGATTCGAAATCGCCAGCCGCGTTCCCCGAGTGGACTTTAGTGAAAATCGTTTTTGCCCGGCCTGCCTTGAAACCAGTGCCGAACTGTGTTATAATCGCTCTTATCTGTGCGCGCGCCTAGGGTCATCGACGTAATCTCTGCCTCGGTAAGTACCCAATTTATCGCGCAGTACCGTCTAATTCGCCGGTGACGCCAGTGTAGCCCGAAAAACGAGTCCGCGGACGTGACTCTGCGGGTCTTTTAGTTTCACCGTGCCCCGCGATGCGGACGGCCAATTTTTTCGTCGGTAGTAATTCCGAAAGAATGCGGGCGCGGACTTGCCCGGCTTGGCGAAGGAGGGAGAGAGGCAGGATACGGGGAGATAGAGGGAGGAGAAGCGAGTAACGATACCACTCGTAACTCTGTCTTTCATTAAACAACTTCTTGCTGCTTGATTGAACGTTCAGCTTCGAATTTTAAACGGTTTCTTAACGAGGGTGCTACCACCATAAGTCTCTCTCCAGTGGCTTCGAACGCATGAACTGAATTTCCTGCGCACGATCCTGCTGTCGACTCGAACGTTCGTCCCTGCCATATTTGAGGAGATTCCGTAGGTTGAAAGCGGCAAGTAAGAGAGAGAGAGAGAGCGAGAGAGAGAGAGAGAAAGAGGGGTGGGGCAGTGTAAAACGTCGAGGAGGGCGAGGACGGTATAGACGGGATAAGTAACGGCTATTTTTAACTTTGCGCCAGACATTTTTTCTTCTTTTTCTTCTTTTTCTGCACGTTCTGGAAACATGGTCTGCGCTTGTTCGTCGAAATAGCATCGTGTATCGGCTGCGCGCGATTTCGACCGAATCCAAGTCACATCGACTTCCACGGACCTCGGTTCCCCCTCCCCGAGCTTACCAAGAAATTCGCACGTAAGACGATAATTCTTTTCGCCATTCGCGAACGCTCAGGTTTGTTTCCTCGTAACTGATAAGCGTCACTCGAATCTCGAGTGGATAACGCGAAAAGAATCGCGCGAGAGTGTTGGGTGCGATAGTTTTGTCTTCGATTCGGACGCGAATAGAAAACATTATGTGTACCGGGGATTGACAGGCCTGCTGTTATTCGAGAGTAAGAAGCTTGGGTCGCTCGATGTGGTTGACTTCTCGATAATCCTATTGCGCGACGTGACCGTTTACAAGACTTCAGGGAATCCAGCCTGTGGTAAACGCCTATAAGTAGTAGAAACGCGTTTAGCACCGACAGCTGTTAACTCTACTAATCGCGATCGGTCGATTCACGCGTATTCGATACATACGAACGCACGTACATACTTGATTTCAAACGTGACGCTAGCACGCCCACTAGAGCGACGCTTGCCGATAGGACACGCGGAAGTGTCATTTTTCCCCTGTAACTCATCTAATCTCTGCAGCGCTGCGAAACAGGCATAGCATGGGACACAGAAGTCGATACCGTTAATTTAGTCCCCTGTATCGACGGAAGTCGTCGGACACCGAGCGAGGGAAGGGCCGGGTAAACGCGTTCTCATTGTCCCGCGTCTCGGATTACAGTGCCACTACTGTGTATCCGTTGAAATCGAATCTGCCTTGTTTTACACGAGCCTACCTGACGTTCCGCCGGGCGCCGATCAATCTGCAAGCGTGTGTGACAGAGACACGTAAGAATCAACGATTCGCGAAAACGGTCGCGCGCGCATTGCCATTAGATGAGTCACGGCGCTCCCGACGCTTCTCTCTCCGTCGGATGCATCGACTTTCACGGGGCAAAACGAGTGTGCATTGTGCTGCGTGCCGAGGCGGTTTTTTTTTTTTCCCCCAAGTAATCTTGACTCATCCACGGCGGACCTACAGCCGGAAGTTTCTTAACGGTCGTTACGCGACACGGACACCCGTCCCACACACATCGGGACTGGCACTCGGCTACGTGGTCTCGCCACTTCCGTTAACGATCGCCGTCGAACTCGAAAGGTCTTTTCCTTTTCGACGCGAATCCTCGTGGTCCCCGCATTTCTTCGCTCTATGTTTGTAGACAGTGAGTTACGAATATAGCCGGTAAATAATCTACGCGGGAAAAAGTGATATCGGAGATAAAGGGAGATTGTGTATCGGTATCGATATCTCGAGGAGACCACGGGCTAATTGTCGCGACAGGTTTTGCTGTCGATCGTGTACTTTGACTTTGGCGTGTCTCCAATTTCACATTTTCGAATCGAGTGCCAGAGATTACGATCGATAGTGCGTTAGTCCAGAAGGCGCCTTGACTCGAGCACACAGAAACGTTGAAACGAGCGGTTCGTAGAAAGCCAATGGTCGTCGATGCAGTCGGGGTTGTCGCGAATCGGGGATAGCAGAAATGCCATTGAATCGGTCGACAATGGATGGATGCATTCCTCGTCGAATAACGAAGCATTCAAGCGACAACCGAGCGTGGTATTTTCGCGACGGATTTTAAAGGGCATGACTGGTAGTGCACGTCGTTCGAGGAATCGAAAATATATCGCCACGCTGAATGCTTACTCGAATAGTTTCGCGAGCCGTCATAATTTATTGCGCAATATTCCTTTGCCGTTTGGAAATCGTTCGGGATTCGCGTGACTGTAACGCTCTGCCCACTCTGCTGTGCTAATTAGCCGCGGATAACGTTCGTGACTGCGTCACTATTCAAAGACCAGATGGCTACCTGCGAAACGACCGATCGTAAAAGTAATAGCTGCCGCAATCTTTATCGACCACCAAAAGTACAACTCTCCGCTGCGCGTGTACTTATCGGGAAGAATCGCAGGGGACGTTGCTATTTCGTAGCAATGCTGGTAGTTAATTTCAAACGAGAGTTTGCCGATGGAATGCGTCACGAGTTCTCGAAGGAACGTCTTGGTGTACGTGAACCACGGACCAATGGCGTTTGCATTCTCCTACGCGTGTCTCCTTCGCTGCCCGTCGAGTCGATACCCACGGCGAGCAAACTGTGGAAAGGCTTTTCTACGAGCATTGCGGACACTGTAAGCAGAATCTGCAGAGATATCTTTTAGATTCCTTTTAGGGAATCACAGGTCTGCCTTATCGTATACATAGGGGAAAGGAAGTTTTTAAGGAAAAACCCAAAAAAGATGAAGATTCGTGTGTAGCATTGTGTATGGCAAACGGCGGTTTTGCCTGTTGGTTGCCACCGCCACCGCCTGTTCGCAACCTTGCCCTCTTCCATCACCCTCCCCTTCGACGATCATCCCCACCAGAAGCGTCTCGCGATCCATTCGAGCCTTTCCCCTTATCTCGTTCCAACTCTGTCGCGCGGCTCTCTTCTTTCTTCCCTCCCACCCTCTGTCTGGCTCCTTCGCTTTGATTCATCGAGGTTCTCGCCCCTCGCCCCTCGATCGTCGACGTTTCCCGGCCTATTATCGTCGCTCGTCGACGAAGAACGGCAAAAGAGGGAGGGCAACGGGGCGAGAGGGGAAGAGACTTTCCTTTACCACCACCACCGACGACGGAGCGGCCGGAGTTTCAATGTCACGATGCGTCGCCGGCCGCTGCGAAACAACCAAAGAACTTCTCCTAACCGTCGCCCATCGCTCTTTGTAATCTCGTCCACGCGGATTTGCCTTTAGTTTCTTTCGCCGAATTCTTTCTTCCCAACTCTGGATCATTCTCTTTCTCTCTGCTCTGCTAGTTCTCTCTTTTCCTCCGTGGAGAAATTGGAGATTCGTTGAACTCACGCGTCTCTTTATACAGAGGTGATAATTTCTAACGAATCGCTCGCCACTTCAGACGTTCCCTTCTTATCAACGATTCGGTTTCCACGAGCTCGACAATCACACCGCGATCGAATCAACTGGACGTTCTCATCGTGACAGGTGATTACTCGCGTTACTCGGGGCATTTCCGTTATAACTTCGAATTACCACGTTCGCGGGCTGCATCGCGACGAGATAGTATAATTCGATATTCAAATATTCCACCAAAAAAATTGCCACTTCGCGAATACGGGTATTTTAAGAACTCCGGTTTCTTTTAATATTCGCGTTCGAGAATGTTAAGTGACAGCTCCTTCCACTATCTCTCATCGAGGATATTCAAATGGAGTTTAAAAGTGTATTTCGGCGGTGCGGCCCGGTTCCACGGAAATGTCAGCGGATACCTCGGAGCACCTTTCAGGTCACGTCACGCGGAGAGAATTTCTAGAGGTTCAGCTACCTGCCACGATGCACACCATCTGCTCCTCAGCTTCCCTAGCCCTTCCCTGGATATATCTGCGCGCCAGCTTGTAATTCCTCTCGAACTTTCGTGCTCGTGGAATTTATTATCCGTTTGAAAATCGGGGGAACTCTCCACGGCTACCTACCGCGCTGGAACAAAATACTCGCTGCCACTTAAAACCGTTGCCAGCGTTTACACGCGACTTTGTTGCATGGACCGGTGTGCCCAACTATGCCTACGGCGCCGTTCGTAAATCACACGTGTATTCACATTTCCCGGGCTGGTTTCTCCATATCGTTTCCTGTGTCTATAAATAAGCTATGTACGTTTGCCTGGTTCTAGCAACCGTTACCTTACCCGCCTTCCTTCCTTCGCGATAACCGTCATTGGCGACACTATCTGAACAGGGGTCTAACGGTTTTCTTATTTCTTAAGTTCACTTGCATGTTTGTTTGGGGCAGGGTGGAAGGGAAGGGTCGCTTCCTTTTTTTTTTTCCATCGCTGCTGCTTCTCATGTGAACATTTTCTTGCACGCACACCCTACACTTTAGCCCCAAAGCGCAAGACCTGTCATCGCCGTCAGCCATGGGCCTGGCGGTCCGATCGGCTCGTTCGTCCGACGGGGGATCACTCGGCGGAACGTGACGGGTACGTGTCGTTCGCAACACGCGTTACTTAGGTACTTACGGCTGTGCCAATTTCGAGTCAGTCAGGTACCTGAAGTAGCGCGCGCTGCGGCGAAACCGGATCATCATTTCTTTTCCCCTGGCGGGGGTCCCAGGCTCCATCGAGTGGCACGAGAGAAGAGTTTGAACGATACGAAAGAAAGAAGGATGAAGAGAAACGGGTGGCGGGACGAACTTGTGGAGGCTGCATGTTAATTGTACTTCATCAGGTGCTCTGGTGAACTCGATACCCGGCACCTGTTGGAGCGCAATTCATATGACTGTGCCCTGCTGCCTTGTTGCGTCATGCCTGACGTATCCACGCCTTGCCGTGTCCATATGTATCTTATTCCAAACTCGACGGCCGCAAGATATAAGGTCTATATTAATTGTAGAAAAAAAAGAAGGTGCACGCTGTGAAATAACGAGTTAGACGAGAATATTACTGGAGAGAAAACGGTGTAACGATGTGCAATTACAGGAGCGTTTTGTAATGATCGATACTGTCGCCTGTCGAACCTGTACGGTGTACAGATTCAGAAGGGAGTGCAATTTATCAGGGAGCTGTTACAAAGCAATTAAGATAGCGGCAGGGGCTGCGTGGAATGCGTACGCGTAATCGAATCGTTGCGTTGTTTCCGAGAACATGATCGGTCCAATCATCGTCACCGTTACAGTTAATCACTGGTCGATCAATGGTGCGATTTAATTTTCAACGCGAACCCCGTTTAATCGGCAAATAAAATTAACCGGCGCCCTGTTGTTAGGTGGACGGACGGTTCGATACACGTTGCATCGTGTCTCTGTTCTCTCTTTCTCTGTTCCCGTCTGGCTGGCCCACGAAGGAAGGAGAAGAGGAGCCCCGTGTAGCCTCGTAATGTCGCGAGCTAATGGGATAATGACGTTACGTGGGGTCGCGTGGCGGCACGGACCGAAAGAAAAGAGAGAAACAGAGGAGAGAGAGATAGGAGAAAAAGAGAGGCCCAGTAACGCAATTATTCGCCTCTTTGCTCAGTTCCAATAGAAGCCCCGGAGCGTCGAAAAGTGCCTATTTGCGGCGGCTTACATTCTTTTATTTCGGTCAATGAGCCTCCAGCCACGAAACCTGCAACGCGCGCGCGAGAAGAATCCCGCCCGATCAATCGCCTCACCCTCGTATTCCGTCCCTCCCGTTTTTACATGCGAGTCTCATTGACCTACAGACCTTAGTCTTACTCTAAACATTTTTCTAACCGATTTTAATTGTTTTCCATGTCTCCGCGACCGAGTTCAGAGGATGTAGAGCAGTGAGCCCCCGAACTGGGACCAAAGTACTGGGAGAAATCTCCAGTTTTGCAATCTGAGACATAAGCGATTAAGGGGGAACACCACTGTGACGGCCGGAAAAATGAGCCCATTTTTAAGATTTTTTTAAGGAATAACTTACAGTTTTATTATAAAATTGTTATTACCTATCTTTAGTACAATGTCTTAAGAGACTATAAAAAAAAAAGTAATAGAAAAATATGCATAGATTTCCATATACAGTTAATGTCCTGCACCCCTCACAAGAAAACATAGGTCGCTTATCGAAACGATATCTTTGGAACGGTAACTCTGAAATCAATTTTCTTTGTTTTAATATAATCGGTATGAGTGTAGTTTCCGTTGTACGTACCGATTTTTTAAAAAAATTATTTTTGTAAAAATGGTGCGCTTGGGAAGAAAAAGTTTCGAAAATCCGCAAAAAAATGGATAGTTTTTCGAGCGTATTTTAAAAAATATGTTGTCGATCAAAAAATCGGTACGTACAACTGAAGATACTCTTGTTTTATAGATCCTGTCAAAATTTCAAGTCGATCGGATAAAAATTGACAGAGGTATTGATTCGATCAGTTAGACAAATGTCGTTTCGAGAAAATCGCGTTTGAAGTTTGACTTGTAGTGCATTTGTAATCGTGACGCGTTTCATAAAATACACTGTATCTTCGTAAATTCTTCGAATATCGATTTGAAATTTTCAGAGATTATTTTTGAAGTGTCAAACATTAAGAAAGTGAAGAGAAAAAAAATCGAAATTTTTCAACTTTCACAGTGGTGTTCCCCCTTAACCATGGACGTCCGACTTCCGGCGCGCGCTGTTTAAATATTAAGAGACCAGATAAAGTTCCCGATGAATGTCCCTAGCCTCCGAACTAGAGTAAGATAGTTGAAGAATGTGGGTGAGTGTGGTGAGATAAGCTTTAAATTTCGCCCTACATTTTTATTTTTTTATCATTGTAATTCGCAAATTCTTACCCTCTCGTTTTGTCCTTACCTATGATCGCAATACTTCTACCACCGATCCACTTCCTACCTTTCCCAATTTCTTACCTGACTTTCGGGATACACACCGATACCCTTGCAGTGGTTCGGTCGCGGTAATCAGTATTATTCGAGTCGCGACAGCGCGATGGTCTCTCGAAACACATTTATCGCTACGTTTTCTTGCCATATCAAGGTGAAAATCAGAGTTTCTCACGTGCGAGTGCAACTGTAATGGTATTCGAACAGCGCGCACATAAAGTCGGGCTCCTAAACATGATTTGCCTCTATCTTGAAAGCAAAGCTTCAGATTGCAAACTGGTAAGTGGCAATTTTATTTGATATATTTCGGGTTGGCCCGAAATCCTTGAACATATTCTAGGTACCATACATTCTCTGGCTTGTAAGTTTCTTGGAAATAACGAGTGCGTGAATGATCTGCCACAAAGAACTTGTAATTCGATGTTTCCGTTCTGTTGCGGCTGTTTTTCTCCGAGCGTATATACATAAGCATTAGATGAATACGTACCCGCGTTGATTATCCTATGGCGACACTGAATGATTCACACGCGACGTCTCCTCAATTTTCAGTTTTATCGCTGAAATTGTTATGAACGACGCATACATAATGGCGTGCGATGTGTAAATGTAATTGGCGTCGGCGAGTGACGCGTCTGGGTGCATGAAAGAAACTAAATAGCCATTACGAGTGAATGGAGCGTGCAACACATTATCAACGAGCTTTAAATAGAAACACTAGACAGGTTATTAGGTTCTACATTCTACACAGAGTGTCGTGTCCATAAAAGAAGTTTTATTTCTTACTTTTACCGTATCAGCTAAGGAAATTGTACAAACTAGTGTCGCGTATACCTAATTGTACTACGATGTCTTATTTTACGTGCTAATAGCCTACTATTTGTACTCGCAATAGAACGGCGACCGACGGTGTTCCCTGAACCGGTTAAATATCGCTCGTTTCTCTCTGCTCACGGTTTAGCCTTTAAAGGCAAAGGGGGAATCGCCGACCCTGGGGAAATTCCTCTGAATCGTTGAAACGTTAAATTTTGCACGAGCCCGCGTTTAATTAATCCGGATAGCGGGGAATCGATTTGCTTAAAATAGAGAGTCCCGGTTCGAAGGTGCGAGATTAACTCGCTTTCCGAATGTCCAGAGCGACGTGTTAGCGATATACCTATTTCCGACGCGTTACTAACGATCTACGAACTCGTCGAACTTAACAATCGCTCCTATCTGTAGACAGAATGCCCCATCTATTCGACAGAATTGATTTTCTGGAACACGAAGGCTCGTGCAAAGAACTTTTATTCACCGTTTCCTGTTTGGTTTATCGCGGAATGTTCCGCATAGAAAATTTTGCCGCTCCGTTCTTTATCGCGCTGATAAGTGAGAACTCCCCGTGTATCTCTGACGTAGCGCGATCCTCGTTGTCACGGTAGAATAAATGTTTTTAACCGACGACGGGAGTAAAGCCGGGAATTCACCGGGAAACTAAACTAAGCTATGCCGCGCTATGTTTTAGCCTAGCTTTTGGTGGAAACGGTTTCATAAGAATGTATTGACGCTAATTTTTTTAAAACGTAGCATGCCTTAGCTCAGCTTCCCGGTGGATTCTCCCGGCTTAACACGCGCAGCGGAAACGAGTCGTCGAATGAAAGGCGTGCGAATCGGCGCTCCGTTGTCGATTTCGCGGAAGCGCGTATCGCGTTCGCTCGCGGGAAATCCCCGCTTCGCAGACACGAGAGATACCTAAATAGTTGGGCAATGTTCCACCATCGTTGGTGCCGCTTGTTTTTCCGCGGAGCTGCGATAAATTCCGCGGAAAAGTGTTTCGCACGATATTATTGGATGTGGGCTGAGTATCGAATACTTTCAACACAATGTGTCGATAAAAAAATTGTATTTTTATAAATATTGCATTATTGTACATCGTGGAACGTTACACTATCGTATGACGCTTAATTTACACGCCGCTGGTCGCAGGCCCGACGCAGAAAATTATCGATAACTGTACGAAACGAGATTCCTCGATTAATGGGTGATTAAGGGTAGTGGTGGTCGAACATAAGAGAGTGACTTGATTGTTTGAATGTACAGACAAACTGGAAGTACTTCTGTGCATCCCAGAAGTCGCGAATTTACAATTGTAACGCGAAAATGATTGGAACCCTGTGACATTGTTTCCGCCTTGTTGAATAAAACAGTTATCATTCAATTCCTGGTTGACTTCTCATCCCGTCCGTGAGCGACATAGCGGTCGACGTTTTTAAAAATCTTTTCGACGGCCGTCGGGGATCGTTTAAATTGATTCTGCGCTCATCCTTGACTCGATAGCTTTCGAGTTATTTTCACGTCGCCTAAACGGCACCACGCGAGGACGCCGGGCCTCCTTTCCGTCGTCACGGCTGCGAACCTCTCTGTTTCCTTGTAGCAAACCGTTTAACCTTGCTAAAACGCGATCAATAAATTACGTATCACTCGCTTGGACGACCTCCTGGTCCTCGGAACTCGCTCTAAAATCGCGATGCGGCTGCTGCACGTTTCTCCAGGCGCGAGAACGGGTCGAAGGTCACTTGAACAAGGGCGGCGTTTCTTCGTTTTTCTTTTCACGAGAACGCTCGATATAGGGGAAGAAGCATTGTGTACAGCTGGTGGAGATTGACAGTACCATCGACTGCCAGCGTTCTCGCGCCTGTTCCTGACCATGGGCGCTCGATTCGGCAGACACGGGTCGCCCATCCGCGCAGCAGTTTTTCCTTTCCCGTTTCGAGGGTTCGCCGACCCCGGTTCCCAGCGATCGAACTGCGGTTGCGGGATATATCTACGCGCCGGTGGATGTCCGAAGGGCGGCTCGATGGATTTTCACGGGTTTTAGCGATCGTTATCGGGCATGAAATCCGCGTGGCGTGGCTTATGGGCTTCCTCGCCTCGCCTCGCTTTGCCGCGCCTTGCTTCGGCTCGTCTCGCGAAGACGAGAGACGAACGCGGTCGGGGCTGGGGGAGGCCATCGCTGGGGGATAGCGGGGGAGAGGAAAAAGGGGGGAGGAACGTAGAGAGGGTGGGGGGAGGGGGCAAGAGGGAAAAAGCGAAGACGAAGACGACGGCGACGAAGAAAGAGATCGACCACCGCCCTCGGTCGGCGGCGAAGAGAGAAAGAGAGAGGAAGGGAGCGAGGAGGGGTCGGCCGACGTCGGCGTCATTCTGAGCTGCTGCTTGCAAACCTTAGTTCGAGGTGGAGGGCGTCTTGGGAGGCTGGAAGGGGTTCCATTTCAGACACTCCGGATCGATCTCTTTGTAGACGGGCCCTCGTCTCTTCACCCTCTCCTTGTAGTCGTCGATCACGTCCTGAAATTATTTCAATGCTTCTCCACCGGTTCGCTTCCCTCGTTTTTTTTTCTTTTTTTTTCTCTCTCTCCGTTCTGACGGCTCGACCCCCTTAAGAGAATCTTTCGTTTCGCGCTGCGCCCCGACCAATGCCGACACCGCTCGCGTTGAAGGTAATTTATGCGCGCTCGCGCGAGCTCGCCAGGGTAGCCAGGGTCCCGTCGTAATTTCGTTACGAGGCCGTCCGTCCGCGATATCTGGAGCGAGCCGCCATAAATCACGCGACACGACGACACCAACGGCACCCGGCGATCGCGTGGAAAAAAAAACGAGCGCAATCTCGCGCAAGTCACCCCTCGCGTCCCTCCGGGCGAAATTAGAATGACAAAGGGCTTACCTGTTTCTTCAGGATGATATGCTTGCCCTTCCAGTACTTCATCATACCGAGGGCCTGCAGGGTGCTGACTATGTCGTACGAGTCGATGGCCATCTCCTTGCTGATGTCTGAAAAAACAGCCGATTTCGCGATAGGATCGTTTCAGGACACCCCGCGCCGCTCCCGTAACGAAGGCAACGCGGACGCGCGTGAATCGGTGGAAAACGGTGGCGTGCCGGCTGGCCGCCGCCGCTCTGTTACCCCATTCTATTACCTTTAACCGAGAGTTCCTTGCCCCCGAAGTTGCAGAGGTACTGCAGCAAAACGTCCTTCCAGTAGCTGCGGTACGAGATCAAGCCGAGGTCCGACAGCGGCTTCTCCGGCGAGCCGATCTTCTTCTCCACCCTGGTCAGCAAGTAACCTGCGGGGAAGTAAAGCGCAACATTGCTTCGTACCGCGCGCGACAACACGTCCCTCGCGTGCTACGTCGTCACCCGCCGCGCCGACTATTAAATGGACTATGAAATTCCGATTGCGCTAGGCAGCAATGGCGGTCGAAGCCGCATAGGTACAGAGGACTACACCGCGCGCCGCGGCTCGTACGTGCACAGTGCACACGCACGGCACACGCTTCCATCCTGAATCGACGCCACCGCTACCTATAAGCGATTTCAGCTTCTGGTGTCAGTGACCGACGAAGGATGAAACGCCGCGTCGCAGTGCCGTGTCGAAAGTTGGCAATTTCGGCCGCCGGGTTCGATTGATCGCGGGGGAGAATAGTAGCCTAGTTGCGCGTTGTAAGTAAGCGATCATCGTGGGACTTAGGTCGCGATATCGTTTCGGGAGGAGAATCTGAGAACTCCGCGAGGATACGGCACTGCTGATGTCCGCCCGATCCTGGTTGAACGTCCGTTCCGCCTCGATTGCCGCGAGTATCCTGTGTGGAAGAGAAATGGGCAGGCGGAGGACTCGCGGATCGATCTCAAATCGATGGTACCGATCGCGTGCTATTGTAGTCACCGATGAGACATTCAAGGAGGAAAGGACCGGCGATGAGAACCGCGTGGCTGGGCAACGCTTGGGGTTTCTTGCTTCCACGTGCTAACTAATTAACTAATCAGATAAATTGCAGCGACTCCGTCGCCGCTGTGTGTATGAAGTCTAAAGCGATTTCTCCGTTTATGGGTCATCCGTTATATTCGCAAGGAGCGGGCGCGCGCGGACTGTATTGATTCTGCATCGTCACGCGGTGGTTGTTAAAAAGACACGCGAGAGCATCGATCCGAGAACGTTGCAGCCCCCGTCGGCCATTTAACACGCCGCCCCCGCGTCGCTCGCAACGAGAAGTTGAATGAAAGGGCCGGGGCCCCGAAAATCGGTAAGCGCGCGGAGCATTTGATAACGCGACTGTTGGTGGGCAGCCGTAACGAGGCACGTCCACTATCGTTCTCCGGTTGCTTGTGCGCGGCCGACGTCGGTTTCCAGAGCGTCCGGAGACCGTAAAGTTGAACGACCAGGCTGCTGGCGGTGCGGTCGGACGAAATCCTCGCGGAAGCATCGCACCGGCGCGCAACGCTCCCGAAATAACCGCGGAATTCTCATTACCCGAATAATCGAGATCGAGGCGATAGCAGCGATTCGTGTCCACCGGAGGGAACGAGAGAGGGGGAGAGGAGGAAATAAAAAGAGACGCTACCCGCCAGGTGTCGGGAACCGGGGGAGGGGTAGAAAAAGCGCGGTGTAGAGGGAAAGGAGGATTTTCGTAGAGTAACCGAGGTAGCCAGCGAGAGGAGGACCGGTCCTGGGCTTACTCCAGGACGTCCCGGAGGCTGAAGGGTTCAACGACCATCCTTCTTCTCCTCCTCCTCCTGTTCCTCCTCCGGATCGCGCCAGACTTGCACGGGCAGAGAGGACACACAGTCTACCCTCCGTCTCCACCCTCTCCCGATTCTTTTCCACCACCTTTCTCTCGCTTGCCTCGCTTTTTCCACGAGCCGGGCCTCTGCGCGTCTCTGTCTCCCTGCACCGATAGCTTCGGGAAAAGCCGGAGCGCATTCATTACGCGCCGTCCCGTTCGCAGTTTGCAGACTTTTCGGATCGGGCGCGGGTGACGGCGGATCCGAGGAAGAGGAGAAAGCGGGCTGGGCGACTAGAAGGACGCGGGAGAACAACGACGCGACGGCGAGGGTTGAAGAGGATACGGCCAGGGGTGAGAGGGCCGGCGGGGGCCGGGCGGATGGATCGCGGCGTGACAGCAGCCCGGTCGGGGAACGCTCGTGGACTCTCTCGTCCCTCTCCCGCGCGGGAGGTGGCTGCCCTACGAGGAGGAAAAGGGCGTCGGTGGTCCCTGCCAATCCTACGCCCTACGAGGCACCCGTCGCGCGTCGGGCGAGGTCACGAGAGGTCATGCGATCGCGAGCCCTACGCCGAGCGTTTCGAATCGAACCAGGTGGATGGAGGCCGCCATAGAGCAGAGCTAGCCTTGCGCTGGGTCTACCGAGGGCTGAGCATACCTATCACATCTTTAACGAGATGCAGGTACGGGAGAGCGGGGACAAACGTAACGGCGTGATGAAAGTAACACGCCTTCTCCCGGCTCCCACAAAAGTTTCCAAAACGTTTTCTTTACATAGTTGCGCGTGTTTAGTGTTTCTCTTGATTCACGGTGTGACGCAGAACGATACGACGATTCGTGTATCGTGGGCAAGCTGATTTCGTTTTTTCGAACATTTAGGTTAGTGTCTCCTCTGTTGGTTTTTTTTGTTAATATTCATAGTTAAACTATAGACATTGATCCAATTATTTGTTAGAGCGTTCTTAGATAATGAGCCTGATGAATAAAAACTAAGCAATTCCTTACAAGCAATTCCTTATTAGCAAAATCAATTGCTACAAAAGTAATTACTTAAACAAAAAAGGAATTTCTTATTTTCATATGAATAAAAATCATAAGCAATTGCTGGCTTTGCTAAACCGTATAAGTAAATGGTAGCTGAATTTAAGCAATTCCTAGTAAAATATTAAGAAAAAGCAATTGCTTACACTTTATTCATTAGGCTCATTGTCTTTATAAGTTCCTGTATTTGATTTCAATAAGTCTTGTATAGTTTGTACGTTATGACACGGGGACGAAAGTAACATGTTACAGGTGGAACACTCACGCCAACAGGAGTTATATCGTAGAAAATGTTAACCAGATTCCACAGTAATGAATAAATAATAAGAAGGATCGACATAAAAAAAGTTTCTATACGTTTAAAGATGCCTCCCTATATCCCCAAAGAGTTGAATCCAATATAAACAATAGTTTTCAAAAAAAAATCATAAATATTAGTTACTTTTGGGGCCGCTACACGAGATTCCATATTAAATCAAATACACAGTATCAAAGAAATATTTGAAACTTGTTATGCTTTTTTATCGTTATTTACTTAAAATATGTTTATTTAAATGTTTGTTTCTATCGTTTCTGATAATAAGAAAACCCCATTTTGCTTTGAAAGAAGTGTTTTTACTTAATTCTCCTCAAAATAATTAGTGTTACTTTCGTCCTCATTTCAGACAAAAGTAACACTGACAGTCACTGCGGAAAATTGCCATAATTCTTTAACTACTTATCATGGAAAGCTGAATTTGTGGTGAGATGATAGACCAAGAAACACACTATCTTAAAGCATAATTTTCGTTTTTATATCTGTAAGAGGTAATTGGCAGCTAGGCCAAATGTAAAAAGTGTTACGTTTGTCCCCGCTCACCCCTATATATTTCTCTGTAAAATAAAAGCTACCATCACCGGGATCATTAATTCCTAAGCCCCAGCGATCCTCAATGAACCTCCACCTACGCTTCGCACCTCTAAACTAGAAACTTGCCTTTCCCTCTGGCTGGAAGGAAAATGGTGAAAGCAAGTGGAGCGTTTATAGTCCGAAGAATATCGCTGCGTATCACTCGCGGACGGTGCAAGTATTTGGTCGCGCTCCTTCCACCCCGATACCCATCGCGCTTTCTCCTCCGCGAAGACAGCACGCGATCTTTGACCACGTGGCAACGACCACGGTGTCGCAAGTTCGCTGCAGAGAACAGCCCGGCGGGCAAGGGACCGCGATGGTTCTCTGCGATCGGGAGGAGCCATCGGGGTTGCAGGGAATTCCTACGCGGAGCAAGGTGCATCAGACACACCCCGTGCACGAGACGAATCCGTGTCCGTGTACGCGCGGCTGTATAAGCCGGCAGCAGGTAGAGCGCGCGGCCAACTCCACAGGGTTGCTCGTGGGGGTGGATCGATGCGGCGAGACGCCGGGCGTCGCACTTTCCGCTAACCATTCCACTCCAACCTACACTCCACGCTATCCGTCACCACTACCACCGCGATCCTTCCCACCACCGCCAGCCGATCCCAACTTGGCGTCGGTCTCTTCGCTCCGCGCCACGCCGCGGCAGCCCCTGCGGAAAACCCGGCAGGGCTAAACCACCCTCGCCCACCCAACACCACCGCCCCCCGTCAGCCCTCGATGCTACGATTCTCCGCGACTCCCGTGTCCGCATAGTACGTCGACCCACAACCCCGGTCGCCTAGCCCCGTGCACCCCTTCGCCCTGCTGGCGGCGCTACCCCCTACGCGCGCCACTCACACTCCTGCCCCGACTCGTCGGCATCAATGAAAATGACGTCACGGCAAAAAGCCCACGTTTAATTATCAACGCTACGCTTCGCGGTGTACACGCGCCGCCGCCGCCGCCGCCGCGACGCTGGAAGGGGGAAGACGGGGGTAGCAGGCATTTTTCGAGAGAGCGCGTCCGCATCGCGGAAGCGAGGGCGAACCTTCCCTTCCCTGCCTCCCCCCCGTCGTTCCCCGCGCGCTTTCTTTCCCTCGCTGGGCGATTCCAGACGTCGTAAATAGGGGACAATGAGGGGGCGAACGGGGACGCTTTTCTGCCCGTCCGTTTAGACTTCGTAATAGAGTATCGAAGGATAACCGAATAGAGCTTTCGGCGATTTTAACGGCGCAGGGATTCATTGGCAGTATAAGCCAACGGAATTCTCGTTTACCGACGGCTGGAATTTCTGCCGGCACGTGCCGGACCGGGGCCTTTCAATCGCAGCGACCGCAACCGTGGACGAAACCGCGCCACGAAAACCGCGGAGGCGGCTCCTATAAACTACGGTTCCTAATTCGGTTATCCCGTGGATATCGTCGGGAGGATGTCGTCATCCTGTCTCCTTGGCCGCGTCAAGGTTGAACGGACGGCGGGCGTGAGGAGGAGGAGGAGGAGGAAAGGCGAGAAAGAAACGATGCGTGGCTCTGTACTCACTGAAATCGATGAGCAGTCGGCCGTATCCCTGTCGCTGATAAGGCGGCAACGTCAGAATGCAAGAGACGTTGTAATTGAGGAACGAGTTCTTTTCCTGGAACAGAACGAGGACGACCGTGATTCATTGATTCGGTCTAACCGCGCGCGTATCCACGACAACCTCGTAGCTTAACTTAGCGCGGCAATGATGCCATATTCATTTCGCGTACCAAGCTTAATCTAACTAAGGCATTGATCAGTGATTTCGTTACAAGAGCGCTAATCGAATAATTCGAGTTGCCTAGCGGCTATTTTTACCGCCGCGACGCTCGGTGCGATTTGGGAATCCCACAGAATTGGGATTTCCCGTCGTGGGCTGCGCCTTTAAAGTTGCACGGTGGAGGGGCCTCGGCACTTTTTGGAGTAACATTTCGGATGTGGCTCAAATTTGAATACGTTGTAGTCTTTAGGGATGTATTAACATGTCTCGAAGGATTTTTGAAAATTTTGAAAAATGTCGATTTTACAGCTGTTTGAAGGTAAGTGCTAACTTTTTTCAGTAAATTATAGCTGTGGAAGTAGTGAACGGATGGAGATGAAATTTATGGTGCTTATAGGGAAGACACTGAAGTTTTAAGATAAAATTATTTCAATTTAAAAAAAAAAATTTGAACCATTTCTGTGCAATTATTATAAACAAACGCAGTTTTTTAACATCGGGCGCGATTTTAAAAATCTGGAAAAAATCAGAATATAATTCTATTCTTCCCCTTCATGGTCCAATTGTCAAAAATATGGACATTTTAAAATTAGCCCTGTAAAAATTGCCGATAGTTGACGCTGCGTCAAATCACACCGGCTCGACTGGCTGAGCCGTGCGTAGGGAATTCAATCCCGGTCATTATTTACTATCCCGGGATGGCGGGATTTTTTAAATTCTATCCCGGGATCCCGGAATTAGTCCCGGGATTGGGTAATAAAAAAATTCAGTAATTAAAATGATTTCCTATAGCACAGCACTACATTTTTTACATTGAGCACTGCTTCTGTCTTTACATGTTAAATAATGACTCCATACCGACGACGTGCCAGAATCTTTCTTGTGAACAGTAAAAACACTTTTCTCAGACATTATTAAATACGATAAGAAGAGAACGATAGTAAGAGAGATCTTTGTATCATGCTGGGTTTACAACAACTAACTGCTCGCGGAAGCTCTGATTCGCGCTTTTATACGATTTTAACTAAGCACCTCCGATGATCTCTGAATTCTTATTGGTTCGGAGGTAGTTCAAAAAATTGAAACCGCTTCAGATATCAAAAGCGCCTACTATGTTGCGACTTGCGGCTCTGCTTATTGTTAGATCTGACACGGCCGCATGCCGCAAAGACACAGTCGAATAAAAGCAGTTTTTTATACGTGGCGGTTTATGGGAGCCTTATCTGATCCGCTTCAGATCCGCTCTGCGCCACGAATATTCGCGTTAGTTTAGGGGAGCCTTTAACACACTAATTGTAAGTCGGTGCGGCGCGTTTCGACCTATAAAGTTTCGACTTTACATGTATCAGACAAATTGTTGCAATTTGCAACTCGAACGATTTCAAAATAGTAGAAAGTGGGAATATCATTGTAAAAATAAATACAATTTAGTTAGTTATATGCGATTCAATATTATTATTTAAATAAATCGTTATTATTATTGTCATTATTATGAAATGACTATGTTGATTTGTTCTGTTTATTCTATTATTTTTATAGTTTTCAGTTGTTCATAAAGTAATTCGCATTTTTAAAAAATCCCGAAAATCTCGGGATTAGTGATATCAAATCCCGGGTTTTTTTAAATCAAAAAAACAGCCGGGATCCCGCATCCCGGGATTGAATTCCCTAGCCGTGCGGTACTCGCAGCGGCCAAGCGGCTATATCTGCTATTCCTATACAGTGTTCTCGAATATGGTAAGTATTTGTGAAAAACTGAAGTAGGAAAACTTTTACTGTTTTTTATACACAACATAATGCGGTAACTCAATTTTTGGTATTCGCACTATTTTCCTTGAAACGAAGGTGATCCATAATTTTTTAAATGGAATGCTATATATTTGATAATCCAGGATGAAAGCTACTGTCAAGGCAAATTCAACCATATGGTATACTATAACCTTGAAGGCTACACATAGTTAGGAATGAAATAAATATATTGAACTATATATACTTCCCCGCATGATGGGGAAGCTAAGGAAAAATGCAAATAAAGTGATGATTGTATCTATTAATTAAGTCTTTATTACTCCAAATACAACTAGAAGTTAATGATTTAACATTTGTTACACACTTCGGACTATCTGAGGTCAGGTGTCTAAGTTATTAAACTTTATAAAACCAGATGGAAAAAACCGTCTTGCCCCTACAGCGGGGTAAAATGGGGTACCGAAAATGGGGTAAAATGAGGTACCTAAATGATTTCGTATATGTTCTGACCATTTTATAAATTCGAACTAAAAATAACGAGATTTATTTGAATTAAATTATAATAGGGAACGATGACGTTGCTTAATTTCACATGAACAACCATGATACGGGGAATGATGGGGTACCCATTAGGGGTTAGGTCGGTACCCCGACTTACCCCGACCTAACCTCTAATGGGTACCCCATCATTCCCCGTATCAAGGACCCCATCTTGCCTCGAAGTATCGTTTTCCAAAGATTAATATATTTGTACAACAAATAAAGAAATATTGAAATTTTGAATATGTCACCTTAAAATAGATGAAATGAAGATTATCACAGAAGAAAAATAATAGACTTACCGTTCTTAAATATATATTTATTTCAAATCTTTTTATCATACGAAATAACGGTTCACAGCTATTAACAAAAAACGCGTGCTCCCCCACTCACTTTTGCCAGCGACCACAATATTACAACACAATGACTTCCTAATGATGTATTTGTCACGTTGCCTAGCATCTTTTAATTAGGGTTTAGGGAGATACCCCGCCTTACCTCGCTACCCCATCATGCCCCTAGTTCCCCTATCTAGTAGATTGAATTTCTTCTTTCATTCCTAACTATGTGTAGCCTTCAAGGTCATAGTATACCATATGGTTGAATTTGTCATGACAGTAGCTTTCATACAGGATCATCAAATATATAGCATTCCATTTAAAAAATTGCGGATCAACTTCGTTTCAAGAAAAATAGTGCGAATACCAAAAATTGAGTTACCGCATTATGTTGTGTATAAAAAACAGTAAAAGTTTTCCTTCTTCAGTTTTTCACAAATATTTACCATATTCGAGAACACTGTATAGGAATAGCAGATATAGCCGCTTGGCCGCTGCGAGTATCGGAGCCAGTCGAGCCGGTGTGATTTGACGCAGCGTTAACTTTCGGAAATTTTTACAGGGCTAATTTTAAAATATCCATATTTTTGACAATTGAATCATGAAGGGGAAGGATAAAACTATATTCTGATTTCTTCCAGATTTTTAAAATCGCGCCCGATGTTAAAAAACTGCATTTGTTTATAATAATTGCACAGAAATGGTTCAAATTTTATTTTCTTTTAAATTGAAATAATTTTTTCTTAAAACTTCAATGTCTTCCCTATAAGCACCATAATTTACTGAAAAAAATTAGCACTTACCTTCAAACAGCTGTAAAATCGACATTTTTCAAAATTTTCAAAAATCCTTCGAGACATGTTTATACCTAAAGACTACAACATATTCAAATTTGAGCCAAATCCGAAATGTTACTCCAAAAAGTGTCCGATTTCGCATGGAATGTCCCCTAGGAAAGGCACACAGAGACTTATCCGTATTTCGTGTTTACGCGGAAAAGCCGAATAATATTTTCGGTGGGTCGCTTGTTTGCACACTCGACACGCTCCGATCAGTCTGACGCGCGTGCGGCAGACGGAACACATCACGAGTATTGTGACGTTAATGCGACGTGAAAATGCGTCGCGACCTTCGTCACTGAAAAACACAATGGGCTGGCGATATTTTGGACTGCGGCGCGTCGAGCCACGTTCCAGGAAGCCGTAATACCTATGTTTTATTAAACGTCCCCCGCTCGCTTGCTCGTGGCCCCTCCTGCTCGGGGGCCACGAACCACGAACACGGGCTCGAAGGGTGGACGCTCCGGAGGAAACTACGCTCGAAGGCCACAGGAAACCGGGCATGTATCGACGAGAGTCCTGCATTTAAATATAGATCATCGTCACCACCAAACGGACGAGTCAATTTTCCCTGGACGTGTGTATTTTTACCGCGACGCCGACGCCCCGGTGGGCGTACACCTACGGCCAGCGTTCTCTGTGTATATCGCGCGGCAGATTAGATAAATTTCGCGTGGCATTACGTCTGCACGAAATTCGCCGGGCTAGGCGACGAATTTCGAGCGAGGCAACCGAGAAACTCCCCACCATCGTGACGAACGCTGCTCCGCTCGGAGAGTCATATTCGTCGAGCCGCAGGTTTCAGCAAAGTATCCGACGACAGCTCACTGAAATTCCAAATCGGTGAGCACCGAACACGAGTACATTACACGCGTGAGCGCGCGAAGGAGCCTTCGTTAATCATTCTACGCCCCTCGGGCCCATGCCCATTCCGACCGCCGGCAATGGCCCCCGGTACAATCCGAACACCCGGTATTTCCGGCCGTGCTGTTGCTAACTGGCGAGTGGGGCAGCAACGGTTCGAAGGACACAACTCGAGGAGACTCGCACGTATACACTTGTTGGGCAGCTCGTTGAGTGTGTCGACCGCGAGGCGGAGAAGGACGACCAACCGGCGGGGAGTGAGATGGTGGAAGAATGCGAAAGAGAGGAGCGAATGCGCGGAAAGGGGAAGAAAGGGAAACGGGCCCTACGAGCGGGCCTCGTGGGCACGCTCGTCGAATAGACAAACTGTTGAAAGTCGAGGAGAAATTGTATCGCCGTAGCGAGAAGCGCGCCGATCAGCTTCAGCGAAGAGCCGAGGAGCGTTTCGAGGCGAGCGGAGTGGGACCCACGCATCGGTGGGAAGAGGAGAGAGAACGGCGAAGGGAAGGAGGAGAGGCTAGGAGAATCTGGGCCCCGCGACGTCCTTGGGCCAGTAGTTTCTGCTCCACTCAGGGACGTCTCGACGTCTCGACGTCCCCACCGCGCTTTCGCGCTCCCTCCGCGCTCGAAAGGCCCTGGCGCCTCGCTTTTCCTAGCGGTTTCCCCTCCTTTTTTTTTTCAATGCGACGCGACGGGAGTTTCCGTGGCGGCAGCAGCGATTCCGCGAGATCGATCAACGGTGCGGGACAAGTGGAGTCGTGTCGCGGGGAAACCAACCGTGTCGCGTTTCCGTTTAAGGAGAGGAAAAGCGCGAACGCCTCGCCGCGATTAATATTCCTCGCGCTTTAACATTCCTTCCGACTAGGAATTCCCGAGATGCGAGGGCTCTTTCGATGGGCAGAGCTCCGGGGAATCGACGTCTAGGCTCCTTTCGCCTCGAAAAGAAGACGACGCGATGTTGGATGACTCTCGCTTAGCTATTAGCGATCCTTTCCATTTCACTGTCGCATTTAATACCCTTTTATAGTCTCCTCCTCCTCATACAAAAGTAGGGGAGACTGTTGTACCTTGGGCATAATGTACCTTGGAACATAATTTCTTACTGGATAGTGGTGCTATACTATAAACAGTTGAAACTCATTACAGGTTGTAGAGAATGCCGCTAAGTGGCTCTAGGGGAAGTTCTATTTCTCTGTGGTGCAACACGTTTTGTTTAGTGAAAGAAACAAATTTTTACGCGACAAAAGTAAATTTTTCGTTTCTGTAATTTTATTATTTAGTACGGACATTAAATTGTAACTGTGACCAGTATTACGTAAGGTAAATGTCCCAATACCCGAACGCTTAAGCCGCTTAAGGAATAGCACTAAAGTTTGTTTCCTAATTTAATTTGTCAAACCATCATGAAATAGGAAAATATTGTTGAACTATTGAAGATAAGACAATATTATACCATCAGAAAATGAAAAAAAAAGTTTATGCATTATAATAGACGTATTTATTAATGAAAATACGAAACCATGAAGATGTCCCAGTAAGCGGATAACCTAAAAATGCATATCCCGATGTGGTACATTCACGAAATTCTTGTACCCATAAATAAATTTAGACTTGTTTAACAAAATATTAATTTTCTTGCAAGTTTAACCATCTTAAACTAAATTTAAATCTATTTACTATTATAATAATGTATTATTATAATATATAAATACGAAATGCAGTCAATATTTTCTTAGTAAATGAGTGGGGTTTCTTAACAGAAGCCATAGAAATTTCTCGAAATCTGCTATGCGTACGAAGTGTGTTACAAAATAATTATTTCTATCTAACGATTGTTAATTTTCTATAATAATGATTTTAATTAATATTGCTAAGTACTTATGCATTATGCTACTATTTTTTGTTTTTAATTATATTAAAAATTAAGCTTAAAAATAAATAAAATTCGCATTGCTGTTCAGGTACTGGGACATGGCCGGGTACTGGTACATTTACCTTACATTGTAATCTAGATCTCCTGGTGAGTAAATAAACATGCGTAATTCAATAGTTTTAGTTAACCTCTAAATTTTGCAGACATATTAGTATAAATGTGTACCCTCTTGTACCTTGGAACACACAACATCCTGTATCATGGAACATATTCCAAAGTACACGATGTCATTTTTTGTTTGTTTTGTTTGTAGATAATCATGCCACGAAGTAAAGAGGGTGTTAAGAGGGCTCCAATTGAGCCAGATGCTTTGAAGAACGCTGTTCAGGCAGTTATGGCTCCTCCAGCGACTAAAATATCAATCAGGGAGTAGCAACAGTTGTATAACAAAAAAATACACCTGTATTTAATTCTACGTGTTTTAAAACTTTATTCGCCCCTACAGTCCCTGTGTTGGAATGTACAAGAGGATGTGTTCCATGGTACATGACCATGTTGTACCATAGAACATTTTACATGGCAACGACATTATAATTTTTAACTGCCAATATCACTGTAAAACACAAAAATAATTACAGAACGTCGTAAAGGAATAAAATGATTTAGAATTTCGACCGAAAAAATGTTTAATTTCAATGATGAATAAAATGATTTAGAATTTCGACCGAAAAAATGTTTAATTTCAATGATTTTTATAGACCGAACCTACGCGCCGTAAACACTCATCATTGAAGTTGTAAAGGAATATTCAATAATCATCATCATCATTTTTAATTTAAAAAATATCCTAACCAAAAAATAAAAAAATAAAAAATGTAATAAGTGTTCCATGGTACAACAGTCTCCCCTATTTGCACATAGTTCCACGACTCTGAAATCTGCACCGTAGAGTTCATATCGTTGCAGACCCAGTTCATAACTGCGAGCAACTTATTGTTAGTCGAGAGCGCTCAGCCCGCGCCATCAATTATTCTCCAAGCGATTCTCGGCTCGATGGCGGAGGCGTGGAGCGCGCCAGGAGCGAGTCGCCAGTGATAAGCTTTCCGCGAAACTTTGCCTCGGAGAACGATCGTCGCGCGGGTTTATCGATCGTGCTCGCTGAAAGGAGCGTCGCCGGCGAGTGGCGTGGATCGTAAAAGGCTTCCAATCGGTCAGTATCCTTTTCCGCGTATCGCCGCGGCATAAAGCGCGAGCAAGGGCCCCGGACACGATAGAGGCATCGGAGCGCGAGCTAGCAACCAGCCGGGCCAGCAATCCGTCCCGTATATCTGCCTCGTTCCTCGCTCGCTCATAAACACGTCGCAGCAGCGGGCGGCGCCGCGCCGGTGTGTGCGCGACTCCGCGCGCGTAGGTGAACGAACGTCTGCTCGGATAAGGCGAATAAAATAATTGCCGCTGTCTTCTCTTTCCATTGTCGAATCTGACGCGGTTCCCTCTCCCCGCAGATCCTCCGGAAGGGGTGTCGCTAAATAATGGCCCCCCGAGCCTCTTCGGGGTACATTAAACCGTATGGAGCCGAAATACTCCGGTATTGTTCGGCATTGTATTATCTGGCGGCCAGTAGAACCCGAGAAGATAGCTAGCCTACTCGACCCAAGATCCACTCGCTCGGTGAATTCCTCGGCCGCGCGCGAGACGCGGTGTGAGCGTCGCTTAAAGGTTACACAGCTCCTCGCGACGGTCACTTCTATATTTAGATGCACCGAGTTTCCTCCTCCACTTTCTTTATACCGAACAAAGCGTTCCTCTTAACATACGGGGTGTACGAGAAGTTCAATACAACCTCGCGGCGACACTAGTCTACTAGTTGTTAAAAGGAAGCTTGAAGAACATCGAAGCTCCCAGCTCTGCTCGTCCAGACGGGGATGCCTCGAGGGACACGGCGAGTTTATCAATGGCAAATACTTAGGGTAGGGTCGAACGGACCACGGATTATCCCCAGCACGCCTCCCAGGTCCAAAGAGAAATCGTCACCACCCCTGACAGAGTCCTCCGCGCCGGGCCCCACTCGACCCCTGCACGCAAATTTCAGAGGACTTATTAATTGTTGTCGCCCCTTCGCCTCCATTCGTTTCCAAGCGAGCACCGCTTTCCTTTCGTCTGGAGGTCGAGTACTCGGCCGCTCGACCCCTTGTAGATTTCCTGCGTGCCGTCCGACCGACGGCCAATCAATCCAACGGGCTTTCGTTGAGAGGAGGCCGAGGGGTGGCCAGGTCTCGGTGACCTGACTCGAAGTCGAAACGTAATTATCAGAGAAACTATCGCTAACGGCCACGTGCTGACCGAACGGACCGGAGCTGCTCCTACTCGATGATTTCCGCGCGATCATTTCGATTGCCCTGCCGCTGGAACAATAGTCTTTCGTGGGGGACTAGGAATCGATGCGGCGACGTCCACGCCTATTAATCCCGGCGGAGACGTACCGAGTATTTTCATCCCATTCACGTGCAACGGGACGCGTACACGTGTATATAGGGTGGTCACGTACGTCACGGAGCCGGCCAGAAGCGGAACACGCACCCCCCTCGCCCCGTGAGATGTATTTCTGTTGAGGGAATTCGGACCGAGTGGTCTCGGGGGACCTTGGATCAACCGTGGAATCGTAGCTCGCGTAATTCCCTCCGCGGGCTGAACGGTGAACGGACGAACGGTGAAATGGAGGTTGAGAATGGGCGCGCTCGGGCTGGTTTCATCGCGGAGGACAGAGGTCAAGGCCTGAAACGAAAACGACGAGCAACATCCGAGGAATCGACGCACTCGCGCGTTAACGCGTCTCGCCGGGCGAGTAGCGCGCGCAGACAGGTCGCACGGCTGCGAGCAGGAACCTCAGCCACGTGCATTTTTCCCGGCTGCTGGCAACTGGGGGAGGGGGCCCCACGCGGGGGTACATGGGGGCGGCGAAGGTGGCACGGGAAACTGGAAACTAGAAACTGGAAACCGCCACGGTACACTTGCGGCTCTCTGTCACGAGACACGACGTGGATAATGACATCGTGGTCGAGTACGCGCGAGAAGAAGAAGAAGAGGAGGAGGAGGAGATGGAGGAGAAGCTTCGGAGCTCGAGGTAAAACTCGAAGGATGGAAAGGACGGATCGGAAGAAGGTGGACGAGGGAGGAGGAGGAGGAGTTTAGAGGCAGAAGCTAGGGCTAGAGCTAGATGATAACCCTACCCCAACTTCTAGGGAGGACGATGTGTATTCGGCGGGATTTGGTCGTGTGAACAGGACTGTCTGGCATCGATCGACCCCACTCCGGGTGAGGTTTTGCAGGGAGAACGGAGGAGAGATCGAGGGGAAGTTCGACCGAGGCGGATGGAGGGTTGGGCGAGCCTACCCCAACCTCTTCTCCAAGAGGCCGCCGCGTATCGTATCGACGACCTCTACTACTACTCGTCCTCGTACTCCCGTGTTACCCTACGCCCTACGTCATCCCTTTCCTTTTCTGCCTGCCTGCCCGCCGAGTCCCTTTCGCGCCACCCCTCGCGACCCTTTCTCCTTTCCACCTCACACCCCACGTCTGCGGGATATTTTTAAGGAAAATTGACCGACCCTCTGACTGCCTTTCTCGCCGCGGCTTTCCTCTTTGTCCGCTTCGCACCGCGCCATGCCGCGCCTGTCCTTTCCTCCACCCCTACAACCCCCGATGCGATTTTTCCTTTTCCCCTCCGATTCGGCCACCCCAGGTCGTTCAACTCCGAAATTTCCGTCCATTTTCTTCGCAATCTTCTCTCACTCTGCCACCCCCTCGCAGTCTACGCCCCCCTCCCCCTCTTCCACGTTCACCGCTCAGCTTCGTTGACGGTTCGTTTTCTTTGAGAAATTTTGATAATAAATATATTTATCTCCGAAATCGAGTTTCCCTCCACTCAGAGAGATCCTCCAGCGTTTGTACATCGCCCCCCCCCCCATCCACCCTCTTCGGGTACCCTCTGTCTGATCCTTTCCTTCTTTACATACCGTTCGGATATAAACGCCTCGGGATCCAACTATTTACGCGTTATGTACACCGAGCCCTTCGCCGGGTCCCCGTCCCTGTTTCAAAAGGGTACCGACCCGCTTCCCTCGCTAAACTTGCCCCTTTTAGTTTCCAATTACCGCGTTAACGGCCGCTACAATAAAAATCGTTTCAGGGCCCCGCGCCGCGCGCCTCCTCGAGGGCATGCTCTTCTCGAAATCCCGGCCGCCGTCGTCTTCCCGTCGAACCGAGATACATACCACCGCTCCGGTCCACCGTCGGCCAAAACGAAAGCCGGGACACGACGATTTCCAGGACGAGCATACGCAGCGTCGCTTCGGAATTCCACGGTGATCCTCCCCGACGCGGAGCGCTTCGTTGCCCTTTTTTTCTGCATCGCGCACAACCTCCTCTCGCTTTCATTCGTCTTCGCGCCCGTCTCGCCGGATCCTCTTCCCCTTCGGAGGCGCACAAACGTTGTCAAGGCCCCGTCTATTTATTACGTTAGACGCGGATCGGGCCATTCCCCGGTGATGACGGGCATCTCTCCCTTAATCCTTTTCCACGCTGTCCCTCTCCATTTTTTTTCTCTCTCTCTCCCTCGTCCTGCGCTCCGCTCTTCGTTCCTAGAAGCCGCGGCTCCTTCCACTTCTGCATGCATTATTCAGGGCCATATACATACAGCGGAACGGTTCGTGACGGGCTAACTGGCGCACCGCCGGAAGTTAGCGAAACGAGGCCTGAGTGGCTGGCGGATCGTCGCGTCCCCGCGGATACACTGTCTGCTGCTTTTCGCACGGGGCATTCCCGATTCCGCCGATCTTCCCAATCTTCCCTCCTCCCGCGGGCGAATCGCCGTCCCCCGGCCTACTTCTGCGGCGGACATTCGTCCTCGACGTCCCATGATTCGAGCAGACACTCCCCGACACGCGCGGTATATCCCGCTCGAAGGCGTTCGCGGGGATCCGACGGCGAACGTGATCGGAATACCGTGGATCTCGCAGCGGCAAGATTTATTCCCCCGTGGCTTTTAACAGGCTCATCCGTTCCTTTAAAAGATACTCTTTCATCCGTATCACGGGGCTACGCGCGAGAGGATAAGCGGCGTATTGTGGTGTAGGTGTCGGTGTTCGACATGCGTGTCGTGTTCCCCGGGTGTCGTTCTTTTTCCTCCCCCCCCCCCCCTGCCGCCCCTGTCTGTTTGCTTCGCGCTTGGATCCTGCCTGGAATACCTGCGTAAGAGGATACGTTGTCGTCTCGTTCGCTTCGGACCACGGTGCCGCGTATTCGCGGTGTATCTCCTCTCCTTGCCCCGGATCCAGCCGAACCGGGCCTGTATTGGAAGCAGATACATCTTCATCGACGCGTTAATTGCCCGGGGTTTTGTTTCCTAAAGGTATCGAGTTGCTCGCACCACGAGAGAGAGTCTCGTTAGCGTTACGTTCTGGGTCTAGACACCGGGGAACGTTTCCTGGTGTCTGGCAGACCGGTAGCCACTGTTTCTTATCACTTAGGTATGCACCAATGAATCTAGGAAAGCCTCGCTGTGGTAAATAAAGCGTTAGGCGCTCCTCTGGTCCCATTCGAATTTTTGACGATGCAACGCGGTCCAATTAAAAGACTTCTCCGCCGTGACGATTGGTGAGCATTTAGGAGCGAGCATAGGGTTCCTCTCGATTACACGGGCCGGCCATAATCCCGTACGCGGGCGATGATCGGGCCAGTCCGGAACGAAGGCTATCGAAATTCTGGTTTCGCTAGAGCAGCCCGGCCTGATCCTCGGCGCGGCAGAAGGCGCAAGGATTTCAGGACCAGGACGGGGCCTCGTTTGCGCGTATCTCGGACCCGATGGCCCCGAAAACCGGTTCCGCCTGGGATTTCACGTGACAGGCGTTTCTCCTTTTTCGGGGATCCAAAGGAATACGACTTCTCGAATATAGCTATAATATATACGGGATATATAAGCCCCGTCGCATTATCATTACCGCCATTATCGGCCGTGTCGTAAACAGCAATTACAAGCGTCCACGGGGGGAACGCGGTTTAATCCCCCCGCAGAAACCCGTCCCTTTCGCGACGCTCGCACGTTAGAATTAAACCGCGGGGTCTTTTCAGCCTCCTCGCGCGGCGCGACATTTGTCAAAGCGGCATCTCCGAGACGCGATTCCTTTGTCGAGCACGCGACACTCGCTCCCGCCCGGGGGGGGGGGGGGGGCGGGGGTGCGAAAACGTCTATCGTGTTTGCGTTAATCCTTTGAAGGGACCGGGGACGGGAAATAGGTGGCGCGAGAATGTTTTCGAAATTCGCCGCGGGAGGTTGTGCTGTCGTGTCTCGGCGAGCACGGCGGAAGCTGTAAATGTTCCGAGCCTCGAACCGACCCCCTGGATTTCCGCTCGGCTGGCTGGGGATTGATAAAAATTCTACGTCACACGCGGGACGAGCGAGAGGAGCGTTAACGGCGCCGGAAGGGAGGCTCCCGAGCTGTTTCCAACGGAATTTAGAAATTCACCGCGATCCGTTTCCCGTTTCGCTCGGGCTCTACTTCCACGGAGCGGCGCGCGATCGTTCAAGGTCACCGCCGGTATCGTTCAAGGTCAACGTCGTCGTCTAGACCCCGGGCTGTTAACGCCCTCCGTGGCGGCGGGGTCAACGGCCGGATTACGCCAAGGTCGACGCCCGCCTCGCCCGGGTCAACGGCCTCCACGCTCAAGGCCAACGTCCGGATTATTCGAGGTCAAGCCGAGGAGACCGCAAGACGCGGAGGAGGAGGTGATCCGCGCGCGCTACTGGGCACACGGATCGATAGATCTCGCGGCGCGGCGGCGTTGCAGTTTTTTTCATCGCACGGACCGCCGCTGGGATGAGTAATTGGACTACCCTCAAAGTGGATTTACCGCTGCGAGAAGAATCGACCGACGGGCGGTTGCGCGAAGGCGCACAGCTCGAGAGGGATGAAGTATTAAGGAGCAATCGTTTCCAAGTGCCGTGCAACCGTTGCCGGAGAGAAGGTCGAACGGACGGAATCCAATAAAGGGACAGGGTGAATCGTTTCCCAAAGATACGGGGCTGCTTCCGCGGCGCGAGGGGCCACCGGCTAGACCGGCTAGGTAACAAAAGGGGCGAAATCGAGCTGCCGAGGGGGGGGGGGGGGAGGAGCGTAGGCGACGGGACGGCGAACTTTTCGGGAAGAAGCTCAAAGTGTACGCGACGCGGTTGTTGCCAGACGCGGAGAAGAAACGGAGGCGAAGGTAAGAAGAGATCGGGAGGGAAGAAACGAAGGGACGATGGAACGGCGGTGCGGAGAAAAAGGCAGAGGGCGCGGGAAGGCGCGAGAGAGGTGGAGGAGGAAATAATAACGACCCCGACGTCGCAGTGCTGCAGAAAGGTTGACGACCCGATGCCAGGCGACGCCCTCTCTCTCCCCTTGCCGCCCAGCCCACCCCTTCTCCGTCCTCCTCTGCAACCACCATCCCCCTTTTTGCAGCTACCACCACCGCCGTCGGCATCCCCCACTCGGCTGAAAACCACCCACCTGGTACTGCACGTCGCGTCGTAAGCGCATAGCGTACGTACGCCAGAGCCACCCCCTCGCAGCCCCCCCCCCCCCTCTCTGTTATCCCTCTCTCTACGTCGCCGCCACCACCGTCACCATCACCCCACGACCGTCTGGCCAGGGTCGGGGTCATTGAACGTCTATAAAGATTTTGACTCCGCGTTACTGCTGCTGGTGCTGGTGCTGCTGCTGTGCCGCCACTGCGGATACAGGAAGCGTCGACCTCCACGGGGTACGCCCTTTTGTAAGGTGTGTAACGCAATCTGCTGGCCGGGTAAGAACACGCCAGGCCCACCCACCCCCTTTCTTGTAATTCGAGCGAAAGGATCGATGCCAGAATTATCGTCCTATATCGGATTTTCTTGCGACTGGGCGGGGATGAACGGACACTTGTGTCGGAGCGGAGGTCCCTCGCAGAGGTCCACTGTTTTCGGGAAACGACCACGGGGTGGGTACGTTTCTCGAGATCGTTAGAGTCGTGAAGATTTCGACGGGGGGGGGGGGGGGGGGGAGAGGAACTTTGGAACGAGAACCGCGGAACCTTGCGACGATAAACCGACAACGAGATTCATCGTCTAGTGAAATTTTAAGTAGTATACCCACTCATAAGGCAGACGGGGTCATGCCCCAGCTGTGAATGGCGCGACTATCGTAATACTACTTAGCTACAACCGACCCATCTCGTTTCCTACGGTGTCAATGAAATTCGATCGGGAACACTTGCAGCTAGAATGGAAGGGATGAATTACCGTCGAACCACTTAGATTCAGTTTCGGGTGGTTAAGAAAATTCTCCTTAGCCAGAGAGGCCTCCCTAAGAAGCGAAGACAAAAGGAACAGGGGTAAACGTTCGCTCGGAGCCCGCTGGGAATTTTCGTCACCCACCCACCGGAGGGCGGGAGGGTGCGGATCGACGCGTCTTGCCAGGGTCAGAGGTCGTTGAACGGCGGTAAAGATTTCGACTCCGGCGATGCTGTTCCGCAGTAAATAGGCGCGCGTACCGCTCTGCCAGCGACCTCCTGGGCAACCAGGAGTGCTGGGGCGAAGAGGGGTCAGAGATACGAGACACCCTCCTCGCGATACACACCCTCGCCCCGTGTAATCCCTGCACGGCGCGCGGGATCCCATTGCCGCCTCGGTAAACCACAAAATAGAAGCAACAAATAACCAGACCCTCTCGAATACGTATTAGGTCATCCCATAAGTGAGGAGCTTTTTCTACCCGCTTCGTGTAAATACTGGAGACTACGGAAGATTGGTAAACGTGAGTAAAAAAAAACAAAGCTATGTACCGTGTTTTACGTCAATAATTTATAAGTTGCAGTGCATTATCTAAGTTATAGCGAACGAGCTCCTTTTTATTCTCGTTTCAGTTTGCATTTTGCGCCGGAGGTAGGCTACCGCAGGGAATAGTAGCAGTTACCCTGAATTCTTTTTCTAAATGCTGCCCGTGTGGTGGTCCAAAGGTCTCTCTGTTGTCCGACATCGATCAGCACGCGAGGAGATGGAGCGATATTAATATTATCAGAGAGAGGCGCACAGGAGACGCCTACCGCGTAAACGTGGGCCCCATTTACGCAAGTGCTAACCGACACAAAAGTACAGCCAGCAGCCAGACACCATCGTTCAGGCACAGTGGCGCACGTACACGCACGTGCTTCGCATTAATATCTCTCTGGGCAGCTTGTCGTAACCGTGCCAATAAGAAACGCCCCGAGAGCCTTTCTTTTCTGACTTGTTTGCTTTTATTTTTCAGTTGCGTCTGCAACGGGCGACCAGTGCCCCGACTGTTCAACCCTGAAGAAGTTACTCCCTTCGATCTCGCTGCAGTGTTTGCAGTACTTGCACGAGGTAACACGGAGTCGACCGGTAATGATTTACGGCGAGTATCTCTCTAACAAGCATCTCGCAGTAAGAAGACAGTTGTACAGTTCAATCCATTTTATTATTATCGTTATTATTATTATAGTTTATAAACCAAAGCAACCGCCAACAGTATCGATGACAAAATTTACGCTCGAGTAACTTCTTCGACTTCTTCGACTCGATCGACACTTCCTTAGTTTCAGCATGCAGAATACAGAGGTAGACTCACCTTGCTGAAGTAGCCAACCGTGTGACACCCCTCGGAATCACCGATCGTCATCACGTAGAAGAGGAACGGTTCCACGTCGTAGTACAGAGTCTTGTGGTCCAAGAAGAACTTTGCTAGCAAACAGAGATTCTGACAGTACTGTTTGTACCGCTTCCCGTCCACTTCCCACACGCCGATCTTGTCCTTCCTGCGCAACACCGAGACAGGCGCACGATATATTTGCGTTGCTATTACATTTCTAAGCGGTATGCTGCGAAAGCGAGTTCGTTGACCAACCTGTACACTTCGTGGCCAGGTGGATGCCTCCATAAACACTTCTCCCGATGCCTTCTCAGAACCTGCCGACTCTTCGCGTATCGTAAGCAATACTCGCACAGATATAGCTTCGGAGCTCGACTGAACTCCTCGGGGTACGGGCTTTGGTACCACACCTCCATTTCCCATTTCCCCATCTCGATGACACGCGTGCCACCGCCGTTCCTGCCCTCTCCGTCGAAGTCCAGCTCCTTCAGCTCCTTTTCCTTGAACAGAAATCATTATGTACTCCGTGGACTGCGAACGGATTAAACACAGAGGGGTACGCGTTGCAACCTACGATCTTTTCACTGGCGATAGCCTGCGCTTCCATGAACAATTTCAAATCGTAATCAGGCGTCAGATTCGCCAGCCGCGGTTGTCGGTCCTTCTCGTTCCCTTGAAGCTCGCTGCCGCTGTCGCTTTCATTCCCATCGGCGGCGTTCCCTTTCCATTTGCTCCTCAATTCTCTGACTTTCAGCTGATAGTTACGCTGCTCCGTCGTCTGGTGCATCCCCTTCGGAGACTTTTTCGCAAGGCATGCCACGGCCTTCTTCCGGTCCTCCTCCCGTTTCTTCCTTTCCTTGTAAAACTCCCTGCAAGCAACGACATACATTCCCGCAATCTGCGATTGAGGACAGGTGAGAGAGCGTGTCTACTGCGCCTTAAAGCTGCAACTTACACGCAAGCTTGCGGCGTGGTGTTATGATACAAGGGGCAAGCCTCCAGGGTAAAGTGCGAGTCTAGCTTTCCCGAAAGGTGTCCCCGAGAGTCGCAAGTCGGCGCTAAAGGGCACTCTCTCTCCTTGGCCACGCGTGCACGGGCGTAATTCCCTTGAGCAGAGCGAGCTCCAGTGGCGTTGGTGGTGCCACTGTTCTGCGGTACCCTGTTGGTACCGGAAGCATGCCTGGCCGCGGTACTAGGCCCGGCGCGTTTAACTGGGGATTTGCTGGTGCTCCTCTTGCTCTCGGCTACTCTCGATAAATCACACCGGATCAGCGGAATTTGCAGGATACGCTTACACGCTACCGTTTCCGTACCTGAGAACCATACTGCCGCCGTAAGCAAAAAGACTGTATCTGCATCTTAGGACACCTTGGACACATGCTTTTTTTGTAAACGAAATGCTTTTTCTCCCATCGACCACTGGATTCCTACGGGCCACATATATATGTCCAATCCATCCATCCAGAACCGCAAATACTGCTTTTTTGTGTTAAGGAGGCAGCATAGAGTCCTAAATCCATCGCCTGAAGAACATTTACTCTACCCGCCTCGTTTCAACGTACACATGCTACGCCGACTATGTCGTGTATCGTTCTTTAACTATCGAGCTTATCTAGACATTTACTACGAGCGACACGACGGGTACTACGACCGGACAAGTTTAGGTGTAATCGTAATGACAGGTCGACAGGGTTTATTAAGCTTGTTAGGTAAACAAAATCAACAGGTTAGTGGTTAGTCTCGTCTAACAAGGGAACACCGCGAACCCGGACTCACCGATTGGAACGCAACTTTCTGGGTTTTTAGAGTAACTCAAAACAGAACAGCGGTGCGTTTCATTCGGGCCCTATCGATCTTTATGGGGGTGAAAACTACAGAAAAAATGTTTCAAACATAAGTTTAATGGTGCAATAGGCGCTGCAAATTTGTATTGACAAAATTTTGTTAACGCAAGTTTGTAACGCTTATTGCACCATTACACTTTTGTTAGAAACATTTTTTCTGTCTGTTGTACTTTGAGAGTTATACACGAAGAAGTGGAAGTGACAATTCGACTATGAGATTAATTTTCACCACCTTAAAGATCAATAGAGCCGTTGTTCTTGTTTTGAGTCACTGTAAAAACTCACAAAGTTGCGTTCCAATTGGTGAGTCCGGGTTCGCGGTGTTCCCTTGTAAGTTCCAAAGCAACGTTGTACAACTCAAATGACGTGGAGGAATAGAAGAATAATGAAAAGAAAAAAGCAGTTCACACAAAACAAAACACGTGTCAAATAATATAAATCGAACATAACGTAAACGTGTTACCAATGAGAGCTGGATGGTTTGCCAAACTGTGCAGCGACGACTTTTGTAACATATCATCTACTTCGAATAAACACACAAAGGAATGGGGAAGGAGAAGCTGATTAGTAATGAAATGTTGTACGCTATGATAGTCTGATTGCTACAGTACGGTCCTACCTGCGTCAGATTCCGAGTCACTGGCCGCTTTCGTTTGGAGCTGAATTAATTTGCTTCCCTTTCGTGGCTGCAGTTTCCGCTTGCCTTTGCTTGCTGCTTTGGAACCGCCCGTTTCCCCATGGTCATCCATTTCCTTCTCGCTCGCAGAGGCATCGGCTTCGTCTTCGCTCTTTATTGTACCTGAATATCAGAACAGAAATTTAGAAAACCTTGCTGGAAAACTCCGCGAACTATACTCGGTTATCGACTCTCTGCTCATTTACTTTGCCGTTTTGTACATTTTTGCGGTTTCACGGGTGCAACCGTGGCGGATGGTCGCTTTGGGGGAGGATTTATGGTAGCACTTATCGTTGCACTCGGTTGAGTATCTTTCTTCTTTGCCTGAGGCTGTGGACTCGCAACGCTTTCCGATGATTCAGAATCGGTGCTACTGTCAGAAGAGCCGGAGGAACCTGAGCCTGCGGAGCAGCTCTTCGAACTCGCAGAGCTATCTGACTTTTGTGGCTGGGCTGATTTTGTTAACAAACCTAACACAGCGGAATCGTTGCTTTAAGTAATCGTTATGACTATAGATTCATGCTGAAACAATTGTAATTTACTCACTAGATCTGCTCGGGGTAACAGTTTTCTGTTTCACGTCGGTTGGCTTCGTCTTAGGCTGCTGACTCTTTGCGTATTTGGCAGAATTGTTTGTTGGCTTCGCTGTACTAGTCTTTACTGGAATACCGCCGTCGCTTTCGCTACTATTCTCTGGACTGAATATACTTTTCTTCTTCAATTTCTTTTGCACTGGTTCGGATGTTACTTTCATAGATTTGTCAGGACCTTTCCCATTAGCGCTTATAGAAACTACTAAGTAAATAATACAATTTTAGTATTCAACAGAGTTGTTCTTGTAAAATTAGTTTAAAAGAAATCCTTTTACCAGGTGGTTTGTTCGGCTTGTTAGCAACTGGTTTGGAACCAGTGGCATTCTTTTGCTGTCCGGAAGCGGTCGTTGCTTTAGCGAGTGGCCTTTGTTGTTTAACTACGGGTGCTACTGTGGCGGTAGCTTTCGGCTTAGCTGGAGGCTTTCTCTTCGCTGGTTTCGGTTTACTCGGCGACCCCTCAGATTCCGAGGAATATACCACAGGTCTACTCTTAGGTGGTACTCTTTCTTTGCTTTTATTCTCCGCAGAGAGATTGGAAGCTGTATCGGCTTTAGATTTGCCATGGCGACTGACAGGAAATGGTATTTTCTTCTTTGTTCTTTCGGTATCAGATACCTTCTGACTATTGGCGGAGCTGCTGGAGTTCTCCGAATCAGAAGAGCTGGATTCGCTGCCAGAACTGGAGGAGCTGCTCGACGACGAACCAGAACTAGTCGTCGAAGTGGATTCTGAGCTAGTGGTCTGCCAAATAATGATCGTATTACATAAACTGGTTCCCCAAACTGCCATGGAGCGTAACGCAATAATGATGTTTCAGATTGAAGTATATCTGAAGTTAAAATTATCGTGCAAGTTGGGCTAAATGTACATACCTTCCGTTTTGGAGTCATTTCTGTAATGCTATCTCTTAAATAATGAACAAATGTGCCTGACCATCATTTCTCCAATTAATCCTCTCTTTCTCCAAAGCATGTACGTCAAAGGATTTCTTAAAAACGTAGAACTTAAAGCAACAAACCCTCCACTTTACACTTCATTTTAACTTTCAACTGCATAACACAACAAACTTATCCACGTTACGAAATATCGTGACACACTGCCACTGCGCTCGAGTAATAGGATTTAAGGCAGCTTTCAAAGCAACGTAAAGTAATACTTTCTTTAGTGTCCAGGGTACGTGGGAAATGTTTCGATGGGTAAGCTATTCCGCGGAGGGGGAATAACTAATCAACGCTAGGGTGGGAAACGAAATGGCCAGGCCAACCAGCGTCGCCGCGGAAATCGGTTGTCGACGCTGGTTGGATGCGGCCTCACGTATCGACACTCGCGACTTCGTCAGTTAATTCCCAAACGCGATCGTGATCGGACGTGAAGTAGTTTAAAGTGCCATGGTGAATCTTAACTCGCGACATCTCGCTTCGTGCATTAATTCCATCGGTTACTGGACTATGTGGGAGGCCTTTAAACAGGATTTCACTGTGATATACCCTTGATCTAGAAGACTTTTGGGAAAACTCTTTCCACTTGACTGCGTGGATAGCAGTGAGACTGTCCTCAACGAACGGTGAGTGATACTTTTAATTCTTTCAATCATTCCGCCTGCTATGAAGTAAAATGATTGTTGTAGCGAGCATAGTGACCACGATTACTTATCGTTAGTAGTCACGAAAAGTGACATTAATGCGTGAATAAATAAATTTTAAAATCGGAATAAAAGTTTTCATATCGCGCCTTTAAGATTCGAAACTAAGTATTCTGTTTTTAATTTGACAATCATTCGGGATGCTTAAGGTATTAAATAGGATTTATATTTCTGAAGTTGAACCTTTTCCCGTGAGTTGTTCCAAATCTTCTCTATTCACAGTAATTACATTCGAGTCATTAGATTCTCTTAATAAAACGGGAATGGAAAGCATTCATTTCTTAAGGATTTTCAACTATATAACTTGAAGGTCTTTCTCATACATATAATAATAACTGAGAATGACAGTTGGAAGGAAGGAGGTGGAGGCAAATCTCTGATGTAGTAAAGTTCATTCTTAACTCTTTTCTGTTTGAACTTCGCGCTATAAGAGTTTGCGTTAAGCGCCGCTAGAGCGAGGATCGCAACGTAGAAACGAATCACCGAGTTCTCCTTCTCGTTCGACTTGAGTCCGCTGGTGGGGAACCGCGTCGTGGTTCATCGCGGTTCTTGACTGATTTTCAGTTTGTTCGTGGCTTTGGCTTGGAACGCGAATTTCTCTCTCCACGCGTTTATTTTTCATTATGTTATTAATATTTTAGAATACGGTGTCGTGGTCTTATAGCAAGGTAGGATTGCTTCGTTTCGTGTCGCTTTGGTGGAGTTTTCTTGCGAAATTTCAGTCAAAAACGATGTAGAACGAGCCATAGATGTACCACGTAACCTACAAGTGTCAAAAAGTGAACTCTGAATTTCTTCGATGTATCTATTCAGTTTAAGGAATGCATCTATTGTTCGCGTAAACCTTAGAGTGGTGATAGAAACAGCTTCGGTGCATTCACATTTCGATATGTGGTTCAATTAATTAGTTATTATTTAAACATTAAAGTGTCCTCGGAATATGTGCGCAATACTTGTTGCATGTATATTCTATCTTCTCTACGCTGTTTCCTGTTGGCATTGCTTAAATGTTATAAAATTGTGAAAGCACTGTGAATAGAATATAGAGTATAGCATCACTTTCTGACACGGCGATCTTCCCCAATTATTTTGCAAAAATGTGAGTCCACGGTTTTCTTGCCTTGCTACGTTTATGAGCAGGAGCAAGGAAAATGCAACTATCGACTATCGTTCGGTGCGCCAATTAAATTATACAAATGGCTTCGCTTTGCGAATAACATGCATTCCTATCGTAACACATATTGTGTTTTAGGTCTGACGAGCAATGATGAGGCAGCGTGTAATGATTGGTAAATATAAATTAATTGTTATATTATATCGATTATCAATGAAAAATGATTACAACATTTTAAAAAAAATGTTGCTAATTTTACATATATATAAATGTTCAATACATATTTTAGTTACATATATTCAATTGCAACAAAATACTTTCTCTGTTTTGTATTTTGCTTATTAATACAATTGAATTTTATTTGACATATTTTCTAAAATTACATACTCGCACAATTTTATACTCGCACAATGCGATTGTAGAGTCATTTTGCGATAAAGTATTTTATAGTGGACAGTGGTCCTGCGTGTTAGTAATGTTAACACTCATTTCTTAAGGATTTTCAACTACATATATAACTTGAAGGTCTTTCTCATACAAATAATAATAACTGAGAATGCCAGTTGATATTGATACTAGGTACTTGGTCACTATGCTCGCTACAATATTAAAATCAGCCTCGCAATAAGTCTTAGTTTAAGAACTTTAGTCGTAAGGCTTGTTCCAAATTTTCAAAAATGCGCAAAGCATTGGTTGAACACGGACCCGAAAAATTTCGTAGAAATGGGTCACTTTCGTAGGTACCTCCGCGTTGGTGTGCCTGGAACTTGGTAACGTTTCCCAAGCATTGCGACTTGCGAAACGGAATCAAGGCTAAAGCCTACGATCTAGGTTAAGGGCCCAGATCGAGCCAAACTTACCTTCGGTGAGTTTGGTTCGGTCTAGACATCTATTCAAAAATGCACTTGCGTAATTGGAGCGATAAGCTTCTATTCCGTCTCGTTCTTTTTAACGATAAGAATGCCGAACGCACTCTTCCAGAAATACAATTCGCCTTCGATTTCTTGCATGGTGTGCTCGCCCTTCATAGGCCGGCTTTGCTAGGTACAACTTATTACGGCTTTACACAGAAGACCATTTCATGACTATTTTGATTTTCGAGTTATCGCAGCGATACAGAGATGTTTCAGGGTTGCTGGTCACGGGTAACAAGTTTGCAGAGATGCAGTACTCTTGATGACAGCGAACGGTACGTCACTTTATAATTTTTTGAACGTGGGTGCACGCAATAGAAGAAAATGGTTTCTGTAGAAAACGTAGCGTAGCCAGCTCCTTCGATTCTGGCCGTCCCAACACAAATGCGCGACATGCGCGAACACTTTTGCGATATTTCGCAAAGTAGCCTCGTGACGTGTCTCTTTTCTAAACCATATTCACGAAATATCGCAGAAATGTTCCTAAAACGAATGTCAATTCGTATGAAACGGGCCACTAACTGCCGCGCATATGTGTTGGAAAGAGCAGAATCCAATGAGCTGACCATACAAGGTACTCGTAGATAGAGTGACATGCATGTGTCTGTATTAAAATCAGAAAATTAAATCGATACCACATTTGCTCGCGATTTTTACAATTCCGATTAATAATATATTATATTATGATTATATAATAATAATAATAATAATAATTCGAGTCGAGTAGAGTCACCGCGAAAAATTTGAAAAGGTTCCAAGTGCAACCAGTCTTCGTAGCAATCTTGCAGTCTAGCAAGATCCTTTGTGATCGCGCGTAACGCTATCATAGAGTCCCCGTTTTTTCCGCGTCCATCTACATATTTTGCAGAGCACCGCGGCTCTTAGAATAATTTTATCCCGAATCTGGAGTGAAATTTTTGCGTATCTAAGACTCGTTCACAACACTGCAGCTGCAGTTCAATTTTCGTCGCGAAACTAGAGCCAATTTTTTGCGCATGCAAAGTTCGTCCAGAGCACCGGTGCTCAAATTGCTTTTTTAACGCGGAAGTAGATTCAAAGTTTCGCTTAGCTTCAATTTTCAGATTCTAGGCCCTAGAGAGGGCCTAGCGCGTGAGCCCTGGAGAGGGCTCAAAGCATGGGCCTTAGAGAGGGCCTAGGTCCACAGGATGGAGGACCGTATTCGCTGACTGGCGAATCATATTTCGGTACTGACGCTGCAGCTGTTGGACATTGGCCTGTAGATCGAATAGGAGTAGCGAAGGGGGATGCTTGTCCGCATGGATAGCAGTGAGACTGGTTGCTACGGTCGGTGAGTGTGATACTTTTTCATTCGTTCTTTGCGTTAGTAGACACGAGTACCTTGTATTTCTGTTACACTTTATCTTCGCATTATTAAAATGTCTGTGTATATGTAGTTGTGTCATTTTGATTTCACATCTGTTTTTTATATTCAAATTATTATTATCTTCTATTCTTTCGTGATTTATTTGATAATATTCTTTTCCACCGTCGACTTTTTCACGTACTTGGCGTAATTGTTACGCGCTACAATTGTGTAGATATAGGAGAGCCTCCATCATCACCGTAATAGGCCGTATCTTAGTTTATTGTAAATAGCTCGGGAAAGGTTCCGAAGGAAAGCAGTCCTCTAATTTATGAGGCTGCCTGGCAGACGTTGGGTCTGCCGCGCGTCCCGCCTGACACTTGGGACCGTTGGAGGGTGGCGAGTGCGCTAAGCCTCAATGACCCTTTATGTAGTCGACTCCGGCGGTCCCGGGGTTCGGTGATATTGGCCAGACGTCCTGTTCTAACGTTGGGCGTCTAGGACGACGTTTCGGAGACGGGCTGTTTACACATATTTTATTATCAATTCAAGTACAGTTCCCAGAGTTTTCCCTTTCTATGGGGCTGGGTGGGCAGTTCCTTTGGCAATGCAACGACCAATAGGAAGTGCATTGATCGTGGGGCCCACCAAGTAATCAGCCTGGGAGGGAGGATTTCTGGTTGCTAGCAGGAATGACTCCGTTGGGGAGTCAGACACAAAATTGACTCGGATACGCACGGTTGCGTTCCGAGACTCCATAAGGGAGTCAGTAACATTCTTATCCGGTATAATCGCGGTCTCCTCGGGAAATGAGGACGATCCGTGAGCTGCTCAGAGTCGGCTGACAGTTATATTTCTACACTCACCATTCTTGTTGTCATTGTTGTTAATGTTCTGGTTGTTAAAATATATATATTCCGTTCACTGGTAATCCATTATAATTATATGCAGTCTTTCATTTTATTTACCCGTATCATGGTAACACGTCGTATGGGTACCACGCGTAATTCCCGGTGTCGGCATTTCCGTAGCGGGGCCTTACAACCCCCGTTGACCCCCTTCAATTAATCGGGTCTCATCGAGGTTGCGCGCAAAACATTGGTCCTTCGAGCCGGAGCTTGCCAGTGACTTGTGGACTTCTACATGTGCCTTATTACAACGGAATTAGTGAGTGTTGGTGACCGGATATAGAACAGTGTCTCCATTCGCTGCATTTCAGCGGATGAAAATTTGGTTCACAATAGTGCCCAGAAACGGCGTGGCACTAGAGTGTTCGTGCACGGTGTGGCACCACAGTATCGGTGCCACAATTTGGTTTAACCTGGCGCAACAGCGCGGGTTTTCTTCGTCTTTGACAGCGGCACATCAGTGCCCGTGCATCGGTATGGCACCATAGTATCGGTGCCACAATTTGGTTCAACCTGGCGCAACAGCGCAGGTTTTCTTTGGCTTTGCCAGCGGCACACCAGTGTCCGGTTCATCTGCTTCAATACAGCGGATCGTATTTCTAGTTTGCACCGCGGTGCAATCCCTCCAGAGGCCAGGTGACTAGCAAGCCCGTACAGCATCCATTCCCGGATGTTAGAAATGATGTCGGACCTCAGCAACTGAAGTCCTCGCTTCAACAACCGCAGAAGCATTGGACGCATCATCGGGCAAGTGCGACGGTCGTTTATTTGACCAGCGATCACTGAGGACAGCAGTGCCAAGGTGTCGCGGGGCCTCAACATATACGGAGGTGGGTGTCAACTGCTGACCAAGTGCAGCACCCCAGTTACAACACGTGAGCTGTACAAACTCACGAAGAGCGGAGTACGTAGCTGCCGAACGAGTGCAGCAGCCTGTGAGCACATCCAGGGACTCAGAGGAACGTGCTACCAAGGAAACGTAGCAGCCTTTCTTCATACGGCTTCAGCAACAGCGTGGACCGTCGGCAAGGCAAGGACGGGCCTTGTCATCGATCAACCAAGATCACCAGCGGACGGAGCTGCCGAACGAGCGCAGCATCCTCATCGGGGATTTCATCGTCATCAGCGGGGACATCATTCCAGCGATCGACGATCCGCGAGCGTGTACATTGCCGACAACACATGCGTAAGTCCGTTTAAATTGCTAATGTCGGTCTCAGTAAGCTCTGTCTAAGATTTCAATTTCGGTCAATTCATTGGGTAATAAGTTGCTATTCACAATGGCAACGGTAACGGCAGAACGCATTCATTCTCTGAAATCCAAGCGTTCAGCGTTTAGACTTAGACTAGAGGCATTCAAATTGGTACTTGATACCTATGGTTCAGATAGTTCAAAGCTGTTCTACCATGTTGAGGATGCATGGCCAGGAATGATGAGCGAGTACCTCACATTCTCAGACAGTCAGTCAGAATTAGACTTCGCTGACGATTCAGGGACTTTAATGAATGAGAGGATAGCCCTCAAGGCTCTATATCATAAATGTGCGGTTCAGGTAGAGGACATCCTCCTTGGAGATGCCTCAGACGACGATACACAGTCGTGCACAAATTTAGAAGTTGGAGATTCAGGTAATTCGGATTTCTCTGATCGCGTGTCATACGATTACGGTTGTTCGTTGGACAAGTTCGGAACTGATGATGTATTCAATATCGGGGATACTTTTAATCGTGAACTTTGCGATGGCAGCAGTGATCCGAATATCTCTAATTGTGCGTCGGTCAATTATAGTTTATCGTTAGACAGTTTCGGGGTTGATTGCGTATTCAATGACGGGAATGCTTTCAGCCATGAACTTTGCGATAATAGCATCGCAATAGTTCCAGTACAACCACTGGCATACATTACAGAAGATGCCACAGTTCAAATACGCAATCGGTTATGCGAATCACAATTTTCGGGAAGTAATTTAAACTCTCAGGTCATATTGAGCAACCAGATAGCTGGTCCGGGCTCTGGTAACAATACGTCACAGATTGCAAACGGTAAGATTGAGGACAGTAAAACTCCATTCAGTGTACAATCATGTCCATCAAGGTTTATGCCTCTCATGGCATTTGATCGTCAATTGAATGACGAATCGTTCGGAAGTGAGATTCGCGCATCGGCAGAATCATACTATACGCAAGCTCCAGAACTCGATGTTCGTATAGCAATGTCCCCTAGCTCTATTAAGAAAATTAAGCATTCGGAAAATGCAGAGCTTGACTCGGTTCGTTTAAAGTCAAGGGACGAAATCGGGTTAGATTCATGTTTCCTGTGTAATGACAATACGATCGTTACTCGTTGCACAGGTAAGGATCAGGAGACCCTTCAGGGTCAGCAGGTAGCTTCACCAGGTGAAGCACCTGAAAGGGCCTCGGTCCCAATCGCGACCGCGTCAAGTGTATCGCATCGCGACACGGATTTTTGGGTTACTCCGATGATTACCACGACTATGGTTTGTCGCGAAACGGAGAGTAATATAATAGCTTTGCGTGAAATCCTCTTCAGCCTATGGCGTCGCGGACAAATGAATTGTTCAAGCTCGACTAAGCACAGTAAAGAAGGTGCCTTAGATAATCCATTGATGCTTCACATTAAGTATTATTTGGTAACAACCCGCAGGTTGATGTATATATTTCGTTTGGTAGTTTCGACTTCGAGGACTTACGACCCTCGGAAAGGGTCACGTATGAAACTCACGGTGTCTCAATACATGCGTGTACGAATCATGGCTCTGTACGAGCGTACTGAAAAATGTGTCTGCAACGATTCATTGCTACATTGCATTAAGCATGATCTGGCATCAACACGTGAGTTGATGAAGCCATTTCATTTTCGTATTTAGTTTTCGGGGACTTACGACCCTCGGAAGGGGAAGAGCATTAGAGCTCATTGCAAACATATATGCATATATATATACATACATCTATTCATAGATTTAGTACATTCGCGTAAGATTCGTGCTGTACACGAGACTAGTCAGGTGTAGGAACGACAGGCTAGTTCCATGGACTCATCCATGTTGCGGGTTCATGTTAGTTGTTCAACAAACATTTGTGACATATGAACCTGCAGCTACACACAGGTGTTCTTCAAGCATACGAGCACATTCATTCAGTGCGTTATCAACCCTTAGGTTAGTCAGTTTCTTCTCGCGTTTATATCGTTCTGGGTTTATGCTGCCATTCGCTCTCTCCGAATTACGGACGTGCATCCATGCTAATACATAGAGGCGAATGTGCGAAGTGCCATTGGTTTGTATAAAGCACAAGCATTTGTAATAAAGAAATTACGTGGAACCAGGAATTCCACCAAGGCCATAGTCAGCGTACAGTTTGAACGCTGAACAAGCTCGCTTCAGGTTATAACTCAAGGGGTGAAGGCTTAAGTCTTTTGCTTTCAAGTCTTGAACATTTTAAGAATTGATTTTACATTGTATTCAGGCTACAGTTTTTGCATGGTACAAGATCTAACGATGTGATCATCGGTAAAACGATATCACGTAAGGAAGTTGCAGGTGAATTACACCCCTTCTATATGTTTCATTCTGGACTCTATAGTTTCAATCATTTCATGTTCATAGTTTGCTTCTGTCGCTCTCAACATTTCATTTGGATTTCTTATACTGGCAAGTTACCCAGTTTCATTAGTATTCGAGCCGACATTAGCAATAACGAGACTTTGTACATACTCGTGTGTGTGAAATCGATTTAGGACAGCTATAAGTAGCGTATTTAGCCACCGTTCGGGCATAAGGGCCCGGGGGGAGCAGCAGTACTTGGTCAGAGCAATGACCGTTAGTCACAAGCGATTGCCACAATTTACGAGTCGTAAGCAGTGGAATCCATTCCTGCAAGTTGGACACGAACGCCCTTCCTGGAGACGACAAGGCATCGCCATGCAGTGGACTTGAGGCAGGGTTCTCATGGTCCATCCAAGCTCAGATGGCATCGTTCGTGTGGTTTCCATTGATACAGTTGCGGACATGCTGGGCTGGGCAATCGGAAGGTTTGTGCTGCTGCCCCACCAGGTGTCAAAGATTTTATGGATACCAGCTTCCAAGAAGGAAGCATGACAATGTTATTTTCTGTAACTACAAGTACACACACACTGACATACACATTTTGCGCTCACGGTTTTTCTGTTGATCGGTGTCCTCTCAACGGGGGGAGCATGTTACGCGCTACAATTGTGTAGATATAGGAGAGCCTCCATCATCACCGTAATAGGCCGTATCTTAGTTTATTGTAAATAGCTCGGGAAAGGTTCCGAAGGAAAGCAGTCCTCTAATTTATGAGGCTGCCTGGCAGACGTTGGGTCTGCCGCGCGTCCCGCCTGACACTTGGGACCGTTGGAGGGTGGCGAGTGCGCTAAGCCTCAATGACCCTTTATGTAGTCGACTCCGGCGGTCCCGGGGTTCGGTGATATTGGCCAGACGTCCTGTTCTAACGTTGGGCGTCTAGGACGACGTTTCGGAGACGGGCTGTTTACACATATTTTATTATCAATTCAAGTACAGTTCCCAGAGTTTTCCCTTTCTATGGGGCTGGGTGGGCAGTTCCTTTGGCAATGCAACGACCAATAGGAAGTGCATTGATCGTGGGGCCCACCAAGTAATCAGCCTGGGAGGGAGGATTTCTGGTTGCTAGCAGGAATGACTCCGTTGGGGAGTCAGACACAAAATTGACTCGGATACGCACGGTTGCGTTCCGAGACTCCATAAGGGAGTCAGTAACATTCTTATCCGGTATAATCGCGGTCTCCTCGGGAAATGAGGACGATCCGTGAGCTGCTCAGAGTCGGCTGACAGTTATATTTCTACACTCACCATTCTTGTTGTCATTGTTGTTAATGTTCTGGTTGTTAAAATATATATATTCCGTTCACTGGTAATCCATTATAATTATATGCAGTCTTTCATTTTATTTACCCGTATCATGGTAACACGTCGTATGGGTACCACGCGTAATTCCCGGTGTCGGCATTTCCGTAGCGGGGCCTTACAACCCCCGTTGACCCCCTTCAATTAATCGGGTCTCATCGAGGTTGCGCGCAAAACAGTAATTTTTTTACTTTTTTGAAGATTTTTATGAATTTGTTATTAGTGAAAAGTCGTGGCAACTTGATTGCCATCCAGAAGTACTTAACGTATTTGTAATTTCAAAATTTTAATTAAATAATTGGTCGGAAACTTTAAAAATAATCTCGGTCCGACCATATATTTGTTATTAATGAAAATTCAAGCTAAACTATTAAGTTACCATCGAGACGTACTTACGTATTTTGGAATTCGCTATTTGTAATTGTTTAATTAATCGATCAGAAACTTTGAATTTTAATCCTGGAGAATCACCTGCCACTCTCCCCCCCTCTCTCTCGCCTTTATTTGTTATTAATGAAAATTTATGGCAAACTATAATATTGCCATCCAGAGGTGCCTAATTACGGGGTTTCGAATTTCTAATTACTTAAATAATTTGTCAGAAACTGAGAAAATAACCCTCGGTCTCCTGAGCCTTTATTTGTTAATAACGAATTACAAATCGCGAATTCCTAAATACGTAGGTACCTCTAGATGGTAACTTTATAGTTTGTTTTAAATTTGCGTTATTAACAAATAAAGCAGCGCTGTCCAGCGTAGGGGCCCCTCACGCGCCAGCTTCCCCTTCCAATCTTTCTCTCGCACAGCGTGCCTTCCGTCGTCAAGGAGACCGCGCGACGCTAAGAAGGCTGCCACGTCGAGCTAGCCACGCAAACGTCTTCGCGGTTAGCGTCGCGCGGTATCCCTGACAACACGGACGAGAGTGGGAGAACCCCAAGCTTACGCGTAAGCGACCTTGAACAGCGCTAACCCTAATCGGTTCTTATGTAATAGCTTTCAAACGACGCGGTTCGGGGGGTCATAAACGCTAGACTAGTGGCATAAGGACAAAGTCAGCAATAGGCCATTCAGTAACGAGTATGCCAATTTCTATTACAGAACTATCCTTAATAGATTGCTAGTGTGTTTCTGATGAAAATGACACCAAACATGATATAATTCTGATTATTTTTAATGACTGTAATGGAAAGTACTTGGAGTAAAGTAATCGAGGAAAGTAACGAAGAGTAGTTGAATTCTACGTGAATTGACACGGAACTGATACATATGTATGTGTGCCCAGATCTCAACGTAAGCGATACCTACGCTCGGGTACTTACATCGTAGATGTTTTTTATAATTTTCAAATCCATTCAATAGTTAATAAGCTAATCAATTTGTAACGAAACGTAGGGATTTAAGGGCCTCGTGTCCCAAAAACTACGAATATAAATTTTATAGGAGCGTTTCAATTCATTATTTTCCATGATTTTTGCGTGTCGTAGGATGAGCACCGTCTATTTAGACACGCCGCGGAGTGCAGAGATTCGCGGGAATGTCAGTAAGAGCATCAATTTTTAATATTTTTTGGCTTACGACACGTGAAAATATTAATAGTTAAATGTCCCACTACACGTAAAATACTAACAATCACTTTCATCTTGCAATTTATAGCTTGCATAAGCTCTCAAAAAGTGCCATATTTGAGTGCCATATAGTTTCCAGATTACCGAAACAGCTTTTCAGCAGTTTTCAGAGAGAAATCCACGTGAGTCGTTGACAAACCGAGCCAAAGCGTAGCTTAGCGATAGACCGCCCTCTATGCTAAACTCTCACTCTGAACAAGTCACACGTATACAAGCACACACACATCTTTCAGTATTTCAACACATTTCAGAGTAGTTCTTGAGTTGGACGCTGCTCATGAACAGTGGCCGCTAAATTCAGTCCTCAAATTATGGGTCGTTAACACAGTTTGGGTGGTGACACGAACATCCATTAGGTGATAGGTCTACTACACACACTTTCACTTATTTTATATCTTTTTCTTATTATTAAACCTCTTTTATTCGTAACCACCAATTATTCGTTCCATCACGACCCACCTAATCCAACATACATATTATTCCATATTAATCAATGCAAATAAGCTTTATGCTTCTTGAAAGAAGTAAACATCTTGCATCAGATATAAGGTAGAACATAACTATATCAACACACAGAAAATGTACAGCATATAACACAGACCTGTAATTTAAAGTAATTATGCAGAACAGGTGTTTCCTCACCGATTTTAACGACCTAGAAATATGTTGTCCTGGACATGATTCTGAACAATTTCTTCCTATACACGTTGCCGCTGCTCGAGCATCGTTACCGAGATCACGCAATAATAGTTTCAATATTACATAAGTACTTTAAAAGTAAATGTTATCGGCGCACAGGTTTGATCTATTTTTAAGAGTAATTAAATAACAGCTGTTTTGCAAATTTTACGATTAAATTTCCAACGTTTCGGTCAGTATTGCGACCATCATCAAGGAAAGAATTAAATCAAGAAGAAAACTGCGTTTGCTTTTAATAATAGTCTCCGGAGAGTCGTACGTTGGCACATTTAATACGTGCTAAATTTATAAAAGCAAACGCAGTTTTCTTCTTGATTTAATTCTTTCCTTGATGATGGTCGCAATACTGACCGAAACGTTGGAAATTTAATCCTAAAATTTGCAAAACAGCTGTTATTTAATTACTCTTAAAAATAGACCGAACTTGTGCGCCGATAACATTTACTTTTAAAATTAAAAAAAAAAATTACGGTCGAAATTCTAAATCATTTTATTACATAAGTACCTATTGTATTTCTAAAGTTTGGAATAGAAAGGTTAGAGATAGGATAGACAGTAAATAAAAACAATAGTTACAATTTATTTCGAGCTTTAGAATGCTTCAGTATATGCATGTCAAGAGATATCGGTATAAGTTTGGGGCTAGATTAGTGCGGGGGGCGCGTGTCGGGGTGTTCACAGGAGTCCCCACACTCCTAACGGTGCGCCCGAAAGCAATTTTTTCCTTCCAAAAAATGATGTTTTAGTTCAAAGCCTAGTTCAAACTTAATTGCTTCTAAAACATCATTTTTTGCTAGGAAGAGAGTGCTTTACGCGCCCCCGCGCTAATCTAGCCCCCAACCTATACCGATATCTCGTCACATATACTGAAGCATTCTAGAATATTTGTGACCTTAAACCTTAAACTTTGTAACCTTAACAAATTACCTGTTGGGTGTGCATACAATGTATGTATATCTAGGCAAAATGCACAACAACAATACCGACAGTTTTTCGCAAATATCTTGGAAACTAAAGCCCAACGGCGATTACCTATACTGTATAGGAAAAAAATGTTTAGAATCATGTCCCCGTCAACATATTCAAAAATCATTGAAGTCGGTGAGGACACACCTGTTCTGCATAATTACCATAACTCCTAGTTACTAATACTCCAATGGGCGATGTGACATTAAATAATTTAATAAAAAGAGTTGCGTCGATTTGTTCAGCTTAGATCTAGGGAACTGTCCAGCCATCATTCGATTAAAATAAATTCAGCAACGAAAGAAAGATGGTGGACAAGCATGAAATACAATACACGTTTTCACGTTTTGTCATGGCTCCGTTCCGTGGCTGTTTCCTCTAATAAGCTGTTTCTCCTACCATTCGCCGTACCCCCCGACCACTTCTTCCTGCTTCCATGGTTAGACAGTTCTTCGCCTAGCGCTTGCCCCCCATTTGATAAACCGACCGCTGTTTCCACTTCCAAAAATCTGGATTTGGGGGATTCCCACCTCTGCTATGTCGTTTTCCTTGGTTGGTAGTCGCCGTCGAGGATATAAAAGATGCTACACAGTAGCGACAAACTAAAGTCTACATGGTGTCTCCGATAATGGCTACTCATGCTGATTCTCGTTCGTTCGTTGAAGCGTGCCTCTTCCTCACGCTCCTCGTGGCCGTTCAGGCAGCCCCACAAGGTGAGAAATGGATCGTTCTGTCATCAAAGCAAGGTGGTCGATGAAGGTTCCGTTCAGTTGAACTATTTTCGCGCTGTGTACTAGGGTTTATAGAAAAACCGACTTTTGAAAAAAACCGGTTTTCGAATTCCACTATTACCAATAAACCAGTTTTCGAATTTTCACATAAAAAATATAATTGAAATAGAATATAAATACTTGTACTTATTTAAAAAAAAATCAGTTTTTTTTTAATATTGTAAGTCCAGGAGAGTTCGACCACTTTTTTGGAAAAGAAATTGTAGCATCGTTGGCTTTCATATTTTTGTCGTTTTATGCACATTAAAGCAAAGCCGAAGCAATTTAGGGTATATCTAAATTGTAGTGTGCGATAATTTCAAATATTTATTTTCATTTTCAACCAAAAACATTGGCACTGCAACTGGTCGGTCTCACCCGCATGTCGCGGTTAAACCGTCGACCCACTATAGGTGAGACCGATCTTGAAAAATAACAAAAAGTAGCTTACAAAAAATATAATATACGAATAAGTTAATTGATATGTTACTTCTTCATCAGTTTTCCATGTAAATCGCAAACATTCTTGTACTTAGAGCATCTAGTATCATGAGACCAACGGCTTCAGTGCACACATTAATCCCACTGTCGCTTTTCGAGATTTCGAAATAGTTTTCTCCGTATTCCACGTATTCATTTTCGTCCCAGTCTTTTAACGACATATCACTTTCTTGTCGAATGGAATTTTCGCTCCCTGAATCTGAAGGTGGGTTTACTGTAAGAAAAACACACGTGGTCGGACTATTCCATAATCAAGGGAGTGATCGACCACCTTGTCAAAATAAATTAAAAGCGAAATACGTATTGTCGGGGTGATACTGTAGTTTTATGCATATTATTAGGCCCTCATTCAGACATTAATGAAATCTCATTAGGGATACCTGTTAAAAGATCTGTGGTGTATGCTTGAGAAAGTAAACTCTACAAGCAAGTAATCCCAAAGTACTCTATACAACCCTTTAAGCTATTCCACTGTGACGGTAATCGGTGTCGTCACAAGAAAATACTTACTCTCGCACGCAAAGCGATCTGGCATTCGGTTCTGAGTCGTAACAGTGAAGAATATTAGGTGATGGGCGAAATAACGCGCTGCTCATTAAAAGTTCTGGAAAAGGACTGTCTCTTTATTAAAATGAGGTTCCCATATACCTGCCTTGAGCCGGCGGTGGGGCGGTGTTTCTATAATATATAGCGGGAGATGAATGCGTTACACCACACGCGAGAGCAATAAATATTATCGCGAGACGGTCAAAGGATAAAAAAAGCTCCCCAATTCGAAAGAATCGACGCGTTTCGCGCAAGCAAAGACGGTCCATTGATTTGCTCTTATCTCTTTCCCAAAGAGGTCTGCGACAAAACAAAGTGCTCTGGACCTTTGCACCTTTACGAGGAGTTGGACTGCACACCTGTGTACAAGAATCCTGGCGATTGTTGCGCCGATCGCTACAACTGCAGCCACTTGAAGGAGCCGTCGAAGGACAAATGCTACGCGAATGGCCACGGGTACAGTCTTGGCGAGATTTTAAGGCCGGAGGACCGAAATCGATGTGACCTGTCCTGCACGTGTGTGAAGCCTACTGGCTATGATTTGTACGTATGTTTGTTTATGTAGGCTACCGATAAATATTCGCAAAGTTTTCGGGATACCCCGCATTTTTGTGAAGTAGATTGAAACACACCAGCGGCCGTAGCCGTGATGGAAAAACACCGGTTCTCGTTAGATCACCGAAGTTAAGCATCACGGGGCGGGTACTGGGGAAAGATGGGAGACCACCTTTCTCCCGGTGCGCCGCTGCTGCTGGGACCCGAAGGAGAGAGAGGAGAGAAAAAGAAATATGACTATAGTTCGTTGGGCAATATAAGCGGATAAGCTTGAAACGCCATCCTGTTTAACAAGAAAAAACAATATACAATACAATACAGATTGAAACACAACGATTTTTATGCTGCGATGGTATCGATCGTTATTCTGTTTATCGTGGATCTTTCCTTGCTCTCTTTGTAGTCGTTACTTATAATTTTTTCCTAGTTTTCGATTCTGTAATTTGTCGGGTATGAGTTGATTGATGAAGTTGATTGCACCCGGGTTTACTTACTTTTACTTGCAACGTGCTTCAAAATTCTGTATGGTTTGTGTTTAAATTAAATTGTTCGGTTGAGTTGCTGATGGAATTTAAAATTGTAGTGTTTCGTTCTGTTTTTAACCGACTTCAAAAAGAAGGAGGTTATAGATTCGACCCGTATGCATTTTTTTTATGTTTGTCCGCGCATAACTCCTCAGCATATGGACCAATTTTGATGATCTTTTCTTTATTTGAAAGAGGTCCCATCCTGCACTGCATCAATATTGGCTCAATACTTTGCCAGTACTGGTTGATTCAAACTTTGCCTTATTACATAATTTGTATTTCAATGTAATCTCGCATTTTAGAGTATTTCCGCGCGTTGAGTTGTGGACCCCATATAACGAATTTGAGACATCCTTATTCTCACTTTTTCAAGTCGCTTATTTTTGGAATCTTCCGTTTCTAGCAAACGGTTCTTTTTTTATGAACAGCTCCATGTGTAGGCCTACCTATATTTCTGTTAAATAAATGTAGTTATATAAAATAAATAACTAAAAAGAAAAAAATGGAAAACAAAGACAAAAATTAAAATCGGCTTCAAAAAATTAAAAATGCACTAAAAAGTAAATAATAATTATTTCTCTTACTTAATCTACGACTCTCCTTTTTTTAAGTCAGCGCCAGATATAAAAATATTGAGAGTCGTAGATTAAATAAGGGAAAAAATCCCTTTTTTTTACTTTTTAATACATTTTTATTTTTTTGAAGTCGGTTTTAATTTTTTATTTTATTTTTTGTGAACAGTTCTGCCTTCCGCTGTGGTGTGAATATCTGTCAGGGACTACCTAAGGACTATTTACCGTATTGCTACTACAGAAATTCACATGATAATTGTTGTCCAGAGCTACACTATTGTTGTAAGTAAATCTAGTCCAATAAATTGTGAATAAGGTGAAGCTCATCGAGAAACATAATCCATATTAAGGACTCATTCTTGACATTTCACCCTTTCAACAAGTTACTAGCCCATTGAAAAACATTCCTTTATATTATATTACATTATATCTACCTATTAATATTCTTCACTTTCTTATATTTTCACGAAATTCTTCACGCGAAACGCATTTAGACATTCAATATCGTTAAATTAACTAAAAAGAACAATAGATTAAAACGAATTCGATTTTGGTCCCCAGTGGAGCCAGGCGAAGGGAGGTCGAGTTGTGAAGTAGATGGTAAAATTTATTGGGACGGAGAATCCTTCGAACTAAAATCTGATCGAGAAAAGCATTGTATTTGCATGCCAGGATACAAAGGTACGAAATTTATATTTCCAACAAACTGATCATTCACAATTTAATTGATACAGTACTAGAAATAGTACCTTTTGAAAACACAGTAATTCATGTAAAATTTAAAATTCTACAAATCTTGGTACTCAAGCACATTAAAGTGTAACTCAACTGAATAATCATAACATACACGTGTTACCACGGTGTATTTAACTCAGGTGAAAACGTTGAACCGTTCTGCAAGAAGCAAAATCGCAAACATTGCGATCCTCTGTTCAACAACCCTATAGACATTTACAAACATTGCGCGCCTGTTTTTTTTGATTACCAAGATCCACGAACGAATTGCAGTACCTCGTTCAGATGCCGTAAGTTTGCAATAAGCCCTGCTTATAAATTTCATACAGACAAAAATCAGTTTCCCTGAAATAGTACAGATCATAGAACTGTCCTTATTTTTGCAGAAAACGAGTACGACATTGTAATTCACAAACACGACAGTACTAAATCTCCCCTTAAAACAGGTACGTTCAATCATCAAACATACATACCTACGTGTCAGTTGGCTAAAATATCTGAACCCTTCTATTATTCGTGGTCTATTCGCACATCTCGTAGTATCTTTATAACGTATTAATTACAGCTTCAATATCGCCTCACCTATTTTCTCTTTCAAGTGGTAATTTTCATATCTCCTAAAATCTCTACACTTGTACATCCAAGGTTAAGCAATCATATTTACGTTGTTGGGATATTCTGTTTTCAATCTTTCTGCTAATAGCATTAATTTCACCAAAAACGCAGTAACGATCCATTCAATCACAAATTGAAATTAACAACGAATCGAGCATGAGGGGAGGATTACCACCTTTAGTGGCGTCAGCGTGTTTTCACGTCGACGAACTTGTACTTGATAAAGTCGTCTGAAGCTCAGCAATTCAGTGCACATTTACAAAGGTCTACTAGCTGTTAATTGTTATTTCGTCCAACTTGTAGATGAAGATGACATGTGTCGTCTCGGTGACCTGACGATGCACAGAGGCGACGAACTGAACCAAGGAACCGACTACTCTTCCATTTGTATAAAATGCGTTTGCGAGGTCCCGCCAATGCCAACGTGCCAGGAAGTCTCGAGGAAGGAATGCTGGCTCACTAAACAAGAACGTTTCGACGATAAAAGCGAGCATAGATTTGGCCCGGTCGGCGTGTTACCAACGATTGTAACCGCCGCCTAACCCTAACCCGAATCCGGTTAACCGAGGAAAGGTTACTGTAACCCGTAGTAACCCCGAAGGAACGGCTCCCATCCCAAAGAGTACAGAGAGCCGGTTAACCCGCTCAGAGCGGGTTACAAGTGACATACGACATTCTACGTCCAAAATTCGACTTGCAGTTATTACTGATTGTAGATGTGTTAACTGAAAATTTATTTGCGAAAACAAATGGGATTTATAATAATTTTCCTACACTGAAGATTCTCGAGAAACACTGTAATTTCTCGAGAAAGAATTCTTGAAAAGGAACACTACTTGAAAACTAAAGCCGAGCGGCGATTCCATGTATAGGAAAAAGATGCTTAGAATCATGTCCCCGTCAACATATCCAAAAATCATTGAAATCGGTGGGGACACCTGTTCTGCATATTTACCATAACTCATAGTTACTAATACTGCAATGGGGGATGTGACATTAAATAATTGAATAAAAAATAGTTGCGGTCGATCTGTTCAGCTTAGATCCAGAGAACTGTCCAACCATCATTCAATTAAAATAGATTCAGCTTCGAAAGAAAGATGGTGAATTAGCATGAAATACAAGTTTTCACGTTTTGTCATGGCTCCGTTCCATGGCTGTTTTCTCTAATAAGCTGTTCTTCCTACCATTCGCCGTGCCCCCCGACCGCTTCTTCCTGCTACCATGGTTAGACAGTTCTTCGTGTAGTGCTTGCCCCCAATTTGATAAACCGACCGTTGTTTCCACTTCCAAAAATCTGGATTTGGGAGATTCCCACCTCTGCTACGTCGTTTTCCTTGGCTGGTAACCGCCGTCGAGGATATAAAAGATGCAACACAGCAGCGACAAACAAAAGTCTACATGGTGTATCTGATAATGGCTACTCATGCTGATTCTCGTTCGTTCGTTGAAGCGGGCCTCTTCTATTCTTCACGCTCCTCGTGGCCATTGAGGCAGCCCCACAACGTGAGAAATGGATCGTTCGGTGATCAAGGCAAGGTGGTCGATGAAGGTTCTGTTCAGTTCAACTATTTTCGCGCCGTGTATTAGGGTTTATACAAAAACCAACTTTTGAAAAAGACGGTTTTCGATTTCCACTATTACCAAAAAACCGGTTGAACCGGTTTTCGAATTTTCACAAAAAAAAAAATAATTGAAATAGAAAATAAATACTTGTACTTATTTTTAAAAAAATCAGTTTCTTTAATATATTGTAAGTCCGAGAGAGTTCGACCACTTTTTGGAAAAGAAATTGTAGCATCGTTGTTTTTCACATTTTTGTCGTTTTATGCACATTAAAGCAAAGCCCAAGCAATTTAGGGTATACACATATAATCTTTAGTGTGCGATAATTTCAAATATTTATTTTCATTTTCAATCAAAAACATTGGCACTGCAACTGGTCGGTCTCACCCGCATGTCGGGGTTAGACCGTCCACTCACTACGAGTAATCAACGTAGTGATCAACCACATTATTAAAAAAAAATTAAAACTGAATATATACGTATTGATAATGTGAGATAAACAACAAGCGCCTTCAGTTGTTTTGTGTCAATGACAGACAGTATTTTGCGTCAGTCTTAAAATATCAGCACTGGCCGGGCTCTCCCGGTGGTCGATCTCTCCCGGACTTACCCTACAGAAAAAATCACGGAGCTACTTTTTTGTACTTTTTTTAAAAGTCCCCTTGAAGTTGAGAAACATTTAACATAAAAAATTCGTACAAATTGTTGGTATTGTAAAAAACTGACTTGGCAGTTTTGAAGGTATGACAGTATTAAACACAACTTATAAAAATCAAATGAAAAGCATAAACATTCCGCGAATGGCACGTGTTTGAAAAAAAGCACCGAAATGTGGAATAAACTTATTTTACTGATGACTGTAATGAAGTGTGATGTTAGGACGCGTGGAGTTTGTGTAACGTGTAGTGTTACATTGTGATGGGTATAGGATGGATCACAGTGCAGTGTAAATATTGCATTGTAGAGTGTGAACGATGAGGTATAACTTGTGAAATGTAGAATAGAAAGTGTGCAGTAGGTTGTGAGATTGTTGTTGAGAATGGTTACATATAAATAAATAATAAAGCAAATAAATAAATTCTTTTGTATACATGGATGAGGGGGTAGAAACAAATAGACTCAGAGGATTCGTATTTTCAACAATTTACTCCTAGGCTCTCGTTTTGGCCAGATCAAGACCGTCAAGTAGTTCTCGGTTTCATTTTGTTATACAATACATAAAAATAATGGTATTTACAAATGTAGGATAACGTTAGGCACTCAATGAACAAAACGATGAAATTGTAAATGATTCTCTCCTATTATACATACTGGAGTTGTTACGATGTATAATTGAACGATGTACTCAAAGAGCAGAGTGAGATACAAATACACGATACCCAGAACTTAGAATACCGTCGATTTAGTCGAATACAATAAAAAGCAGAATTTTTCTTTAACAAATCGAATTTTATTCGCCTTCAACATTGTTTTGCGATTTTCGATTACGGTTCTCGAACGTGTGGAATGTTGGTGGTCGGGTAACAAGCATATCTCTTCGCATGGAATGTGCTCGCGCGATGTCTCACGTTTTCGATTAAATTAAGTCACTTTTACCTATACTGTAAGTACCTCACTGTTGCTGGTGTTGTTATTATATTAATTTTCCTTGTATTCACTGGCCTTTGCGTTCATTGTCGTGAACAGTGGACATCGGAAGGAAGGATCGGTCACTACTCTGATTTCTCGGAATCAGACGTGAGTTTTCCGTATTCTACGAATGTCCGTAGACTAGAGTTATTTCTATCTCGAAACATCCTTTAAACACCCTTTAAATTAAAAATAATCCATATAATTCTACAGTTTCGATTTCTTCCTTTTTCGTTTGTATCCCGATTTATCGTAATAGCAGTCTGTGGTACGTTTTAAATGTGCTTTGAAATCTTTGTCTCAACGCAGAGCTCACATACACCGTCGTTTACGATGAGAAATGAAGGAAAAACAAAAAGAAAGGTCACAGTCTATATGTATATCGGAGCAACATTTTCGATTATCACCAAACCGATTCGGTGAATCTCGATCTTTCGTTCTCTCCCTCTCTTTCTCTCTCTCTTTCTCTTTCTTTCTCTCTTTCATATATCGGTTAATATAATGATCGGCTCATGTACAAATTCTGACATATCATTGTTTCAAGTTATTTGACATAAAGTCCACATTACGCTGAATAAAATAAGTTACAAGATTTGTCTATTTCTCATTAAAATAGTATGATACAAATTACAATTATTTATAGTTCAGGGTTTAAGAGCCGTTAGTTGAAACTATAAAATCTTTATTACCTACTTCTCTGTAGGTAGCTAATAAGTGCATACATATATTTCAGTATAATTTCGTTTTGTACACTGCTTCTTACAGGCATTGTTCTCATACTGCTGATATGGCTTTCCTCGTTACAATAATAACATTCTAAACAGTTCTCGTCGACGAAATGTAAAGATAGCTCTAGTGACTTCTCGAACGTCACCTCGATCGCTGTTGTATGACGTGTGTATATATTTAGTCGCAAAACAATAGGAAAAAGGCTGCTGTACATTTGGTCAATAAAACATGTCCGGCGATCGTTCGCGTCGCACGCCTAAGTATCGTAGGTTTTTATACTCGGTACTGTATGCTAACGACCCTTAACCCTTTGATAATATCACAGATGAATGAGTTTCCGTGTTGTGCGTAACGCGTCGCTACCTAAGGTTCCTAACAAGTGCGTTGATCCTTTCGATTTTCTCGCACAGCACTCGCCTCTCAGAATCTAGAGCTGTCCTAGCGGATAAGAGTTCGTACATCCTCCGTTCCAGCTGCATAGTCTCGGAACGTAAGTTGTTCGAGTGTACCACCAGTCTAGATGTTTCGCTGGTCAGAACTTTCTTCTCCAATGCTTTATCTGCAACCACAAAGCGATAGGGGAATATCAGACAATGAAAATGGACCGACGCGACGTCTCGTCGACATCGGGCGCGTCAGACGTACCTTTGGAATACTCTCTGTACGCGAGCATCATTTCCTCGATCCCGGCCCACTTGGGTCTTTCCTTCTTTCCGCCGACGTTCTCGTCGCCGTTGTCATCCACGATTTTAACGTCTACGACTTTACAGTGTTGCTTCATGCCGTTCTCGCCAGGCATAGGTAAAGCTGGATAACACATCGAGACGATGTTGGGAACTAAAGGTGGCAGAGGCGGTGGCCGTTCCGGAACGTGCTTCACTTTCACTCTGTCCAACAGCCTCATCTTTTGCGGTGGTTTCGGTAACGGTGGAGGATTCTTCGAGTAAACCTTGGCGATTCGTTCGCAGTACGCAGTCACGGAATTGGTGCTCTTCCGTTTCCTACGATCTTGTAGAACGTACTGCCACGTTACCTCTGCCTCTGTAATTCCAATACCCAGAACGTTCGTTTAATTTCGTGAAAAATCGAGGACCGACGCGCACGTTAGAAGGAAATTGGACGATACTTGCCGTCTCGTCTGCTCGGAGGCATTACGTCGAGGCCTATTGTCTTGAGGAAGCCAACCTTCGGCTGAAAATCTGGCGCATGCAGCAACACGTCTGGATGCTCGCGTGGAATTGGTAATACAGAGTCGATCACCGGTTCTGGTTCCATGGGCATATCCGGCGGATCAGGATTCAACTTGTACCTCTTCTCCACTTTGCAAAGCTCCATTTCTGTAAAGCGCGGAACATGCGATTGAAGGAAATGGTGCGGAACAGTGGGTAAGTCAGGGGGAACGTAGCAAACGTAGATCCATGCAAAATGCTATCCTTACCGTTTCTCATGCTTAAAGTAGTCAAGCCGAACATAGCGAGGAAAGCCAACTTCTTCTCGGAATACTGTAACTTGGCCGGTGGACCTTTGGTGATCCAGAGATCCACGTCCTTCAGTTCGTCGTCGCCCTCGGAATCGGAGCTGCACGCGATGCTCGCGTTCCTCTCTCGCTTCCGTTTTCTCCTTCTCTCGGCTAGATCTAACGAGGACGTCAACTCTTTCGGATTCTCAGGTACAAGGAAAGACTTGTCGTTGGTAATATCCGGTTTGACTAGAGCCTTGCTCAGGTCAGGCACGTTTAACACCGCTGGTTCGCACTTCACGGAAATCTCAGTCAAATTATTGCACTTGTCGGTGAAACAAAATGCGGTCTTCAGCTCGTTGGAGAAATTCAACAGCTTCTCTTGATATTTTGGTATCTGCAGGAGAACGTTAGAGACGTTCTGACAGGTACGCAAAACCTCCTCGGACTTGATACTCTGCATCAGCTGAGTCGTGTCTATGGGCTTCTGCGCGATATCGTTTATACTGAACTTAAAACTCGGTTGAAACGATAATGTGGACAAAACGTTATTCTGCTCGTTCTGCGTCTTAGAGTCTACCTCGGGTTTACTCTCCTTCTCGGCGAGATTATAATTCACAGGCTGAAAGGCGGGCGGCGCTTTTGCTTGCTCGTAGCTCAGATGGCCTGTCGCCGTTTTCTCTTGAATCGAGTTCTTCCCTAAATGATTCTGACTCGCCGCCGCCGCCGCCTGCTTCGTATGATTCGGAAGCTCCGGCTTCTCGTTGCACGAATTAAGTTTACCAACGTCTTTGGTCACGGCCGCATCCGTGCTACTCTTGTGCTGCGAGTTCGCATGATTCGCTACCTTGCTCCCGTTACCTGCCACGAGATTGCCACCGTTGTAACTGGCGTTTCCCGCTGCTTTCTCCCCAGAGACGCAATTCACCGCCACCGACTGCGGCGGATTTTCGCTCCTCTGGGACGCTATCGCCGCCGTCTGATTCGATTCGCTGGCGTGATGCGAGCTCTGCTGTTTGCTGCAATTCGAGTTGCTCGCATTCGTGCCGTTCCCGCCGCCGCTGGTACTAGTTAACGTCGGGACGTTGATCTTCGCTTGGGAATGATGCTGATGAGGGCTCGGGGAAGAGAAGTGTGGTGGTTTGTACAAGCCAGGTACATGCGAAACAGGTATATGCGGGTGGTGAAACTGCTGCGGCGGCGGGTACGGGATCGGCTGCGACAACGATTGATGAAGACTCATGGTCTTGCTGCTCTCCACTGTAGAGTTGTCGGGCATCATTTGACCGGCGATAGTTTGGGACGTCGCGGTCGTAGCGGGCGACTTGATCGGCGATTCCGGATGGCCAAGCTGATTCGTTATACTGTGATTATGGCTGTTGACGATCGGCCTTTGTTGAGATTTCGACGAGGAACGAAAGGAATCCTCGAACGGTCGAACGAAAGCCGGCTGCGTCGTCGCCGGCGTACTCGCCGCTGTACTCGTGCTCATCGTCGTGGTCGTGTTCGTGGTCGTGATCGTGGTAGAAGCGGCCGCCGCCGTGCCCGGCGCGACCGTCATTACATCTTTGTTTCTCGACGCATGAACGCCGTGAGCCAACGGCGGCGATTTGTGGATCAAATTCATGTGGTTAAGTACCCCGCTGCTCATCGTTGAAGGAACGGCGTTAGGCGCGGTCAATGTGTGTGTCGCGTGCGTGGTTATCGTACCGCTGCTGGACGAACAGCAGCTGGTCGTTGGTGTGGTGGCCGCGTTGCAGTTACGCTGCTGATGCTGCTGCTGCGACGGTGGTAATTGCGATGACTGTTGCATTTGTTGCTGCTGTTGCTGTTGCGGTGGTGGTTGCTGATGGTATATGGAGGTTGTAACTGTTGTCGCGCTGCTCATTATCGTGGCTGTATGCTGACTAGAATGAATAGTTGTGGAGGGAACGGGGGGTAAATGGAGAGAAGGTATGGAAATGATAGGAGCCAGAGGCATAGTTAAGGGTGGAGGTGGCGGGGGCGGTCCTATTACCGCCGGCGTTAAGGATGACATAGAGGCTATAGAGGGTATAGGCGGCGGGCCGATAGGCGCGGAGCTTATAGCTGGCGGAGGTCCAAGGTTCAGAGGGGGCAGAGTGGATGCCAAAGGAGGCGGCATGGCGGCGGAGCTCACGGGACAGATAGAAGCCGAGCCCAAGGACGGCGGTGGCCCAATGGGAGCCGCTGGGTTCGGAAACGCTGGCAAACGAGAGTGGTAGATGTTCGCTGTTGCCGCTGAATCGGACGTTGCTGGTGGCTGTGGCGGTGGTGCTGGTGCCGGCGCTGAGGGCGGGGCGGAGGATTGCTCTTCCTTTCGGGACTGGTGGTGATTGTTGCTGCCGGAACCACCGCTATTGTTACCGTTGTTGCTGCTCGTTGCGTTGCTGCTGTTGGCGGTGCCGCTACCGCTTCCGCTTCCACTCGGCCGATCTCTGTTCTCGCGCTCTCGCTCTCGCTCTCGCTCTCGCTCCCTGTCTCGCTCCCGCTCCCGCTCCCGGTCGCTATGCATCTGAGCCGCTATGGTCGGCTTCCTAGCTGGAACAAATCCCGAACACAGTGCTTGGTAATCTTTCACTGATCTACTGCTATCGGCTTATTTAGTAGAGAAAACGAACTCGGCACTTTCGTCTAGCTACAAGCTACGTCGCGTCTCGTTTCAAGCTTTCGGGCTGTTACTCTCTGTTAGGTTCATGCGCGAGGAGAAGCGTTAAATCCATTATTTACAATCGATCGACCAGCGTGTCGCATACGCTGCTGATAAATTTTACGAGAAACGGTATTCGCAGTGTCGGCCATTCAAGGTATCGGGCAGCTACGGTCGCGATGAAGATGTCCGGCGCGATTCGGGCTCCTTGTAAAACACTTCAAACAGAATGCGCAAAAACATTGCAATCTATCGAGGCAACGATCGTTCGTCTATTTCAACTTACCTGATGACGCACGAATGGCCACGCACGCATGAGACGGTCGTTATCGGAAATAACTTAATGTATGCACTTCCAAGTATTGGGGATGATTGCCGTTAGAATTCCAATGAAACCGGACACCGTTGTAAGTCGAATAAAAGAAATTTCGCTAACTATAGGGACGCTCGCAGCTAAAATTCTGAATACGTCGCACGGTACAGAATGTCGGTGATGCTTTTTTCGAGGGCAGTAATTTACCGAATCTTCCCCAAAACTGTTTCAGAAAATGAATCGAGGGTCAAGAATTCCAAGTCAATCAGAATTTTGATCACGTTTTTTTTTTGCAATGTTTATTTTCAATTATAGTCCAAATATACATGTTTACATAATAAATTATATAAAAACGGTATAATTTTGATAAAAGAACATGTTTGACAAAGTTATATACATCGGTGGATTCAGTCAATAATGGGTGAATTACGATCACTATAATTAAGAGAAATTATTCTGACATTTAGCGTTTAATTGGAAATTTCTAAAACAGTTGCGGGAACTAACGCAAGAGTGCACGGGGCCTGGGAGAGGGACATTAAAGTTTATAGTCGTACCGATTTACATACTACCCATTTGCGTGGTGGTGTTATCGCGGTTCTATAAAAAACATTTTCTTTTAAGTAAAAAACAACAACAACAGCAACAAGAAGACGGAGAAGAAGTAGAAGAAGAAGGGAGTGGGATGATACCGATAAAAGCAACGGGGGCCGAGAAAATAGAACGGAGTACATATACCAACACGACTGGCTACCACCGAATACCACTTTTTAAACTGTAATTACACGCGTTAACATACGGTAGGCGCGTGTACGAAACGGTTGCAAATACAAAGTTGCCTTATCACAGGGAAAAAAAAAGTAGCTGATTTACAACGAAGGACGTCCGAGAAGTTGACAGGGGAAAAAGAAGTTTTTGTTGTACAACGACGTAACACCGTCCTTCGAATGGGAATATCGATTGTAACAAGGACGAAAATAACTTTCTGCATACAAATGTGCACTCTCATGTTGATGTTTCGCCGTTAAAGAGATTACTAGCTACAAAACGATTAACTATGTAACGGACATTGTCATTGTACATGAATAAGAGGTTTCATTCCAACACTACAAAAATTATTTGGAACACATATGCCTCGAATACGATATAAATGGATAGACAGACGAAGTGACGGACAGACAGGCAGACGGCCGACCGAAGGCCGACTTACTCTCCCGACATGATCAGAGAATATAGCCGTTAGCTGCCGATAAGTCTGACTTCGGTCTAACAGGTCTGAGCGAAATCATTGGCTAAATCGGCGAAATCGGGCCTCGAACGAGTACGATTGCATCTTATTCCGTATTCGATGGATCCTAGCCAACCTAGGATATAAACAATATATTCTTTCACCCTTCCTTTCACCCTCTCGACTACAAAGCGTCCGGGAAACGAGTCCGCGAAGGGTGAAGAGACCGTGTGTTACGCGTGGCCAACGGGTACTGGCTGGAGTGTTCGAACAGAAAGCCGGAGGACAAACGTAAGATTGAACTCGATCGTCGAGCTGTGCGCGGTGGTTACCTAGAAAATATCGATCCTACCTCCATAAGAAACGATTAACTATGACTATAACTTTGATTATATCTAGATTAAAATTAGAAGCGTAGTATGTTCTTTTGTTGTCGATCTCATTCACAGTCAGGTATTATTCTACAACGACTTCTCCTCGCTTGGATCGCCGCGCGTCGGTTCATCCCTGCGGATCAACTATCGGTCGCAGTACAGATTATTCGAAGGTAGCGTTACCAACCAACGACCACCGTCGCCGCGGCTTCGATCGCTTGGCACCGATTATAACGCTAGAACCGAGAATAAGACGAAAGATTCCCCTGGGAAAGAAAAATAGTACTCTGCACCGAACGATTGAACGAAGGGTAGGAGCAACTGAATACCGCGAATGATGCCGCGATGCGCGCGTTACCGTCCGAGGAGGAAGAAGAAAGGGGGTTTGGAGAAGGGGGTGGAAAATGGGGGGAGAGGATGCTTGGGTGCCTCGTGTCTCGCGTAGGACGAAGAGACCAGCGGAGCGCGCCTGGACGTGGAGGAGGGCGCGCATCGTCCGATGCGCTCGCAAAGGAGAAAAGGAAGTGTTATTCTGACGCGCGGGAGGCGACGGCGGGACAAAAGTCTCGCTTGATCGCTCGTAATCGATGCTTTCTTTTTAACGAAAGGCAGTGGGGGGTGGAGCGACTCGCTCACCTGCAGTATCGGCGGATGCAGGTGCAGGCGCGGGTACCGGGGCGGCAGGAGCAGAATTTCGTGCGGCTCTTCTCCTCTCCTCCTCGTCCCGCAGCGCGGCCTGTTCCCGTGCTTGCCTTATCCGATGCTCCTCCTCCAGCTTCAGTCTGAAACGAGAATCGTGTCGCCGTTTACAAATGAGGATCGTTCACGGGTCGGGTCGGATCGGTCGGCGCGCTTTCACTTACCGCTCGTGCATCACGGGTGACATGAGTCCGAGGGACGCGGGCGGTAGCATGTCCGGGCTATATCTTAACCCGTACAGGGGGTACGAGGGTAGCCCGGGAAATAACGGCGGTCTCAGCATTCCACACCGTTCCAAATACAACTGTTCCTCTAATCTGCGCATCCAGAATAAAAGTGTCCCGTTAACTGTCGCCAGTGACAAAGCAATATTGCCGACCGAAAGCGTGCTGGGCGCGTAACACGGCAACGGGCGTTTATCGCGGGCGACCTTTACCGCGCCGGATTAGCGATACACAGCGATGGTACGCGACAGTTGAGAATATCACCAACCTATAAGCGTGTTGAAGGTGTGGCGGTGGGTAGAGACCGGGGTGATAGGGACTGTAGGCCGCAGGATCCAAGGCAAAGGCCGGCGGAGCGTGGGCCGGATGGTGCTCGGGCCGGTACGGCTGGAAGCCAGAACGCGCCAGCAGCTCGGAAGCTGCCGCCGTCACGCTGTGCTTGCTGGTATCCGCGGCTCTGGCAGTCGTGTACAGGGAGGGAATCTCTTCGGGTCTTCTTTCGTGAGTAGACCGTTCCTAAAATGCAACAAATATCCCGTGTCCGTTAGTCTCCTTGCCCTTCCCTTTCCTCCCTTGTTCCCTTCGGTCGTTCCCCTTCCTCCCCCCCCCACCCCTCTCGACTTTTCACAATTCCTCAGATTCGCGCAAACGACTCGCACTTCGAGAAAGGCCAGAGATTCTCCTGATTTAAAGTTTAGCGAGGTGTTCGATAATTAATGAAAACAGGGGGACTTTCTCGGCCAGTAGGGCAATATTTCCTCGAAAACTGACTGCGCCTCGGTTGCAGTCTCACCGCGAACTAAGGTGAATGTCCCCATTTCTGCTCATTTTGTATTTTTCTTATTATTATAAGCGTTGCGTTTGTACTACAGTTGCAAATAATTCCAAATTGTTTGAACATTTACGCGTGTTGCGCGAGGTTGGGGCTAATCAAAGTGCAGCATAAGCAACGAAAAACTTTTAAGGATGTATTGGACCTATTTTCAAAACAGTTCCAAGTTGATGAAAATTTGTGAGATTGTTCTTTTTAACCTTCCTGATGTGCTCCATAAATTTTAATTGAATTCACTAAACGATTACTGACAAGGGAAGATCCCGAACCCGGAAATTCAAAAAATTCTGAAACTTTGTGGATATGTAGGGGATTTCCTCCTGATTACAACGCAATTTTTTTTGCTACCCAAAATCACTCTAAGGGGGTGAAATTAACCCCCGAAAATTCGGCTATTTTTCGATTTTCTGTTATAACTCGCGAACTGTAAGAGATAGAAAAAATATCTCGAGACGAAAGTTACTTCTTTTAATTAGATCTATCAAATAGTAAAAGTTAAATCAATTGTTTAAAAAATTAGAAAAAAAGTTATAAACATAAATATTAATAATGTTTACTATTTGATAGATCTAATTAAAAGAAGTAACTTTCGTTTCGAGATTTTTTCTATCTCTTACAGTTCGCGAGTAATCGAAAAATAGCCGAATTTTCGGGGGTTAATTTCACCCCCTTAGAGTGATTTTGAGCAGCAAAAAAAATTGCGTTGTAATCAGGAGGAAATCCCCTACATATCCACAAAGTTTCAGAATTTTTTGAATTTCCGGGTTCGGGATCTTCCCTTGTGAGTTATAACGATTTTAATTTTCACTGATTTTGCACGTACTCTTATGGAAAGAGACGATCTTGACGAATAAACCATCTGAAAAAATGTTGAGGAAATAGTACCAATGTTTTCAATTTTTTTGTACATGCAGTATATGGGTAGATGAAAATATCTGCCGAGTTTCAATTATTTTCTCTACACCGTTTTAAAGAAATAAATTATAACTTGAGAAAATTGTGAATTCTGGGCATTTTCACTGCCAAAAGTTTAGCGAATAATGCTTGAGAAAGCATTTGTAAAGTAAAAAATACCTTCCTAGGATTAAAAATAAGACTCCAACTGTCGTTCGAATTCCTTACATCTAGATTTACTATGCGTAAGACGTAGATATTCAAGTATTTCAAATTTCATATACTTTTGTCTGATATTGTACGTCCAATACATCCTTAAAACGAGAGACCCACGATTTTTCGATCGTGTTCTAGCTGGACGTGCTAAGGAACAGAGTAAATAGCTATTGGTATTCGATAATTGGGCAGAAAATAGTTTTTGCAGTCAAAATTCTTATTTAATAACAAAAACAGATACCGTATTGTGCTCTGGATTTAGATTTTTTTTTACTATTTTGAATTGTTTTATGTAGAAAACAGGTGAGCAGGTTTAGGGTCAAGTGAATCACCGTCATGTCGACATTTCTACTCACCAAAATTTTAGTAATATAACCTCTATTTTTATTTGAAGGCATTTTATCATTTGTTTATCATTATTTTATGCTTTACTGTTGTGTTATAAAGCCTCTCCATAACAGGTGCAACTTACTTTAACGTAAAAAGGCAACAAATCACGAATAAATAAATGTTGTAAAGTCATGCAAAAAAAAAATTGTATAATTCAACCTATAATTTATACTATAGATTATATACTATAGTTTATTTATTCGTTATTTTAAGTAAAATAGCTTAAGGTGACAGTAATTATTGCTTAGGTGTGAGTAATTGGGTCTGTTACTCTATTATGTGAGCAGAAATTGGTACAAATGGTGAGCAGAAATACGGACATTTAGAGCATTCTATTTAATTACAAATTACTAATACTTAAACATCTTGAAATATCTTTCTTAAATAGTTGCCGACTTGGTTGATTTATTATCAAAGAATTACTCAATCATTCTGCAACTTTTGAGCCCAAACAAATTTTTTACACTTTCTTGATGACAAGTATGCCCTTAAATGAGCAGAAATTTGGACATTCACCTTATCGCAACGAAATCGAAAGACGAAATTGGCAGGAAATACGTATGCAAATATCTCTGGTCGCTCAGGCTAGAAAATCTATAGAGGGGAGAAGAACTTTCCTTTCGTTTTCGAAATAGATAAACCCGAAACGTTCAGCCCTAATCAGCCATGGAGAGAAATTTGTCCCGGCGGATCGGTGATAGGGATTACTCACCTTGGCAGGGGAAGGACCTCTGACCAGAGGAGGCGGCGCTCGATTCTTGGGACTCGCGCGAGGTTCTTCTTCCTGAGGTGCCGGCCCTGCCTGTTTAGCCAGGTTCCTTAGGGCGGCGGCAAAACTCCTGCTATTCTGCTGGCCACCTGGACCAGGCCCGGGGGTATGGCCCTGAGGTAACACGCCGGAACTGGGCCTGTGAGACTTGCTGATCGTGGTGGGCTGCGCCTTGGTGCTGGCAGGCTGCAGACCTGAAAAATAGGTCGAGAGTTTAATGAGCTGTGCCCTCGCAAATATGTCGTTAAATATCCCCCGACTACTATTTCCCCGCAAAAAGCTGTAGCAAGTCGCGTCGCTTTTCCTCTGCCGCGTCTAATCGAACTTTCGCATTCTTACGAGATCGCGATAACGAAACTCATCGGATAGTTATTTTTAAAAACACTTCCACTTATTGTCCGCTCTTGATTATTCATGGAATATCAAGAGTACAAGGCTTTTTGCTGGCGAGATCAGAGGTCGCCTTACTGTAAAAACATTACATGTTGTTGCATGGTAATTTTGACGCGCGGCATCGTTATGCAATTATTCCAATAGTCCGGGAAAGAGCAGAGTTCGCCTTGCACACTTAAGTACGAAACAACATTACATACGGTGACTATGTATATAATCGTTAGCAGCAGCGTCGACGAGCAGAAAAAGAATGTCGTTCGAATGCAAATGCCCGCCTGATCATTTCTTATCGCGATAATCACTTGCGATCTGCGGTTTGTAAATTGGAACGAAATTATTCACAAGACCGTGTCATACCTAGTACTGCCCGGAGCGAAAAGTTTCAGTATTAATCGAGTCGATCATGCGTATGCTTGTTAAGCATTTAATCGCTTCCCTTACTCAAACTCAGAATTTTTAGAGAATTCAGGTCCCTCGTATCGCTTTCGAGGAACAAACTGAGAATCGAGCAGCGTTATTTAATACGTAGATCGATGATGTCGGGCATGTTGGCTCGTTCAAACGACCCTTATTTAAAACAAAGCCGATACTTGGATAAATGTACCGCCGACCTCTTTGATCCTGATTTTACTGAAAGACTGCATAATTCGCGGCTGCGATAACCGCGAGGGGGGGGGGAGGGGGGCATTAGTCGAGCGATAATGGTGTATCGTTCGAACGCCGACAGACATTAATTATTTTCTACGACTCCGTGCGAATATTAATTGCTGCATTTTAATCCGCTGCGCGAACGCGAGAGCCTAACAATACGCTAATAGCTCGAGCGATGGTCTGGGTGAATACAAATTGCTCGCGCGGATATTTTTCACACCCCCTCTCCTTTGTGATCGTGCGTCGGGGTAAGAAGCGGCGCGGGCGACGCGTTTCCGATAAAAGGGAAGAAGGGAAACCCGCCTTTAATCTTGCTGGCTGTTTGCGGCGTAGCGCGCGATAGGAATCTGTGATTCCGCGGAGAATCCGATGAAAGGAGCGGAACGGTTCGGAGGAACTTTCGAGTCGGAACCGATCTTTATCGTAAAGATACCGAAACGCGAATCCGCTCTTCGTCGCCCGGCCCCTTTTCCTCGCTCGCGCTCTTCTCTCTTTCGGTCCTCCTCTTTTTATAAATCAAGAACGAAGCTAGTAGGAGGACACGTCGTCACCCGGGTGGTCCTTTGTCTGGGACGGTATGACGGTACTCTGCGGAGAGAGCGACGAGGCCGAACGGTCCTCTCTCCCCTCTCTCTTTCTCGCGAAAGAGCCCCCCCCCCCCGGTTGAAACGAGAAAATAACAGGCAGAGGGACGGAGAGAGCGAGAGAGAATACCCGATGGCTCTCTTCCCTCCGCGGTGTTTCCGAGGATAGTTTTCACCCTCCATTCAATTCCTCGTCAGCAGAGCGCACACACCTTCGCTTCCTCTCGGCGGACACGCGACTAACCCCCTAGCTCACCCTCCACCGCCCAGCCTCCCTTTCGCTTCTGCCCGTTTCACCCTCTCAAAAGGCTCGGCTTCGGAACGCGATTTCTTTTCATCCGTATCCCCGTGCTCCTTTCTACGCCGTCGTCTTAATAACCTTTCTTTTCACCCCCACGGTCCTCCAGCCCTCCGCGACCCTCCCCCTTCATCGACTCGCCAGCCAGAACAAATAACCCGGGCAGAAGCGGAATCGGGGTATTACGGCGGGATGATCGAAGCTGCGTTGAAAATCATTGCTGTCCAACAGGCAACCCTGTCTAACCGTTTAATCGTCTCGCCCCGTTCGGTCCCGCCGCGGGCCGAATAACGCGCGGAAATTCGATGAGAGGCGATTCGCGCAGAAATGAGAGGAGAACCGTTTGACCTCTTACGGAACACCGCGGAAAAACATGCGTGGACGACGTTGCTCTTGAACGTAGACCAGGGATGTCGGAGGGTTAGGAGGGGGGTGGAGGAGAGCAAAGGGAAAGCGACATTCGCCAACGCGAACGGGCATAGCGAGGGTGGGTTGACTCGACGTCGGAAGCACAAGGATTCCAGCGAGTGGGAAGGGTGGAAAGGGTGGTGTTAAGCGGCTTACAGTCTGTTACCATGGTAACGCCACACCACTAAGACAGGAAGAGCCTGAATCCAGCCTGCCACAGTCTCTGTGACCCTCCGTGTGTACCCTCCCTATCCACGATCCTCCTGCATCCTGCGGATGAACGAGGGAGAAAACAGCGCGCGCGATACGAGCGAGAAGCAACGACGGGATAAAGAGGGAGGGATTACGCCACTAACTCTGTTTTTACACCAAAGTGTTTTCACCGAGATCTTCCTACGCGCACGGGGGGGGGGGGGGGGGAGTAGGGGTTGGCCTGTAATTCGCGCCACGTCCAACAAGACGCTGATTTCTTGCCGCGAACAAACATTTCCTCTTATAGTCCAGCCACGGATCCGCGAGCAATTTATTCAGCGCCTCTGATTTATTCCTCCCGGAGAAATCAGCTCAGCGGCACCGCGAATCACGAGACACCCAGTGTGTCCATACACTCAGCCGCCCGCCAGGCTCGCTCTAACGAATTTACGTCGCCCGCAGGAAATTCGAGAGGCTGAAAATTCCAGCCCCCGCTATTTCATGTTCCCAGGCACTCGCGGTACGGACGGGTAATCGTTTAATTAACCGTTTCAAATTAACGGCTGATGAACCGTTTTACCGTATTCCCTCGCCACTCCAACGATTCCTCAGCAACCGTGCAAGCAAGATTTCCCTCCCTCCAGCTTCGTCAGCGACTTTATTACGAGTCGCGTAACGATTTATCGCATCATCCCGGATAATTGGAAAGCAAAATTATCGGATAAACGTTAGACCGTGGAAACCGTTCGCAGTTGAACGCGTAAAAATAATTCTCGAAGGCAACGCGCCGCAAGTCTTGCGAGCCTCGAGCACGGAATATTGAAACACAGGCGCCAGACAGGCGGCTGATAAAAGGAGAAAAAGAGAGCAGAGCGGAACCGCGGCGGGAAAAGACCCTTTTCCTTTTGGATCGTTCGTACTTTCCTCGGATAGAAGACGGGGGTGAATACGCAATACCTTGCTTTCCCCGCCTCGGTCGGAAGACGATAAACAACAGGTGGGAACGTTGTCGTTTTATCGCACGGAAGGAAAAAAGAAAAAAGGCGATACGTGAAGCCGAGGCGTATAAAGTGACGGAGGGAGACATCCGTTTTACAAGCGGGAGAACGAAACTCCGACTGGCAGACGGGGGCCGGACGGACGCCTTCTTTTTCCCTCGTTCATCCTGTCCCCGCGTGCCGAGACCTATCGATTTTCGCGTCGCGATAAACGGGTGCCGTTTCGGCGCGTGCCTGAATCTCGACAGGCGGGCCAAGCAGGTAGCACGCAGGGTTGTCGCTCAAATAATTCTTCCGCTCCGATACATTCAGCCTCGGCCGCTCCTTGTCCCGTTAACTTCGCTGGAATTACAATTTCCTCGCCGGGGAAACGTGCAAGCGGTGACTAACGGCGAAGGAGCGGCTGAACGAGTGCTCTGTCGATAAGCGGGATAAAGTTCTCCTCGACGGTAGCTGTCCGCTGTTCCTCGCATGATAGTCAAGGAAGTCGGACGCTGGAAGGTTTGGGGAAATCGAGTTAAGATGGTCGGTGGACGTCGAAGCCCTTCCGGGCAACGGAAACGCGCGTAACGAACGTTGGAGGGTCGAGGGAATGGCCGATAATCGGATGAATTTCGGAGTGGAGCGTTTAAACGATTCGATAAGTCGGCGACCGTCGTTACGACGCCCGATGGCAAGTCTCGTTCCCGTTTTATCGAGTTTCCGAAGGCTCGGCGACGTACACCGAGGGGGGAAAAAAAAAAAAACTAGGAGGGTTGAGAGAGGAAGGAAGGAGAGAGGAGCGGGACAACCAACCACCGGGCTTCGTGTCAGATCGTGGTTGACCTTTTCCCCGCTTAAGCCCCTGACTCCTCGTACCCTCCGGAGCTGGCTGGGTCACGGGAAGCCAAGTTTCGCGTGAAAAATCGATGCCGGAAGGACTGCCGCGGCAAATTACAAAAGGGAAACGACCTGTCGGTTAGGGCGAGCAACCCCGCAAACGGGAAAGGACGGGGGGGGGGAGGAGGAGGAGTGAGACGTATTAACGAGCCGACCACCTCCGGGCTTGGTGCGCTCGTGCGTTAGCGCGCTCCTACGTTCGACGCGGAAATGAAAGAATCGATAGCACCGTGGGCGGTAGAGAGAGACGGAAAGGAGCGTGTAATTTTGCAGGGTGATACGTGATTCGTGGAGTTTTGATAGGCGGCCAGTGGTTTCGCGTTACTTTGCCCTCTGCCCTTTAGCGAGCCTAGGACTGGGCCCCCCCTTTTGTCCGCGGACGGTGCTTTTGTGCTCGCGGTCTGGAACAATCGCCGGTGAAGCTACCCGCCCGTTCCACCCCTCCATCACTTCAAACCACTCGTCGCCACCCCCGCCCTCCATATTTTTCTGTTGCGAGGCGGGCGCGCGTAAATTGCAGCTTTTACAAAGGGTTGCCCGCACGCAGAGTTAGATCAACATCTGTCGCGGCGGGCACATCGTTTCCCCCGGTTGCGTGAAACCGAGGTGGGAAGGACACGTTCGCCGCCATCAAACTACCCCCCGCCACCTCCGTTACCGCTCGCGGGAATAAAAAGTTGGGGAAACGTGCCGTTTTATCTGCCCGCTCGAACCCTGCGGGGAACTTGTACATACAATTGATTCGCAGCCGATCGGTCACGTATTTATCTCGACTTTTGCCCCCGGTACTTTCACCGCGGCGATATATCGATACGGTTGCGGAAGATGCTCGGATAAATGGTTACCGTATCGCCCCCGTCCAATCTCTTCGATCGGGGGGGCGCGCAGCGATCTGCCGACGCGATCTTGTTAAAAGAAATACTTGTATTCCGGGCACGCCGTTGACAAAAAAAAAAGTCGTTCCAGAGATTTGCGAGAGGGCTTCGAAACGCGTTGGTAAAAATGTTCGTTCGAATAACCGGGGGGCGTCGTGGAGAGCTGGAGGAGCTCCGTGGAACTCGGGCCACCCTTCCTTACGAGTCCCTTGACATTTTGCCAAGCACCCCCATTGAATCACCATATAAACGACTCGGGGGTCCGCGAGCTCAACCCCTGATCCGCCCCAACCTCAAATATACGTTTCATTTTAGTACGGCCGTAGCCGTGCCCACTCTACCCGTGATCATGGTCGTCGAATTTCCCCCTGTAGCCGAAGCGAGCGTACAAAGCCCTGTCGGATCCGTCAAAGGAGTGCTCTGATCGCGTAAAGCCTCCAAGAAACGAGGCGTCGCGTACGACCGAAGGGAGGGGGAAAAAAAAGCTAAGGGAAACAGAAACGCAAAATTTCGCGTCGCTCGTATTTCTCCCACAATTTAACGCCCCTTGTTTCTCCTCGACCACCGTTGCGCGAACGTTCTACCCGCGAGCCGAGGAGAATAAAGGTAGAGGGCGGAAGGTGGGCGGGAAAACGAGGAATATCAAATCGGGCGGGAGAAGGGAAATCGAAACGGCGACGCCAATGCGACTCGATCTCCTCACCCTCGATGGTAGCGCAGCGTTCCCAAGGGTGCCTCTGGGATTTCGCGTCGACGCCGTCGTTCGTTCGTTCGTAAGGTGCTTCGGAATTTCCATATTAATTCGTTAGATCGCGGGACGTGACGAGAATCCACGATTTAATAACGTTTTGTCCGTGGCCCGCCGGCGCGGCGCTCGCGAGTCTGACGACCTCGGTGGTATCCCCGACCAATCTGGAGCCAATGGGAAGAGGAAACAGACTCGTGCGCTAGCTAGAGGCCGGGGAGAAGGTCGGCGAGTTTTCAGCATGGAATACAAAAGTGTTAGATGCACCGAAATACACGCGATGCGCAAAGGGATGTCGGAAGGAAAAGAGTTTAAGGGTGGGGAGCAGCTACCCAGGGATGATGGAGAGTTGGAATAGGGTGTGGAGACATCGCGTCGAATCGTTTCCCGTCCGAATGGTGTCAAACGTTGCCCGCGTTCCGCCTCGTGTCACTGGACTTGCAACCCTCTCTCCGGCCAACCCTCCAGCAGCCGGCATCGACGCTACCACACCCTGCCCGGTCGTTGCCGAATAAATTCCCCGGGGTAAATAGTAAAATGAAATCTGCACCGCCACTCGGCCGCCGTGAAAACACGGCCCCTCATTAATTCCGACCGCGCGCCGCTATAAAGCTCCGGAACAGCAGAACACATCGAGTGTAGCCCCAGTCCCAAACCCTTTTCCTTCTCATCCTTCGCCCTCGTCCGGCCGCCTCTCCTTCCTTCCCGCTGCCGTCAACACCTTCCTTCTCTCTCCCACCGCCGGTGCACGGTCTTCTCGCATCCCGCTCCCATCCCGCTCGCATCCTGCTCGCACCCTTCCGTTCCTCCGCGGCCGTGAGCGGAGAACCGTGCTGCTATACACACCACCCTCGGTCACGTATAAAAGCCGCGTATTCAATTACCCGGCATCGACCGGTCGAATAACGAATGTGCCACCCCGTGGAAAATATTCCCCCGGTGTGCTTTTGCACGTACACCGCGCGCTAAGCTCAGCTCGTGCCGTCGCGTCGGCCGTTTCAACCGCGCCGACCTTTAGGCGAATATACGCGGAAAACTTTGCTGTTAAATGGCCGACTACCCCGTCCCTCGCGATCGACCGCCGCGGGAACACGAGAATCGAAAAAAAAAAAGAAAAAAAGAAAAATAAAATACAGAACGAACTGGGACGGTTGGTTCTTTCAATCTATCCCGGGATAATCGCTCTCCATCGGCCCGCTCCGTTCTCCTTTCTCCTCTTTCACCGTCGCAGAACGAGAGAGCTGCTCGATGGCGCGTAGGAAATAAGCTTCGAATTAGGAGTCGATTTGCACGGGCCGCGTTAATTGTCGATGCCCCTCCGCTCCCCCGGCTCCCCTCCCCACCACCCTTTCTCTTTCGTTTCTTCGCCCCATCTGTCACCCCCCCCCCCCGCGGCGCACGGCCTTCTGCCGCCGCACACAAGGGCTCGCGTGTTTCCACCCTCGTGACTCGACAAAGTAATTCGTTGATGCGCGCATGTACGTGCGCGCCGGCCCCGTGCGTCGAATTAGGGATGAGAAAATCGCTGAAACGCCCTCCGGGCCCCGTTCCTTCCAGCCCCTCTCTGCAGCCCCATGTTCTGCCGCGAACGCGTATATCTGACGGTACCTGTTGGAGGCAGCCGTCGACGACGCGCCCGGCGAGAATATCGGCAAGTCTAGCTTCCGGCTGGTTTTATTCGCGCGAAGCGTGGACTTCGCGTATCGCGCTGCCAGGCGAGCGAGTTCTATCTCGCGCCCACCTCTAATACGATTAAAGGAGAATTTAATGATTAGCCGGTTCGACGCGCCAAACCGTTTCCCCGCCTGCGTGTACGCGGCATCGCGTATCGCGTGCGCTTCGCGCGTTTCGAGTATCGCGTAATTAGCGAGCTGGGAAGGTAGCGGAAAGACCTTTGCTCGGGGAAGCGGTGGCGCGCAGAGGCTCGTTTTCATCCTTGAACACGGTAATCAAGGCGTCTTCGAGTAATCGCTGATCGCCCTAACGACCACGTGATTGCTAACCATTTCGAAGCCATACACGCCGGCCGAACAATGTATGCGTGGCTGTTTTCTTCCATTTGCCCGCTCCTCCTGTTTGCACGCGGATACAATACCCACACCACCTATGCCTGGCGGTCGCGGCGCGGGAGCCGCCACGGTAAATTGTAATCTATTCGACTTAAGTGGAAATTAGCGGCAGTCCGTCGAGGATAATAAACACGGGAGTCAATCGGTGGCTCCCCCTGCCACGGCAGAGGCCATCTGCCCGGTTTGATTTTCCCCGGCAGATTAAAAAAGCATCGCCGCCGATGGGGGTTGGTCGAGCCGCGGACAGATCGTCGCCCGCCCCTTCCGCGCGCTGCAACGTTTTGATTTCAATCGCAATCAGCCCGCAAAACGCGAATCGCCTTTTCTTCCTCCTTCCGTTCCTTTTTCCGCTTCCCGTTTTTCGCCGCAGGTCCATCCCTACCCCCGTTCTTCCTCTTCTCCTCGCCGTGCCGGCGATAGAGCGCGTCGGGACAAAAAGCCGCAGTCGGGGGGAAAATGGAGAATCGGAAGTATGAAAGAGCCGGGCGAGAGGGAGCCGGAAGGAGGTGGAAGAGCAGCGGAAAAGGGGAGTTTAATTTCTCGCGTTCCCGCTCTGCCCGCCTCTGCGTGAATTTTCATTCCATTTCGCGCGACCACCTACTCGTTATTTCATTTCGTTGCGCGCCCGCGCGCCCGGCCCACCTTTATCCCCGGCCCGTATTTATTATAGCCGCGGAGGGACGCGAAAAGAGCCGTCTTCTTTAAAGCGCGCCTCCGCTGCGTCCCCGGCGCCGGACTTTTCCCGCGTCGCGTCGCACGCCGCGGGATTTCTGCCCGCCGTAATTATCGCGTCGCTCGATTGTAGCCACCCTCCGCCGCGGAGGCAGCCGCGTGAGCTCGTTCAAACTATTTATTATGGAGCGACAAATGCGAGAAAAATTCCGCAAAGTTCGTTTCGACGGGAACGCGGCGAGGGGACTGGCGGCGGGCGGCTCGAATGCAGAATGCACGAGCGAGTTGATTGCGATCCTGGCCGTTCTATCGAATGGTTTATAGCGCGGTCGCTCCCCCGCGCTGGCAGGGGGTAGGATTCGTAGGCGTTCCTCTGGCACGTCGGTTGGTTCGATGTGGTCGAGGTGAGGGTGAGGGCGCGTGCGTGTTCGTTCACGTGGCAACTCGTAAACGGAAGGCAATATGTGTATCAGCTAACCGCACGCGATACAAGTTCGAGTCTGCAGCGGGATAGGTAGATACGAAACGGCATACACTGACGCTCAAAAGTCTCCAATCACCTGGCTGTCTTACAGCAAATTAGCGAGGACGGCTCTTGCAAACAACGCCTCGGTCAGTGATGTGCCGTAGGCAACGCAAACCCGCTGAGAAATTAATAGGCTATACCGTAAACTGGGGGAACATTGGCATCCACTTAACAGCTATTAAAATGGAAAAGGAAATAAATTTTATGCATTTTCACACAATCACAAACGATGCAATGTTATAATAGGATACCTAAAACAAAATTAAAAATGTTCATTAAAAAAATTAAAAAATATAAAATAGAGCGCATTGAACATAAAAAGAAACAAATTTAACCCTTCGTTGACACACCTCATTTTCCGATCAACTTTAACACACCTGGGTGGTTTACACCCAGAACAATTTTTGAACGATTGCCATTCTGATCTGAAGAATCCAATCGTTAGGGAAAAAACCATGGATCAATTTCTTGGTCTGTTGAATCTATTCCAATAGTTTTTTGATTAAAATTTCATGAGTGTTCTTGTAAAAAAATCTAGATTACCATACGTCGAGAAAACACGAAAAAAATCTTCAAAAAACTGTAACTTTTACAAATTTAAATATTAGAAGCTAAAAATCTACAGAGTTATTGCTCAGATATAATATTTTCAGAGAAAAAATAGTGTGTAAGTTGGTTTTGGAAAATAGGAATTTATTTTGCATATGCAAGGTACAGAGCGTCAAAATCAGCTTATGGGTGGCTCACACCCAGAGTGTCAACTCTTACTTTAACTTTTTAGTGTTATTTATATATTTAACATGTATTAAAGAAGGATAAGGACAACAATTTTACGCATTTCGACACTAGTAGTGCATTCACAAAAGATGCAACGTAATGATAATATACTTAAAGCAAATGTAAAAGTGTTAATTTTTATATTACATTGCGCAATGTTCCAAAAACATGTCAATATTCCCCCAGTTTGCGATAGTTTGTCAAAGGACTGTAGAAGCTTACGCGAGTTAAAAATAAAAAAGAAAACGGGAGCGGTCGGTTCGAGAACTAAGCCTCGCGTAAGTGTAGGCTCAATAGATTATGTGGAAACGTTCTACTTGTATTCGTTGCTGCGGTGAAAAAAGTTAGCAGACTTAGGACAGCGGGTAATTCGGAAGTTTTGAGCGACGGTGTATGCGACGAAGCCCTCGGTTACGTGTGAATTGGCACGCGCGCGCATGGCTTGCTCGCGGGTTCGCCTACGCCGCGAACACTACGTGTCCGATGTGTCAGAGATACACGTGTATTTGCGTATTTGATCGTCCCGATCGTTTTACACGGCCACGTTTAATCCCACGGCACGCCAGTATCCGGTCAATCCGCTGTAAACGCTGGAAATGCTGCACACACGGTCGCGCCACCCCCAGTGTACACGACAGATCCATCCGTTGCGGAGCGGAGAGAGGCTCGATCCCCGGCAAACACGGCGCATAGCTATCGATAAACGGGATTCCGGGCGCGGAAACCCTCGAGAAATCAGATTCCTTCGACGCCTCCAGTTTTCAACGCGACGCGCGCCAGCAATTTCGCCCGGCCGATATAAATACAGGCACTGCGCCGGGTCCCGTAATCACCGCGGCGAAACGTTTAATGGATTTTAATCGCTGCCTCGCTTAATTGATCGCGCTGGGAAAATAACGGTGTAACCGAAATGGCGGAATATTAACGTAACGAATACGACCGGCGAGCAGCGAAACAGGAGTATTAATAATAGAATTCCCGTGGCCGATGAAACGCGATTTCAACCAGTGATCGTGTTACAGGCGTAACGTTACCGGGTGAACGAGTCAGGTCTCATTAACGATGGTTCAACGACTACGAACACAGCCACGGCGTTGATTCGCCCTGAAACGCGCGGATAGGGGAGCGTGGGCGGCGATGTTGGCGTAAAACCCTGCGAGACAAGGGCCGATAGAATAAAATCGATAACATTTTTTCCTCGACTAAGGTACCTACTTCTGATTCGTTATCTACGGGCTGCCTTGCCGAGCGATCGTGCACCTGCCGGTTAACGGATCCCGCCAGCAGAAGCGAAAGGATAATCTCGTCGAATCCCCCTTTTTTAATGCCCCAAGGAGCCGGTTACGGAAATGTTCGTTGATAAAGTTAACAGGGCTCCCACAGATAAAGCAGACGTGGCGCGGAGACGGAAACGACCTTCCCCTTTTCCTTACATTCTTTTCTACCGAGTGACAAGGTAACGGTATGCTGTTCACGTTTGCAATTTTTCGTTGGGGGGGGGGGGTTAAATTATGGGTAGGGGAGACCGGGGCAGATTGTAACAAAAAAAGTTTACACAGTTTTTTCTCGAAAGTGTTTTCCTCAATCAGGAAATAATTTGCGTGATTTACTACTTGCATATGTGGTGAATTGATTGCGTGAAAGTACGTGACAAAATATTGGACTGTTAACATCTGGCTCCATCTTAAACAAATCTGAATCTTTGTTACAATGTGCCCCAGTCCTGGGGTAAATTGTAACACATCTGTTTTACTTATTTAAATACAAATATGAACACAAATGAACGTTTCTAAAAGATATAAATGAAAACACAGATCATTATTAAACATTTGATATACACGAGTTAAACAATCATTGCTTATTCATCTGATTCTATCAAAATCTTCTTCTTCGCTTTCTTCACTTTATTCTTTATACTTTTTTTTTTACTTTTTGGATTCTCGATTGTTCTTTTGTTCATCTAGGATATCTTTTTCCGGTGTGTCAGAAAATAGCTTGCTTTATCACCATTTGGAGTGGAGTAAGTATAGTAACATGTTACAATTTACCCCGAGGTCGAATTTTTGCGTTTTATCTCAGCAAACGAGAAACTAAACATCAAATCACTGAAATGCGTATACATTATTATAAACCAATGTGTACTGATTCGTTTGCGACAAATAAGCAAAAATTCAAACGGTTTCTAATGCCGGTTAATTGAAGTAAAAGTGCTGATACAACATTTACTTACGTAACCTAAAAACTAAAATTCTGGGCTGTAACCACAAAATGAATACATAACGCTCATTTGTGTCACTAAAACCGACGTTGCCAATATTGTCAAGCAGCTCTCGAATGCTGTGGGTTACCAGATTAGTCGTTCAATAGATTTCACTTATGTTACAATTTACCCCGTGTTACAACCTGCCCCGGTCTCCCCTACGGACCGAATCTCTGGATCCGATTTTACACGCGTTCTCGAATTTGATTATTGGGAATGCCAAGTAACGTTTCGTTTCCGCAATCGCGGTCCCGTTGGTCGTTAAAGCCAACGAGAATCCTTGGCCCGAGCGTCGAGTTGCCAGCCGGTTCTCCTTTATTTCGAAGCAGCTTCTTGACTCTCTCTTCGAATGCCTCTCGGCATGCTCTCGACTCTCGGCAAATGCAGCGAGTAAACAGTCCGCCGCGTCGTATTCATTAGGAAAGTTGAGGCCAGGTGACTGAGCGAGCCAGCGAGCTGTCGGTCACAGGCCGTCGGGGGGTAAGTTGGGCGTCGAAGGGTGGGATCGGGCGGTGGCGGCAGGCTCTTTCATTTCCGTACGCGGGGAAACCGGAACCGCGTCGGGTCGACCCTTTTCCGATAGGGCCATTCTGGTCCGCCGTTGGGGCCGTCGCCGTGGCTCTACCGCTATCTCCCACCAGGCGCGTTCGAGCTTCGAACTCCGAGCTTTAAGCGACCTCCCTCCCACGCCTGCCCCTTCACCCTCCTCCTCATCCCCCTCATCCTCCTCATCCACCTCCTCTTTCAGCGACTCGTCCTACCTCCTCCTCCCCGCTTCGCCCTCTCAACCCGCCATTCGGCACACCCCCCGTCTCTTTATTCGCCAAAGAGGGCCGCTGGAACGGGGGTAGCAGTTGCGAAACTAGTTGCCTGGCTTTAACCTCGGCTATCCTCTCTCCTCTCGCTTGCTCCTTTTCTCTTCCTCTCTAACCCTTCCAGCAGAGGAACGGAGGGAGAGAGAAAGAGTGATCCCGCTTCGTGCCAACCAGCAGGGTGGTTTCGAGAGGATTGAGAGGGCAATATGTTCCTGAGAAGCCTCCAATTTCCTTGGTACAAGCCCGCTGCGACCCCCTTTTCGGTAACGGGGACTCTGCGCTCTGCTCTCGCCGGCAATCCACTCCTCCCCCGCCATCGGTTCCCCCGAGTCCCCTGTTCCCTCTTCTGCCGGCGTATTCCTGCACGCACTTGAGGGACTTCCAGGCCAACCGGCTGGGACGAGACAGAGAGGGGAGGGCTGCGAGGCGACGAGGAGGATTGCTAGGCGGTAATGGCGAGATTCGGGTGAATAACGCCAGCGCAAAGTACGCTCGAACGCGGCCGTTAAGCAGGGATTAGGCAGGTATATCCTCCGTACGCGCCTCCTTATTTCTATCTCGTTACCCGGTTCCCCTGTTTTCACTCGGCGGGTACGTTTCGTTCTCTCCGACGGTGGATCCCCCACTCGGACATCGTTCCCTCCAACGAATAAGTTCCACTCGCCACGGAACAACGAGCTCGGCCAAACGAAAACGCAAGTTGCCAAGCACCTCGGGGAATTTCGAGATAATCATTTTTCGCCGTGAACACGGCGGAGGCGACCTAGGACTCGTTCAATCTCCGAGGCTGCAACGAATTTAAGGGGTGATTAGCGGCGCCTAACGGCGCGGAAAACCGGGCGCTACCGTGGGCTCGCTCTCTCCTCCTGGGTATCCGGGGTAATCAAATATTTAGGAGACCGTGATGTCACCACCGTTAATTAATATTAACGAGCCGGAGAGTGCTGCCAGGGTCGAAAGGATGAATCGACCTACTCCGTGCCCCTCGACGGCAGTTTCTCGATAACGACCGGTGAATATAGAAGACGAGATAGATCAGTATCGCTGCTACTCGGCCGACACCATAAAGCGCGCCATGAGTGTTGCCAATCAGTAATTTAACGGCATCGACCGTTTTTAGAGGCTCTCTAAACTCATCCTGTTCTTTGTTACATAGACAGTCGGGTCGCACATGTGTTGATAATTTAGTGCGATAAGTAGCAGGCTAGGTAAGTTCAATTCATTATGCACTTCTGTAAACTATGGGATTTTTCCCGTTTATAATAATAATATATTAAGTAACTTTAGTTATGTATGGTTAGGCTTACAAACAGTTTTTACTGCAGCCTCGCCTTTACTCGCTTTTACTATTTTACTATTTTCTTTTTCTTTTTCTTCCTTCTTCATGTGCTATATCTTTACTGTTTTTCTCTCTCCTTTCTGCTTTTGTTTTGATGAGTAATAAAGACGAAATAATAATAATAATAATAATAATAATAATATTCCCTTTTTCTGTTAGAGGTATGACCCACTTTTGACATCTCTGGGCATGCTTACCGTCAAGGACCCAGTTCCTGATCAGTTTAGTATATAAATACCAAATAATAAGTTTATCACGATACAAATTTATTCCAAAAAATTACTAAATAATTATGAAGTATTTTTAAATTTGTACGCAAACATTTGATAGCTCATAGTAAAATATTTTAGGTTGATCGGAAACTGCTCCCATTGCATCTTAAGTGATCAGGAACTGGGTCCTTGACGGTACTCTCCAACAGCGCAGAACTGTATCGGATTTAATGTTCGTTTTCAAGATTATAAATTGTGAGATCGACTGCTCCTCGATTCTGGAATTATTCAAACTTAATGCTCCGCCTAGGAACCTCAGGAAATTTCCGCTCTTCCACCGCTCACACCACAACTCGGTTTTCGGTTAGAATAACTCTCTCGACCATTTATGCAATTTAACTAATCGGTTCTGCTATAGTGCTCGACACTATTTCTTGCCGAATATATGATTATGTATACCCTAATTGAAACATAAATGCCAAAGAAAAGGCATATACACTGTTCGTAAAAATCATGTAAGAAGTTAATGAGACGGAGAAAGCAATTTTAATACACGAAATTTACATACAAGTTTAGAAAACTTGTAACGGGGGCTAATTTATTGCGACATATTTTTTTGCCGATAAAGTTTGTCACTTTGAATAGTCACTTGCTCACTGGTTCTTAAATTTGAAACAATACGCCATCTTCTTCTAACTAATAATTGATCATTTAAAACAATGCATTTATGTATCAGATGATACACTATAAGTTGTCTGTGTCTAATTGCCTTGTGTTTGCCTATACTGTATAAACGATTAAGTGGTTTCGGCGCACTGGTTCGGTCAGTTTAACAGTTTTAAAGCTAATTTGCAATTTTAAAATTTATAATTTTCCGACGTTTCGGTCTGCGGTTTAGACATTTTTCAAGGAAAGATTTAAAAAGTATTGCGTTCGCTCTAAAGTCACACGTTTGATAGGACGCGTAACCCGCGGAGTCGGTTGGAACGTGACTGAAGTAAACATAACTTGGGGGGACATTTAAAGGTGAAGCAAACTGTGGCTAGAAAGGAGTCAAACGAAAGACCGTTAAAGATTCAGAACATATTTAAAAATTACCGATCAAACGAACATTTTCAACCTCACAACAAACTGTCAAAATACCACTAATTAGGAGCCCAACAACATTAGGATATATGATCAAGTGATTACATAATATAATTATATATAATTGAATCGATTTTATTGGCCAAATTGAAATGACAACTCCGTCCTATCAAACGTGTGACTTTAAAGCGAACGCAATACTTTTTAAATCTTTCCTTGAAAAATGTCTAAACCGCAGACCGAAACATCGGAAAATTATAAATTTTAAAATTGCAAATTAGCTTTAAAACTGTTAAACTGACCGAACCAGTGCGCCGAAACCACTTAATCGTTAATTATTCTATACTGTATAGTCTCATTTGTTACTTACATGTCTCCGTCTTCGGTTCACCTGCATTTTGTTTTTACCACAGGGTAGCCACCCGTATACAAATAAGTAATAATAACAATTATCCCATCTAGCCGATCATCTCGCCCCGGAATCTCGCAAATTGAAACGACAACGACCGGCAACTAGGCTCAGCATCCCGATGTTAAAGATAGTGAAAACGAGGATCCAGGTTTGTATCGCGGGGCCAGCAACTCGATCGGCCGATCCCTTTGGTCCCTACACCTGTGTTTCGTTCAAGAGACCAACGAACCAGTGAACGAGACGTCGCTCGGAATCAATAGACGAAGCACGCGGAGGCATCGATCGTGGATGCACGTCCCCCGTCAGTCGTTCTCTGGCGACATCGTATACGTCTATAGTCTGCACGGTATAAGGGCAGAGGGTGGACGGCGGTGGGAAAGAGAGGGCACGATCCAAGAAGTCCCACACCGGCAATGTCGTGTCAGCGCTCGAGCTTATCTCGATCGAGTCGAAGAGTGGGCGAACGCTCGTTCCGAGCGGAAGAAAGAAATACGAGGGCAAGCGATGCTCCTCTCCGTGCGGCCGATAACAAAGTCGGCGCGGAATAAAGGATCGTTCGGGGGTGACTCGAGCGCACCGAGCAATCGATATCCTCGGCCGCCTTCCATCCACACAGAGAGACCGATTCGTATCCACTTTCGGAGGGGGGAGCCTTTCTCTTTCAATCTACGCGCACGCAACTCTTGGATTTACGTAACCTCTTGGCTATCTATCCTTCACGGGTCATCGCTCGCGAGTCGAAATTTCCGGCAGAAAATTAGTCGACAGCTGCGATAAATGGATGCTCGTTTTACGGCGAGCTTTCAGCGGTCGGGTCGAGGCGGTTTTTTTCCGCCGCGTGAGTGTACAAAATTTCCCCGCGCGAGCACCGCCGCCGCGGTCGGGTAGAAGTTCGCAAGCTGGCTGGCTATCCGCAGTCAACTTTTTCCTTCCCCTTATTATTTATTCGGGAGGGCAGACAAGTTTCGCGCCGCGCGGGACTTGATAGCCGGGCTAAGGGATCGCCGAGGAAACCTTACTTCTATCTACCCTCTAGCATCCGCCGTTCCTCCGCGGGAACTTGCTCGGAGGGTCTACGTAACGCACGATAAACTTCAAGAGGGTGAAGATTAACGGGCGCGGGAACTTTTCACGCCGAGTACACACTACACTGGCTGGCCCGGCGGGATTTGCCAGGGTAAAAGTGGGAAAGTTCCTCGGTTCCTCAGCGCCACCCTGACCCCTTTCGCGATTCCAATCTCTGCAACGGTCAGACGGGACCGGCGGAAATCTATCTATTTCCAAAGGATCCTTAATCCTAGCGCGAGCACATCGCCGGGCTTCTGGTGTTACTCTTCTCCTCTCAAAAGGTTTGTGGCGATAAAAGAAAAACTCCGGGGTCCTCGTTCCATCGGAGAGTCGCGGTACGCTCTAGTAACTACCCTCTCTCGCTCCGAGTGTAAACTGTGACCGTGCGAACAGGCAGACCGAGACAGAAGCAGCGAAGGAACTGGTCCGCGCCATTTTGCTAGATTAATTCCCTCCTCCGGCGAGACAAAATGTAAGAGATTTTTAACCTCCGCTCCGTTCGACTGATCTCATTTCTCGAGAACCATTGTGCACCCCCACGGCCACGTCTACTCCATCTCTCAGAGATATTTTTTAATAAAGGATTCGGTCTCGGTGCTCGACTTATCCATCGGCTCGACCAAGGAAGTAGCTAGGCAGAGGTATCTATGGCACCAGCGACCGTTTCGATCCGAGCTTCGCTCTCCTCCATTCCCCGCAGATCCCCCCCCCCCCTCTCTCTCTCTCTCCATCGGTGCTAAGAAAGACTAGCAGTCGTTCTTCCGCCGGGAACGACGTGGATCGAGATTTAAAAGCCGCATTTTCCGTAAAAAGAACGCCTCGGCTGGTTAAAGCGAGGGAAAGGACGTTCGCGATCCTTTTCAAGCGCGAAGATAGAGACGCTCCGCTGCTTCGCTGACAGAAAGAAAGAGGAAGGGGGGAGTGGAGGCGCGAGAGAAGGAGGGGAATGCTTTAATCACTCGTCGCTCGGAAAACACATTTATCTGGAAATCCTTGGCACCGAAAAGAAATCCCGGCATTTATTCGCGGATTGCGTTTCAAGCCGCGCGCACCGTTCGAATTCTTCTCGAAAGGTTCGCCTCGAGTCGTCCCATGGCCAACGGGGAGAAACCGTGGGTACTTTTCGGTCGAACGAAATCGCTCTCGGCTGCGCGGGGCGAGACGTTTCCCTCGATTCCCTCAAGTTTCTTTCCACCCCCACCCCCTTACCACCACCGCTAGCGTGTCTTGTCTACGTGCTTGCGAGCAGATTACTCGCGTTCCATGGGATATCTCGCGCAGTGAGAATTCCAGCTGTTTGACGGCAAAGTGCTCGAGCCGAAACTCGAGAACGCTCTCTTCTCCTCTTTCGCTTCTCATTTCGCGCGGGGCGAGAAAGGGTAGAAAAGGGTGAAAGGGGAGGGCCGAGACGAGACGGCAAAGCCCTCTCTCGGTGAAAACGATGACAATCGGTGGTGAATTCGACGAACCGGAAGGGAAGAGGAGCCGGAATAATCGTGGCCGATGCGCTGCAAGCAATCGGCAGCCTCGTTACCAGCTGCCGGCTCGTTAATTAACCGCGATTACGGGGGCGGCGGTGCATGCGAGAGAGCATGCCTGGCTCTCTCGCTTCTCCGCCACCCTCGCCTCGGTTGCCTCCTCTCTCGTTACACTCGCCACTTGTCCCCGCGGCAAACCTTCCGTCCGAATAATCGCCTGCCCGTGAAATCGTTACGACTCCGCTACTCCGCGACTCGTCGACTAAATCCTAAACCCTAAATCCTCTTTCCGCTACCATCGTCCCCGTTCCTAGCGCTTACGATAGAAAACGTTCGCTGTCTTGCCACGGAATTGTCTTGAACGGTTTACCGTTAGACTCGATATGAAAGACACGCTAGGCGTCCTTCGACGGTCACGCGTATCGCGATTAATTTATGCAGATCACGCGCGACCGCAGGGGCAAACGAAGCGGCTGATTTTTATGCGTACGAATCGCGAGTAATGCGACGTCAGTACTTATACAACGTGCGATTAACTTACGGTGCCGTTCCTCCGCCACCACTGCGGCTCTTTTTGCCAGCTTACCTGCAACAGAGAAGAGAACAGAAGGCTTTAGAAAAACGCTGGCATCGGCGGCGCTGCGTCTGACTGGGAAGGAGAGCGGTGTTTAATCGGCGCGACGTAAAAGATCGATGCGGCGGCGCGGCTCGGCGCACGAGTCTCCGTCCCGCGGGTCGAGCGAATTGCAAGCGGTTAAGCTGAGGGAACAATTGAACGATCTCGATAACTGGCACCACGAAATTGTCCCTGGCCGGATGCGGCGATATTAATTTGACACGGTAAACGCGGCAGTGGAACGTGCCGGTTGGCTGCATCGAGCCAAATATAGCTCGCACGGATATCCATGTCAGTCGTTACGCTCGCGTTCCTCGCCGTTTTCGCTGGCGAATCGCTGCGATCCCCCATCGTCGCGCACGCTCTTTCTTTCCCCCGCTAGTTTTATCGCCCAGAGCCCCGTACTCGCGTACCTCCGGCGATAAATATAAAACCGCGAAAGGCAATTTTACGAGGGAACTAGTCGAACGGGCTTTCGTTCCGTCGACGACGCCTCGGTGCACGCGCGAGGCAGCGCGTAAATACGCTGCAAACATAATTCGCATCACGCGGATTGTACGCGCTGGGGTTAACTAGTGTCACCGAGCCACTTAACCCGCGATCAATGAAACCACGGAATTCTCAGATGAAAAATTCCCCCCGTAGGTGCAGCGGGAATCAAAGGCGAGCGAGTTCACGCTCCAGCGCGAAACAACGTTGCAGAAACCAACCGATCCTTTGTCCCTGTTAATTGCCATTCCAGCGACGGTTAATTAACCCGCCTCCTCCTTTCTGAATACCACAATGTTTGTTGGATAAGTACGGCTCGCCCGGGAGTGAAACGAACGCTGCGGGATGAAAAGTTTCCAACGAACACAGGGGCGAGAAGAGGGTGGGGGGGGGGGGGGGGAAGAGTGGTCGGTGCCGCGTCCATGAGAATGCGCGAGCATCGTTCGAGCGTGACCGTGTGCGAGCAACGTGTCAGACCTTCTAACCCCGTGGAAAGACGAATCTCATGTAGGTCACGTAGGTGCACCGGTCTGACCTATACGAAAGTTTCCTCCCAACCCCGCGTACCACCCACCCCCCTCGAAATCCGTCGAGACGTTGCATACGCGAGAGGCGAATACAAAAGCCGACGTCGCGGGTCCGCGCTTGAATGAATTCCGCGGAATGCACACCGGGGAATCTCCTAAAGACCGACTGCCTGTCTCGCCAGCTGTCACGCGCAATACGTATCCGCGAGTCTGGCGTCATCCGACTGTCCGAGACGGAAGATGCAAAATACAGTGGAGATTCCTCGCGTAGTTTCCCATGGGAATCGCAATGTCGGGCGCGGTGAGTAACGCGGGGAAATTACGCGGCACGCGACGAGCCCTCGCACGCTGCCATCCGCGGACCCCTTATCGACGGTCGCTGCTAGTCGACGTGGCATCGACCTTTCAGGTGTATCGGTAACCGAGTTTGCGCAGACCGTGGCCGTATCGGCGCGGTCCGCGTCGCGACGCGACCTGGCGCGGCCGCTGGCGTCGCTTTGTCGTCGGTAATTGATTTATATACTGTGCCTTTGATGTCAGTCCGCCGGTTCGACGTCGACGTCGACGTCGACACCGACGTTTGCGATGGGACGAGACGGGACGGGGGTTGCGCCACTCCTCTTTGCCGCCCGATCGCTCGATCCTCTTATCGGGTGGCATCGCCGAGTGCGAGCATTGCGCGGGACGAGCGTCACTGAGATTTCGTTGGATCGGTCGATCGATTCCCGTCGATAAGCCGCTTGAGAACCGGGCGTGTACCGACACGCTGGTACAAGCTACTACACGCTGCTACACGCCACACGCGACAGCTTACGACTAAGCTTCTCGTCGAGCTTCAAAGGATCGCCTCGGATCGCGGATACCACTAATCGTTTCGCAAGCCGACGCAGCGTCACGGCGGTGAAATAAATAAACGGGCCTCGAAACTTGGGCGCTACCGAGCCGGCAATTAATTATTCCCCGCGCGTTTATCATTGAAAAACGTCCGGTGAATGGCGCCGCCTAGATGAAAGCGAGGCAAATGCGACGCGCGATACCGAGAAATTCAATGGAACAGGGACAAGGGACGCGCGAACGCGCGAGTTTCCCGGGAAAGCGTTTCTAAACCGAGCCACTCGTAACACCGCGGGACTTCCACGGGTTTACGATCAATTACGGGTAGATAGGAGGAGCGCGGGAACAGTCCGGCTGTTTGTTTTGCGGCGTAAAACAGCTGTACCCGTCGAATAAGAGGATCATTGAATTCGATTCAACTCGCTTTTACGCCTACAGGCTCGCTGGCTCCAATCGCGTTCGCGAGAGCAGGGAAACCTGGCCGTTCGAAGGCAAACGGTTCGCTGGGAAGCAGGTACAGCGCTTCGGCCGCTCTCTAGATCAACGATAAGGTACGACGATTCGGTGAAAAACTTCTCCCGGAAGCAGGAAGGACGATAATTAAAGAAATGCTGCTGCACGCTCTGCTCGCGTAATCGGCAAAGGTTTCGAGGCAAAGATCGCCGCGCAACGGAAGCCGTAAAAGCCGAGGGAGCAGAGGAGCGGGAGAAAGCGAGCGGGAACCGGAGCGTTCCAGCTCCAGCTCCTCCGGCGGGAGTCGCGAGTGCGCCTTAAACTTCGTGGCCCGAATCAATTTAGCGGATCCACGCCGCGAGTTGCGGAGGCATCGGCGCACGCATGCCAACGAGGAGATCGCTCGCTCGCTGGCTCTCCTCGCGTGCAGAGCAGCGCGAGCGCAACACGCCCGAGCGCCTACGTGGAAGCGAATACGTGCGCGGCGCGCGCTCCCGCTTCTGCGCGAAGAGCGAAGGGGAGAAGCGAGCGGGGATGAAGGAAGAGAGGCAGGAGCGAGCCTGCCGGATGATTATGGAGGGCGATGAGGCCAGGGAGCAAGTTTAACGGGCTGGTAAGCCGATGACTCGGAGTCATGACAACGCGTACAGTGGGGTCAACTAGTGCCAATTGGGGCCAACAGTGTCAAACGACGCCAATAGGCTGTTGGGAAACAAACGTGGCTGCCCTGTGTGCCCGCTGGTCGTTCTCCCGTTTGCCGTTTCTCGGTATCTTTCGTCACGGCTCGTCGAGAAAACGGCGTGATCGCGGCACGAAAATAGGAACGTAAACTGCCGCGAGAGACCGAGCGGAGGCAGGCTAGGGGTCCGTTAATTAGCCCGTAAATATTATAATCTCCCGCAGCTGTCGGTAACCAGCTCCATCTAGAAGCGTTAATAATTTCATCCCGGCACACAGTGGGCCGGATTTTAAATTTGCCGCCTTTTGGGTCTTTTCTTTAAGATATCGAAATGAAAGTTGCGCTAAACAACAGGAAAAAATTATTCCTATCTAATGATGTATAATTTACTTTTTTAAACAATTTTTTTTTAATTTTGTTAACTTATTTGTGATAAAAAAATTTAATTCTGTTTATTTGATACCTTATTTAATGCCCTTTACAGTGGTGTACGCAAAATTTTGGGAAACTTTTCGTTTCCAAGTTATACGGAAAATTCGAATAATGAAGGAAAGTAGCAACGAAACGGTTTGTTTAAATTAAAGACCAGGTTTATGCGATAAATATCTTCTTTTACGGACTGACCGAACGTTGATAACTTTAAACACTAATAATTTGAGCAGTGGGACGAGGGGGGGAAATGATCGATACGTGATTATTTAGAGGAAAGCGTGCTGAAAATATTGCAATTGGTCCCAAAGTGGAACTTTTCGGCGTTTGAAAGATATCCCTAATCAAATTTAAAAAATGTCGCCATTTATGTTAATGCATATAAAAATATTTTTTAACGAATTGTTTATATTAGTTACTAATAAAAGAAGATATTTATCGCATAAACCTGGTCATTAATTTAAACAAACCGATTTGTTGCTACTTTCCTTCATTATTCGAATTTTCCGTATAACTTGGAAACGAAAAGTTTCCCAAAATTATGCGTACACCACTGTAAAGGGCATTAAATAAGGTATCAAATAAACAGAATTAAATTTTTTTTATCACAAATAAGTTAACAAAATTAAAAAATAAATAAATAAATAATTGTTTAAAAAAGTAAATTATACATCATTAGATAGGAATACTTTTTTCCTGTTTTTTAGCGCAACTTTCATTCCGATATCTTAAAGAAAAGACCCAAAAGGCGGCAAATTTAAAATCCGGCCCACTGTGCGGCAAGGCGGTGGTATCTCGAGGCGCGATCAACGAAGGCCTGCTAACTTCTTCCTTTTCTCCCTATCGCTAGGCGCACCAACGCGCTCCAAATACGAGTCGTACCCCTTAACAGTCTTTTCACCGCTATCTTATCTATCGCGATGGAAACGTGGCGCGAGGCGCGGAAGGATGCTGCGGGCGAGAACTCGTGGAAATTCCACGCAGAAAGTGCTCTCGCGAGAAAGGAGGCGACTGGGTGGAGGGTAATCGATGAAAAGGGGCAAGAAGATCGAGTGAGATCGTCTGGTGCAGTCTCTCGGGATCGCGAGGGACCCAGAAACCTTTGAGCGTACAATGCAACTTCCGCCTCTGTCCAGGCGACTAACCGCCGGGTACAACATCCCCCGTGACATTCGACTCGACGAGATCGATATATCGATTACCGGAAGGGGTGCGAGACGCCCACTAGTTCCCCAGCGACAATAGCGAGCAAAGAACCGTCAACTTTTCTCGCCCCGAGATACGCGCCAGTTCTATTTTCACTCGGGAAGAATTCCTGGCCCAGCTGAAACCTACCAATGTTTACCGAGAAGAAGTTGAAGCGCGGGGGGGGGGGGGGGGGTTGCGATCGCCGTTAACGAGGCTAAGCGAAACTCGGTAAAGAGAAACCAGCTTCCCGGAAAGCGGGGCGAACGCGGGGGGAGGGGGGGGGTGGAGGAAAAAGGCGATTGGCCGTTTTCCGTTACGAGGAGGGATCGTGGTATTAATCGAGTCGCTTCTAAAAGTAATTATCCCCGGTTATCTGGCACGGACAGTTCGATTAGGCAGCTCAGCCAGGACCCACCCTTCCAGCTTCCAACCCTTTCTGTACACCCTTTCCTTATTGGTTTAATTTGTTATTCCCTCGGTCCGCGCGGCGCGGTGTATGCTCGATCCAGCGAAACCGAAGAGGAGCACGCACTGCCGGGGAAATCTTCCTCGAGTCAATTGCTTTTTGTATCCGGCTGGCTCGTAGAAGAGGCTCGTGCCTAGAATCGCTAATGCGCCGCCCCTCGGCGCGCCTAGAGACTGCTCAGTATTCCGACAGCTCCTCGGGATTTAAGCAGGCGATTTCGTGGCATACGTTTTCCTTAATCGTTTTCATTAAAATCCAGAGGGCCGTTTAGCTATGGCCGGCGCGGCGACGCGCCACGTATCGAGTGGACGCCAGTCGCGGAGAGGACGCTCGTCTCGGTTTCCCTCTCGCAGAATCGACCGCGCTCCCGATTTAATTTGCGCGCGCGCTCCGGCGTGGAAATTCTAAGCGGGAACTACGGGCGAACAAAAGCCAAGGCACCGGCGCAGGCAGCTGCTCGATATTGCTGCAGCGATTAACGCTGGCTGACGAAGAAGCCAATTACCTCGCGTAACGTTCCGGAAGGCGGACAGCCAGCGCGTTTCCCGAAAGCTTGAGCGTCGTAAATCCTCGCTCCAACGGAACCGAGAGAGATACACGGCCAGCTAAACTCATCGACGTGCCGGTCAACACTCAACAGCTGTGAAATGAACGGCAGAAAAAAAAGGTGGGAATAGGTGGGCCACAGGTTGTTGGGCGGCCGTAAAGCATGAAATTTCGAGGAAACGTGCGTTTTCGAGGGAACGCGCCGCCGATCAGGCCCCCTCCCCCCTCTGACGGGGCGACGACATTTTAGCGGTGTGACACGTTCGACGAGCGAACGTCGTTATCGTCGCGCGATCGACATCCAACGGCACCGATCGAAAACATTTTCTCGTTAACGACTTGGCGAGAGAGAGAGAGAGGGACGGGGCGAGAGAAGCTTTCCCGTGGAAACGTTTACATCGCGAGGGCTTACGCACACCGGGCCGCGCGGACAGATCGGACAGAGCAGACAGAGCGGAGGGTTATTAATTTCATCGGTTGGCCGGGTAATCGATCGACCAGGCCGCTATAGTGGCCCGCTCATTAAAATAATCATGGGCACGCGCGCTCCTGCCGTGTTGGAAACCGAACAGGGGATGGAGGCTTAACATGCACGGGACCGTGCATTATTATTAATTAATCCGTTTAGGATTTATAGGACATATCGTTGCCGCTGTCCTACACAGAGCTTCCCAGCGCCGGTACAACCACGCGCGCCGGCCAACCCCCATTCGCGAACCACGGGAACGCGCAACGAAATGTACCTAAAGAGCCTGTGCAATTACTCCGACTTGATACGTCCATCCTGTGTAGAAAAAAATCAGAGACGACCGTTGATCACGTTACAGAATGTGGACCACGTTCCCCTGAATACGCTCGTTAGCTGATTGACGACAAATTCGCGCAGGCAACCGGCCGGTTCCGCGGGCTCTAAGCCTGCCGGGCAACGCAACGTAATGGTTCGGCGAACCGCGTTAAACGAATAAGCGTAATCGCGAGAGCTTTGCACGCCTGGGCGGCAGAAATACTCGTCGGTGAAAAAAGAAAAAAAAAAGAAAAGAGGCTCAAGGTAAGGAGACTGGCATGCCTTGACGAGATCACGTTTGTCGGTAAGAGCCGATCGAAGCGGACACGAGGCTTCTAAACGAGACGAGAGAGGATTGGAGTGGCCGCGCACGAATCGCCGTGTCGGGAAGCCGGAAACTGGTTTCTGGTGGAATTCGTTCTTGTATAGACCATTCGAAGAAGAACGGGCGAGTGCAAAGGCGCGATCGCGCTTGCGTGCTAAGCGAGCGAGCAAAGTGCTCGACTAGGAGAGAAGTTTCAGAGGGATTCGAAGCAACCGGAGACGAGAGCCCGCCTTCTCTTCCTCGCATTGCTCGAATAACCTACTGCCTCGATAGCCTCTCTCCTTGTCTCTCGCCTGCGCTCGGCGAATTAACGCCGAGTGCCTCTATTTTACGAACCAATAAACCCGCGGTACAAATGTACGTATCCGCAATTAAGTGGCGCGCGAGGCAAAACGAGGAGAGAGAGCGGGATCGGCCAGCCAAGCCTCCAGGAGAACGCCGCGCCGCGTCGCCTCCTCTCGATGAGATCACGTATCCCGATAAGAATAGCGCGAGTCGCCTGGAAACCAGCAATGATCCAAAAGATTGCTTTCTGGTGGTACGAGTGCCCGTGCTGGACCGTACTACTGATACTCCTGTGAAATTAGGATTTGTCTTCGGAACAATTCCCACCAAGCTAAATTTTGGCTTTGGGCCTTTATTTGGTAGTTATGAATCCGGCTGCCGCACAGTGGGCCGGATTTTAAATTTGCCGCCTTTTGGGTCTTTTTTTTAAGATATCGGAATGAAAGTTGCGCTAAAAAACAGGAAAAAATTATTCCTATCTAATGATGTATAATTTACTTTTTTAAACAATTATTTATTTATTTATTTCTTAATTTTGTGAAGTTATTTGTGATAAAAAAATTTAATTCTCTTTATTTGATACCTTATTTAATGCCCTTTACAGTGGTGTACGCAAAATTTTGGGAAACTTTTCGTTTCCAAGTTATACGGAAAATTCGAATAATGAAGGAAAGTAGCAACAAAACGGTTTGTTTAAATTAAAGACCAGGTTTATGCGATAAATATCTTCTTTTATTAGTAACTAATATAAACAATCCGTTAAAAAATATTTTTATATGCATTAACGAAAATGGCGACATTTTTTAAATTTGATTAGGGAGATCTTCCAAACGCCGAAAAGTTCCACTTTGGGACCAATTGCAATATTTTCAGCACGCTTTCCTCTAAATAATCACGTATCGATCATTTCCCCCCTCGTCCCACTGCTCAAATTATTAGTGTTTAAAGTTATCAACGTTCGGTCAGTCCGTAGGGTAAAGGTGGGTTGCGTTGTGTTCATGTTTGCAATATTAATTTCGGAGCTTCATTGTCTAAATTTTGATTTTTTTTAGTAGATGATCTTTTCATTCCGATATCTTAAAAAAAAGACCCAAAAGGCGGCAAATTTAAAATCCGGCCCACTGTGTGCCGCCAAAATTTTTACAGAGGGTTGAAAGAACAACTGTTTTTCGCGAATATCTCCTTATCTAGCAGTTTCGCGACAAAAATAGTTATTATACAATTTATAGCCTAGGAAATTCTGTACAGAAAAGGTGCTGGGAGTTTTTTTCGTAGGAGTAACCATTTTCATGTATGTCGGGTTACCAAGTTTCAACCCCCATACTTTTGACAAGGGAAACGCAATTTCGTTTGCCGCCCAAATGCACTCTAACGGAGGTGAAACAGTAGATTAAACAGATGTCAGTCTAATTTTACTGGACTATGAGAACCTCTATATAACGCGTTCGATACAAATACACGAAAATTTTTGCAGGAGTCTGATAACCTGCCAAACTACCGTAGCCCGTGAAACCATTAACCAAGGCTGGCGGTTGAAGGTCTGCCAGAATTCTCCATTAGAAGAAGGCAAGCCAAGCCGTAGGTCCGCAGGCACCGAATGAAAAGATCGAACCCTTCGTAACCAGTTGGATGCACACGAAGCAGAGTGACGAAGGGATGCACGGGGATGGAAGAAGACCGATGTGGTTTGAGCACCGTGAAACCGGAAACGGAATCCTGTGGATTGTTCTCGCATACGTTGCATATTCAGGGATAAAGGGAAACTGGAACGGGTTACGGGAGTGCAAGATGCATGTGCTGTCATACCTTGGAAATTGAGCACGATCCCGGCGTAGAGGCGGTGGGACACGAAGAAACCGGAAGTTGGGGAGGAAAGGAAGGAAGGAAGGAAGGAAGGAAGGAAGGAAAGGGAGAGGACCCCATCCAACCTTTTCTGAATTACGTGGTCGAATAGCGCAGTGGCTAGAAAGTCTTGCCGGGGCGGTTTCCCTAGAGGGGTAGCCAGTGGCGGCTTTTATACGGGCTAATAAAGCCGATATCCACGCGAGCATCCTGCATTTCCGGGAATTACGAGGTCTCGCCAACACCCCGCCGCGGTAGTCGTCGGGTTGGTGGAGAATTTTTGCCACCACCCCCAGTCGCTCTTTCGGCCCCGCTCGTTTCCGCGAGCTTCTCTCCGAGGGTGATCCGATCATAACTACGCGTTACTACGCTCGTTTATGTTCTCATCTCGAATCGCTGAGGCTGAATGCCTCCCGGGAGAATAGAAGAAGATCGAGGGGCCATGGGGGATGAGGCCAAGACAGAGAGGCCAGCAGCAGATGAGAGGAGCGGGTGGGAAGGGAAATTTTAACGACTCTCGTTGCTCTCCAAGTTGCGGCGATCCGCTCTCGGCTTAAGCAAATTGCCGAGGGAATTGCGCGCTTCAGCCACTTTCCTTCTACTCGGTTATTCCGATAATTTCCTTGCCGATGACGGCGGAAAAATGTACAACTTCGTCGACACCGTGGTCCTCTTAATCGGGATTTATACGATACGCATCGAATAAAATTCCCCCGCTCTGTCCGACTCCGCGAAACCGTTACGCGCCCGAATAGTCAGTCCCCGCTGAGGAATTTAACGCGCTGCTACGTTGAAATATTAGGCCGGTGGAGGCCGAACGCTGTTATTTGTCCTTTCCATTCGACTTCAAAGCCGCGCGGTGGCTTTTTTTTAACACTTTGATACGGTTGAATGATCGATAGATGCTCGAGGATCCGTGCGCATTCGCGTCGCGGACGTGACGAAACTTTCATAGCCCCGGGGACGGGTAGCGTTCGCGACCGATGAAAAATGGGCATCGACTTTATCGCGAGGCGGGTCGATTTTCCAGCCGGAGCCGCGCTCCATTTTGCATAAATGTTTATACATTCGCGACTTCCTCTTAACGCTACCGAGAACGTTCGAGGCGTGCACGTGGCTAGTATCGGTCCAAATAGAAAAGAGCGAGCGGGGGAAGAAAACGAGACGAGTCCGAGAGGAGAGTCAGAAGCAATGGCGAGCCGGTTTGGTATCTTCTAAGTAAATACCAGGAGTTCAACGTTCGCGATCGCACCGAACATTTAGAAGATTTTATCGCTATCGGAGCCGTTTTCTTTCGTTTCCTCTCGATTCGAACGGTGTCGTTGAATTCAAAGTGTCCTTGATTCCTGGGCAATAAAGAAGCGCCAGTTCTCCGCGGCTTTTCAGATCGCGATGGATCTCGAGAAATCCCGGGGCACAGCTGGACGGCTACCATATAAGACGTACACGGCCCAACGGCCCACGCTTCACGCTGCACGTAGCAGATAGCACGGCGGGTATCGCGTGTCGCGAGGCGTATCAAGTTATTGTAACGAAATAAGTTCTACGGACAGATCGAGGGATCCATTAATAAGTACGCGGAACGATACCAGGTCTGGGACTCGGCAGGCATGCAAGGCACTGCGGCGATATAAATTTCAATTAACGCGCGGTGCCTCGCTGGAAAATTGATATCTCAAAGGCACGAGAACGCATTCTAGCGGGATTAAGCGCGCGTTCGCGTCGGCCATCACGATCACGATCACGAGCGAGAGCAGCGGGGAACCGTTTGATATGCCAGCCGAGCGACGCGCGTCGCCGCAATTCCACCGGTCTCTCGTTGGTTCCGCTTTGGAATTTTTCGGGTCACGTTGATACAACCGCCTGGCAAGCGGCCATCGGGTCGCCTCATCCGTCCCTTCCCCTCGATCCCGCCAGCCTCGCAGCCCCGGCGCCGACGGCCGAGCCGGTGGAAATATAGCTGATCGTTACGACAGGCGGACCGGTCGAAGAATAAAAGACGAGGGTTGTCGCCGGGAACGTGTACTCGAACGGTGGTTCGCCTCCTCCCCTTCGCGCGTCCCCGTTCTCCGGGGCACGCGGAACGACTGCGACGACACTTCGAGAGTGAGAAAACTGCCCGTAAAGAAAGGAGGTCACGACCGGAGAGATGCGAGAGAGGGCGCCGGTGCCTCGTCCACATCGGCAACATAATTCTGCGGGGCCCGGGTGTAAAAATCGCGGCGGTACCGCCGTGAAAACAATCCCCGTGGCCGGAATAGGGTGAAGAAGCAATTTGTCCGGCACAAGGAGTCGACGCCGATTTTACACGGCCATCGGAGTTTACCGCGTAATCGTCGTAAAATTTCTTGCTCGACGATCCGCTGAAAGCTAACCATCCCCCCTTGCCCGCGATACGTGGCCTACTCGCGATCGTTTAACGGCGATGATAATCGTAAAAGCGAGGCGGCAAAAAGTGCGAGCAGGGGCCAGCAACGAGGGGGCAAACGGTTATTACGTGTATCGCGCGCGCGAACCAGCCGTGGAAGTACACGAACCAGTTGCCTTGGGTATCGGTCGCTGGACGGGATGTAGCCAGCAACTTGCCAGAAGGTACGCCTGCAGCTGCAACTGTCGCGAAACGCGGTTAGCCAGGCCATCAATTTTCATTACGATCGAAAGGCGCGGAGCTTCGACTGACTCTCTGCCGTCCCACTCGGCGCCAGGTTAAAACCTACCGGCCACTTAACCCGCAGACTTTCTTACGCCTCCTTTTCCCTTTTTTTTCTTTTTTCAGCGCAGCAATAACATCATAAATTGCCACACCGCTTTATGATTCGCCCGTCCAATAAACTTATCCCCGATCGGCTTTTTTTTCGGCCGGCGCGAAAACTGAATGCCCCGTTAGCTGGCGCAATACCCGCGGCGTTAATTACCGACACTTTTCGAGTCTTTTTGCTTGGCCGGCTCCTTTTTCTCGCTCCATCCGCGTCGGCAACAGTTAAATCGGCCGGCGCTGGAACAATGCCAGAACGGAACACGCGAGCGACGCGGCATCGGTGATTAATAATTTTCAAAGCAAGAGGGAAGGCAACAAAGGCGAGCGGCCGAATGCCCGGTGGAAACTTACTTAAACGCGGCTAGGAACGCACGGGATGGTATTGGCTTAGCTGACTCACCCCCCTCCCTCCCCGCCGCCCTTCGCCGGCGAACCACCCCTCGGAGGGAAATCCCATTCGGTTTGGGGTCCGCGCCCGTCAACCACCGTTCCTCTTCCCACAGGGTGAAACAATGGGCAAACATGGAAATCTCCGTGTTCCAGTGGCGCATTCTATAAGTAGCTTAGCCACGCATAAATACGCTGGTTTACGGGCCGCGAAAGGGAGAGCGCGATGTCCACGGGGAATCAAGTCCGAAAGTGTCGTTCCAACTATTACGGGAAAGTGATCTGCGGTGAAAATCGTGGCACGATAACGCGCAACGATTCGAAACCAAACACGAGACCGTTATCGAACGGTTACAGGACGGGGCGGAGGCGAATAATCGCGTACGCGCCAAACCTCGGATAACGCTGACGGAAACGAGGAGGGAGCGGGGGATAGAGGCAATTACGCTCTGCCAGCCATCGCCGGGCGTAGGTATACCCAGCCCGTAAAGCGCGTTATAACGCGATTAAGTGTTTTCGCGCGAGGGGGGGAAAAAAACAGAGCGTTTCGCTGGGTAATCAAATATCGCGGGGGCAAGAAGCAAATAAAAATTAGCGGCCACGCGTCTACCACGGGCGGATCGATCGATGGATCGGGGGGGGGGGTTAAAAGCCGAACCTGTTGGTTTGATAGCCGGGCGCGCTGACACGACGGCGCGCGAAGGATCGCGCTAATTTCATTGCAATCATTTCACTGGCCATTTTTCCGATCCATTTCTCGGCGGGGGGAGGGCAAGCGGACAGGCGGGTTGGGTGTCGTCCCATTCGGCGCATCGGGCGCGCGGCTGCGCAGCCGCGATTCAATCGTAAATTCGCCTAGTAATTGAAACGCAAACGCCGTTCGCCAGTTACGTTAATCCAATGAAATACAGCGCTCGTTGCAGGACTCGGCGCGCCACCTCCATAACCACAGTCACCAGCAGCGGCTCTCCACCGGAGCACCCGCTTTCCACCCTCGTCCCCCCGCGCCCCACCCCTTATGGTTATCAACTCGCAGCGAGAAGTCAACATGCGAGCCCGTCCCATAACGGCTCGCGTGACTTTAATGATTACGAATTAGCCATAAATTGTGCGATCATGTGAAGCGCTCATAATTTACAACGGCGGTCGGGGCTGCCTCTATTCGCCGGACCGATGAAATAAAAGAATGAAGAATAGCGAAATGATCCGGCGCGGACACCCGCCCCGCCCCGCATTTTCATTTGGCGAAAAACTATCCGCGACGAAGCGGAGCACTTATTTTTATGGAAGCGATGGCGCGTGGCAAAAAGAACGGCCCACTTTGCATCCGGCTGGCCGAACGAACCAAGTTAGCCACTTCGATAAAGTTAATGTACGCTGTCGAAGTTTGAAAGCTTCGCCGTTAAAGGATCGCTTGAACGGGGGTGGAAGGTGGGAAAGCGGTTCACGAGTCGTCGAAAGAACGTCGACATTCAATTGCGGAGCATATCGAGCTATGACGCAGACCCACAGACGCGAAGAAAGATGGCACGCAGGGGTAAGAACATAGCAAGACCGCTTGTATCTCTCCTCAAACACAAGGGGGGAGACGGAAGGGCAAAGGGCCGAGGAAGCCCGAAAACGTTGGTAAATTAATTTGAGAATACTCTGGACGGTGGCAACTCGTTTGGCAAGGGCCGTCTCCGGATTTATATTCGACTGTTGGCCTTTGACTGCAGGAGGGTGTCTCTGAAAGAAAAAAGATGGGAAAAGGTCGAGAGGGGATTTCGAAAGGGACGAAAGAAAGTGGTGTGCAGCCCTTCGGCCCTTCATCCCTTCTCCCAGCACCTACGCGTTGGAGTATTGATCGAAATCGAAGGGGAGAGTTTCCAATGTGGGGTGGGTCATACCTAATTCATAGTCCTTGGGTTCTTCCAACCCTCCTCGGTGATTATTTCACGGCGGGTAGGGTTCCAGCGCAGTGCTTACAGAACACCGCGGCGAAAAAATTCACCTTACCATACAGCACCGAAACGATTGATCTTCGCGTTTCAGAGGGCCAACGCAGCGTGGAAAGCTTTGTTCGGACGATCCGTGCGGCTTACCGCACCCGCCAGGGCGAATTCCACCGCAGCAGTACCTACCGCGCGCGAATATGTATATGTGTACCGTCTGCGGCGTGTCGTCCAAGGGTTGTAATTCCGGAAAAGCACGACGATCGTGTCAGGGGGGAATGGTGGGAGAGAGTAACTAACGATTGTGGGATTACTGGTTCTCGCCACGCGCCACCATAGACGCGTCAATAGAAGACACGCGAGATACACGAGACTCTGGAAGAAAGGGACGACGGGAGACGACGCAAAGGCGGTGCTTAATGTACTGGCAATTTATAGCAATTTAACCTCCCTCCCCATGGGTTCCGTAACCTTGGCAATTTATGGGTCTGTGCCTTTATCGATTAGCCGGGAAAACGCGCAACCGGTATTGCCGCGCTTTAAATTACAGAATCCCGGAGCCACGTAACGAGCATGTTTTTCATTCGGCGAAACAATTAAATCGGACCGGCTGTTAACGTTCCCCGGTTTTTCCATCGAAATGGGCGAAATGTTTGAAAGAAAATCCGCGAAGTTTCGCTGGGCGGCGCGAAAATTACGGCGCCTCCACGTCAGCTTGGCTTGGCGCGTAAAAAACCGCATCGGGGACGTTAATAATCGGAAGTAAGAAGTTTCACAGCGGGCGAGAAGGTGGACGGCGCCATAAGGCGCGCGGTTTCAACGATAAAACACAACCCTTCGGCCACGGTTCTTTCGCTCGGTCGGGCCCTCACGCTCGTCCTTAGCCTCAACCCTCGACCTCGCCGCCATCCACCCACTCTCACCGTTACTCGGGGAAGGCGTACGTGAGTTATATAACAGGAAACACTCGTGTCGGGACGGCGGCATGCATTTTACATGCGCGGCTCGGTCGCTCGCTCGCTCGCCCGCTTCCGCTCAAAGCCCACCGCGAGGCCTATCACCTACGCGCCACCCGAAACCTTTCAAAGCCATTCGGTACAAAGACGCAGAAGGAAAAGAAGAAGAAGAAGAAGTAGAAGGGAACGGGTTGAATGAAACGCGGCTGGACGGGACAAGCGGGTTTTAGGATCTACGAATGAACGCGAGGTCAACGAGGATCGGACGCTGGAAAAAAATGAGCAACAGGGGGAAAGAGATCGAGGACGGATGCGAAACGGTGCTTGTAAATACGGTGAACGCCGGGGATATAAAGGGCGGAGGAGGGTAAGGGGGGCCGACGAGGAGACGGGGCGAGAGGGAGGAAAGCGAGCGGCGGGGATGCATCGCGCGAGGGCCCAAGAGCAGAGACTGGTATACTCGAGGAAAAGAGAGGCTGCGAAGGGGTTGGGTAGACACACAAAGGGTTATTTTAACAGCCCTTTGTCGAGCGTGGCAGAACAGGAAGAAGAAAAAGTAACGCCGCTGCCTAGCAATTATTTAGTGGACTGCGGAGCGAACGAGAGGCACCGAGGGCTGGTGTAAAAGGGACGCCGAAGGGTAGTGGGAGGGAGACTTGGGGGGCGATTTTCTATGAGACCTGGTAGCCAGCGAAGGTATGAAAATAAACTGTTCCGAGTGAATCTCCGAGGTGCAGGGAGGAAGCTCTCCTTCCCCGGGATGGTGATGGTGATGGAGATGGAGGCGAGGCGAAAGGAGGGAAGAGCCATGGGAATTCGGGGCGAGAAGCCAAGGAGGAAGAGAAATCGTGCGGGGAATCGAAAGGCGAGAGGAGAAGGTAATGGACTTTATCAGACCGATAGGTGGACGACCTTCTGTTTTTTTTTTCCTCTCCTGGTTCTCCTACCAACAGCTGAGGCCACTCTCTCGGCCGCCCGACCGCGGACCCTCCTTAATTGTCTTCCACTCGTTTTTACGCCCGTTCCACTTCGTTACGGTCCGAGTACCGAGCAGGCCTTGCGAGACATCTACAGTGCCGCACGGGTGGGCCGCGCAAAAACAGGCCAGAATACCACAGGGAGGGGGAAAAAAACAAACGGACGGTGCGCGGCGGCGTATCTTAGAAACGTGAGCGGATTTCTCGCGCTCGCCTGCCGCTGGCTCGGGTTTCGTTCGCCCATTCATGGGGAGGCGGCAATAGCGAAGTCGTGGGATCAGCTGCGCGCGTCAAAGTAAACATGCCCCGGGCATCGAGACAAACAGCTTGAAAAAAAATGAGGGGTAGGGGTAAGGACGGATGGACGGACGAGCTTGGGCCGCGCTGAAGCCCGGCTGCAGTAGCCCCGCTACGATTCGCTTCCCATTCACCTCGTTGCAAGCTCCTCGCAACTACAAATGGGCAGCGCCTGCACCGTTCCGACTGATTCGATGCCTATGGTATTTACAAGATTGTCGAGTCCCTATGAACTCCGATTCCGATGAACGTCACTCTTGAATCAGTGGTCAGGGATGAGCGAAGATTTAAGAAGTTATGGCAACGGCTCGTGTGCACACATGTGCAGGGGCGCATCGCGGAGAGGTTACGGGAATTAGCCAAGTTATACGCTGTTAGGCGACCACCCGGATCGGAGATCCCGTAATGGAACTGGATTTAACCCCGAGGCCTGTCAGTGGGGCTTCCTCGCAGCCCCGGACTCCCGCAGCTGGAACACTGCACAGCCCCACGAACCTGACGAACGCGTGCATCCAACGACAGTGCTAGCTTTGCTATCGTTTCTCAGAAAAATTAATGCCCCCCCCCCCCCCCCGTCCACTGCGTTGCGTAACCACGCGCTTTACCGCAAACTCGTTCGCGCTTTAGATCCGCACACGATCAATGATACGCTGTGCAAGCCGCGGTGCGAGCACGAGCACCACTCCGAGGCACGATATTTTTCGCATCGCCGAGTTATCGATATTTAAGGTCATAACGCGCTCGGAAATCAATTAGAATAATTATCTTCGTGCTATTATTGCAAGAACCGCCTCGGTGACTGTTAGTACTGGCCGCGATAAGAATTATCTATAATGACACGCAATTCATAATAATTATTGGCAACGAATAACAGCGAAATTACTTTACTGTCTTTTGCACGCGAAAACACACAGGCTTCATTTCCATAATTTTAACCGCGTTTCGAAAGTCTTATTCCGTGGCAAAAACCATTCGTCGAGCACGATATCGTCAACTCTTTCCCCTGTTCAATTTCACCGAGGAAATCCAGCCGCGATTCTCGAATCCTCTTTGCAGACAGAGAGCGGAATCTCTTTTGTTTGCGTTCGCCAGCTCTCGGTGTCGGAGGAACGGAGCGAAAGGAGAGGAGAAAGATGAACATCGTTCCGTTCCTCCATATCGGAAGAACGATTTACGGTGGTGTGAAGCGGTTTGAAGGAGCCGCTCCGCAACATTTAGTCGTTCTTTCGTAGGTGGATTCGATATTAGGGAAACGATGTTTCATATTCCACGGACGAGCCAAGTATTAAACGAGGAGGCTGTCACAAGTGTTGCTCGTGGAGAGCCTTTGCCTTTCTCGCGTAACAGGTAAGCAAGGCATTAGGTATTCAAGTGTCTTATTTGACGGAGACCGCCGCTGCTTCGCCGCTGCGCAAAGCTCGTTGTGATTTTTTCGATCCCGGCGAGGGGAAAATGGTTCGCGGCTCGGAGACCGCGCTTCGAATCGTTGCTCGTTGACGACAGATAATTAATTTCTCGATGGAAAAAGCGGCGACAACGGGAGAGACGGAGGTGGAGCTGGCACGGAGGGAATATCGTGGAAGCGGCAGGGGCTTCGTGTGCGGTCGCAGACACGATACCCGATATCCGTCGTTCGAGCGGCGTGCAGGAATTAAAACGGACTCGTCGTCCTCGGCGTTACGGATGTCCAGTTAGTTTTATCGCCCCCGGCGCGATGAAAACGAATAACGAGCGAAAGAGGAAAAAGAGTGGAAGAAGGTGGGCTCGCGCCAATGTTTAAGAGATACGCGAAAGGGGCAGAGCGAGAGAGACCGAGGGAGAGATGGAGCAAGATGCAATAGCGAGCTTTTGATAACTACGCGCGCACCGATACGCAAATTCGGCAAACGCGCCGCTCTAATATTTGCTATCGAGAATCGAAGCTCGGTGCTCGATGAAAAAACGACACGATGTTGAATTAACTGCGCGACGTTGGCTGATAAAGAGCAGAGATGGGCAAGAAATAATTTGAAATATAAACACTGGGTTCTCCGTACGCAAATTTTTATTTCAAACAATATTTTGCCCATCCCTGATAAGGAAACTGCAACTCTGAATTCGTGTTTTTTTGTAAACGACTATTTTAGTAACAGTCGATATCTAAGCGGGACGGGTTGACATTTACAAAGGAAAAGAAAGGAGAACAGAAAGAAAAAGAGGGCAAGCTACGTCGCGCCACGTTAAACAGACTGCGTACATGCGCATATATCGATGGTTGGTTTCCCTGGCGTCTCTGGAACATTGCGGTGGCGATAACTTAAATTATACGCGCGGCGCGGCTCGGCGACCAACCGGAGGTGAAGTACGGCGAGGTAGTTAAGAAAATTGCCAGTACTCGGCGGCGAAGTGCACGGCTGCCGCGTTGCAGTCACTCTTTCTCTCCTTTTTTCCATCCACCAGCCAGCCAGCGAGCGGCACGTCAATCGCGGATGCTAGAAACTTTGGTGAAAGCCAATTTCTTGGTTCACGCGAGGCAGGTGACGAAACCGCGGTCGACGTAAATCGACTCGCTACGACCGAAACATTTTTAGCGCAGCTTTCGTCTCGCGTGTCGCGAGATCGTTCGCGTTCCGACCTCTTTTCCTCCTCGTCCACGATAAAGCCGACAGTTACGACTTATCAATTTGCTCGGCGAACGCAAGAACTATTCGGAACACTTTGCGTTTCATTTCGAGTTAAAGAACGCGACGAGAATTAGGAAATAATTAGCCGAAGCTCAATCGTTGCCGCACGGATGACGCTCGTCATCCTGCAAGTGACGGATGATTAAGCGGAGGTAAAAGCATCGTTGAAGGTAAAGGGTCGGTGAAATCTACCTGGGTAGTAGTAGGGGTGTCCCGCGTGCGAGGGGTGCACGAGTGGATGCGGCGCCCGGAAGTCCATTCTGAATGCCGTGCGAGAGAGCTAGCTCCTTCTCGAGGCGAATATGCACGCGATCCCTCGCGATCCTTGCGACGGCTGCGAAGCTACCAGCAAACTTTGGCGCGAGGCCGCTTTTTCTTCGTGACCTCGTCGAATCGATCGAGAAGCATCTTTCTACGTTCACGCAGCTCCTCGTTCCGTTCGTCGATCACGCATTCCACGCACTTTTCCTCCACCACCCTATTTCTTCGCGCGTTCACGTATCAAGGTGAATCACTGGCCGATTAATCGAGCAGCTCCGAAATCCCTGGCTGCTGCTTTCCCGTTTCACCGCACGAAAATTACCACCGACACGGTGGCGACAAGAGGCCGGCAAGAAATGTCATTGTTCCGCGGTTGAATCGGCACAGCTGCACTTTCCAAATGGTTCGGAACGCGCGCGGTATCATCATTCATCGCGCATACTCCTGCTTCTGTCCGACGTCGACGCGTGATTTACAGCTTCGAGTGGATCGCGCTACCGTGCGCGCCACCGTTCCGGGGGCACGCTCGCCTTGGCACGTCCGCGCGCAAAAAGGTTTTCCCCGACACGGACGCGGCGAGAAACGAGAAGCCGGTCCGCGGAGCAGGCAAAAGCAGCCGAAAAGCAGGTAGAGCGTATAGATCGCGGCACAGCTAGCGTGGATCTCGCTACACACGGAGCACGAAGGGAGTCGCTTGTTGTTCACACCACACTCGTCCCGCTACTGGCGAGGCGAGAAGCTCCGCGATCGCGATCTATCGCCGAACGGCGCGGCGCGGAAAGTGCGCGAGAGAGATGCGACGCGATGGCAGAGTTCCGCTCCGCGCACTAATCACCACTTAATTGGCCGAGACCGACGCGGCAGGTCGTGCCATTACGGCTAATTGACTGAATGCTTCGGCGCTACCGCCAGACGGCCAGGATATATTTTCACGCGCGCGCCTCGCAGCGACGGAGGCCGAGCGGACGAGCGGACGGCCGACCGCGCGACACAGACAACAAAACAGGGAGGGAAGAGGGAGGTAGATGCTCTATGGCCAGCCAAAAAGGGGAGGAGAGGGCCAGAGGGGGTAGAAGAGCGTAGGAGCCCGACGCTTTTAAAGCGCGTCGGTATCGCCGTGCTTTGTCTGTGAGGACGCGCGCGCGTCGCGCGTGCGCTCGCTCCTCGCGTTTTCCACCGACCAAGCGACTGCGGCGGACCCGACGACCGCCTACGCACCGTACCAGAGAAAATCCATCGTTAACGAGCTGCTCGTTCTCTCTCTGTCCCGTGTGGTGTGCCGTACGAGAGCGCAACCGCCACCCCAAAGCGACGCGATACCAACGGTGGCTGGTACTCGACTGAAGAACCGAGTCTCGCGCGCGCGTTCGCCGTGCTTCGTTCGTCTTCGTGTCCCTCTCCCCAACAACCCCCCCACGTTTCAACGTTCCCGTGTGCGTGTGTGTGTCTGTCTGTGTGTGCGGGTACGTATGTATATCGCACGGTTACCGTACTCCTCTGAGCAACTTCGCCCGACCCGCGTCGGAAAGAGAGGGCTAGGAGCGCGCGACGTGAAAGAGGACGGCCAACCGCCCGCTCGCTTTTTGGCCAATGGAACCCACCGCGTGTTATTACACGCGTCTTTGCGAATCGCTTTACGAGCCGGCAATCCTCTCCCTCCTTTTCCAAACGTTCCTCGCTCCCGATCCTCTCACGTACCTGCTCCGACTGCCATAGTATGTCGGCGCCACTTCTCCAAATCGTGAGCGGAAGTAATTGCTCGCGACGAGCCATACGAGTCCCGAAGAGTGTCTCCCGAATAGTACCCGACTCACCGGCCCCAAACGTTCATCCCAATAAAATAATTCCGGACTATAGAGTTTCAAAGAACCTTACGATTTCGCATGGGCGGAATATCTTTTCGAGCCTTCGAATCGTTTCAGGGATTACGAGGCACTCGCAGCCGAGGGTCGAAGAAAAACGTTGCCCCCTCTTTCCAGAATCTAATAATACCGGCAGCACACCGTTAAACTCCCAGTTGCTCTGTGTCTAGCTCGGTGAACGAGTGAACGAGGAACCATTCCGAGGAGCCTCGGTACGCGCCGGTGGAGAATTTAATGAAATCTCGGGGAGAGAAAAAATGGTGGTGGATTCGGGAATGTTGGCTACGTTCCGTTTCCTTTCTTCCCGCCCTCTTGCGTAACCGTGCTCGCCTCGGGGTAATAGGCGAGAAGAGGGCACGTATACGGACCACGATCCTCGTATTCACCTCTCTCTCTCTCTCTCTCTCTCTCTCTCTTCCCTCTCTTTCAAAGCCATCTGGCGCTGAAACGGCACGCGCTGTGAAACCAGCAAGCCGCTCAGTTTCCCTCCCTTCCATCGCCTAGTCACCGATCCACCCTCCGGCTGTCCCGGCACCCTCCGCCGACCCCCGCTGAAATCCAGCCACTTCGTCCAGCCTGATCGTACCGCCGCCCATCGTCCCTTCGCCCCGCTGCTTCAACGCGCGCCTCGCACGTCGCACGAGCCGCGGAACTTTGCCAACGCGGAGCGTAAGAACGGGGGTTGATAAACGGAAGCGGCGGGCGGAAAGGCCTCGCGGATAGCGCAATTAAACAGTCGCCGAGTTTGTAAATAATTGCCGTGCCCCGACACTCGGGAACTCTGACCTCCGTGGCGGGAACTTTTACTGCTCGCGTTATCGGCAGCTCGGCCCTCGATAACGCGCATCGAGGTCGCGTTCCGCGGTGGCGAAAACGCGCAGCGTGCCGTTCAAATATTTCGGGCCGCGGGTTTCACGTTCAAAGGAACGGATATACGCAATCGGGTTCTGTTTCAAACGCACTCGGGCGAGCAACGCGTCTGATAAACCCGTCGATCGAATTGGAGGTGTAATCGTGAGATATGGTTCGAACGCTAGGCGTATCGGTTGACCCTCGATCGAGCCGGGCCGAATACTCCGCGAGCCTAAGAGCTATTTGGCGGCGGGTGGTTCTTTACGCACAGCTTAACGGAAAGCTACGGAAGCTTATTACGCGGCAGGGAAACCCCAGGCGCGACCACTTGGAAGCCAAGGTTCAGTGTGATTCGATGGACTCTATCGTATATAGGCTGACAATTTTTTGAGGACGCACTGGTGTTTACGTAAGACGGTACCGTACGCATTAGCAACGGTTATCACGCCCATTAAGTTTGCTATAACGCGCCGCGTCGATACAAGATAATTACACCGAGGGGTAAAATTTAAAACAGTTTAACACTCGAGCTCGCCGGCGAATAATTAACTTTGCGTTAGAATTATACGGGCCAACGGTATTGCGGTGCATCCCTGCGTGCGTTCCCACGTCGGACGACATATCGCATTCGATGCGTAATTAATCTCTCCCCCCCCCCCCCACTCCCCACCCCCTCGGCGGGGAACGGACGAACGGAGTACCGGCGGAACGGAAGCACGAGGAGACTCGTGGATATCGAAATACCGGCCCAATAAACTGATACGGCTATTAAAGGTTATCGCCGACCCAATAACCACCGGCGTATTCTTTTGAGCGCGGCTCTATTCGCGGATTAAAACGCGTACGGGGGCGCGGAGAAACGGCGATTGTTCGGCGGACGGGAATCGATATGTTGGTCTCGCGCGATCGAGCAGCGTGACAGCAACAAGTATCGCCGCGACAAGATAACGGGAGCGTTTTCCGCGTAGTCCTAGGTGGGACCAAACTCGCGGGCTCGCGACGACGCCACGTCGACGTTCTGCGGCGAGAGGCGAAAAAGAAGATCGGGCGGCGATTGGGGTCGCAGAGAGGCGGAGAGCTGAGAGAAGGTCTGAGACTTTGCGAGGAGGAAAAGCGACGGAAAGAGAGCGTGCGAGCGAACCCGCAGCGAACAGTTAGGTTCCCCGAGTCAGAGAACCCAACAGGCGGCTGTCTGTCGAGCAAAATCAATGCGTGGCGGCGACAGGGAACTTTCCCCTCTCGCCCTTCCTCTTCCATCATGGCTCACCATCCTCTTCCACCTTCAACCATGCCGTGACCAACCCTCTTCCCTCGTCCCTTCTGCTCTTTCGGTCTTCCTCCTCTCTTTCTGCCTTCCGTTCGCTCCCTCCTGCTCAACCTCCGACGTACAAACGCGCCCGTCCGTGCTCTCACCCTCGCCTCAACCTACCACCGCATACGCGTATTCACGTTCACGTCCGCGTTCACCAACACCCTCGAAACGCACAGCCGACCCCCGGGGGGCTAATAAGCTGTATTATTTTTATCACGGCCGAGCGAGGGTGATTCCGCATCGGACGTTAAGAACGATTCACCTCCCCCACAGAATCGATCTGACGCGTCTCCTCTTCGCCTCCTCTTCCCTGGAAACTGATTGACGGCCAGTAAATAGATCTTGTTAGACTTTCGAGGAATTGCGCGTCATCGAGACAGTTCGCGTGATCTATCTACCACTGGTTTCGTGGATATCCGAGAGCTCGGTAAAGCTGTTCGTCACGAACTACTCAAAGTGTGCAGACTTGGCTGTTTCTTCAAGATCGCGGAGCAACGTGTGCGGCGGAAGGCGTAGCTATTCGCACGAGCTTCAAAAGAGACGGTAGAAAGTTCCGGGCGCGAAAAAAGTGTCCGCAAAGACAGCAAATTTTACGCTAGCTGAATCGGTAAGCAGAAGAGAGAGCGTAACTGGAATGTTACTTGAAATGAAACGAGCCGTGGAGTTGGCCGCGAGTGCTCGCAAAAGCTACTCGGCACGCCAGTCGGTGGTTAATTATTAACACGAGCCAACAGAGGGGCCGCCGCGCGTACCTCGCACTAAGAGGGTGCACGTAGATGTAGAGCAACGGGCGCGGGGGTGTGCGGCGCTGTGGCATTAACCCGCGAGCCATCAAAATGTAAATATCACCGTGGGTATCTGATTAAAGCGTCCCTGTTCCCGTCCAGCTCGAATTAAAAGCGTCGCTCCGACAACGAATTATCGATAGACATGGAAGAAGCGTTCCCACCCTTCCACCCTCGCCCTCCACTATTATCCGGCTAATTTTTCACGCGATTCGCAGGAAAATAGAAAGGAAGAAAAAAACGCGCCGAAGATTCTCGAACGCGAGAAGTTGGAATGGCACGAATGTTCGCCGGAGCGCACGAGTTTGATTAGCTACGAGTTCGTTCGTCCGGCGGGAGATTTAAGTCGAGACCTGGCACCGATTTGGCGGTAGAAAGTGCACGCCGAAATCGAGCCTTTTGGCTGCGCGCCTGCCGAGAATACGTGAGCAACTCCGACGTGGTACTTCGAGCGACAAGGAGCGAGAAAAGCAGTCGATAACGTTGATATCGATCCCCAAAGGAAGAGGAAAACGAGCTCTTCACCTCGCTCCCTCTGATTGCTCTCCCGGTGGGAGAGAGAGGGAGAGAGTAAAGGAGGGTCGTGCTGGGTAGAAGTTACCTACGTCTATATACAATATATACATACATATACATGTACGTGTACACGTCTCTCTCTCTCTCTCTATCTCTCTCCCTCTCTCTCGCTATGTGCAGAGGTATAAGCAGACGATGATGCCCTGCCTGCAGGTCTACCAGTATAGGAGAGTCGTGTTGACGAGAAACGACAGGGCTGACTCTCTAATTCGAATTTAGGTGTTGGGCGGGTTGGCAAGTGGGCGCAATGCGGTGTCATGCTGCGGGCGTTTGCTCTTTCTCCTCTAGCCCCTCCTATTTCTCCGTTGCGCCCTCCATCCTGGTTTCGCTCTCCTCCACTTGCCCCCTTTTACTATCAACGAGCACTACCACCCCGTCTACCGAACCCTCCGTTAAGTCCTTCCAACACCTCAAACCGCCTACTTCGTCTAAGCTAGATCGACCGACCTTAATCGACCTCCTGATCTCGACGATCGTGTTCCCCGGGAAACGTCGTTTTCTCTCAAACGAGCGCACGCTTCTTGCCCCGGAATCTCTGTCCCCCCCCCCCCCCCGACCACCTCTAACTCTTCGCTACTCGATCGATCCTTTCACCCTTTTCGCAAAGGATTTCGAGAACCAGAGTGCTTTTTCATTCAAGGGACCCGAAACAAGCAAAGGAACGTGCAAGAGGCTACCTTGCTACGGTACTCTTGTGTCGCATCTGGAGAGCCACGAGAATTATTTATTTATAGACGGACGTCGTTCCGGCTGTGCCGTATTCCTACGCGCACTTTACATACTTGACTCGAAAGGAAAAATTGCTCGGCCAGCCTTGTCGAGCGTAAGTTTTACGACTTCTAAATAGCAGGCCTGCGCAGAGGTGTTATACGATCGTCGGCGTAAACTCGAAGAAACTTACCTTTCTGTAAGAGAGCACCTCGTGCATGGCTGGTAAGCCAAAGCGATAAAAAGAAGAAAGAAGAAAAGGTGTTATGGACTAACAGCGGTGAGGCTGGAAAGTAGCCTGTCTGCGCAGGATTTTCTTTCCGCGGAAAATATACGCGCCACGGAGAGTTGAAATATTACAGAAATTCACAGAAAATTGTCTCAATGTCGCGCGATGTACGTGCCAAGATTTTAATGGCATTAAATAATCGCTAACCATGGAACCTAAGCGACACCCTCGGGCATCGTCGGGTCAGTGCTTCGGTTGTAAAAAAAAACTTAGGTTAAAATAATTTTAGAGTAACGCGATTGATACCCTGGGTACGGGCTTTGACCGATCGCATCATCGAGCAAGCCTTACAGCGCAGAAGATATTTTCTCGCTCGTAATTCGAAGGAATGGAGAGAGAGAGAGAGAGAGAGAGAGAGAGAGAGAGAGAGAGAGAGAGGGGGAGAGGTCCGGAGAACAGAAAAAAAGAAAGAGGGATAACAGAGGAAGGAACGAATTCACTCGAACGCAAACCATCAGGCCCTCCTCTTGGATGGTTCTCAACCGTCAGTATCCTTTTGTCTGTTGGATTTTTAAGAGCTCCACTCACGTCTCATCCACTCACCCCCTGTCTCGATCCCTGCTCCGCCGTACCGACCACCCTCGCGTCTCCAGATACGTCGCCGTGTCTTTGTTCAGTTACGTATACAAGTATACGTTGTATGTATCTCCCACCCGTTAGATTCACTCTATACGAGACGAAGATGCGAAATGCGCCCGTTGTTTCAGCGTCAGCTGCGAAAAGAATTCTACCTTCCCCCCCCCTCTTCGTTTCTGATTCTACAGAAAACGCGAGCTGACGAAACTTTATACGATCCTTTGTCGAATTAATGCTGGTTAACGATATCGCGTAACCAGAACTTGAAATCTAATGGTTTCTGAGAAATATTATACCGACACGCAGACGCTGTAAGGCGTTCGACTCGAGTGACTTCGGAGAGGTGAATGCATACGTTCGAGATAGCGTTAAAATACAGACAGATAACCTTAGCGTGTCTGGCAAATGTTTGACCACCGAACAGTTCTCGTTATCTGTAGCACTTATGCGCTTAATCTTTGTGTATATGTTCATAGGTCTGCAAATAAAGGAAGAGAGCGGCAGCAAATAAAGAACACCGCTTTACTTCTCGATGTATCGTTCCTGTTATACATCTTCCGTTCCCTCTGCGCGCTGCTTACGGTTTCGTCCAATATTTTTAGCGACCAGTCCCGGAAAAGTAGACCGTAAGAAGCGGGGTAAAACTTGTCACTCACCTTGTTCTTTTTCCGGAACCTTCGCCGAAACCTTCTTGTCCGGCGCCTTGGGGGAGCAGTTCTTCCGCGCTGGTCTAACGGTTAACGTCGACGGTACCTGCGCCACAAATATTCAACGTGCGTTAATGAAACGCTCGTCCAGCGGTACGCAAGCACTTACGAATGTCGAATTGCTAGAGAATAAACTCACCACTTTCTCGGATCGTTCACCGGACGGCAATCGAGCGATAGCCGCGTCGGGGCTGTCTTCGGGCGGCGGTGGTTGCACTATCCAATTGTATTCGCGTTTTTCAATCGGCAAGCCCCACCGTTCGTACTCGAGACTTTGGGTACGCAACGTTTCGTAACAGTCCAAACAGACCACCGCAAAGTCCCCGTTCTCCAGCAACAAACTTTTCTCCGGTTGCCTGTGGTACCTCAAGAAGGGGAAATCTTTCACAAGTAGCGCTCTGACCCGTTTTCTGTACGTCGTAATACCGCAAACGTAACAGCAGTAGTCGTGAGTATTGTACTGTCTTTCGGCGGCATTCACTTGCTGACCGCTGGGGAGAGATTCGTATCGGCGCCACTGAGCCAACAGCGAGTGATAACAGAACGTACACACAAGTGCGGAGCCATCCTCCCGAAGTTGCTCGGCGTTCGGCGGGGACTGGTGACGTAGTAATTCGGGGAAAAAGGGCGCGTTACGACCCTGAGGGCGACCGTACAGCACTCGTGCTAGCGTTAAGTCACTATGCAAGCCACATAGGAAACAATAGATGGAACTGCTCGATGTGCCTGGATTGCTACCAAACGTTCGATCTGAACTAGAACTCGGTGGGGTGGCGATTGACCGGTTCACATCGCCGTTTGGATGTGGACTAGGAATATCATACCTGAAAAATCAAAGAGAGATATGGAGATTCGAAACGCGAGGTTGAGAGCGAATCCGAGCATTATTTTTAGTAGCGAGAACTAACCTGCGACGTTCTAAAGGAACTCGTTCGGCATCCATACTTTCCCACTGTTGGGCAAGATGATTCACACAATGACTGCAAGCCAGCACTCTGCCGTGACTGTCCATACAGGCATTCTCCGAAGTGCGTGCCATTCCCCTTAAACAGGGAAAATGCATGGCGTGCGAATTCATTCCCTCCGGGCTCGTGGACAACCTTTTTAACAGAACACGATAACGATTAATAACGTCCTCGATGAGATGTCCGCGGATTAGTTACGGTTATCTAATGATCATACCATTCCATATGATTGCGAGGGTACAATCTCTCGCAGATATAGCACCTATAGTTTTGGCCGAGAGCAACAGTCCCGTTTTCAGCGGGACCGTTGTTCGGTGAGTTTCGTTGCCCGGACGTGGGTCCTTTTACCGTGCCGCTGCGTTGCTTGTTCGTGGCAACGGTGGACTTGTTCAGATCGTACGGCTTGAAACGGATATCGCTGCCGGCGGAGTTAGCCGGGGACTTGGCCACCGCCGGTCGCGGCGACGGACCTTGCTGTCGAAAATCCACGCTCTGCCCCGAGGGCTGGGCCTCGTGATTCTCTCCGCCGAATACTTGCTGTTTTTGCGGTATGGCTTTGTAGCATATCGAGCAGACTTGCACCATCCCCTGAGGACTAATGGGACTAGCTCCTGCTGGAGGCCTCAGGGAATAAATAAACGGATAGTACGCCTCCTTCTCGGGATTAGGACAGCAGTAAAGAAGTCTAATACTGGACGAAGGGTACTCGAGTGCGCAAGTGTAACAAATGAAGGTGGTCGTATCCATCGCAGGTGCTTGCCGTTTGCGGAGCGTGTAGTTTCGATCACCGTGCGGTACCCCCTGCCGAGTGTATGCCTTCCATTGTAACAGAAGGTGATTCTGACACGCTGAACACGCCTAGAACGAGAAGGGCCAAGTTTTTTTTCACAGGCTATGGTGTGTGTCCTTATGCGAGTATAGACTTAAGCAATAGGCATGTACCTGTACACGACCGGCACTGTCCATAGGTCGACTTCTACTTGGCCTTGGATGAAGCATTAGAGAAGGAAAAAACGGCGGGGGACTGGCGGATGGATGTGGCGGAGTTGGCAGTGGTTTTGCTGCAATATGACTAAGTGACCCTCTTTTGAATTCATCCCCACATACGTAACAGACTTCCGTAACTGAATTTTTGTCTGGCATCGAGAGGTCTAAGATGTCAGTGCCGACACTCGACGAGGATCCACCACTGTAAATGGCTGTAATCGTACGACCAAATAAACACGAAGCACTCGATTTCACAGCGGCGAGATGTTCGCCCGACGTGCTACGAACGAACTGTCCCGTCGCATTGCCCGCAGCCTACTTCGGCACAGTAATTTTCACGACTTTATCCCTGCGCTTTAAATGTGCAACAGCGACAATTTCATAGTTCATCATTTCCACGGTTTCAACAGATTGATTTCGAGTGACCTACTTATCAGCGAGACCGGCAGACTAATGAGTATCAGATCAGCGGAATTAAATCTCAAGAGGTCGGCAAAGTTAAACGCGCACTGATGCCGGGCATCATAATTTAAATTAAACGTATTTTTGTCGCTTAATCTATGGGACTGTTAACCTTTATTTACAAACATTTACTCTACTGAACGGAAGAATTTGTATCTGCCAGAAATAATGCAATTCATTCATTTACTGTCAAAACACTATTAAATACGATAACTGGCTTGCTGCCTTCGCATTGAAACTCTTTACTCCGGGCACGAATATCCATCGGACGTTGTTCAAACGCGGATCTCGAGATATACATATGCGCAGTTAAGAATTCAATACAATATCGATTACGAAAATCGAAGGCATTTAAAATATTAACTCACGTTGTGGCTGTGGCGGTAAAGTTGGTTGCGGCGCGGGCGAACTCCGGGGTGCGTGTCTCAGGTCCAATGCAGCTTCATTGGATATTCTTGAATCCTCTACTGGCTGTCGAGGGCTCTGTAACCTTTGATGGGGCGATTGCAGTCTTTGATGGGGAGATTCCATAGTAAGCCTTGCTTGCTCTAAGTGTCTGTGCGTCTCTGCCGTGTTAGAATGTGGTCTTGGCAGTTCGGCAATAGAATTCGATGGTGGCCTCGTTTGCTCCACTCTGGGCGACGGCGAATTCGGAGGAAGTCGCGGAGAGATCCCGACCGGTCGATTCTCCGGTCTCAGCTGCGGCGCTTGATCATTAGTTAAGCCAAGAACTTGAGCCGCGTATTCTCCCTGAAGGGCCATCTCAGCTCCGGTAAACGGTCCGCCGTCGCATCTTTTCAGCCAATAAATTCGTTGACTATGAGGTCTAGCGTCCTGCTCGTAACTTTCCCATTGTTGTAGAAGCAAGGCGTAGCAAAGACTGCACGCCTTAACGGCCCCGGCTCTGACCCCTTCGCCGCGATAGCCGGCCGGTGGCTCGTGGGACTCGAGAAATGGGAAATAAGGTTCGTTCGGGGCATCGCCTGGGCTTGGTTTTACTCTGAGCCAGTACTGCTCTCCGTGGCCCACTGTGCCACAAACAAAACAAACCCTGGCGCCTCCGCTCTCCTCGGAGGGTGGATTCGGTTGTGGATTCGTAAGCGATTGCCCATCCAGTCCCGGCTCATTTTTCACATATAGTTTGCTTTCCATCATGTCAGGAAACCATCGGGTCTCTTCAACGCCCTTTTATATATCTTTGTTTGGCACGCATATACGATCACAAGTCAGAGCGATCGACAATACTTTTCAATTTCACGCATGTCTGAAAATATAAAAACATTTCGGTTAGTTCCAGTCGTGCTTCGTCTTGTTTAATACCGCAAACGTCAAGCGAAGGTGTAAAGTATAACAATGCGGAGCATAGAAGGTTGACATTATCGAAAGTGTTCTTTGGGGATGAAGAGTGTCGAGAGAAAATAGGGTTTCGACGGATATTATGTCACAACGTGTAAGAAAATTTGTGGCAGGCGAGCGAGTTTTATTAGAGCGCAGCTATGATCTCACTTTTTATTCAGAATACATGGTTGCTCAATGTGTCAAACCGGATTTGTGTTTTAATTGCATAACATCTAATAAAAACACGAAACAAAGGATTTTTGTATGCCGAGGTCGATGCGTCGGTTCTGACTACGTTGGAGATGAACACAACAGAAGTAAGTTGGGTACAGTTTGATGCCCTAAATTACATGTAAACACTGATAACTACACATAAAGTATACCAAGTGAAACTTTTTACAGAGTATGCTGCACATGTAATCCGACACTGGATTTAAGGGGATGATTAAAGCATCAGCATTATCTCGTGGAAAATACTTATTCCGAAGAATAAACACAATGCGTGGTTAATCGTCGTAAACTCTTATCGTTAGTAAAGCATTGCAACGTGCGATGCTTTTAGAATATCGTAACATGTGGTATTTTTGGAGCATTGCTACATCGACGTTTACCGACACCGACCATAAAACACTTTCTCGGGCATCGGTATTAAGTGAAAAAGCTCTGAAAGGCCTCTCTGTTTGGCTGGTGGTGATAATAATTGCGTATAGAATACGATTGAAGCACAGCTAAGGAAGAAACACGAGCAAACCGCGAAGGTAAGCATTTCGGAATAAATCGATCGAAATACGAGGTTCCATCGGGAACGAAAACACTGTTAACAGGAAGAACGAGGGAACGGTATTACTTTCGCGGAATGCCTTAAAGTTTTTTCCGCGAAAGAAGAAGAAAACGTGACTTGCTCGAGAATATTTAACGCAATGGTGGCACACTGGTCGGGAGCGATTTGTATATGAATGTTTCTACGATTCGAATTCGGGCATAGTGGGACGGTTCGGGACCGGAGGGATTCGCGACAGAGTCGAGGGAATTTCGACGAGGAAATGATGGGAAGGTTTGCAGGGGGCGAGATGTTAGAGATCGCGGACAAAAGAGCCGTACACTGGTCTCGCTACCGAAATACGCAGCCACGGCACTTTCGTACGCACACTTTGCATTTTACGCGAAAGCACTCACGTTTTCACAGTTCGGGAGGAGTGACCACCGCATCGCTACTTCGTGCTGGTGATTTCGGTTGGCGATACGTCTTGCTTAGGCGAAGCAGAGCTTCCTTATCTCGGATTCTAGTCTCTGCCATACGTGCTCGAGCACCACACCAAGTTGCGGGGTGTCACCTTCGAAATAATGTTGTGCCTCGTCACACTCATATTTACATGTACCGTGCACCGTCTCACGCGTCCCGTACCCGTATCACACCGTCGCATACGTCGAAAGTATAATAAAAGAGGTTGCGCGACTATGAAAAATACATTTTCTGATGGCACAGCACCGCGACTTTGGCTCAATTCACCGCCATGTTGCAAAATTGCAATCCGCTTCCCATGATGCCACGCAGCTTCGTCATATGACAGTGCCGCTCCGTTCGCCAATCGGATGGCGGGACGCATGCGCGCTCGCGCCACTCGCAACTGAACTGCCGCTAACAACATTACGGCGCGAGATTTGAAATTTTTTTTCCTCAAACCCGTCCCATCAATTTCGTAGTCGTTATGTAATGTTTATTATTTACTGAATTCCGTATAAACCGTTTCTTCTAATTGCTTCGACGATCGCGAATGTTGCGTAAACAGCGAATTCAGATTAAACGCGTGGCGTAAGTTTGAATAATTCAAAAACATCGACCACTGATCTAGTAACCAATCAGCGCGTCCTTTGCTCATTCAATTCAGTTGCACTCTTTCCAAGTGTTTCGCTCGGTCGCGGAGCGTAGTCGTTCTTGGATCAAATTCTGGATTCTCGGTGTAATAATAGTATTTCAAGCTGACTTTTGGAATCTACTCACCGTTCAGAGGGGCTCGGTCTGCTATCACTTCACGGCCATGTGAGTAATTACACCATAACGCTATAAAATGAAAAATGATAAATGAAAAGTTCAGCACTGATCGATTTCACTCTGCGTGCGCGTGAAAGTACATCGATTGATTCGCAGAGCTCACTACAAAGCTGTTGAAAAGAATCGTTTATAAATGTCGGAACAAAGCATTTTATGCACAAAGGCTGATATGGATTTTTATTCTGTCACGTGCAATGATCGTACAACTCATAGAATTCGAATGATTCCCAATACTCGGGCATGGATTCGCGCCATTTTGACGTTCGTTAATCCACTTGAAACAGTAAAGGGGAGTGAAATGCAAAACGAAAGTGGATGTTTCATAGTATTTAATCAACAGGTCGGGACATTGTACCTTTATAATGCTAAAAATGATTTTTCATAGATTGTGTCGTTTTCATATGTATAATACCACCGTTGAAGTGGCTCCTGATATAATACTAAAAAATAATTGGAAATACTTGAAAAATACTCTTTGCAAATGATAATTCTTAGAAATCCATTCTCTCCGATATCTTTCATCTCTACCATACAGATCTCTCTAACATCTACGATAATTTCGGATTTTTTCGTTTACATGTTTTTATACAGAGAATTAATCACAAAAATCGTTACTTTTATTATGACGGCGTTATTGTTAGCGGATAAACGCATAGTGGTGGTAGAAATTCTTTCTTGTTTACCTCAAGACGACGTTCCGCTATAATTTACAAAACAGTTTCTCATAGCTCTCTCACTTTCACATATTAAAAGCCCATTGACGAGTGCCGGTTGCGTATTTAGAAAATCCTCGAGAAAATATCCATGTGTCTGATACCGCGGAATTATACGTTCACCAAACTTTGTCGCACGGAAACTCCTTATTGCGTTTACGTCTAAAGAATCACTCGAATCGACATCTGACTCGCAGAAGCAGCGTAATCACAATTCTCTTAACCAGTAGGATATAAAAATACTAAAGGGAACTAAGGGACGTAGCAGAATAAGGATGTAAAGCGCTATACGCGCGAGGAAAAATGGGGATTACGCTACGCTGACTTAAAACGAGAATGTGGCCGGTAATCGGCGTTAAACGTAGCGGCATGTAAAAACGCTATTATCCATTTCTCTTATAAATAATTATAACCTAGGTCTGCTTTGCATTGATGAATGACTACAACGATTTCCTTTGTTTCTCATTCTCCCGTTCCATCCTTGCTTTCGACACGCATGCAAGATTCATAAGATCCTACTCGTAGAGAGTCGATTTAATTCGACGCCGGAGCTGTCGACGATGGTAAACGATAAGAGTGTTGTCGATCGAGGACAAGAAAGAAGGGCGAAGAGAAAATAAATAATAATACGAAAATATTCACCCGCTCGTTTGGGTGTAAACGCTTGACGCCTCGCATACTCTCCTTCCTTTTGATTCAGAAACAGCCTTCTTTCGTGTTCCTTTCGAAACGGAATATCGGTGAATTAACTTTCGCACGCGGGACGCGCGCCAATTAACGCGTATTTCTTTTTATTATGACTTACTTTTAAAGAGATGGCAAACACGCCGAGTTCGTTAAATCAGATTTGACATTTACTGAACTCGTGACTTTTACTCTCGCTCGACCCTATCGCGGGTTATCTCTCTTATTTCTTATGTACATATAAACAGATATTACTGTAACAAGGTTTCCTTCTCGCACAGCACGTTTCAAAGGGGAAAACTATCGCGCGCAACGCGTTCATCAACTCTCGCGAGCATTTCTCCATTATCAGATGATCGTCTATCCACGCGAACGGAATCATGCGTGGACATCTCGTCGCGTGATTAACGAATCTGTCGCCCGTATCGAGGAACGGTATATAATTAGACGACTTGGTTCAACGTTCTCGAACTTTTTCAATGAAACGTTCTTTACAAGAAGCTCCGTTAAAGCAGTCGTTTTGTTAACGAGACTGCGTACGCATAATGGATAACGTGTATTATGTTAAAAATATGAAGGGTCACTGGTTTCGATAAAACCTCTTCACCCGAGCGGCCCCGGGAGCGTAGTATCTAAACGAGAGTCGATACACGTTGGGGAAAACGAGCGTACAATCTATCCACGAGGAACAAACGTATCGCAAAGTATTATAAACAACAATTAAATAAAAAAAAGAAAGAACTTATTGGTCCGATTGTCGATAAAAAATAAAAATCTATACAGGCGACGCATCGAATTTTGCATATAAATTATACTACAGTTCCTTGAAAATAACGGCAGCACTGCTTGTCGGAGATCAATGCTGCTAATAGCACTTTTCGGTCGATCAATTAAACAGTAGCGACGGTATCGTTACCATTCAATTAAGAAGATAGCGATAACATCGTTATTACCCGCAACATCGTTATAAATTGGTAGATAAGGATTTAAACGATATAATCTTCGTCAATGTCGCGATCGATACTCGCGTTTCCTTTCTTCATCACAGTACCAACGAACAGTCCGAATGTTCTGCGGCGTTCCAGCAGTTGGGGGATTCAGATAAACAGCCGCGGCTCACGAAGAGAGACAGAAATTTGTAGAACCGATTCTCGCGTGAATACAAATGTTAGAGTTTTCGGAAACTAATGAGTTGCGGAGCAACGCTTCCCCCCCGGCTAATCGGATTGCCGAGTTAATGGAATTAACGGTCTCCTACTGCGTTCCGCTCGTAACTTGTTCGTAATAAAATAACGATAACTCGAATCGTAGGATCCGTTCCACGGGCGGTTTCAATACGTTCTCTCGATTTGACAAGTAAAAACCCCGAAGATCCTTTGGAACACGGTCAGTCTTCCAACGCGGCGTTCTCAAATACCGTTGTTACCATTCACCGTGGTCCCGGTGCCCAATGTTCTCTTCTGTATCTCCTCGGTGGACGCCTGGCCGCCGAACACCGGCTCGATAGTCTCCAAGATCGATTTGGAAGGGTGCTTGTCGAGGTGCGTCAGCTCGATCGGAAGATAGATCGTTCGACAATGGTCAATGTCCGCCCGACAAAGTGGACAACGCTCGCAGCGCCTGGCGCAATCCAAACAAGCCACCGCGTGTCCGCAGGGAAACAGGGCGGTGTCCAAGCTGCGATCCATGCAAATCCGGCAGAGCATCGCGTCCAATAATCTTGCCAGACATTCCCGAGATTCCTGCAAGTCAAACAAAGCCCAAACAATTACAGCTGTTTTCCGCGCCTGGCGTCGGTTTGCCGCCCGGCTCGCCCCAGTTAACCCGTATAATTTCTCCGAGTACCTTGCACTTGGGATCCTCGCAATCCCCGCAGTCGTGCTTTTCCAAAATTTCCTTCTCCTCCGGCAAGCTGACGGTCGTTGCCTCGCAGTACAACGCGCGTCGCGCATTGTCGTACACCTCTCGGCACGTTCGGCGAATATCGAACACGTACTTTTTCCCTAACGACGAGTCCTCGTTGAAGATCGAGATTATCGTGCCCTGGCGAATCCAACGGGATCAGTCTCGCACGCCGCGCGTAACAGTCACGCCGAGCGGGATTAATAGGAAAGGCAGGGATTTCAACTTACCTTCAAATCTCGTATAAATTGAGCAGTCACCGCGCTCCTCACCGTCTCGCAACTGTAAAATGCGTGCTTCTCCGTGATCGCCCGGTACAGTCCGCTGGCAGATTGACTCGAATCCAATTTAAAGTTCAAGGAAGTCTCCTCGCCGTCGAGGGAAAGGTAAACCAAATGAAACATTCGGCGCTGAGACGTTGCACTCTGTATGGCCGTGTACGGTATGCTGGAAAATAAAGAGCAATATGTAGGTACCGCGTGCGTGCAAGTCGGAGGGCTGCCGGGGGATTAAAGTTTCAGCGTAGCGTAGATTGCAGAAATTCTTTGCCAGCGAGGCGGTAGATTTTATTGAAAATCTCAGCGCCGAGACTCCGACGCCCAGAGACTGATTTTCAATGAAATATCACTGGCCCTATCTCTCCCGCTGTTTCGCAAAGTGGCGGAACCAGGTTGCTCGTACCGACGGGTAAATGGTACCCTCGGCTACGAGTCGATAGTCGCTATACAGTCGGATATATACATATACCTAGCGTAATTTGTTACCCCGAGATAATTGTGCACGCGAGCACGTTCAGCTTAGCGCGGAGCGATTGTTTCACGTACTTTTGCGTCTCCTCGTCTTCGCTGCGATAAACCGTGATCCCGTGAGGTCCAACACCGATCATGGATACACCGTTGTAGCCGAACTTGCTGTGAAACATTTCCTGACCGAATGTATCCAGATTCGATATGTCCTTCAGCAGCCAATATTCGGCGGTAGAGGTTTTCATGCCCTGGATAAAAGACGGGCACCGATTATTAGAATATTTATCGCGCGTCTGCAGATTGACAGCGATCGCGCGAAGGAAACGATCGAAATTGGCTTTAAAGAAAGGAAGGCGACAGCTGTCGATGCGACGTGCAATTAATAATGCCGAACCTTGATCTCTTTGTGCTGCTGAACTATCCGGTGCAGAAAATCCTGAGGTTTTGGCTCGCACTGTTCCGCCGGCTGTATTTGACAGCACTGGGAATAAAGTGCATGCGGTGGCGATATTGCATCGTAATCACCTCCATCGGCTTGCGCTATCAGAGCGACCAACCGCGCCACGGAACACCAATCCGAGACCTTTAATCTACCCTCGACCAGCTCCAAACGAGAGTGCAAGTAGAACTGATGCCTGCAATCAAAGGAAACAGAAAGAATCATTAGAGGCCGCATCGGCACGGTCGGGGCGATTAATCGCGATTAAGTTGGAAACGAAAGCCGACTCATCCGCGGTGAAATACGGCGCCAGCCACCAGTCGGCAAGATTGATCGCCTTTTCTTGAAACAGCAAAACATTGCAGTATTTTCCAAGGGGGAGAGAGAGAGGGGGAGACTGCAGCGGGCGGTGATAAATGTTATTAAAACGCGGTAGACTATAAAGCAACGTTCGACGATACGGCGAAGCCACGTGATACGAGTTTGTTTATTTCCACGATTACTTTTTAGCCGGCCCCACCTCCAGCACAATGGCCGCCATTCAATTCGCCACGCTTTTTTCCGTCCCCGTAAAAATGTTGAATAATTGAAGTATCCGCGGTAATCCCGGTCGGATAATACTCCTTTGGAAAATGATTTAGCCGAGGCTCCCAGCGCAGCGGGGGAAAAAAAATTTATCGTCGGTACTTTTATCCAGTGGGGGTAATAACGTCGCGAGCCGGCCAGGCTGGTTCGGTTCTCGGTCCGAGCTATAACGCACCGGCCAACCACGAAACACGGCTACTTTACGAATCCGTTTCCACGGTTGCCTTCCGCCTGACAGTAACATTAATGGAAAATGCAACAGGAGATCCTGACGGACAATCCTTAACGTGGCTGGGTAGCTCGCAGCCAGCAGAGAATTTCATTTGTATAGACATAGACTGTGGACAGTAAATCGGGGCGGAAGCGTTTGAGAAACTACATCGGTGCGGTTTTGTGGACGTCCTTCGTTGGCCGAATTTACTCGTTGATCGAGATCGACGGAGTTTCCACGAGCTTCGTCAAATACGAGTCGCGTATCGTTAGAAGGCAAACTCGTACGTAAACTCGGACATCCGAGCTGGCGCAATTCCGGTCGACTAACAATGACGAATTAATGGATCTCCAACGGAAATAGAAGCTCGTTTATCGGTAGAAGGAGGAACATTAAAATTCTGATTGACTGTCACCGAGCCATTAATAGATTAATACAAGGTAGGGGAGACCGGGGGTAAGTTGCTCCGAACGGTTCTATCTTCAAAATGAAAATAGCTTTGTACTTTAAATTATTTTTCCGTGTGACTTGATTCCGAACTCGGAACTTTTAGCCCCGGTCCTCCCCTACAAAGCTATTTTCATTTTGGAGATAGAACCGTCGGAACAACTTACCCCCCGGAACTTTTAGCCCCGGTCTCCCCTATCGATGTTAACGAGCTGCGTTTCCATGGAATCGTTGCTCCTTCGCCGTAAAATTTCCCCCATTCCGCAAGAAGATAAAAACGTTAGAATTTACCGTGGCTATTTGCTTGGGTGTTGGGACGGGCTTCGACTAGCGGACGAGGGTGAGACACGATCCTGCCCGAAACATCGTTCTCGCCAGATACAACTTATCGCCGGTCACAAAGTTCGATATATGCGACCTATAATAGGAAGCGGGAGGGAGAGAGGGAGAGTGTAAGGGGGGAACTGAACGGACCATGTGACATTTGTCATCGCGAAGAAGATATTGGTTCCGGGCGAAGTTGCGCAACAGTGGAGCGAGTGCTCGAAACTCTGTCGGTGGACGACTTATTGTTAACAACTGCGCGAGGAAGGAAATCCGCTGACGGAAGCTAGAGAATTCCGCGGCATCTTCTTCCGCGAGATCGTGGACGGGATCTCGCGAAGAACACACACGCTTCGCATCAGTCACGGAGCCCCCGAATATTCTCTCTTATTTGTCTTCGATAGATGATTCGCAGAGTTAGATATTTGCCCCGAATAACTCGCCCTGCTCTTCGTATTTTCCTTTGCCTTCGCTCTGCGCGTTCGCAACTTGGTTGTTAAACTTCCAGCTAATAAAGTAACCGCGAGGCTCACCGAGGGGCTGAACGTTTCCGGGGAAGCTGCTTCCGCGTACCTCGTTCATCCGAGGACGCGAGTTTGCGTTTCGATTTAGTGAAACGTATGCCGGATGCGAGTTCGATATCGTTTCTAATCGTGCGTGATCGTTTGCTGAGGTCGAACTTTCTGGATCGGCATCGACCGCAGAATTCGCTTTGTTCGGGAGCGAGGACAGCGAGCAAGTTGCGAGCTACGACTGCGTTCTCGCGTAAGTAATTCAGCCGGGTGGGGTGGTTTCGCTCGGTCACGGGTAACTTGAAAGCGCGCGTTTCTGGCCCGAGTGCTCTATGCCCATGCTATGAATTGTGGATAGCTAGCTGCAGTTAAATCGCTCTCTTGGTTAAATTGGCTAAGTAACTGAATTCGTACAGGCGGAAAAGTATAATAGGTAGAAATGAAGGCTCGCGTCGATCGGAACGAAGACATAGATATTTGGATTTGGAAAGACATAAATATTCAGAAGGTCGTTAACTGATAATTTCAGCGTTTATCGCGGTGAATGGGTTTTCTATGGCCCGCTGGGTCATTCGGGCGTCATCCGCTTTGATCGATAGATGGCTTTCAACCAAGCGTTAAAGTACTTAGATTCGACGCGATCGAACTTGCTTCTCAACCGATCGATCTCTTGTCTTAACTTTGCCCGCGATTCGATTCTAGTTTCGGCTACGAGCACTTTGCGCTCAGGGTGAACTTCGCCACTAACAGGGTCCACGGTATGTATAATGTGTGTACACTCTCCGGGCTCTTCATTATGCAGGAACTTGAGTACATATTCGTAATCTTCCAGCTACTTTCGGTTCCTGCTTAACCGAGAAACTCACTCGGAGATTTCACAGCAATGCTCTCTGTTACACGCGCTACCTCCCGCGTAATCCGCAGCTGGTGAAACACGCTCGACTTCTTTTCTGTTAGATTTCATAGAGGTTCCTGGATACACGGGCACGTGCGATCGATCGGTATTTCGGGAATTATGCGACATGGCGCGGACGCCAATGTTAGTGTTTGAATTTAATCTGAGTGGGAACACCGAACCGTTGGAACTCGATTTACTCGACGGAATTCAATTCAGAAACTCCGATTGTATCTCCGTTCCGAACCGATACCGCCGTTACGGCCTCGTTTCGCTTCCCCGCAGACCTCGAGGAACTTCTCAAACTTTGCCATCTCGCGATTGTCTTTGACCACCCTTGTTGCACAAACGCCCCGACGTCGCGATTCGGCGCCGCGGATCGTGGTGTTCTCCGCGCTCCTCTCGCAATCCGTGGGAACAGCTTTTAAACAGCTACGCCGCGGGTGGGCTGTTTTAATTGATTCGTTCATCTCGCTGTAGAGAACGATCGCCCACTTTCTGTAACGTTCAACAGGTTTCGCTTAGAACTTATGGACGTTTCCCTTTCTTTCCTTTTCGTTCCGCTATTATCGCAACCGTCGCGCCAGCCACGGTGAAACTTTTATGTCGCGCCGAAACAAATTTCTATTTAGTTACACGTCCCTCGGCAAGAGAGCAAGCGAGGTGGTAACGTTGCGCTACGCAATGATAAGAAATCGACTTGACCAGAGTACCCATCGCAAAGTCAAATACGCTTTCCTGTGAAAATTCCGCGGTGAAATTACCGTAAAACTTTGATCCGCGATGTGAACGGTTAAGGGCAGATAGGTATAACTTTGGCGGTGCGAGATTCAATGTGAGTTTCTCGGTATACTGTTGGATTACAAAGCGAAATTCATTGGGGAAAGTTGAGGTAAACGAAATCTCGAGAACGCATTCCCCGTTGCCCACATTTTCGTGCGGTATCACCACTCCTACTTTCGTTTTTTCTGTCTCCCCGCGTTGCCTAATTTCGCGTGCTTAGAGTGGTGCGTGGAATTCCTGCCGACCAAAATTCCCAAGCACCCGGCGCAGCGTTTTAATTTCAACAAATTCTCGTTTCGTTCCAATCAAGAACGAAATATTTCCCGTTCAATACTCGTTAATTAAAAGCTGCCCTTGCAATCGATGTAATAACTTCTCGATTTTCATTCGAACGCGACACAGCCACTCTTCGCTAGTGTTTCATTGCGCGACTGATTATCTTCGATGAATTCGCGTCCCCGTCGTCTACCGAACCTTCCGAGGAAAAGGGGTGCTGCTTAGAAAGAGAACGGTAAATATCGATAAGACGGGGATTTACGTAAAGTATGGTAAAGAGGAAGAATATTTAAGAGGTCGTTCGTTAAAGGCGAAAGCGCAAAAAGTCTATACAGCCAGGCGCAAGTAAACCGGAGGAGCGTTTAACCCCCCGGACACTGACTGCAGAGAACAGCAAACAGCTTCCAGGTATTTAAAAATGTTTACAGAGTTCCGGGGAAACTCGCCGGTGCGGGGAGCAGTTTAATATGAAAACTTCCCCAGGAGGGGTTACCAGAAAGTACATATAAAACTTTAATGGTTTCACGATCGTTCCGGCCAGCAAAATTTCCCTCGCATCAGATTAGGGTTTCCGCGAGTTTTACTTCGATGGGTTTTAAAGATCGTAAATTATCGACCAAGATAATTTGCGGGGCATTCAGATACGGTTCGAGTAACCGGATAAAATTTGAACAGCACGAAACGTAGCTTGGTTTAGCGGAAGTTTCCCGTGAGTTATGCGCACTTGAAAAACCTGATATCAAATGGACAAATCCGGATAAACCGCGTTCCCATGAGTTGCGGAGCTCTGCATTTTTAATGATGCTGGCGCACGTGAGAGAGCGATCCTAAGTGTCGGGGAGTGGTTACGTATAGCCCCGCCGCGGAATTTATAGGCGGGATATAGAATCGGTTAGCAATGGGTTTGGCGAATGCGTTTTCGGTGTTTCGCTAAATTTCCTAAACAAACGGGGAGGACAAATTTATGAACGCGCGGGAGGATATCCGCGCGTTTCAGCTGGTGGCTGGTGTTGTTCGAAACGTAAGTTATTACCGAAGTTCGCGCTGGTTGCGCTTTTACGCGCTTCCAAACCTCCGTTCCCCTCTTCTCCCCGGTGCTTAGCGTGCCAAAACAGGGGAAGCTTCCGTTCGGGTTGAACCGATCCAATGTGTTACGGGCACGGCGGCAACAATGAATTACTTATGCCGGAACCACGACCGAGCCGTAATTCGCAAATGAGTTGGCGGAATTCATGCAGCGAGACTAAGAACGGGCCGGGAGTCGCGAGAACGAGAAACATCTCGCGCCTCGTCTTGTTTCGCTGAATTATACAACACCGGATTGCCCGTTTTCCCTCCCCCCTTCGAGATTCCTCCGTTCACCATGTGTGAGCAGTGTCATGGTCCAACAGCGTCTTGATCGCAATAAATTATGCACTTGGATCCGCGTTGGAAGGCGCGCTAGTGGCTGAGCCTTCTCCAAGTTGGCCGACCGAGTTTCGAGTGGGCATCCATTCGAACGCGGGCCCGAAGATCGCGAGTTTATGCAGCCTGCACTCGAGCCGAGAGGAACATCCTCGAGTCCTTTAGGTTTCCAAGTTACGTCCTCTTAAGGTTAAGCGCGAGACGCTCCTGGAAATTCTGGCGAGAAGTTTCAAAGCCTCGCCAGCTCTCGAAACTTCTCTTCGGCGCTATTCCAATCGCTTCGGATCGTAAACGGATTCGTCACCCCCGAAAAGAACCCGTCAATCGTTGCGCCCAGCAATTTTCCGAGCCGGGCTAGCTTTAACTTTCAATTACCTCGGCTGTGCTGCAGCTCGAGGGTAGCGTGATCGCGTTTTCGGGCCACCTTGTACGTTGGGAAAACGAGGCTGGTGCTTGCACGACCCGTAGCCTCTGGGCCGTTAAGCCGCCTCTCGGGAAAAGGATCATTCACAAACGAGTAACTCGAAATTATGTCGGGCATCGCTAATGAATCTACCGTCTAGCACGAGATATCTTCCTCTATCTCGCTCCTCCTCCTCCGCTTTTCCGCCACTCAATCTCCGTCGTAAAATACGGAAAGCCCGTCAAGTAGGTAAGATGCAAAAGAGGGCGGCAAACGACGTTAAACCGATCCGAGATTTACGAGGCCGAGGCGCGCTCACGTATTGTCTCGCATCGGTGATATTGAATATTCGCGAAACGCAACCGGGAACACAGCGAACTCGGTGTATTCGGCGGCAATGCAATTGTAATAACCACTGATTTATATTCCTCGAAGCAAACGTCCGCCAAATCTCAACCCCCGGCCATTTCCGTGACTACGCCCTTTGTTCTATGCTTCCGGAATTCAGTAATTCTCCAACGCGCTGCCGCATCGGCTTTACTATGTTCCCGATTCCTTCTTCCTTCTTTCGTTCACTTCGACAGCATTCTTTCGTGACGCCAGGGCCTAGGGAGTCAAGTTACTTCTAATCGGCACACCGAGCAGGGAACAGAGTCGGCTGAAAAAATTCGAAAAATTCGAAAAATCGAGGATATTTCACGGTGGACGATTTAATTCCGGCCGACAATTTTCGGAATTTTTCACGCATTGTATCGGGACCCGTTCGGTGCAGTGGCTAGTGTAAATCTAGGAACACATGTTGCTGGACGCGAGTGTTGGTAGCGGAACGAATGCACGAACGAATTGGCTCGTCGCGTCAGCTGGTGCAATTACCGCGGCCTGGTAGCCGGCGAATTAATTCGCGTGTCGAACGCATTACTCTCCACGCGTTTACCTTCGCCAAGGCCAATTCGAACGACCGCGATTAAAACAACATTACCTTTCGATCCGTTAAATTCTCCGCTGCCTAAAGAACGCCCGTTCGGCGCGCGAAAAACACTCGCCATTATATAATTACTGTGCAGCCAACAGAACCGCCCGAGTTTACTGGCGACGACGCGCGACACGGTGGTCGAGTTTTCCACGCGACCGCAGTCGAGGGGTAATTAATCGTCGCTTTTCACCGCTCCGCTCCGTTAACATTTCCCGGCTTCATTTACGGACCGCCCTGTATAGTCAGCGATGATATTACGAGGCGTAATCAGCACGGCCGTACTTCGACCCCGGCGTGCAATTTTGTACGTGCTCGCTCGGCAATCCGCGGGAGAGGCTCTTTCGGAGTTGGTGATCGATCGACCGATCGATCCAGCTGATTCTCAGCCGGCCGAGTCTCCGCGATAGAGAGGATTCTTTCCACGGAAGCAATTTTCAATTCGACTAAACCCAGTCTACCGCCACTTTCCATCCCCAAGCCACATGGAAAATATTTTCCGTCCACTGGCAATCCCACCCAACTTTCGAACACATCTAGAAGATCTCGTTTCGCAAGACCGACTCCATGCGGGCGTGGCGTTAATCGAGGGAGGCTCGTCGACGCGCAATTGCGCCACCTCCGTTTCCAACTATCCGACTACCGAACTGGAAGGGACGTTTTAAGAGGAAGAAACAAGGCTGTTCTTACCTGGTGGCTTCCTGTAGCAACAGGTGAGGCGGTACCCAAAACTTGACCCTCAACGCGAACCTCAGAGGCGCCACTCCACCGCCAGTTTGCCTCTCTATGGGGTTCCTCAGGTTCAGCCAGAGCTCTTCACTTTTCGCGTTCTGATACTTTAGCCCGAAGTAATCGCACTCCTTGCTAATGCCCAGACAGTCACAGGCCTGCAACAAACACAATTTTTATTTAACACGGTCCATTAATCTTTTAACTTCTGTGTAAGTCTTTACGGGCGACTCGTTCGTCGATGACTAAGGGTACGTTTATGTTGGAGCTGTGATAATCAATCAGAGCGACGATAAGAGTGAGATGACTAAATGAATGACAAATGATAAAAGCGTCGAGAAACAAGTATTTCTCTTTCTTCGCTATTATCGCAGCTCCACCATAAAAGTACCCTTATCCGCGAGCGTGTGCAGCTTTGCTATCGGTTCATTCACGCACACGTCATCTTGCGCCATTTTTCCCCAGAGACAGAAGCCCGTCACGCAACTGATACGTGTGAATCCGCCTTAATACGTTCGGAAACCGCGGACCGATTCGCGGGATAACAGCAACGCGGTCGAGCAAAGCGGGTAATAAATTGCTGGCAATAATTTAGAAAGTTAGCCCGCCACCCCTGCTGGCCGCGGCTCTCAACCAACCGCACACACAGATATGTATCTGTGAATGGTGGGCAGTCGTTGCGCGCAACGTATCTTTTAAGTAATACACTCTGCGTACTGTCCTAGAAAAAAAAACCAGCAACTGGAGCACCTTAAAGCTTGCACGATATTCATAGGATCTACATAGATATAGCTATGCAGAAGGCTCCTCTGGCCCAATCCAATTGTTCTGTTTTCTACGCCGCTTTCTTCCTCCTCGCGACAGACGAAAACTCGGTCACGTGCGTCGCGATAAGGAAAATTCACGGTGAGAAGTGAGGAACGGGGGGGGGAGGGATATAGTCCCGTTGGCTCGACGGTAATAAATTCTCCAGCGTGATGTCAGTCTGGCCAGTTTTTGCCGACCAAGGAAACCGAAAACGAATAGCCCACCGAAAAGAATTATGTATCCATCTTGCGAGCGTTTGTTCGCGTGCGCGTCGCGTCTAGAGACGAGAACGTAAAAGCTCGAACATACGGGCGAATTTTCTCTTACCCTGTTCGCCCCGGTTCGGGGGTGGGAATCGCGAACAACGAACGTTTACTCGACTACTCAGCTCTGATTAGCTCGAGAATCCGTAATGCTCCCGTGCCTGCACCTACTTCTTTCCGTAGGAATCGCAAACTGCACGCGAAACTTTTACTCCGAATAATTTTATCGTTACCCCAACTATTTGCGCCCCCTCGCCCCGAGAGCAGTCCGAAGAATTTGCGAGGGAAAGGTTACTGGCCTTGAGCAAATCCTCCGGCCGCCAGCAACTTCCTATTTAAGTCTGAAACTTTAACAGATTCTCCATCGCGATACTTGAACCGTACGAACCATCGCGTCTCTGTTCAGCACGGCGCACGGTGTCGCGCCCCGCCTTTCACCCTTTCAATTTCTTACTCTGCACTCCCTTAACCAACATATCTAACCAGAAACAAGCTGCGCGCATAGTAGCACTGTCGACGCGATGCCACGTAGGAATGTTTCGGTGAATAGCCACGCGAGAAGATAAGTGAGGATTCTTTGACGACAGGCTATAGTCGGTCCTGGTTCTAATTGATATTAATGTAACACACTTGTACGCGCATTCGAGGCACCTCTGAGAGATGCAGCCAGGGCTTTCTACGTGGATGCAGTTTGACACGGAAATGCAGCGCTCCCTTTGCTTCGATACACATCGCGCACGGTGGTGCTTCTTTTCATGAATATTCACAGTCGACGCGGCGCGGAGGACCGTTTTGAAAAATCGCCGACACAATATCTTCGGAGAGCGAGCTCTTTCCCCGAAGCGGAGACTGTGAAAAGTGGAGGTGAAAAAAAGCAGAAAGTGCGAGCGAAAGACAGGGATTTGACGGTGCGCCGCACAGTGGAGCACGTAACATAGGATTCGCGGATAAAATGTCATCGCTTCGGTGTTTCTCAATATTTTTCAGTACTTTTCTTTTATATTATTTGTTAATAACCTACGGTTATATGGACAGGAACATTAATAAAATTGAAACTTCTTTAACAAATGAAGTAGTAATAAACGCCGTAAACATTCGGTGTACAAAAACCATATATGATAATTATGTAGGGGAAGTCGGGGTATTGTGAGCCATTTTTTTTTATTGCTAACAAACTGCTATAAAATCAAGTGTTTCTTCAAATTTCAAAGCTGGATGTTGTAGTATGAAGATTTACTTTTCTTTTAGTCACAATAGTGGAATCGAATATTTGCAAATTAGATGATTTTCAGACTATTACAAAAAATTTGCATTTTCGTGAATCTGAAAAATCTCGGGGAATCGTGAGCCACTTTATAAATTGAATAAAAATGACAATGCTTGTTAGAAAACACACACACACAACCATTTTTGTACCCCTTTTTTTTTTACTTTTTAGAGTCAGTGGGTCATGAAATGTCGAGAATTGCAAAAAAACCGGGGGTCATTTTTGACACCATCTACATACTTTCCCTCTGTTATATACATAACAGTCGGGAAAGTAAAATTTAATTTAATTTAAGAATCAAGAATCGAGTGGCTCACAATTCCCCGAACCATTATTTTTACAACATGGCCACAAATAAATAACACAATGCTAACTTAATGCCAAATTCCTATATTATTTCGAAAGCTTGAAGTCACAGGAGTATTATAAAAATAGTTACCTGCGTGGATTCACAGAAAACAGTCACAATAATAGACCACACACGAAGTGAAAATAATACATCGAGATCAGCCAATTTTTATCTGTTAACAGAGCAAAGTAACGATGCGGGTGCGTACGTTCACTGATCGTGGAAATATTAGCTTATCACAAGACAAGTAAATAACACTTGTTGGCAGCTGTCATTATTCACTAGGGAACAAAATATGGCGCTGGCTCACGATTCCCCGTGGCTCACAATACCCCGACTTCCCCTACTAATAAGTATATAATATTACATAAACAATGAATTAATTAGCTTCGAACATCATAAAACATAATAGCGAAGGAAATAACACAATTGAATTATAACAATACTTTATTTATAATTTTTACTGTTATTTTATTGCTTTTTCTTATTTAATGTTGTTAACATTACTGTCCATTCAAATTAAAACTATCAAAAAGTAATATAAAATAGAAACTATGCAAAAATAGCGAGAAATCCCGATGTGATGAGTTTCTGCGAAATCGCATGCACAGTGCACTCCTGTGATTATGTATCAATAACAGCAAAAGTCGCAAATAAACGCAGTCAATTTTTGGAGGGCTGTTAGTAGACGGTATCTGCTCTCAATTAGTGCTACCTAGAGCCCGGAGCAAAGCGGAGCTTTTTTTATAAACCTAAAAGAGTTAATGAAAACATGAAGTACTAGGCTTCATTTGAAGTTGTATAGTGGGATTACAGTGAAGAGTTTTCAAAAAGTATTTACGCCACAAGTAAGCTGCGACTATACACATTCGAAATACATGAGGTAAAAAATAAAAATATCTAGAGGAATTCAGAAAAATATCGACGAAAGGTGAACTTCAGATCAATTTTTCTTTGTAATTAACATGAATTTGACATATCTGTCATATAGGTTAAATACGTTGGTCCATTGGTTATCAGGCTACAGTGATGGATACACAAAAATACAACTTTCATTTTAAGACTTCTCTCCTCTCCAGCCCCACTGTGCGCCGTCGAGACAGCGACGAGAAAACACTGCCTCAGTTTACAGACACCAGACACCTACAATATGCATACATACTTAACGACAGCGTATTTACTGCCTCTGTCACGGCACAGTCTCTTCTTCGCTGGGACAAAAAACAAGTTACTCACGTAATTACGAGAAAACAATTGTTCCCCGCCTGGCGAGCAAATACTTTATGTTCCAACGAAAGAGACCGTCGGTAACCGCGTAAAACGTGCTTGGCAATTCCGTGGGAAAACAATCCGAATTCGGGGCAGCTCTACCACGGCTGCTGGATGCCAACTTTTGCCTCGCAACGTACGTAGAGAAAATTACTGTAACCTGAACACATACAGCACATGGAACGTCTTCCACGCACGGTCTCGCTCAAACACGTTTTATTACAGCCCGCACACACGCGTGAAGCTAGCGTGCATCGGCGCTCGCACGTGTACCGTTTCACGTTTTATGCCTTTTATGGTAACGTGGCGCGGGGAGAACAGCGCCGCGTCGCGCCGCCTCGAAATGAAGCAATTTGCATTCGCTGCGGCTAAATTAATATCGCGGGGCGGGTCGAATTAAATAAACTCGTTAATCCGACGCGGCGCCAACCAACAAACGAGCCTCGTATTGTTTTGCCGGCGAATTTCTCGACTTCTCGGCGACGGATTACGCGCGCTCGCCCCGCCATCGAAAAACGACCACCGAGTCCGGAGCACCGACCTTTTTATCCCCGCGAATGCGAAGCGCCGCGTGTGTGCGCTCGCTTATCGATTCACCGGTCGTTACAATTAAAATTGCCGTGGAGAAATGCAAATGTCCAGGCGCGCGCGCGCGGACAATGGCGGGTTACCGTCCCCTGCTTAACGCGGGTACAGTTTCCTTCCAAATATTATTCGAGATTAGTTTCGCTCGAGGAGCTCGCCGCTGACAATGTAACGAGATTTCGCCTCGCAGCTTACGGGGAACTGGATTTCCAGCTCCTTTGGTCCGTGACACCTCGATACCGCCGCAACTTCCAACGAGAGGGATTCCCCCGTTTCGCGCGTCCCATACGTGACCGAAGTACCTGATCGCGCGCGGCGGATGCACGCCATTTTCTTATTTGCCTCCGGCTTTCGTGATATTTCAATCGGAGCGCGGCGCGGGGTGTGCGAGAGGATTCCAGGACGTGGGAGATCGGTGACCGCGGGCGCGGGTCACTGTCGTCCCTTGCAATTAGTCGAGGAAACCGGAGACTGCAAAAGGAACGAGGGGAATAAGGAATGAATGCGAGTTATTAGAGGCGGCGCGACGTTGCGACTGTTCACGCAACTTCTACCTACATATTTCCACGGAACTAGGAGTTTCGAGCTGCTCTTCCTCCGGCTGCAAATCCAAGAATTCACTTCCCGGCAGGTGTAGCCATAGGTGGTCGCCAGCTACGGAAACGACAGAAGTGTTTCTCGAGGCCGAGCGAGACGCGACCTTATTTCCCACTTCCCTGGCTATACTCCAAACGCTAATAGATGGATACTTTCCGACTGTGAACATTTTCGAACCACGGGATCGCGATCGCCGAACAAACTGGCGCCTTTCGTCGGCATCACGGTCCGCGGCGCAAATATTTAAAGGCTGGATCGTTATTGCGAGCACACGACGCGAGGCGTCGAAGAAACGCGATAGGAATTGCAAATATGGCGGGCCAGCGCGGTGCACTGGCCTCTTGGAAGGCCAACTTTGTTTACTACGCTATCTTGTAGGAGGAATCTCGCTTCTGCCTCTCAGGGGCGGCAATACCGACAAAGAAGCCTCGCACTTCCGACCATCTGCCGATTACGAATGAATTCCCTGCGAGGAAACCACAAGCATTGCACCTCCTTATCTTCCGGCGAACAAATCTTCACAACGATACGGCTTCTTCACTCGTGCCGGTAAAACCACCTTCCCACGAGAATACGGAGAGGGTGAACACACAGGTTCGATCAGCTACTCGCAACATTCGTCCCTGATCAGCTGTTTTTCTCGCATTGCGACCGGTGTATTTCCACTGGCAACGTGTATAGTTATATACATACCGTGCTGGCACGCCCTCGGTCAGTCGCTTTTCCTTCGCATTCTTCGTTACAGTCTACGTTTCCATTTGCACCCCGTTCGTCATCCGTTGTTCATTAACCCTGATCGTAGGGACTATTTGTCGAATTTTCCGGTATTCGAGTACTCGAATACTTCAGTTGCTCAATTATTTGGCGAATATAATTCGAATATTTAAGTATTCGAATACTGAAGTACTTATTCGAATAGTATGGTATGAATTATAAATCAAGTTCTTTAGGTTCATTTGCCAGGGTGAAATCTTGTAAACTAATTTTCACCCACTTCACACCATACTATTCGAGTACATCAGTATTCGAATAGTCCCAGCCGTATATCGAGGGTGGAAAGGCGATAAACAAGGATTTCAAAACGTCCACTCGATTGGACAGGGGCGGGTTTTAAAACAATTATTGTCTCGCATCCGGTATCAGGAATACGACAGCATTTGACAAACTTTTATTCCGCTGTGTCGAGCAGGATTTCATATGTCGTTCTTTTGTCCCACGCAAAGGTTTGCTACGTCCAAAGAGCTACGAGCGCGGAGGACGCACTGTGTGGTCGTTGTGTAATAGTCAAACGAATTTCCTTCCAGAGACGTATTGCTATTCCAGCAATTCCAGCGGTGTAATGGGGTACGAAGCGCACAAAGCTGGCCGACAGGCTTGAATTTCCACGAATAAATCGTTCTATCTTTGCTCGGAGGGCCTCTTTGTCGCGTATCGACAAGCTGACGTACGAATCGAATTGTACCTATGCTCGGTCCACGAGAAAATTTATACCGCGTGGACTTGGCTTGGTACGCTGGAACGTTCGGTCGCTAGCTCGTGTACACTGTACACCAAGGGAATTCACTTGCATCCGAGTGAATGCCCTCCGGCTTCCACCGGGTACAATACCATCCAATCGGTTTCGCTTTTACAACTTCCAGCTTGTCGAATTAACGGAAACTTCGCTGATCGATGAATCGGTGTCTTTCACTTTCGCGACACGGATCGTTAACGCACGCGCCAGTTACTCGGAATTAATCTGAATGCGCGAATCGAAGGAATCGAAGAGACAAGCCTTGTCCGGCGTTGCAACTGTTCGGTCCGCATTCTACTACGGCACGCTGCAGCTAGAAAATGGTTTTGCAACGGTAAATAAAGAAAAAAAAGGGAGCGCAAGCCGCGCACCGCTGGCCAAGAATTCCTCCACTCGTCAACTGGAAATCTTGCGACGAGAATCGCAACTTCTCGTTGTTCTCCGGCCATCCCCTCTTCTCGTCTCGTCTCCTCTCGTCCGCTCTCGCCTGTTCGCGAGTTTTTCTGGAGTACTGTCAAGCTCCCGATGGACGACGGCTTAATGACTGTCGCATAATCGAGGTTCTTGAAGAACGGTAACACGGTTCGCCGGAGCCCTGACCACTTCGGCACGTACCGCAAGTTTTTTCGTGGCGCGGCCTCGCGTCCGACGCCTTACCTTCCTCTTCTACTTTCATTCTGCTTCAACCCCTTGCTCGTCCCTGCTCCATCTTGCCAGCCGACTCTCTTTGCCGACGGCTGCTCGAGAGGGTCGTTAGAGAAGCCAGGACAAGAAGGTAAAAACCCCCTGTAGCTGTCTCTAGCTTTTCCTCTCCTAGCCGGGGACAAAACCACTTAGACCATGATTTTCTACGCGACCCACCTCCTCTTCTCCCCCTACGCCCCTTCTCGCCCCCTCTTCAGCCTCCCTCCTCCCCCGAGTAGGTTCTTTTGCACGCCGCGTTCCCGAAATGCCCCGGATTACAAAACAATCGGCTGATCGCGTTATCAAGGTAGACGACGCGCGACGGGCGACGCCTGACGGTATTCGGTAGCCTGAAAAATGTCGGGAATCTCTAAACGGATTCCCCTCCTGCAAGTATCTCCACAGCCGTTTGTACGCCACTTTGCACTCGGATCACGAAGCACGAGAGAGATTTGTCGCGCGTTTTAAAACTAAAACGTTTCCATCCCCGACGGAATATTTTCTTGCCGGGTCCGAGGGAAAATTCCATTTCCGTCCGCCGGTGATAAATAAAACGTGAGATCCGAAGGTACTCGCGCTAAAAGGCAGATGGATATGTAATGCCGAGAGACTGGCGTCGTCCAGCAACTTGCAGGCGGGATTTCCCGAGGACTCGTTGGACTCGTTCGGCCCCCTACACGATAAGAGAGACAGATCGTTGCGCTCAGACAAGTTTCAGGCTGGCGGGAGAGGCGACCGAGGCGGCTTAAGAAGTTCGCTAGCCGGCGAACATCGAAACACTCTTCCCTTTTGTCCGCGGAACAATCGGGCCCCGAGCCTTTGCTCGCGACTCCGCTCGCCAACGATCGGGTCTGCCAAGTGGCGACGGAGATCGTATCGACGGAATAATTATGGAAATGAATCACAGACGAGTTAACGAACAAAGTTTCCGTAACTCCCGACGACGCGCATAGAGGCACGGTGCATTGGTATGCACCACGGCGAACGATGGCGTTCGATGGAAAAATTTTCGCCCCGCAGAACCGCCACCTCATTTTCCACGGACGAGGCATTATCCCGTGTTCGACCGGCTTGTTCCCCAAACGTGGCTCGCATCAATTTTTCGCCGCTACTCTCTTCCCACGGTGGAGAAGCTTCCAGTCGACGGGAACGTCTCTCCGGATGGCTGCTAGAGTACACGTATATAACAAGCTCCCAAGGATTGCAACGGCGCTGTTTCCCCGTTGCCCTCTCGATTCCTCGCCGGTTCGATCCAGCAGCATTTTTGTCGCAACAAATACGTGTCGCGGTAATGCCGAAGGCACGTACACACGCACTGGCGGGCACGGACAGAGGGAGCGAGGCGAGAAGTAAGTCGATGGAGGTGGAAAAGCTAGAGAGAATAGCCAAGGTGCGAGGGTCGTGGCGTACTGGTTTATGCGAAGAAACAGCTACTCGACCGGAAATATGATAGCAGTATCCGCTCTACGGTCCGTTCCCACCCCCCCCCCCCCCGACCCTCCCCACGTTTCCCGTCACTTCTTTCTGTCGGTTTTCCCTGGCCGAGTTCAATAGGTATCGACTTTGCATTTAGTACATCGATACAGCTCTTTTCTTGGCTACGGACACTAGCTGCCGCAACATGCTTCGCTATACCGCGAGTATTCCACCGGCAAAGGGGGAGTTTTATCCTTCGAGACTCGCGATCGATGTTACCGCGCTATCTGCGACTACGGAGATTAATAGGGAACGCGGATGGTAGGTCGATAACTGGCATGTGTAAAATTCACGTTCCCAATGGCAGCGGCGTTCAAAGCACCGCCGCGCAGGTAGCGGTGCCAATGGTTTGATTAAATGATAGTTATCACTCGTCTTTCCACTACCGATGTTGCCATTGTCCCTAACGATTACGCCCATTGCATAACACCCATCGCTTATGTAATACACGCTCTGTTATTTAAGCTGCCGGTTGCGCAATCAATTACGCGTTGCACGTTATCATTCTTTTCCGCATCATCCTGTCCAAATGATACGGAAATTTCAATGAAAATGGGACACAGCGGGTAAAACCCGACCGTCCTTCCACACGCGAGAAATGAAATGAGCGCCGCGCGCGGCAAGCTGGAAATACGAATACTCGTTACAGCGTACGTACCCGCCTCCTTTTATGAATTTCGAATTTATTTTTCGGTTTGTTTATTACGAAGTAAATATTAGCCCAGGGTAGATAACTGTTCATTCAGCGGATGGTTCTGAGCAAACATTTTGTTTATCAGCGTCCAGTATCTCCATTGCCTGTATTCATTTTTAGTTTTCTGCCACAAGAGCTGATCCCTTGGTGAGCAAGTGGTGGAGGGAACGCGTTAAATTTATTTATCAGATATGATCGGATTCGACGTCAAGCACTCGTCAATTATCCAAGCCGCGTGCAAACGTTCGGGGTAAATAATGAAACAAGCATTTACACGATGCGAGCTGGTTAATTAGGACGACAAGCGTTTACGCGGTACGAACCAGTTAATTAGACCCTATCTCGCGTCTGCCAATGTGTGCGAGGGGCTAATTAGCCCCGAAAACGCCATTTGCATCGTCGCCAGCTGCTTAGGCTAACAAAAACTTGACGCGAGACCTGAAGAGAATTTAGGAAAAAGGTAGCAAGCTTCGGCAACAATTATCTCACTCCTCCTTTCCTCGAAGAGCTCGTCTATCAATTTATCGATGAAATAGCATTGACGTAGGGCGGTTTTTATTTGCTCGCCGAGCTTCGTAAACGCTTGTAGCAGAAACTTCGAAGGCTCGATAAAAGGAAAACACAGCCGGGACGAGGAAAGTTTTGAGTTCCCTTCGTGCAGGCGCAGTCCCTTTCCGGTCCCATCCCCAAGCTCGCTTCTAATATATCGACGACAACCAGAAGAGATTTCTGCGCCAGAAAATTGGCCTTCGAGATAGTTCTCGATGACGCTCGACGCTCGACATTTCATTTATCGAGAAGCCGTGTACCTGAATTTCTGCGATCCCGAAATGGACGAAGCGAGTCGGAAAGGAGGAAAGTTTCGTCTCTCGATAAGAACGTCCATTTCTCGGATTTCTACAGAGAAAAATCGAGTGTCGTCCGCTCCCCTTCTTCTTCCTAGGTATACCTACTTATTTCTCTGCTCCAATGTATCTTTGAATTTAATTTGCGAGTTAGAGCGTCGAATGCTACGAAAGCATCAAAGGGACCAAGTAACTCTTGCACGCGGTCGCAACTTTGAGACCGCTGCCAATGAAAGAACGTCGCACTTTGTCCTCCCGTCGCTTCGAGGCAAACTTTCCATTCGCGGGACATTATCATACGTAATATATGCGATTCAAGTCACCCGTAAAAAGCGCGACCGAAAAAAAAAGTTTGAACTTTCTCGTAGAACTTTCTATGAAACACATTGGCGCGCGAACCAAGAAACGAGGAAGAAGGGAAAAAAACGGGATGCTGCGGTAACGCCTGTGTCTCGTTAAACTGTCTAATTAAAACAGTATCAGATGCTCGCCGTGTGCATGAAACGCAATTAACATCGAGCCAGCGATGCGGCTTAATCAGATATTTTCCTCCCAGCGGAGCGTAGGTACACACGGAACAGCATTAAAAGCTTTATTTAGCATAACTGTAGTGGAGATGTTTCATTCGGCTGGAAGGACAACGAGAATATCGATGTTGCTTAAATGTACGACAATCACGCTTTCGCAATGTAATTTTACTGGAGGAGGCAACCCCCACCTCCGTCTCTGTTTCCTTCTTTCCGCCTTTCCGTCTTTCGACGCTCGTATTTCACGCATCGACCTCGGCGGCTTTCTGGCCCGTCGAGCTAACAGCGCGCAATATTTCATCCTTGGAGAAGTTTCTTAAGTGCAGCGCCGTTTCGAATGCAGCTAGTAGCTCGCGAAGCGAAAGAAAGAGTCGGCGAAAAGAGTGTAGCGTGGAAAAGCCTCGTTCTCCTCGATAGACCGATTTTTGGTCCCGCCTCGAAGTGCTCGCCAGCTTTAAATTCGCGCACACCACGATGCACCCGAGTGCATTCGGCCTGGCTACGTTCCTTGATCGTCGAGGGAAACGCGCGTCGGATTTCCATAGATTCCACCGTCTCGCGGGAGCAAGATAAACGAGTGTTTCTTTCGCGCTGAATGTGTCCAAAGCTCTCCACCGGGCCCGTGAAATAATTCCGATATCCTCGCGCAACGGTATATGTAGATCGATCCTACGATTTCCATACCGCGACTCGTTTTAATCGAACCCTTTCAGCCTTGGCGAGAATGTGCTTTTATCAGAGGTTCCTTGAAAGCCGAGCGTCTCCAGCGCCGCTGGCTGCAAAAGAATACAGAGGGGTATCTTGTTCCGCCTCCCTAGCCCACAAAAGACGCTGGGAACGAGGGAAAATCTCTTAGCGGCTCGGCATGCTAACCAGCCAGCTCCCCTTTCTGACTTCCAATGCCGACGATTAAGATCCAAGGGAAGGCTCGTCCAGGAATTATCCCCTTGAGGATAAGAGGGTTTAGAAGCAGGTCCTCCTGCGATGGCAGAAGGGAAAGGTGTACTAGAGTTACATATATAACAAAAGTGATAATGTAGCAAACAGTTTTCGAGTTCATCTACGTTACATTCGCGAAGGGGTAAAACCAGTTATCTAGCAATATTTCCTCGTGTGCCATGCTTTATTATCCATAAAAATGCTGGATAAACGAAAGAGTTTTAAATACGATCGAAAAACTATGCATTTCTTTGCGGATTTTCGAAACTTTTTCTCCTAATGCGCACCACTTTTACAAAAATAAGGTTTTTAAAAAATCGGCGCAACGGAAACTACACTCATATAGATGATATTAAAAAAAAATTGATTTGAGAGATGCCGTTCCAAAGATACCCTTTAGATAAGCGACCTATGCTTTCTTGCGAGGGGTCTAGAAGATTAACTGTATATGAAAATCTATGCATGTTTTTCTATTCATTTTTTTTATAATCTCTAAATACATTGTGCTAAAGATAGGTAATAACAATTTTATATAAAAACTAAGTTATTCCTAAAAAAGAAAACTTACAATTGGGCTCATTTTTCCGGCCGTCACAGTGGTGTTCCCCCTTAAATGGTTGCAATTGCGAATAATGTGGGATATTCCACAGGGAAGAAAGTCGCGTAGAACAGCCAACATTTCAATGTATCGAGAGCGGTAAGTATATAGCTATTGTCAGGCGGGGGATTGGAAATGTAGCGTCGAGAAAGCCCGTGTCTCGAATTAAGGTGCCGACCGAGGCGGCAACGTAGACAGGAGGCAATAAGATGTAAATCGAAGCGATAGGGAAAAAAGGCAAGGGAGTTTACGAGAAGAAGAGGTTCGAGACACTTGGATGCATTTATTCGACTCGGATGGAACGGACGGAATTCGTGCGCCCCGCATCGATGTACGTATTTTGTCTTCCACAGCGGTCCATCCGTACACGTCCAAGCGTACCTTCACCCGGAGAGCCCAGAGAACCCCGACTACGCTCCCTGTGCGCTCCACTCCGCTTTATCCCAGCACCCCTTTATCCCTGACGTGACACGTTTCTCTTGGTTACTCGCTAATTCCGAGATACAACCGGAGCAGCAGATTACACACAGTCCGGAGCACGCGGGTCCATCCGAAATTTCTATGGAATTCCAGCGAGTGCGCGCCGGCATGGCGCCTCGGTTCTACTCGCGGCTGCCCCGTGATGAAATCATTGGAACGGCAATCGAAAGAGAATCGTCGGCGCGCGACAATCGAGCGAGTCGAGATGGTGGCGAGCAATTTGGACGGCGCGTTACCCCCCGGGCTGAAGACCGAGGAAGATTACAGGTAACCGGTCCCCGACTCGCAGAAAAGCGATAATCGATTTTACGAGGCCTTAAGTTATTTCGAGCCGAGCAGACAGTAAGAGGATTCCCTCGTATTTGCATAATCCGCTGAAGGGGATCCGCATTGAAGATGGAAGGTCAAAGAGCTCTAAGCGCCTTTGTCGTGTTTCAATAAGGAGGGGCCCGCGAGGCTGGCTTAATATCGAATCTATAGCAAAATAACTTACAATTAGCTGCGTTCGAGGCGCCAGTTCGCGGGGACTCGTCGGAGGTGCCGTGTCACGGCGCCGCGAGCGAGCAACTCGGACGATAAATTAAAGTTTTTTCATTGTCACTGCGGCACCTCTCGTATCTGACGTACGAGCAATTGCAGAATAGTAGTTGGTCGTTCGCGGGGGCAAGCGGAGCACTATTCCGGGATTAATGCGCACTTCGGGCGAGCTTTCGGTATGCATTAATTATCCCGTCTAATCACCCTGGCAATTACGCAACACAGCCCACGAACCGTTCGTTTGTCTCGCCCGCACCCTCTCCCAAATCCTGCGTAGCACATTCCAGTAACCGAGCCGTCTGCAGGCGAAACACGTTCCCGCGATTAATACCGTCGCGTCGTCGTTAAAAAACAAGGGAATTTCGTTACAGCCGTCGATGCCGCGGGATTCGGCGCACGCAAGAACAATCTTTTCCACCGCCTTTACTTCCGACGTCAGCTCGGCCGAGTAAATAACGAGACCCGAATATCATTTGAATTTCTATCGTATTCAAATAAACCAGCCACTCCGCTGGATATTATTTTCACAAGTACTTTATTAGCTTAAGTTGCTGCTGCAAAAAGCCTGATAAAAAAGAGAAACGACTTGGGCACGGCGTAACGCGCGGATACTGGTCAGGATCAATTTGCATACACGCGTTAGATGAAATGAGTATCTGGGAAAACGTAAACACCAGTGTGATAGGTCTCCTTTGGCAGAATCGAAAAGCTATCATTTGGTAGATACTTAAGGGGGGAGCCCTATTTAGCACGTTAGGAATAAGGTGATTCTTGGGAATTTTTTTCTAAGAAACTGGTGAGAGGATCTTTTTCAAACTTTCAGGATATTTTAGTCCACATTCAAACAATAAAAATCAATTTTTACGTTACAAAGTGTTCGGTAGAAATGAAGATATATGAACAGGTTCGTTAGGACTTGCACGCCGGAGTTGCAAATTGGCGATTGTATTGGTGGCCAAGGATTTTCTTATTTCTAGTATAATTCCATTGTGGATGAACCTAAGACAGTGATAAATAAATTGAACTGACCAACTCTTTTTCCATACATAGCACGAAATATCTTGGGACAGAATCGTAACTTTTTTTTAAGTCCTACCAATTTGCCAACTTTTAACCTTTTTCTCGTTTGTTAGATTCATTGACAATGTAATTATACTAGAAAGAAGAAAATCCTTGGGTTTTTTATTTCAGGGAAGAAATGGGGTTACCATTATAATCACTTTCACTTTTAACTCCATTATCAGCACTTAATAACGTAAAAATTAATTTTTATCGTTTGAATGTGAACTAAAATACCCTGAAAGTTTGGAAAGGATCCGCTTAATAGTTTTTTTTTTTAAAAATTCCCAAGAATCACCTCAGGGACTGCCTAAATAGCCCATCACACTCGAACAGAATCTACTCCATTAAGCGTAAACGGACAATAATAGTGGAAATAGAGGGCTTGATTCGATGTCGTGGCAGAGTTCAAAGTGTAGCCGGCCTGTCGAATGTGTCCCGCACGTACTAGAATTAACCAGTCGGGATTCAAGATGAAAACGACTGGGCGAGTGATTAAATGAGGTATATAATGCCTCGTACAGCAGTTTCCACGTGCGCTAGTCGTGGATGCATACGGTGACGTAAATGTATCGCTTTGAGAGCACGCTGCACACTGCACACATAATATCTCGCACCCATACGCGAGCAAGCCGTCACCTCTGACGATGCGAGCGCAGAATGTAAAGCATACGAGTGCCAGTGAATTAGTCGAATCGCACCAAATAGTACGTACACGATACGCATTTGCCCGCATGGGTGCTAATTGGGACAGCTTTGACGCGCCAGTCGCTTCTTTCTCTGACGATACTCGATAGATTAACTGTAATTTCGCGCTGGAGTGGCCGCGACAGACTTCGTGTCAAATCCCTCCATTAAATTTCACAGTCGACAAAGGGAATCGAGTGGAGGAGTCTATCGACTTTCGTCGCTTTCCCGATGGTTCAGAGGTGGGCCGTGAATCGTGATAGGAGTAACTCTGGCTCTCTAGAGGCATAACGACAATTTCATAGGAGAAATGATGGGACCCAGTCTCACCGTTCTTCAAGAGCCTTTCAAACGCGTAATATACAAGTTTTCCCAACGCTTCGGCTGGTTGCCTCCTTCGAAGCGAACGACACCGTGTTCGCTCACCCCTGTCTCGTGTCCCTGTTTCAATTTTCTGCCGCTGCGCCGATATAACTACGTTTCCAATTGCAGTTGCTATTTGATTGATTTGCAGGGCGCGGGAAAGGTACTATCTCGACGCGCAAAACAATCGTCGACTCGTTCGAGTATAAATGGGAGCGTGTCTCCGATGCCTCTGGCTTGTTACGCGTCTCGTTCCCCGGCCAGGCGAGACAAAAGGAAAAACGGAATACGAAAACGCCCACTATTGTTCCCCCTTATCTCGGCGGCTATTCTTTCGTTGCTTCCAATGCAGAATTAGTCGAAAGAAAAAGCACCGGGGAACAAGGGACGCGCTACCTGTTTCCCTCTTCTCTCGTAGTCTTGCGTCTCCTCGCGAGAAGTCTATTCGAGAACATCGTGGGAATCGACGCTGGAAAATACGAGGAGACTTCCGCACATTTCGTACGTCGCATCAGAATTTCCTTCTCTCCAGTTGGCAGCAGAGCCAGTCGAGATTCGGGGCAGGCTTGGAGCCCTTGGTAAACCGCGTTGCTTCGACGCTGATTGATCGCCCCTCTTCTTATATTTTCGCAGTCCTGATTGATTCGTCGACCCTTTAGATGTTCAATTTGCGGTTCAGAAGGCACAAACTGTGAAAACTACTCGCACGAATGGCGACAAAGGGCGACTGTTTATCAAGAGTTTTCAGGGTTTTTCCACCCCTGTCGCTCTGCCACCACACCCCTTTGACGGCTGGATAGGTTTGGAAGCGAAACCGACCGCGTAATTGTCGATACGCGGCGCTTTCGACCAATTGAAAAAAACACAACCGAACAACCGCGCCTTTTTCCCTTTGTGTCAACGCGCGCCCATTGGCCGTCGATATCGATCACAACGCGTATTTATATGAAACTTCGCGTCGGAAAGAGAAGGGAAGAAGCGAGCCTTGACTTAGGACGCTCCGAGTTTCGTTGGGAAATCTGTTTCGCTTGCGCGATCATCGATGCGAAGGGAACTTTGAAAACAGGTGTGGCTTCGACAGGGTCTCTCGCCGATTCTGTGTATTTTCATCGGGTTCATGCGGACAGGGGTTGAAAGGTAAGAAAGAGTGCAACAAAGTACGCGTCCTTCGATGCCCAGAGATCAAACACGACAAACGGAGGATTCCCGGAAGCAGATTTTACACTTGGACGATTATCTACAAAAGCTTCCTCGCTTTCCAGACTCAGCTTCCTTCTCCTTCCTCCGACGAATCATTAACGGGAAAGGAGAATCCGCACGCGAGAAAACTCGGAAAATCCCGAAGTCAAATATCCCAGCGCAGAAACTAGCAAGCTCGCCAGGGTTGACCAATCCACGCGGAACGAACGAGCCAAGAAACGCAGGGTGTCGGCCACGTTGCCAGAGGGAAGAGGCTGCAGCGACGGACGGAAATACGGGGGTCTATCGAAATGTCACTAAAATCGAGAGAGAAAAAGTTGGATCGCCCGAGGTGGAAACTAGTAGGGAATTTACATTAACGAAATAGACAGGGCTATCGATTCCCGATCGTCGCGCCAGCAGCGGGGAAAGAAAAAGAAAAGGAACGTGAAGCTGGTAGGGAGAGGGAAAAAGAGGACAGGATAAATCGAGGCAGCGCAAGCACAACGGCAATCCAGTTAATTGAAATCGAGGTACATCCTACGGAATTCATTCCTTCTCCCTGAAATATGGCGGAAGCTGTTGAAACATCGGCGCGGATTGGTCCACTGCGATGCCCCAGCTAATTGAAATTATTAATTACCGAGATTGATACGCCCGTTTCATTGTCGTCCCCCTTCGCGCCGTCTCGTTATCTCTCGGATGTCGGTGGAGAAGCGACTACCGAAGAGGAATGCTCGCGCACCATTCGCCACGCTGTTTTATCAATGATGAGTCTATCGGCGGTGACGCGCACCAGCGAATTAAATCTGTCAGAGCCTAGCAGCAAGCTGCCCCATTGTTTTCGGCAGACGCGTGGCCGCGCAAGCGGAAGGGAACGGTTATCGCGGACAACCCGGGGACCATCTATCGAAACTCGGAGGGGTTGGGCGGCGTGTAATTGAAACAGCACGAGCGGCGCGCACGAATGGAATTTTAATATCGCCGCTGAGAAAACACCGTAAATTCTGCGGCCACCGTGCCACCCTCAGATTTCACGCTGCCCTAACAGCCGCGCAAGGGGTCGCCATGCGCCCTGAATCTCTCCCTGGAGAAATCAATCGTTTAGGGTAATTGAGTTCTGCGAGAAAGTGCCAACACGTCTCATCCCTGTCGACCATCCTATTCTCCACTTCGATTACAATACGCTCGGGGAAACTATTCAACGCTCAATCGCGCCAGCATCTTTCGCAATTCGCACAGTTCGCGAAGACAATCTGTTAGATATCAAACTAAACGCAAGATTCCTACCATCTCCTCCTCATCTTCCTCTTCATATCCTACACACGCGTCTGCTTCCCAGTTCCTCGCCGTCGCTCGAGTTAATGCACTCCTTGTTAACCCACCGCGGGCGCTAAAATATTGAAGCTTGGATTAAAACCCACTCGGAGGATGCACGATAAAAAAAGACCGCTGAACGTTATTACGAAAGCCAAACTGTACGAAACAGCGAGTTAATGCATCTAGTCGCTTTTAACGTACACGGTTTTTATATACTCGCGATCGAGGCTGATCTCGTTGAAAATAGACTCACTTTGCCCGTCGCGATCCTAAAAGTACGGAAACTGCATTCTCGCCGATGCACCTCGCCAAGTTTAGTACCGGGATAAACAAAGTTATTCTCGAACCTTTTTACGGAACGCTTCAAAGTACGGGACACAGCTTAAAGCCACCGAGTTCGAATGAAATTTATGGGGCATTTCACAGAAGTCGATGCTCGGGGGATATCTTTACGCGAACGAGCAACAGCGATTCTCCCGCGGCGCTTCGTCGAATTAATTAAGAAAAATCCTCCTCCGGTTTATGCGAAGAGCGTTCATGTAAAATTACAATTTCACACTCGACTCGCTTTATGAAATTTCAAATCAGGCGTGCCGCGAACTACCTACCGGGGCACCCTCCCTTTTCTTTATTAAAACTTCAATGGGCTACCGCTTTACCTTCGTCTACTTTGCCGTTTAATTAGATTTCAAATGCGATCGGCCGCTGCAGCTTTTATCGAGGAATAATATTGTGCTACCCTTCGCCGCTGCACCGCTTCAGTACAATCGCGATGTTCGCCGCTTGGCATCGTCACGCTTCGACGAGTGTTTCGGAGTTCTAGTAGACTCGTTCGGTTCGTCTGCGTGTCTGGACACGGAATCATTCGCGCGGCGTGCTCTTCGGCACGTGAGCTTGCCGAATCGAGCCTCATTAAGGGCTGACGATCCAGACTCCGTGGTCTGTTGCTATAGATACCGATTGGTTGGGTATTTCGCCTTCTCGAGTATCACACGGGAATCGTGTATCAACAACCCTATTCGAAACAGTGCGAAAGGAAAAGAAAAGGGGCGAGCACAGAGACGCGAGGGTCCTAAGGTTGCTCTACGGAAAAGTTAATTTCAGTTAAGATTGTGCTCCAGCTGGCAAGCTACGGTTGGCTTGCTTATGCGCGAGCTAGTAACCAGGAAAATAGCGACATAAGCAGCTTTTCGTATAATAAGCCATGAATTACGACCTCGCGTACTCGAGCTGGCTCGATGGAGGAGGGAGGAGATACATATGCACGCAACTAACGCTAATTATCGGTCGCTTAATTGATATATTCCATGCGATAAACTAGGCAGCCGAGCCACTTCGAAAGGGATTTTCGACAACGTATTCGCGCAGCCAGCCGAGTGAACATCGATTACGTGCAATTGAGCTTCTCCTCTACCGCGCCTTCAGATTATATTCAGCTAGCTGGTGATTTTTCCATTTGCCTGTTAATCGCCGAGTCATTGGCGTTAATTAAGCGATGGCCCGTAACACGGCTGTGGACAGCTATCTGCGGACATTGAAACTGTCTACGAAGCAACGTCGCGGATGTCAAGTTCAAGTTAATCGTGCATGGTCAAGGTTCCCCGCCGAGACTTTTCGCGTTAGATATGCACATATGTATGCATGCCGTTGGCAAGTTAAGGGGAAATCTAAGGTTAAATGGTAGCTGCTGGATATCGTTAGCCGACGTGGCAGGCAGATAAGAGACCCGCACGTGTTCCCTCGCAATTTTTATCCCCGCGAAATCCGCAGGAAGCTTAGGAACCTAAGTAATCGCGTTAGTTATACGGGGCTTAAGCCGAGTAGCGCCTCGGGCAACAATTTTTTTTTTTCTCCCATGTTTCCCCGAGCGGGCGAAATGATTTCTCCCTGGCAAGGTAATCCGTAAAAAGAAATTGCCCGAGGAACCTGTCGGCCTTTTGAGAATCATTACCTTCGCTCCGTTCGATACCCGTGCACGCCGAAAAACTATTTAACCTGCAAACATATCGCTAAGCTCGTTATCACCGATACCGATAGAGACACGGTGTTTAGCGAAATGGGAAAAATTTATTAACAGCTGAAAATTTGTCAGCAGCGCGCGGCCGAGTTTCAGCCAAGTAGCGATTACGTACAATGGTTTATACGGGATTACAGGCAAAGAGGATTTGTTGAAAATTTACGCGTACGATGACAGCCGCAGAAAGCGCCCAATACAAAATATATGGTGAGTAAATTCAAATACCTCCGCAGCTGGTATTATATCCAACTGTGCGTCGTTGTTTATGCCCGTGGAACGTCGCGAAATTGACGTTGAAAGGTAATTTTCAGTTGTTCCGGCAACAATGCGAGCTGCGAGCATTCTTTCTCGCGGGATACGGGCTATTTAATTCGCTCAACGCCTAGGGAAAGGAAGCTTGAACGCGTCGCGATTCTTTATACTTTATAGCTTTATACAGAGGTCCGCGTCTGATCGAGAGCTCCAATTTCCGATTCCCCGTTGAACGAGCTATTGGAGAAACTTCTAAGTCCCCTATCCGCTCCCGCGTCGTCCGAACCCCGCGATTTATCCGAAATTTGCTGATCGCCTGGATGGATGGATGGAGCTCGAAGCAGATGAGTTTATTTCGCAAAAAAAAAGGCTCGGCAAGCTGGCTGTTTACTCGACTCGAATCACAGGCCAACAATGTCGATCGATTTCCACGGGGCGTTGGTTTTATTGACCGATGCTCGTCACGGCTTTTCAACGCGATTATAGAGAATAGCCCCTCGAGCTCCCCCTCGTTTCTCAAACACCGAATCCGATTCGACCTTTTGCCCGATCGATTTCAGTGCCGATGCTCCCAACTACCCTGCCACTTTTTCCTTCTTCCCGCGCCGCCGCCAATCCGAGATTTTAAACTACCGTTCCCGTTCTCGGCGGGGATCAGAGGATTCTTCTGCGGCGCAATTTTCCGACGCGCAATCTTTCCGCGCGTTTGTCCTCGCAAGAGTGAACGGGGAGTAACAGCGAAGAGAGCTTGGGGAAGGATACCTACGCAGCGGCGGCGACGGAGAGAAGGGAATCCTCTTGACCCAAATATATTCCGCGAGATGAAAATCAGATCTCGCAGCTCCGCGCGATCGCTAGGATACGCCGAGGTTAGACATCCAGGAAACCCGTCTACCGAGAGACGAATAATTTTATATTCATGACGCTGGCAAATGTACTTTCCCAAGATTTACCCGCGTCGAAATCCCAGCGTTCGATGCTCTCCTCCCCGTTAACACCACATTCGCCTTTCAATTTCAATCACACGATCGTACAAGTTGCTAATTTAGGGCTGTGATTATGATCAACCCCCAATGCCCTCGACTTTCTACCGCGTCGGAGTACCAGCCGATAATTAACGTCTAGAATTTCAGCATTGGCAATCCGAGCCTCGGCGATACCGCGAACAACTGACAATTTCTGCCGAAGTAACTTGTGTTTCTAGCCACCGGCTCCTGCCACCCGCGCCCCTCGTAAAACACAATAATAAAGTAATCTCGAGACGAAGATTGTCCTGTCGCCTTGGCGCGTGGGAAACGAGTCGAGGAAAGGACGTTCCGGGTGGAAAGAAGGCTCGCGGGAGAGTGGCACGGTTGTCCGTCGCCGAGGAACAGGCTTCCGGTAAACCTTAGACAGAGGTCTCGGGAGAAAAATGAATTATTCGGGCGCCGTTTGTGAAATCGGGCATCCACTTGATGGATCCGTGGAGAGAAAAAAAAAAGGAGCGAGAGGGAAGTAGCGACGGAGGAACGTCGACGACGGAAGACTCGAATAGGGTGGGTCGAAGCAGTCGTAGTCGATGCCGCGAAGAATAAAAGGGAAGATACGGAAAGAGGCAAACGGCAAGCGGTGCAAGGGAAAAGGAACGATCTGATCGATATCCGATGAAATTGGCTGTCGCCGTCGTGGCGTAGCGAAGGGCACGTGCCATTTTTCTGAAACGATCGGCCCGGAGAACGAAACGGCCGCGACGGAGAAAAGGAAAACAAAGAGAGAAGAGGGAAGAGAGAAGGGGTTGAAAAAAAAGAGAGCCAGCCGGAAGGGAGAAGCAAGGCGCAAATGGAAAATTGTGATCGAACGGATCGGCGCTACGCTACGCGCCATTCCAACCTGCCGGAGAGTGGTTGCCCCCTCGCTTCCACGCTCGCTCGTTCCCTTTAATGAAAGCAACCGGACGAAAATTTCGATTGCGTTCCACTTCAATAATCGCAATTATTGCGTCCGCCGTTAATTAACTGCCGTCGTTTTAATTGTATTTCTAATTAACCCGCGGCGCGCAACCCCCAAACACTTGCGATCGACGCAATGCCTTGCGTCCGCGTTTCGTGGAAACCATTTTGTCCCAACGAGATCGGTTCCGCGTTCATGTAATGCCCCTTTGAACGGTTTAGTTCCTCCGGAATTGGTAACCGCTTCGTCCCCCGCCCGGATAGCGGGGATGCCAAAGGGTGGGCCGAATCGTGACCACAGTTATCGGTACGACATTAACGCGGTAACGATAGATAGAACCTGAGTGGAGAATTGAATGGTTGCGATAAACGATCCTACATACATACATCGAATGCGAGTAGCAATCGTTATGACGCGACACGCCCGATGCGTGCATACGTTTATCTGCTCGCGGCAGTAATCGCGATCGAACAGCCCTCCGCCCATCTACGCCCCAAGGATTTAAGGTAAATGGCACGGTGCTTAAACAAGGCCCAATAATTAAAAATTGAGAAGAAATTTTATTAATAATAACAGCTTTACTAATTTGCAACGTTTAAACTGTTCGAAATATAAGTGCAAAAGTATATTAGCTTTATATAGATACAATTATAAGCTTACATAACTGAATAATTATATCATGCAAAAATATTATTGTACAGTAAAGCTTCAACAGTTTCAATCTTGCTTCTTATCTAATGAGCTCAAGCAAGCGAGAGAATACTTTTGCTAAGGTTGTAATTAATTATTATTTTATAATGTTTTAAATAGTACAGTCGTTTGGAATTTATTATATATTGAAGCATTGAAAATTAATTGGATCTCTTAATAATGTTTTGTTTTTAATATTGAAATTGATGCGTTTATTCACTAATACACGATAACATGACACGAATCAGTTATTAAACGCGTGTTTAATGGTTATTTAAACACTGGTACAGACGCCAGTATTCAGTAAAGTTTTAAAATTATTAACGTTTATTGCACCAAACTATGTATTTTTTTATATCCTATATATTTACGTTAATAATAACTAGACAAAAATATAATACTCTTAAACTAGTCATAATATTAACACAATCTAAAATTTTATAATATACTTTTAATCATTTTTCATGCCGAAGGTTTAACAGAAATTTATTATAAATAAAATGTGTTTATTACCCCAAAATATTACCGTATTGATTTCTTTTCATTAACTGATAGAAATAGTTAAATTAAATATATATTCAATAATTGGGACACTGATAATTAATGACTGGGACATGCTATAAATTTCATTTAATTACTGGGCCATATGAACAGTTTCACGTTTTAATTAAGTTACAACTGTTCGTTTAACAAATGTAAATTCTTGTTACGTTACCTGAAAGTAGAAATTTTACGCTTTCGAATAATTATATTTAGTAATAATTTTATTTAGTTTCACCAATGGGCCATTTACCTTATAACCTGAAATTCAAAATCCGCGGGTGTAACTTGGGCCCCCACCAACGAAAGAAGCAAGGTCGAGGAATTTATTAACGCGAGAAATAAACGACGGCGCGTCTTTAAGGGGACTAGGCAGTCGAAACATCGATTTTTTTGTTGCATTTTCCAAAAGTACTATCCTTTCTGAATAAAATGCCGCTTGGTTTATAGTAAAATTCGCAAAATTATAGATTTGACCAGAAACTTTAAACGCGTTTTTCTCGAATATTTTCTTCTCTTCGTTTTTACCTGATTATGAACGAATGGAGGTTCAGATCGACTTGTAAAAATTACAGGATGTGTAAAACATGTGCCATTTCCGACCAAACCTCTGATATGGTCCGTAAAAATGTGAGATTTTCATAAAAAAATTAAAAAGTCACCGGATTTTAGTAGCGCACAAGCAAGAACGAATTTTTCTCGGAAAAATCGCCGTTTTTCGACCACCAATCGTATAATTTTGATTTAGTGTCTGTTTTTATAGGTTTGGTCGGAAACACCTTTATAATCGAATTACGTCACATTTTAAGACCGATATTAGGGCAAAACGACGGAAAACCATTAAAATGTTTACCCGTCTGCAGCGCCATTTATAAAGCACGTATATATTTCTTACCATTTATTTCTCAATCTGTATGGTAGTAATAAACATTGGGTAAAAGGCTACACCTGGAATGTGCTTTCATTTCTTTACAAATAAATAAAGGACAGAGTCTCTTTCTCACGAAAAACGACTGCCTAGTCCCCTTAAGACGCCGAACACTTTCCCCGCGAAATATCTACGGGTTGGGAATTATAGACAGCCGAGGAATTTCTGGGGAGAAAACCCTTAAGGTTCCCTCGGTTCCGCACCAATGCGACGCAGACCCGCGCGCACCTTTGCAAAACGGTGAGGAAAGCGGTAAAAAGGGGAGCAATTTCAACCTACTTCCATTTGCTTTGTCGAAGCGCGGCGTGCATACACTCGTCGCTACGCTTCTCGTACTTTACCACGGAGCCAGGCATTTCCCAGGCGCGACACCCACACCGTTCTCGCCCCACTTTCCTGCGTCTCGTCGATTCAATTAGCGATAAGTTAGTCGAGAGATCTCGCGACAAAGATCCTGCTAAATTATGCAACCAACGAACCAGGCGCCCGCGCCGTAAGAACCGGCAAAGGAAACGCGGGGAACTTGGCGTAATTTATCGGCGCGAAGACAGAACTGTCAGCTGGAGAGGGCACCGTGGAAATCAGCGAGCGGCGAAAGCATCGGCGCGAAAAAGTTAGCAGCCTTTTTCTACGGGAGCGTAGCTTTTACTCCGAGGGATCGTTGCAACATTTTCACCGTGTGTTCCCTGATATTTTATTCCCGCGAAGGCCGACGCACCGACGAGTGCGTGGAATTTCAAGCAAACTCCCATTCCCTTTGTCGCGCACTTTTCCCAGCGCGGCTCGCTTTTCGCGAGTGGGCCATTTTCCACCTATCGTCCCCGCGATTGCTCTCTGGCACACGCAGGCAGCCAGAAACTCTCCTTCATCTAGTGCCTGCGCGGATACGCGCGACTCCCAGGGACCGCTGATTTCGGTCGGTTGTTTCCCGGAGACCGAGGGGACAACTTTTCGCGTGAAGCTCCAGCGACATAACGACGGTGTACCTCTCTATTTCTCGCGAATAGGCAGACGGGAACAGGGGCAGCGGTGGAAAAAGTCTAGAGCCTCGTCGCAAAATAAAAGGAAGCCGAGTGTTGCTGCGCTTCGTATGCACCGTTGCAACACAAGACGCCCAAATTGCCAGCCCTCGGCAAAAAACAATTATAACTTGGAATGTAAACGCGAGCCCCGGATAATTAAGCCGGCAAACAGAAATTCGCGCAATATGTGCCAGGCTTTTTGCCTGCGACGAAAAAGGACGACGAGGAAGAAGGTACGGGGTATGAGAGAATGCAAGTTGCGCACTCTTAAATAACGTACACGGAAAACGAATCGGTCGTTTAGTATCCACGGGCCGAACAAATCTATGCTCGAGAGATAAAGCAGCCGTAGAACGGACAGCTCGTTTGTTTCCCCGGAGAGAGGAATTCAATAGATGCCTCGCGGGGTTGCTCGTTTAATTCGACCGGCGGTAATCACATTTTCGTGGGCCGCTGCTGACGAACCAGTGCACGGTTTCCGAAACGGCGAACGCAGTCGCGTATCTTTCGCTGCAACCGGTTAATTCAACGACACCGACGCCTTTCCCCTATTCGATCGCATTGTACTCCTACGTCGTATGTAGTCATCTGTCGAAAAGCCGGTCACTGCCTCCGGACAAACTTCGACAGCCCTTCGCCCCGGTGCTACGCAATTATATTCCAGATAACAGCCACTTCGGGATGTGTCCAATCTAGTTCGGGAAAGTTTGCTTGCCGGACGTCACGAGAAACTCGCGTAACATCTCGCAACGTTCGGGAGAGGATTTCGTAGGATGTTTGGAAGAATACGAGGGTTCTTCGGAAGCACAGAGTTTAAGTGGCCCGGAGTTAAAGAGTGGTCGCTCCGAGCGTTCGACTTCGACCTGCCGAATTTAAGCGGCTCTTGACGTTAAGTGCAAACAGTTACGCGTCCCCAACGAGCGGTTTCTTCGATGGAGCATCGTCAACTAAATCCTCAAGCTTCAGCTCGGCAAAGTTTCTTTCCCCCCGGGCTGTTGGTTTTGCTCTGCTTCTTTTTAACGCGGCCGCTGCCGGTGAATTAACGTCGACCGCGGCCCGGCCCAGCGCGGCGCGAGCAGGTGCCCTTCTTTTGCCTTTCACCCCTGCCGGCTCTTGGATATCCGGGAAAACACGTCGGGCTTCAGCGCCGGAAACGGAAACAAGAAAAAGCCACGCCGGGAATCCACCTCTTGATCCGGAAAATCCTTTGTCCCGTCCCCGATCCCCGTTATCCCCTTTCTCCTCGTTTCTTCTGCCCCGCCTCGTCCCATTTCACCCCGTCCCCCTTTTTGCGCCCCGGGCGAAATCTCCAAGAATTTTCATCCGCCATTCAATGCCTTTCGCCGTTTCGTCTTAACGCCGCGGCAATTCGTTTAACAAACCTGACTGGAATGGAGACGAGCCACGGCGCGGCGTTCCTCTGCATTCCGGTTGCCTAAGGGTGCGCTGCTTTGCCTAAAGGACGTGACTGAAACTGTCTTCGGAGCTGCGATCTGGCGAGTCCAGAGTCACGATCGCGTCGATTAGTTGAGCAACGATTCCAGGGGGCGTAGTGGCTACGAGACGAGTAGAAACGATCCAGCAGAGGACTACATTTTTATTCGCCGTGAAATTCACGGGCAAAATTCATGCTCGAGGAGAAAGGGATGGAATCAAAAGGGGCGTTCGATGCGCGCTGAGTGTATAAAGTTTTACGAGCTGGTAAAAGAAGAGTGACAAAGCGGCGGCCTAGTAGGGGATGCCGTGCAACTAATATCGCCTAGTGGCGCGGCGACTGCTCGCCGAAGAAACGGTACGCACGCGCCTGGCAGCCACTTCTCGATTCGCTCCTTGCCAGAAGGGAACTCTTTTTAAATTCCACGCCCGTCCACGAGATTTACACGATAGAACTTGAAATCGAATTTTCGTGTCCAGGCTAGCAACTCGTTCGCGCGCAACTGCGAGCATTAAGCTATCGCGTTACGCAAAACATCTGCGTGTCCCGTGGAAATTGCCACTCTCCGCGACACTATCGGGAACACATCGATTTCGCGAGCCGTTGCGATTCAAAAACGAAAAAAAAAAAGGGGGGGCATTCTATTACGCGCGACAGATCAATTTGCGCCGCTACGAAATGCATCACAATTTTACGCTCGTCTTTTTCACGCAACGCAGCCGAACCTGACACGGCCAATAAAACAATCCCGTTCCGACCGAAAACAAGTGAAATCCGGTGAAACGAAAGAAAATAGGAGAACTGCAACGCGACTCCACCGAATGTGTTTATTAGTTTATCGACCAGGGAACCGTTTACGTTCTCGGCAGGCATCCTCCGCGACAGGTAACGGTACGCGGTAGAAAAAGGGAAAACGCAAGTCGCGACGGAAACGCAAAGTGCCAATTCGATACGCAGAAATGCGTAGGGTGACTGTACCTTATATCGCCAGGCAAAAGTTAAATCGCTGTCAATTGAATAATAATTGATATTTTTGCATGCAGTTTGTTTCAAAGTAAAGAGAAATTATTCATCTTTCATGTAGTATAAGTTAGAATCGTTGAAACCTACAAATTTTTAATTAGGACTCGAAAAACGTGAGACATGCAAAAATCGGGTCCTGAAAAAAGTGTACCTAATATCGCCACCTCAAGAAATATTGATTAATTCATGTATATATGAGTTTTTTAAGTCATTTTCACACGTGCTTTTATTATTTCTTGCACTACAAATGTATTTTTATCCATCTTTGATTTTATTTTTATTAGAAAAATATAGAATTTAAAAATATAGATGTTTAAAGTATTTTATTTTTTACATTCCGATGTACGTATTCGACAAATAAAGTCATTTTCACATGGGCTTTTATTATTTTTGCTGTTTTTGGGGACACTAACGGTAGGCGGTATTGGGAACACACATACTGCTACAAGAAAAACGTTATTTTCATTAGAAAAACTATTTGAATCGATTACAGTCCTTAACTACATCATTAATTAGGTTTTTCTAGTAGATATTCTTGCATTTACGGAATTATTAGACTTACCTTCTCCGAATGGGATGTAAAATTGTGACAGTCCAATAAATTTTTGCACTATTAAGATTCACTAAAATACTTCTCTTTCTGTAATTGTTGATCACATGACGCTGCAATTACAGTATGTCTTTCTGCATATGGTTAGGTTCTAATTGAGTGCATAACCGATAAATTTTAGTGCTTACTTCGCGAGATATAGTGGGTGGCGATATTAGGTACAGTCACCCAACTCTACCGTGAGCCTAACGTTTACCATACAAGGTATAACAGGTTCGTGCGATGAGCAACCTGCTTCTTCCGTTTCGACGCACGTCTACCGTTATTCAACCCTCTGTTTCATTCTTCTCGCAAGATCAGTGGCAGTGTCGATAGGCGAAGGGATTCAAATTCGATTAGAAATTTACATGGATTTGGTTAGGTGCCAGGTCGAATCGGCGAGCATTGGAATATCGACACCCGACGAGAACCACTTCCCCTTTGGAAACCGCGTTTCACGTATTTCATCGCAAATCCGTGAAAATTGGATCGCCGTCGTTAGGGAGAGGGTGGCGAAAGGTTATTATCTTGTTACGTGCATTTGCGTGATCATCGAGCAGAGCTATCGTGCCGCATGCAGAGATACCCGGCGATGAACCGGTGTTATTCAGTGTTATTATAATTCCCCGTATAATGAGCGGTGTAGGACATCGTCACGTAGCAATATCCACCGCACATTCGCTTTCGAAAATTATAGAAATCCACTGCTCTCGCTACTGGAACGTGACTTCCGTGTTTTTTTTTTTCTGCAATAAAATTAGTATCCGGCTGGATGGACGGCAAGGAGCGGTAATCCTATGATTCATCTCTTGTTCGCGCGCGTTCCCGGACTTCGGAACGAGTTTTGTAATCCTTCTTTAACGAACTAAGTCGCGCTTAATTCGTAATGCCGCGCGTTTTTCACTTCTTACACGCTGTCCGCCGAGGCTCGCGCAGTAAAGTCCAACGAGCAGATTTCTTTGGTCAGGCGTAGGCAACCGCGACGTCTAGATCTTTATCAGAGAATGCATTAATCAATCGATCCGGAACTTTTAGTGGGAGAACGCGCGATAGTTGGTATTCAAGGAAGAGACACTTTGAGAATCAAAGAAATCGCCGAATAATGGAGGCAAAGAGGAGAAGAAACAAAGGAAGGATAAGATAGAAAGAAGACTAACAAAATGGGTCACGTTCGATTTAAGTTCAACGTAATTGCCTGTTGGAATGAGTTTCAATTAAAGCCTTTGTGCGGTACAGATCGGCTCGCCCGTCATTCGTTTTCAGCGCAATTAGAGTAACGATGCCCAGCCATGCTTTTACAAATTTCTCGTACAAATGTCGCAAAAATTTTCCGGCCGTCAGTGTGAAGCAGATTGAACTCGCGAGCGACGAATCTTCCATTTATCTGCAAAGCATCTTCCCGTAGGTTATCCCCTTTCGTCGCCGACCTTCCTCTTTTCTTTTCCGAGTTTCTTGTTCTTGCAGCGGTGGAATCGGATCGCGAGGAGATCGAGACTAAGAAAACGGAGCAACGCGGACGGAGAGACAGAGAGGACAAGAAATCTCGCGGGAGCAACGTTAAGAGAAGGTCGAAAGGAACGGGGGAAAGCTAGAAGTACATTCGTCTTGCCTGTCGATTCGATGCTAAATGAATTCGCGAGTCAATCGATTAATCTTGCCGCAATGAATACCTTTCGCCGGAGGATCGCCTCGCTCGGGAATTTCGAGCGTCTCGGGCTCAAGTGTTTTTCCCGCTCGATGCCGGCAGTCGTATTAAGTAATCTAATCGAGATAATGGAGCATCTGCGTGGCCCTCAGCGGATCGACGAAGGTCCATTTCGAAGGAGATACGCGCCACCGTTTCTGTTCCCATTAAATTCTTATCCGTTTAAAAATTGCTCGGGTCGCGCGCCACCATTTCTCTTCGTTTCGAATCGCGGCCGAACAAGTGCCACGGTTTCGCAGCCAACGAGAAAAAGAGGCAGACGCAGGCGATGGCGATGGTTTGCCGTAAACTCCGAGGCGCAAACAAAATTAGTCCCGCGAGCTCTTAAGAGCGGCGCGCTAATTAAACTCAATTTACGTAATCACAGTTGCCAAGAAGTTCCATCGTCCTTTGCGAACTTCCCTCTGTACGTAATTTCTAGTCCACCTAAGGAGGATCAGTCGATATCACCATTATCCACCACCTGCAAAAATCACGCCGTCCGTTACGTCGCGCGTAGGTAGGGTAAATCCGGGAGACGCGGTCGGGCCGGAGAGTTGGTCGAGTCGCTATATTTCAGACTCTATACGTAAAAACGCGATAAAGTGCAGACCAATTACTTTTCTAGAAGTCAAATAGTTGAATGAATAGCGTCATTTCGCTTCCTCCTGTGCTTTTCTGGATTTATAAGCTATAAAAGGCAAATTGAGGTTACATTTAAACCTCTTTTGTCAAACAGCTGTGTACAGAATCGGATTTAAAATATATTTCTAAGTTTATTTTCGGTTAATGTTGGGGATAATAAAATAGTAGAGATATTGAGGGACAATTTAGCCAAAGTATTTGGCCATATTAACTCCTCCTCTTAAAACTAACGAGAAGACCATCTCTCGTTGTAAAAAGGAGAGATGGTCGAGATATGATTTTTTTATTATTTTTGTTTATTTAGTTTATTTATTCACTTTTGCATTCATTTTCCTTGCTAATCACCAGTAGGTAGTTCATTTTCTCTTTGACGAGTTCTTTACTTGTTCAGCGTAAACAAATTAAATATCAATAAATCGATAGTTGTATTCACTCATAAATAATTTTACTTTCTTCTTTGTTATTTTTCCATGAATAATTATGTGAGTGGTCTCTGCCAACGACGAAAACCATTTCTCCCGGCACGTCGGGAGAGGTGGTCAGATGTCATGACTTCAATTTTCAATCCAACTTACAGTAAATATTGTCTTAAAACAAATATCGACCATTTTTTCTGAATCAGCATAAAATTCTGAATATACAGGTTTGTTGTGATAAAATAAGTAATATCTATATTAGTTTAAATAGCCATTTTATATTAGGTCGACCGCGTCTCCTGGATTTACCCTATCCTACATAGAGGAGTGACGTCGAATTGAATCGATTTCCATGCACGCGACCGCCGCAGCTCGATAACAATCGCAGAGATTTTTCTTCGTCTAAGTGTTAGAGGAGCGAGTTGTTAGTTACAGGTGGTCGATCAAGCAGCTCGCGGGAACACGAGCGGGCAGATAAAATAGCAGGTTACAAGTACTGCAAACGCACTCAACAGATCCCGGCGAAACCGGCTTCTAATTTATTAGCGCTGCCATTAACCAATAGTTATAATTCATAACGAGCGCGCGAGGTATCGCTAGCCATTATCGTAATTACACATTCCGCGGCGTAATGCGATCATCGATCGTGCGGATGTTACCGTAAAATGATGAATTTGTTATGGGTACCCGTTGCCCGTCTCTCGGCTTTAAAGCCGAACCGGGAGGGATCTTCGCGAAGGAGGTCGCGAAAGCCTGTGTGCGGGACGGGGTAACGTATCGATCACTCTACGCACACCCACGCCCCGGACCCATTCGGTTTCATTCCCAGACGACGCGACCGGTCCAATAGGATACGCATAAGCACATTAGTCCCATTTAACACGTTCCACTAGCTTTAACCGCGCTATTGGTCCAGCTTGCGGCACAAACGTCGAATAATTGGGTTGCAGAGTATGTTTGCGCTGGCACAGAGGATCGCAGCTGACTACGAAGGGACGTAAAGGGAGATAAATGACAAACGAGCCTCGCTGCCCGCCGCGTCCGTGCGTCCATCCATCAAATCTCCCTATTACTTTCTACGACGTCCCACCGATACTGACACTAATTACCCTGCTAACCGATCGCCCGAAATCACGAGCCGATATCCCGCGGGCTTTGCGTTACTATAATAATGCGTTATTAATACGCAACGCCGATCAATGCCCGCACTGTGCTGGTCTGCCCGAAACGCCAGCATAGCTGGGGAGCGAGGCGGAAGGAAGGCGAGGTGAATCAGCGTGTCTCGTTTGACGAGCAATAAGGGTGGCAAGGCGTGTTCGTTAGCCAATCTAGGCGATGTGTAACCGAGGTAGTTACGCTGCGATGTCGGTATAAAGGAGGAACCCGAGGACGTGCCACGACAAAGCCGTACAAGCTTGTCGACCGGCCTGTTACGGATGGAACACGCCGTATCTTCCTGCTCGTGGAATATGTCGGAGATCCAGCCTCCTCTCCATGTCCACCGCGATATCCCACCGCGTATCCGACGGCACAGCCTGTTGGACGCTTCCCAAATTAACTAACCTCCAGTCGGAGATCGCGGAGCCGACCCACCGTGCAAATAATTACAGCTCCCATGGCCCTACACTCCTCGATTCCCGTTCCTCCGCGAAATTGTTTCGCGCAGCGCCGGCGTGCAATGTTTCCCCTACGAGTAGGAGGCACAGTTTCAACGGATCCGGGCGGAAGATTCGATAGGCTGGCAACAGCGTGCAATAAATAGAACGCCCGCATGTCACATTCCCTGGCTGAAACGCTCAAGATCCGCGAAGTCTGATCCGCGGCGGTTCCTTCGAGCATATTAATACCCGCGCAAATACACGGGCTGCTGTGCAAACCCGGGCAGACTTTACTCGTGATTACGTTTCAATGTAAATAATTCAGCTGCCGGCTCGTCGCCGTGCAACCGCGCACGTTAATTAAGCGCCCGCTACATCGTTACTTGCAAAGAACTGACAACGAGAGGCGCAGCTCCCCAAGGAACGGGTTGCGTAGGCGCCCGCTTCATACTTTCTCCGATCCTCCCTCTTTTCCTACGGTGACGTTTCGTCAGAGTGAACTTTGCTCCGGGACGAAGTCGGTAGCTGCTCGTGGAATCGCCTGGCAAGCAACGGTGTGCTTAGGCTCTGGCAGGAAAAGCGCGCGTAACTTCGCGAACTTTGTACTGCGGCACACGTCTCGCTCGCGTTCATGGCGCGCTCGTTCGATTCCCGAGCCAGCGAGTTTCATGGGAAAGACAATTTCGATTGAAAAGAAGCGTCGGGGTGGAGAAACTGGGTCTAATGAAAGCGGAATGAGAACCGCGAGGATGGTAATTCTCCAGTTATCTTCGAGTTGTCGGGAAATCCTGGCCGTGTCGATATTCCGCTGACCTAAAGTTAGAAATCTGTACGGAAAAAGAAAAGTGAAGTGCGAGTTCGATACTTTTCGAGGGATAACGAAGGGGGAGACTAAAAGAAGCGGACGGACGAGGCTGGAAGTTGGTCGAGGTGATCTAAAACAACAGTCTGGCGAACGGGTCCCCTCTTTCTCCGATTCTGATCAAGACCACCTACCCTGTTTGCTCTCGGTGTTCGGCGCGGCGTTCCTCGCACCCCCTCGGATTCTTTAATCGGTTCAACTGATTCGTATCCCAGAGTTGTTCAGCCGTGCAGATGGTCCGTGCTCTACTCCCTCTATATCTCGCCCGCCTTCCCTTCCCCCCGATGCCCCTTACTTCCAACCCTCCCCAAGCCTTTGCTTCGGCTTTACCCGAGACTGATCAACTTTTCTCTCCGACTGACAAGCGAACCGATACCACCGGCTATCCTGCTTACGTGCTTTCTCTACGCTCGTCGGAAGCCAGCTTCCACTTGCGAAACAAGCGAGCCCCGCGATAAACACGGGCAAAACTGAGGCACCATGTAACTTCGACGATAACGGTAGACAGTTTTGCTAAGTCAGTGCAACAAGCTTCCGCGTTATCCGAGGAGATTCAATTTCCTGCGATAAGAAAAACGAATTCCACTGGCACTGTGCGCTTTCAAGTAATTACGCAACGTCGAGCAACGACAGAATATTATTGAGCACGCTGCGAAAGTGGAACAAGTTCGCTACCCTTCGGCTTTCATCTGGCCGACGAGAAATTTTCCAACGATCAGTTGCGACACAATTGTCGGCGGGCCAAGCTTGCCGAAAATTTCCCCGAAATCTCTACGAGCGATCGAGCTGTCGCGTTTCGCCGTGTGCGCACTGTGCACGCACCGGCGAGATGCTCTCAGCTGGTTTCTCCCGGGCGTTGCGGAGTCCAAGCACGAGTTATAAACACGTTACATGCTAGGCAAACTTGTACCACTCTTAAACTTACTCGTCGAAATGTCGCAACTTGAATACCGAGTAGGTACGCCAACCGTTTCCTCGCCGGCGACCTCTTATCAATACACCTTCGCACGCAACTGTGAAAAGTGACTCAAGTGTATCGCCTCACGTAGGTATCGTTCGTTCCATTCGGATTACGAACTGATAGCACCATAATCGAATAGAATTAGACTACGCCACCTCGTGTACACGGCCGCGGAGTGTACGGTGCACTAGCAAGTCGCATAGATGAATGGCAAGTGAATGGGAGGTGACATACACGCTCCGTACAACCCTACACGAGCCGCGGGCGTGTTTATTTTCCCACGTTTTTCCCGACGGCCTTGCCCTGTCGCTGGAAACCTGTTTACCTTCGCACCTGGATCGTTTGACCCACTTCCCTATTTCTCTTCCACGGGGCCTGCACGCATGGTCAGCGAAATAGAAGTGGGTCAGCTCGCGCAGGTGCTCAGGTAAACACGTCCGAAGCGGCGAGACAATCGGTGCGAAAAAACGTGGGAAAATAGGCGCCCGAGGCTCGGGTAGGGTCGTAAGGAGTGCGTCTCGCGCCTCACACCTCTCGCTCGCTCCCCCCAGTTCCATTCATGCTATCGAAGGATGCACGAAAGCCTAAAGCGGAACACCGAACATCGCGTACATCCCGTTCCAACGCTCGGTGTATGATTGGTCTACCATCGCTGAATTCCGCTTGGTGCGCGACTTTTGTCCTCCGTCTTTTTAGCTCCGCTGATCGACATGTGCGTGGCTAACCTCCCACGGCAGCAGATAAACTTATTGCCGTTAGAATTAGAGCAGTTATAAGGCTGGAAATAGTACAGGTGTGTAAAGGGAGAAATTCAATTAATTGTGAACATAAGAATCATCTTGACGCCTGGCTGCCACCAATGGCAGCATTTAATTCGCAGCTGGCGAATTAAGCATTGCAGTGCCGAGAAAGATGGTAGGAGCAGTTAGGTACATTGGCGAAGTTGTTTCTAACGTCAGACATAATAGGACGCTCGTGTTGCGCACGAACACGAGATGAGCACGTGGGCTCGTGTTTCGTGGCACGCTCTGGCCGCGTGCCTAACGTGTGCGCGCACATCTACCGATACTTTATAGTTACGTCTCGGGGAAGCGTTGACCCTGAATCGATGCAGCACGTGGAAATGAAAACCGCACCTCGGCTGACTCACCCAGCTGCTATTAAATTTACCCGAGCAAAAACAGCTTCCCCAACAGGGATTATCGTTCGTTTCGAATAATCAAGCCCCGAATGTTTTCCGCGGGGCTAGGTGTTTCCGTCGAACCTACACCTCGGGTATTTGTGCCGCGATATATATAGTGCCACCGATGAGTTTCACGGTGCGAAGTCTAAAGTTCAATCGAAGGCGCGCACCTATACATATAGGTATGCACAGAGAGCCGTCCGCACGAAACACATCGCTTACATAAATATATAATCCTCGAAACCGCGTGGATGCAGGGACCGACTCGATAACGACGGCGAGCCTTCAGCAAATAACGCTTCTGCCGCAGATGACAGAAACGCGAATCGCGGAACGTGACATTCGGGACCGGTGCAGCCGACACGCTGCTAACGTTTCCCGCGCAACCCAATTATTTCACGTATTTCCGTGTTTATCTGCCGGAGAATATATATTTCGCGTTACACGCGGGTTTATTTATCGGCGGGATCGCCGAGGTAGGAAATTCTCGCACGCGCGACGTTCCATTTCCACCGGATCAAACGATACACACCCGATCCAGATGCGACTGCGAGGGGAAAAAAGTCGACAGTCGAAAGAGCCAGTTTCAACGAGTTTGCCTTTCGGGAAGACACGCCTCGTCCCCAGAATTTCATATCTACGCGAGAACCCCATCTCGATCTTGTTCCGCTCCCTGTTTAACGATCGAATAGCCCAGCCGTGCCGTGCGTTCCGAAACCGTATTGAAACTGCAGCCGTACACAATAGCCGCGCCTCGTTTCCACAAAGACGGTCTAACAGTGACGGCGCGGAGGTAGCAGCAGGTAGCCGCGCAATTAGCTTGACGAAATAAGTACGCTACGAATGAAATTGCCCGGCACCCGTGTCTTGCCTCGGTGAATTTTTCACGAGGCAGAGCCAGCCAAGGGGGAGCCGAAGAAAGTGTACCGGCAAATGAAAAGATCATTTGAAAAGGGTCCAACCGGCGGTTGACCTAAGTAATTGCCTGCTCCTCTGACGGTCTTTATATTCCTTTCATTCGACAGCCGGCAGCAGCCGCTAGCAGCCGGCCGCTATCGACTTGAAGGAAAGTCAACGAGAATTTTTCTACCGCCTTTTTACTAGCGGAAAAATCGTAATACCGCCAACAGACGGATCTCTCAGTTTTCCCCTGCTCTCTTCAGTGTTCCAACGATGCGGCGCGGTGGCCTCTTGAATCCTCGTGCCTTTCCCACTGTTTTCCCGAGCGCGTCGACGGTGAAGAGGAAAGGATAAAGTAATGCTGCACCTACCCGGAATTACTCATGTCTGAGATTTGCGGAGTTAAAGCGTGCTAGCTTTCTCTTTCGAGACTATCCCGTTCGTTGCAGTAATAACGGGGTTACCGATGCTTAACGAAAGAACGTACGTGTCGGCGTAGCTCGCCGAGGGATGGAGGCAGCGGCTGCGTCATGCCTTGACTCACCCGCTGCAACGTTTCTTCGGCTCCGTGCAGAATACCCGCTGCATCGAGGCTACGTGCCCGAGTCCACGTTCGAACGCGCATTTCTCTGGCTCTTACCTGAAACAAACAAAACGTTGCGAACGTTAGAAAAGTTACTGGCGAGAACGTAATTTCAACTTCGGCGGGGTCTCGACGGGAGTCTACTCCCTTCCGTAGAAACTGGCGCTTTGTAACTGTTGCTCGTATGCATCGAATTGATAAACGAAGACTAGATGCCAGTGGTCTTGTCTGACGCGCACATTTCCGGCCGATCCGTGATGCAATTTCCTGACCCGGTTCAACGGCACTGCTCGCGAGTTTCGGTGCCGTTAACCGATGGTAAAATGCAGTAGCAAGTTGTTCTCGGCGTAGAAACACTCCCGGCACACTCGATTCTTAGCCAGCAACGAAACGCTATTTGCATTTACCGGCGAAACGATTTGGAATAATTCGCGACGATCGCATCAGCGGAGTGAAACACTCGGCTACGTCTCGTTAGCGGAAAGTCGCTATCAAAGTTAACGGGGGCCCGGTAATTAAATCGAACGCCGGCTCTCTTCATTTCTGGCTTTAATATCATTCCAGTTTGTTACGACTCGTTTGTCGAACGCTAGTCGCAGGGGCCGCTGCAGAAACGCGTACCTGGGTATTCCCGCCGCTCCGGCGAAATCCGCGATATTTACTGTTGCAGAGGCTGCTGCTGGAAATAAATTCCATGAAAAAAAAAAAAGCAGTTCTGTTTTCGCGTGGCTGGGAAATACGAGGATTGTAACCACGGGGACCGCGAGTTAGCGTTCGATTTGTTATCGGTCAATGAACACTGAGCCGCGTTTCGCCGCGACCGCGAAAACGTCGTTTCCGACGAGTTCGACGAGCACCAACGTAATATCGGTCCCGTGTACGCTCTCTATAACCGAATCTCGCGTCAACCGTGATGCAATTCGCGGCGGAGCGCTGTAACTCCGTCGCTGCAAAAATCTGGCGTTTGCGTCGCCCCGTGCGTTTATTTTTGGATAGCCGTACCCCGCTGTGGCTGTGTAGAAGGGGATAGTAGGCACTTGAGAAGATGGTGGAGGAATCAGTGCCGCGCAGATCATCGGGGAGATGAAAATCTGTTAGCGACGTCCCTCGATTATAACTATTTGGCTAATCCGCGTCTATCGGCGTGTCTGCAATCGACAACTATTGTTGCGCTGTATTAGCATGATTGCGGGAGAGTGGCTGCAGGTTCGAGCAAGCCGTAATGGACCTCGACGTCGAGGACGGCGTCGGCGTCGGCGGCTCTGCATTGATTTCCCATACGCCGAACAGTCGAAATTGCCCGTTACGTTTTCCAGAAATGCTCTCGACAGTCGCGTCCGTTGGATACGCGATATTCTGACAGGTTATATTTATTGCGCGGCCCATAACCAACTGTCCAGATATTATTTGCGATCGGTCCGCGTCCAGTTCGGACGCTTTTCTTTCAAGAACAAATTTCCCAGCAATATTCCCCGTACCCAAAGGGGAGGGACCCGGTGATTTGTCACCGGCGTGCTTATACACCTTCCATCATTTCGCCCATTGTGAATCGAAGAGGAATGGCGGCCTCGAGGACCGCTCAGGGAAGAAATAAATTTCAGTGACCGAGCGAGGCTACGCGGGCGAGAATCAACGAGAGCTTTTTTCAAAGGAGACCCCCTTTCGCGTCTCCGGCTAGCACAGGTCGAAAACTACCGGCACAACCGGATCTTTTAATTCAGGTATGATTTAGGAGAGTACGTGTCACGCGACACGGTTTAATGTCACGGCGCACGAGCACCCCTGAAAACCTTCCCACGGGAAATTTCGAAAACGATACGTGTCCTCGCGGGTCGGATCAAGATTAATCAACGTCGTTCCTATAGGGCATTTTATGAGAAATTCCCGTGCCTCCGCGCAAAAATGACCGACCCATATATTTGTTCGCGCGGAAACGTCTAGATAATCGCGTTCAAAGCGGCTCACGGAAATTTACGACGGTGGAAACGAGGGAGCCGCGGCACCATACGTTAGATAAATCGAGACTTCTAATTACGCGAGAGGCGAGACGATACGATATGGATCGTTAAGAGAGATACCCCTTTAAATGTTTGGCGAGCACGAAATCTAGTGGGAATGAAAGCTGCGCGGTTCAATGGAGGGAATGGAAGAGGAGCGAACTAGAAAACACGTGGAAAATGGTGGAGCGAGTTGGAGCGGGAATATAAGAGAATGTTATTTTCGAAAGGCGATCTTCGGAGCAGTGATTTAAAAAGCAAGCCGTGCCCGCTTCGAGATACGAATAAACAACCACATAAATATTCACGATCGACCGAACCGGCGGGTCGATTTTCTACAACCGGTGAACCACGCTCGGTGTGTTTATGCGGCGCTATCGCGAGCAACGAGGGCCCCGTTAATTTCATTTATCGACGATAAGTTAAAACCGTTAACGATAAAATGCCTACGGGTTGCGCGTTCAGGCTCCGCTGCTCCGAGCTGGCGCGACGCCAAAACACCTCGCTGTTCTTGCGATACCTCGACGGCGAGTGAAACCGAAGACGACCTTCTGTTTGCGCGAGAAACATAGAGTATCAATAATTTCTGCTCTTGGCCCCAGCTAAAGAGGCTGAGTTTATCGCGTTTATAGCGCTTCCAGACACGGCCTCGGAAGCTTTTAATAGTGGCGCTTCTCCTCGTCGGTCGAGTCGACTTGGAGTAAATTGAAAAAATTCGATTGGAGCCGGGGCAGGAGGAAAGTAAGCGATGCGAGATGTGACGATTAGTGGATGCGACGGGAATGAGAGCTCGCGATATAAATCCTTCGCTCGAAATACAGTTGCAAACTCCAATTTGTGTCGCGGGTATGTTTTCCAGGTCTCGGAATTCGGTCACCGCCCTGCTAAGAGGTGGCGGTGAAATTGCTTCGTGACGTAGCGTTTCGATTGCCGGGTCGCCGAGAGATTTGATTAAAAAAAAAAAGCATGGGAAAGGGAACGCGACATCGTTTCGGGAAAAAATCGCTGCAATCTTTCCGTGACACTCGCGTATTTCCCTCTGCATCCGCCGCAGCGAGAGGCAACACTGCGTTATCTGTGGGCATTCTAGCTTTTATTCCCTTATCGCGGAAGAAACGAGCTTTCAGGGAACTCTCTTTACCATCTTGTGGTCCTACCGAGAGCAGTCAGCTGGATCGGATTATCTTGCATAACATCGCGAATGTCCGTTTCGCCAAGAAAAAAGAAGGCTGACAGCGCGACGCGGCGTGGAATCTCCTCGCCACGAAACCGCATAAACAGGAAACAAGTCCGAGCTGCGCATCGCTTCAGGTATGTTCAACTATTATATTCCTTTCTCGGCAAAACTCTGTCAGAAAATGTATGCCAACTGCGAGAAAATAACGAAAGGAATCTTTTATCCCACTTGCGATTCGCCTTGCAGCTTTGCGGCGCGTGGGTTGCTCGTAAAAGTTAGCAACCACCCATCCATTAATTATCTCCAAAGCAATGGAAACTTTTCTAATTCCAGGAAAAACTGGATCGTTGTATCACCAGCTTTTCAGCCAAGTAACAGCGCGTCACTTTCTGCTTCAAAGTGATTTTCCTCTCCCTCCCGCGGCTACCAGAATTTCTTTAAAAAAAAAACCACCGAGAGGAACTTCTCTTTGAAAAATGTAATCCCGACAGGGTCCAATCACGCTACCGGTAATTAAAGTGCAAACAGCGAAGACTTTGCAAAGTCTACTTACAGCTTCACGACCGAATAGATAAGCGTGATTAAGGGGTTATACCTAGTCTGTAGGGCGAAAAGAGGCGAATGTTTGAATAATTTCTTTTTTTAAAGCGGCCGCGTATATTTTTACAGAACTTTTTATATTTGAAAGAGCAACATTTAAAGAATGTTTGGTAATTTTTTTATAGAACAATATTTACGTCTACAGTACAAATAAAACGACATCTAAAAAGCCTTTTTAAAAACTGTGAACAAGATATTTCAAAAACTATTGCAGCAATCTTTCAGAAATTTTGTGGGTTTATTTTTTATATAAAAATCTACTGCGTGACGGGGGAATTCTTTTCCATTGTATAGTTTCGATTTTATCAACGAAAAACGGGCGTTAGTGATAACAATGAAGCCATTTTTTGTTGATATAATTGAAACTATACGTTGAAAAAAATCCTTCCGCCATTCAGTAGATTTTTATATAAAAAATAAGCCCACGAAATTTCAGAAGAATTGGCGCAGTAGTTTTTGAGATATTTTGCTCACCATTTTTAAAAAGGCTTCTTCGATGTCGTATTTTTATTATAAACATAAATATTTCTCTACAAAAAATTACCAAATGTTCTTTAAATATTGCTCCTTTATGTGCAAAAAGTTCTGTAAAAATATATGCTTCTGCTTTTTAAAAAAAATTCACAAACATTCGCCTCTTTTCGGTCTGAATGTTTTGAAAAATCGATTTTTTTCTTGCATTTTCTTATTACGCGAAGTTTTAAGAACAATTTAAGTCATGGTAGACGCAAAGATTCCCCAAAATAGCAGAGTTATATACTTTAAACGAGGTGCGGATATCGATATTCCGCAGCAGGTACCGACCATTCTACTTTTCTTCTTTTGCGTTTTTCTAGAAACTACATTTTCAAAGGTGATATATCAAATATCTCCAAAACTATTTGTCCGATTGATTTCAAACTTGGTACGCATATTCTTAATGGTATTATCTACAATGTAGCATATCATTTTTTTTCATGCGATAACCTATTAGTATATAATAAATGTTTTAAGCTCGTTTTGTCACGTGAAAAACGAATAATTTTCTTCACCTTGCTCTCATTTGTGCAATAAATTTTGTTTTCTCAAATCCGTATGCTACATTGTAGGTATTTTATTAAGGAACGCGAAAATCATCATATTTTTCATATCAGATGAACCTGCGCGCTATAATTTGTTATACTATCAGTCACGCGTGTAACTGTCATTTTTTAATATTTTTGTACAGTATTTATCGTGCTCTACATGCTCTACACATAAGAAGAAAAGAAATAATTTTCAAGCAGATAGTATCAGTAGACAAAAATCGTCTAGGGTAAAAAGGCCAGTAGCTGGACAGTTTAGCTGATTCCGAAGTAGGGTTGCCGATCTGAGATCGATTGTTCGAAAGATCGATCTTTTGCCCCGCGATTTTCGATTTTTTTAATCGATTTTTCAATATAGATCGATTCCACGGAATCGATCCTCGGGGACCAGAAATCGTGTTCCGATTCTTTATTATTTGTACCTAGGTATTTTTACACTTTACACTAAGTTTTTCAGGTCAATATTATTCAGCAAAATATTAATTTACTAAGTCATTTTATCCTCAATAACATTTCATTAACGCTACATTTACGGAACACGTCAATTTGTCGGGTTAATTTATATATACATAGGTCAATTATTGCGAAATAACAATGAATAAGAAAAAACACCAAGCAAATGACGGCTGTTTAGCAATAAATACATGAGCAAACAAGTTTGAACAAGAAAAATTATTTCTATTCTATTTACCCAAAATCATTCTAATATACTTCTAATATACACTACTTAGTCTTCAATGAATTGAAGATACATGAAGTTGAAGAAGAAAATAAATACATATACATAAAGTTGAATCGATTTCTTGAAGATCGATTCTTTCCAAGCTGATTTTTTCTTGAATCGATTTTTCATGTTGCGATTCGAATCGATTTGAAAAGTCGATATTTTTCGGCAAGAATCGGCAACCCTATTCCGAAGTTTACATCAAGGTGTTTCTTAGAAATATCTGTTGTATTAAAAAGAAGCCAAAAGCTTTGCACGTAAAAATGTACAAATTTAAAGTAAAAAATAACTGCAAGTAAAAAAATTAACGTATTTAAGGATAAAATGATGAAAATTCTACTCATAGCCTATATTACCAGTGGATATACTAGCAAATAGACAGTTCTTATTTTTTGTTAAAATATAGTTTATTTCACCAAAACTAAAAACGTATGGAGTCTTCATTGCCAGAAAACGGTGCAAAAAGTTATAGTCCCAGGCCGCAAATAAAGTGAGGGTATCTCTAGCCTATAGTGGCCAGATGTCAACGCATGAAGTGACTCGCGCATGGTGGCGTGAAATTGTACATAGAAATAGGGTAAACGCACCAATAAATGAACACTTAAGGCTAATGAATGAACACTTTTATAAAATTATCTTTGCAGCGCGATTGATTCCACGCGTTGGAAAAATTGTTTTGATACGAAGCAAGAAATTAGAAGAGGTCTCTAATTAATTAGTTGCTTATTTTAATTACTTATTTGATTACTTTTAATAAAAAAATGTCCATTCACTGGTACGTGTTCAGTTACTGGTACATTCACCCTACATTTTTCGCGTACAAATTTTTTTCGATAAATATGTTATTGTTTTATGAAACCAGAAACGTTTTTTCTACATAATAAAAAAACAATAATGTAGATTAAAACTTTAGTTCTTTCAATATTAACGATTAACCAACGATTTGTCCATCTTCTGGGCCCTGTCCAGCTACTGGTCTTTTTACCCTAATTTAGTGCTCTTTCAAACGCCTCAGAGTGGCGTAACCCCTTAAGCGGGACAATTTCTATGGATTTGTTGTCCGAGTGCTCGTCGCCAAACGTCTCTCGTCTCCGCCGTGCAAAGTATGGCTAATCGTTTCTCCCTTTACGAGACTCCATTCAGCTTGAATTCGAATTTAACACCGGCAGAGTAATCCCACGTTTGATTAAAACGAAGATGCCCCCAGTCACCTTTCACCGAGTTCCGCGTCGGTGGAAATAATCAACGGGAAACTGCGCCGCGACTAAATCGTGGGTATCGTTAGTGGTGGAAACGTGAACGTGAACGGGACGATACTCCTCTATCCGTGTTGCACGCGCAAACCGTTTCGCCTCCTCGGGGAGCACGCGTTACGCTTAGCTATTACACGCGCGTCGCCCCGAAATTTGCCTACACCAGCACACTGGCTTCCGGGATGCGTTTCGGCCTCCATTCTGGTCACCATTCTATCGCGCCCCGTGCGGTTTGCCCTCGTTTCCCCAGTTTTCCCCATAGTTGATGCACGCCATTCCAGAATGTTGTCAAACATACGGACGCGTAACACGATAACGTGTGTTCCGCGGTTGCGTACACCAATCCTTTATGTCCCAGTTAGTTACGGAGCACCTAACTGCCGCTTCCCTCGACACCCCTGGCGTTACGTTCGATCGAAAGCTATCCGCGAGTGACTGAGAGCGTCTCTCGCTGCTGCTCCGAGGGCTTTCATCTCGACGGCATAGTTTATTCTTCGTCAACAACTTCTGCCGCGCCTAATATCAAGAGGGCGAGAGGCTGGATGCAGGGAGGAATGGAAATTCTCTGTAGCAACTCGTTTGTACACTGGGCTAACGATCGTTACCTTCGCGTGACACGGAAACCCGTTTTTCAGGTTCCTCCTTCTCCCTAGACTCTAGATGCTGCGCCTAGAAATCCTCCTAAATCGTGAAGAGAATTTTGGAAGGAGTCCATCGGAGGCTCCCGCTGCTTCCTTTCTCGTTCCATCTCCTTCGTCCACAATCTCGCTTCGGCAGCTATAATAATTCTGCGGGTGCTTGCCGTTTGCGGGAGAAATCCTTCGTGAAACGCGCGCTACGCTTGTCGTCGCGAGCGCGAGATAAATCTGATAATCCGGCACGGTCAGCGTTAGCCGTACACAAAAATGGAATCGTCTCTGATAATGAACTCTCGGTTCTTCGACAAGCGTCGCACGGTGGCGATTGCGATCGGCGGAGAAACGTGCCGCTGGTGGATATATTTACTCGTGGAAGCACGGCTCATCTGTATGCGCGAGATCGCTAATCGTCCCAGCAAAACTATTGACCCGATTAAATCGCGAACACTTTATCAGGCGAACGGACAAACCTATTTCGCTGAAGCGACAGGCCAGAAATGCAGTTCGTGAGCGCGCAAATTGCATGCTCTCGGTGCAATCGAGTACCTGCTGCCACCGCCGCGTTACATATACCTACCTGCAGACTTATAAAAGTAACGTTTAAAATCGAACGCACACATCGCATAGTCGGGACTAAAGTCTATATGCGTTTAAGAGAATGAAGGTGTGGGATATTTGAGGCAGTCAGAGCAACAATGGACTAACCCACATTTTTTTTTCGAAATTGAATTAGTAGCAATAACGTGTTCCAATAGGCTCTACTAACTATATAAAATAGGGAAAAAAAATTTTTTGTAATGTGGGTTGGTACGTTGTTGCTCTGACTGCCTCATTTCTACATGGTATGTGTGTACATTATAGCGAATTCGTGGACGCTGTTCGTTAACCTCTGCCACTTTTGATTTATGTGCATTGGCAAGTAGCAGAGTGTGTTGTGTCATTGTCGCCCTGCTTCCTGATATTTCCCCGGTGGCATCGATGCACTTCGATTCACACGGACCCGGGCAAACATCTCGTGCAACTACTTTCTTTGTTCCTATACCTACCTACACGTCAACGTAATACATATCTTTCCGCGTAAACGTCCGTCAAGTTCCCATTCATAAAGAAAAACGGACGTATGATACACGGCGGGCCGATCCACGATCAACGTGGGTATCGCTGCTATTTATTCGGGCCATTTCGCAGCTGCCGTCCACGACACGCGCCACCCGGAAATCGAGTTTTATTTTCATTGTTCGTACCTGTTTACCATAAATCCGATACGTGCGCGGGACTATAATGGGGGGGGGGGATTGGAAAAATGGCCAGCCGTTGCGCTGTAACGCTTGTAAATCCTAGCGATACCGCGCCTCTTCACCCGCTGCCAATCCCTTCTGCTCATCTGCAGCGATTCCTAGCTCGCAATACCTTCGCAGAGAGCTCTTTGTTTTTTCCATAGATCGGACAGTTTCCTCGTTGCCATTAACGTCCGATTTCCTTTCATCCAACGTCGCTCTCGCGACCTTGCGGCACTTCGCGTCAGTTTCCGCGCCTGGGAAGGGCGCCTCTCCTTCGAAACTGGCTCGCTGTTCTCTGATAGAAGCAATTTCTTATCGTGGCCTCGACGCATAACGTCGCAGTACATCGCTCCTGACGCTCTCCACCGATGGGGGTCGGTCCATTTAAGCAGGAAGTTCTGCCATTTCAGCCAATTTAAATGAATCACGATCGTAAAGGGCGGCTCGATCGAGTACGACTCTTGTCAGTGACAAGTGTGCCCGTCCGGCACGCTCGCTGCGAATGTCCGCGAATTGTTTCGGCACTCGTTGCTGAATCATAGATGTCTGTGATGTCGCTGGAAGAGAAGAGCTGCTCACTGCTCAATATTTCAACGTGCATACTGTGCTTTCAAACCCGAGCCACTTTATTTCCTTCGATGCAGTTTCCGCGACGTTCGGGCCGTTTATACTTTGAACCGGAAATGAAACGAGAGGAGCACGCTTTAATGAACTGACCGCGGCCAGTGACGGAATGACGCGCGCGTGGAATTTTAAAAATGGTGATGCCTCAGCGAATATCGACTGGGAACGATTTATGTACTTGTATGTCGGCCGGTCGCGTCACTGGCACGGCGTTGTTGCGCGACATTTCAATGCCGGCGCGGCTTTATCGCAAAATTATGATTTTAACGGCGTAATTTCGAAAGCAATTCCGCGAGGCTCGTAATCTTGTCCGCCCCCTCGCGCCCCTTCTCGAATCTCGTTAGAATTTATCCACTGCCAAGCCGCAAGAAAGCAACTGCGATTAACGCTTTCGCGATTACAAACGGTATTAACGCGAGTTTCCTTCGTGGAAGCGTAAAGTGACTTCGTTCCACCATTCGCCTAATGAATCCGGATGAACCGGCCCGGCCCGGTGGAAAAATAGAGTTTGCTTTCCATTCCGTTTCCATTATGCAATCTCCGCGATGGAAACGGTCGCGATGCCGACGTCTGCCTCCCATCGACACCGGCGTTTCGAGGATGCGCGGCATTTCGTCGAATAAATCCTTAGAGTTCTCTTGCCCCCTTCAACTTTTGCGACAACTCGTGCAACGTGTCAAGCTAATTGAAAGCCGCACGAACTATGCTCGATAATCGATAAAATTCGCTCGGAGTCGACCCGCCGTGGCCTCGAAACCTCCGACAAAGGATTCCACCGGCGAATGATGCACTCTCGATCAACAATTTAAAACAGTCGATGGCGTCCATGCATCGGGCGCGATCAGACAGCCCGGCACCGTAATGGCTGCAGTTTATGTCACCGTTTCTATTGTAGTTCGCGTCAAGACTAGGAACTAATCTCGGCTACCGATTCGCCGGCGCCTGGAATGCCGCCAGTGCGGAAAGTATAATGCAAGTTAAGCCCTCTTTGTAAAACCCTACAATCCCGCACTGTCGAACGGCAATACGCTATTCTCCGGCTGGCGATAATAGTCGGCCACAAATTTTCCGGCAGATTCTTGGTCAGTTTGCCCATTTGTCCAGCCGGCGAGCACCGTATTGGCAGCAAACACTCCCCTTCGATCCGTCATAAACGAGATCGAAGCAGGAATACCCGGCTTAAACTCGGAATCGCCTCTGCAATGAAATTTCCCGGCTCCATTGTCACCGAGGAGGGTGTGATTAAATTCGCTCGCCCTCCGTCGCTGTAACCCACTCAAAGTACGTAATTACGTTTTCATCGGTGAGACTGACGGATAACTCCACAGTGCCCATATGGTTAACCGAAGCTAGATTTAGCCATGCATTATGCCCGTGCAGACGTTAGTCGATCGCGCGCGCGCGCGTAATAACCGCGTCACGGCGCAGTGTGACGCGACGATCGAAAGCTCGCTAAATCGCGTAGCGCTACGCGCTGCCACGTCCGGGGCAATGTTTGCGTTCTTCGTCGCATTGTCCGTTCCTAACCGAAAGCCAAACTATCGTCATTCGATCAATTCCACCGCCCAATGCGGACTAATGAAGCTTTCACGCGCCAACACGTGTTTGCCTTGCTCCGGAGCACGTATCAGCCAGCGAGGAAAACGCTCTCGTTTCGCCGGGCTGCGAGAAAACACGCGAGGCATGGTGCTGTCGAGCACGAGCAGAGGCGCCGATAGCTATACGTATACGTACATATCGTTCCGGGACATTTCTTCGCCATTCCGATGTCGATTTCATCCAAGGAAATGGCATTTCGCGTGGCCTGTATTCTCCCTCCGCTCTGGATATCCCAGTTTCGCGACACGTCCCGCGGCCCGCGCGTGCTCCCCGCGAAATGTCCTCGTAGCCGCGGCGACCTCGAAATTACGCCACCCGATTAAAACGCGATTCGTTGTTTCGCAAGAGGTAAACGTTTGAAAGCCGATGCGGGCGACATCTTAAATTAAAGCGGACGCTTTACCGCTGTCCTATCGAAATTTATCGCCGGCAACTGTTTACCGCGAGCCTTGAAACTCCCGCAGCCTTTCGCAACGAATTCCAGCGCGCAATCAGTGTCAGTGGAACGAGAAAACATTTATCGACAGACGCTTCCGCGGGACCTCGATCCCCCGTCGTTTTTGGCTTTGCGAGGAGCTCCCGGGCGGGCAATTGCCCGCTGCATTCTGGACAACGCGCAACGTTAATGAGGCAGCCGCGCAATTAACAGCCAAGTCCCCCGCCGCAATTAGCAACTAAGCATTTTCCTATGCAGCGGCCGACTGTTACGGAGGAATTAAGTCTGCCGGCCGTTTAAACAATTCCGTTTAATCGCCAGACGACACCGGCAAACCTATTCGGAACGCTTCCGTTTATTCCACGATTAGTAACGAACGTGTTTAACGAGGCAATTCCCCCGATCAACGGACTCTCGCCTCGGAAAAATGTCGCACTCGAATCCACGCGAACCGCGCGGCTGAGATGCTCCGAAAGTCTCGAGTAGGTAGACCGCAGCAGTGGCACGGCCGATAAACTTTTTAATTCGTCGTCGGGCAACAGCTCAATTATAGCGCCAAGGCGCGATGCAAATTCGCTAATGCTATTCACCGCTTTATCGCCGGTTAGCGATATCGTGGTAAAACTATCCTTGCAACAGAGGAAAAGTGGGGCCCCTCGAATGAAACTTCCAACCGCGCACAATAACGTTTATCCGACGATATCGGACTTGGATTACACACGACGCGGCGGCAAGTTACATTTCCATGGATTAGTCTACTGCCTTTATTCCTGCTCATACGCGATCTGTATCTCAATATAACCAGATTATAGGGAGACCCAGCATCGACGGCTTGCGAGGCGCAACGCCTGGCAGATCTCTCGGTCCGCATTTACGACTCGGAATTGCTGGAGCAGCGCGTTTCCTACCGCCAGATAAACAGTTATCGTCGTAGCGGGGAAAGCTTCGTCATTGTCGAAACGGAATGAAGAAGAATCGCAGAACCGATGGTGGCACACCTGGCTCGCGTTACCGAGTATCTTCGGCGCCCTGTATATCCGAATCTGCGGGGAGAGACTCGGGCAGAGAGGGAGCACCGGCTAAGATAAAAGAGTGAAAAAGAAGCACGGTAGGAACCTATTACCGTATAACTCGATTTCCCCTTGAACGAAGAGAAACCGTCCCACGCCACCCTTCCTTCGTAGGAAGCAGAGCGATCTCTCTTCCTCTGGAAAATCGTTAAGAAAATGTACTTGACGTAAAAACCAACTGTCCGCGGTTCCTGCCGAGTAAATAGTCTTCGGACACTCAAGTCCAGCCCTAGTCCCGAGCACTTGCGCGGAATGAAAGCATGCACAGCTCGTCGTGTTTGCTTGCAATTCTACCCGTCCGCTTCGATTTCTCGGATTTCGCGGCTGTGTAATTCTGACGACAAGGGCTTGGTCGCGCTCGAGGCGAACGCAATGTTAATCTTTCGAGATCAAGTATTATTTGCTAAAAAAATATATCGCTCAGCTCCCCACGTAACAGCGCTGAGCACTTACTCCTCTTCATACCGCGAGGATGTAGCATACATTCTCCGTATCGTATGGCGCAGGCTCGTAGAGCGTTACATCTCCGTGTCTGTTGGGGGGGCCAGCGCATAATGGGCGTTCCGTGGATGATACAGCGTACGTTTCAGCGGCAGGCATCGGCGGAAGAGATAATAACGCCGCAGCGGCAATGCGGGCGATGGCGATGTTACGAGGATCCCAGCGATGTGTAAGTTCGCTAACGCTTCTTGCAAATCTCACGGGGGTGTGTAACGTGGGTATACACGCGACCCTGCTCCTATTCAGGGATGCTTGCAGCTTTCGGGAGGGGGGGGGGGGGGGGGCATGTGTGTCTCCCAATGGCGCGTGTTCGCGACATCGAGGTCGGATTAATATGTTCCAACTCGTAAACAGAAAATTCGGGATCAGGAAAGTTTCGGCTTGTTCCACAGAGACAGCTTTGGCCGCGCGCTTCGCCAAGCTCGGCCGCATAAGCGAGTTTAAAAGTTGTGTCATTTCCTCCGCCGTTTTTTGAACTTTGTTCCGCCGCGACCGCCGCCTCGGCTGGGGCTTGGCTCGATGCGATTCAACGAACGGACGATAATTCACTGCATATCGAGCTGGCGAACTTTCCGCGCAAGCCCGTTGACCGCGGCCAAGGCGCGATAAATCCTTCCGGTGACTAATTAGTAAAATTCAGCCCGCGGTTGTTCGGGACAAGCATCCTCCGCCGACGACTTTCTTCTCTGCTCTCGTGGTGCGTTACAGCTGCCTTCCCAAACGACGCGACACTTCGAAGGTGTGGACGCCCGTCTAGGAAGATAACCGCGGCGATAAAGGGAGGCAAGGTATGCGCCACTTCCGCTGCAATTGTATCGCAGAGTCTTCTACGCTAAGGGGGGCGCGTACGGTTTCTAGCTTCTCCGATCCGCGTGGAAAAGATAATACCGTTGCAGCTCCGCGGCATAAACGTCAACGTAAGCGTTCCATGGGGTATTCGTATGTGTGCGTCTAAATGAACAGTGCCTATTTCTCTTTGAACGTGTTCGTTGGAAGATGCACGTACACGTGTACGTGTAGCGAGCGCTGCACCAGCAGCCACATATGCATGCGAGCAGGAGAAAGAGAAGAGTGGGCTGCATTAAGCCCGTTCCCCGTGGGCTAAACTGGTCCTGAATACGCTTTATGATTCTCCACGAGCTTCCTATAGAGATAGGGTATAGACAGAGTTTCCTCGCAGGGACCACGCTCCGTATCTAGTCCTTCGCATCCCAGAGAACGGGCATGTCGCGCGTGTAGGTATGTAGGGGAGACCGGGGCTAAAACTTCCGATTTCGATAAAACATAAAAAGTGACTGGAAAATAATGTAGCTATTCTCTTCGCTATTCACTAATTTCTTGTTAAACTTATTATATTTTATGATTTTAAGCTTGTGTTTAATATATTGCAGTAGGTTTTTCATAAAAAGTAATTTATTTGTGTCTGGTCGAAGCGCGAACTCTTACTCCATTATGGGGCAAGTTCTTATCGCATTGGGGTAAATGATTACTAACGAGGGACGTCCCGAACCCGAAAATTAAAAAAATTCTGAAACTTTGTAGATATGTAGGGATTTCCTTCTGATTACAACGCAATTTTTTTTGCTGCCCAAAATCACTCTAAGGGGCTGAAATTAACCCCTGAAGATTCGGCTATTTTTCGATTTCCTGTTATAACTCGCGAATTGTAAGAACTGTAAGTTACCAAATGATAGTCCTGAGGGGTGAGAAGGATTAATGCAAAGGTCTCTTTCACCACACTCCTTTTTATTCGCGATATGGCGATGCTCAATTTAACCCTCGGAAGACGAATGGTAGATATGGTCGCGTGAGACGAATGCAGGGTCATTTTGACCCATAGCAATATTTCTATGGTACATCAGTTTCGCGAAAAAATTGAATATAAAACGAATTAAGAAATTAAAATTTCTGACATTAACTAAACTTTATGGATAAAGAAATACATAAAAAAAATTATTTATGTACATTTGGTACATAAAATAGGTGTATCTCCTGTATGATTTTTACAAATAATGTTCCTGCAATTTAGACATCATATACTATATTTTACCATTGCCAACACAAATATAACATCGTGATAGACTTTGTCAGAGTTGGGTCAAAATGACCCTGCATTCGCTGTACGAGGGTTAACACTGATGCAACAAAAATGGAATTCGGCGGAAAAGTACACGACGCGTGACGTAGCCTCTACAGCAGAGTTGGGCAAAATGTAATCTAATTACAAATTACAAATTACGATTAAAATATAATTGTGTAATTCAATTACAGATCTCTTCCTGTAATCGTTAATTTAGTTGACCACAATTACAATCACATTGTAATTGTAATTGTAATTGTAATTGTAATTGTAATTGTGCAGGACAATTACATGGTAATTGTAATTGTAATTGTGCAGGACAATTACTATTACTGTTACTGTTACTGTTACTATGAAAATTTATTACTATTGAAACGATATTTACGGAATAAATTGTAATAAATGGCAATTGAACACGTACCGAAAAAGTCAAAGGATTCAAGACCGGGAATCACAGCTTGCATTTTTCATTACCGTTCATAATTCAGTAATGCAATCTTTCCATAATTATTCAACGCGCAAAAACCGGGAGTGAAACTATTGTCTGGTTATATCTGATAGTTTGAAGATTTACATCTACTTTTATCAACGCCTATGTACGCTCTTGTTTGCTTACATTTTATATATCCGGTTCAATGCCAGTGAAGAGTGTTTTTGTATCTGTGTTGTTTTTTTATGTCCTGTGTGAAGTTTTCGTACTTGAATTATTAATTATGGAAAGATTTCATTACTGAATTACGAACGGTAATGAAAAACGCAAGGTGTGATTCCCGGTGTTGAATCCTTTGACTTTTTCGGATACGGATATTCTCCGCCAACAAATCTTCGGTGGATGTGCCGAAATTTCTGATGAACCGGATTTATTCCGAAGAATACGAGGATCATTTAACCGAATACTTGAGACGTGCATAGGGCAAGAAGGCGATCATTTCCAACATTTGCTATAACCGGAAAGTTAGATTTTAATGCATTGTTACGTTCGACGGCACACATTTTTTCTATTTACAGTTTGTTTATCGAATCATTACTATCCGAGCCATCAGTTGTCAAAGATGGACTCGAGGGGATACCGGAAAAATGTGCCCCAAGTGTCCGGCAGTATTGCACTACAACTCCTGTAACTGCAGTTCTGACGCTAATTCAAGTCCCCCTGCAAAATTAGCCAGCTATCTATGTAATTGTTCTCTTTTTCTGGTATTTAGCGCATCTTTCAGCACCCCTGAAAATCACGTACCATCAAAATAGTATTTCTAGGGACTGGTGCGTTCATTCAGTATAAAGTTTGAATGGAATAAAAGAAAATTCCTCAAATGATATAATGTTGGTGGGTATATTATTATTTTTAAGAGCAAGATATTAACGAATACAAGATTTAATATTTCATTCATCATAGATGCTTTTAATTTATTTACAATTTTTAATCATTTACTGAAATTATTATTTTTGCACCAGTTTGATAAAGTTACGACTGACCTACAATTCGGTAATTGCTCTGCATAATTATAATTGTAATTGTCACTGGCCTGCAATTACATTTGGCAATTACAATCGTAATTGTGCAGAGCAATTACATTTTAATTGAAATTACATGTAATTGCAATTACTTTTTAATAGGAATTACTCTGTAATTATAAGGAAAGTAATTGATTACGTAATCAATTACATTTGTAATTACATTTGAATCAACTCACCCGTAAAAAAATAATTTAAAATACAAAGCTATTTTCATTTTGAAGATAGAACCGTCGGAACAACTTACCCCCGGAACTTTTAGCCCCGGTCTCCTTTACCTATGTATGTACATAGCTATTCTCGATGGACGATGTTAAGAAAGTACCCAAAAGAACTTTCGACGTTCGACGACTCCCACGACCAACCGTATCGGACGCCAGTCGACCGACGTCAGCGACAGCCCTTTACGAATTCTCGATTCTCAATTCTAAATTCTCAAACGCTCTAGACGCGTGCCCGAGGAATTACAATTGTACATGTCACAACGGTACGTCTCCCTGCGCTAAGCTCGACTAGAAATCTGTCCCAGGTCACAGCCGTGCGGGGCTTCTGGAAGACGAAGCCCTTTGCACGCGATGCTACGAGATGCCATAGCATGGCAATGGTATCGAGCGTTCCTCTCCGTCAGAGTAAAATCCGAACTCCAAACTACTCAGCTATCAGTTACGATGTCATTATTCCCTTCTTACGTAACTCGTAACAAATTGAAGTGCGTCTCTTGTAATTGGCGGTACAAGGAGTACGAACGAAATAGAGATCCTGAAAGTAAGCTTCGTTGCCATCGAATTTCTTCCCCCGGCTTTTGCGTCGCATCGTCGACGTGGGGAAACACGAGATGGAACGGAAAAAGATCGCGACGGGTGGCTCGGGCGAACTCAGCGTCGTCGATGGATTCTGGAAAGGGTTCGCGATCCACGCGAGCCCGAGTTATCGCGACGGCGATCGAAAACGTTGTTGTAACAGACCGTTCGCGAGATCCCCCGCACGACATCCGATACGTCGTGTCAAAGATAAGCAAGAGTTATAGAGGGACGTAGACATCGAATGTAGCACCAATGTGGCACACTCTCGATACGATAAGCTTCTCTTGATATCGGACAATCGTTGCGGATTAGAAAGCTAGCGGAGCTACCTCGAAATAGCAGTTCTCTGCCGCCAAACTACCGTCCATCCTCTCCACATAGATACGTATGTACACCTAGGTACACCCGCAATATACCCGAAGCACACCGGTCAAATTCTCAGCGACTTGCAACCGTCCGGTGTTATTCTTTCATTTCCTCTGAAACATCTCTCAGGCGAGGCTCGAAAACTGCCGCCGAAGTATTTATTTTTACTTCAAGTAAAATTCCCGTCGCACCCGGTGGAACACATTACTTTAATGGAGGCTGATTGCATAAACAAATTGTAGTTTGCACGGGCTCCTGTGTATATAGTTTGAAAGTAGTATTACACAGGCATGTAACGCGGCTGATGAAAATTCCGTCACATCGGCAGGCGAAAGACAAAAGAAAGGACCGCCGCGGCGAGACAATGAGCCGCAGAAGTACGCGAGCTTCCACCGGTGGAAAAATGTGAGGAAGCTGCGGAAAGTTGCCGACGAGGCAGGCATTTCGCGATGAGGTTCAGCGTACGCCGTACAGTAATGCGCGGAGATTGCGGGCGCAGAATATAGTTGACATGATGGGAAGAGCGGAGAAAGAGCGGTAGAGGAAGGAAGCGTGGGGCTCGATTCGAAAGGATGCTACAGGGAGATAATACGAGAATAGGAGCCGCCGAGGGTTGCACGGCTGCCTGTTTTCGTCCAGCACCGTTTCAAATTGCTGCCATATTCCGGGGCAAATGAGAGATGCATAATCCACGGTAGTCTTCTGGGAACGTGCGCGCATAGTCACGCGGTGTAATGAAGCGTTTTAAATGCAGCTTTTAAATCAGCAGAAAAATGCAAGCCAGATCTACCGCAAAGGGTCGTCCTCCGGTAGGTATTCGTTCTATGGAACCGCGGACCCTCTCGCAGGGATTTCACGATACCGCCGCATAATTCTGCCCTTTCAATTACATGCGACGCAACTCTGCCGAGAAACAAGAAGCCCGCAATCGGCTCCTTCTCATCCTCCCCTGGCTTAATTCCTAATTTCGACCCCATTTCCAGCTTCGTCTAATTTCGCGGTTGCCTTCGCGGCCCGCAAAAAAATTACGAGTGTTCCGCGGCTGCTGCAATTCCCTCCATAAAACAACACCGACCTCCGTTCGAGAGAAGAAATTTGAATTAAATGTTGAATCCGCTGGCATTAATTCTCGCCGGTGAACAATCTGCAGCCTGCCCGTACACGTAAACTATTATCTCGTGCTAGATACGAGATTCGACCGCTAATAGAAATCCTTGGGATATTCGTTAACGAAGGGAATTGAGAGGCATTTGACCCGCGTTTCGTCGCATCGGTCGGGAAATCCGATCCACCACGAATATCCTCGACAGACGTATACCATAGGTACCTATGCTCCTTCAACACGTGTATGAACGCGTCCTCGAATACTCCTAATACTTCGTACCAAGAATCCTGCACGGGGTATGCTCGATTTGCGAGCAAGGGCCAGTCGATACCGGGATGCTTGCCGCGATACGAATGATTGCTTCTCAAGCGGGGATGCTTGTAAATTGATACGACATTTGTTAAATGAATTTCCATGCTAATTCCACGTCACTGGAATCGTTCTAGCTATGATGCGGGCAGGAATCCCCGTTCGGCGATTCCGCGACCGATTCCTCAACAATGACAAGCTGAAATGGAATCGCAGAAACCGTGCCTGGGATCGGAACAACGAACGGCTGGGAGTTCATGCACCGTGCGGAACGTAGCGATAATAACAGGCCATTTGGTTCCTTAATCACACCCAATCGCGTACGCCGGGGATCTTTATTACACGTTTGCCGCGCCTAACGACGTAATCATACATCGTATAATATCCTGTCGTGAATTGAACGTAGTGGATAAGGGGACGGACGAAGGGGGAAGAGATCGGAAACCGACAGACGGAGTCTTCGGGCCTTCTCCTCGGGATGATCTTTCCTCGGGTTCCTTCGATGCGACGATTCATCTTTAGTAGCTGAGAGAAGCGACGCGTGACGAAGTCGGGGACGAGAGTGACAAGAGGGGCGAGAGCGATGGAGGCAATCTGAAAATGAACTTTACCAAGCCCGCGGAGGAAGAGGAAGGAAAGTAGTCGGACCGAGGTAGAAGGGCCGAGAGGGAAACGCGGGTCCAGCAATTTCCCGATGCAATAACAGGCCCTTGTTCGCGCAAAACGGGAACGATAAAGCCCCGGGATATTGCCTTATTCAACGGCCGTTGAACGCGACGGAGTGGCTGCAAAGAGGCTTTGTTGCGCTCTCTTCCTTTTCCATCGTTGCACGGGAAAGAAAAGCTCGTAGGTCTACTTAACCCTTGCAGACAAAGAGATTCGCAGGCGCGCGGGACCTATGGGCGATGGAATGGACGGGAAGAAAAGCGTAAGGAGGGACGGCGGAGGTGACTCTGAATCCAACGGAGGGAAAAAAAAAAACAGATAGAGATTCATTCCTAAAGATTTCAATGCCCCGATCGCGGTCTCTCGCTTTCTCCAGCTCCCTCCCACTCAGCTTCGCGTGCGCACCTCAAGAATGTTCGAAACAGGCCAACATACTCCAAGGGAAGAGCAGCCTTCTAAATGAATTTCCATTACACGAGAACCGTGAATATTCCCACCGCTGCCCGGAGATTTATCTCGAGTACTTTTCGCTACCGTTCCCTCTACGCCTTTTAGCCTCCTCTTCCCCCTCGCTAGACAGCTACAACGATCTTTCCGACGCCTCCGGCTGTAACGTTCGCGCCGGTAAGCAAGGAAGATTGGCTATCAGAATAAATTCATTACAGACATGGACGGAGAAGGCTCCCTTCATTCCACTGGTAAGCGGGCGCACAGTCGCAATAGTTTTCGAGCTTCCGCGGCCAGTTCTTTTCGGTATTTTTAATAGAATGGAGCAGGCGAAGCGACGGGAAATGCGCCAGCATGGTCGGGCCGTAGCGTACGCGCGTGGCGTCGCGTCGGAACAGAAAACAACGGCAGCCGAAAACCCAACAAAGGGCCATTTCAGATGATGGGTCGCTGCTACCGAGCATTCGGGAGTGTATTTTTGTTCCTCTGGCCCCAGAGGGCAAACGAATAGAGGAAGAGTAACGACGGGGCTCTGGATTATAGAAGGGACAAATCCCATAGGTCCGTGCCGCTATAAAACAATCGATGAGATACTTCTGGCCACGGATACCACCGCCACTAAAACTTTTAAAACCCACAAAGGAAACATTTAGGGGTGGCAGCTAGTGATGGACGAGCTTGCTACCCCGTTGCTAGCTCCCGCCGCTGTCTTCGCGGTTCCTTCCACTATTTCTCTTTCTCTCGGCGTCCAGTACTTTCCTAACTCACCCGCGAGGCGCGTAACTTCAACAGCATTGCTTATTTAACCCTTTATGCTCTCCCATCGCGCGTCTTCGATATTATTCTTTTCAAGCCCCGTTCGCGAGTCTATCCTCTGCTTCATCCCCTACCCTGCTTATTGCGTATTTCATTTTCTTCGCGTACGGCAAGGGTCGGGGGTCGCGAGTCGCAATTCATAACTCCGTACACAGAGTGAATTGTGCGACGCGGCGAAATGGAAAAATGGTAGGGAAAGCCGGCGGTACTTGGTATAGCATGGTGCAAACTTCTTAATTAATCCTATTAATTAGACACGGAGTTGCCGGTACACCTAACGACGCACCACGCCCGACGTGAACTCGTTGAGATTATATGAACTTGCGACCTGCACGGATTACCGTGCAACAACTAAAACAACTAAGCCGAAACTGCGATGTTCCATTCTTCCACTTGTTTGATAGCAGCAGCCGTGTAACATGAACGGGTAAATGATAGTGCACACGCGGACGAACAAGTTCTGCCTTTCGCAATAGACTCTGATGCATAACGAACCCGTTTCGCGACGCTGCGGCAAACGTAAGAAAAGCGGGCCGCAATCGAACGGACTGATTTTTAGCGTGAAAATCGTTCTACCGCGAACGGACGCGTCGGAAAAAACATGCGAGATTTCTAGAGATCAGCCACGGGAAAGAGAAAGGGAGGTGAAAAGGGAAAGGAACGACGCGAACCAGTGCAGAGGAAGAAAATGGTTGGGAGCGCATTCGGAGACGGGGAGGATTCCCGCGGAACGCAATTAAGTGGCGTAATGAGATTCCTGCGACGACTATGCTGGATCGGTGTCTTTTCAACGTATGTCCGCGGCTACGCGGGAAATTCGGAAATGGTTCAAGTTAAATGAACATTCCCGCGCGCACGAAAGAAGATAGGATATCGCCCCTCCACCTAATTAAACTCCAAAGTTGTGCCTGCAACCTACCCCCTTCCCTCCTTTGTTCAAGCAGAGTTGGAAAGAAGGGACAACGATACACTACGTGCGCAAAAACTTTTAACTAAAAGGGCCATTATACAGCGGTTCATAAACTTTGCTCTCCGAATCGTCTCCTGCCTTTTGACGTGCCTCAACAAACACAAGGCATGTTCGAGACGACCGTGTTTATTTTAAACGAAAGCAGAGGCGAAACGGTTTCAATTAATTACGCTTCGCAGCCCGCGACGATTTCATTTCTTTCCAGTTACGTCAATTGGTTCAGCCAGGCAATAAAGGCATGTATTTATATCGTCTTTAGACACGACGCCGCGCCAGTAATTTATATGCATTTTTCTCGTCCACGTATTGCATATTTATGAAAACAGAATCCAGTATTCCGTAATTAAAATATCACGGATTTAATTTCGTCGCTACCGACGTCTTCTGAACACTGCGCGGCGGTTCAATCTCACCGGCACATACACGTGTACAGGCATACAAGAAAGCACCGTGCTTAAGGGAAATACGAATGGAAACATTTGCATTTAAAACGAGCACACTGGACAGCACGCATTTTTATACGCGATATTACAGCTTGCGAAGAAACTTTGAACGGAAAGTACAAATATGAGCAAGATGCGGCCTTGGCGAATTCGCTCGACCACTCCATTTCATACAATCCTCCTCTTTTACCGATTACCAATCATTTTCACTCGAGTCTAATTTTAAAAAGTCCAAACTATCGCATAATAGTCGCCGAAATTCTTCGATCTATTCGTTTAGGTACTCTTTTTATTGCGGCAATGTAATTTGGAGGAGTTTTACGCAGCTTACTAACCGGTTGACCGATTTCGCTGGCAAGCTAATGGAAATTAGACAAGACACAGCAGAAGCAGGGACTTAAGTTGGACATGGAAGCGCATTATGAATCTGACAGGAACTGTTTCAACTTTCGGGGATGGTTGGTACACATATATTCCACTGCGGTACACTTATTACAGCGGCCATAGGCAATTTCCAGCTTGCTCGTCTCACTATTAAACAGAAACGTGATTTTCTTAGCGAGTCAAGCCGAGCAACCTGATAGGAGCGTTCTGTTGAAATTAAAATTCGATAAGGCGACGATAATATAAATGAATATTCTATCTGCGGTTGACGCAACGACGAGGAAACAGAGGACGTTTGAAACTAAGTGGAATAAATTTAAAAAAAAAAGAAGTGAAAAACCGATTTCAAAGGTGCGCTAAAAAGGAGGAAATAATTGTTTTATGAAATTATGCGTGAAGTCGGACGCATAACATTCTGCTCCGTTTTGAAGTCGGTTAAAAAATGTAACGTGCTCAAAGTGAACGGGCATCGCCTAGCGAGACAGAGGCGCGGCACAGAAGACGCACGGCGCCGCGTCGGTAAACGCAAATTAGATCTTGAAAACGCCAGCTACGCGTTGATCAGATCGACTTCGAGGTACATACAAAGACGACGTAAATTGAATTCTGGAATCGAACTCCTGCTGGTCTCGACCTAATTTCCACGGAGCTGTCTCGCCGGAAAATCAAAATGGCAGAAGATTTTTCGCGGCTAGACGGGCGTGTATTTCCTTTGGAACATGCTCGGGTGAATTAGTTTCCGCGGGGTGAAATGAAAGTTCCAGTAAAGGTAACAGCCCAGTCGGCATTCGCATTCTGCTGGAGGAAAAGTCCAACCTACCGGATCGAACTTTTAATCTCGCGACAGAGGGATTCTCGTGCTTGTAATTAGGTACAAATGGCTTGAACGAGGAGTCCGATGAGGATCGGAGCTTCTCAAAGGACGTTCCCATCGTGGAAATAAATCAGCTCGACCGCCACACGCGGCTCAAACTGAAAACACGTTGGACAATTTTGTCGTGGTGGGCGCCCAGTGCCCACCAAGCATCTAATAATACGGTGCTCAGTGAAATTGCGACCCAGTTAGGCTCTGACCCACTTGGTTCAGCCGTAATCATCGTCGAGTGCTCTACACGGATTGATATTAGAGGTAAACATGCCACCGGAAGACAAGCTGCATCTAGGGTCTCGTTGGCATGGGACCATCAGCTTGCTTGATTACCTTCGTACGCTTCGAGCGTGCACACCGCGTTCCCGAGGCATTTCCATGCAATTATTACGTATCGTTAAGTTCGAAGCGATCCCCGCGCTAGGATAAATCTCTTTAGAACATGGTGGGACTCGCAACAATGCCATCCCGTCAACAAGATTTCAATCGAATGCTTTACGGCTGAGCGACTCGGTGACACAGTGCCGTACCAACTAAGCAATTTACCTTATAGAACAGAACGACGCTACCTAGAGTAATTGTTTACGTAACAGGTTATTTTCAATACGACCGGCAAACGGGTCTTTGTACGCCAGGTATACAGCAAACAGGGGGTGGAATAAGGCTGCCTCGCGTGGCGCATCTCGTGCATACACGCTACACGCGCAACCGATGCATCTCGCTTCTATAAATAGAGCTAAACCCCGAAGGAGAACGGAGAACGGAGACGTCGGTCTGGGGGAACGACCACCGAGGTTGTTGTCAGGTCACCCCAGGTCGGGATAAATTAAATATACGATCGCCTCGATATCGTCGCTACCTCGTCGCCCATTCTCTCCTCGATCAATTTCGACACGGAACGCCGGACACCAAGTTTGTCAGCAGAGAATGGTTAACGAACTGCGAAATAATCCTCAGCTACAAATGTCAGAAAGGTTACGGGGCCAAAGATGCGATAAGCAGGTACGCGCGTTGGTATCTGCCTCAACGTACATGTATGTATATATATATATAAAAAAAATATATATATATATATATTGCGTATACTTTGTTCGGGTCTGTGGCAGGGTCGCCTCGCGACTCGCAATACGAAAAAATAACGTTCCATTCGATGTCGTAAACAACATCATAAATTTTAAGGGGGACAGAGTGACCTTGCTTGTTTGTCGCGAGCAGAGGATCTCAAATTTCGAATTGTATCAGCAAGGTAACCGAATGTTTTCGGGGCATCTGTTGCGCACGTGAGTTACGACCTAGCCGTAAGGCACCGTTCACACTATCTTCGTTACGCGAAATATACTTTACGTCCTGCGACCTATTCACCTCTCGAGGCGTATTAGTCAGGCGCGAACCTTTTCGCGTGAGGATTATCAGACACCCGAAGTGACCTGAGACTTTTCTTCTCTCGACACGTTTCGGTATCTGTACACTGTAAACTGTGGACTAAAATAGACAGTACTAACAGAGACGGCAACACAGACGCGATAAGCGATTGCTTTGTTATTGTTTACACTGGACGCGATACCGCAAGTGCTGGGACAAAGGTGTGCTCCAGCTTGTTCGTTTCAGTCGCGTCCGACGAAATAGAATAAAACACGAAGGTCACAGGGATTTTGGTCCAACGGAACCCACTGCCGCGGGTAGATTTCGATGAAACCGTTATATTCGCGTTTCAACGTGAAAGTGGCGCGTATGTGCGTTGGATTTTGTACCCCGTCAAACGTTTCAATAGCGAGGGAGAGGACATCGCGAAAAGTTGGCGTTGCAAAAAGAAAAACGACGCGAAAGTAATTCGCTCGAGAAACGAATAAAAATACTTCGACGAGGCGACCCTTCTGTTTGCTCGGTCATAACGATAACAGAGGTAAAAAAGAAAAACAATAGAATGACTCACCTTTTCGAGACACTCCTGACCAATGGCTTTGGGGTCGACCTGTACCTCGAGGATGAAGGAGTTTGCTTGGCTAACCAGACACCACATTTTCTTGCAGGCTGTATCCAAGGAGGTTCGGTAAACACACACCCTCTTGCCCGGCAAAGACTCTAGACACGGGTTCGAGGAGGTAACGGAAACCAAAAACCAAAATGCACCGTTCACACAGAACTCTCGACACGCGTATCTACAACGATTTTCTCGCCTGAATCGCGACTGGTCGGTGACCGGTCTCACCCGGTACGTTCTTAATCATAACAGATTTAAAACGCGTACGCGTGCACAGCTGTCACTGCGTCCTCACACACGACCTCGTAGATCGGCAACGTGCTCACGCTCCTACTACCCGAACGCGTCTCGTCGGCTTCCATTTCTCGGTGCAGAATGGCACACGTACTGACCGCTCCGCGCTGCCACGATTAGTTCGCGAAATCGAATCACCTTTCGGTCCCTATACAGTGGCGCTAGTGTTGTGAACGTACGTCGCACACACTCGCGCAGCCCCCCCCCCCCCACCCCGAAACCCCACACTCGTCGTCCGTGAGCGCGATCCCTCGAGTAAGGTTAGGTTTACACAGCTGATTCCCCCCTCCCCATCATCGCCAGTAGCTTTTCTTTTCTGTTTGAACGTACAACCAATCGCCAGCCACGTAAACGGAAACGACCAATTATATTGCGCTCGAAAATTTCACCGCAATTAGGTGTTCGCTGGAAAATGAGAGCTACCTTGATATTTAGATTTTAAGAAAATGTCTCGGGTTTCACCGAATCAATGCACGCACGAATAGCTTCTTTATTGTACATCCTTCCTAATTTACAATCGTTCTACTTGGCGTTTCATTTTTTGGCAAATATCGGAGCAAATTTGCTTTGTACATATATACAGTCTTGAATGTTACCCCGCGAATGCTAGACAATTGTGAAATGTCCTCGTAATGACTATATTTACGTAATAACGACGCGAATTACGCAACTGCGAAAGCGAAATTTCACGCGCTTTCGTTCCCCTTTGAAGCTCCAATGCAGTATATCGAATATGATGTTTCCACGTAGTAGAGGTATGTATGATTAAGGCTACAATAGATTTTTGCGGTTTTTATTGTTGAACATTAATACTGTTATGGGGTCGGAGCTTCCGTACCCATAAGAGGAGTCCGAGAGAACGGAGGAACCTGACATACCGGATAAAATCGCGAATTCGTGAATCCCAGTACTCTCTCTTAGTACTCTCATACTTCTCTTTTCGCGGCCACTACACTCTACAGATTAACCAGCTCATAGAGACAGGGTATACACATGAGGTATATCTATTGTTTCGTGTAACTTAACAAAGCTTAAACATTTCAAACAAAACAAATATTGTATTCGTTTGTACATCGTCGCGGGAACCACGTTTGGCCGGGAGCTTGCCAGTGATTCCTGGGAGGCTGTACAAGTTATTTTAATCACATTTCGTGTCCTCGATGTAACAGAATTATGGAATGACATCTACAACATGCATTTAATGTTGTACAATTTTTTTGGTCATTCAGCCCCGAAGATCGGGCAAAATCCCAAAATTACGCCCGGCACGGAGAATCCCGGGCGTAACAACTTCTTTAATACATTTATACTACTATCGTGTTGCAACTACGATATAATTCTCAAACTTTCCAACATGGTGGCAGAAGCTCAGTGTAATTACGATTACATTTATTGTCGTGTAGCAACTGCGGACAAAATTCTAATAATTTGAATACCACCATCTACGATTAAAAGGTATACGCTTTCTTCATTGATAAAAGTACAACGTGACGGCAATGGATACACTTTCAGAGACATGGTAAAGGAAAATACTTAATGTACATTTATAGCGTAAGATATAGTATTTATAATTAGCCGATGAATTTCGTGCGATTTAAATTTCGAAGCGGTAATTCTTGTGCAACTCCGGTTTAAGGTCGCACACCAAGTCCAAGATATTAAGCATAACCTGCGCAACGTAAATCACAGATATCAAAAATATTCTCAGCTGAAAGAGTATTGGTACTATCCATATACTAAATTATATTCACTTACACTCTCTTTATGAACAGACACAGCCTGATTCATTTCTTCTATTTTCACTTTCGTGTCAGCCTCTATACGCGCTGCAACGTCTTCTTTCGATCCCATGTACTAAACGACAAAGCAGGGAAAATATTACGCACGATGCCACGCAATCTTTAGTTGAAAAGCTGTTAAAACTTAGAAATAATTACCTTGGCTTCAAACTCGCGAAATTGTCTTTCTCGTTCTTGCCTGTACTTCTCGATCTCATCCTGAGCTTCTTCCTTCGCCTGCTTCAATCGGCGTGCTTTGCCTGGGAGGAAAATCACCTTACAGCTTCAACTTTCTCACAACAGTTTCAACAATCTTACAAAAGTCTGTTAAAGGAACGTTACGATAATCTGAATAATGGCTAGGCGAGGCTTATCAAAGAAAATTGTCTGACACTATAATTGCGTATCGTGTTGCCCTTCTACTTGAACGTATAATCCAAATAAGACAGGTGTGTCTAAGCGAAGGACGTAATCTTAATAGATATAAATTGAAACATCAATTTTTAGTGTATTTGAAAGGTTACACCCATTTAAACTGAAGTCTCAGGGTCAGATGAGAGTGGAGCGTAATGCGTTCCGCGCGACACATATCGACATTAAAATATGAATTATAATGCTTGGATAGAAACTCACGTTTTCTGGCATCTGAAACTTTCTCCGCAGCTCTTTTCTCGGCTGTCAGAAGCTGTTGGATACCTTGCGTCTGGCTGGCCATCTTTGCAACGAACGAACAGAACTGTGTTCTGAAGGCAAGAATCACAAATCGATCATATGACTTTGGAGTTTCCGTTGTTTGCCCCGCCTTAAACGGTGGCGCTCTACCTTGCGCTCTCACGTGGTTAGTCGCCTCACACATTTAACGAATCCAAATGTAATTAATAGAATACGAAGGAGGGCTCAAAATCTATAAAAAATAAATACACAGATCATGCAATAACGTATTAATTTTACTATCCAAATTTTGTTATATACTACGCGCTCTTTCTTACGAATTAAATTTCAAATCGTTTCTCGCGCCATTCGATAGTTCGATTCTCGAATCAGTTTTCGAAGTTTCGGAACAAGCGGAGAACGCGTTCTTTAAAAATGTTTTAATTATCGATTTTTTATCAGTTCAGTGTTATTTCGAGTCAGTGTTAACGTGCATGTGTCAAGTTATTAGCGGAGCAGCTTCAGTTGGGTTTCACTGTAAATGCGAGTTTTTTTTATTATTTTTCATTCGCCGATTTTCGGGCTGATAGTTTCTCAGGGTTTCTATATTCCGTGCGCTGGAAAATGGTACATTTTCATTTACTAATTTCTGTTTCGTAAAGGCAATCGTTTAGAAAGTTCTATTAAATATATTTAATATGGATGTAGATAACACATTTAATGTACAACGGGTATAAATGATGATAAATTATCTCATTTACAAAAGCTTAAAGTATACGATTTCCTTGTACGTTCTGCCTGTTATTCAATACAATCTTCTCTTGTCGTTTCTTTTCCTCCTTAAATGCTTCTGCGTTTGCTTTTCGCTCTATTCTTCTTTCCTGGAATTCACATTGAGGTGTTTAAGTATTGCCCCCATCATAAATATTGAAAATTAACAAACGGATCGTACTTTTCTATACTCCTTAAGTGCCTGCTTTCTCTCCTTTCGTTCGTCGGGCGTTTCTCCTTTTGGTCTTATACTCAATATGCTTAAAGTTGATTTCATAGTTTCCGCAATTGATTGAGGTCTCTTCGATTCAGAGCTTGCATTCTGCTGATCAAACTGGGCTAAACTTTTAGCAGTTAGTTTCCCAGAGGATCCATCTAAAACGTATTTTGGAATACCAGTTCTTGAATCGACTTTTATCTTTGCCGGATGCTGCAAACAAATTTATAAATTACGATTCCACGTTAAACTCGTAGAAACATTGCTGTTAAATCGCATACCTTGGGTTCAGGAATTAGCTTCGGATGATTGTAAATATTGCTGTATGTACTAATAACACTTTGGCAGTCCCATTTATCCCTTTCTCTCGCATCAACAACAAGCTTTTCTAAACTATGTTCATCCTCAGAACTATCACACTCTGTTTCTAAAATTTTCATCCTATCTTTCATCAGTTTTGCAACATTCTCTGCCTATAAAAATAACGGTACAACAAATTTGTTTCTCTTCGCCAACACGTTCCTTGTACTTACATCTTCGTTTTGTTGTTTCTCAAACTCTGCCGCAACCTGAAGAACTAAATCTGAATTGGGTGCAACATACCCTTCAATTTCATCGCAATCTAAAGCACCTATTTCATTTTCATCGTACGCCGCATACATCTGGGACAATAAAAATATACAGTGAGTCTTTAGTCCATAAAAAAATATTCTTTAATATGAGATACTGACCTTCTCAAATTTATTATCGAGGAAGGTCAGTTGTTCGTTTCTCCTCATAACGCTACTGCTCATTGAATACTCTGTAAAGCGTGACTTTGTTTCTTCCTCCTTAAAACTATACTGAGGGCCATTTAAGCTACACACTTCATCTCTTTCCTCGTCAGATAATTTCATGTGTCCCTCGGATGAAACATCAGACGATTGATCTAATTCATACAATTCATAAGTGATATTAATTGTTATGCGCAATATAATATGTTCTTACATACCATCTTCTTCGTCGTCTTCGTATTCATCATCTTCTTCGTCTTCCGCCAACTCATTGTCTCCATCACCAGCATTAGCTAGGTCCATGAAATTGTCTTCCAATTGATTCTCTGGATCCTCATAATCGAAATCATCGTCCAATGCAGCCACTAAATCTGGGTCTAAATGTAATTGCAGCCCCGACACAGGTGCCGCTTTATTAAGAAGTCCAACTTTCTCTTCGACGTGCGAAGCAAATACGGAAGATGGTAAATTGATTTTCGGAGCATCCTTTTTGTCATCCTTTTTCGAAGTGCTGGTAGACTCGACTCGTTCCCATTCGGTTGTCAAACAATTGACATCCTTGAGATGCTGCAAATAGTCATAATCGTCATCGAAATATATGCCATATTTTCGTTGCTCCTCTTTGCGTTTGTCATCCTCCGGTTTCTTTTTCTCGTGCTTAGCAGCTTGCGCATCTCCAGTTGGCACAAGAACGTGCTGAGGCGCCCTTTCATCGGCGATCAATGGATCTTTTTGCGAACGATGCACTAACTGAAATGTTACTGAATTTTTCTTGTCGATGAATTTCTTCGCTTTTCCTTTCGGCTGAAAATTGTTCAATATTTTATACGTAAGGTACAAGTAACCTAGCATACGATAGTCCGATATCTAACGGTCGTGCTCGAAACTCACCATTTTCACGATATCTCTTATTTAACGAGCGAAACTGAAAAACAAATTGACACGAAAACAGTTGACTTTAAACTGTTCGCGAATCGAATTTTACATTCATGCCTACGATAAAGTGTCCATGCAAAACACGACATGTGCTTCGCCAGTGATCCTCAACTTCATCGAAAAGTAGAATTTGTAAAATTATACGGTATTATAATATATCGATGCCGTTTTTTTGCAAAATATTATAATTTCAGTAGATATACTTTGTTTTCGTTAATGGTATCCGAGATATCCGTTAAGATTCATTAACGTTTCAAAGAGAGAACGACTTCGTTTTGATTGTTATGTCTGTCCTTCTTCTTCCTTCAGGCTTCAGGCCACTTCAGGCGGTCATTGTTAATAGCCTTGACTATTGATGTTCGATAAACACGTAGGAATCTTTTAAGGGAGCATAAAGAATGGGGCTATTTGACCGTTTAGCGAATCTTTTAGGTCTTAGGAAAAAAGAAGTAAACGTTTTAGTAGTGGGCCTTAACAATAGTGGTAAGTCGACGGTCATAAATAATTTCAAACGCGAGGATGACCGTTGCATAGACATAGTGCCCACTGTCGGGTATAATGTTCAAAAATTCTCATGTAAGTTAAATAATGGATGAGTGAACGACGTTGCTCGATGTTTAATTGACGTGCTTGCAACAATATATATTACTTGCACTTGCATTGGTATGCTGATAAGTTTGAGCACCAGTTCTTATAGTACGATCAAACGAAATGAATACACAGAGTGGGAAACGAGTTTATTTTTACAATTGAAAGATATATACATATACACAAGATACGCAGAAAAACACATTATATTTTGTCATAAATTTTATCAAATCAAATATATATATATTTCACATATTCCTTATGTTTTCTTTACTCTCTTACGGGATACATTTTTCTTCTTGGTAATTGGCTGTGATCGAATCGAAGACTTCGCGTTCCTTTTCACACCGCTTTTTAGCATTTCTGCTGGTACGTTATTTTCAGATTGGTCTCTGCTTAAGGATTCAGTTTGTTTAGGGACATCGGTGTTAGTTTTAGTTTTTGTATTGTATGAATTGTCTTCGTTCGCTGGGATATTACTAATGTTATCCAAACTCGTCACTGAAACATGGCGGGAAGTACTTGGACGAGTTCCATGTATCGGAGTACTAGTAAATGGTTTGCGTAGCTCCGCAATTCTCATTTTCTTTTCAATAGCCATTGGTCCAGAAGTAATAATACTATTCTCTGCGCGCAATTCTGAATTATTATCTACTGGCAACCTCAATTTTGTCTGTTTCAATTTCTGTAGTTTCATTTCTTGTATCTTTCCCGTAGACTTCGCAGCGTCGGTATCCCTATGTCTCGTAGAACGCCGATTAAGATTTTTAACTGGTTCTTCATTTTCTTGTGAAACAGATAGGTTATCACTTTCAGATATTTCTGGAAAATCATAAACACTTCTCTGCTTTGTTCCATTAAGTTTTGTTTTTGACTTTTTCTGTCTTTTACGAAGCTTCAATCGTTTCTTTTGTATGAATGAGAAGTTCTTTAAATATCCCTCTTCCTCTGAAGAGCTTAAGCGCTAAAAATAAAAATGATTCTTTAATAAAACAGAGAGTGACTTTTTTCTTTAAATGAACGAAGGCTCTCCATACATTAGTTTCCAATGGACTGTCCTCTTCATCTTCTCTAACCCATGTAAATGGTTTTTTATTTAACATTTTATGAAACGCTGTTTCTAAATCAAACATTTTAAAGCACTTTAAAGAAGTTCTTAGCTGTTTTTTTGTATTTATATTTAATTCATCCCCTGTTTTTGAATCCACTTCAATTTTCTGTGGTCTGGCTTCACTGATATTATACACAAGATATAGAATTATATTTATATATACATTATTGTTCGTATCGTGTACTCCTCTTAATTCTAGATTAATACAGGTGTATCCTAAATTTGTTTGTAAAGTGCAATTTTGTGTTCGACAAATAGAGTCCTAGAAAATTAAAATCTATTTAATATCCTGTTTTATTTGTATTAAACGGAGACGTACTAATAAAGAATGTGCACCTTCAATGCATTAAATTGTTGGCATCGTATCATGTAACAATCAATATAATGTTTACAAGTTCTTACAAAACGAGGTACATTATTTAGCTTGCTGATAGGAAATTGAGATTTTAGATCATCTAGATCAACTGACATAGGCATTATCCACTTTCCCAAAGTTCCTTTGTTCTTTTTATTTAAGATTTGCACGGCAAAAGTATTTTCTTTGTCATATCTATTTAGCGGTGAAAAATTAAATATGTATTGTTCGTGTGAAAACTCTACGCAGTATAATCCAGAATATCTGTATAATTCAGACTGCAATTTTATATTAATGTTTGGAACATGATATCTATCTTTATTGATCGGGGAATCTGTGGTGTTCAAATCATAGGCAGGCTTAGTATTCCCAAATTTCACTATATCCGAGCTCCACTCCATTTGCAAGATTATAGACTTCAATTCCGCTATTTGTTTCTTCAATCTGCTTTTCATCTCGTCTGCAGATTGTATGATCGAATGATACGTCAACGTTGTTTCCACCATAAATAGTATAGGGTTAGATCTTTAGAATCAACATTTATCTCACCTCTATCTTTCTTGGAATCCTTTTCGTTCCTATCAACATTGCTAATGGGCATCTCTATCTCCATGTTTAAACTAAATGATCAGTTCTTGGAAAATAGTTTAATACTATATTTAAATAATGTCCCGCCAAGATACAGCTACCCTCGTAACGTTCAGTGGTTCTCATTTCGTTTCTCTAGACGAGGATAAGAAAGGAAGATGACGCTTTTTATCAATGAAACACATTCACGGCTCATACGTCACACATTAAACGTATGTGTATATATGTTCCACGTGTGCCTTGATTTGTTGTCTAATTTATCTCGTCGTTCTACTCTACATTTCATAGTAATTTCATGCACGAGAAAAGATGTTGATACGCACGATTGCGTACAAGTATACAGATGCAATGTTCGTTTTCAGTTAAAAATATCAGCTTCACGGCATTCGATATGTCAGGTCACGATCGTCATAGATCGTTATGGGAGCATTATTATAAGGACTGCCATGGTATTATCTTTATAATCGACAGTAGCGATAAGCTACGATTGGTTGTTGTCAAAGAGGAATTGGATATGCTTCTTCAGCATCCAGATGTGGCAGGTAGAAAACATTTGCGCTTTCTTCCTTAATCCTTAACAGTGGGAGCAAGAACGTTTTAAGAAATTAAGCTCCTTGTACCGAACGTTATAGGTCGTAAATTACCTATACTTTTCTTGGCAAACAAAATGGATTTGCCCGATTCCCTGACTACCGTTAAACTCGTTGCTGGACTTGGTCTTGATCGTATACAAAACAAGCCTTGGCATATAAGAGCAACAAACGCAATCACTGGAGAGGGATTGCAGCCAGGAATAGAGTGGCTCACGGATCAAATTCGTGATATATATATTAATAAAAGATAAAGATCATCCTGGCGCATCGTGGAAATTCTTCATCACGGAAATTAATCGAAAGCAATCGGTCGTGTTCTATCTTTTGTTTTCGATATTTGAATAGACCGCAACAATGCAACATTTTCTGTTCTATGCATCGTAAATGTCAACGTCTGTCATGAATCTTTCGATCTCACTCGAACATCGGATAGTAGCATTCTGAATGGAGAACTTACATAAACAGTTTGTGAATGGAAAACACGTATTCGCGTAATCTACGCAGGCATCGAATCGTAATCATAAATAAATCCGTCTGATAATCATCTTTATATAATAATTGCTTATATCGTTCGACTGCAATAATTGTCCACTTAAATTATTCTTCAGATTGTACTGCATTTGTATGAGAAAATATTAATAAACTTGTGTATACCTCCCAGATGGCGTTTGTACATTCTGTTATCACTGTGTACGTCACACCGTGAGAGATTTTCCGTGCATAGAACTGTATAGTATCGACCCGTGGCAGCCGTAGCGTAGCTGGCCGTAGCAGTTGACAGGTGGAAGTGAATTTCTGTAGATAGTCACGCAAGACCTTTTAAAAAATTACGTAGAAAAATGAAAGGGACTTTTACGTTAGTGACTTGTATTTTACTGGCAGCTGTATTCACGTTTACAGAGAGTAACAGCGTGAAAAAGTACGCGCTACTTATGCCGAATGTTCAACCATACAGAGTAAATACAAGAAATAAATTACGGATTTTTAAAGTCGCGGAATATTAAAACGAGATATCTGTTATACTGTATATATTATATTTAAGTATATGGATATAGCACCTATTCTTTACAGGAAGAACTGTATTTATGTACTCCTGTTAAAGTAGATCCCTCTCAAAACTACTATGTGATAGGTTTTGAACCAAACGCAACCATGAACATTGCTCACCATATACTTTTGTACGGTTGTGGCAAACCGGGTAGTTCAAAACCAGTATGGGATTGCGGAGAAATGGGGCACCATGCGGGCAAGAGTGACGATGCGATGGTTCCTTGCGCAGAGGAATCACAGGTATATGACACCTTAATAGCAAAATGATACACAGTATTAGGCGCTTAAATTCTTCACAATTCTTAAAGTATTGACTTGTAACTAATTGGCTGCATCGATCTTTCATACAGATACTATACGCTTGGGCCAGAGACGCGCCGATGTTAATTTTACCAGAAGGAGTGGGCTTTAAAGTCGGCGGGGACTCTTCGATTAAGTATTTAGTTCTGCAGGTTCATTACGCCCATATTGATAAGTTTAAGGACGGCAGAACGGATGATTCCGGCGTATTTCTTCATTACACGCTGCGCCCGTTAAATAAATTGGCCGGCGTGTTTCTTCTGGGAACTTCGGGTGCTATACCTCCCAAACGTACAACATATATGGAAACAGCCTGTATGATAAAAGAGAACAAAACCATTCATCCTATCGCGTATAGAACGCACACGCACTCCCTTGGAAAAGTAGTGTCTGGGTATTTGGTAAAGCCAGATTACACGTGGATAGAACTGGGCAAAAGGGATCCTCTAACTCCTCAAATGTTTTATCCTGTACATAACAAGGTGACGGCTGGGCCAGGAGATCAAATAGCGGCTCGGTGTACTATGCAGAGTACACGCAATAGCTGGACATACATAGGTGCGACTAAAGCAGACGAAATGTGCAATTTTTATTTAATGTATTACGTCGAAAATGACGAACCATTGGCTATGAAATACTGTTTCACTTATGGCCCTCCTAATTATTATTGGAAAGATGCTGGACTTTTTAACGTTCCTGATATGGAGGCGTCTAGTTTATAGTGCAATTTTAGTCTTGATTGTCTGGGATAGAAATTGATGTACTTACATGCAGGGCTGTTGACAATGGAACAGAGTCTAATACAAATATTTTATCTAGTTGGTGCTCTATGGCGAAACTTGTTTCTCGAACATCTTGGAATCTATTAGATCAATAGTCTATTAGACTATTAGACTATTGATAACTGCTAACTTGATTATGGTTTCTAGTTATACTTTGTTCTTCCTGCCAATGTGTATATATACTTAGTTAAATTATTTTTATTTCGAATACTAAATTATTTAGTAACCGAGTATTGGACTGCTCACAATTCTGTGTGATGTCTACGTGGGATCAGACAGAATTAAAGCGAAGATATAGGCCTATCAAACGCAAGGTTTCATTTTTTCAGTATTCTGTCCTATTTATTCGAAGTTAATTCGTGCTAATGATTATTTCCCGCGCACAATTAACTATCGCATTTGATACCTTTAGCGAAACTTACGTCCATTAAACTTAATTTTTAAAATAATTTACTTCATATACCTCTTGGTACTTGTTTCCTGATTCATTATTCTAGAAAATATAAAGAATAATTTATAAATTACTCGTTTAACTTGATAAAACTTTCCGTATGATCTGTTATGTAAATCTGATATACTTTCGAAACAGTGTCCACTTGTTCAAAGAATGTACTTATTGGTAGTCCACATCAACTCGTTACTCCTTCTTATTTAAAACGATTAATTCAGCATGAAACATTTATTGGCACTGTTTCCGATATTTTTAAACGATTTTTTAAAGAATAAAAATCGACAGCATCACTTCCGCGCAAACAATGTACTTTTCTAAACTGAGCGACACTTCGAAACTGTACATAGTAGAATCTTCTTAGTAGTACTTGACTGAAAGCGAAGCATATCCACAGTATTCCCCGATGACACTCTACAATCTACGTCTAAATGTAATTAATAAAAATTATTTTGGAAAATATACAAAGGATGCGGCAGGTTCGTTTCTATACACTTAAATATATTATATCGATATATAAATAAATTATGCATATATTGAAAAGTGTGATTTATCTAATCTGTATTCCCTTTACACATCTCTCATTCAGTGTATCTTAATGCCGGTATCTATGGCTTATCATTAATCGACAGATTCTGCATTTAGTTCTCGACCTTACATACCCCAATAAAGAAGCGACACTGTATAGTTTTCAGTGGTTACGTTACCCGTTTATATTAGAAAACAGATTATTGCGGATTATCTGACCTTCGATCACCGTTACAGGATTGTATTTAATGAATATATGATTACATTCATCAGAGCCGGTGAAAGGAGGTTCAGTAAAGTGTGTTCTTATTGTTAGATAGGAGGTTTGCTTAGTCGGGATTAATTGTTGCGAGAATTTATAAGTGGCTCGATTAATTTCCATCGAATCATTACGGTCGTTCGTTTGGTTACAGTTCAGTGTAATGAGCGATACAAAATTGTATCTATGTCGTTAATACGATAGAAAGCAATTGTTCTCGGTAACTTGATACATATACGTAAAAGTATTTTTGCAAGGTTTATTGTCCTGTAAATTGGGTCCTGGTTAAAAGTATGTCGAGGAGCGCGAACGTACGTTTTTTGAAAACAAATGAACAGAGAAAGTGCAGCAAGCATGCCGAAGAATCTAATGGAGGTGCGTGCGGTCGAACACTTTAAAATCTATCGCTGCGTTCTTCAAAGAAGCGGTACATATTTTTTTAACCGACTTCAAAACGGAGGAGGTTATAGATACGACCCGTATGTATTTTTTCTTTATATGTTCGTCTCCGCATAACTCCTCAGCATAGGGACCGATTTTGATGGTCTTTTTTTTATTCGAAAGAGTGCGATGACTCGGTGGTCCCATCCTACACTGCATCAACATTGGTCCAATATTTTTCCAGTTCTGGTGAATAATAAAGACTATTGTCACCTAATTATTATTATTTTATGAAGGTGCGCGCATATTTCCTCAGCACGTTGTGTCAATATATATAAAACTAAAAAGTTGAAAATAAAAAAATTTAAAGAAAAATTAAAACCGATTTCAAAAAAATAAAAATGCACTAAAGAAAAAAATAATTTTTACCCTTATTTAATCTACTGTATAAATCTGGCGCTGACTTAAAATATGAGAGTCGTAGATTAAATAAGGGAAAAAATTATTTTTGACTTTTCACTGCATTTTTATTTTCTTGAAGTCGGTTTTAACTTTTTTTATTGTCGCATTTTGATTGATGCGCGACTAAGGTGCGATTAATTGTAAGAGGAAACTTCCCTTGGCGCTTCAACATCTTGCACCACAAGTTCGCGCGAATCTTTGCAAATGATCGTTGAAAAAACACTTTAGATTTCCTATAAGTAAACTATGCCAATTCTCAAGTTACCAGCTGCAAAATTGGAACCGGTTTCTCTCATTACGTCGTTCATGCGACTCATCTATTATATCTCCATGGAAAACAAATTATTCCTTTTGAAGCGGTACACGCATAGAGAAATACTTCTTCCTCTCCTTCTCTGTGCACCGTTAAGCAGACGAATTAATTGATTTGTTGGTTCGTTCATTTAATCGGAACAACGGTATCGAAATAATAATAGCTTTGTGAAAGTAAAATCGACACGTGTCTTCGTACTTCCGGTCCTTGGCACCTTCATTCTTCCCTTTCAAATGAAAAGCCAAGGTCGTGATCGACATTCTTGTATTCAGAAGTACGAGATCGTTAGAACGATCATACCGTGGGCCATTCCCTATGTTCGTTGCATCGACGAAGTTACGAAGAAGCAACCGGTGCTGTTTAGACGAAATGAGGATCCTATAATTAGTATGCGCTCGGCGGCGCACGGTGTCGTTAGTATATATTTAAGAGAAAGTTAGACAAATATTGAGTACGTTGATCGCGGCGAATTTTTCCGAACGAAATGTTTAACTTTCGTTCCACATTTCGTAACGCGTAACGCTGAAACGAAAACGAACTTTATTCTGACGGGAATAAATAGCCGGAACTCTCTCCGCCAATGGAATGGGTTCTCCAGATTTCATTAATATTTTACGGTTCGCCACGTGACAGTGATCGCGTTGACGGACTCCGTGCGTTGTGCCGTTGGTAATGCGTCAATGAAAACGGCACGTCACGCGCGCATAAAAGTATTTATCGTCGGTAAAAGCATGTCTCGTCGTTAGGAAAGCGACTGGAGCACATGCAGCCCGATTGACTGAGCGCTCTGCAGTGAACTTCGAAAGTAAGGCCTCGATCACGTTTTGTTCGACGTCGCGTCGCGTCGCGTCGGCTTGCCGCACACACCAAGTAGACGCGGCCCCCGAGCTTCGTTTCCATTCTCTCTCTCTTATCGAGCTCCGCTTTTTCCACGTGCCAATTCGTAAATCCCACTCCCCTCGAGCCTCTTCCCGTTCCATCTTACGCAATTCCTCGTCATCCGTCGAGAAAAATGCCTACCAGCTAGAAAGCTTCCTGCAAATCGAAGTCTGACTCGCGGCAACTCGGTTCTAGATTAAATTTCGTTCAAACGAATCGAGGGCATTGTGCGGCCTTTCAATCGCATATTTAATAACGAAATCATTGCACCGCGGCCAGTTCCTCCTTCGACGGTGATCTATGCTATCTATGCACACGCATTTTAGTGGGCCAACTACAGTGTTTAGTAAGTTTCGATACGAAAACATATCTTGTCCATTAGCGGCGAACGAGGCTACATTGCGCGTATTTGTCCATGTGGCACATCTTCGAAGAATTCTTGTGAGAATAGACGACGCGCATTAACCGCGTGGCTCTCGAAAACGTTTACGCGTTTGCTCTTTCCTTCGACGAATCTCGAGTACCACAACTTCCACCCCCCTCCGACAGTTGCCAATTTTTTTCGAGTTCAATCTACGTTCCCTCGGGCTGTGCGTAGGGGCAGAGAGACCGAAGAAGTAACTATTCAAAATTTTATTCGTTCACGTTTCGCGGAGTCGTTTTTTTTCCAAGATGGAAAGGGCTAAAAATAAGGGAAAACTGTCTATGCATTTTGCAGGGAAATTTATCCGACGCGTGGCGAGCGAAGACTCCCCGAAGGGGGGATAGCCGGACTGCGCCAAGGGATGTAGCTGAAGCTGCCAGCGATAACTCCGCGGAGAGTGCGAGATCAGAGCCAGAGGGGGTGATGGAAAGGAGAAAGAGAGAGAAAGAGAAAGAGACGCGCGGGACAAGAGAGAAGTCGCGATTGGTTAAGCCGGTTGGAAAAGCCCGCCTGGCTGCTCGACCGGCCGGCACTTCGCTCAGTTCTCCACTGTGCTCCGAGTGAATCGGAGCTTTCGCCAACCAGATACACGGAGAAGACCCTCGTTCCTTTACGCAATTCTTCGATAACCTCACGCATCCATCACCCCCGTCGTCAAACAGCAGAACACCAGCCGCACTTGCACCTACCACGGGGAGAGTTTCTTCTAATTTTCTTTGGGAACGTCCTTGCCCCTCGCGGTGCTTGGAGGGCAGGACCAAAGAGAAGGGACGATAGAAGAAACTATGCTTGTGAACGAAAATACATCGCTGCTCACGGTTTAGGACACGTCGGGAAACCCTAGCACTGTCGCCTGGGAAGAAACGGGACCGCTGTTTCGAGGGAAACCATTTCGCCACGATCACGGTGAGTCCTCCGCTGTTTACTATTCACTTTTTATTATATATTCGCTCGTATCGGGCGGGGTGTACTGAGCGATATTAGCGTCGGCAATGCTTTCGGCGAAAGCTGCCGATACAAAGGCAAGACACTTTGCCGAAAGTGTATAACGACTACACGAGTGCTTCGCGAATGAGAAGTAGGCAGTGACGCGAAGTAGAGGCACAGCGAGTAGCGGGTCAACGAGAGTTGAAAGCCAAAGGTGTGCTTGGAAAAACTTTGTTTCCCTTTCAAACGCTCTGCGAACGGACAACAGGCTTTGTCACGGGCGGAACGAAAACGCGGCGTGTTACGTGCGCGCGAAATCGTTCCTCTGCGAGAGTACAATAACGGGCACGGGGTATACGCGTGTGTTTTACGCGAGTGAAAATGAGTTCACTCGGTACTAATGCTTCTCATTAACGAGAGGTCTTCGGGACACGCGGAACTGGCGGCGGAGGATCATTCGGGAGGCAACGCTGATTCCGTTCTTCGCTTTGAACTTTCACTCGCATTTAAAGGGGTAGTTTCTACTCGGTCCACAAACATATCGTTAGATCTCACCGAGCCTCAGTCGTAAAGCTGACTAGTTTCTTATCGAGCAGGCAGGTTGACTCTGGTTCTTAAAAGTTCTCGAAAGCGGCGCTGGAAATTTTCGAAGGGGGCTACGTTAGGAATGCGAAACGGAACAGGCTCGTCGCGGAATTCTAGCTCTGCGGGCATTCAAATCGAAAGCCTTGCTCAGCGAGGATTCCACGATTTGCGGTTCGGCTCGCTCGTGCATCCTTAATCGTTTCGGTCTGCGGGCCTATTGATTTCTCGCGTTAACACGATCTCGAATTCAGAACGCGGAACTGCCTCTCGATTGGCATTAATCACCACGGGCGCGTGTACACGCTGCTGGTTTAGATTTGCAGAGAGCATTTGCTCGCCGTGCGCGACAAAAGGGCGCGCGCGAATTTCTACGTTCCAGCGATTCGGTATTTCCCGATCCGAACGGCTATCGCGCGCGTTTCCCCGCAGTTCTCTTCGCCGCGGGGAGACGTTGCCGAGCCGGAAACGCGTCGCGGCTTTTCACAATACGCAAAAGTTTCTATTATGTCGATATTCCGTCGCGTCAACTTGGCACGCTTTTACTAAAATCAGCTCTTTCATGTGGATCAGCCTAAACGGCGTCCACGGCTAACACGTATCTATAGAAACTGTTCGAATTGGGTCGCCACCTTTTTCCCTCTATTCCGCAATACTCTCCTTGTATCCAATCCACCCCAACTCTTCGCGCGCACGACACCTACATATTGCATCTGTTTCATCGGCGTTCAGGAAGAGTGCCAAAGTCTCGTATACCTTAAACCCTCGGTTGCCCGCAGGAAACCGCCGCGCCGCGCGCCGCTCCTCTTCCAGCCGAACTTCTTGCTGCATCGTATCGACCAGCAATGTAGATTGATCTCGTAACTTTTAAGATGCCCCGCGGTAATACCTTGCCCTCTGCTCGCCAGCCGAGTTGCATTGCAAAGTCGCGTGCGCGCATGGATGTTAACGGATATGCGGGCTGCTTTCAGTTTAGTACACGCTTGCGATGGAAAATAAATTTCATCCCGCGACACGTTGCGAGCTGTAAGACTCGCATTTCCTTGTTACGCGCTACCATTCAAGTGGAAAAGTTAGGCTACGGTTTCTACCGGTGTTTCTTGCACTCCGAACGAACGCCGAGGTACGTTTCGGTTGTTTCGCTTTCGTGCAATCGCGGTCGAGATAACTTCGTATTCTTTCGGCACGGTGCGGTGGTGCATAATACGCGCAGGCTCGTGCACAGACTGTTCCCGGTTTAATGTACGGTGTCCCATAAGGTTCATATATCTCCCTTTACAACCAGGAAACGCGCATGGTCCCTTTGCACCGAACAGCATTCATAAATCCAAAGGGAAGTTGAGTCGAGTGGAAGGGCACTCTCTCGTCCCGTTGTTGCGCTCGTGTTTTTTTTTTTCTTTTATTTTATAACGAAGCGATGGAAACGCCTGCTCGAACAATACTATACAAAATACTTTCTTTTCTTGGCACGTCTGGCGATCGGTATTTCTCGCGCGGAGAGGCGTGGACGGTCGTGTGCCAGTAGCTTGTAGAAGAACTGGGGGATTTTCAGCGACTAGGTCCGTCGAAGCAGAAGGGGAATATTAAAAATACTACGTTCGTATTCACGTGCAATTAACTTACTTTCACGCGACTCTTTACGGCTCCAACGCGGCGGCTCTTCATCCTCGGTAAATGAATTCTTAATGAATTCTCGAGTTAAAGAACGCGGAGTAGGGTTTGCGAGCGCCGGACAAACCGACGTTTTTCATTTGAGTTCCCGATTTCTGTGGGAACGCTCGTCCACCGCCACCTCGGACAAGGCAGTTAGCGAGTACATAGCCGCGTATCAATTATCGAGGGCACAGGATATACGCAACTCGCTCGAGGGACTTGCACGTTTCACGAGAATCGGTAAATATCCAGTCGGGAGGTCATCGGTTGCATCGATTTTCGTGGCCGCTCCGAGCGGCTCGGGTGCAGCAGCCGCATCGACAAAAATACGGAGGAGCGTGGCCGTTGAATTATTTATGGCAGAATTCGATATCCATGGTTAGAAACGTCCTGGAATAACAGACCCACTCGATAATTGGCCGTGCATCTCCTCCAGGCTTATTTCAAGTCAATCAGCCAACCCAAGTGGAGAAGGCTTGTCTCTGACCTAAAAGGCGCACGCCGGGCTTTCGGAGCAAAGTGCATTCGCGCGGCGGAACGGCGATCATTGTATAATGTACAGGATCCGCGTTAAAAGTTCAGAGTTAAGTGTCGTGAAACGTCTCGAACCTACCCACTTTGCGAGTTTAACGAAAATAACACGGAAGCGCGCGCGCGCGCGCATCGGACTACGCCACGTGAACTATTAATCATTTCGGCCGGGGCATCAGTCACATTTTATTCTAATAAATATTCATGAACCGGGTGGCGCTGTCGCGCCTCCAAGTCTCGGTTGGAAAGTCAATTTTGAAACGGAATAGTCGCGAGCGAAATGGAGTGCGAGCTCAAAGAGAAAATTGGCAAGAGCGGAAAGCCAACGAAAGAGGTAGAAATAGCAGGCAGCTATGTGCATACATAACGACGCACGATTGTACGTAAGTGTGAAGGGGGTTCTTAACGCGCGCACCTCTGTCTCGTTGCTGTAATTTATTTCATGGGATTGATGCCGCTCACGGGAGCCCATAACTTTCGTCATTTCTCGAATCAGGCGGAAGACCACCTAGAAAAGATCCGGAGAAATTCTCATCGATGTAAGAAGCGGACACATGTAAATCGTGTGACCCCTATTCGGGACCCGATTCCAGCCCAAGTACAGCAAATCCTTGCGAACTGGATGAAACCAGCGTGCTCGCTTATTCGAAGCCCGCTCGCAAGGCACCTTGGTTACCTTGGCGCAAACCGTGGAAATGGATTCGATGTTCGAAGGGGAAAGTTGGGGAAAAAAGAAGGGGGATGATATTTTTCCGTTGGCGCGGTGGCGAGCGTAATCGCTGTTACGTTAAGTCCGAGCAATGACAAAGCCGAGAATCGATTTCTCGGATCGAACTGTCGAGCTTATCTCGATGGCTTGACGGGCCAACTCCGTGGCCTGCGGGCCGACTACTTTTTCTCGCTTTTGCGGGCTTTTATTGCTCACGCTATGCCGCGCCGCGCGTTCGCCCCACCGGCGAACATTCGTGGGACTGCGTATAGGTACGGTTTCGCATGCGCGTATCCCAGGCCCGAGGTAAGGCCCAGCCACGATGAAAATTTCATCGCACGCGAGAAGAGGAGCGGTAGCGAGACCGAGCGGCCTGCATACGTAATACACCTTCTTACTTAGCTAATATAGGCCGGTTTCATTTCGTTTCGTTCGCTTTTGGGGCCACCGCTCCCCCCTTTCGGCCCTCCTGCCGATATCTCGTTAAACGTTTCTCCTTTCGATGGGAATAACAGCTGTTTCTGCTGGGACCTAGTCACCAGGGAGTCCACCATTCAACATTTCCACCACGCATCCTTCCCCTTCCCGTTCACTCTCCAGCTATGTAGCTACTTACATACCATAGTCCCCTTAGTCTTTCCTAATTGAAAGATCGAGATCGGGTGCAGCAAACTTCTGCGAAACGAAATTCTGCGGATCTACCGAACGCCTAGGTAGCGAAAAGAATTCAATCGATTAACGCGTCCCGTAAAGATGCTTGCATGGAAACGAGAGGACCGAAACTTGCGTACAACTTCTTTACTCGGCTATTAACCTCGATAATTTGTGATCTTCGGCATCGGAAGACACCGAGAGACCACTTTCGTTCGATACGCGAGGGCTCCGTTTCCCGGAAACCCGTGGCACAAGTCGACGGTTAACGTCGATCATTAATTCCCAGCAACGTAGTCTCGATCGTGGCCGAGCGTCGACGTCGCGCCGATACGCTCGCGCACCTATACACCAGCAGGCTTTGCATGCGTTTACATGCGTGTTCACACGCGCACGGTAACCTTGTGTGGTCCGCAGGAGAGAGAGATAAAGTGAAACCATGGGGCCACGCTGTCTCGCGATCCAACCTCGATCTCAGGGCGGTTCGCGCCGCGCCGCCGCACGGTTCTTCCCGCTCCGGTTTTCCCTCTCCCCTCCTTCGCATTAAAAATCCCCTTAATTCGCCTGTATTTATACCATAATAGTAAGATTTCGTAAATTCGGTCCACCGCGCTCGCCTCTTTCTCTTCAATTCTATCTTCTCCTCGAAGCGCAGACGGCAACAAACTCTTAGATAATTTCCAACGAGATCTTCCCTTAAATTCATCAGCCGCACTAATCGCCATTTACCGATCGCTAATTATCTTAAAACTACCTAATTGGTCCACGTTACTTTGCTAGCCACGAAGAAGCACGTGGTGAGTTAACGAGCACCATGTTCGCTGTTCCGTTCGGAGCGTGAGTGCATAAAGATTGGTCAACTGCGTTCGGTCTATCGAAGTTAAGACCGATTCGCTGCTAGCGATCCACCAGCTGCTACGAGCACTGGCAATAACTTTCTAACGATGTAAACGGTAATTATATGTGTATCTGTATTGTGCGTGGCCAATCGAGAAGAATCGCGCATACGCTGGTCGCTTTTTCCTGCAACCTCGTTTCTTCTGATCGATCGGTATCTTCAATATAATATCATGCACTGGGTCGAATTTCCCCGCTTCCTATCCTCCCTGCGTAGAGAAGATTCTGTGATATCGTGGGACTCTGTCGTTGCGTTGTATTCGTAATTTCATCACCTGTCGAATCGGGAGAATTCAATCGGCGAGGAATAAAAAAGTGTTTCCGTAAGCTTCGAGGCACGACGCGACGCATCGATTGCTAAGAAATATTCCGCATAGTTGATTGCCGTGGCACGGGGAACCTTATGCCGCGATCTCTGTCTCTACTTTCTCCCGCTCTTCCTGTTTTCCTCCTATATCCTCCAGGCATTTTATCTGCGCGTTCATAAATTATAGCTAAGCAGAGATACGACCGAACGGGCGAGGTAAGAAATATTTAAGGGAGTGGAAGCAAGGGGTCGCGGAAATTCACATAAATTTCCCAGCGTCACGCCCAGGAAAGCCATGAAAAAGCTTTCATACGTTGCTACTCGTTGACGAGGAAATATTTGCTCGCGAACCTTTTACGCGATTGGCAGATGCTTCGATCCTCCTCTCCGCTCGACGGCGGCTGTGTCGATTCCGTCCGCGATGGCAAAGTTTTTAAGAATAACAGCCTCCCTCGCGCCCAAGTGTTCGGAAAAATTTCAAGACGGGCGTTTCCTACGGCGTCCCTACGCGAATGCTCGAGGCCGAGTGTCGTCGAATCTAGAGGCGACGTAGTCGCAGGAGGCGGCATTCTTTGCCCGCTGGTACCCGTGCCGGGCTCGCTCTTTCTTCGGGAATCTTACTCCAGAGAGAGAGGAGATCGTGGCGCGGCGCCCGAAGCATCGTCTACCGTTACCACGTGTCTCTCGATATGCCACGATCCCACGTGCAAATACGACGGGAACCGTTTCCAGCAGCAGGCTTTTCGAAGCCCGTGCGAACCGACCATCCCTCCGTTTCACCTACTTTCCGCTTCCGAACCTCCGAAATCGTCTCTATTCGTCATTGGCCAGCGAGCGATGCGACGCGACCGGCAACCGCTATCGCAGCATCTTTCGACTCGGCCGCTGGAGGAACGGTGACCGGAGAATTTAGAAATTTGCCAACGGCCCGATGCCGCGCAGAAACTGTTGCGAGATGCTCGAGGATATTCGAAGAAGATTTAAACGATTCCTAATCCCCGTTTACGACGTCCTTATCGGCAAATAGAAATCGGTAAGGCACAAGAACCACACGTAGACGGCGAGGATTCGTGGATGCGTGACCCTCGCGCGTTGGCAAAGTGATTTGCACGTGTCCCGGGTGAAAGTATTACCGTCGGTTCCACAGTTTTCGATTCGAATTTACGGACGACATTCGCGCGGTTCAGAATTTTCGAATGTCCGACCGGCCCGCCTGGACAATCTCCTCCCATTGAATATATTAATAACTTGGTGGCAAACGCCAGCCGGAGGATCAAGTTTCTAATTTCTCGGAAATATACATACAAAGTTGCAATTAACAGTTCCGTATGGAAATCACTGGGCGTTAGTCTTGATCGTTGTCATCTGCAAGATGTCGCCCGTCGATAATCTATCGATACTTATCTCGTCCGTTGACAAGCCCCTTATGACTCACGCGCTCGTATACGTAGATGCTGTACATAATTTCCATGCTAACCGGCACCGCTATGACAGCACTAATTAGTCCTACCACTTATCAGCAGGCACGATCGACTTTGACTAGGTAAACGACCGTTTTACGCTCGCTCGTATATCAACCCAGCGGGACGAACAATTTTCATGCTTAGCGAGAGTGAGATCGCTAGCGCAGGAGCAATCCTGTTTAGCCTTGAATCCATTAGACTACTTCTCGACGTAGCCGCTGATAGAGCCGATTCAATTCGTCTCATCGAATCCGCGAAACTACTTTCACCGATTTCCAGGGGGAGATTTTTTAAAAAAAGGTAACACCGACAGTATGCTGCTGTTGCAGAAAAGTGCTTCCCTGCTTCCCACCCCAAGCCAACGTTGCGACCTCGTAGCAATTTTCGCCATCGAACCTCCCACTTTCTCGTCTCGCCCCATTCAAATCTGTTTGCTCGTTATCGGCTCTATCTCGAATGATCGTCGATGAAAGGTATCGGTCGAGCGGAACGGTTTCTCGACGCTCTCGAAAAAGGACGCGCCGCCGCCGCCGTGGACGTCCCGATCGTGGGAACGTAATTCGTGCCTCGGTTCGGATAGGTCGCGACCTGTCTGCAAGTATTCGAGGTCCTCGCGTGTCCACGGAAACAATACACGGATGAATTGCGCGGACAATGTTCGTTTTCAAGATTATAAATTGTCAGATCGACTGCCCCCGATTCTCGAATTATTCGTATTTAATGCTCCGCCTAGGAACCTCAGGAAATTTTTTGCTTTTCCTCTGTCGACTGTTTTTGCAATTTAGCCAATGGGTTCTGTCAAGCTGTGGATTTCTTTTCGAATACTAGCGGGGCTTTTAAGAACCAACTTTGTGTTTGTCTACACTGGCATTTATTTATTTATTTATTACGGGACAAGCCCAGTTTAGACAAAATACAATAGAAACTAACGTACAAGAGAACAAAGAAAAACTTACTTATCAATGTTTATTTTGCGCAGATTGCTCTTGAAAGTTTGAAGGGATCCACCAAAAAAATCAATGCTGTCTGAGTATAAATTGGCAGCACTGACTATTCGATTTAAAGGATCACGAGTCCCAAACTTAGATTTAGCATTTGAACAATAAAAGGATGCCCTTACTCTTAAAATTCTGGATGGTGCATAGAGAGAGATATCACGCAAAAGTGAAGGACAGTTGATGCAACTATTAACAATTTTAAATAAAAAACAGAGAACGGCGATACGCCTGCGTTCCGCCAAAGTAGACAGTCATTTGTTACTCACATGTCTCCGTCTTCTGTTCATACGTATTTTGTTTTTTACCAAAGAGTACCCACCCATATACAAATAAATAAATAAATAAACAATGTTCCATCGATCGCCAGATCACTCTTCTACCCATCAGGCCATTCAAAACCTATTCGTTTAACTATTAATAGAAGATCGAATTATTGTTTCAGATGAATCGGAGAAGATCGACGGACCTGTGTCGCTGGTTACTCCTGGCAGGATTCCTGTGCTGTTCATCCTGCCAAAGCGTTTCGTCCACCTTCGAGAACAAGACTGGTGAGTCAACGACTATTTTCACTGGTAGCAGTAGCAGATATTAGCGGTAGATTATTTTCAGATAAAGTTAGACACCGTAGATTTATCAAACATTAGATTACGTAGTCATTGAGGAATCCACGCTGGCGCGAAGATAGACAACGGAAGCTTTGATCGATGGCCTGCCTCGGCGGATACATCGATCGCCGCGGGTAAATGTTGAAACCGTCAGGATTGAGGAAGCTGGAAGCCCAGCTTCGTGGCTTCCGGTGCCGGAGGGGGAGCCGCGCCCTCCGAACGTGCAATCGCGAGTTCGTGATTTTATTTGCGCGAGGAATTTCCGCGGCGGAAACGTATTTCCCGTGTTCCCGTATTCTCGAGGGTGTAGGTGCGAGGTGAAGTATTCAGAAGAGCTATCGATCGGAAGGATGATTTGACCCGCCAGCCGATTCCTCCGTTCCCTTTCGGGACAGTTGAACGCCCCGACGATTCTGCTAGTGAGGTCTCTCGATCGCCGCGCAATATTTCATAAAAATGTATCGCTATCGCCGAGAAATTTTGGTGCGCGCGTGTATGCTTGTGGCCTGAGCGTGTGTGCCGGGTCAGTGGGTCACTCAGCTCAGTGCTAAAAGAACACTCACGCGTGTCGATACACATACGGTGTAGGAAAACGCCTGTATTCACGCTCGCGCTAGCGTGTTTAAAGTTTCAACTCATTCCGCGTATGCCTACCTTGGTTACCAATTAGCTTGTCCTGCTCGGTCTTCGCTGAAGATTTCAGCGCCTTTAGCGACGCAACGCTGATCGCGTGTACTCGTAGCGATTAGTAGCTGGATGTTCGTTAACGCGGAATTACTTGGCGATAAAGTACAGACTTGCCCCTGCGGTACGTAGCTATACTCTGTCAGTCATTAACGCTTAAAAGCTCAAACTAAACTGAGATCTGCGACTCGTGAAACGCGCATTCGTTGCCTTTAGCCTGCCTTCAAAGAATCGCGTATGAACCAGACATTAAAGCGCGATAAAATAATGCGCGGAGCTTTTAAAACGAGAATTCACTGGCACCACTGAAGCTTACTTTTAACGCGATGCGTGCTGGCGTCACTGCTGCACGAATATTAAAATTTTTCGACGGAATAAGTTGTTGCATTGAAAGGCGGGAAGACCGAGAGAACAGAAAGCGACTGTAGTTTTCTCGTACGCGTATGTTGCACACATTTTACGCTCCGTCCTGGAACGATTTCGGCTTTTCCCCGGGTATCGCGGACGGAGAGGAAGGAAAAGCAAGGGAAAGTAATCGAGAAAATGGAAGAAATATTCGGCACGGTAATTAAGATGGCATCAGCGTGGTTCAAGACTCGTAACAATAAATCCGGGACGCGGAAGAAATTCGTTCCCCTCGTCTCGGCGACGGCACGAACTGCAAGCTCTTAACCTTAATGAATCTTTGCTCAGTCGTCGACGAATGGAGCAGTTCTCTCGAAAACAGCCAGCTCTGCGTACCTTCGTTTGCTTTAGCGTGCGCGCAATACCTGCGATTATCGCCGAGACGCGAGCGTCTTCGGGTTTTCGCGGCAAATCGGGACGCAGTGTTGATCGTCCATTCTGTTATTCGCGCGGTGCCGCGGATCCCTTGAACCGATAGCTCGACGATAACTCGTAGAACGGCATAATCTGTCGAAAACCCTTGAAGCAATTACTCGGGCACGGTGTCGGCGCTGCGCGGAGTATCTCTTGGTAAAATATGCATCGCGCAAGCTGCAAAACTTGGCAGATGATACGTCTAGCCATGAATTATGCAGAAATGGGACGAGAAATGTAGCGAGAGGGAGAGGCAGGGAGAGGAGAGGGATAGTGTGCCAGCAGAGTAACCGTGCTCGATGTTCGTGTACGTTTCCGTGGCTATGGATGCGGCGAGCATCCGTGCAACTGTGTTGCGTCGCATGACACGTGTATTTATGCGACATGACTCGAGTACCGGCGCCTGCAGGCCGCTTTGCCCCCGTGGGACGTTCGGAGACACCAGCGTACCTCGGTCCACCCGGCTTACCGATGAAACATTTATCCCGTCCGCCGGTGCTCGTAACGAGAAACGGGAGGAGGGAGAAATAGAAGCTAGGAGCGACTCCAGCCACGCGACTTCTCCACCAGAACTTTTCCCTCCTCTTCGCCGACCGCGAAATTTCCTTCTCGGCTCGCAACACTTAGAATACGAATTAGAAAATCGACCACGCACTCCATTCCCATTCGATATCCCACGAGGAAGCTCGCCGATAATGGCTCTCGAGAGCTCGCGTTTTCTCTCGCATTATCGAGTCAGTCGACGTTTCTATTTCCACTATCTGCACCGTGTCCATGGCGGACGAGAGCATCATTAATGCTCGCGGACCGCGCACGGCCGCATAGGAAATGCGCCAAGCCGCGTTACCTTTAAACCGAGACGGAGCAGAGAAATCTTCTTGCCATAATCGATACGGAGCTGCTCCCGAGCGACCGGTGAACACACTTGATAACTTTAACTGCGACCTGTTCCCTTTGGAAGTCGGACTCGCGAACGCCTGCGACGAGTATAGTCGACGAACCGAATGATTCCCAGGCGAGTTTGACGACGTTTGAATGAATGTCGGGAGGCGTAGAATAGTTTGATGTTGGGTAAGAGGAAATATCGCGAGTGGCCAGTGAGAATTTATAGCTAGCGTGCGGAACAGCTATGGAAATCATTCATCCATTTTCACGTTCTACCAAGAGCTACGAAGCCGCGTGGTGTTCGATAAATTTATGATCATTGAGGAATCGCGGCGTTAGTAATACGGCTGTGATAAATCAGTCGAAGCACGAGTCCGGTAGTAGAAGGAAACGTACAATAAAACGGGAAGCAATTAATCAGCACCAGCCGCGTCATTATTCAAGATACTGCCAATTTATTTACGCCGGGCCTTTGGCCGGCACGATCGCTCCTATCGAATTTATCCGATATTCTATCGAACCGCTCGTTCTATTGTCTGTCGAGTCACGAATGGTGAGCGGAATGTTTCTGTTCGCAGGTCAAGACGAGAGCAAGCCGCGCGTCTTTTCACCTCGAATGGACTACGACGAGTGGACGCCACTCGGCCGCGGGGATCCACTAAAGAACAATCCGACCTTCGATTACGTGCCCCCCGTTCTCGATAGAGTGCAATACTGGCTGGATTCTCACACGACCGAGCCGTCCGCGAAACGCGACATTCTTGTTCTGGGCGTTACCGCGAAGAAGACCAGCCCGAAGATACCCGATCAGTTCTTAAAGTTCGTCGACGGGCCGAAGTTCGCGAGGCCTAGCCACGAGCTGTCCTTCAGGAACGACTTCACCGGTAGCACCGGCGCGGAACCGCCGAAAGTCGTGCGTACAACGAGCTTCAGAAACGGGCCGAACGATTATAGGAATCAGAACCGGATACAGTCGGTGCCGGCCAGCTATTATCCTAGCCCGTACTTTAATCAAAAGGCGAAGCCGTACACGATGATGCTGCCGCCGCCGTTGGTCCAGAAAGATAAGCTGGTGAGCTTCGTAGAGCCGACGCAACAGTTCAGCACGCAAACGGAGGAGGGGCCGGTGATCCAGGAGTCGCAGTTCTACGCGATACCCCCGAAGAGTTACAACCAACCTCTGCCGTCGCAGACTCCTACCAAGCAACAGCAACAGCCGATAAACTCGTCCAAGCCATCGAGCAAAGGCGTCATGGTCTCTCAGATCGAAACGATAAAGAGCGTCTACACTCCGTCCTTGCCGCAACCAACTAAGTCGCGATACGAGGCCATCACCACGCCATCCGTCTCCTTCGAGAAGTCCAATTTGATTTACCAGTCCACTCAAACACTCTCCGGTGGCTGGCCAGGCAGCAACAGCCCCGTCTCCACACCTACAACGTCCGACGCCAACCAATCCACTTGGCAGCCACCGGATTATTCCCGCGACCACTACGACATCGACCACCACGTCGCGGGGTCGTCGCACCACGAGGTGGTTGTCGAGCAGAATGCGAACATAATCGTCGACGGGGAGAGCAACGAGAACGAAGAGGTGGTCGTGGGCCAGAAGGAGGCCGTTGTCACGTCGGGCAAACTGACGCCGACCGCTTCAAACGTCTCCTCGGACGCCAGCAAGGGAGATGACGAGGAGGTAGCCGGGCAGTCTGGCCAGAAGATGCACATCGTCGTCGCTAATTCCCCCGCCAGCCTGGACACTGACCCGCACAACGCGAAAACGGCACCAGTGGCTGTGGTGATGCCGACGAATTACTCGGAGAAGAAGCCGAACCTCACCTCTCAAGAGACGAAGCTGTTGGAGTCCAACCTGCCGGAACAGTCGACCACGCCCGAAAGCGAAACAACCAGCGAGAAGACCTCTAAATCTCGACCCGAGCTTGTGAGAAACCCGGTGACCGGGTTCCCGATGTTCCCGGAGGAATCCCAGTCTCCCCAATTTCCCAATAAAATGATCCCCCCGCATCATCAACAGGCGCCACCTCTTTCCCGACACCCCGCCAATTCCGTTCAGGAGTTCGGATCCCCGCAAGCTCCCCTTCAGCCCATGATGCATCCCCAATTCAGACCTAATCACGCGATGATGCACTTCCTCGGCAGTATGCGGCCAAGCATCGGCTTCCGACTGCCAGACTCGATGTCGATGTATCCACCGATGACGCACATGCACGCACCGCCGCCTGCGAAACCCATGCCGAATCAGATGGGATCGTCGATGGGCATGGATCAATCCCACCGACAACCCCCGCAGATGCCGGACTACCCCGTGGCGTTCACAAACTCGCCTACCCCCTCGCCCTTGCCGAAGGACCACCCGGTCGATCATCATCGATCCCGTATACCGGATATGACGACTTTGATCACCACCACGCCTACCCCGTTCCTGCCGACCGTCTCCTCGACGGAGGATTCATCGTCGCTGGTTGCCACGGACAACCAGGAGCCGGGAAGAATCAATCATTCTCCTCTGGGGACGGTGCTGGACAAGGAGAAAGAAGAGAACCCGAGGGAGGGCGACGCGGCCCGCGTGGTATCGACCACCGTTTCCCCGCCGGTGACCACCTTGGCCAGCCTCACCACCGATCCGATTTTCTCGCACTACAAGCAGCCGGCGAAACCTATGCGGGGGCCTATGTACCTTATCATCCAAGGCCACTCGAAGGTGAAGACTTACAAGCCGACGGTGACCAAACACGGCTACCCCGTGGCGAAGAGCGAGACCGCGGCGAGCGTGACCGAGAGGCAGCTGTCCAAGTTCGAGCGGTTCGTTAATGAGAATACGAAGAGCGGCGCTGCGACTAATGCAGCCGCTGGGAAAAAGAAAGCGGAGGAGAAAGCGCGGGCCGAGAAGCTCGCGCAAGCTCGCCAAGGTAATCTGATGAGCCTGGTCGAGAGCGGCTTAGGCAGCTTCACCGTGTCGCCTTCCTCTTCCGTTTCCGTGGCCGCTTCCGCCGCGGAGGAGGAGCACCAGCCGAACTCGGTGACGATGATAGAGATCAACGGCAACTAGGGCCGTTTCACCTTGGAGTGACATATGTCAACGGCGCCGCCGCGTCGGCCGAATGGCAATCAGCCGTAGACGAACCAGGCTGGGCATCGATTCTGGTACTCGACCCGGAAATGCGATTCGGCGAACGCGCGAATCTGAACATTCGCGCGGCTGTCTGGCGAATCGAGGCGGCTGAAAAACCGACGCGGCAAAAAGTGTCTTTCGCTGTTTCCGCGGCTTCGGTTTCGGGACGACGGTCGTCATTTCATCGGTGAATCGCAGCCGACGAGACACGTGTCGCTGGTTATTTCGTAAGACTCTGTTGTTGTTATTATTATTATTATTATTTCTCGTTATTTATTATTTTATCATATAACTTCGCAGTCACCTTCGTAGAGGCTCAACGCGGTCGGTTCGCGATCTAGCATTCCTGCCGCGGTCTCATTCTTCATGAGAGAAGCGCGCCAATTTCTAATGTGCCAGTATACATATACATATACATATATATATTTATATATACTATACGTACAGGGACATACACGCATGCATATACTATATGAGTAGACTGCGGATGTTTATGCATATATAATATGTCGTAATATGCAACATATATGCAAAATACAAAGTGAGTCATCCAAAGTTGAAACCTGACATATTTCTTCGAAATTGCTAATTGCAGCTAACAATGTTTCACACAGAAGTATCTATAGGACATTCAACATTTTATTATTTTATTTAGGTTATATAGTTCAAATTGCAGTATTGGTAAATTCTGTGAGAGCGCCATCTACGGTTTGAAGCTCTGCAATCGGGTCAATCGCGTTACAGAACTGGTCTCACACAAGTATTGAAATAGTGCAATAATGTTATTGACATTAAATAGTCTGTTAAATATTACAAAATCGATTATCAAACAGTCGAAATTCACAATATTGCCAAATACATGTGACAGGTAACCCGATTTGAGTGCTTTAATTTTCGCCACCAGATTGCGTAGCGGAAATAAGAAAATGCCAATAGTACAATAGTTTTCTCGATGTTATTTACAGTAACTGACCAGAAGTTCCCTGTGACTCCGCCATCAACGTTTGTCAATTTTTTTGTGCCTATATTCAGCACGTAATGCAAAGTCAGCCGCTTATTCACAAAGCATATGAGAAATATGCAAGAAATATGCAAATAATATAGAAGGAATATGCAACATGCACCAAATATGCATTATGCAAAACATATGCAATATGCATTATATGCAAAATAAAAAGTGTAATTTTGGATTTCTCTAATGACAAAACAAATTTCTGTCTAGGTCCCGTTACTTTATTTTTTGCCTATAAAAATATGCATTTGCATAAACATCCGCAGTCTGTATATGAGATATACATAGGTGACTCGTCGTGACGGGTTAGCGGCTAGCGGATTGCTCAACGAATTTAGACGGATCGTGCAGCAAAAACAGAAAATGGCTGCGCGGCTGATCGTCGTCGCCAAGATCGATCTTTCACCCGATAGTATCGATACCGCTTTCAGCGGCGGGCTGTTGGTCCCCATTCGATGCACATTAATTACTGAAATGTCCGAGTAGTTAACGACGACGATCTTGCCGAGGCAAGGCCATTTGGATATTTATCGAAGCTGAACGTCAGGGACGAGCTTCTACTTAGGATCATATTTATTGTAGTAGCTAATAATTATTGCGATCAAAGTATTTATTGCATCGTTATGGTAATTCACGACACGAGGAAACTCTACGGCATACATACCTACATATACAGATATACATACATATGTGCTCTCTCTCTCTCTCTCTCTCTCTCTCTCTCTCTCTCTCTCTCTCACTCGGTTTTACGTAGACAGGATCGACGCGACGAGGTACCCTTTGCTCGTGGTCTCGGTGTTCATCCGTTTTCGTCATCGATCGGGGATCGGTATAATATTTCACGGATTTCCAAAGTGTACGGTAGCCAGATTAGCGTAGGTCGTTCTATTCGAAAAACATGTTATTTATTAGTTAGACGAACGAAATGCTCCATGTGACTTACATTATACTATTATTAACACTAGTCTTACGTTCACCAGTTACCACACATATCGCGTATACTATATCTACTAACATCAACTTTGCACCCTTCCCAATTCCCGTAGAAATTGGTAGCTGTCAATCGTGTCCGCGATACCGTCGAACAAAAGAAAGAAAGAAGAAAAGAAAAATATAAATGAACTGCTCAAGCGTATCTTCGCCATCGTCGATATACATACACGAGACAGACACAGACTGCGAGCATTCACTTCGTACGTACTATAGATGTGTAATACTGTGTTACATACGATAATTGTACCTGACGGTCACACGTTCTGTTGTTTTCTTCCGTTTATCAATAAACTAGCGCAATACGGATATTAATCTGCTGCACAACTCATTCGCTCGGGGCTGATTAATTTCGTAGACCGTTAACGCTACGGATCATCCTGCGCCTCGTGAAAAGCTCGCGCGCTCCGGCCGTCCTCGCGGATCATTTTAACGCCGTTAGATAAAACGCTGCCTAAGTAGGCACGTTTATTAAAAAAATCCCGCGGCATCGCGTGAGCGATGTTTGTCAAGCAGCGGCGTAACGCTCGAAGAAACGACAATCGATTACACGCCCATCGTATTATTTATCGGTGGGGGAGGGGTGGGGGAGGGGTGGGGGCAGCCCCTCGGGGCCATCCGCAGGGTCAAAGCTGCCGAAACGGTACTTGGTCTCGATTTATCGCCACTAATGATCCTTAATTCTCGCCCTCGACTTCTCCCTCGGCGTCAGCTTCGCGTTTCTCCGAAGCTTCTCCGGCCAAGCGTACCCGCTACATCCTCTATAATCATCATGGCAAATGAAAAGTTACAACTCTGTACATATTGTGTCGCGCGGCTTCGTCAAAGACGCGCCGAGTCTCCGTTCTCCTTCGAATCCCCCCGCTGGGTGCATAGAGGAGAGCGGGAGTCAAAGGATTTCGCCTAATCTGCAGGCGTTTATTTGATAGCGGGGGGGGGGGGAGGGGGAGGGGATAGGGGACAAGAGAAGGGAATAAGGAGAAAAGTACCCGTGTATGTGCGTGTCGAAGTAAGGAACGCGAACGCGAGAAACGTCTGGCGTGGTTGAAGGGTGGCGGAGTGAAGCCAGAGGAAGCTGAAATGGGCAGAAGGAGGAGGTCGGGGTGCACCGAAAGCACGAATTTAAGGTTAATTTATGGCGTAATTTAGTTTCAATGTCGGTAGCATAAATCTCCCGCGGAGGACAGGGGTCCGGGCCCCGCGACGTGCGTGCCGAGAAAAAAAGTCGACGAAATAAAGTTGCCGGCACGTAGAAGCTGGGCCTGCAACGGACTGCACCGGTATCTCTCTTCCCCAGACATCTCCCTTCCTTTTTTCTTCGTTTCCCTCTCAACGATTTGGTTTCGCTTAGCTCCGCTCCCATCGCGCCTCCGCTCCAATCAATTTAATTTAATAATTAACCGTTTAGTACTCGGTCGGGCTGCCGGCCGGCATCGATCCGAACGCCTCGCGGCCCGATAATCGATTCGTTATCGATTCTAGATTAACGACCGCCGCGGCGCGAATATCCGGCCGCGGCGTTGAAAGAGCGGGGTGGGGGGGGAATACCGAAACACTACCGAACGTAGATTTCAGCCGAGATTAACCGATCGAGAGGCTCGAGAAAGGGTGTTTCCCGACAGCTTGAAAAATTACCCGATCAGCAAGAAAAATGTTCTCGCAACAAAGTTATACTGGAAGAAAGTGGGGACCGGTTCGCACCTACAGGTATATCCTTAAGCTCCCTTTTCTTCCTTTCCCTTTGAAGATGAATTGCGTCGGATAAGGACGATCGTCTCGCGACAAACCCCACCACGCTTCGCCGTAAATGCTAATCGAGTGTTCGGAGATTTTTCATCGGGGTTGCGAAGGAGGCGAGAGACCGTCCTCCTCTCACCTTCTATTGTAACTTTCGACAGCGCTCGTTCCGCGGCGTTCTATTCGAAAGGAAACAGCATCGTAATGGTGGAGGGATCGAACAACGAGTGGTGCGCAAAGTGGGTCGTATGACTCGAGTTAAAGCGACATTGTAAAGCTGGGGGGATCGATCGCCGGCGTTGCGTCGCGCCCGTTCGGGAGACTATCATCTTGAACGAGGATACGGCCACGTTCGGGGCACGAAGGGAACATGCGGAACGTGAGAAAAATTTCCGGCATCAACGCGTTGACACGTAGATAGAGAAGCACGATGAAAAGGTCATACCTGTCAACCTTAATGAAAGTTAAATCCACGGGGATGGGTTGGCGCACGCCATTATCTTACCGTTAGGAGTCCTTGCGTGGGTATCGATGCCGAGGGAACCGAGGCAACGCCGTGGAAAAATCCATCGCGTTCGCCGTAGGATGATTCACGGCACAGCCGCGCGGCGAAATAAACAGACGTTAAGCCTCGTGATTCGTCGTTTACCGGAGAAACGCTAAATTTCCCCCATACGCCTGTCCGTTTTCTCTGGTTTCGGTCGCCGTAGGAAATTTTCAAGCGGCACACGCGCCGAGCGATTCGTGAGAAACGATCGAGCCGAAGCTAAATCGAGAGAGCGTTATATTTATTTCTAGGGGAACGATGGAAAAAGTTGTCTGGCCATTTGCGGCCGATCGAATGCGCCGCGCCGCCTGCATTCTCTTGTAGTTCAATCTATTCTGCGCACCCTTCCCTCCGTTTTTGCGCGTATTTTCGCCGATAATGGCGTCTAGAAATAACGCATTATGCGACATCATCGACGTAACCGATTTATCGCCGGAGACATTCGCGGCGTCGGCAATTTGTACGCGAGGATGTACGCCGATCGGAAGCTTCGCGGCGAGGCTTGCCGGTGGAACAGCGTTTTCTTCCATCATTTTCCGGGTCAAGCGCCGGGGTTGGTTAAATTCGCTCGGATTGGGCAGGCATCGGATGTAAATCGGCGGATTTCCCGTAACGGCAGATCCATCCTCGACAACTTGGGAAACGACAACTTCTTTTTCTTCATCCTACGTCCTCGTCCTCGTCCTCGCCGCGGCGCGATCCGACGCGAGTTTAATCTGGAACGTGGTGATCGTCTACGGGAAACGCAGGCCTCATTGCACCACTGTGGAAACTAGAAACTAGTTGCAAAAACTAACCCAATATCGTTGTCCTCGTACCCCCCTTGGCCTCGCTTCTGTTCTGGTACCTGGAACCCACGCAACTGGCATCTGGCTCGGACTTGTTCTTACGCAAAGGAGATCGCGAAAACCGTGCAGGTAATCGAGGAAACAAGGAGAACCGAGACACGACTAGAGCCGGGCGTCTCGAAATCTTTCCAGCCGGCCCACGGTGATGAAGAAAAGAGAGAGAGTGTGTGTGTCATTAGGTGGAACCATCTTCGACTGTTTCGGCGATCTTGGAGCGTAGCGGAATGTTCAAGTGCGATTCGACATACGGGAGATGTGATTGCGCCGAGGGACTCTCTACTTACAATTAATCGTATTGATTATCACGGACCCGGGACCATATGTTGCTGGAACTATAGGCTTTTCTCGCGAAACGGTTGCGGGCTTTCACGGTCGCTTCTTGGACTCAATTATAGGCGCGGATGTGGCTACCGTGTTTCACGGTTACTCTCTAGACTCTAGGATTTCACCCAGACAGATCGAACATTTGTATGCTACTCGCGGCGACGAGCGTATCCAGGCAGTTTGTCATTCGGCGTGATAGATGACAGAGAGTTTTGATGGAGTCGTTCCGCTCTAACCCGGTGCGGGTTCAAAGCTCCAAAGGGATCATATCCAACGTCGTCCACGTAAGACGCAAAGCGCGACGCGCAGCGTACCGTTTGCGATCCGATCTGGAGCTTCCGGATGGCCGTGGAAGCCCGGGATTATCTCGGCTGGCGAGTTGTTTAGACTGGTAGGTGAGCCGGTGGAAAGAAACGAAAGCAGGAAGGCCCGAGCGCGAGTCGTCCGAATGGTACGTGAGTTCCAGAAACACACTGACGACTCGTCGATTCCTCGTACGGATAGATGCGTCGCGACGTGTTGCAGTAGCCTTTGCTGCCAAGTCCCTTGCCCCGGCATGCGAAACACTTCCTGTCGCGCGAATACCGTCCGATTCTTTTCTCTTCTGCTAGCCTTAACCAATTATTTAAACGGATACCCTCGTACACCCGCACCATCTCCGTTGCCAGGATAGCCCGAAGCACCGGACCATGAGAATCAACCACGGACCGCGGGCCATCTCATGAATGGGCATCGGGCAAAGGTCACGACACGACCGGTCGTTTGAAAAATGAATCTCCCGTCAGGATGTTCAAAGGCGGGCGAGTGCGCTGGCGAAACGAGGGCAAGAGAAGCTCCACCGCCTTATTCTTCCTATTGATCAAGGTTATTACTTTCTTACGGGGAACAAGTTACAGTTATAAGAATCCACGGAACTACCAGCGTTCCTTCACATCCGCTGTCAATCTGCCCATGTTTGGGCCATCCCGCGGAATGGAAAAGTAAGATGCCTACTCGGATAGCGTAGAGCCCAAGTGTCACCGCGATACCTGCGCATGGCTCGCGGGACGAGAATACGTGACGGAACGCGACGCGACGGCCCCTTTCCAAACCTCTTCATATTTCCCCCGACACCCGCGTCGCTTTTCTTCGCCTCCCCGCGAAGAAGCGAGTCGGAACTTACTAAACCCCCTTGGAGATCTATACTTGAAAGATTTCGATTATTAAGGTGGTCCCCAACGGGTGAACTTTGCCCGCGATAAACTGAACAACCAACGACCACGATTCCTTCCCTCGTCCGTTACCATTTCCGAATAGCTTCGATGCAACTTACTCCATTCCAGCGTATTCATAAGCGGTGAAAGTGGAATGCAAAGTACATCCTGTTCCTCGGGACCGAAATCCTTGCCGCGTGTCTCTAAGTACATGTGAGCATAGCTCGCCAACGAACTGTAGCCTTTACGCGCGGGACGAATGCCAATGTAACTTCAACTGGCTCATCCGTTTCACTGTTATTCGCACCGGATATCAGAGGAAAGTTAGTCGCCGATTTGGACGACGATGAAAGTGTCGCCCTCGGTTCCGGGTACGGCGACCCATCGGCCAGCATTGCATACAATTGATGGAGATAGTACGACGATAATTAGAAGAAACGTAATTATCTCGCGGATAATTTGCGGATTCGGCGGGATTCGAGCGATCGGTGCGGCAAGCGAAGTTAAAGCAAGTGGCGACGTTACGAAACTCGTCCGGCCGGAGTCGGAAGATCCAGCGAGGTACCTATTAACTTTACGAGGGTACGTACACGGCATCGATAGGACCAGTCCCCTAAAATAATTGCTCCGGGCCGCTGACATCGAGCGGCATACTAATTTTCATGCACGTACAAGCGCGTGGATGGTCGACCGCGCGGCGGGTGTACCGTGCATCGCGTCGCTCCTCCTGCAAATGAACCGTATGATGCAAATGACCAGCGCACCACGAGTGCATTCTTCGCGGAGTCTGGCAAACGAGGAACCCTCGCGTGCCAAGAATATTTCCTGCCGACAAACTTTCGTCCGCCGTTGAACATCGCTGCGTGCTGCCGTTCCCCGTTCCGATCTCCTACCCCTGGAACAGGGTTAAACCACGCTCGTGATCAAGATCGAAGCCTGACGATTCTCATAAACAAAGCAGGGGGCGAGAACCGAGAGGCGGCTCGAGGCCTCTCATTATGTACTCGATCGGAGGTTCAGGCCCAACAACCGGCCCGACTCATATCGGACGCATCTATCTGGAGCGACCACATGTACACGTAGACAGCCTTTTCGGTAGGGCCAGCGGCTCTGCCTCGCAAAAAACACCGGTTCTCGTTAGATCGGCCATGGTAAGCTGGGCTGATCGCGATCTCGTCGATGCTTAGATCGCTCGCTACATAGTGGAGTAGACGTAGGGAAAAGTTCGCACCATGCGAATTTTATTGTTTCAGTTCTGCCACTGGCCGATGGTGATTGACGGTCGATTGTCAATCCAGGTAGAGTCAGCAGTGTCGAATTTTTGTAGCTGTGCTCCGTTTTTTTATTCGTATAAATTGATCAGTAAATATTTTAATTCATATGTCGGCTGAAAGAGCTGAAATTCTTCTATTCAAAAGTGTTAATAGAAGTTTTCAGTTCTCCTCGCGGATAACAGAATTGATCAAACAATGCAGAAGTTGCCGTGGAGGCAGCTTGAATTAAATGAAGCAAGGAAAAGAAAATCTGAATGCGAACGTGCACAGAAATAAATGAAAATGCAGCAAAAATCCCAAAAATAACATCTACTTGTGAAATTTTTTGAAAGAAACAAAACAAATCGGTTACAAAAAGAGAATGAATCCAGAATCTATTATTCCTGTTCATACATATATCTCCATGTCTACCGAACACTTTGCAACGAAAAAAGTAATTTTTATTGTTTGAATGTGAACTAAAATACCCCGAAAGTTTGGAAGAGACCCGCTTAACAGTTTCGTGGAGAAAAAATTCTGAAGAATCACCTTATCCCTAGCATCCTAAATAGAGCTCGTCCCTTAAAACTATCGAGAGCAATTTCCAACACTACGTACCGATGTACAGAAAACTTTTCAAAGTCCATCGTGCTTCCATCTCACGGTAGCGATAGGAAAATCCAGCTGGCATCATTTAAATGGTGTTGATTAATTGAACGAAGCAATATCGAAATTCATTTCGCATTTATCTCAACGCTTATCATTTTATTATTGTGCTGGAAAGTATCAGATGCACGGCATTTAATCGCCCCGCTACTTGCCGATTTGCGATGTATCGAAGAGGGTGGGACTCGAGAACGCATGAGACACCATTCGTAAAGATACTATTTATTAGCACAATCATTACATGCGTGACGATGGTCGTAAACTTATTATGTATATATCAAAGTGATTAATCAATGCGGATACATATTACGAAACGTAACTATACAAATATATTTATATCACAGTCGTAGACAAAAAAGTTAATGTCAATCGATACCAAAGTTACTTTGTGTATGTTCGCTTAAGTCTCTAAAATTCGTCAGGAAGCCCCTCGGTGATCTCGAGCGAACGAATATAATCGACGCAATTGTTTCCGCACCCATCGAACGAAACATGATCGCAAGCTCGAATGCGCAAGTGCACCGTTTAACCCTTGGGCCGCTGCAACTGAAAGACTGTCACAGACTTCGAGACATCTCGCTAATCGAGTTAAACGTGCAGTTGACACGGGAGAATCGCTTATCGAGACGCGGCTAACGTCGACGATCAAAGTTGAGTAACGAGGAATGATTACTAAAGCTAGTATCGTTGCGGTATCTACGTTAAACTCGCTCGTCTACATGTAGGATTGCGTAACTAGTCTCGTTACGTCGTTATTCGGGCAAAATACACCTCGATCAAGGGGTGGACGACCCCATCGGGAATTAGCCGTTCAGCTAAAATGGAACCTGCCGCGCGGCAAACGACAGCAACGACGCGCTACTCTGAACGATCGCGTGATCGGAAATGTTCTCGACGGATAAAACACGAAGATTGGAAAGGCTTTCTGCGAGCTTCTACTTTGGAAGTGTCATGCATGTAACTTTGCGATATGATTGTGTTTAAAGTAAGCGCGAAACGCACGGAAAATCGGAACCTTTTCCCTGGCAACTTGAATCACCGTAGAATCATCCTCGCAATCTTCTATGCGTTTCCCGCTCTTTAGCGCGCAAGCATTCGAATTAAGTTGACTCGAACTTGAACAATCAACTACGATAATGACTGAGAACAGTTACACGACAAGTCTAAAACACCTGTTTGAGCTGGCGATCCAGCCCGCCTCGGACATCCGAAACAGAAGTTTGCGCTAAGCTGAATACGGCACAATGCTAACTTACAACGCGGAAGTTTTGGTCAGATATTCGACGCGCTGCTTATCGATTCTTGGAAAGGATCCATATCTGTTGCTTAGCTTACTCGAACGATACGAAAATCCCTCTTCTCGGAAGCACGCACGCGACAATCGCTATTTGTCGAAGAAAGCAGGCTTGCTCTTTTAGCGTCTCGCATCTCGGCGGAGAAGACGCGATAATAGTCAGTCTCTTAATAAACGACTGGTAAACGGAGATAGATAGCTACTCGCGCTCTTCAGTCTACTCGAGGCTTCGGAACGTAAAACTAGACGACTGACGCTCGTTCACGGTCGCGAGGCAATCTCCTAACCAGGATCCTTACGGGAGTCTCGCGTAGAGAATTTCTTTTCCTCTTTCGGTTCGTTCAGTCTGTCAGATTTGTACGCTCGAAAGCAGCAGCGTCGGAGCTGCGACAAATTGCCCCTTATCGTTTCTCTTAACGTCGAAGACGAACCGTTCGGCAATCGTTTGATTTAGCTCGTCGCCGAGGCCCGCGCTCGTAACATCCATATCGAATCGCGCGCTTAACTTCACGTCTAATCTTATCGAATGAATTTACCTAGAACGATTACATCGCAAGGGGAACGGAAAGCAGAGACGAGCGCGCTCGAGGTAGCCTACGATTCTGTACGCCCGTCTGGCTTCTCCTTATCTCAGAAATTCGCTTCCAACGAGTTCGCTAGCTCGTTGAGAGCCGGCACCAAGGTCTGAAGCGAAAAGTATCGCGATCGATCGGCAGCGTCCACGCTCGTCACGTGCTGGAACTGGCATGGCTGGCTGATGTTGCTCTTCGCTGGTAGCACGATCTTCTTCTGCACCGGCTTCTTCTTCTTCTTCCCGGGCACCGAGAGGCTGATGTTCTCCGGGCAGGAAACCAGCCGCTCGATGTGCTGCCAGAGATCGTTGGCGGCTTTCGGATTGTCGAAGCTGAGGCCCGCGAGGCGCGTGTGATCCGAGGACAGGCACATCGTGTGGAAAGCGGGGCCGGACACCTGCGAAACCATAGTTTTCCGTTTCATTTAAACGTATCGCTTGCGCGTGAACGCGCCCCTGCACCGTGGACATTTTACCTTGTACGAGGACAAATTATCGATGGTCTCCCTCCAGAGAGTGAAGCAAGTGCCACGCTCGGCAAGCAGGATCTGTATGCGCCTCTTCGATCTCGACCGCGTCTCCCCGAGATCCAGAACCACCACCGGTATCCCGGTGAATCGCAGGTCCCAGCTCTCGGTCTGCGACGCGTTGCCCAGGTACAGATTCGCCAACGACTCGCAGACGAATACCTGCCGATTACGACGAAAGTTGTGGGCAACGTGAATGTATCGCGGGGACTTAATACCGGTATAATGCTCATACCGGTATTTCGCCAATACAGCTATACCGAAACCGATATCATACCGAAAAAGATAAATACCGAAAACAAAAGGTTACCGGTAACCGAAATAAATACCGGTATTTTTTCGGCATTCATCTCGGTGAACACCGAAACCTACCATGTTACTGAAAAGAATGCCGAAAAAATACCGGTACTTATTTCGGTTACCGTATTTTGAAATACCGGTATTAAATCTCAGACGAAGATACAACCGAAACATACCGGTATTTTACGTGCCGGTAGGAGTCCCTGAATGTATGTACCTAGCAATAGTTGGGAGCAGTGGAGTTTACCTGAGATTTCAATCCTCGAAAGAACGTCTCGAGTTGCTCGCGCTCCATCTGGCTGACAGGTTCCAGGCGAGACTCGTCGCTGTTTTCGGAACTGTCGCTGCCCTCGTAGCTCGAGGTGGCCGAGGTGTCCGCCTCGCCTGTCGACGACAATCGCCTCCTCGCCGCTCCGCTGTATTCGCTGTAGTAGGAGGAGCTGTGCAGCGAGAGGTTCGATTGCAACGCGGGACAGGACGACGCGTACACCGGTGCATTCATCTTTTCCTGAAAACAAGCAAATCCTGTTACGACACGCGCATAGACGAGGAGCGTATCATCGCCAATGAATGCGCCTCGGGCCACGGGAAAGGATGCACTGATCGTGCATAGGGTATCGCAGAAATACCGTAGGGTTTGTTAGAAGATGTCAAGGCTCGGGCGTTAGTCAAAATCTCGCGGAGAGAAAGGCTGGTCCTGCCGCGAGCTCCCGCGAAAGCTCATCGATTTCCCGCAGCTGAACCCCGTGCTGTGCAGCCACCGTGGTATCGTTCTATAAATAACCGTGACCTCTTTATCGGACACTACCCTGTTAACCCAAAAAATCTACGCTTCCTCCCGAGAACGCCGGTTTACCGTACGACCTATTACCAACTATCGTAGACGCCCGCGACTTTGTCCGACAACAGGGTCTTTTAGCCGCTACTATCGTGCCCGCTCCCCGGCGGCCCGCCCAACACCGATATTAGGGGGAAATGGGTCGTTTGCTTAGAAACTTAGAATACGGTGACGTAAGGGACGCCGCCGGCACTACGGCACCACGGCCGAAGCTAATCACCCATTGGCGTTTCAGCCGACCCACTTAATCCGGGCGAGAAAAGTCCCGCTCTCGTTCGACCTTAATTCGATCACTGCGACGCCTTTAACGAGTTAGTCGGCTGACTAATCGCGGCCCGTTCGCTTTGGCCGTCACCGTCGTTTACTCGCCATCGAGGGGTTCCGTCGCGTTCCAGCCGTCTACGGTTTCGTAACGTGTCAATGATCTCGTCACTCGTCACGCGATCATCGCCGCGGGAGGATCGAATTTTTGTGGAAACACCCGCATAGCGGCGCTCCGTATCGCGGGTGATCGCGCTGCCGATACACGGGTACGTGGTGTCAGTGCGACGATAGCAAACGATACGCGGGTCGAAACGCGAGCTGGTCGAGACCGAGGCGTTCGTGCGCGTGAAACGCACACCGGAAGCGCATTGTCTGCGTCCTACGTTATAACGCGGCGGGCGAGGATGCGCCATTGTTCGCGGCACGATAAGAACCCGACGCTTCGCCCCCGTAGATCAGCTGCCGATAATTAGGTACGCTCGCGGACCGTTTCGTTTCGCGTTCTCACGGCGGAATTGTTCCGCCGCGCACCGTGGGTACGAAATTCTACTTTTTCATCGCGCCGGGAGAACCAACGCCGTACAAGTCGGTCGTCGAAACGTAACGCTGATAATTGCCAGATAATAGAAGCGTTACTGCCTAGGAGGTTGCCGAACAACGCAGAGAAACGCGAGTGCCGAAGTAAAAGGCGGCCGGCCCTCGTTGGGTCCTGAATAGGTTCGCGCAGGATCCGACGATCGATGCCAACGCAGCGCCGGCAAATCATTTCGCGTTCTTATATAGGTATAAGGTATAATGCACGCGGAGAAACGTGATCGCGCGTGCTGCGCAACATGCAATAAATGATGCGGCAACAAACGATCCGGGCATTACGGGTAACTCGATATTCGCCGCGTTGCTCACCGAGGCGATCGCTGCTTTCCTTTTTAACATTTACGAATAGGGGAGAGGTGCTATAAATGGGACACTTTTGTTCAGCGCCCATTTCTGACAAGGTCATTATAGGTATTTAAAAAACAAGTAGATCTCGAGAAAGCATGTTTATACCCCTTCAAGAAAAGTATAATAAAAGCTCATCAATTATAATAGAAAATAACAAAATCTTCGATTTTCAAATAAGTAGAAAATGTCCCTTTTACGTGTCCCTTTTAGGTGGTTTTAAATGGGACAGTATAAGTCATAGAAGGGACACGTTAATAAGAATAAACTTATTAAGTATTAGAATTATAATTGTAAATCTTAATGAGTCAAAACAATGGAATCTATGAAAAAATTAACTCTTTGTAATATAAATCATCAATATTTTTTACTATCTTTATAGAGTGTGACTTATCGTTAATGCTTTAGCAGCTATTTTAGTTATAAAGGAACATTTTTTCCGTGCTGATACGAGCTCTTTTCTTCGGCGGCATTTTTTACCTTGCAAGAAATAGATATTGAATAAAATAAAACATTCCTAGTTATACTGCTCGACACTATTTTTTGAAGAATATATAATTATGTATATATTAATTGAAAACTAAATGCCCGAGAAAAGGCATATACAATCTTCTTAAAAATCATGTAAGAAGTAAATAATACAGAGAAAACACGTTGAATACACGAAATTTACATACAACTGTAGCAAATTTATAACTTACAACGAGGGCTAATTTATTGTCACACATTTTTTTAACGATAAAGACGCCAACAACTATTAAGAAATTGAGAATTTAAAACAATGTCATCTATGACATTGACAGATGATACACTAATAACTTTATAGGAATGTAAAATACATATAGTGTCCAGCAGTACATGTGTATGGGACGGACAGCCATGAAACGGTTGTCCCATTTAAGACTTGTTGTGCTGTCCCTTTTAAGACTATAAGTGAGTTTAATATAATAGAACCTCAAAACAGAGAAAACAATAAATTAAGCTTACTTATTAAGTATTTTCGTTTCAGTCGAGTACAGGATGTTTTAATGATATAACAGTTTAATACTTTGTATATATCTGGTTCTCAGAAAACTATACAGAAAGTCAACGAAAATTTTACTTTTACTGCCGAAAAACATCCACCGTGGATTACTACTCTGTTGCAAGTAGTGTTCTTTCTCGAGAATTCTTTCTCGAGAATTTCTCGAGATATTTTGTAATTTTTTATTTTTTATCTCTCGAGAAATTGCAGTGTTTCTCGAGAATCTTCAGTGTAGGAAAATTATTATAAATCCCATTGGTTTTCACAAATGAATTTTCAGTTAGTTCAAATTGTGTGTTAATCGTGAACATATAAACACATCTACAATTAGTAATAGGTAACTGTTAGCAATATACACGAAGAATTGCGCGATTGTTTATAAATTTTTTAAACTATTCTCTTCTTATCACAGATGCTCTATATACAATTAAACCAACATCCACTTAAAACGAAAGCAATTTTTCTACAGCCGCAGAGTTTTTTACAAAAAAAAAAGAAGTAGATTGGCTAACGCGACATTAGACGCATTGTGCTTTGAAAAAACTGTTTTAAAACAAAAGAAGTAACGTTTTGCCTTTTTATATTAAATAAATAAATTTATCCGTTTTTTTTTCATTTACACAAATTTTGTCTAAGTTGGACACGAATAAAAATTTAGATAAATATTATCAACATTATTCCAAAAATATAAATTTGCAATATTATTTCAATTTCTTGAGAATTCTCGAGAATTCTCGAGAAATATAATCTGATTTCTCATTTCTCGAGATGCGAAAAATATCGAGAACTCAGGAACACTAGTTGCAACTGAGACCGCAGTGAAGTTTACGTTAAATGACTGGGCACTAGTGTTGTTATAAAAAGGAAAATAACTTGCATGTGCAATGCGTTTAGAATTTTGGCAATTCAATTTGTCCCACTTAAGACCTGTCCCTTTTATAGCACCTCTCCCCTACTACCTCCCGCCTGGAATATTCAATGGACAGGGGATGCACACGAGAACGATAAGCGTTATCACTCGCGTGAAACATACATCAGAACTCGGCTTAGAACGGTTCGAGAACGCGGACCTGTTGATTAATTGCAGCCTAGATAACTGTTGCGCTTTTCTCCAGAGGGAGGGGGGCAACTTACTGGGAATGTTTCCTCATCATCCAGCTTTTCTTTCAGTCGGGAAAGTCAGGTCGAACGCGCAGTTTGAAATTTCAACTAATCGATGTAATCACGGGATGATTTCGACGTTAACGATTCAACGATAATCAATGATAATGACGTCGGCGTATTCACGGATACTATGAGCATGTACGAACGCAGACTCCTGCGAAGTCGTTCCCGGCGCCACTTTCCACTTGTGACACTTGCCTCGGATCTCACTCGCGGATAGCTTTTCTTCTCCTTTCCTCTCCCGCAGCGTACACACAATCAGCGCGAAACAACTATGCACGATGAAACAATCTATCGACAGCTGTCCTCTTCCTCTTTCTCCGCCTTGAGTCATTATCTTTCCCACCTCGATGTCCCGCCGCGCCGCGGCCGTGAGTCGCGATTGTCCGACTATCGCGCACAGATGTGCTGAAACCTCGGCGCTGTTCTATCTACATTCCACAGGCATCCCTCGCGCAGCAGCGGGAAACATTCGGTTCTACTTATCTGGATTCGGCTGGGGCACCTCCCACGTGATTGAGAAGCTAACAAACGAGGGCGATCGTATCTAATCTGACCGTGGAAGCTGACGATTAATGCAGTGTTCCGAAAGCATTCTCGCTCTGTGCTCGAATTGGTCGACGAGTCGACGTCAATTAATCGCGGTCCATTCGGAAGCAACGAGATCGGCCGACGACTGCGGCTCTAGCTGCAGACACCCACAATTGTTATTGACAGAGAGGCAGCGTGACGAGCCGCGGCAGAAACGTCCCGACGCGACGACCCGTTGGTCAGCAGCGTAATTATTATGAAGACGTGAATGACCGTAATGAGGAATGGCGTCATCTCCATCAACGACGCTCCGACAGAGAAATCGAGGAGACGGTGTCACCGAGATCCAGCGACGGCCAACCGACATCCATAGCGGAGTGGATGAAAATTTGTTGGCCGAGTGAGAAACGCGAGGACACCTCTAGAGAAGAAAAGTGGAGAATTTCATGGCAGATCCATTTCATCGATACCCCGTCGCGAGTCTCATTAACGAGCTTCGCGAGATCGCGCCGGCTTTCACGGATCTGCTTGAAAATTTCTTCCCTTTCACGACCGGTGGACAATGCGCGTCACTCCATTCCCGACTTTCATTCAAAGCGGACCCTCCGGGGCGTCCGGGCGGGAGCGACGCGCAAGATGCTGGCGATTCCGCCGTGATTATTCGTTCACGCGAACGATTCGTTAGTTACCCTTCCGTCCAACTTTCCCGCGAAAAGTCCGCCCGTTAAAATGGACCAGTTGTACGACCCTCCCCGTTGCCGCGCGCTCCCGTCTCTCCATCGAATATGCATCCGCATTATCTCTCCGCGCGGCGCCCATTGTGCACGGTCATAATTCAAAGGAGGCGAGAGGAATTACGTTGAAACGGGAACGGGACGTCGCTGTGACAGCCATCGAAATTGTGCTGCGCCGCGTTCCACCCTGCCAACCCCTCGAAACTTGTCAGCTGAGCGCGGGTAAACGCGCCGGCAAACAAAAGCTAATATCATTTACAGCCGTGCCTCGGCTCGCAACACTGTAGCAACAGTCTGTTCTAGTTTTCGAAAATGCCACTCTGCGTCGGGCTAAATTCTGCAGCGAGGCTCAACGAGGCATTGGCGTTCTTGCTATTCAGGAAGAAAGCGCCGGACGAGACGAGACCAGACGCGACGCGTTCCAGGTGTAACGCCGTCGCTCCAATAACGCTTAAGATTATGCGGAGGAGCTCTTGGCAGCGTATAAGGGCGGCCTGTGCACATATTCTGGCGCATATTGCACTGAAACGTACTATATCTCGCCGTACATACACAACCAGCACATATCACCGGCTTAGGTAGCTAGACTAGCCGACTGCAACGGGCGAGATTAATCCTGGTCGCATCCCAGTCAGGATAACGTTCAGCTGGGATTAAATTCTTTCGCGGGAAGAGTCCGCGAGGCGTTTCCAGCGCCTATTCGACAAGGTTTAAATAGCTCGCGAAGTGACTTTTAAGTTTCAATATCTGAGAGAATAGCGTCGCTCTAACAATGCCGCTTGTCCACCCGGGATTGAAACGAGGGTTGCGAGGAGGACGATAAGGGATGGGAACTTTACTCGGTCTCGAGGGCCAACCTAGACCGGCGTAAAGACGAGGGAACTCGTTAGGGAGCCCTTGTCGGGTAGAGACGCCCCACGGCTGGGAAATAAAGTGCTAGACCGACCGTCGGTTCTCGATGAAAAATTTGTCGGGCGAAAAGTTGCCGCAGCGATCGAGGCTCCTGTGCTGCGTGCATGCCCGGGGGAAAAATCGTCGATGACATCGCAAGTCCGCGTCGCTGGAGAATAACGACACTGTACAAAGGACGAGGGAGCGTGGATGTTTTTGCAGGAAGCGGAGTTGCATCGACGATTAACGATGTCCCGGGAGCTTCCGCGATAAAGAGCGCACTGTGACAAACGACGGGACCAGCAGAAAAAAAAAACGCCGGGGGAATCAGAGGATGTCACGCGGACGGTCGTGGACGGCTCGCGAGAAACGCAGACTGCATGCGACGAAGATAAGAGCGGCTATCTCGTGGAACGGGCGCGATATCAATTTAGAGCTGATGATTTGTTTCCGCCTACGTAGCCTCTTAGTCATCCAGTCCCCTCGCTGAATATCAACTGGACGACGGAACGTCTTCCAAACCTACCGCAAAATGTGGACCCTTATCTTCTCGCTGTGTCCACGTTCTTTTATCTTTCTTGGGTCGTTTCTTAAGATTTCCTCAATATTTATTAAATTCCCGTGTCCCTTCCCCGTGCCGAGGCTAGGGTTGCCACCTCTTTTATAGAAAAACAACGTACATTTGCTTTCGTGAGGTATACAAAAAAGTGCGCTGAAGAAATATATTTTCTATTGCTTTTAGCATTACAGAGTAAATTTTTATTATTTTGAAATGTCCCAATGGCATCATTGCACTCGATATTCATATTGAAATATATAAATAATTCGTTTTTTATTAGATTGAGAGAGGCCTTGTTTCTTTCATAGCGCCACTTCACATTCGTGACAGAGAAAACTCTCTCAGTACTTAAATGCTGAAGTGGCGGGAACAGATAGAATATAATAATATTGCGTTACGTTTCACATAATATCATTTATTGTGAAATAAAGTATTTTCGCGTACTTTATTGTTATTCAAAAGTATTGAGTACATTTACCTGTAACAACGTAAGATACTTTATTTTAAAGTACGGGTGGCAACCCTAGCTGAGGCATTCTTTCCCAAGGAATCAACGCGCATACATTTGCGATTCCCGGTAAGACGCAGTAGGTCGTTAAATTTCAGTCACGTGTTTGCATGTTACTCAGCCGGTTAGTCATCGTTATTGATGCACGCCGATTGCGATCCATTAACGTTTCCCACCACGAGCCCCTCGTTCTCGAGCAAATTCCAATATGCTACTTACGTGGAAAATTTGCGAGAACGCTCCGCGTTACCTAACGCACGACGTCGCTGATTGCGCAAGCTGGTTCCCGCGACTGTTAACAATCGACGACTCATCTTGCCTTTTGCGTTTCGCCGGTCGAAAATTCGCTCCGACACGAAACAGAAGCTCGCGCCGCGCTGATTGCGCAATAACGAGTTACTTCTCTTGTCATAATTCTCGAAAGATTTCCGCGCATTATTCGCAGACGAGGTCGTGCGACTCTACGGAGCTCGCGTTTTGCCACGCGCGTACATTTTGACCGCGGTGTAACATCTATGCAAACAAACGTGTGGTTGTTCTGAGAAATTATAACGTCATGTGTTATTCCCCGTCTTGGATCACTCCGTCGCTATTAAAGCGAACGTTCAGCGGAACGATGCCGTAACGAGACGCGTTTTCGTCTGATCGACAGAATGGAAAATACCTGCGCGTTTTGCGTGGCCCCCAACAACAAAACAAACGTGGCGAAACAGAGCCACTGCCACAGTGCGGCGCGCGTGTGGGCGTTCGGGACAAAACTCATAACTTCTGAACTGCTTAATCAGTAGGGTGGGTCTTATATGTATGGTAAACAGGCAAAGTTTTTAAAATTTTATTCTGACCCGCTCGGAAGCTTCCAAATATTTTAACAGAATTTCGACTGAATTTTTGTTAAAGTATATTAAGGACTAGCTGACCCGTTACTCGGTTTCACCCGGGAATTATTTATGATGTTTGAAAAATAAAAAAGAATAAATAGGCTATAATCTAATCTAGGACGTATGTAATGAATATTCCAAATTTCAATGAAATCCGTTTAGCCGTTTAGGCGTGAAAGAAGGACAAACAAACAGACAACGTTTCAGTTTGATATATTAGTAAGGATAAGGATTAAAGGTCGCTCGATGGCATTGAAATATTACTATTTTGGTATAAATTGATAGAAATTTTTGCAATAAGGATAAAATAATTTTATTAACTTTTGAGTGAGAGTATAACATTAACACATCGTATAGGCGAAACGGGTTTATAACAAGTGTATATTGTATTGTGTTGTGGCATAAGGCTTTATATGCACATTCTCATCAGCAGCTCTCGAATCAGATGCAGACGCAAACTTTGACATACATTCTATTCAAGTTGTTAACCGCATAGATAAAAGCATGGTTTCGGATTCTGATATATAAATACGGGTCCGTTTCATTAAAATTGACAATTGACAATTATGGAAAGTCCAAGGTGCCAAATTTGTGGTACATGCGAGATATAAAGACCTTTAAAGCAACCTTTATATATCAAAATATACAAATAAAAACGCGAAGATATTTCTTTTTGTCGAATAGAAGATTTTAAGAGGATCAGACAATACAAATTTAAAAATTAAAATATAAGAAACACCCTATTAATCAGTTTTGGACCTAAGTACTACCCTAATCATTTTTTAACGAGAATAACAAGATGCAGCGATTGGTGTATATAAAAATATACAGTTCCATTAAAAATAAATTGGGGCGATCAAGATTTTTTATCGAATAGAAACTTTTTTATCAATATCTACATTTGCAATTTGTTGCCAACTGAATACTGACTGAACGTTTGTTCGAAACATTTTGTTATCAATTTATTTTTATCACGTTTATCGCGTTTCACGGATATGTTAAATCTGAAAACATCATCCAGCATGGAAACGTCATGATAGATATCGTATAAGTAATCGGAAAAAGCAGATCGGAAAAACTTCCAATTTTTTATCTGTCGATGCAGAACAAAACCACCTTTCAAAAATTTGTTGGTGTGTCCTCGTTGAACGCACCGATATTCGTAACAAAAGGATAAATAACATTCAGCGTAGCAGTTTGTAGCAGAACGTAAGAGAACCTGGAGGCTATCCTCGAGGAGGAGGATGAGGAGGTAGGACCCGAGAGGTCGAGCCTTGGGGCTGCCGTCGCGGCGCGTCATCGTCCGCTATACCCACGAGGTTATCGTTCAGAGTTGGCCTCGCGAACAACCAGGCTCGCATTTCGACGAAACTAACCATGAGATAGAAAGCATCACACGATACCTCAAGTTTTTATTGACCCGCGTTTAAGAAGCCCGCGCCGAGCACATCCGTGCAAATAGATAAGTACAGACTCGGATCACCGAGAAATCACGAAACTTGCCGTCGTGCGTGCCTCGACGACGGGAGCCGAGGCGACGTTCAGAAGACTCGAGCCCACTCCACTGCGAACACCCGCGAACGAATCTTTCCGAGCGAACGTATAAGTCTGGTCACGTTCCACGAACGTGCGTTATCGTCCTCGAAAAATAATAACAGGCTCTCCAGGGCCAGCCCGTCGCATTTGCCTCGCACGCGTGGACTGTACACCTATGCCGCGAGAGTGGAACAATGATACACTGCAACTAGCATTATTACACCGCCATTTCACGGCTCTGTCTGACATTGAATCCTAGTCGCGCTTAACCAAGCCCGTGAACTCTGCCGGCAAAGTGATTGGCTAAATGCACGCTCGCTACATCTACAAGCCGGTTAAACCGCGAATCGTTAAGACAACGTTTTTTTACGGCGACGAAGAAACACGCCAGGTGGAAGAAATTACTACGCGGCGTGCACACTGCTGTACAGCGCGATCGTTTTTCCAGTTTCGCGAAGAGCAAGCTCATGCCCCTCGTCACGGTCGAGCCGTTATGCAAGCTTTAGGTTTCACTTTGAAACACACAGCTGCATGGGCTGTTAGCGGAGGTAGAGGGATCGCGGAGGACCGTAGGGCAACTTGGGATTGCCTCGCGTATATACTTTAGAATCGTACACACATATGTGCACGTAGGACGCAAACACCACGAGGCTCGCATGCCCTCGGCTGGCTATGTCCAACCGGATATGGAACAGACTCCCAAGGGTTAAGAGGCATTAATGGAGTAACAGGACCACTAATGATTCATTAGCTACTGGCAGGACCACGCCGGTTAACCGTCTCTCGTAGTTGTCACGAACACCAACCATGCGACTTCGAAAGTGTTTAAGCCTCCGAGTTCAATGAACTTTCGCTTTAATTGCGGCGACGCTAATCGTCGAAAATTGACAAAAATTCAGTCGACCACTTATCTCCGTACTTGAATTTCAGCTCGTACAAGGATGATCGTTAGACGAGTAGTTAGACGATACGTACACGCGCTAACGATGTAGGTATACCGTTGACGAAACGCAGCTTTTAACGGCAGAGGCCGAACCGGCCGACCCACAAATCGCAACTTGGGCCTTGTTTCAAGCTGCCTTGTCGGCCAGTCTTCCTGTTCCAAAGGAGGTTTCAGGGTCTTGACACCTGACACTCGACCGGCGAGGATCGAGGACCTTGTACATACATCGCTGTGCCGTTCCAGCCGATTACATCTCCGTACAATGGAGCTTCTTGCTTTTTATTAGTGCTGTTCGAGTACTAGGAAAAAGCGAGCCGAGCCAGACTCGGCTCGAAAAATCGGACCGAGCCGAGTACTCGAAACAACCGAGTAACTCGAATTTGTTCGAACTCGAAATTTTTCGAGCAACTCGAATAGAACCGAGAACTCGAATTTTTTCGAGCAACTCGAATAGAACCGAGAACTCGAATTTTTTCGAGCAACTCGAAGTAAACCAAACGGGCCGAAAGAACCGAGCGGGCTGAAAGTACCTAGTGGGCCGAAAGTACCGAACAATCCGGTGTGTCGAGTAGTTTAAAGTTTTAATGTTTTGAATATTTTAGAATATGTTTATATAAAGTATAATGATTCCTAATTATTATTATTATTAAATAATAAATTGTTAAATAATAATTATTAATATTATTAAATAATAAATTATTAAATAATAATGCACATGATAAAATTGATTTATTTGGGCAAACCCTTGCATCTTTAAGATGCTCTCTTGAAGTTATTCTATAATTAATCAATTTTTTTCTGTAATTTTTTAATCTTTGCTGACTTTAAAATTTTTATATTTTCTGTTCGATTCGTTCTCATAGAAATGTTTATTTGTCTTTTGTGGTTTACGTCTCCCCGCATTATATTTCTTTGTACCAAAGGGTTTTTCCCATGAATAATAATAAAATAAAATAAAATAAAATAATAATTCTCAACGGCCATATTTGCTGCCCCGAGATCCTCAGCAAATTGTGTCTAAATGCGCCTGAACAAATGTTGAGATCATTTCCCTTGTTCAAACCCGCGCTCCTAACGACTAGCGTAGGACATGCCGATCCCATAAACAGGATATCCAACCTGGCGAACAAACATAGCTCTGAGTTGAATTTCTTTAACAATGCACTAGCGCCCTTTCTAACAGCGGTGCGCAAAATAACTCCTGATCAATAGCTTTATGCGGTTGCATTGTAACTTGTACATTTGTATTTGTGTTTTACCTCACACAATCATAAATAAATAAATAAATAATTACGAATCCTTATCCAGTATATAAACATATTCTAAAATATTTGAAACATTCGAACTTCAAACTACTCGACACACCGGATTGTTCGGTACTTTTAGCCCACTAGGTACTTTCAGCCCGCTCGGTTTACTTCGAGTCGCTCGAAAAAATTCGAGTTCTCGGTTCTATTCGAGTTGCTCGAAAAAATTCGAGTTGTTCGAAAAAATTCGAGTTGCTCGAAAAAATTCGAGCTACTCGGTTTTATTCGAGTACTCGGCTCGGCTCGGAAACCGAGTCTCGGCTCTGTCCGAATTTCAAGCTACTCGAATATTCGAGTACTCGAACAGCCCTACTTTTTATATAATACAAAATAGCCAGCGGGGCTGTTGGATTAAGCTTAAAGGAACCGTCCGTGCTACTTTAAGCTTCCCTGGACTCGTCGATGAGATCAATGGGGAATGCGAGTGAGAGGTTGGAGGAGCCAGATACGCAATCCTGACGACCCTAACCGATCGCGAGCTTCGGGCACTGGGTTTCCCACGTTGTTTTTTTTTTCGTCATCCTTGTCTCAGCGCTTCGAGCATGTTTACTTTAACGCCTCGGTCGGCTGACCGACTTCTCTATTTCGCTGACCACGCATGTAGCGCGAGTGGAAGTGAAATAGGGAAGTGGGTCAGACGCATCCAGGCGTTAAACTACATAACAGGTTTCGATCGTCGGGGCATTGGGCAAGGACGATCGAAGAAAACGTGGGAATATCTCGCTCGGGGTAGTATCCGAGCATCTCTACCCTTGTCCAGTTCTCAATAATCCTCTCGACGAGTGCGCGAAACGGTGAAATAGAAATAGGACACCGATTCCCAGTCTTTCAGCTTCAATCAGCGTGGTGGCACTCAACTGTCGAATCCACGAGTTCGCTTTGTGCATCCGCACCACCAAGGAGTATATACTTAATCCAGATGCTCGGTGCTTTCCTTGTTACACGAATCTAGCGCAAGAAGCTCCCCAGTTTCGTAGGAACTGGAGCTTCGCAGCTCGTCTTCGTCGGGCTTTCGACTCGTCCACTGAGAACAATGTAGGCATACAGTATGCACCCCGTCCCTGCGCCGGTGTTATTCAACGAAGGAAGACGCAAAAGTTTGGTGAAATTTCGAAGGAAAAGTGTTTCCGCTCTTCTTTTTCACTTTTAGCTCGCGCGGCCGTTTTCTTCGTCGATGTAACCTCCTTCCTTATACCGGTTTAATTAAACCGATTTGGAGGGAGGGGCGGGAAAGAAAGGGCAGATATTGCGCGGAGTAGACACTCCATGCGCTGCGTCTAGATAGGCCGTGAATTAAGGGTACAGGAAAGTGGATTGTCACTCCGCTGTATCTCGAGGCTCGAATTTCACCTGCCCGGATAAGAATGTGGAGCATCGCCGGCGAGTGGGAGTGTAGACGACCAGTTTTTACGCGCCGGATCGTGTACTGTCGATATCTGCTACGAAAGAACTGGAGAAAGGGCCGCACGCAACAGACAAAAGGGATCGTTCTGAACGCGACACCCTTCCTCTCAGTCGTCCTCGCGCGTCAATCACCGGATTCTAGATTCCAGATCCCTGTATAGGTGTTCCGCTGAAATCGATATTCATTAATTTCTACGGGGCCCGGCGAGGGGCAGGCGACGTACAACCGGTTTAATTTCGCGCCGATTAATTTCCGAGCGTAGCGTGCAGTCCACCGAGAGTGGCTGGCTTTGCGCGGACAATTATTCCGCGGCGAGCGCCTCAGCCGTGTTGTGTAAGAAGGAAAAAGGAAGGGAAAGAAGAAGAAACGCTGCGAAGGGTCGCCGAGGAGGGACGCGGCAAGGAGAGGAAGAGACCTCTGGGAAAGATGCATTCACACGGATCTCGTTTCTGGCGACCTCCTTCGCGTTCCTTCCGAGTGGAAAATATATGTGCATCTTTTACGCAGAAAGAATACATCCGCGCGTCAGCTATGCAGCAAATATCGCGGGCTAACCGAAGCAACGCGGGAAGAAAGAAACGGGGAGCAAACGGGAATCTGCGCGTAATCAGAAACCAAATCGTCCGTGAACGATTTCGTTTCGTCGAATTCTGTCAGACGCACTCTGGCGCGAGAAATCGCTTCCTTTTCCGTGCGAATGAAATGAAAGTCACGAGGCATTCCGTGGAAACGGCTGGCCGCCTATGTATCGCCCGCTGGATAATTGAAAACGGTCGCGTATCACGCCTGGCGGAAGCAACACGCGGGGAAAAACGCCGCGTCCGATTTCCCTGGGAAATTGGAACGTTCGACCGGGTTACGCGCTTCCGAATTTCACTCTGTTGCGGTTTCGTTGGAAGCTGGCGTCTCCCTGTATCGCGGCGAAGGGCGAGCACCGCTCGTACGGTTGGCCGGCGGAGAAGAGCTCGCAAGAAGACGAAGTTCATACGTATCGAGAGAAAGGTGAAGAACGAAAGAGCGAAGAGACCGGACGGCAGGTCGATGAACTGGACAACGCGGGCCTCATGGGCCTCGTGGCCCTCCGTTCCTTTTCTTCTGCTCGTCTTTCTTGCCGACAAAATTTTGCATGTCGCGACAAGAAAGTATGGAAGCCGCGCGGTGCGAATATGGCTGGATCCTTCCAGACTCTACGTAGATAATTAACTCGGACACCAAATGTTCGTTGAATAATTTCCCTTGGAATAGAGAGTGAACGTTTTCGCGGTAAGCCGGCATCCTTGTAATCGTTTCGATATTAGCTCGCGTGCACGGAGCCGCGGATCGCGTTACGCGGCGCGGCGGTCGCGCAAAACGGAGCGCACCGATTTCTCCGCTCGGAACTTTCAATGTCGTGGGTGAACTGGCTCCGCGAGCTTCGGCTGATCGTAGCTCAAACGGATATCCGGAGAATCGTACGGTAGGTGGCCCCGCGAAATCCTAGATTCCCGATTTCTCCGACCGCTAGCAGCCGCGCTCGCGTTCTTCCTCCTTACACGCCTCGCGTCTCCAGTTCTGCGCGTGCATTCTTTACCCCGGCACCTTCACTCTTCCTCCATTTTCCCCTTTAACCACGCTGGCTCATCAATTTACGCAGACTCGCCGCAGTATCGACAAATTGCTTTCAACTTTTCTTTCCTCGACGCTTTATAAGGCAGTCGCGAAAGGTCATCGAGGACGGAGAAGTCAGAGCGGGCCGTGATTCACGCAAATCCAATCTCCGCGGTGCGGTCGTAAATTTTCCGGAATCGGACCGATCCAATCGATGCGCTGAGAATCAAGGGTAATCGCAGCCGGGAATCTAATTCCGAGGTACTCCAATTCTCTGACATAATTTCGAGTCTCAGACGGCAATCCTTTAATTGAATTGCTAACCTACGATTCGAGCGCGTTATTGTTCGTTTCTGGGTCACGGTGCCGTCTGATAAAAACGTTTCTAGATCGGGCCGTTTTATCGGGAATTTTCCAACCGAGCCCTGATGCGTTGCTCGCGAAAGGGAACCCTCGAGTATTTAGAGTTTAGCCTCTACCTTGCTCTGAAGATCTAGAAAGATACAACGGCGGTCGTATCTTATCGCGAAAGCAATTCTACGAGCAAGGGCATGCCACTGTGCGGGCGACATTAACATCCAGTAATGGTAAACGAAGCAACCTGGGTGTAACGACCACGGCGACTTGGTCGATGTTAACTTAGGCCGTAGATTGATGGTCATGTATTGTTTGCTCGTCGCATTAAGGGATGACGTCAGAGTTTCTTAATACCCCGATAAAACGGTCGCCGCGCCCTTGTTTGCGGTAGAGCGTCAGACACGAGGATCGCGGAGGTACCTCGCGCGGAAATTAAAACCTCTGCCCTCGGCACCCCTCGAGAATCCTCGGCTCTGCCTGTTTCGACGGCGCGAGTAACAAAGATTCGGCTGAAATTCTACACGGAACGAGGAGCGATCCGCGAAATTGCGGCCCCGCGTACACGCTGCGTGTGCCTGACACACTAATCCAATTTCCATGCGTGCCATTTGACTCGGTTTGATCGGCTGCGCGATTTCGCGCTTCCACGTTCCTCCTTGCCTTAATTGGCCCGGTTCGTTTGCCGCGTCGCGCATCTATTTACTGGCTGTTTCCGCCATCCCCACCCGAAATCGCAGCGAGGACTTCTTTGAGACGCGCGCGGTGAGAATTATCGCAGAGTGCATCGACACGCTACGATTATATTTATGTGCGATTTAGTGCACTCGCGGAAATCGCGATCTAGTTAGATAGGGGTACGCGCGGCTCGCAGCCTGAGATTACGGATCGCGATACGCTCCTTTTCCCCTTTGTCTCTCATGTCTCCCGCGTTTCCCGCGTGCCTCGAGAACCGGAAAACGAGGACGTGGTTTCTCCGAAGCCTAGTGGGGACACTCGCGATCGTCTGCTGACAGTTTGCTAATTCTATGACTGTTCCGTTTCCACGATTGTTTTCGACGGTGAATGATTCAGGAGCGGCGCAGGAGGAAGCCGCGTCAAAGCTGCGATATTAGGGTTGACATGGTTGATCAGCCTCGCGATCCGATTGCCGGTACCGTTAGCCGCGGCGAGAATTCGCGACTGAACGTTAGATGCTGCGCGTTCTAAGCACTCGCCCAGTATTTTCATCAGCTTCCACGCCGAGGTTGGATCGCGTTCGCAGAGCACGAGAGCGTCGGTTGTTGGCTCGCACGGTCGCGTGCACCTCGCCAGTTTTGCCACGATGCCGCGGAGGAAAGGCTGCGACGCCGAAGCCGCCCTAGGCGTGCATTTGCTTTCGTTCACGGGCGGATGCTAAGCGTTCATATCCGAGGTAATCGGTGCGGCGAGGTAATAGGGGGGTCGCGAAATCCTTTCGCTACGTTGCAAAAATAAAAAAAGAATACCCACGGCTTATGGGGTGCGAGCGGGGCGAGAATGATGCACCATGTGCGCTCAACTTTAGGATTGTTGCGCACGAGGACGATTCACGGTTAACGAACGCTTTGTTATCCTCGTTAACGGAAACCAAGTGGATTCGCGTCTCTAACGAGCTCAACGGGCCGGAAATCTTCGATTCCGACGAGTTCGTGACCGTGCAACGGAGGGTCGGCTAAAGGCTGGAACTAATTCGGAGGGAAGCGGGGTTGCGCACAGGTGCCCGCAACTATCCCGGCCGATCGAAGGAGCGGAAGGACCCGAGCGTCGAGGACTCGGCAACTTTTGTCGAGGGGCAAGCACGTCGCGAAAGTCTGCCGAACACCGAGTACCATTCTCTCCCGGAAAATTCCTCTCGCCATTCATCCACCCCAGCAACCAACACTCGCGGCTCCATTCACATTGACAAACAACCCGCACGGCTTTTCACGCTGTTGCTTACGTCACGAGTCGGCGCGTATCCGCGTCCCACGCAAGCCCGCGAGACACAGGACACAGCTTTTCCACCAACGCGGGCGGATCTACACTTGACGGTTTAGTTTACGACAAAATAGGTGTAAGCGAATTGCTAAATACGCCCGAGTGCTCTATTCTCCTGGAGAAGTTGCTCCGATCGCGGGCAACGATCCAGCAAAGTGCAGACAGGTGGTCCTCCCCGTGTCCCTGCTAGACGCCCAATTACCAATCATATAATCTGCAGAAGATACTCACGTTCGTTCCGGATGTGTACGAAGGGGCTTAGTCTCGAGATCCGATCTCGCGATTTGGGACGAATGCAGAAGATTCAAACACGGCGATCGAGCATGGCGCGCGACCGTCAGCTCTGTTGCTCGATACCGATCGACGCGAGGACCCGCGATCCGCGGAGGTGACTTCGTTTCGCCCGTTTCCTCGCGGATAACGTTTCGCCTGCGGGTGGATCCAATCGGAGAATACTCTTGGGGAAATCGGGAATCGGTGGCGGACAGGTTGGAAGATGAAGAAGGAGGAGAACGAGGAGCGTTGCTTGGGGTTTCGGCGCGAAACTAACAGACGAATCGAGGAGACGCGACGCGGCGCGCACGGAGGGAGACGGTAGACTGAGGACTGAGGTTCCTCGGAGCTCGGCGGCCGTGCCGTGGGGACGCTCGGCGCAACTCCAGCGAATGGAGCTGCTCGCGTCCACGGCCGAGCAACGCCAGGGAACCGAACGACCAGGCCAGCTGCCCAGGAGGCAGGAGCCCAGGAGGCGAGGAGGCGAGGAGGCGGAGGAGTCCGCGCGCGCGAACCGCCAAGCGCAAGCACGCCCGGATTCGTGGGCAATTGCGCACCATGCACCGTCCACCTTCTCGCACAATTAACGTGTTCCTGCACTTCTCGTCGCTCGCCCTTCTACCCTCCTACGTGTTCTCACCTCCACGCGCAGCACTTTCTGCCCGCCTTTTCTACAACTTGAAATTCGCGGACGGTTTCCCGTGAAGTGGCGGGTTGTTTTTTCTGGACTGTCATTCTCTCAGTAACCTACCTACATTTTACTATTTACCACCCTCAGTCACATGCTTAAAGTCAGTTTTGACGGTACAAAATGTCGCCCCTAATTATTCGTCTAACCTTGCCCAGATTCGGCCACTGCCACCGTGTCCGGAATGTGCTCGTTTGACGAATAGAAATCCGTAACGAGAGTGAAAATTACAAGTCTGTCCAGAAGATAATTGTACACGCGTAGAGAAACTAATTTAAATACACATATACGGTTGGAATATCGTGTGAAATGTTGACGAAACAATGGCAACGTTAACAAGAAAGTGAAAAGAAATCTGCAGGTGGCGATGTATCGTGGCGGCTAGTAATTTTGTTAAAAACCAGGAATAACGATGCCTTCGTTGCACGCGCCGCAAGCGTTTCCATCGAAAAGCTTGAACGAGACGGATAATAGCCGGAACGCGTGTGTATCAGGTTCATTATCCTTACGTTCAACTAGCTCGCTGTTATAGCTACTCGTCAAACAGTTAATTAAATATCCTGCGCAGACTTTCGTTTACCATCGATATTATTCCTATCGCAAAGTGCAACGTCCGAATCTAATTGTCGATAGATGATGTACCGTTGGTCGGAGGGTAATGAGACTTAATTAAATTTCATTCGGTTTCTTCGTTTTCTTCGTTTCTATATTCGTCACGAATAGAAATTAGGTGTGTCTACTTCGAAAGACAATTATTCTACGTTTTATGGACTTGTCTGTCTCCTCCTCGTTATTACATATCAGGCATTGAGGGCAAAAACGGACTAACCAACATAAAAAATATAATTTTTCGTTTTATATGAAAAGTTTTATATTGAACTCAATTTCGCAAAAAATGTGGGTTAGTCCGTTTTTGCTCTGAATGCCTCATATATTCTTCCTTCCCTTGACGGGTGAGCAAAGCAATTTAAGTACATTCCGGTGGTTCTCGCGTAATTAAAAGTATCAGTCGTGACGTCACAACGTTTGACAATTACAATGCCTTAATTATCATGTCGACGCGTTTAATGAGTTCTGTCGCATGCGCTAGCAAGCAAATGAGAATTTGCTTGGTGTTGTCTGGCCCGTTACACACTACAGTGTATAGGTACTATGATACGTACGAACTGACGAAATGATAGCTGATAATGAACCAACGTCGAGGTGATAGGGCACCGAGTACACGCATGTCTCCGGATACTCGCAACATTGCTTCTGTTTTCAATAATAGAGAACTCATTGTTTCGTATCCGGTAATTTAATCGCGTAAAGTATTACACTTCTTAATACAATATTTGTTACGTCGCGGTTAGCATTTTTGGTTACTGTAAAGTGTAAGACGTAATACCGACGATACTTTGGAAATGCTATAATTAAATAGTTTCCATGGCGAGGAATCGAAGAAAGACCACACTCGCTCAGTCGTAGTACGTTAGCGGCTTTCGAATAACTTTAAGTTATAATAAATATAATAAATTCGCCATCCTATTTCGTGAATAATAAAACTATTACTAAAGACATAATCATCGACGTATACACAATGTTAGATGTTGCCGAATTGCAATTGTCGCTGTCGCAAGTCTGACAACCCTCTTTGCCTTGACAAAAGTCAGCCTGCTTTCCAACGCCACATCCCCTCAGCGATTTCTGTTTGTTCTCTACTGCAAAAGCAAATATAATTAATACCCTCCATTGAATCTAAAGAGATAAGAATCCAACAAGGGTCTTAAACGACCAAAATATAACTTACCAGTAGCAGTGATTGTGAAACAAAATGATTTGTCTGCGTCGTCCAATGGCTGCACTCGCGAGAAGCGGTTGATCAAGCTTCTACGCTTTCTTAGCGGTTCTGGTTCATTTGCGATCGTGGAATAGCATGTAAATTAACGTGTACATCGAACGTCGCGAGGTGTATGTAAGTATTCGCTCAAACATTAATTCACTCCTAGATAGATATTTATAAAACAATTTCCGAAGTGCCAATAATCAACAATAAGTCAGATATATACGAATTACACGCGATACGTTTTGAGAGGTACAGGAGCAGGCCCATTTCACCCACGTTTTGCACGTATGTGCGTTCGAAACTTGACGAATCATCGAGAGACCAAATTGTTAATAGATACTGTACGTACGTAACCTTATCGAAAGAAGTGAATCGAATTCTCGTGTCTTCTCCCGGAATCAAGAGTAATAGAGGCTTTCTTATTTATATCACTTACCAACGGGAGGTACATTTGGTTCCTTGGTGGTCGTCGGGGTAGTTGGTTTCTCGGTGGTCGTCGGGGTAGTTGGTTTCTCGGTGGTCGTCGGGGTAGTTGGTTTCTCGGTGGTCGTCGGGGTAGTTGGTTTCTTGGTGGTCGTCGGGGTAGTTGGTTTCTCGGTGGTCGTCGGGGTAGTTGGTTTCTCGGTGGTCGTCGGGGTAGTTGGTTTCTCGGTGGTCGTCGGGGTAGTTGGTTTCTCGGTGGTCGTCGGGGTAGTTGGTTTCTCGGTGGTCGTCGGGGTAGTTGGTTTCTCGGTGGTCGTCGGGGTAGTTGGTTTCTCGGTGGTCGTCGGGGTAGTTGGTTTCTCGGTGGTCGTCGGGGTAGTTGGTTTCTCGGTGGTCGTCGGGGTAGTGGGTTTCTCGGTGGTTGTCTGCTCGGTAGAACCTTCGGGGGTTGTCTGCTCGGTAGAACCTTCGGGGGTTGTCTGCTCGGTAGAACCTTCGGGGGTTGTCTGCTCGGTAGAACCTTCGGGGGTTGTCTGCTCGGTAGATCCTTCGGGGGTTGTCTGCTCGGTAGAACCTTCGGGGGTTGTCTGCTCGGTAGAACCTGAGGGGGTTGTCTGCTCGGTAGAACCTGAGGGGGTTGTCTGCTCGATAGGACTTGTGGGGGATGTTGGCTGGGTAGTAGTTGTGACAGCTTGGCACTCCCCTGACATATTATCTCTTACTAATTGGCAGTCCTCCTGCTCCGAAGGTATGCATTGATAACATTTTAACGCTTTCCCTAATATAGAAGTAAAAATATATACATTTATACACACTGGTCACATAAAGACATACATACATATAATTTGAATAATAATGCATGGTATGAATTAATATGCCCGATATTGGTCCGAATGCTTTCTAGTATAGATAATGCCTGGCAACATGAGCGTTGCTAGTGTTGCTACGTGAACCTAAGCACGAGCGAATGAAATGAGATGCTGAACAGTAACAGGGCGAGATACCCTTTATTTGTATTATTTAGTATTTGGACAGGCTGATACTTTACCCGATGGTAGAGCGATAAATCCGATGATGGCCAGAATGACCAAAGGCTTGTACGTCTTCAACATGTTCTCCGATAATGCGTTTCGATTGATGTTAATACTGTGACCGTTCAGACCCAAGTGCTACGAAGCTTGCAGAAATAGGAATACTCTTTCCGAGCTTATCACGATAAACTGTACGCTTATCTCAATAGAGACCTCCAATCAATACCATTACCTTGGCGAGACACGATCAACCTATACGCAAAAAGCCAGATATCGTAGATCCGTTTTTCATCTTTATCTGTCTCTGTTTGTCTGTTGCATTCACCTTACGAGCAATCATCTCCGGATTGCGAGAAACGATGTCCGGTCACCGATGTGTCGACAGATGATATTGCTTGTCACTTACATATCATTTCGTAATTGAAATAAATACATATATATAGCATATCTTTAACTTGAATACCAAACACTAATCTAAATAGACAGTACGACTGGACGTTTATTTAAGGAGTTATAGTCAGGCGGCCTTTCGGCCTGATTTTTTTCGCGTGATTTTTGCACGAAAAAATCAGGATTTCAACTTTAAACTTCATTTTGTTTTAAATTAATATTTCGGAAATTCCTTCCGTCAATCAGAGGATACATTAATATCCTAACGAAATCTTTTTTGTTTTTGGATTTTAGAGAAGCCGGTTCCGAATCGCAGTGTTCACTACAAAACTAAATTTTTAAAAAGGCTTCTTGGATGTCGGTTGTTACTTTGTTATAAACGTAAATATTTCTCGACGAAAAAATTACCAAATGTTCTTTAAATGTTACTCTCTTGTGTGCAAAAAGTTCTGGAAAAATATATGTCCCCCTTTGTTCAAAAAACAAATCGCAAACATTCGGCCGCCTGACCAGGTACAACCCCTTAAACACCGAAGGAGTCCGAAACGGGATCGCAATGTCCCTCGAGGAACAAAGTAACCATAACATTCCCCAGAGATTATTTACCTGCGAAACTTACCGCTGACAGTGGCCAGTCTCACGAACAAGCAAGCGCGTCCTCGCTCGTCGAATCAACGAACATGTTCTACGAATTATACCGTAGGTTGTAAGCAGTACGCGTTACCGTAACGTACCGTAATTTCATGTGCGTCCAACCGCGAAAACTAGTCGACCATTATTTCGATGTCAGCTCCGTTGCCGATTCTATCATCTCTACTACAATGCAAACGCACGGTTAATTATCTAATTCGCGGATCTGTCACCGTTTCTGATTACCAGTCTGAACGTCCTGAGAACAATCGCTCGATTAATTATCGATTGGTGACTGTGAAACGATTATGTAAATCGTGGGACCATGGCCGAGACCTGTACGATCGTGAGAATGGACAGAATGCTTGGAACAGCAAGATCTGGAACAGATCTATTTGCAACATCGCTGTCGAAGGTCAACAATCATACGTATAACGAGACATGAACCATTAAATCGGGAATAGAGTTTCTTCTTAATCATGTATCCGTTGTGCTTGCCAGTAATCTCTCCTTCCGCTGCTTCTTCCAAGAAGTCGAGTAGGTATCTCATATATACGTGCTGCAAGACATGTTGAAAGAATGTTAGTACCTGTAGGTATGTCCCTACACTATAAAGGCAACGATCAAGATAACTCGCTGACACTTGATTTTTGCAAATAACATTGTACGTATATCGTACATAAGTAGGTCCAATAACGACGCCGTTATCGTTTAAATATGTTCCTCGAGCAGATAAACGGTTAAATAAATCCGGACGATAAGGTATCGTCGCGCAGGTAAGCCCCGCGAGCATTTGATTTTATTTCGCTGGGTGATTTAATCGAATTCATTATTACGCGAAAAGTGACATGTAGGTACCTATACCGTTAAGATGAGCAACCCATCATTGTCAACCTTCTACGATATTTTAATAAGCAATACAGAACGTGATCGAGCAGATCTGGTAAATATTCATCTGCGAAAGAAAACTTCTGCGGTTCTAACAGAGGTAAAATGTGTGTTAGTTTTTTCGTATAATGTTATACGAATCCAGTCGCGTGTCGCGTTGCTCGCCAACATCGAACGATTCATCGAAACCAGAGTTGGGCAAAATGTAATCTAATTACAGCTTACAAATTACTATTAAAATGTAATTGTGCAGTTGATTACACATTATTTTCTGTAGTCGTTAATTTAGGTGGTTGACCACAATTTTTGTCAACTACCTACATTAACGATTACAGAAAATAATGTGTAATCACCTACACAATTACATTTTAATCGTAATTTGTAAGTTGTACTTAGATTACATGTTGCTCAACTCTGATCGAAACTGACTCTTTCGCGAAGTGTTGCAATCCCTATAAACACGTGACTACCACCCTCGGGGACTTTGCATTCGCGCGTATTTCTTCAGTCGGCGTAAAGAACATTCTTCGCTGTACATATAAATACCCAGAACAATGAACGAGCTGCGGAAGACAACTTACACGCATTTTTAGATATCTAGAGATAATGACATCTATCTTATCATAACGATCGCGTGAAAAATTCCATGAACAACCACCAAGTTTTTTGCACGATCCACGGATACGAAGAAACTGATGCACCTCCAGCAATAGATAATGCGATTACTTCTCGAACGTTCACTTTAATCAAAATTACAGTATCTGATAAATTGAGAGAAAAAAAGAAAAGCTGAACGGAAAACTATGGCCACGTCATAGCGAAAGATAACGGGTTGTGTGCACGGATATCGCATTTCCCTCAAAATGTTCACGGCTAACTTTGTGCGCTTCGTTCCGATACTTCATCGAACACGTCGCATTACATAATTAACGAACCGCGTTAATTCGTAAGCAACTTGGTCGCCATCAAAAGTATATCTACCATTATATTTTACATCACATCCTGCGAATAAAACACTAAACATTGCTGAAAAAAAGTCGCGATTGCCAAAAACTTTGACTACCGTAAATCCTTTCAAGCGACACGACACGAGTCTACTAGTTCAATCGAATACATAATCGATCTCTATCTTCAAATAAAGTACCTATGTAATTTTCTATAAATCCAAGGACGCGAAATCAAACGAAGCAATCGTAGAGTGAAGCAATCGTCAAGTGAAAAAATGAAGATATCGCGGACTTTGATACGTGTCACTTGAAAGTTGTACTTTTCGAGCGAATAAAGTAGAATTAAATTACTTGCACCGAATATAGATTCGTAGGGTAACGCATACAGTTGTTGATCCCTATACAATGATTTACCCTCTTCCCCCAAAAGTAGGAAATAAATATAATGCGTTACTTATATGATAAAATATAATTATATTCGGAACAAAAATATCTGGGCCACTGAAATATAGATATATTTTATTATACCTATAAAAGAAGCTTTATTTTATATTTCCCACTTTTGGGGGAAGGGGGTCAATCCTTTTATAGGGATCAACAACTGTATGGGTTACCCTACATATTTCTCTTTTCAGTTAATACTTTTCGTGGACACGTTGCGTAAGAAAATTTGCATAAAACTCATAGACTGTTTTGCAGTCTAAATCCACAGTGGTAGAGATATTTCTTGCAGCACCCCCAAATCCACAATCTATGGAACAATCTTTATCACTACACGACTGCTAAAGTAATTGGTACCTATCCAACTTATTTTCACTAAGGTATCGGCCACTATATGCCTACTGCTTACTTACCAGGAGATGTTCCCAGGTTTTCGCATTGCTTTGAATTTTGGATATGTTTTAGAGGACCGAAAAATAAGAAATACGTGCCTCTTTATGTTGGCCTGCTTGAATTCGCTCCGATTCGCGGTGTGAAACCACACCCCCAAAGTTCATAGGAATAGTTGGTGCCCGCCTTCGATTGCTTTGAATTTTTATATAGGAGAAAGGTGGGATAGTTTATCACAGTTTTGCTATTTTATTAAAATAATAATAATGGCTTGCTTTGTTTCTATTTAATTACTTAAGTTGTGATTCTTAGAGTATTCTCAATATATTTGTACAAATTTGAGAGTTGAAAACTAATTTTAATGACTGAATTTATACATTTTCCGACAGTGACATTATGCACAAGTATCCCTCACTATGGGGGAGACTTGATCAAAAGGTTAGGGAGACTTGATCAGTGAATTTTGAGAGTAAATAACACATTAATTTTCCAAAAAATATTTATTATCTTAGTCAATAACGTGAAATAAAGTGAATATCATAAATGGAAAGTAACCTATAATTAACTTGAACGAATTACTGAAAAAATAAATCCGAAGACTAACCTAAACTAATCTAAAACAACATAAATGCATTCTTAAAGAACATTTCACTTAGTTATCATCTGATTCAGATTCTCACTTTCTTTGCCGTATTTTTCTGTTTCATTTGCCGTTCTATGGTTTGTGCTGAGGTTTTTTTAGCTGTTCAAGTATCCCACCTCACATACTGATCAAGTATCTCTCAATGCACCCGATTTGAAAAAGGTGAAAAACTAAACTTACCCTTAATATTTAGATGAATTAATAAATATCATTAATAAGCCAGAAACTGCTGTTTTTACTTAATATATTTTAAATCATTGATAGTGCAACATTCAGTTGAAAAGGAGGAAGAACAAGGTGACCGAAATATTTACTTTTTGGCTGCAAATAAGATCGAAGCTTCTAACAACATTATTCTATGTTCCCAAAAGAAAACTGCAACGTGAAGTGTTGCGATAATGTAAACATTACGATAACATGACAGCAGGCACAAATGGTCGATATTTTAATTAAAAAACGGATGTGATCATGTATCCCCGATGATCAACTATCCCACCTCTCCCCTATGTTTTAGAGTACCGAAAAATAAGAAACACGTGCTTTTTACAGCAGCCCGTTTTCATATTTAAAGTACCAAATATTCGAGTGATACAATCATTTAAAATAGTTACATCAAATTTATCGAATGGTTGAATCATTGTGGCTTATAACTTGGCTTACAAATAGTAGATACTAATTAAATAATATCATTTATCCTGGGCGAAGATATGGCATCGTGATTCGATTGCAATCAGCAAAAGTTCGATCAGTCATGATTAATGGCGATTTGTCGAACGGACTCGTCACCGACGGGGAACGAGCAACTCGTTTTCGCTGTCTGACCCATAAAACGAGATTCACGGAAAGGGCATTCGAATGAGGTGAAAGCACCAGCGCGGCGGAGAAAGCACCGGCTCATTGTTGCTTCGGGGTTTATTTCGACGTTCCTTCCGGCCCACGTGGCGCGCGTTAATCGGCCAGTCGCAGGTGACATTGGCATTGACTTTTCGCAGGTGCAAAATTGCCTGGAGGTGCGTGTACGCGCACGCACACGTAACGGAACTCGTCGCTACGTAATTTCAAAGGCAAATCGGTCTGGCTGGTAATTGCGTCGCGGCCCAACGATTTCATTTACAGTAAGACGGCGCTCGGAACGGAAAATAATAGATACCTACGCTATTGGGAAAATAGCGAGGCTACCGCGGTGGAGATTGCGCGGAAAGATAGTACATAGGTGCACCGCGACGTCGCTGACGGTCATATTCAAGGCCGCCCGTGACCCAATCTTGCCATTAAAATTGCAGAACAAGATTCTTCCGCGAGTGTTCTATCTCCGGTCCAGCCTCCCGACTTTCACTAAAGAAGAAAGGCAACGAGACGCGTTTGGAAATGCCGTTGCGTATGCGCCAGTGAAGTAACGCAAGCTCTGATTCGCGGCGAGAAAGCCGCGAGCGGCCGTAGTCACTCAGTAAGAAGGCCAAAGCTGACGGGTTTACATTCACGATCGCGCAGTGCGAGAGGTGGTCCCTGCTGGTCAAGTTCAGGGCTAACAGGATCCGATCCAGTCGTACCTTTTTCCGTCCAGCGTTCAGCGCCGAGCTTCGAGGAGAGCGCCGCAAAAGGCGCATCTTCCGCTCGCGGAACAGACGCGGCAAAACCTGGCCCTTGCCTACTCCTCCGTCGAGCAACTCCCTTTCTACCCCCGTTTCCTTCTCGGACCCTCCCTCCTCTCTCCGCCTCCCCTTTCCCTTTCCCTACGGCACGTTTCTTTCTATTTTCTTCGGACCGGACCACCACCCGATCGTTTTATCCTTATTTCCAGCCTCCGCTCCCCTCGCCACCTGCACGCTATTTCGTCCCTTTTCGCCTCTGCCGCTTTCGAGTTGCTACACGCGGCATGCACCCTCTTCGTCGAGCAATAGGCATTACCTGCGCCGACTTCGCCAAACCTCTTTCGAGCGACACGTTCAATCGGCACAGTATCGAGTGTACCCTTGAAGTATCAACGATTTCTACGACTTCCCCAACGATTACAGTTGGAGCTTGTTTTCTTCAGATGTGCAATTTTTATAACATCGCTGCTTCGTTGCCTAATTCTATCCCTTCGATCGCTTCCAGAAACATTGTACATTCGCGTCTAATTAAGGATGCTTCAGGCGTCCAGGAGGAGTCCGTTTTCGGTTCGAGGTCGAGGTGCTGGCTGGTCGTTCGTGCGGGACCTGAGGAAGGTTTGAAGCTCGAAAGGGCTTCGCGTACCTGGCTGCGATCCCTTCGCTCCTCTCACCTACGTTCCAGCATGTGTTGGTGCAGCGCAGACTCGCATCGCCGGGCTCCTTGCGCCCCGGCGCGGCGTGGCGTCTGCATCCTGGAATGCGGTTGTTCCACTCTATACCGATACTCCGCTCTGCACGCCTACGTTCTACCTACTGAAACCGCGTGCGCAACTACGGTTATGATGTAAGAAGCAACACCGAGCTGCTACTGTCCCGCAGAAACTTTTGGAAAGTGACCACTCTACAATTCCAGAGCTGACGAAGCCCTCGCAGGTTCGGACAGCGGACGGAAACGAAATTCCGCAGCGACCATCCGCGAAACGTTCGGCGAGCAGTGACTCACCAACGGTTTAGGTCTTAGCTATAACCGAGGAGCAATTAAGATATCCCGCGTGCAACGATCGAGAATATCGATCAGTGTACGAACGTGTACCGTTACGGCCATCCATTTGCCACCGCTTTTGATTGCTCATCGGCGAACAGAGGCCATGTAAATTGGAACCGTGTCACCGGAAGTGGGCCTTGGAGCCGCGGCGAGCCAGCGAAAGAAACAACCGACTGGATCCTAAACAGCGAAATGACAATGTTCCGTGGGATCTCGATTTTCTGTAAATCCAGAAGGCGATTTCGATAAAATTGGCTTTCAAGAGATCGCGAGATAGGGTCGATTAGCGTAACTGCGGCGCTCGAAAACACTTCGCTAGACTAGTATAGATAGGGAGAATTATTATTTACAATTAGTAAGTATTTGCCGCGCTATCTAAACGGTTTCTGATAACGCGGCCTTTACTTGTTACATTGTCCACGCCTACGCGTGGGCTACCAGCGGAACGAACGGGCAGGTAGGTATTTATTTAGAAAGGTTTCTGTTCGATTTCTTAATTGATCGGTGTAAAGACGGCACGTTTGCGCGTGCAGCTTGCAATCCAGCCGAGGACCCGCTATACACGCTGCATTATCTCGCCTGATCCGTGCGTTTACAGTTTAAAGTTTAGAGTTTAAATCTAGGCCGGTGTCACGGAAGAAGGCTGCTGCGGACCGGTCGTTTGTGGAATTCCTCCTCTATATCGTGGAGATCTGGCGGGTCCGCGAACCCACTGTCCTCGTAGCGGGTGCATCGTGATCCCGGCGATCTCGGCGGATGAACTGGATGCACACTGCAACAGCGGTCGGCGTTTTATTCTCGCGAGGGTAGCCGATACAGACAACTTCTGACTTAAAACCTCACCGCAGCGGTATTACGCTTTTTATCGTAATTATACGATACGCGTAATTGCTCGATCGAATTCGAATTGTATAAAGCTTAGCTACGTAAAACATCGCAACGTTACCTCGTGCATCTGGACGGGCTGATCTCCAACGGCTCGTCGTATCTGCGCGATATCATGGTGAAGTCCCGATGCGCCGCTACCATTTTCTGCAGTCGCGAAATAATCTCGTAATCGGGCGTGCAGATTGGTTCCGACAATAGCTTCACCACGGAGACACGGAAGCTTTGCAGCTGAAACAGGAGATGAACGATTTGCCAGTTGTGAGCGCGGGTCGCGTCGCTGCCCGCCGCCCAACCTGCGCCGATTCGCCCAGTTTTCTCCGCTGTTAGCGTCCCTTTATCCTCTTTATCGCGACAGAAGCGAGTCAAGTACCTTCTTAAGAAAGGGGCGATTGTGTCTGCGGATGTATCGCGATCGAGGGGAACGTGATCGGGCAAATGTGTTCGGCGCGGGCGGGCCTCGCCCCGGGGCCGTCGACGCCGGAGCGCAATTACGCGGATGGCTGTCATCGAGAGTCATATCGGGATTGCTTCAATGAATTAACGAGCCCGTTGGCCTCTAGCTCTCGACCAGTATCGCCGCGGAACGCGAACACGTTATCGAAATGCGCCGCTTTAGTGGATCACATGGATCGCGATCGAGCATTGAATTTACTATTTAAAGAAATTATTATTATTATTATTATTATTATTATTAACGGGTATAACCCCGTAAATACATTGAAACATGATAGGAAATAAGAAAAACTTAATACTAGGTAACACTTCGTTGAACTTAACGTTGCTTACGCCTAAAATATATACATATATAAAAGTTTACTAGTAGTGTCACTCCTGACCGCCTTTAAGACACCGACCCACTGATGTTCTGAAGGATGCCAGGGATCCAGAGAAAAGGTCAGGAGAGTGAGAGTCGTCATTAAGTTTGTCGAAATAATTACAACTCCGAGTGACTACATCTAGATGACCAATATTGGTCCTGAACCGTCTTGCATAGAATAGAGGGCACTGACGAAGAGCTCTACCCGCGACATAAAAATTCACACAACCTAACAGGCTCGGACATTTTATGTGGCCACTAATTAATTTATACAAAAATACAGGATCGCTAGTTGTCCTGCGAACTTCCAGTGTCGCCATGTCTAATTTAGTTGCTATCTCTGTACAATCGTGCGACAAAAAACTCATAGGCCTCCCCAACTGGTAAGACGCGAATCGCAAAAAAGTATGCTGAACTTTTTCTATTATATACTTCCGATTGGCCGTGTTCGGGGACCATATCTACGAAGCATACTGCAGCTGAGCTCTAACTAAAGAAAAGTACCTACAGGGTTTTCAACGTTAACGGATTCCTGAAGTGTATCGCAAAACGCTTCAGAAACCCAAGTGTTTTTTAAAATCGAAGTGGCTATTAAAATGAACCCCGAGATCGCATATGGTGTCGACGACTGGAAGAACAGAACCCATAAGTGAATATGGAAATAATATAACTCTATCTCGACGAGAGAACCTCATTACGAAACACTTAGATAAGTTAAGAATCATTAAGTTATTCGTGCACCAGGATTCTAATCGTTCAAGCGCAGATTGAAGCTTACGCTTACTTTCCTCAAGTGACGAAATACGGATGTATAATTTAAGGTCGTCAGCATATAATAGGGACACACAATCCTGCAGTTCATTAACGACATCGTTTACAAATACATGAAAAAGAAGAGGCCCAAGATGCGAGCCTTGTGGAACGCCCGAAGTTACCTGCAGCGGGGATGACACTCGACTTAAAATACGCACCCTTTGTGTCCGACCACTTAGGTAGCTTGCAATCCAGTTTGTGAAACGATTCGTAAGACCAAAGCTTTTTAGTTTGCAAATTATCATAGATTGGTCTACCCTATCAAATGCCTTGGAAAAGTCTGTATATATCGCATCAACTTGCAAGTTATCGTCTAGTGCATTGGTGACGAAGCTATTAAGAACCGCTAGATTGGTAGTTGTCGATCTTTCACCCACAAACCCGCGCTGATTATCGTTAATGAAGTTGCCATAAAAAGCAGTTAGCCTTTCGACGATGATTTGTTCGAAAATCTTAGGTAAAATTTTGTAGAAAGAGTCTAGCAGGGTAAGTATGTGCAAACGGCCCCCACGCCGATTCCAGGAGTTGTTATTTTTTAAACAATTCTCCTTGCCTGAAAAACCATTGTGTAAAGTTTTAGATCGCTACCCCCCCGTTTAAGGGTAATACAGAGGTAAACACCCTTAACGTTATTATTTTTTATCTCGGGTACTACTAAAGATATTTGAATGAAAAAAAAGGCAATATAGCTACTTACTAACTGTACTTCGTGTATTTTTTTCTAAATTTCAAATCTAGTATTAAGGGTGGAAAAAAAAAATTAATTTTATGGGGGTGGTTTTTCTAAACAACCCTTTGAGTGACAACCTCCAAAAAAATAAAAAATAATGCTCTATTATCGAACTATTATATATAAAATTCTGAAGATCGTCGAGATGGTGGAACATAGTTAAATAATTTAAAGAAGATCATTATATTTTAAATACGAGGGGTTTTGTGACGAGAAAGAGTACTTGTCGCGAGCCTAAGCACGTGTCATTTAAATGCGAATGGAAGTAACGATTGCACTTCGTTTGGGAGATCGAAGTGTGACGACGAAGGTAGCTGTGGAACAACACGCATGCCCTAAATACGAATATTTCCCAGATATTAATAAGGTCTAGCAGGGTAAGCATGGGCAAAGGGCCCCCATGCCGATTCTTGGAGTTGTTATTTTTTAAGCAATGCTCCTAGCCTGTAACACCATTATGTAAAGTTTTAGATCGCTACCTCCCTCCCCCCTCCCGTTTACGGGTACTAAGGGGGTAAACGCCCTTATCGTTATTTTTTTCTCGGTTACTACTTAAGATATTTCAATGAAACAAAAGCGACAATATAGCTACATATTAGCTGTAATTCATATATTTTTTCCGAATTGTAAAGCAATTATTACGGGTAGAAAAAAATTAATTATTTTTGGGTGTGGTTTTTGCAAACAACCCAATGAGTGACAACCCCTTGTCGTGATAATCGCTTATTTGTTTCAACCTATCGAAGGTATATGCAATCCGTACTTCGCCAGCTGTATTTTGCTGTCTTTCTAATTATATAAACGCTGATAACTTGTAATCTATTAAAGCTAAAGCACTCAAATAATTTTTATCGTAATATTCATGATTCTCTCCATTAGTAAACTTGCAAGCAAATAAATGTCGATAAAACAGCAAAAACCACACCCAAAAAATAATTAATTTTTTTCTACCCGTAATAATTGATTTACAATTCGGAAAAAAATATATGATTTACAGCTAATATGTAGCTATTTTGTCGATTATGTTTCATTGAAATATCTTAAGTAGTAAACGAGAAAAAAATAACGTTAAGGGCGTTTACCCCCTAATTACCCGTAAACGGGAGGGGGGGTACCGATCTAAAACTTTACATAATGGTGTTTCAGGCTAGGAGCATTGCTTAAAAAATAACAACTCCAAGAATCGGCATGGGGGCCCTTTGCCCATGCTTACCCTGTTAGACCTTATTAATATCTGGGAAATATTCGTATTTAGGGCATACGTGTTGTTCCACAGCTACCTTCACCGTCACACTTCGATCTCCCAAACGAAGCGCAATCGTTACTTCCATTCGCATTTAAATGACACGTGCTTAGGCTCGCGACAAGTACTCTTTCTCGTCACAAAACCCCTCGTATTTAAAATATAATGATCTTCTTTAAATTATTTAACTATGTTCCACCATCTCGACGATCTTCAGAATTTTATATATAATAGTTCGATAATAGAGCATTATGTTTTATTTTTTTGGAGGTTGTCACTCAAAGGGTTGTTTAGAAAAACCACCCCCAAAAAATTAATTTTTTTTTTTCCACCCTTAATACTAGATTTGAAATTTAGAAAAAAATACACGAAGTACAGTTAGTAAGTAGCTATATTGCCTTTTTTTTCATTCAAATATCTTTAGTAGTACCCGAGATAAAAAATAATAACGCTAAGGGTGTTTACCCCTGTATTACCCTTAAACGGGGGGGTAGCGATCTAAAACTTTACACAATGGTTTTTCAGGCTAGGAGCATTGTTTAAAAAATAACAACTCCTGGAATCGGCGTGGGGGCCGTTTGCACATACTTACCCTGCTAGACTCTTTGCGTTCCTTCTCGGCGAGATTGAGATAATCGTGGACGGTTACACGGTCGATAATGCCTACCTGGGATTCTCTTTTGGTGATCTCGGAATGGTTCTGCTTGACCTGCGCTAGCTCGTCCCGGAGGAGCTGCAACGAATGATCGTTTATGGACCTCTCTTGCTCGGCCGTCTCCGCGGCGTTCCTCATTTGCTCCTTCAGCATGGTGAGCTTTCTGTTGCACCGGGTTCTCAGCATCTCGCTCTCGACCAGTCGCTTCTGGAGCTCCTCTATTTTTCGGCTTCGCTCCAAAGCGGCTATCTGCGGCCGGGAAACACACTGTGTAGTGGTTGACAGCGTAGCAGCTGAACCACGGACGATTTAACGAACGTGGTCAGCGCTTTATACGTGCCTTGTAATCCGCGGCTTCCGTTAGTTGCGCGCTTAATTCACGATTTCGCGACTTCTCTTCCAAGAGTTGAGCCTGCAAGCGATCCAGTTGCTTGGATAACTTCTTCGCCCTTGAAACAGAATGCTTCCGTTGACGAGGTAAACCCGCGAAACGAGGCAACGGTGGGTGCCTACCTAACATTGGCTTCGTCCCTTTCAGTCTGCAGCAGCGACTTCATCCTGACGCTGTCCTCCTGAAGCGACAGCTTCCGACGGAGGAGATCCAGGTGCAGGTCCCTCCGTTGCAGTTGCTCCCGGAGCGTTCTCACGCGACGTTGCAGTTGATACACGACCGAGGTCTAAAGAACAGAGAAGAAAGAAACGGCTGCGCCCATTTCCCCGGCTACTACGCGACCTGCCTAAACATGTATCTCTGCTAAAGCTCAAGGTGTTTGCGTAGTCTCGTGGAAGCGCGGGTGCACGGTGCACGCGCCAAGCGTCACCCACTTCGCCCGCTGCGCTGTGGCGCTGGTGAGATAACAAATAGTTGCGAAGCTCTAAAGGCCGTTTGTTCCGTTGCCAAAAGGCTTACTTCTTTCATAGAGGAAAGCTCGTGGAAGGATCGTTCGCGCTGAATCCTCGGTAAGGTGGTGTAGCTGCAGTGCGAGTGCTGCGCGATCAAGGATTTCGCGCAATTTTGCGGGAAGAAGAAAACACAGAAGAAAGGTGACGTTAACAACCGTGATACACGGGACGAACAAGCGGGCATTCGATCGCAGCTTTTACCTTATCCACCAGCTTGTCGGTTTCTAATCTAGCCAGCTGCTCGGCCCGCACCAGAAGCGACTCCGTTTGAAGATCGATACCCATCTCCTCGGAGATCTCGTCCATCTGCAACGATTTCCCAAGTCGATCCAAGAACGTCGCGAACTGCAACACAAGTTCGATTTATAGAGTTTCTAAGGGTTTACAGAGCTCGCTGTATTAAACCAACCTACCGTCTGCTTATCTCTGCGCAGGCTCTCCTTTGACAGCTCGCAGCTAGTCAGCTCGGACTCCAGCTTGTGGGCCTTGCTTTCCAGATGCGATCGCTCCTCTTCTAGATTACGCATCTTCGTCACAGTAGTCTCGATCAGTTCGCTCTGTCTGCTCACCGACTCCGTAGCCGCGTTCAGCTTCTCACGCAGGTTCTGTACGTTCTGGGAATTAGAAAGGTTCTCAATGCGTTACCCATCCCTTTGCTTTCGCGGGTTGCTCGCTCGTGCAGCGTAACGTATAATTCGAATGAATACAAGAGCCTGATCTTTGTTCTCAGCCAATATCTCTCGGATACGATCCTTAATCGCGTTCTCGTGCGACTCGACGAATCGGTTCGGGCCACTGACGAGTATCGCCAACGATTCAAGGAGGTGTCGCAGTTGGCTCTGCACGCGCTGCGCCTTCTCCTCCCGATGCTTCATGTCCTCTGCGAAACGAAAGGGAGGAACGCTAGAGTAGTCCTTCGAGGGTTCGCCAACTCGTCCAACCGTTCACCTCGCAGCTGACAGATCAACGACTCTTGACTGGATATGTTGCCTGTCGCGCTGCTGATACTTCTGTTCGCGTTCACCAGCTTGTCCCTCAGGTCGTTCAGCTCCCTTTCCGCCACTCTGTACTGCATCTCGAGGCAGTCTTTCTCCTGGTAATCCGCGATCAGCCGATTATTCGCGATGATTTACACGAGCACTCCGCCGCTTCCGCAACGAGCTACCTGTCTAAAACGGTCCAGGTCAACGAGTTGCGAGGAGGCTTGCCGTTGGAGTTGCTCTTTGTCCGCGACCGCGCGATCCAGGGCGTCCCGGCAGCTCCTAAAGTCCACCTCGAAGCTGGCCAATTGACCCTCGATGCTCGAACTTTTCGCGCGAAGACGATTCGCCTCTTGCACCAGCTCCTCCGCCTTGTGGATCACGATCTCGGCGCTGGGGTGCGCCGCTTCGCAGTACTCGATGTTCAACGCGTGCGCCAATTTCCGCGCGAAGTCCTTTGAGCGTCATATGGGAACGTTACCGGCACCGCCGACGTGACGGATCCCACTCGGGCAGGATCGCCGCGAAGGGAGGATAGAAAGATAAAAAGGTGAAAACCTGCAGACTCAGCCGGGCACGTTCCTTCTGCTGAATCTCTTCGGACATATTCTGCTCCAGCTGGCGAATCTTCTTGTCGTACTCCCGAATCTTCTCGTCGTGATACTTGAGATCACGCTGCAGCCCCTGTATCGTGATCTCGTTTCTGCCTTGAGTCGCGTAAAGATTCCTCTCGCGTTCTTCCACTTCCTAGCACACAAATCGTAAACGACAATCGCTTAATGCGAGGCGTGAAGCGGCAAGCGACGAATTCAGCAACCTGTATACGTTTCTTCAGGCTCGAAACGATGGCGTTTTGCCTGGCAGCCTGCTCGCGAAGCTGGTCGGCCTCCACCTGCAGCTCCGCGATCCGCTGCTCTCGAGATCTCACCAGACTCTTCATCTCCTGCACCTAGACGATAAAGCCGCGGGTTAATCGAGCGAGCGATCGGCTGATCGAACAGAGCGGAGAGGATTTACCTCGGACATGAGCCTGTCGCGCTTGTACTCGAGAGCTGCGAGCTCGCTTCTCAGCGTGGTCGTCAGGTCGTGGGTCATCGCGTCTTCCTCGCAGATCTGCGCCGGGAAAACCGCGCTCGAATTTAAAAGAAAAAAATGATCTCGCGGAACAGGCTCGACCAGCCAACACAGTCGCGAGGGAAAAAATTTCGGTAACATTCTTGGGTTTCCCGAATCTCTTGATTTCGATACGCCGAATAATTCGCTGCCGCCTCCTAGCCGATTTTATTTCCGCGCCACCGGTTCGATCGATACGGGGTATGTACCCGCTGCACCGCCTGCCCGCTGCCGTTCCTAATTATTTCCCACGAACGAAAGGCTTCGGTAATTAAAACGTCGTTAAGTTAAATTTCAAGCCTCTACCAAGGGGGGGGATCGGGAACGAAGGAGCGTCTGGACAAGAAGGGAGTTAACAAAGTCCCATGGCGTTGGATCAAATTCTAATCTAATCGTGCGTTTGCATTTATAATTACGAATATGCCTGTCGCTAGAGTGGTGACGGTATTCGCCGATGAAACTTCGTCCAAGGCAGCCGTAGTCTGTAAGCGAAGATTACTGTCGGCGGAACGGCGAAAACACCAGGGAGCGCTCGAATTCGCCGAGTTTTCACCGTCGTTGGAAGATGTAACTGAAAGGGTCTGCGCAGTTTCCAGGTTAATCGGACACGCGAGCCACGCAGAGACGTGCAAGACTAGTTTCGCCTGTTCGCGACAGTGGGTTACGTGACTGGAATCGTACTGGGAACGCGAACCGGAGACTTCGCAACCTGGCTCGACTCTCTTCGAATAGGTCCAAGCACGAAGCGCGCTACGATATTCAGCGTTACCCTTCTACACAACGACAGACGCGGTTGCATCTGCAACGACCACTCTGGTATCCAACCTCCGAGCACGTTACGCTTGGATGCCATGGGAGCTGAAGGGGCTCGTCTTCGAGCAATCAAAGAAGTTATGCCTGCCATTAAATCGGACAAAAGATCGTACAGAATTCAATTATTAATATGTTCCGCGCGTGTTCCCCCGCAAACGCAATCAGCACTCGAGGGTATCGTTGCGATAAATCCACATCTGGGTCGTCGGCTCGATAAAATTACGTATTTGCTTTAAATACTGATAATTCTCGCCAATGCGGAGTTACAATAGTGGTACGCTACTTAGTTTCCTATCGATCGAACAACGATCTAACAGTACGCGTAAGTGCTAGGTGCAGATCTGGATACTGCTACGCCTGTAAGAGTCTCCGTCACCATCCTGCACGAGGATTGACTAGTTGGGGCGATGACAATCGAGGAAAGGAATAATTAATTACTGGGGTGGCGGAGAAGGTCGAGGACGGCGGTCGAGGGTGGTGGATGATGATGGGGGATGGTAGAGGATGGTGGTGGATGGTCGAGGGAGCGACCGATAAAGGTGTGCGGCGACAGGTAGAATCGATTCAATGCAACGCTATGGCAACCGGACCCTCGCCTCGTTCCGCGCGCGAGTCAATACGTTCGCGATTTGCCTGAATACGTTGCATGGGGGGACCTGTAGCACAGTACGAAAAAGGAAAGCCGATAAAATTGCGAGATTCATTTCAGCTGGAGAGTCAGCGATCGGGCGGGCGGCCAAAAGAAGCGGGCAACGAAACCGTAACCGTTCTTGTACAAGAAACTACTCCATCTCTCCCGTAAAATATCGCATCGGCAAGCGAATACATTAAACGTAATTATATTTAAAAAAAAAAAAAAAACAACGGGAAGCTCGGTGCAGTAGCGAAAGCAGTGCACGTGACTGGTGGTCACAGAAACCGCCTAGTGCGCACACGCATGTATACATGTGTGTGTATATTGCGAAATGTTGTGAATATGCTAAGTGATAAGCGGTGCGTCTGATTCCTGTGAGAAACTTCGCCATCGGTGGACGGCCGAGACCTTTCGAGGGGACGATATGCGGAGGGTTTCGAATATTTGAAGATCCTCCTCGGTGGTCTCCTTCGCTTCCCTCGCGTCCTTTGCTTCTTCCTCGCTCGACATCTTGATTCGACCGCACAAGCGGACCCACGCTGACCACTACACTTCTAGGGACTTGCCTTGCCGCGCGAGACTATTCAAAAAGGATTTACGTATACATGTATGTATACATCTGTCATTCGCACTTACAAACTGATAGAACTGCAGCAGACCCAACGACTCCGGAGCGTAAAACCGTCTCCAACGAAGCCAGAGTGTCGACACACCACGGGTCTCTGATACGCCAACAACCCCTCCTGCACAGGGACTAGGGACTCCCTGATAATCGAAATCCATCGATCCAAGAAAACCGCTAGCCGTCCCGCCAATTTTTACGAAACGCTACAAAATTCATTGGTCAGCAAACGCTTTCTTAATTAATGAAAAATCTGAATATCACACTGTCCAGAAATTGCTAATACGTGACTACTTAAGTAATTGCAAAGAATATAATGACGAGCAGCACCTAAGAAGGTAGCTACAGATTTATATCTGTGGAGGCAACTCTAAAAGTTCATGAGTTATTTGTAAAATATTAATAATTCATCGATGTTCCGCGGTAGTTGGAGTTGCTGATGAAGAATATTGTAGACTTCACCTTATGGGAGTTCGTGACGCACGAACAGAAATACTAGCTTCTGACTTCGTTAAAAATCAGTGGTTTTAAGTTTTCACTGACAGACATAGAAAGGGAAAATTTAATTGTAGGGTTGTTGCATTTCCGCGTGTAGATAAAAATCATTTTTCATCGTGTTTAGTTTCATTTCTAACCGGTAGTAGGATTGCGATTGATTTCCACTATGAAGCGATGCAGTTGCATGCGACAAGAGAGTGGTAAGGGGTCTTCAGCATCACAGACCAAGTCCAGGATAGATTTATCATCCAATGTAATTTTGTGTCACACCATAGACGGGGTATAGGATAGTCCTATCAACAAATGCATTTTTCTGTCACGGGTTTGGGAGGTCCCAGGATCCCCTTACCATTTTCGAGTCGCATGCAACGTTACCGGTGAAGTCTAGAAACAGATTGTAACGCTACGCGTGGTAGGAATTAGAATTCAACTCGTGTAAAACTAGGTCATTCGAAACCCGCGATTTACAAATGATTCTGTTAGAGTAACGATTTAAAGATCGTTTTATAAATGTATTCCGTGCAACAACAGAGAAAGAAGTATCATCACAAAACAAGATGTCCTGCTCACTATGCTCGCTACTTTTGCTTGACCGTTGCATCTGTTAAATACAAAGAGACACTAGTGGCAATATTACTAGAAATAAAAAATGCCACATTTACCATGTAATAATAAATAACAGCTGCCAAAGTGGCTGTTATATAAACGTAAATTTCTTTCTCCCTTCCATTACAATCATTTTAAGCGACTAAACCTAAAATTTTATACATCGCGGAAGAACTTGCACGAGTGCTTAGTTTTAACCAGGAACCAAAAAAATTCTCGTCAACGATAATTGTTATTCGTAACCAAAAAAAAATTCTGGTCATCCATAATGGTTATTCGTAACAAAAATAATTCTGGTCAAAGATAATGGTTATTCGTAACCGAAAACAATTTCCGTCGTCAATAATGGTTATTAGTGACCAAAAAATATTTCCGTTGACACGGTTCACTTGATTTTTCGGAAAATTTATGCAGTATTTAATGATAATTAATAAAAATTAATTTTATTCGATGATTTTCTTTGAAATTTTTTTAAAAATAACTGTTATCCCTAATCTCTGGTTTTAACTAACAGTAAGACCTGAACCCACTGGACTTATTGGGGGACTGGTCAGGGTTCCAACCCCTGGTCCTTCCTGCACACCCTCGGCCCTCTGACCTAGATTAGCTTATTCAGTTTGTGTTGATGAAATTTTCGAGTTCGTTAAAAGCCATTCAAAATGTTATTATTCCGCCAAGGCCAAAACCGATTTCTCTTCCTTTTTAAATGATTTCTGCGATTGTTTTTCATCATCTGTCCTATTTCATACATTCCTTCGTGGATTTTTGCATGAGTCGTTCTATTTCGTGTATTTCTTCGATGTGTTTACTTAATTTATTTTATTTCATCCATTTCTTCGATGGGTTTACATGATATATTTTATTTCATGCATTTCTTTGATGGCGTTACATGATTTATTTTACATGATTGCATTTTCTTCGATGGGTTCTTAGTTTTTTCTGAAACCCACTACACTATTACTAACATAATGTAGTTGATGGTTTCATAATTTCAGGTCCACGCTCTCGCGGGGAAGAAGGTTAATAAAATAATATATTTTAAAGAAAATAGTGAAAAGTGATAGTGAACAGTGGTAGCGAAAGAAGACATCTAAGGAAGCCTTAGGTGAATTTATTATAGCATCAAGTATTTAAGGCCCCATGTAAAATTGCCAAGTAGTCACTGAATCATTAGCTTTGTTGCTCTTTCGTTGACTATTCGTCTCCGATGAGGAGGTAGCCGCTGCTTCTGTTTCCGGGAGCAAGCGACTGAACATGGAATGGGTATGGGTGGATCAGTTTCATCCCCTGGACGTAGGGGGTGTATCTTTTGGTACACTGCCTGCGTAAGTCACCCGGTCCGATTTCCCAGTCTCCGTGATAGACGGCTTGAGTCGCATCCGGGAGGTCGCATCCGCAATAAAGTATAAATTATATAAAATCACTATTTTCTTCTGTTCATTGTTGAGGTATCCATCATTTGGCCCACATAAAGTAGCTGTCCACGTCGAAATATTCCCAAGTTTCATCTGTAATAAGAAAAATATTCTTAATAACCTGACTTGTCTCGCGAGCCCCCGCGCGTGTGACACAAAATTACATTACGTGATAAGTCTATCCTATACTTCGTCGATGCCTCAGTCCACAAATCATGGGTCGGTAATACAGTTTATGTGCCGACACGAACATCTATAAGGTGATAGGTCTATCCTACACCTCGTCTATGGTAAAACTAGGTCTTCGAAACCCGCGATTTACAAACGATTCTGTAAATGATTTACAAATGATTCCAGTCGTCTTATAATAAATTAAGAATTAATGTCTATAAAACTATCTTGTTCCTTTCAAAACCAGTTCCGAATCATTTGACGTTACAATTTAGCTTTAGTTTATTATGTTTATTGAGTTTGATTTATTAATTACAAGATATTTAGTTCATTTAAATAAATGCGTTTCCCACGAGGCACAAGATTCTCTAAACGGCCGCGCAACAGTCTATGAAAAAATCTGTATGCTCTTTAAATAGATAAATTAATAAAAGCATTAGTTTCTTCGCTAGTGACGAATACGTAAAAAATATTTAAACATTCTAGGTTATGTCTGAATTAGATCGTAATTGAGTAGCATTACATACGAACAAAGAATTAACTTTATCGCTGTACATTCTGCAAAATGTTATTCCGATTTTGTACCTTATGTAGCAAGAACGTTGATGCATCGTTTACAAACTTCTCAAGACATTACGTAAATAGGATTCTTTATTCGTTTCGTTTAAAATATTATAGGTTATGGCTAACCTCGCATTAACCTCATTTTAGGCGAGAGCACTGGTAAACAACCGGCTGAAACAGAGAGAAATATATGACGATACGAAAGAAAGTGAAATAGGAAAGGTGCCAATTATAACATGCAAAAGAAAATCCTTCAATTTTTATAAGAACCAGACTATCTCCAAAAGGGAAAAGATAATATTAGCTAGCGATGGATGGAATCATCGTAACTCCAGAGGCGATTACTTCTTCATACATCCTCAAGACCATGTATTTCGCATCAACAAACTTTATCCATTGCCTATGGGATGTCTTTCATAATGTTAAATTTTCTTTTAGGACAATAAGGAAGAAACAGAGACGCAGATTGGCTTCGACACGTTTAATGATTTCAATCTACATCCTTCTGTGTGCAATCATATAGAGAATTTAGAAATAAGCAAACCATTAGAAATCCAGAACTTAGGAATACCGAAAATTCTCGAAGGTTATAACACAGTATTGGCAGCGGAAACAGGTTGTGGAAAGACAATGGCTTATCTTCTACCAATGGTCAGTCAAATTCTGCAGTGGAAAGAAATAGTGCCGCGGCCTGTGAACTGTCCCCTAGGCTTAATCGTAACTCCAACCAGAGAACTAGCTGTACAAATTGCGGTTCGTATCAACGATCGAGTTTCATCTATTTAAGCAATGACGATGCCCGAACGACATATCTTACATTTCGATTTCATTTAGTTGGAATTAATTAGACTGTCCAAAGATCTTGGTATTCGTACGAAAATAATCACTGGTGGAAAAACAAAGAAAATGATGTTAGATCCTCCGGTTGACAATGTCGACATCCTTGTTTGCAGTTTCGGAGTGATTAGTAAATTGACTTCGGTCGGTGTTTATAAACTCAAGTATGTGAAATACGTAGTGTTAGACGAAGCAGACGCATTGTTTCATTACACGTTCGAAGACAAGCTCAATGTCTTTATGAGGAGACTGCCAGTATGTAAAAAGAACATTTTGTCACATAGCAATGCATTCAAAGGTGTTATTACTTATTTATATTTATATTATTTACTTTAATCTTATATAGATCGGTTACCATCAACAAATGGACGAAACTGGACTTCCTAAATCAGCTCAACTTATCTTAGCATCAGCTACGATACCATCCCGTTTGAAAACGGTTTTAGGCGACATTGTAAATGTACGTGGTACGATCTACATCTAAACGATCCGTCATGTTCATTATAAAAGACTATAACAACCTGTTACTTTGCAGGTAGATTCCTTACAGCACGTAACAACATCGAAGCTGCACCAAATATTGGTCCTGCAGAAGTTTATAAGAGTGGGCGCAAGTGAGAAACCAGCAGAGTTGTTGAAATACGTAAAATCGAAAGTATCGTTGAAGCAGCCTGTGATTGTGTTCAGTAACACGAATCGTACTTCCTACTGGCTTTATTTGTTTTTAAACGAATGCGGCGTAAAAACTACAAACTTGAACGGCACTATGCCGTTAGACGTTCGACGAGGAAAGTACGGAGAGTTTTTGAATGGCAAAGCCCTGGTACTATCAACGACGAATGCAGGCTCCAGAGGATTAGATACAGTAATGGTTAATCATGTTTTGAATTATGAGTTTCCATTAGACACAGGTTCTTACATTCACAGGTGCGCGACAGAAGTAATTGACGATGGTGTCTTACGCATTAACGAAATCTGTCGAAAACTGTGCTAATGTCCGATACTTTTCATTCAGGTGCGGTAGAACCGGTAGGATAGGCACCACGGGAGATTGCAGAGTGACGAATTTCATCTGCAAACCAGGAGAGATCGCGCTGGTTCAAAAAATCGAAAGAGCGGTGAGGAAATTGAAACCGATGCCTATTATTAACATCGTAGAGCCGAGCGTGGAAGAGGGAGAGATAGACGAAGTGGACGTGGAAGAGGAATACACCGAGAAATTAATCGAAGACTTGGACAGTACGGAGAATATTCCGTACTAAAGCGTCACTGCTCATTTACGTCCTGTATATCGTGTATAACATTATCAGAGCACCAACGAAAGTTCGTAGCTTTCTAAATCCAAGCCATCGTCTCTTTCGTATTTTCTTGATCCGTTTAACTTGTAGAAAGTTACTGGTACGAGAAGTCTTTGATGAAGCCTTTGCAGTGTCCCCCGATAGGATCAAAGAATCGATCAAATGTCGTTGCCCTTAAGACTATTTCATTTCACTCAAGGTTTGGCTCTCCTGCTTAGCTAGTTTTTCCTACGTCGACAGGCAGATGAACATAAAGAAAAACAACAACAACATTCCAAGTAGTTTTCTTTATTCACGTTCTTTCTCGTCCCGCAACGATATTAGCGATTCCAATCGAAGGAAAGTGTTGAAAGTGCGATTCCTACCAGAGCTGTGTTACCGCACCAGTTCCATAATTCGAAAGTTTTTAGCAGGAGGAAGGAAACCGCGACCCACACGTGCGTGTTCATCCATCCGTTGATCCAGTATTCTGTCATGTCCGGCGGCACTCCCACACTGGCCGCCTACGTATCGCAAATAGAACTACCACAAGCCCGGCCGTACGTCTAGACCAGTTTATTAGTCGCGTTGTGTTTTAGTGAAATTAAATGTGCTCGCGCACGCTGACATTCGTGCCTCCCTGTAAAGGGTGTGTCAACAACCGCGTGTCACCACAATATCCCGGATGACAATACCGTGCCGTGCGCGTACGAGGCAGGTGGCAAAGCTTTTCTTTGGCAGACCGAAACGGATAAAGGGAGTACAGACAGAAATTAACGTTCGTACAACGTAAAATATTGTAGAAGCGAAAAGAAACGTCTGCTATCCGCCTTGCAAAGGAGAGCGCGGAGAGCGAAGGCCATTCGAGATGGTGCTTAAAAGGGACACGGAAACCCGATGAGTAGGGAATCGCAAAGACAATGGGGAGAGACTAATTAGCGCGTGTAGTTGCGTGACATGTAGGACAGGGGCATCTTGGAACTTCAAAAGCAGGTACGCGAACTGCGCGGAAACATCAGAGGAAACAAAGATTTCGCCTGGGCCAATTCTAATTCGTGTCACACCTTCGACTAATCATTGCCCAAAGGATGCTTTTAATAGAGTCGCAAGAGTTTAAGTAAAGCCACTAGACACGATCCTCTTTCCAATAGTTAGCTTGTTTCAAACAGCCGACGCGGTACTCCGATCCGACCTTAATTCCCGTTACGGAATCAGACGCGCGTGACCTGTATACCGAAGAATTAATTCATCGAATTACAGTCGGAGGGAAGCAGATCAGAACGTGCATTACGAAAGGTTAAATTGTGTCAAGTCCGAGTACGAATAGGTCTTCGAACTACACGATTAACTATTAATGTCAGCCACATGGAGGTGACCGTCTAAATCGTATCAAAATCGAATAAGGTCCAGTTTTTCGTAAATTCGCCGATCGCTTAAGCACTTGAAATCCCATCGATCCGTACCGATCTTGGCTATCAACCGCCCAGGGCCCGATCTAGCTCTTCTGCCGCCCTGGGCAAAAGTAATTTTTGTCCGCTCTTGTCTACCAATTTTGCCGCCCCAAATTTACCGCCCCCAAAATGTGCCGCCCTGGGCAATTGCCCAGCTTGCGCCCCCCTAGATCTGGGCCTGCAACCGCCCCCACATTATCAACCCCTCCAGTCTATGATTTCCGCTCTCTTCAGCCTCCCTTTCGGCTGGCTAATTATTAATGCATCTGGAAAATGTTGAACTTTGCGGGCAAAGTTATCAGTTAGAGCGAGGGGAAAGCTTAAAGATTTTTTTATATTATTTTGAAAAGCCAGTAACGAGCGCTGTGGCGTTTTATTGTACGTAAAATGTAGCGTATGGGTGGCGCGCGCTACGGCACGTTGGTGGGGGGGGGGGGGGGTTCGCGGTAACCAGCCTGCTATGAGTGAAGTCAGTTGTGCTGCGGCGCGCAACCTGTTAGTGTGGTTACCTCGTGCCTCGCTCTCCCGCGATCCTTCCACGATTTCTCCATTCAACTACGTCACACGATGAGTCCGTCACGAGCGTTCGTCGCGTCGGGATAGCTCGAGAGTCGGGAACCGTGCTTCAGGATCATCCGACGGAAAACAGTTGCCGATCTACAGAGCTTCGTCGGGTTGACGAACCCTTCGAACGGGCGAGCGCTTTTACTGCGTAAAAGAAACGGCACGCGATACGCGTTCGATTCCCAACAGCGAATAATACTCGTGATCGGTGCTGCGAGGATTCAGGCGAGGAACGATCGATCGAGAAGCAGAGTCCGGACGCGATCGAGGCGAGACGCGCACCGTTCGATAGCCCCTTGGATAGTTGTGTCCTATGAAGTTGGTCGCGATCCGCGGTATAACGAGCCAGGAAATACCGATGAATCGCGAGTCGCGAGGCAAAGTGTACGGTTCGTGATCGTTCCGTGTGAGTACAGTGGTGTAGTGGCAAAGGGGAATCACAGATAGAGGAAGGAGGCAACGATCCGGATTCAGCGCACACGGTGTGGATTATTTCGTGCTGACAGAGGGAACCGGAAGCCGCTATATTGGAGAGGAAGCGGGAAAGCGGCGTGCCGCTATTCTGTGTACCGCGGCAGAGGCGATCATCGCAGCCAGAAAATGTGAGTACTCTTTCCTGTTCCATCAGTTTATTATAGTCTACGGAGTGCGCGCGTTTCCTTTGAGTAGAATCGATTGAGATCTGCCTCTATCGAACGATCCGAGGCTGGATCGTACGAAAAACGAATCATGCGCAATCACTTAATGACATTGTTTGACACGTTACCACGGGCAACGCCGTCCCTTACACCTTGCACTTGCGCAATTATCCGAGGGAAACAGTTTCCAACGACATTGTACAAAATTTCTGGTGCATACCGCGAAGGCTGATTCATAATCCGTAAGAAAGGTGGCTTACCGTCCACAAATACCGATAGGTGAAGGTCACCGGTGACCATTGGACGAGACGCTAATACTGTAACACGAGAGAACTCAATGCCGCTGCAACATTCTCGACACCGACTTCCCAGTTCCCAGTAATCCGCTTACAAACATCTTCATGAATTGTGCGCTGTTCTGTACTTGCTGCTTACGATCAAACGGTTACTTGTAGAAAACACTCGAGCCTGAATTTACGAAATATTAATTCCCTACCGTCAATGATCCACCAGGGATCCTCGGTGCGGTCCACTTCTATTCTCGAAGCGGATGTTGCTTTACCGAGTTCTCAGTGTTTCGTCATTGGATAAAACGAGACGCATTTAAGATCTCATAGTGCACGCGTAGTTTTCGCGATTCGAGCCGAGCGAAACGAACAGACACAAGAGTGACCTTTCCGCGGGCATCGTTCACAATCGAACAACCTTTTGTAATCGCGCCGTCAGAACATCCTTAAACTTAAAGCAGTCAATTTGCGTGTAACGAATCTTCCTTCCCGCTTGACGGTCTTTGAATTGTGATTATCGTACCGTTTTCGAGCGTCGTTCCTGAAAAAGCGCTGAATCTATCGTGCCCATCGTCGAGGTTCCCTCCTAGAGAGATAACTGGATATTCGCAATTACGTTCGGACGTAATTTTCGATAAGCGTCCGCGTGGGACGCGCGTTGCTACGACCCACGTGATTCTTCCCTAACGAACGAACCCCTTCGACCTACGGCGGCTGTAATTTCGTGAGAACTTTATCTGGGAATTAATTCGCGCGCTGTTTCTCCCTCGGCGTTTCAAGCTAGCGAAGGTAGACTCCGTCGCTGCGTTTCACTTGAATGGGGAAGGCAAGGCGTGGGTGCCGGGCCACGTGCAAAAACGTAGTGGCATTCGAAAGTCGTCGGTCTGTGCTCGCGAGAAGAGCTTGAATTACCTACCGAAAGTGGGAAGTTTAACAGTACGATGGTATCGAGCGTTGGGAAGGAAAAAAGGGCCAGCGCTGTTGGAAAGAGGCGACGAGGAATTCGTGGATACACGAGAGTGGCCGTTACAGGGAGAGAAGCCTTTGTGCCTTCTCACGTACAATGTTATTGTATTCCCAGCACGTATAGGCAATGGGAGTTCGTTATTACGCCTACTTCCGGCGGTTGGATCGTCGCACGGACTCACTCGCTCCGAGCACTAACGTGTTGCTCGAATACCCCGAGTACTTGCATCGTACACGCAACATTTCTCGCGATCGAATCTTTCGGATCCTCCAAGTCCAGCGCGTCAAATTTAAGGCCGCTCGTTGAATTCTCATTCTTCACTCGGTGCGAGTTTGATCTCGTTGGAGAGAGGCGACCCGCTACACGAAAATACTGCGCAGGAAGGCCAGCCCAGGCTGGAATTTTCGAACAGCTGCAGGCGCATACCTAAGCGATACCCGGCCCCAGCCCCGGGTCTACAGAAACACCGCTCGTAAACCCGACCAGGATTTGCCCGCTTCACTCGACTCGATTTCTCTCGGATCGCTTCGCTCGACAAACGCCCAAACACGGCGGGAATAATGTTTGCCGCGCGTCACCGCCTGGCTTACTGACCACCGGCTATGACCCTCGCTTCCACCTCACCGAAATATTCCCCTCTACCCATCTCTGTAAACGAATCGTAGCTGCTCGTGCTCGCGATTGCTAGAACGAGCAATGCTTATTAGCTGGCGGAATAGCAGCCACTCTGGCAAGCGACGCTGTCGCTGGAACGGTCTAATTTGCAGGCGGAAAAGGGATCGACCATATGGTTGAATTGGTAGGGAGTGTAGGGACTCGAGCCCCCGAAACCGATCCAGATGCCATGCCTGTCCATGGATTCGTTTTCTTTCTATTCTACGATAGGGCATAATGATTGCCACTCGTGGGTCCACGCTATGGACACACGGATGTCTGAGGATTTCAGCTGGACCGTGGCGTCCAGGTGTATGGGTGCTCGTCGAGGTAAAACGCACCTCTTTTCCTCACTGAGGGTTGGCGGGACGTATGTATGTGTAGAAAGAAGAACGGCCCAGACCCCTTGGTTGTCGCGAGATGAATTTGTCTGGGGCCTCCACTCGTCCTCGAACCCCGAACCCTCTCGATCCTCTTTCCTCCCTTCGATGGTCGCCCGCGCGACACCAGGCCCGTTTAACGCGATGCCAAGCACATTGAAAAAAGATCCACTTGTCACTGACTCGAGTACATCGGAGACAGACGTGCGGGAAAGCTAGCGGGAGGAGACGCGAAGCATCGAAGTCGCCTCTCGAAACGCTATCGAGAGACTCGAAGGCCAGGGAGAAGAATGAACGGGCGGCTAATGCCACGAGCAGACTCTGAGATTTTCGGTGAAACCGCGCTGCAGGATTCTCTGTTGGAGGTTAGTTGGAAAGTCGACCGATCGGTTCTGCATCGAGTGCACTTGGTCGTGCGAATCTCCGTCCTCACGATTACACGACGCTCCAATTATCGTAGCCGTAATAACCAGCTTAACGGGGTAGGTCACCCTCGATGGCCCTAAAACAGGTCTTTTTGCAAACGCAAATTGTAAAGTTATAAATAACAATAGGCACAACGTTTTTTCCCTGGTGTTAGTCGTTATTCTATGAGCTTTAACACAAAAAAGAAAAGTCTAAATGTCTCTATGTAAGTACATAAAAGTTGTGACAAAAATTTTCGAAAAAAAATAATACAATTGTTATGTTGAAAAATACGATTTTATCGATTTTTGTATAAAAACTATTTTTTATCTCGAATTTATCTCGAAATTTTATCCAAATCCTTGCAGTGCTTTTCGAGATTTTATGTACACCATCAAACGTTGCACCGCGTACACGCTTTTACGTTTTTACTCACAACTTTTATGTAAATAGAGATATTTAGACTTTTCTTTTTTTGTGTTAAAGCTCATAGAATAACGACTAAGACTAGAAAAAGGACGTTGTCTCTATTGTTACTTATCACTTTACAATTTGCGTTTGAAAAAAGGCATGTATGGGGCTATCGAGGGTGACCTACCCCGTTGACGTGTCGCGCCGCCTCCGAAGTCGATGCTGCTAGAATGGAATAGGCAAAGTTCAGAGCATCGATCCAAGAGGAAAATCTGTGACCGTTATCTGCGGCCGCGTCGTATCTACTTATCTGCGATTAACGAAGGAAAAACCAGAGATAACAGCGCTGACCGAGCGAGAGGGATTATTCCCCTCGCGGGAGGCGTTTCAGCGATTCTCTCCGGGAAGCAGAATACCGATCGACTAGACCGTTTCCTGCGTCGATAACCCTTCCCGGTAGCATCGAATTATTAGGACTGATCGTATACTGTCGGGTTAGCAGGATACAGGTTCTTTAAATGCAGCCAAAAGGGTTGCAATTAATTAGGGCCGGATGCGTTGATTGACCTCTGGATAAGTTCGCCAGGGTACGAGCGTGGGGAGCCTGGCCCTTTCGTTGCAACTTTTCTCTTCGCTCCGTTGCCCTGGCTTCGAGCGCGAGATATAATTGAGCAGCATCGAAAACGAGCCACGCGGCATAATTCCTAACAGCGCAAAAATAAATCGCGCGCCTTTATCGGTGCCGTCGCAGGCCTATAAATAAGGCCTTCCTTTTCCCAACCCTTCGCGTTTTCGCCCGGCGTGAAAGCATCACCTAGATAGATAAATATTAAAATAGAAGGCGACAACGGACGACGAGGGAACATTGCTACGATACCGCGATATTGCTTGTTCGCCGGACGACAATAGATAAGTTGGTAAATGGGGGGTGACAGATTTTGGTAGTGATTCTTTTCGTAGACGTGGGTAGGTATTGTACGGGCGCCGATAGGCTGCGGCAGCAGGAACCATCCCGCATTCTTCACTCTGCTCTCTGCTCTTTGCCGTTGCCATTGTTTATGCGTGAATGGCCGGAACATAAAGCGCGGAATACGAGCGCGTTCTCCCGTATCCCACCTAGGAAGTCGAACCGGCAAGAATGCGGCGGTGTGTCGCAGATGGTAGGGTGGAAAACGCTGTAGGGTGCGTGTTTTAATTTAAGGGTGAATCTCGAGAAGGAGATCCCACGACCAACCGGGGGACAGGGTAACCTGAATTCCCGGCAAACGGTTTGCTTTTCTTTTTTTTAAATCGCGGAGAAGGCTTCTCGCGTAAAGTGTTAAGCAATGGAAACACCGAGCAGCCACGAGGTTACGCATGCACACGATCGCGTTATCCTATCAAGCTTGCCCTAGCCACTTCGGGTGCTTCTCGTTCCGAAGAATCAGCGAATATACTGTTACACCACACCGTGGCACCTGGGATAACTGTAAAAACATCCACCTCGCTACCTACCCGACGTTTAACCGCGAGAAAAGTTGTCATCGGCGCGGCGGGACACGTCGCACGGTTAAACAGATTCCTCGGTGGAAACGTTCGTTCCATAATTTCATTCGATATTCTCATTCTCGCGCGCGTAGGAGCACGATCAACGCGAGTCAGAATGATTTTGCGATTACGTATGTTCGAAAAGGCAGCGCGCGGGATTTTCACAGCTTGCCTGCGTCTTGGCCGACTACATTTCTTCGTCTTTCGTAAATGCTCGTTTCGCGATCGTTTCTAAGGACTAAGGCTGCCACGCGGTTAAGTTGCATTTCTCGCGTGGCAGCTCGTTACGAAAGTAACAGTGGAAACTCGTTCGACTTTTACGGAGGCACGAATATAAAGGAATGAAACGACGCTGGCTATCGTTTGGGTGGTCGAACTCGCGAAATTTAGATACATAGTAGCGGCGATACGCAAGCAAACAGTCAGGCGTCCGCTCCTTGTCCACTGGTATTCACCGGTGTTGATTGGTGTTGATTGCTTGGGAAGCGCTCGCCTATCGGTAGATTCGTAGATTGGTTCGCCTCTGTACAGACGGTAGAAGTGTAGGTTATAGAAAACGATAGGCGTTGTGCAGGGATCGGTGGCGAGGTCTCCGTTGCTGGCACCTCGGATCGCATCGCGTCGGTGACCTCGTCTCTCGATTCGCGCGAACCGGAACATCCTGAGGAGAGCGAGCGGGTTGAGAGCGGGACAGCCGTATTAGGTCAGTAGCATTCGGGTATTCGCCCTCCGTGGAAAGGAGAATAATAATAAGAGGAATCCAGCCCTCTCTTTCTTCGTCATCCTCGTTTCTCTCGGTTGGGTTAGGCTTGCCCGGAGTAACGGCATCTCGGGCCCTCTTCTTCCTCCTCCACCTTCTTCACCTCCTCCTCGCTCACTCCTTTCCCCGTACTCATCGCCGTCGACTTGGTCCGCGCGACTTCGCCTTCGAATACCCTCGGAGCGTTTGCCTTCACCGACAACACACTCCTCCTCCTCTTCTGCATGCATTCCCACGTACGCGCGTACGACCACGACTTTTGCGCCAGCGCTGGTGCACACCATCGAGCAGCCACACGCGCGCTATACGTTAAGAAGCTACACGATACGGGGAACGTGGCTGCAGATGCACTCGAGATTCTACGGTGTCTCAAGATCGAGCACACCCGCGCGGAATACTAGCCGCAAAAGGTCCTCGCCTCTGCGTATTTCCTCTGCACATATTTCCGGTTGAAAGTCTCCTCGCCGAGGAACGCTGAACATTGGCTTCTTCTTGGTCGTTGAATACCGAGGTCCCCGAACCTGGCTTACAAATTACAGATCCCCAATCGTCCGATCGATGACGAAACGGTCGACGATGAGTAATCGGCGCGAACCAGTGACATCAGGCACGCCTTCAACGAGATCACGTTTCTTCCTTCAAATAAACCTCGTTTGGAGCGGTTTGCTAACCTGGACACAAATAGGGTAAATCCGGGAGACGTTATATTTCAGAATCTCTACGTAAAATTGCGTTAAAATGCAGACTAATTACTTCTCTAGAAGCCAAACGGTTGAGTGAATAGCGTCATTTCGCTTCCTTCTATGTTTTTCTGGGTTTGTAGGCTTTAAAAGGTGAATTGAGGTTGCATTTAACCTCTTTTGTCTCACAGAGGTGTATAGAATCGTATTTCAAATATACTTCTAAGTTTATTTTCGTTTAATGTTTGGGATAATAAGATAGTAGAGATATTGGAGGACAATGCTGCCAAAGTATTTGGCCATATTAACTCTTCGTCTCAAAGCTAACGAGAATACCATCTCTCGCTGCAGAAAGGAGAGATGGTCGAGTTATGATTTTTTGTATTATTTTATTATTATTTTTGTTTATTTATTCACTTTTTCTTTGATGTGTTCTTTACTTGTTTAGCGTAAACAAATTAAATATCAATGAATCCGTAGTTGTATTCACTCATAAATAATTTTGCTTTATCCTTTGCTAATTTTCCATGAATAATTACGTGAGTAGTCGCTGCCAATGACGAAAATCATTTATCCCGGCACCTCGGGAGAGGTGGTCAGATATCATGACTTCAGTTTTCAACCAGATTTACAGTGAATATTGTCTTAAAGCAAATATCGACCAGCTTTCCGAATCAGCATAAAATTTTGAACATATAGGTTTGTTCTGATAAAATAAGTAATTTCTATATTAGTTTTAATAGCCATTCTATATTAGGTCGACCGCGTCACCCTGATTTACCCTATGCAGGCCGTAGGATTGTGTCGTCAACGACGAAGTCGTAGAAATGACGAGAATCGGCCTGTTTCTCATCCCCGTCTCTGTTGTATCTTTCAGGTCACGGCACGTTGTTCCACGGCCTCTTAGTGCCGATGCACTTGCATTCTCGTGCACGCTCGCCTCTGCATCTCGCGCGTTGCGCCATTGGGGCATTTTCTTTTCGAACTTTGTACCCACGTCTCGATCGCCTCGGCTCCATGCCACGACATCCTATTACACGCTCGGTATTTCGGGTCGATTCCACGAATATCCTGTCCGTTGGCCCTTCGACACGATCAAACTATGGTCCAACGGCTTTTCTATATGCGCCGTGCCGCGGCAGACGCGACGCGCATTCAAATTACCACCCGCGTCGGGTGGAATTAGAAATTGTCTATACGCGGTGAATTGCACGCGCTCCTTCTTCTCTCTGGACGGTGGAACGAGCCGAAAGGGATCGAAAAGCCAAGAACTCAAGCTTCGGTTATTCGACCAGGCCGCGGCCAGCCGACTCGGTTGAATAGTTGGCGCGTCTGCTTTGTTACATTTCGGCTACTCCTTTCGGCAGGCCTTCGGTACACCTGCGGGCACTCGAGAGAGCACGCGAGAGAACCTTTCGAAATGAAGCTCTGCATTATGCGGCGGCCGGCTGTGCATGTTTTTCTCGATATTTCACCCGCCACGTTGGCCAGCCTCGTGTCCATTGTCCGCGCGTATAAGCCCCTGCGCGCATTATCGGCGGCCAGTTGGCTACGAAACGATCGCCAGCCATTCCCCATACTCCCTCCTAAGCTGCCGCGATCTTCTCAACAACGCTAATCAGGTTTCGTCGGAGAAGCTCGTGGGAGTACGTGGCGAAGTGCACACACGGCTGAGTTTTCCGTGGAAGCTTTGAATTGAACGCCACGGTGTAGACGCACTCAGTCACGACAAATCCTCGACAACCGCCTCGTCCGATGCAATTGCGCGTCTCCGCCGAATCGTGCAGCTGTCGCCTCGGTGAAAACTTAAGTACGCTCGGGTAAATGAAGCGTTTCCGCGGGGTCGCGAGGGGAGGGAGGATGGTGACGTTCCGAGGCACGAGCAAGGATAAAGGGGTGTTCGATTCCGATTCGATTCTTTTGGATAAAAGATGGATCTTTTGAATCGATTCTTTGGTATTCGATTTTTCCCAGAATCGATTTTTTGCCCTCTGGGAGAATTACTAGTCACTAGTGATGGGATCAAGTATATTGGAAGTAGGTTCGAATCTGACTGTATAGTTTCGAACAGTTCACGAGTACTTCGGAAAAAAAACACTACTTTCAAGTAGACTCGAACCTTCACGAGAAAGGTTTGAACTCTTTATAAGAACTTTGAGAAACGTGCGAAACAGCGGTACTTGCAAGTATAATCGAAATAAATGTAATGTGGACTACTTTTATTTGCGACAATCCTACGTCGAGTTATACTGGCTACTGTCGACGCTGCTCTTTATTGTAGCAAAGCATCCTGCATTTTTCTATTTTTCTAAAAGCGAGTTTATTGTAGAATATTTCACACTCATTTTATGTACATATTACATTTATTATGAAGTTTAAATCAATATGTATAAATAAATTGAACAATCATGTTTCCTAAAATCGTACCAATGCAATCGTACCAGTACGATTTGAAAACTTATGTCATATGTTATATGTATAGGTTATGTACATTTTCAGGGTTCGATTACTACTTTTACAAGATTCGATTCTTTCAATTGACAAAGTACTTGTAAGCACGTATTCGCATCCTATGAGAATATTCGACTTAGTTTCGTGCGTACATATTGAACTTGATCCCATCCCTACTAGTCACGACTCGACTAGTGAAATGATCAATGAAACTGCTTGATGCGTAGGTTTTCCTGATTTTATACGTTTTCTGCCATTTATATATGATTCCCATTAAATTTATATACAATCGTTATGTCCTGGATCTTACTTTACCACTCTTTCTTGTGGCGTGACATAGTGCAATGCAGAATATTGAACGAGTTGTAGGTGATCAAGCATTAATGTTTTACTGAATACAGCAAAATAATACAGAAGTTAAGGTAAATGTCCCCATTAGTGACAAATTATTCATTTATTATTGTTTATTGCAATACAGAAAGCGAAATATCAACCAGAAAGTTCAGAAATTATAATTAAAGCCTATGTAATTTATTGTTTCATCTTTAAGTAAATTCACATTGTAAATTAGGAGTTGGTCATTGACACGAAAGTTGACAGATTCTAATAACGTGAGGTTATACTACAGATATCATTAAACTCGCAAATTTTACAATAAAAATACATGGATCCATGCAGTAACTTACTCAAATTAACTAGAAATGTATACAGAATTATAAAATAAAAAGAAAATATTCATTTTCTTTCATTATTGTAGCAAAAAATCGAAAATGGTACAAGTTGGTCAATAAAGGGGACATCAGGTCCAATATAATTTTCACCATAATTTTTGTGTATATAGTCAAATATCACTTTAAAACTAATTTGATTAACAAACTAGATACTTCAAAAAATACAATGATCCATACTTTACTCAAACATTGTCGTATATTAGTAAAAAAATTACTATTTCGAACCAGTCGCACTCTTAAGCGGTCGCTAATGGGGACATTTACCTTAATACATATTGAACTATAATTTGTTATTGCGTAAATATTTCTGTTTGGCGTGGATTTTTTTATTTCGATTATTTAGAAGGATCGATTGCTTTATGACGATTCTTCCAAAATCTCTTTTCATATCGATTCTTCCAGAATCTATGCCGTAGGAGAGACCACGAAAAGTCGTTACTACCCGGCCACAAAACGATCCTTCCCACTTTCAGCGATCCGACGAAAACGATCGATCCACAGAAATATGAATGAAACTATCTCGCGGTATATCGTATCGATTCCAAACGAGGCTGTTATCCAAGTCGTTTATCTCGCGATTAATACCGAGCAATCGTGACTCGATGGTTCTCCGCCCTCGTGATTCCTGATCGTTATCTCTCGCGGAATTAATCGCAGAACTGCAAACGTATCGGCGTTTCATTGAAAATGGAGTTGCTTCAGCGCCGACAGCGGGGAGAAGGATTCTTTCGTTACCGGAAGAAATTGGCCGATCGTAACGTAACGTAACGTAACGTATGTAGATTCTCGCGATATACATTCGGATGGCCACCGCGTAGAAACTAGGAAATTGAGCTAGTTAGAGCGGCGGAGTGGGAGGGGGGAGGGGCAGATTCCGAAACAGCGTAGTACAATACAAATTGCACGAAACGGCCACGTTATGCGATGTTTATTGCATCGGGTACCGGACACGAATCGTTACGTCGAACCTTTCGTCGTTCCAGCGGTGCTCAGAAAGATCGCTGCGAGCCGATAACGAAGCGGCTGGCCCGCCACCGGAACGCCTATGAATAAGTCGTTTTCCTTGCGTAACGTATCCTCGGACACACAGCGATCGGCGATACTTTCAGGTTCGTTCGAGCACCGCGAGGAGACCGTACCGAATTGCGTGCCGCTCGTGATCCACGAGCCGTTCTTCCTGTCTCCTGGTTTTTCGCGGGACGCGGGAAGCCTTGACCTCTCGGATCTATGGCACGCCAGACCGATTACGCCGCCAGAACCCGTGGGAAGAATACGGCTTGATTTCGGCCGCAACCGAATACTCTTCCTGTCCTTGCTATTTCCTTCTAGCTTAATTACAGGCAACTTTAACGCGCGACAATGGAACGTTCGAACGCGATTAGGATCTCCCTTTCTCCTGGAAGAGTCGTGACGGTAGATTCCGCCGGTGGAAGTCTGGTGTCGCTAATAGCGCCCGAGTTCGAGGAAGGGAATATTTTTGCCCGAGAGAAAAAGCGAATGGAGTGGATACGTTGTCGATTAAGGGAGGGTTACGTAGGATAGGCGGACGGAGGAGAGCGAGAGGTGGAGGACTTCCGGTGCTCAGGGCCGTGGCTCGCCCTCGGCGCTTCTTCTCCACTCCCTTTCTCTGGCCAGCACAAAGGATCCCCCGATCGTCGAGACTCTCGAGGGACAAGGAGAGCACACCGCGCAGCCTTCTCGTGGCAAGTCTGTCGCTAAACGGGGCCAGGAGAATCCTCCCACCGAGCCGCGCGCAGAAATAGCAATCCTTTTCGGCGTTAGCGTCGGCTCTCCTTCCTTTTCACTTGCAATTTTCCGCGGCCTACGCTCTCCGCAGGACTGTAAGGATCCAACTGCTAAGCGCGGGATGCCTTCTAACCCCGACTGATTTCTCTCTCGTACGCTTCGAGACATTTCAACGCGCGTCACGTCACGCGGGGTCATAAATTATGGGCAATGAGAAATGCGTCTGTTGCCTACCACTGCTCGGTGCACCGTTGCTCGTAATTAGAGACCGAGGAGCATTAAAGTGGAAGAAGTGAGCCGGTATGTTGCAACCACCGATTACCGCTGCTCGGCTTACGCCAGTGTAGAAGTGATCGAATAGGTTGCATTCGGGCCCCTGGCACCGATCCTTTCCCATTTACCCGGCCCTCTGCGCCGGTGTGCGTCGTCGAGTCCGTGTACTACGTGTGCACGACCGAGAAATCGGTTCACCGTAGAATGTCAATCGGTTTCGCCTTTGTAGCGGCACGACCTGTGGCTCGTAGTAGCTCGACGGAGGTGAGCCTCCACGCTACCCACCGGTCGCGACCGTTTAAGTCTCCGGCCAGCGTTAACCTTAACCCCCTTTATCTCCCTCCGTCTCTATGACACGGTCGAAGAACTGACTATCGCCGTGGTATTGTATTCAAATGCCCCTCTGGCGATGTCACGTCGCAGCGGGGAAAGAGGAAAGAGAAAGGCAGGTGGGAGGACGAGAAGAGCTACTGGCAAACGTGTCGTTCTGACGCCAAAACAAACTTGGGTCTTGAAACGCAGAGCTGGAGCGGCGAGGGCTGCTCATTTCCCAGCGGGAGCCCGTTAACCTCTCTCTCTCCGTGATCCGATGGAGAGGGGACGGGGGTAGGGAGCAAGTTTCCATTTATTTTCTCGTGGATTTAATCGCATCCGTTGACCGGCGCTTCCTGTCGCCATCGGCCACGGGCCACGGGCGCTGGCTAGAAGAACGTCAACAGCGAGATTGCCAGCCACGGCCGGACAACCGTGCGTAATACTGTCCTTCTCCGCGCGTTCATTCATTAGCGTTATCGTACTCTCATCGTATCGGGCCGGCGCTCGTCAAGCTCTCAAACTGGTTCTCGCGAAACGATAGCTGCAGCCCTTATCTCCCCGTGCTCTTGCTCTTCTCCCCGAAACGTGTTCTCTTGAGCGGCTGGCTGATTTCACGACTCCGCTCTATCTCTCCCATTGACCACATTACACGCGCGAACGCGTTTGCGCGTTTACGCGCGGCACTCGTACCTTCCCGAGAAGCACGCCAGCTTTTTATCTTCTCCCCGCACAAGCGTGGTCCTTGCTCGGCGTTACCGAGACACTGCACGCGAGAAGCCGCGTAGTTTTTTTTAGAAACACTACTAGCCGCGAGGTAAAAAACACTCGCGCCGACGGAACGGGGGGAACGACCGAGCGACTGTGTTCGCGACCGAGTAACACACACCGTGTATAGCGTGTACCCCGTGCGCCTCGTTGCGTGGACGGCTGCCAACTTCTCCTCACGATTCTCCATTCCATCGCGAAGGGTCAACGATCGAACGCATCGTGTTTCGTTGCAACGGTGGAATCGCTCGGAATCGACCGGGCCCCGGGGAATAATTGCATCTAGATCGGGCCGAGTGGCAACCGTCACCGTTACGCATTTCCAACGCATCCGAATAAGAACTAGCCTCTGTTTAAAAAATCGAACGGCCGAGGGTGCGTTGTTTGACCCGGTGAAACGGCGGACGAACGGGTATAATTGAAAAGTGGGATCGGGGAGGTTTTTCTCCGGTGCATAAACCGAACCTCGGCCGAGTCCCACGGCGTCGACACACACGCGATAATGTACTCAGTTGCGGTCTGGCTTTGTTTTGTAACTCTAAACCGATGGGGACGGCGGACGGGGGCGACGGGAGGCATCGACGCGACCAAACGGGGCGCTCGGTTGCCTGCGAAACGCGCTAGCTAGGGCCTCGATAGGACGTTAAAAAGCCAGCGAGGGAGACTTTGAAGAAGCTATAGGCAGGCGAGCACGATGAGCAGAAATAAGGATTCGAGGAATGCCTGGTTGCGTCAGAGTGGGCGCATATGGCGTTGTGGGCTTGCATATACCTACATACACTTTTAAGGGCGGTCAGTGGGTCGCGAGAGTGGTTAGGTGGTGCTCGCCGCCGGATTCGAGAGGGGATACGACGAAGAGAAGCGTGAAAGGTATAAGATAACTCTCTCCAATAATAGCCGTCCCAGCACTGGGCTCTACCGTTCTACTGTTCTACGGTTTGCGATTCCGTAAGCTGGCGTTGCTGCTGCTTTTATCGCCCATCGATGCCAAAGGCAGAGGGGCCGCGAATGCTTTACGAGACCCGACCTCTCTGCGAGAATATTAACCGCCGAGGGTTTTGGTAATCACCGAAGGCAAGGACTCGCCGCGGTGTCCGTGTACTCGAGCGTATTTATAGTTGGACCGTTAAAAACCGTATATCCGAGTCGCGGCGGTGGCCGTTCCGAACAGGGCCGCAGTACGGGACCGGTCTCTTAATCTTCTCTCGAAATAAACGCCCTCCGCGTTGGAGCATCGCGTTGCCACCGTCGCCGTCGCTTCCAGCCAGTCGATTACACGGCTAACACGAACGCGGCGTGGCTTGTACATTGTCCGAATATCGGCGCGATTGCCCGATAGATATCAACGAGTGAACGCCGGAGGTTGCAGTTGAACTTACCCCTCGTGCGGTAAAAACAATCGAACGCGACCGACAGAAAGAGGGAGAACAAAGCTGACGAGTTTAACATTGAAATGGAGAGAAGAGTGGGAACCGCGACATATGCCAACGACCCTTTGCAGAGAAGTGGCTAAGAGGAAGCACGCGTCGACTATGATCGCTCACTAGCTTCGATCGACAGATCGCGTATGCTGATGCACCCATCAATGAGTATGACTCGCTGGGATGCACTCGTGCAGCTCGATTTTCCCAATTAAAAGAATCGTCTTCGTCGAACGCTGTAGCTTTTAACTTCTAAATTCTATCCGCGTTAGTTTGAGAGTGTTGCGTCGAAGCGCTTAACCAAGAGATAAGCCAGATGCAGATAAAAGGTATCGAGGATCCCGAGCACCTCATCTAAACACCGTCCCGATAACGCAATCACGCGGTGGCGTAACCGGGCAAGGTCCTCGGGGTATGGCCGCGCTCAGATTTCTCTCGTGCAACGAGATGTATCGATCGAACGCGTTTGCCATTCTCGCGGGATCGAGGATGTTGGCGCTACTTGCAAACGCGTGTACCGTTACAGAGACGAGCAGCTCGAAATGAAATCGAGACGTCCGATTAAGAGGAATAACGAGATCGAGCCCGCGACCCTACCTGTCCATCTTTCACGACCAATCTTTCCCGATAATCGACGTCGATTCGTTTCCGTAAAACCTGTCGATGTTTGCGCCACGATTTATCTCCTCCGATATTTTCACTGGCCAAGACTTCTCTGCCACCCCGCCGGCTATGAATTTCAGCTACGAGATAGCAAGGAGAGCATAAGGCGCGCTCTGTCCGTTATCTTCTAGTGGTTTGTTTCTTTCCGCTTCGGCACACGAATAACGAATAACCACGTAACAGTTGCCGCTCGTAAACGTCGCCGACAAAGCTTTTACAATCGCGCCGCGGCCGAAAGAAAACCGCTGGCCCTCGAGAACTCGTTCCCTAGGTAGAGTTGTTCGTGCTCATCGAGTCTACTTTGGAATTGCATCGATTTTCCATTTTCATCGCAAAGAATTTAACGCGAATCGTAATCAGAGCGTCTCTCATCTCGCGCTTAACATTGACTCGGTAATTGTGTTTAGTGAATTAATTGCTCGAGCTGCGCTGCTCCCTCTCCGGTTAGCGTACGAAGAAAGAGGAAGTCGTTGACCCGATACGTCAGTGTTGCGTAACAAACGCTTTACACACGTGACCCGTAAACCGATCGCGTCTACGCTCGCCGAGAGACGGACAGACAGGGGGCCTCTTTCAATCCCTGCTAATCGATAGAACACAACTGCCTTGGAATCTAATCGCTGAGCTTACCCTTCGCGCAGCACCTCATCTTGACAGACAAATCACCGCGATCGCGCTTCGATTCTGCCGAGTGTCTCGAGAATCATTGAAACTAACGCCACTGACAGATACGCGTAGGAAGTCGTTGCTCCAAGTCTCCGCGCAAGCTCTTTATTTGGCATCGCCTCGTTCCCCGACACCCGGGAGATCTTCGGGATCCTAATCCACCGCGAAGCTTTGCTTGCCTCCTGCGTCGTTTCTGCCGCAACGGGAACGAGAACGGGAATGGGAACGGGAACGATAAGCATAGAATTCTTAACGCGTCTTGTAGCTATTATCAGCACAGTCGGCGAAGGCCTGCTATTCTTAATCAATTATAAAACTTTCACACCCACGATGCTTCTCGCTTGGAAGTTTTTTTTAAAACAAAACCGTTAAATATATTTACTTCCAGCTTCGTGGCTTCAGTTGTCAATCTTTAGAGAATATGAAGAAAAAAATGTAGGTATGCGAAAATAGTGGTTATATCCGGAGTTATAGTGCTTCAAATAAAGCGCCTTGTTAGCATAAAATTAGCCTTTGACGTTGCGTGAAATGGAAAATTTTAAAATTTGTGTAATCTGTATGAGTGTGGCTATCGCCTGAAATAAGTAGATAAAATTAGAAATACTGAAAATTAAACAAAAATGGCAACGTCTAAAACAGACATCGATTTCTGCAAAAAATTCTCTGGTCCTTTAAATCACAGAAGTCTAATTTAGCAAAAACCGACTTAGTTTTAGTACCGACGAGATTGGGACATTTATTGAAGATATATGCCAAGTTTGAAGTAAATCGTTTAATTGGTTTTTGAGATATGCTAATCAATTAGAAAAACATAGTTTTGAGAAAAACGCGTTTACAGTTTTAGATAGTGTTTTTTTTTAATTCATTTGTTTCACGGTATCTAAATATATACAAATATAGGCATAAAGTTTTTAATTATTATAATTTGAGGGTTCGCAGTATTGCATTCAAGTATCGCATTCTTTTCGGGGCGTCAAGGTAGGGAGACCCCTTAAATTAGAAAGATTCCGTAGAAGTCACGTTCGCCACCAAACATCTTCCAACTCCCTCGATCGAACGAGTCCATCAGGCTTCCCAAGTTTTATATTTGAGCCTGAATGCGAGCCTTGTACACCGACGCGACGCGACGATTCAATAGGTTGCATGGGGACAGTCGCGCGATTCACCGAGAATCCACGACCAAAGCTGAAAGCTCTCGTCCCATTGGCAAATATTTAATAGCGTGCCCGATAAGCTGCGATCCTCGTCCGATGGACGTTATTTGCCGTCCGTGCGGAACGTCTAAGCCCTTCGGACGTACGTCGGTCACGATTCCGCCGGGAAAATCCAAGTGCGTTTTCACGGATGGAGCGCAGACAATCGGTGACCTCGTTTGCCGATTCTTTAACGGCGAACAGGCGAAGAACGCGACGTACAATCGTAGATAAACTACCGGTACGATATACAAATGGTTGCGTGCATGCATTCCAGCGTCATGGTACATCCGCCAGCTCCAACTCTTATCTTCCAGAAATTCTCACAGTTTCTTCAAACACACCTGAGAAACGACTGTCCATTTAACGCCGCTTTCCACCGAGCGAGTCTCGAGGAAACGAAAAAAGGACACGACCTACATACATACGTACGATCGCGAAAGAAGAAACAAGAGCACCGAGAAGGTATCTGCTTCTATTCAGATCAAACCTCCGCAACGACAAATGTCGCAATCAGCCCCTCTCATACATATGTACCGCAGACTTTGTTAAAGCTCGTCACTGCGACGCGTCGGTTTTAAGGTGCGTATCGACTTTGCGAGGCTTGACCGCGAGGCGCGCCTCGCGGAGTGGATTCTCCGTTCCTTTTCGCTTTGCACAAAGTGATCATGTCGAGGTAATGTAAATGTCTCAATACCTGGATATTTGAGGTACGGCGGAAACACGTTTGAGAATTTTTCAGTTATACAAATCGGTTTATATAAAAACGATTTTGCAATTACATGGGGCATCGTGTGTACCTTATTATTAAAATGAAACAACATATTGTAGGATAGAATAGTTTTGTAAAATATTGAAAATTCATAGTCCTTGGAATGGCCCAATACCGGGACAGCTTAACTAGTATGTCCCGGTGTCCCGATTTTACAATTTGGATGTTTTCTAGGGAAATTAAATATTAAAAAAACAACACAATAGTTTCTTCTTTTGGCATATTTCTTCTGTATGAGTAATTTATTCAAATCAGTAAACAAACTTGAGTAAAAAGAATCTATTATTGAATGAATAATTTTAGGGTTCTGTGAGACGGGAATAAAAAACTAATACAAAATTTAATTTTAATCTTTCAATTAAAAAATAATACTACTAGGTACCATTTTTCTAAAACTGTATTAGTTGTACCAATATACTAAACATTATTACTAATATTCGCTTAAGAAAAAGTAGAGATTGCTTAGCAAATCAGCTAACGGCAATTCTAAAATGGTGCAAACCGGAGAGTGTTACAAGTTTACTAAGAAAAATATGTATATGAATATATTTTATTAAATATTTGAGTAATTGAATAAAATAGTTCTTTTATGGATAAAGCGAATATTAAATGAAATAATCAGCATTATTTGCACTAGTGTCCAGGTATTGGGACATTTACCTTACAAGGGACGTTCGGCAACCCGAAAATTCAGACAATTATGAAACTCGGTGTGGAAGTAGAGTAGTTCATCCGTAAGACAACCCTATTTTTTGTTGGTGCCATAATGCAATTTTTAGGCGTGAAATCACTCCTTGAAAATAATTCAGAATTTTCTTTTCCGTGGAATACCTCGAGAATGGTGAGAGATATTGAAAAGAAGTTTCAACAAAAGTTGCATCCTTCTTTTATATCTACAAAACCGGGAAAAATAATTTTCGAAAAATCCATATTTTTCAAGTTACCCCCACCACCAACCCTTAAAATTAAGTTTATGTATTTTTTAAATATAAGCTGAAATACCTCTGGATAATCTCTTTTCATACATATAAGTGATTTATGTGTTATATGTTTTTTGCAAACGAATAAAGCCTCTATTAAAGAATTTGAAGTCCATTTTTGCAGTTTCCATTAATAACATGGTTTCTTAAAGCCATATTTAGATTATTATCATTTCAATAACATATTTATTTTGCAAAGTCTAATATAAAAAATAGACTAATAAGATTACACTTCAAGTAATGCATGTACGAATGTATTGTTATCATACTGATTCATGCACGTCACTGATTAGTTTTAATGAGTTATACCATTGATGCAATTTTAGGTACGTTCTGCCTTGCTTAAATAATTGAAAGCTGTTTGAACTTAGAACTGAGATTATTCAGAGGAATTTCAGCTTATATTTAAAAAATACAAAAACTTAATTTCAAGGGTTGGTCGTAGGGGTAACTTGAAAAATATAGATTTTTCGAAAATTATTTTTCCGCGGTTTTGTAGATATGAAAGAGGGATGCAACTTTTGTTTAAACTTCTTTTCGATATCTCTCACCATTCTCGAGGTATTCCACGGAAATGAAAATTCTGAATTATTTTCAAGGGGTGATGTCACCCCTAAAATTGCATTATGGCACCAACAAAAAATAGGGTTGTCTTACGGATGAACTACTCTACTTCCACACCGAGTTTCATAATTGTCTGAATTTTCGGGTTGCCGAACGTCCCTTGTTAGTCTCCAGACAATTCACTCCGCGAGGCGTGCCTCGCGTGCAATCCTCGCAAAATCTATACGCACCTTTAACCCTTTCGCTGCGAGTGCCGACTATAATCGGCACCCACGCGACGACCTGTGTGTACGAGCGCCGACTATAGTCGGCGTCACGGAACGAGCTACCGACCCTAGCGTCGACTTTATTCAATATCTCCAGTAGTTTAAAAAAAAAAGAAAACCGCACTTTCGCGGAAATATACGGCGTAACGAAAAGGTTAAACTTGTGCCAGAGAGGAAAGTGGCAAAATTCGTTATGGTCGGAGATTCTTGAAGATTCTTCGAGGATCGATAGAAGTGAAGAGACGAGAGGAGAGAGAGAGAGAGAGAGTGAGTGAGAGTGAGAAGGGAGAGCCTGTTGCATCCCTGCCGTTCCGTGGACGAAACGTGTCGGTGCACGTTCGTGCAAGACACGAGACTCGAGAACCCATTCGCGATTCAGCTACTATTGTTAACCGTAGTTACTCTCTTATTCACCGGCCAGTCGAGTGACAGACTTCGTGAGAAACGGTCGTGATTTTGTGGATCAGACGTGCCGATATCGATATCGATGTCAACGAAGATCATGGGCGGTTTTCTGGAGATACTGACCCGTCTCACGCCGTCCCCAAGAAAAAAGGAGGATGCGAATCAGAGAAAACCGACGAAGCTCAAGGTTCCTTCGAGGAAGAAAATGCGGGAGAAAGTAACGAACCGATCGTCCAACTATTCCGAGACTGGACGCCAGGTAAACAGTGGAACGAATGAATTTGTAATCGAAGAACCGCGGATGGGAATGTGTTAACGAGCCGTCTCACGCTATTTCCCTACTTTTTACTGTCATTTCATCGACTCGTTGCGAAACTACTTTTGCGAATCGCGATGGCGCGTGGGTGGCGGAGTGGAATGCGATGTTGGTGACGATACTCGGGAGAGGGGGGGGGGGGGCGGGTTACGTAAGAAAAGAAATAGCAACAGAGCTGGAGTATAAAAGCCTAAGGGCCGCTCGGTGGCTCGATGTCTCGGCGTCTCGGTGTCCCGGTGCTCCGGGATGATTCACGGATAGAAAAGAAAGGCTCCCGACGCTGGACGGACTGGCTTGGTCGGTCGCGTTGCCCCGTTCCGCCTAACCCGCCAGCCGGGCCCCGCATTCCTTCTCAATTGTCCCAATTTGAGAGAATACATTCCTGAAAGCTTACCAGCATGCGTCGGCCGGGAACGCGAGTGGAATTTCGACCGCCGGGGGGGGGGGGGAGGGGTCCTTTCCGCCGTATTATTTCTGTCAAGTCGCATCCGTCAGGGAGCCGGGAAATCTATCGCGCCCGGAGACCGATAGCGCTTCCAAAAAGTCGGTGAATATATGGTCGGGGCGGCGGGAGTGCGGCAAACGCGCGCACGTGGCCAGTAAAGTATCGCGATATCAAAGCACCGGTAATAAATTGGCTGCTCGCGAAGCTACCGAGGCGACGCTTATCGCCGGTAATAATATTGCCGATAGAATTTATCGCCCCGCGAGTACCTTGTAATATCGTGGCGCCAATATTTCGTTCTCGCACCGCGTGAGACGCGCCTCTTCCCTCGACTTAACGATCCACCGGCGAGCGCGAATTTACAGCAACATGTGGCTACCATGCGCACGGTAGCCGGGCCGCCGCAACGCCAACAGACAGACCTATCTCGAATAAACCGCGCGCAAAAAAAAAACTCGAGGCGCGCCTGGAGCCCTCGCGAAAGCACGTCGGACCTCCTTCGCGAACTCGAATAAGAAGACTTTCGCGTACGCTTCGTACCACCTCGGGACACTCGCGGTGCTGTTGCTTCGGGGACGACCTAGTAGAAGAGTAAGCAAACGCGCTCGAACTTTCCCATCGCGGGGCAAGCAGTGGCGCGGCACGATGATCGAACTCTCGAAAAACTGTCGGGATTGATTGCCCCGCTAGCACGCCCTTCGGACTTATCAACGGGAGAAAACCACTCCGTAATGCACTTAGTCGATAAACCGGCGCTCGCCTGTAACGCATTTGTCATTAAGCAACGCGTTATCCGGCTCTCTCGGTCGCCGCGGAACTCCGCTCGTTCCGCGGGCAGTGCGAGTACACGCGAGGAAGGGAGAGATTTCGTTCCCCGCGGTGATTCGTCATCGCGCTGGGAAGAACGGGCAACGGCGGGCAGCTGGTTTCCATTGACAATGAGCTCACGAACCACGCATCCGTCGATCCGCGCGGATGCGTAACAATTAAACGCGCTGCATCCTACCCTTTTCGCCTTTCGCGGCGTTCGAGGAAGCTCGGGCATGTTCAACGGCGACAGGAATCGGGGTTCTCAGAGCCGCGGACGCGAGCTACCGACGCAGCCCGCACTATTATCCACGTTCCCGATTGCAAACCGCGGCGAAGGAGCCGCGATGCCTTTCCACGCGTTGTCCAGGAAACAATTAACAACTATTCGTTCCCATGCGCCTCAGCCGCTAATCTCCGCGTTAGATCCCCGAAGGGGCGAGAGAGCGAAGGTGCACGTACCTAGGTACGCGTACTCGTGTACAGCGTCTACGCCTACTCCGGTCCGACGACCTTACGTAGGATAATTCACGCTCGATGAATCTCGAAAGCGGAAATTACGTATTCATTCGATCTGATCGCTAGCCGGCCGCCCATCCAGAGAGGCAGGCCCGATTCGTTAAGGAATTAACGTTCGTGCGCAAGTGGCGGGCCTGATCTGACGTCTTCGGGGAATGTGAAGGCGCGATCTACGTTACGGTGATCGGGCCGCGTAACTTTCCTTTGGTCAATGAATTCGCGCAATTAAAACGAATAATTACTCGTCTGGTTGCGTACGTGGCATCGTGGCTGCAATCAACGGGCGGAAACCGGTAGAAAAAGTAGTATTTTACCGCGGTAATGGTGCTCGATGTTATTACGATCTGTTGTGCCAAGCTAGTTTGCGATCCCAGAAAGGGGCGAAATAATATTCTATCCGCCGCGGGCTTTATACGGCTGCGCGTTTACGCTCGAGGGATCGGTGAAAAACGCGTGACTCCCCGCTCCGCGGCGTGCTGGAAAACTCGTTTAATGGTAAACCGCGAAAGAAAAGAGGAATTGTTCGTAGGGTTCCCAGAGAGCGCGCCTAGGCGGATATTATCGCGAAGCGCGGCTAAATATTCCTACGACTTAACCTTAGTTAGCATTCCGCGAGACGCGGGGAAACGTCAGATGGACGAGGAGGTCGGCGAAGTCGGAGCGTGAAGAGCGTCTAGGTAGTCTAGGTAGTCTAGGCAGCGTAGGTATTTTTCCTTTACTCCTCGGGCGAAAAAAAAGAGCGGTTAATTGGACCTCGATGCTGCAGTTGTTGCTGCTCCTATTCCGCGAGCGGCGCGCAAGAAAACGATTCGCACTCTGGTAAAGGTCCGAGTCGATCGGCCCGTGGTTCCTTGGCATGCTCTCGTATGTTCGTTAACGGCCGCGGAATAATTGGTCATCCGCGTGGCATGGACGGAAGGAATGCGAGGAAGAAGAGGACGGGGAAAGAATGGAGCGCGCAATGGCTCGGCGATATGGCGATACGCTCGCATAGATCGCGTTCAAGAATGCAAACGCATTTACATAACTAGTTCGGATGATCGGTGCGCGTTTCACGCCACACGTACGCAGATCTACGGATCTAGGTAGATACCTACTCGTGAAATTGTTGGGGATAAGGATGCAGGGCGCGGGACGGAGACAAATAGGCGTGAAACTTGCTGCCCCTCGCGACGACGCTTTCTCGCATTTCCACGACCGAGCGAACGTGCTCGTTTCGCTGGCAAATGGATCGCCGTCGAAAGGGGACCAGCAGAACCGGAAGCTCGCTGCTGCGACTGCCCCGATGCAGCTCATATTCCGTTACGGTAATCGCTCGATCGTTTATGCGCCGATATCTTTGCGATATCGACGCATTATCGGCTTTATTTATCGGCGGTCCGACGATACAATTGAAACTTTATCGCGAGGACACGTAAATCGAATGGACCCAACGAACGTGTCGTATCGCGGCATGGCTTACGTCACTGTTGCAAGCGAACAGTGGGGCCGAAAATGCTACATCTGTAAAAGCAGGGTAGGATGCGCAAGAGCTCGAGCCGTGACTTCGGCGTCAGCGTCGACGGTACCACCGTAACAGGCCATCCGTGAAACTTATCGAAGCAGATATCCGACCGACAATGGATTCGCGAATGCTGCGCGGTTTCATACACGCGCGTGGCTTTCGCGGAACGCACGTACAGGGTGTACATTTCGAAATCGGATTTCTTAAGGGGGTTTACCCGTTTCAACCCTCGGAATATGTGTACATTTTATTATTATTATTATTAATTTTACGGGGAATCACCATGGTTTACGAGAACAGGACAGATGCAATTACATAACTAACCTAACTAACTAAACTTAAACGATAAACTAAGTACTAAGTCCTCCGTGTCAGTTAATTACAATCCTATATTTTGTGGATTTTTTACAAGTCAACGGCTCGATGCAGATTTCCCGTTTTTTTTTTTTTACTGTGTTTGCATAGTATTATGAACTACGTACAAAAAAAGTTTCAGTTAAAAAACTATTGTAACAATAGTTAAAAAACATCAGTAAAAAACTATTGTAACAATAGTTTTTTAACTGAAACTTTTTTAAGTAGTTCATAATTCTGTGTAAGGATAATAAAAAAACGGGAAATCTGCATCAAGCCGTTCACTTCTAAAAATATCCACAAAATGTACACATTTTTCCGAGGGTTCAAACGGCTATACCCCCTTAAAGGGAAATCCTATTCTTTGGGCTAAAAACATAGTGAAATTTTAGATTTTTTTAAGAACCTAGCGATTTGAATAATGTGAAATTGGGACCATGTTTTTATGCATCTTTGAGGAAGAAAGAGTTTCTTTATTTATTAATTTTTAATAACAAATAGGGGAGTTATGCTATGTGCTATGTTTTTAGTCCAAAGAATAGGATTCCCCCTTAAGGGGACTAGGCAGTCGAAACATCGATTTTTTTTATTGCATTTTCCAAAAGTACTATCCTTTCTGAATAAAATGTCGCTTGGTTTATAGTAAAATTCGCAAAATTATAGATTTGACAGCTAAAAACGTCAAGCGACAACCTATAGCGTCGCCTTTGCCCAGAAACTTTAAACGCGTTTTTCTCGGATATTTTCTTCTCTTTGTTTTTACCTAACTGTGAACGAATGGAGGTTCAGATCGACTTGAAAAAATTACAGGATGTGTAAAACATGTGCCATTTCCGACCAAACCTCTGATATGGTCCGCAAAAATTCGAGATTTTCATAAAAAAATTAAAAAGTCCCCGGATTTTAGTAGCGCACAAGCAAGAACGAATTTTTCTCAGAAAAATCGCCGTCTTTCGGCCACCAATCGTATAATTTTGATTTAATTTCTGTTTTTATAGGTTTGGTCGGAAACTATGAATCCAACAAACAAGAATCGCACTTTTATAATCGAATTACGTCATATTTTAAGACAGCACCTTTATAATCGAATTACGTCACATTTTAAGACAGCACCTTTATAATCGAATTACATCACATTTTCAGATATTAGGGCAAAACGACGGAAAACCGTTAAAATATTTACCCGTCTGCAGCGCCATTTTTAAAGCACATATATATTTCTTACAATTTATTTCTCAATCTGTATGGTAGTGATAAACATTGGGTAAAAGGGTACACCTGGATGTGCTTTCATTTCTTTACAAATAAATAAAGGACAGAGTCTGTTTCTCACGAAAAACGACTGCCTAGTCCCCTTAACGGCCGACTAATCCTTCCCAACGCGGGCCAAGCAGGAATAAATGAATTTCGTCCGACCAGCAGCGGGTGACGAAGTTTTACTTTCATACCGTCGCGCTCGCAAACACATGCGACAGATGGATTCGTTCGTTGGTACAGCCTCGGGGTACGATGGTTCTGCGGTTACACGCACCTCGAACGTTCCCACAAGAGGCGCACACGGAAAAGTCGTCGCGCAGCTTTGGTATACCTACGACTGCATCTACCACCGAGTCTCGAGCGACACGCTCGCTGATCGCCGAGGATGAAAGAACTCGATACACTGGAATACACCAAAGAACTCTGCCGGGAGACTATTGCCCCCTGCCCGATCGGTCGCTCTTCCTTCTATCGATGCACGATCCTCACCGCGATCGCCCGGGAAAATATTATTTTCAACCGAGTTACATCATGCTCGCCGCACGCTTTTCCAAGGTCTACAAGTTTCTACGGGAGTCACATCCCGTCGTTGTGGTCGACCGAGTATATACATGTAACATCTACCGTCCTTTCGTTGGGAAACGCGAAACCGTGGCAAGTGGAGGAACGATGCGGGCGGAAGCGGTGTCCGGACGATACCTACGCAGCCCCGTAATTTGGTACCGGGGAGCCTGAGCGCTCGCGCGCCACGCTGTTTGGAAATCGGTAGGTACCTGCCCGATCGATCGGCGTGATCCCAGCAATCGCTGATGGCTACTTCTCCGGACGACTTTATTGCCGCGCATGCTTTCATCGCGTGACGACCGAGCGGGACCAGTTATCGAAACACTGAAAGCTTCTTGGTAGCTGGAGGGTGGTCCCTTATCTTTCCCAAGTGGCTGTAACGCGTGTAACTCAGGCTCGCTCGACTCCACCGTCAAGGGGTATCTGCGTACAGCGAGCGCAGTCGAGTTACTTTGATGCTCGAGCGATCATCCCGCGGATCGGAGAGTTAAAGAAAAACGAACATTCGACACGATTGCGGGGCTCTCGGGAAGCGTACGCGTATCTATATATCGCCGAGCAGCCATTGGAGCGTGGAGCGACAAGTGAAAAAATAATGCTCGATAAATACTACTGGAGGCAAGAACACCAGCCTCGTCTTCGGACACGCCTGGCTTCCGGCGCGGTGGTGGCAGCCGTCGCACGGCTGACCGGATTTCAGACTCGTTTCTCTCCTACCTGTCTCAATCCTGTTATCGTTCGCCAGGATGGCAGGTAAATACGCCACCGAGGCGAGCACGAGTCATCCCCGTCGCGATTCGACGTCCCGATACCGCCGCTCGTTTCATTATCGTCGCGAATTACAAGCAAATCGTCCGTTCGATCAACTTTAATCCTCGCCGATTTCGGTTAAGCCGAACCGCGGGAACAACGACAACAGCTGCTCTAAGCACATTTATCGAAATCCCGTAGGTATTAGATCGACGTCGCGATGATCGCGCAAACATCTTAATTGGGGTCTCTAATTATCCCGGATTTCCTGTTAACGCGTGGCTCATGAATGGTTACGCAAATCGCCTGTCCGCGCGCAAGGACGCGGACCGTTATTGGAAATGGTACAAGGAGTTAGCTGGTGGACAATGACGGCGGAAGAAACTATGGCGTACAGCTCGAATCGCGTTTATGCATTGCATGTCGAGGTACGATAGACCGGGACACACGACCACTCCGTCACCTGCAATCACCGTTTCTCGCAATTTCACTCGCGTTGTGCAATCCGGCGCAACACGCTCCGCGAATCTACGGGGAGGCAGCTGCGAGTAAGCGCGCACTGTAATTCAACGCTGAGGAAAGAAGGAGGAAGGAAGAAACACGTTATTATCTATGTATGTCTTTATTGCACTAGGGGAGTAGTTTAAATACGAGCATTTAAATATGTGCCGAAGGCGAGGTCCAGCGAGTGCGCTGTTAGGGACATTTTTCGAGCCCAGCATTTCGAGCGAAGTCGACAGTGTTATTCTGGTCTGCGAGATAGGATTCCCATCGTTTCCGTTGCGATCAGCGTTGGCACGATGGCGAGGTTCAAATCGTTTCCTTCCGTCGCGTCGCGTCGAGGAGGCTCGAGCTTCGCCGCTGCGCCGATCCGTCCTTGGGAAATAGCAAGCGATGAGTCAACGCGGGATATTCGCATACAAGTCTCTCTTGTTACCGCGCGCGGTGCCTGCGTTGTTCTGTTTCAGCGATCGCGACTTCGCCGAATCGTGCGGCCACGCGTCTCTCGAGATTCGCGACTCGCTTCTCGAACCATTCATCTGGCAGAGGTATTCTATACTCGCACACCTCGCGGATGCGCCGAGGAGGTGGCGTTCTGAGAACTTTCGCACGGTGTAATCTTGTTCGAAAGAAGAAGCCGGGCGAAGGTGCGTGCGCGGTCGAGCTCGTAATGCGAGGGCGTAGCGGGAACGAGCAGCCAAAGGAACGCAATTAGCGGTGATTCTAGTCGCCTTGTTCTCGATGCTCGGCGAACGAGTATGCACGGAACGCTCTGGTCGCTGGCCAGTCAGGCTCGCCTCCCATTCATCGAGACGTCTGCCAGAAACGAAATTGCGAATCACGTATCGTTGGGACGGTCGATGTCGCATGGGTCGCGGATCGCATACCGAGAACCGTCCGCGGCTGATCGGTAGGGACCCCGTCTCTGTCGCATCCCTCCCCCACCCCGGGGAGGGGTAAAATGCGCGGAGGAGAGCCACGGGAGCGAGTACAAGCGGCAAAGTGACGCGTGGAACGCGCGGAATGCAACGGGGTCCACGACGATCCGACCACGGTCGTTCGCGCCGAATACCTACCTCCGCGGCCCGATCTTTCCACTCGCCCGACCGCGACGTCGTTATTCCGCACGCGATACCCGCCGAAAATCCCGCCGAACGCCCGAGATTTCTTCTCGCCTGGGCCCGTTCGATCCGCCCGCGTCCCTCGAGTTCACCGAGCACCTAGCTGTGCAATCGCGAGTCGAGAGGTAGGGGAGAGGTGCTATAAAAGGGGCACTTTTCTTCAGCGTCCATTTCTGACAATGTCGTTATAGGAATTTAAAAAACAAGTAGGGGAGACCGGGGGTAAGTTGTTCCGATAGTTCTATCTTCAATATGAAAGTAGCTTTGTACTTTAAATTATTTTTTCCGTGTGAGTTGATCGCGTCACTCTGTCAGCCATTTTAATAGAGCCCGCAACAGCGAGTTGTGTGGTAGTAAGCGAGGACCTATTAGTCGCGTACCAGATTAGTAAATATTTTCCTACTATTATTTTTTGGTCTATTTCGGTTATTTAACGCCGCTATTATTGATTGATTAGTTCTTATGTATCAAATGACATTGAAGAACATGATGTAATCGTGTGGATCGTTTCAATATATGTGTAAGTAACCGTTGTTACCGTAACAACTTGCCCCACCGCAAATGTATAAATTGTTCCAGTTGTGTTTTAAGATGCGAACATATGAATGAAAGGTGAAATGTGGCATCATTTCCATCGAAGTTGTGCATAAAGATAAAAATTGTCGCTAGAGAATTCAATATCTGCCATTTGACTCTATCGAGAATTATTAAAAAACTACAATCTGGACAAGAAGCCACTGTAGGCTACAAGTAGGTACAAATCTCAGTAACTAGGTACCCACAAACAGTTGAATGTAAGACTGATTTGTAGATTTTAATTTTTATACCAAAGATAGTGTTTATGAGTATTAGGGTAACGCATACAGTTGTCGATCCCTATACAATAATTGATCCTCTTCCCCAAAACGTAGGAAATATAATATAATGCTTTTTTCCTATGATAAAATATAATTATATTCGGAACAAAAATATCTGGACCACTGAAATATAGATATATCTTATTATATAAAAGAAGCATTATATTATATTTCCTACTTTTTGGAGAAGAGGGTCAATCATTTTATAGGGGTCAACAATTGTATGCGTTACCCTATATCGTTTTGGTTTTCTTTTAAAGATAATACATTTTTGTTGGTCCGAACCTTCATAAATATCCATTATTATTAGTAAAATTCTGTTTTATTTAATTAAAAAATGAAGTATTTCATTAAAATGCAACTTTTATATCTTAGTAACAACTTACCCCAATACGATAACAACTTGCCCCATAAAGGGGTAAGAAGTTCCGCTCCGACCAGCGCCAAAAAATTACTTTTTATGAAAAACCTATTGCAATATATTAAATACAAGCTTAAAATCATAAAATATAATAAATTTAACAAGAAATTAGTCAATAGTGAAGAGAATAAGTACATCATTTTGCGGTCATTTTTTATGTTTTATCGAAATCGGAACTTTTAGCCCCGGTCTCCCCTACATCAATAGAAAGCATGTTTATTCCCCTTCAAGAAAAGTATAATAAAAACTCATCACTTATAATAAAAAATAACAAAATCATCGATTTTCAAATAAGTAGCAAATGTCCCTTTTACGACGAGGTGGTTTTAAATGGGATAGCAAAAGTCATAAAAGGGACACGTTAATAAAAATAAACTTATTAAGTATTACAATTATAATTGCAAATCTTAATGTTCCAAAACAATGGAATCTATGAAAAAATTAACTCTTTGTAACATAAATCATCAATATTTTTGACTATCTTTATAGAGTGTGACTTATCGTTAAAGCTTTAGCTTTTTTAGTTATAAAGGAAATTTTTTTATAAAATTTATGTCTTACAAACTAAGTTCAACATAGGAATACCCACGAGTGGTAAATATAAGTATATAAAAATCTATAAATAATAAAATAAATAATAAAATAATATTTAAATACTAAAATAGTTTAAAATTAAATCCTACTTGAACAAAACTGAGACTAATTGTATTAAAATAGGCAGGTGTCCAGCAGTACATGTGTATGGAAGGGGCAGCCATGAAACGGTTGTCCCATTTAAGACTTGTTATGCTGTCCCTTTTAAGACTATAAGTGAGTTTAACATAATATAACCTCAAAACAAAGAAAACAATCAATTAAGCTTACTTACTAAGTATTTTCCTTTCAGTTGAATACAGGATGTTTTAATGATATAATAGTTCAACAGTTTGTATATATCTTGTTCTCAGAAAACGACACAGAAAATCAACGAAAATTTTACTTTTACTGCCGAAAAGCATCAACCGCGGATTACTACTCTGTTGCAAGTGAGACCGCAGTGAAGTTTACGTCAAATGACTGGGCACTAGTGTTGTTATAAACAGGAAAATAACTTGCATGTGTAGGGTGAATGAACCAGTGAATGGACATTTTTTATTAAAATGAGTAAAATAAATTATTAAAATAAGGAACCAATTAATTAGCGACATCTTGTAATTTCTTGCTTCATATTCAAACAGTTTTTGCAACACGTGGAATCAATCACGCTGCAAACATAATTGTATAAAAGTGTTCATTCATTAGCCTTAATGTGTTCATTTACTGGTGCGTTTACCCTAATGCGTTTAGAATTTTGGCAATTCAATTTGTCCCTTTTAAGACCTGTCCCTTTTATGGCACCTCTCCCCTATCTATCGTCGCGTTACGCCGCAATTTTATTAATCGCTGCTTCGATTACTCGGCTGCTGTGTAGTATCCACACTGCGTACGAGTGCGCGGATACCGGTTCCTAGTTAACAATGGAATCGCCCATTCACCGGGCAGATTTAAAGAATCGAGCAACGGTACAGGATTAAAGGCCGATTCACGCTCCGCCGTGGTTCATTGCTTCCGCTTATTGTGAGTCTCGCCTCTCGGGCAGCAGCGCTCTCTTTCCACCGAGGAAACCATTCGTTACCGAGCTCCAGATTAAACTCAGTCGCTCGGACTCGCGGCGGAGAGCTGCGCGCATCCGTGGCACGAGTGTGTAATCCTGGCGAACGTTCGGTGTGATGTTAGCTTAAATCGCGAACAGGCAGGTGCATGTGCATAGCGTGTGTCCCGTTTTCTTCGTACTGGCGAGAGTGCGCGCGTCTGCGCGCCTATCGCGTTACAGCCAACAATAAACGCTTCGTGCTTCGTGAGCTGGATCTTGAATCGAGTTAATTAACTCCTCTCTCTCTCTCTCTCTCTCTCTTTCTCTCACTCGCGCCCGCGCTGGTCTTTTAGAAGGAGCTCTCACGAACGCGAAGCAAACTACGCCGGGGCCCCCTTTGCTCGAACGAGTCTTTCGACGAACTCTGCCGCGTGTCGCGGTTGCGTAACTTTTACAAGCCATCTCGCTCGCCCCGGCTAGCACCCTCCTCGGTAAAAGTCCGCCGGATTAAGGGAAAGAGGAGAAACGTCCGCAGCCACTCTGCCGAATGAATGAACCGGTGACGCGCGGACGAACCCACGGGACGCGCTCCAGATGAGTGGGCGTTGCGTATGCATGCACGCGTAACTGGGTAGGGCTGGACGATTCTAATTAGCCGGCCTACTTTGCGCTTGTTTAGAGGCACTTAAGTTTATTTCTGCGGGTTAAGCAAGCCGCCGGTGTTCCGCGCGAAACAAACGCCTTTTACGTTACCCGAATTTCCCGGCACGGATCGCCGCGGCGGTGCATCGGCATTTCTCTTCGCGGAGAGCTGGCCGGCTGGAGAACGATGCTCCTTTCTCTCTGTGAAGTAACGGTGGATCGTTGTCGACAGAATGAAGAGATGATCGCGAGCCTACCGATACACGGCGGCAGCGGAGGGCCGAGCAGCCGCGTGGGCCGTGGACTGGCCCTTCACAGGTCCAACTCCAGCTTGGAGCTCCCCCACAGCCCGGACCCTGCCTCACGAGTGCCAGAGACTCCCCTCAGACGGGAGTATGGATCTCACGGTAGGTCAGAGTGGAGGCGGACCGATTACGTAGGTAACATAGCTGGCGCGATAACGCGCGTGCAACCGCTGAGCTGAGATAGTCGGTGTGGATGTTCGGCAGGAAGCATCGACGTAGTGGCCCAGTCCGTCACGGTCGGCGAGAACTTGTTCGCGATGCTGCAAGACCTGAGGCCGTCGCCGTCTTCCTCGTCGTCGGACCAACGGAACTCGATCGGCGTGGATTACCTTAGGCGGGTACCAGACGGGCAGACGGTCGACGCGGACGAGGTCTGCGGCCCCACCGGCGGCTCCAGTCCCAAGCTGCGACTGAAATTAAACAGATTGTGGGGCGCGAAGCCGCCGCGAGCCATGGAGGAAAGCTGCAGCAGCCCGGTGGTGTCGGCCGACGTCGAGGAGAGGCACAGACGGCGGGCCTTCGCTCACTACGACTGCCAGTCCCTTACCGCGAATCTCGGCTACGCGGCCAAACTCAGGGGCATCCTGCTCGCCAGGAGGCGGAACACAGCCACCGGGGCATCAGCCGCGAGCTCCTTCAGGGCGTCCACCCCCGACGAGACGCCCGAGGAAGACGCCGGTGACGGAAAAGGTAGCTGTCAAACTTATTAATTGTGGCAGAGTTGCCGCACGTTACGCAAAATTGTCACCGTGTCTAAAATTTGCAATGAACATGTTTTCCAAGAATACGTATTATTAGTTCAACATCTTGTGATTCTACTAGCATTACAGAAAATCGAAATTTTAATATTTGTCACCCTTAAAAAATTGAAACTAAAAACATTCTTCGGTAGGAAACACGGTGGGGCAAAGTGATGAAGTTTGTGTTAAAATCAAAGAACTTTTGATAGAAATGAGATAGAGCGATGATTTTTTTTTATGTTAAAGCTGAAACATTGCAGAATAAGGGAAAATTAGAGAGATTAGGGTACGAACGTTTTTTAACTTCGAAAACCTGTGTTACTTATGATAGTAAAAATAAACGCGACGTATAACTATTCAGGCAAAGTGCGCTGGGCTTAGCTCGAAAAACAGCAAAATCTTTAACAATAATACAGGAAACACGCTCTTGCTTGGCAAATTGACCCAAATCAACAGCCTCAAACGAATGAGATCGGCAAGAGTGTGTTATATTCAGGGCTTGAAACCGTTATTATAAAGATTTAGGTTCTTGAAAGAGTTATGAAGAACCTTTATTCTGAATAACCGTTAAAAAGAACCTAAATATCAGACTATAAAAGTAAAAGTTAAGGTTCCTATATAGATCTGTAACTTTTATTTTTTAGGTTCTATATAAGTTCCAAAACGGTTATAGAACCGATTCTTATAACGATTGTACAGAATTTTATAGAAAATGAAATTACAACATATTACAACTATAGACTACTGTGTATAACCAAATTGTTTAAAAATTATTATAAATAAGTAAGTAAATATATATTATGTACACATTTGTACATACGTATACAATTCTTTCGTAATATGAAGTGTTCGTTAATATAAATATTTGGTTGTTATACCGATGAGGGTCTAGCTCCCCGATTTGAATGATTTTTTAATATGTTGTCAGAATGATGGTCCTAATGGTGAGGTGGCCCCTAATTGAAAAAATGAACATGACAAATAAAAGTTTCGATCTATGGAATTAAATATTTATTGCACTTTTTGTTATAATAATACATGGAATAGATATTATAAATTATAATTTGTCATGTGCCTGCTTGTGGTAGTTTTGGCATATTTAGGCGGATTAATAAAATATATTCTGTAATGTCCGGTTTCATTGACGAACGGTGGGGAGATAAAATAAAGTTTAACGCCGAAAATAAGCGTTCCACACTTACTTGTGTTGGCGGAATTGCTAAAATTATTTTGGATAGTTCAAACAATTTCGGCATTTTATTTTTCATTTTCGTCCAATAGTGTAATATATTGGATGAATTTTTTTAATCGGGATTCTTTTAGATATTCTTCTATTTCGTTGTCTAGGGTCTGACATATATTATTATTATATGAAACATTAGAACGTGTGGCTTCTGCATTTTGTAGTAATTTTTCAAAGTCATCGTCTTCTAAAACATCAACTTCGTTCGAATTGGTAGATTCAATAGTGGATGGGCAGTGTGAAATACTTCAAAGTCTATATATATCATAATATATATTTACTTACTTATTTATAATAATTTTTAAACAATTTGGTTATACACAGTAGTCTATAGTTGTAATATGTTGTAAATTCATTTTCTATAAAATTCTGTACAATCGTTTCAAGAATCGGTTCTATAACCGTTTTGGAACTTATACAGAACCTAAAAAATAAAAGTTATTAAATCGGTTCTATAACCGCTTTGGAACGTTTATAGAACCTAAAAATAAAAGTTATAGATCCATATAGGAACCTTAACTTTTACTTTTATAGTCTGATATTTAGGTTGTTTTTAACGGTTATTCAGAATAAAGGTTCTTCATAACTCTTTCAAGAACCTAAATCTTTATAATAACGGTTTCAAGCCCTGGTTATATTACTGGCATCCCTGAAATACCGATAGTGCGGCGTCTCTCCAAGTGCGGCATCTCTCCCACAATTACCCTACCTACCTACCTACTTGCGATTGAATTCTAAATCGTTAGCCTTTTCCGCGACCCTAGGCAACGATCTGTTGGAATCGTGCCCCTTTTTCCGGAACGAAACCGGCGGCGAGGGAGAACGAGAAGTGGGTCTGACTCGGTGCTCCCAGGGCAACGGAGTCCATAGACCGTTTTTATCGTACGGTACCGCGGTTTTGGAGCCGGCGCCCGGTGAAACGTTATGGAAGCACACGTGCCCGCTGCAGAAGCGGCCGCTTCCCATCGAGAGCGTCGACGAAGGCGCTCACTATTACAGGAGATACTTTCTCGGTAAGCCACCGGCTACATATGTACTTCTAAAATCTAACGTAATTTCATCGACACGGTAAGCAAGGGAACGTTCATCTGTTCAGGTCGAGAGCACCAGAACTGGTTCGGCATGGACGAGCAACTGGGCCCGGTCGCGATCAGCATTCGGAAAGACCTGAATCAGTATAGAATAATCGTGCGCACTTCGGAGCTATTAACGCTCCGTGGCTCGGTGCCGGAAGACGCCCTCGGAATAAGGCCGCAGGGAAACAGACTGCCCACCAGAGAACTTTTGGAGCTGGTCGCGCCGGAAGTGCAACTTGCCTGCCTCCGGCTGGGCACTCCCGTCGCTGAGGAGGCGCTCGCCCGATTGGACGAACAAGGCCTGTCCAGCAGGTACAAAGTCGGAGTGCTCTATTGCAGATCCAGCCAAAGGACCGAGGAGGAAATGTACAACAACCAACACGCTGGACCGGCTTTCCTCGAGTTTCTCGACACCATCGGTAAGCATATTGCGAATCACTTCTTTCTCTCTCTCTGAACTCGCGTTTCCAACTCGAATAGCCCTGTGGCGAGGGAGTTCTGCGTGTATAATAGTAGGGGAGACCGGGGATGGTTGTCCCAAGGGGGTAGGTTCACTAATTGTTAATAACTTTGTACCGACATATACTCGACTGCGGACAGATTCACTTTAGAAAGAAGTCGCTTCTACTATGCCATGCATTTATGTCCGACCCCGCGATCGCACGGTTTTAAAGTTTGTTTATTAAACGATCTATTGACATAGTATTTTTGTTTATACATAAATAATTGAAGGTTATATAGATTATTGAAGTCAAAAAGATCGGTCGGGACTGGTTGACTAATAAGGTTTAAATTGTTATTTTAACAGTTAGCCGGGTAAGCATAGGGAGAACGGCCCCAGTACTAATTTTAGTATTTATGTGTAGTAAATACTGCTCTTTGCTTAAAAAAACACTGAAAGAAATTTCAGATCTCTATTCCCTTTCATTAGGGTGATATGGGGATAAAAACTCTAATATTTACACTATGTTATAAATACATTATAGGGTAAAGAGTGCAATGGTTGGCCACTTAAGAAAGAATGTCACATAAATAGTGAATTATAAATGTGAATTTATTAAATTTGAAATGAAAATCAATATAAATAAGTACGAAAAACCCCTAATAATCTAAAAATAAATAGACTTTAAAAAAAGAAGCAAGAATTTATAAAAATATGCAGAAAAATGTGTTGACTTCGAAGAAATATAGTTATTGGCATGGTCATGACAGTAGTTGTCCAATCGGTTCGACAGTGATTGGCCGCTATTTTGACACATAACATAATCTTAAAGAAAATGTTATATGATTTGATGATAGATATGGGATTAATATTATTCAATAAAAATGGATATATTTTATGTATGATTTGTTCATCTGTATATTTTTTCCCATATTTATGACCTTTTTTACTTTTGGCATTTTTTACTGTAGGCTAATTCAGCTCTACTAAAAAATTCAAAATTTCTACAATTTACCTACTAGGTAATCACAATTTAATTTTTAACTTCAATTTAATTCAATAAATTCAGTAATCAAATTAAATTTGAATAATTAAATTAATTCAATCAATTTTCATTTTTAATTCCAATTTAATTAAATAAATTTAATAATCAAATTCAATTTGAATACACCAATTAAAATTCAAATCACAAGAAACTTAAAATATAACTATACAAGGTAACATACCTAATAGTATTTCTTCTCTTTATTTAATTGTACTATAATTATGTAAATCTTGAATCTTTTTTAAAAATAACCGTTTCAATACCGCTAATGAATAGGGGGCCAATATCTGTTTTACCATTATCATGGTTCATATGACAGTTGTTGGCCCCCCGTAATTTTCATAATATATGAATAATTTTAACAAATAAATAATTTTTTTATAAAGTTTTAACCTTTATTTATCAATATATAGAGAATATGAGAGATATAGACATCACAAATACATTGAAATATTCGTAAACTTTCAGCTGTACTCTTATGGTTTTTTGATTGAATCGCTGTAATTTTCAAGCCGCAAAGCCGACTCATCCTATCTGCTTTTAAATATAATCACAGCATATAATGAGTCGATAAATATTAATTACATCCGAAGCAAGAAAGTACAAGAAATATGAATATGTTCATTAAAAAAAGCGTAACATTGGTATTTCTTTATATTTTTTTATTTCTCAAAATAGGGCCAATCACGGTCAGTTGGCCAACCACTGTACTCTTTACCCCTAATTAATGTTTAAATTGAAATTTTTAAGCTTATTAAAATATGAAAAAATGAAATTAATATTTTATAATGAAACAACTCTTGTGATATAGTGTTATTTTATTACCACTGAGATAAGTTACTAATAACATTTTCTTAGCTGATTATACCTACGTATAGTCAACCTACCCCATACTGTAAGTCAACCAACCCCGATCATGGGGCTGGTTGACCAGAATTTACGTTGTTAGAAAAACATTAAAATACCATAATTCTCACATTGAGTAAACATTAATAATTTAATCAGATAGCCAAATGTATGCCCTATCAAATACACTAACCGGTTTAATGATATCTCGCCCACATAATTTATTAAAAATCAAAAACTGAAAAACTAGCCTACCAGCCCCGGTCTCCCCTATAACGTCGATAGAGAAATTGGTGAATTCGAGTGAGGAAAGTAAAGAGAGCGCGCAAGAGGGAAATTCGCAGAGGAACGGTTCGTTCCTTCCGCGGTGCTCGAGATAATTGTACGTTACGCGACAGGCCAAAGAATAAGACTGCGAGGATTCGAAGGTTACAAGGCTGGCCTGGATACGAGAACCGACTCGACGGGTACGCACGCGGTCGCTGCCACGCACCGAGGAGCGGATGTAACGTTTCACGTGTCGACGATGCTACCCTTTACGCCGAATAACAGGCAACAGCTGCTCAGGAAGAGGCACATCGGAAACGACATAGTCACGATAGTTTTCCAGGTAAGAAGAGACAATAGCAGCGGCCCCGATAATTTCCACCCGAGCGAGATTGCTTCCTGCCTGCTCGCCGAGCCGGGAGAGCAGGATGCGCGCTTTAAACAGATCTCGTTAATTTCACATCGGGATATTTGTTTGTTTGCGCGATATAGGAGCCCGGCGCATTGCCCTTCAGCCCACGGAGAATACGCTCGCAATTTCAACACGTGTTCATCGTGGTCAGAGCCATCAATCCGTGCTCCGATAATACTCAGTACAGCGCGGCCGTGTCCAGAAGCAAGGAGGTGCCTATTTTTGGGCCCCCCGTCCCCCCGGGCGCCACCTTTACCAAGGGAAAAGTCTTCGCTGATTTTATCTTGGCGAAAGTGATCAACGCTGAAAACGCCGCGCACAGGTAACGCGCGATCTTTCACTGGCTGTTCTTCGCCCGTCGTGTCAGCAAAGGTTATTAAAGGAACGGTGCGTGTATTTTCGCAGGTCGGAGAAATTCGCCACGATGGCAACGCGAACGAGGCAAGAGTATCTGAAAGATCTCGCGACAAACTACACTTCCACCACGGTGGTCGATACGGGGCAAAAGTTTTGTAAGTCTCCTGCGCCAATTCCTCTTCAGCTAATTATTATCCACGGAGACGACCATCACTCACCAACTATTCTCTGTTGAAATAGCTATGCTGTCGTTCAGCAGCAAAAAGAAAGCTGCGGTCAGGCCGAAGCTGTCTTGCGACGCCTCGCAACGTGGCGCGATATGCTGGCAAGTGATATTGGAGGATAGTAACCAGAACACGGACTGTTACCTAGGGATAAGCATAGACACTATCGTTCTCATCGAGGAACATTCCAGGCAGATTGTTTTCGTCACACCGTGCGTAAGCGTGCTCGGCTGGCACGCCCAGACCAACAGGTACTTTGCCCTGCCAAGGACACTATCGCAAGCTTGTCGTCGCGTAGGAGTTGCAACTCCGCCGCACCTAATCCATTTTGCGTTTCAGCTTGAGACTGTACTATCATCAAGGCGAATGCATTACAATCCACGTGCGCGGCGATTACGGCGAGAGGGACGAATTAATGGAGATAGTAGCTCGACTGCGGGCGGTAACTCAAGGGGCGCCGGCCACGGAGCTGTCCTTGAAGAGGAACAGTTTGGGACAACTGGGTTTCCACGTCCAGCCGGACGGTGTTGTGACGCAGGTCGAGAGCATGGGTCTCTCGTGGCAGGCGGGATTGAGACAAGGTTCCCGGCTCGTCGAAATCTGCAAAGTAGCCGTGTCCACTTTGAGTCACGACCAGATGGTCGATTTGCTCAAGACGAGCGCTCAAGTTACGGTTACAGTGATACCGCCGAATAACGACGGTAACCCTAGGAGGTAAGCTGACTTAGCTCTTAGACTCGCCGACTTCCGAGAACTACTCGCTCGTTCCTGGTAACGAGCGATTGTATTTTATTCGATTTTTTCTTGCTCGCAATACAGGGGCTGCACGCTGCAAAATTGCCAGTATTTGTCGAGCAACTACGAGGGGGACTATGAGAACGTAACCAGTCCCGATAACACGCCGACTCAGCAGACAGCCATGTCTCACCAGAGGCGGTACGAGCGCTCCTTCAGTCCGCCGAGATCTAGCAACAGCTCCGGCTACGGAACCGGATCTAGCTCTAGGTCGTTCAACGATCCCCGTTTTCCCATGGAAGGCACGATGACCAGCAGCAGCAGCGGGCACAGCAGCACCGACGATCGCTGGTAAGGAGACTACACGCGGCGGGATCGATTACACTCGTTCAATTCGCTTCGCGCAATTCCCCGGATCAAGCAAACTTTTCTCGCGCAGGTACGAGCTCCTGGAACCACAGGACCAAGAGACCGGACATCGGACGGACGGCACACCGCCGCCACCTCTACCAGCGAGACAGACTTACCAAGTCATCACTCCCAAGTCCTCCCAGAAGAAAGACAAAGAGTCCCACTATGCTAGCGGCAAGCAATTTTCAGAGAATTCCAAACACCACGGCCACGATCATTACGCGAAGGACGGCAACTACGTGTCGGCGAAGGCGATACAGGACAGCGTGAGGCACGATAATTATCAGAGGCAGCTGGACAATGCTCACCGGAACCAGGAGCACGTGTCCTCGAATTACGTGAAGCTTCAGAAAGAGAAGTACGAGATGAAGCAAGAGAATCTGTACGCGTCGCAGAGGGAGCTTCACAAGAACGATATGCACCACGCTGGCCATCAGAAGCTTAGCGCGTCGAACTCCCTGCCGTTGGCGCAGAACGCCACTTACAGCCTGCCGAAGTCCAGTAGCAACAGCAACCTCGGTAGGTACAACGAGTACGAGCAGACCAAGTGCGAGTACGATGGGAAGGCCGACAGAAGCTTGAAGTACGACGCGCAGGACGAAAAGATGTTGGATAGAACGGCGAACAAGTACGAGCAAGAGGTGCGCGTGCACGAGAAGAGGACGCTGGGCTACGAGTATCCCGAGGAGGTGTACGAGAGGAGGAACAGTAAGTACGACATGGATATTGCCAAGTACGAGATCGAGTGCCCGCACAATGGGAACGAGAGGAAGCCTGGCGACAGTAGCGAGCAGAATCGTGAATCGATCAGGTACGAACTGCCTCACGACTTCAAAGTTGGCGAGAAGGTAACGTGCCTGAAGACAACCATGACAGAGAGGCCGGTACCTCACAAGATAAACGTCGAGTACCGGCAGACGAAGGATTTCACCGCCAGTCTGCCGCCGGAGGTCAGAATCCCGGACGTGAATTGCTCGGAGACCACCACCTTACCCAGCGAGGACGAATTGTCGAACGGCTCCGGAAGCGTGTCGCCCAGGCTTAGACGAGCAAACAAACACCGCGGCGGTAATCTGACTCCCTCGAGCGGTAGCTCTAGAAATCAGAGCCCTCGGCCGAAACCGGGCGTCCGGAATTCTCACAGGAACTCCGCGAATCTGACGTCTAGCACGCTTCAGGAGGATCTGATGAAGCTGATCAATCCTGATTACATCGCGGACGATGGCCAAATAACCAACAACAACGTGAACGTGAACCAGCTGATCAGCAATCAGAATTCCAACAAGATCAACAACAACATGCTCGAGATCCAGAACCGGTGCAGATCCAGGGAGAATTTGTGCGGCAGCAGCGCCAGCACTCTCAGCGTTTTATCGACGAACGGGCAAGAGAACGGGAACAACGGGTCGGAAGTGATCCTGACGATGGCCAGGCCGGCTACGGTGATCTCCAATGCGAGCACCGCGTCCAGCCCTGCGCCGAGCGAAAACAAACTGTCCAAGGAAGAGAGGTAATATCGCGGCAGGCGCGGTCGACACGGTCCGGTATCGTCGTGTCGGAACGTTAACGGAGTACTAGATTGTAATCTCGCATACGTTCGCATGTTTAGATTGTCGCCGCGCGTTACCAAACCTGCCCACTCGATTTCCAAAGTACCGAACAACCTGACGTCGATCAAAGACGCGAAGAATCACAACGACACGGACGTAGATTGCTGGCAGAACCACCATGTAGATTCAAGATCGAAGCAACATCCTCCGGAATGGCCCGAGGACAGACTCATCGATGGATGCAATCCTATCGCGTAAGTTTCACGCCGCGGTGCATTAAGTTACCGTTACGAGCACGGATCAGCGTTTCGGTGGAATCGCAATCGATCCCGTGGATCGCGGCGATCGTTCGACGTCCTCCCTCGCGCGTCATCGTAATCCCGGACCACTGTTTGCTCGTTTCAGGAATTCCGTCTCGGATCTGCAGTCCCATCTGTCTACCCTCGAGCTGAGGGTAGCCAGAGAGACGCGGCGAAGACTTTCCCTGGAAGACGAGGTGCGTCGCTTGCGAGACGAGAATCGTCGTTTGCAAGACGAAAGTCACGCGGCTGCGCAACAGCTCCGCCGCTTCACCGAATGGTTCTTTCAAACGATAGATCATCAGTAGTAGCGGTAACCAATTGGACCGCACCATGTATCGTAACAGTAATCCACGTTCACCGATCGCTCGGATAATTCGTAATTTTCATCTACGGCTCGTACCAGAGTACGATCGCTTCGCAAGAGCAGTATTAGTATCGCGTTTCCCCCCCCCCCCCCCCGAACGTCGTCTACATAGAGATTAAGACACGAGCCACGGGTAATTTAATATTAATTACAAACGGTGTCGCGAGGGAGTCACGGCTCCAGAGAAAAATTTTGTATCATAGATTCGACCTGCAGGTAGTTGTAATCGTACAGTATAAGTTACCATCGTATCCTGCTCGGTTTAGATGCTGGCGAGCATTTTTCAGGTTAACGGGGATCACCTGTAGAGTCGATCGACTCGTGTAAACCGCCGTCCGTTCGGAGGACCGTTGTTCTGTTCGGGATGTACGTTAAATACGGTAACGTCTTACTTCGAAATGACCAAATATTACCTAGTTCTCTAAGAGTTACTTCAATTCATCTGTAATTTATTACGTGTTTTGTATAATCGTTTAGTGTATTGTTGGTCGAACCGGAAGGGTTAACATTCGTACGCGTTAGGGAAGGAAACTGAAGAAAAAAAAATAAGAAACATTCCGCCGCGCACGAAACGCGTCGTTATCGTTTGCCTCGATGGACCGACCGCTACGAGGCATCTGCATCTGTTTATCCTTCGCAATAAGTGTTCTCTTTATAAAGTACGAAGACGTCGTCCGTCGAAAAAAGTCTGTAAATCAAGGAATAAAAAAAAAAAAAGGTACATACCTACTTCCGAAGAAACAATTCATTTTCATCACCGACGAGTTGCAAAGGGAGGAAGGAAAAACATTCGAATGACAACCACCACGCATAGAATAAAATAGTTTATTGTAATCCACAGAAAAAAACAAGACATTTCCATGACGCCTGAAGACTCACTGTCCAGTATCTGTCAGTTAACAATAGCTGTGATTACACTCTTTCCTGTTCGGGACCAACGAAAACGCGCATTCGTGTATCATGTCAGAAAGTCGAGGTGAGCAATATACAGAGTATTCGACCATGTAAACTACGGAGAAATTCTTTTACGATAACTCGCTTTTTTAAATAGCGCGTAACAGGTTCTGTTTTTATATATATCTATGTGTATGTGTGTGTGTATTTATATATATATATATATATATATATATAATTTTTGTATATATATAATGTATATCGGAATACCCGTGTGAACGGAAAAACCGGGGACCCCTCGCACACGATTCTTTTATTCTTTTCAACACGCAAATCACGCATACACACACCATGAAAAGGTGCAAGGATCTTCGCACTGCAAAACGATCGATCGTACCCCTCGCCGTTCCGTGGCCGATGAACAGTGCTGCGAATTCATCGCCTCGTTTACGAAGTCCGTACGATCGAGCATGTATCATCATACATCATATATGTACATCGTGTCGCTGCTATCGGAGACGAACGAAATATCACTTGGACGCTCAACCCTTAACTGGTATACTGGGATCGTGACAGACCCCAAATAAAAAACGACATAGTAATTTGTAAAGTGGACACTAGATCAACCTTTATGAATATTTTGTTCCTAGGTGATGTATAAAATAATAGAATCGTAGAAAGTTAAACTATTATTATAAAATTAATTAGAAATTCAGTTTACAAACTCAGACAACCAACAATTTTGCAGCGAACTTTGCTTGGGGTCACGAGCGATACCAGTTAAGGGTTAAACTTCGCCCGATCGTCTGTTTCCGCTCTCTAAAACGTCGCTATAAATACTGATTAAATCATCGAGCAGCCCTTAGTCGGTCAGATCTCGTTCGTAGTTTTGAAATTTCGAAAGAACAACCAACGAGTAGACGGACAAACAGACGGGCGAGCCACTCGAAATGGATACTTCGCTCGTCCCCGTCCAAGACGCGACACGTGTTATCACCAAACGCCCCTTAAGTACATGAAGAGGTACGCATACCGAATGTAACAGCGTAACGCGTTTCTATGCTTTGACTTAAGTTTAATCTAGTCGCGTAGCGTACTCTTGTTACGCGTCTAATGAAATATGCCCTGTGGAACAGATAGATCTGGATCGAAAGGATTCCGCGCGGAGTCATCGCCGGTGACGAGTAACTCTCAATGATTCGAAGCAGAACCGTGAGTATCGATTGACCAACTATCTATCGTTGTTATCGAGAAACCGAGTGCGGTAGAAAACGTTGGCAATTACGCATCGACAAAATCCCATTACTCTACCGATTTCCTCGATAACGAGAAGAAAACGCCGGGAACCCACTTTGCGAATTATACGTTCGCGAATATCGTTTCAACGAGCACGATCATCCTACGATGCTGCTACTCTACGATGTTAGTAAGTAGTTCATTCTTTCCGCGAATTCGTACCCTTTCGTCGAAATTAACTACGAGTCGGGGTAACGTCACCGCGATAAAGCAGCGACGTTCAACTGTGAACAGTTAAACATCTACGCTGTCTGTACAATATAGTCCCTTGTTTTCGACACTGCGGACGATTCCGAGCGTAAAGCAAAGCCGCGGGAAAGGAAAGCGCGCCTGCGGGGGGTGCCGCGAACTTCACGTGTCGCAAGGAAATTAGCAGCAGAGCGCAGAGAAAAAGAGTATGGAGTCGCGTAATTACCTCGTTGTTATGGCACGGAAAAAAGTAAGGTGCGGGGGAAGAAGTATACGGAATAGGTAATCGGGCGGTGAATGAGAATGAAAGCGACGTCGCCCGATTGATCGGTGGAGGAGCGGAGAAGCGCCCAAAGGTTTGTGACGCCCGAGAAAACGGACAGAGACGACGGTTAATGCGTTGCATATCTATAATACATACAAGGGTTTCGTTCGATTACTTTCTCCAAACGGGAATCGAAAAGTAATGGTGTTACCGGAAACTATTACCGAACGAGGAAACAGCGCGTCTCGCCCTGAAATTACATGCTCGGTCACTTTTCAATTATCGATTGTTTCCTACATTCTTGGACATCGTTCCCGAATTTTCTCGTAATCGCGCGCACCGTTAATGCATAGGGATCGCGTTGGGAGCTTCGAAGAGTCGGCAATATTCGCGTTTCGGCCATTGCTCTTCTATCTTGGAGCACGCGATGACCAGCCTCGTGAGCCTGAAACGGATATTCCGAAGTTTTGTTCCCTAAACGCCTCGAATATTACGAATAATAATAATTAGAGTATCGGAGAGAGTACACCTCTGCGCCATAGCTAATACAAAAATACTGTTCTGTTGCACCATTTCTTTTCCTACTATCTCTATTATTATGCATAATAATCCCTGTAGTCTTTAAACCGTTCCTTTATCGATGTCGAGGAAAGAAGGAAAGAAAATACTGAATACGGCGTGTAAAAAGTTACGATGCAAATATTTCAAAATCTTTTCCAAATAGTAACTGTCCTTCCTCTTTCTTTAATCCTCTTTTTAACGAAGGCAATTACGCAAATTTAGTGAGAACGTACAGGATGAAGATCGTGTAACCGACTCGAGTTACACGGAAACGTAAGTGTAGTACAAAAGTGCGTTCCTGTTTGGAAAATATATATTCGATACGATAAAAGTTAGCCTCGCACGTTTTACGAGCGCGTTACTCTTCTCTACGACACATTCGCCTCGTAACTTTCGAATTTCGATAAACACGGGGAGAAACGCAACGATACAACGTGATACCGCAACGTGTCACATATCTCGCGAAGAAAATTACGACGAGCCTGTAAACGCTGATCGTCGATATTTCTCACAAGAACGTCACAGATTACCGGTCATGATATGCGAAAGACACGGACCGACGGACTATTATTTTTCTTCCCTTTTCTCTCTCTCTCTCTCGCTCTCCCCCCTAATTTTCCATATTCCTTGTTCTCTTCTTTACATAACTATAATCGTTTAATTAATTATAATTCGGGCCGGTCGCGCAACGGATCTCGCCTCTGGACGGAGAGGAAATCCGATCGACAGCCGAGTGCCCCTCGTTATTCGCTACGATTATTAACTGTATAATTAATATATATATTTTTATATATATATATTTATATATATTTGTATATAGTATATATTCAGCATCACAGTAAGATAGCGCCCTTCATTATTAAGTGATCGTCGATCAGCGCGGACCATTTATATTTCATTCCTGTCAACAACATACTCTACAACAATCCGTCTAAACATTGTCGAATAATTTCTTTCGGCGTCGACATCGATGCCGTTATTACGTACTTGATTGGTATCGTGCTCGTCCAAGTGGGCAAGTGCACCAGACAATTTTCAAAGCAAACGGAAAAGTAAAAGAAAGCCATGGGGGGAAAGGTAGTGCGCCCGATAGGAGCGATTACTATGGTAAACGATCGGATAAACTCGCGGTAGCTCCGAGGAAGCGACTCGCGCGTATCGACAATTTCGCGAATCACTATCGGTCGAGCCAATGAACCAAGACAATCAAAAACGAACGCGTAAAGCTTGCTGAACGGAAAAAAAAAAAGAAAAAAGGTGAGCGACAGTCCTCTGGCTTGTATCTTATCGGGTAACGCGGCGTTGCGCCGATTACGGAAGAAAGAGACTGTTATACACGTACTGTTACACGACGCCCGCGCCAAACACCGAGGAACTTCGTACGCAGCGCTACTTCTTACTTCCCATTTCGCCACTGAATCTAACGTGCTCTGCTGCATATCATATCCCGTCCCGTACTGTGACGCGATAGACGAAGAAATGTCAAAGACTGCGTGTATTACCGTTTTCTTTTCTTTCTTTCTTTTTCGATGGACTGTCTACGCTCATTTTACTCTCTCTCTCTCTCTCTCTCTCTCTCCCTCTCTCTCCCACTCTCTCTCTATATATATAAAGTAGCGAAAGAATAAGTTCTAGAAATAGACACTTATAATTACTCTGAAAATAAATAGTTATAAAAATAAGCGAGCATTTTATGCTTAAAATACCTTAGGTAAAAACTTAATTAGTTTGCACCACATACGGAGTGGAATGTGTGGTCTCTCTCTCTTTCTTTCTTTCTTTCTCTCACTCGCTCTTTCATACTAGATCGTAAAAGCGTAATTCTAACGAAAGGTTCAACTACCGTGTAAAAAACATTAACGCCAACTTGTCAATCGTAATTATTCGTAGTGCGACAGCTCAATAAAAAACACGTGAGTCAATAAATAAGAGTGCAACAAGAGATAGATTAGAAATAGGATAAAAGATGCGATCGACATTGATCGATTCGTCGACAATCGTCATTACTCGTAGAATAAATAACTGTGCTGAAAACCTGGACTTCCCGCAGACATACAGATTAGGTACATTGTTCGATTTATCATTTCACATTCGCTCGCTCACTCACTCGCTCATTCACTCAGCCGCTCTCTCTCTTTCCTTCTTTCTCACCTGCATAATTCGTAGCATCTCTATGCACTGTGGAAGAAAGAAGACATTTGCACGCAAATATATTTTCGTCGCGAAAATACGAAACGCAAGCACTCACGATTTCGATATTCAACTTAAAACCGAGAAAACATTTTTGTACTCTTCTACAAACTTGTTCGTATCTACTTTACCTACATCTAAACGACGATACGTCCCGACGGCCCACGTGAGCGTATTTCGCAACGATTCGAGCGAATAGTCGCGGCCGAGTCGTTGCAAAGGACGGTGCGCGCGGCACGCGCGGTTTAAACGAAAACGGCACAAAATTCATCACCATCAGCCGCTCCCCGCGCTCGAGCCGCGGGAAGCTTGGATCGGAAGTTCACTCAAGAACAGAAAGAAACCGTGAGCGAAGACTGAGATTCTAACGATGTACGGAAAATACATCCAGCCGCCTTCTCCGACAGAAATAAATCTCGTGGCACACAATTTCAATACTTTACGATACCGAAACGGCGGTCAAAGATCTTATACTATTCCCGACGCGTCCTCTTAGGACGCTGATTCACTCCGACCTCGTCGGTGCCGCGCGATTTTTTCCCAATTTGTACCTGACTCTGCGCGGTTAGCTGCAACGAAATCGCGTGCGTGTTCAATTTCTCCGCCAGCAGCAAGTCCTTCAGACCCTTCATCTTCTGGCTGTACAACGTTATCCTCGGTCTCTCGTTCTCGGAATCAGTCTCTACTTCGGGGTCAAGGTTCTCCTGAGAAGTGGAAGGTGCGGGCGGCAGAGCGCCGTCCGGCGGGGCGACGAACGGTTCCCCGCCACCTTGCAGCAGGTAATCCCTGTTAAGTATTTTCTCGCTGCACGCCGCTGTCAAGGCTTGGATGCTGGGATGCATCGGCGCCGGATTAGAAGGTACTTTAGACTCTAAGCTTTTGATCAGATCGCGCGCCGCATTGCCCCTCTCCTTTGTTTTGCAATAATTATTGTTGTTGTTATTCAACGTCTCTTCCGGGCTCGTCTCCCTTTTCTGCGCCCTCTCTTCGTCCTGTTTCGTCTCCGCCTCGTAACATTCTATAATGACCTGAGCGCGAATACTGGCGTCGAACTTCGAGATGGTGTTGACCAAGGGCCGAGCCCATCCTATATGCAGGACCGGCGTGTTCGCGCCTTCTTCCCACTGGCAGATACCGTCGTAAAACCTCAACAAATACGCGAAACAACGTGGCTGCTGCAGCAGACGTTCGTCCGCTCGCACCGTATGCGGTATCAGCTCGTTGGCTATTTCCAACAATTCCTTGTATATCTCTCCGTCGTCCCTCGAATAGTCGTATCTGCAATGCACGAGCAACGGAGAAACATCGATAAATAGAGGAAATTGGTTCTCACGGATTCCGCTGCCCCGTCCGCGTACTTACTTCCGTAAAACATCGGCCGCATCGGCCCACGACGCTAACGCGTTCGCGTGCAATCCGTGTCTGTACAAATACCCGCCCTGATAAGTGTAAGGATATACATGAGCGTTTCCATAATACTTTCTTGCAGATCGTATGGCTTCCTGGAAACAATAGAATATCGTGCAATGCAAAACAAACTATTAGGATGCAATATTGCTCTAAGAGTAGCCTTGGGCATACCTGAAACAGGTCTATGGCGGGAGGTCGACCCGGTGTAGGCGCCGCTTCTTCCAGGTCTCCCAAGTTACCCAGAGCCATAGGATATTTTGCCAGGTGACCCAAGTCGTATAGCAACCACAACAGCTCCTGCTGTAGCAGCGCCACTTCAGCTGCGTCCGCCGTTGCGCTTAAGCTAGGATTTATAGCCGACACTATAGTGGCGACCTCCATAGCTCTGGAGCATACCACTGCCTGGCCATTGACGTACAACCACGAGCGCGAAGCCACTCCAGGCTCGACCGGTTGTCCACGCTTATCCTCGTTTCCCTTTCCTAGCAACACATCCCTCTGCTTTTCTGTCCAATTCGATCCTTTTAAATGCAATTTCACAAGAAACACCTACCGTGCCACGTGACCTCGGCAGTCTCAGTCCCGTCCTCTCCGTAAACCACCCAGGCATGATCCTCGGACATAGCGAGATGTACATCTTTAAATCCTAACACCTGGCAGCCAGCGACCACCGCGAACGCCACCCCGAAACAATCCAGCTTATTCGCCGTGAGGTAGCTATAGAGACTTTGCAAGTGCGCTCGATCCTTGTAGTAGCTTCTAGTAAGAGAATTCCATATCACGTCGGAGACCTTCTTGACCAGCTCTCGGGTGGCGTATTTGGTGTCGTAGACGGTCAGGTCGACCGCTCCCTTGATGACGGCGTGGAACTTGGTGTAAAGGGCCTCGGCGATGTGGAACTCGACCGCCGGTAATTTCGGCTCGTCGTAAACAGTGGCTTCCTGCGACGCAAATGTCCGGTTGCAGGTTAGGGAATTCTCAACGGCGCCGACCAGGATCGAGAGCAACGCCAGGTCCGGCTCCGAGCTGTTCTCCAGCTGGTTCTGGAATATCTGCACGATCGAGGAAATGCTCTGGATAGGGAATAGAGCCTTATCCTCGTCTCGAAAACCCGCCATGTCGCGACTGGCAGGCTGCACGCACGAGATCGAGATCGAGATCTTCCCTCAAGCCACGAGTGTCATTCTGTTTCGCGTTTATCTTGACAGAAACCCTCGGCGAATTGCCGCGATCCGTTCGGTCCCCTCCTCCTTGACTAACGACGCACGCTAGTCAGTGTCCAATTCCTCCTTTTCCAAGCGAAACTCTTACATTTCCGCAGCACAAGACGCACCACGCACCACAACCGCGTATAACAGTCATGAACAGTCAGCGGCGCGCCGCCACTAGGACACCGTTTCCATAGACTTCTTCCCCCACCCCTCCGACAATGCGAGAAGGCGAGTTTCTCTGAGAGCGACAGCTCTGTCGCGCGGCAAACGCGCCATCGAGAGAATAATCGAGAATAATTCTAGAATCTTTCAGAACATCCGTACAATTATTCTCCCCCATAACAATTCGATTCCACTATTGTTTTATTACCCATTTCTTTACTCCTTTACCTTTTAAACATCACAAAGCGTTACAGAGCGATGTTTGAACTTAAAAAATTCATGGCGTCCATTTTTTCAAATTCCTGAACAACGACAAACCATGTGTTTCACGCTACACTGTTTCGATTAGAGGAAACAGACACGCAATATGTACACGCGAAAAGAATATTAATTTACAATGCCAATTGCATAGACAGCGACATAAATCAACGAAAGATTTATTCCAAGGTCGCAAGATGGCGCATCCTGCGCAGTTGCGAATCCCATTCGGTCGGACGGTTTCGATCTCGCGTTGTCTTTTTAACTACTCGAAAACATTTCGTTCGTAACAAGTTGCAAACGATTAGAGTAACCGTAGAGAAACGTGCTCGTGCTCAGCGCCATTCGTAACCCTCTATTTCGCTTCCAGGGACTCGCAATGAAAGTTACGATAAAAAGTAAGTACGGCTACCGGAATTATCGAAATCGTTCAATCTACATCTGTTCGCGCGTAGTGCTGCGCGACAACTGGGTAGCCTAAGGGAATTCGCTATCGTTGCATTTACAGCTACGTTCACATTATTCATTTGCATAATAATCCCGTACGTTAAACCGACGATTCGCGGTTATGGTCAAACAATTAACGTAAACATTTTTTATAGGCTGGACAGGTGTCGCCACCTGGCGGTGGATAGCGAACGACGACAACTGCGGTATATGCAGAATGCCGTTTGATGCCAGCTGCCCAGACTGCAAAATTCCCGGGGACGACTGCCCTTTAGGTACGTGAGACTTTTTATTATATCGAGGTTAGGAGTTAATTGAGAGTCTCAGTATTTAATCACGCGACCTTACGGGATAAAGAGACCCGCGGAAACGGGATGTACAGGCTCGACAGTCGCGGGCGCACGCGTCTACATTTATTTCGCGGAAAGCTTCGCTGTACATCTCCGCTCTGCTGTTTCGAGAGAAATCATCTCTGTTTTGGCTGCCCGACAAATTTCGAGGTAGACTATGCAAGCTCCGAGCGAGTGGAGCCCGCGTTGGGTGGACGGAGGCGGAAGAATTCGTAAAATGCCGCCACGATGCCTGCGCAGTTGCGGGCTTAAATATCGATCGGTGTGCCGAGCGAAACGTAACCCCCGTACACGCACGGCACGATACGACAGCATTCTGCCCTGACGCGCGCGTGTCCACGCGTGTCGATGTAAACGCAACAACACACCGGTTGTCAGTCGCGTTAGCCAAAGCGGAAGGTGCGCGTGTGCTTGGTCAGCTAGTCGAACGGAAGATCGAACGAACATAAACCACGATTCGATGCTGTTCCAGTCTGGGGCCAATGCTCGCACTGCTTCCACATTCACTGCATCATGAAGTGGCTGCATTCCCAGCAAACCAGTCATCTCTGCCCGATGTGTCGCCAGGAATGGAAGTTCAAGGAGTAGCTGGTTTCTCGATGGGCCCGCAGGTGTCAGCACGCAACGAATAATCAGGTAATGCTTGCGTCCTGTCCTACGTACACCGAGAAATTTCATTTCAATCCAGCTCCCCGTTCGCATTATTTTTACTCAGGACGCGCGTTACCGCCTTGTCCCCGCGCTTTTTCCACCCCCCCGGTTGCATTCGAGTTAAGCTCTGTTAGCTTTGCGGAGTGATAAAACAATGAAGAGGCTAATAAACGGTAGTAGTAGCTCCCTCGCTGTTTACCGGCCGACCCTCGTTAATTTCGACGACTTTGATTTTGCAACAGTCCGGGAAACTCGTTTGAAATTAAAAAGGAAAGCTTACCACGCAAGCCACTTAAGCTTGGCGATGGAAAGAAATTAAGAACGTTGAAGAGAATCGTGTGGATGCAGGCTCGCGACGATTCAAAGAAATTGTGGGCTAATTTGTGGGGGATCGGAAGCAGAAAGGTGCGACTTTGACGCGGCAACGTGATTCTCACGTCGCGCGCTTACGTAACAGTTCTCCACACCGTTTTGCTCATCGCGCGAGTGCGATACCGTGAACGAAACTCGTCGAGTATGCGCTATCCGACGCGACGCTTTGCCGCGATTTTTAGCGTGTCTACTTCAGGCCGCGCGAAACGCGTTACTTAACGCTACAGAATCTCATCCGCGAAGCAGCCACGCTTATCTGCCGCAACGGAACGTGGCTCCGCGTCTATCTGGCCCTGCGTGGGCGACGGTATCGTCTAAATGATATTTAATCGTCAATTGTCATACGGCATGCCGAAGGGGAAGGAGTTGTTTGCGACGCGTAGACATCGGCGAGCCATTGCGGAGCAGCCCACTGCGGAGCGTGCACGAGGAAATTGGGAATCCGTTCCCCTCGGCGTATCACAATGCAAACATGTTAATCCGTGCTTCGGTACGGAGGAATCAGGAATCAGGGTGAAAGTAGAACGAGGAGATCTCGTCTACGTCGGGAAGTAGAGTGTGAATCTGATTTAAATACACGTACGCGAATATATTCGCACAACAGCATTGAACCGTGATAATTTAAGGATATGAGGTGGGGGACGTGAGGGTAGTAAATAATCACGCGTCTTATTAAACACAACAAAAGAAATTTGTTTATTTGAGATTGTAACTCGAGAGTTCTTTAGACAAAGAATATCTCTAGCGGGCGAAAACAGCACGACCACTCAAGACGCTGACACGTAACCGAATGCCTTCCAAAAATCAAGGAAACGCGTACCGTGTGCAACGATTGAGAAAAACCCCGAGTCCTGAGGTAGGGGAGGTTTCGACGCCTCGCAAAGTCCAACGACTACGAAACCTTCGGTTGAAACTTTATTACCCTACCTGGTCGCCTTCTGCTCCGCTAGAAATGCGACGTTACGCACGCTACAGATAGGGTAAATCCGGGAGACGCGGTCTAGCTGGAGAGTTGGTTGAGTGGCTATATTCACGCTCTACATCTGTGTATATGTAAAAGTGTGTAAGGTTCTGAACAATTAATTCTCTAAAAATCAACTGTTTCGACCAACTCGACTCAAGTACTTTTATGTTGGAGCTGCGATAATAGCGAAGAAAGAGAAATATTTGTTTCTCCACGCTTTTATCATTTTTCAACGAAGCAACGGTATCGTTTAAGGGGGGATTCTACCTTGTTTGGCCGAAAAATCGATGATTTTGGTGAATTTTTTGTACAAAAACGGTTTGACAAATTAATTTGCGGTTTGACAGGCTGTTTTATTGTATCTTGAGCTATTGTTATGAATTTTTATGTGACGGTAAAAAAAAAATGCAGCTGATACAGAGCGCCGACTTGAGGCGTTGAAAAAAAATCGGGTGGTCCTGGCGTTAACGAAAAATACCCTAAAGATAATCTGAAACACAAAAAGGAAAGAAATTCTTAATCTGTATGAATGTGGCTATCGATGGTAGTAGATTCAATAAGATAAATAAAGAAATGTTAAAATGGCAGGCTTCTGAATATGATGAATCGAATTTTTCTCAAAAATTGGTAAAACTTCAATAAGTAAAATCAGGAACGGTTACAAATACGGCAATAAATCTACTACCATAGATAGACAGACGCTTGCCCAACATGCATGTAAAAGTTCAAGTTGTTTGTTTCGTTGATTGTCGAGATTTCTTCAACGCCAGGTCGAAAAATGTAGTTTCGAGAAAATCGGGTTTAAAAGTTCATATTATGTATACTTCTACCTGCGTACCGCTCGCTTCAAAACGCTACAACCTCACCAATTTTTCGAATTTGGCTATAAGCTTTGCAGAGCGTATACACAAGACTCATATCTTGTAGAAAAAGCAAAAAAAAATAAATGGAATTTTTCGGCCAAAGAAGGTAGAATCCCCCCTTAAACGGTGCGAATACGGTATTCTTGTGCGAAGCGAGTGAGAAGAATAGAAGAATTGTTGATGGACGGATGCAGTGAAATCCGTGGGCCCAATTCGATCCTATCGAAGGAAATAATGCGGGTCAAGAAGGGATCTGGGTGGTACGTGGCGCGTTCGAACGGAGAACGAACCTTCGCGAGGCGGTTCGCGGTGAACGATGCAGAAGACCTAATGGACCCCTTCCCCTCGTCGTTCGCAGTTCTGCCAGCAACTTCCTTCTCCCCTTTCTTTCGCGTCTTGATCTCTCCCTGGGTTACTGTTTCACGCGATACCGCGACGCTATCGAGCGAAACGGACGGAACCATTCGAGTCCTGCGGTGAAAAGAATTCCAGTGACCGCGAAAAGAACCCTTCGGAAGAAGCTCACGCACCCCTCGAATCCCCGTCAACTTATTACACCTTCCGTCAAACGAGAAACTCGTCGCTCGGTTCACCGACTCTCCGCGTTGCATTCCTCGTGCCCCCCCCTCCGGTTCACGCAATAAGTTTTTCCTACTCTTTTCTGGCGAATTAACGTTTTCTCTGCTCCGTTCCACTCTCTACAGCTACACGCGCTTACTCATCCTCTCTCGCTTATATCATTATTTCCACTCGCTCGCGGTACGCCACCCCCCCCACCCTCCTCCCTCCCCTCTCTGCCCGGCGGCGTACGCGTAATCGCGCGCTCGCGTGCACGCACGCACACACGAGCGATCCGATCATTCCTGTCCTGCTTTTTACACTCTTTTCTCTCCCCACATTCTCGTCGGTGCATTCGCGTATGGTCGTTGGTCCCTCGCTCGCAATAGCTCGAGGTGCATTCGAGTCACTCTGGGGGATAGACCCGAAGCAAGAGGGATCGAACGACATTCGAGTGCCCATAGTTTCGCCGGAGGAAGTCGGGGTGAAGAGATTCGAGGCCCGAGCGCCCATCTTTACACTCGATGCACCTACGGTCGCTCTCTTGTTCGGCTGTCTCGCTCGTGTCGTTCGGTCCTCTCGTTATCCGTTCCCACTCTATTCCAGTCTCTTTCCGTCTCCTCCGCGCGTCCTCGTGCCCTCCCAAACGCACACAGCCGCGTGCTGGCCGTGCACACGTACGCGCACAGGCCCGCCAGAGGTGGGCACAAAGGCACGGCCGACGTACCACGTCTGCTGCCTACCTGATGCCCCGAGAACTCGAGCTCGGAGCCAATCACGTGGTCCCTCGAACGCGAAGGATGTTTGTGGGATCGCGAAGTCAGTTCGCGGCGGTCCGTTCAACGGGCAAGGCAGAGGAATAAAGAGGCGAAACAGTACGTCGGCGTGCCGGAGGGGGGAGAAGGCGATAGAGGTGGTAGTGGATCGAGGATATCGTGCTACAAGTTCCAACAAGGTCCTCGGCGATCTAGCGTGCCCGCGTAGAGATGGCGACGTATCGTGCGCGTTATTTCCGACTCTGGTGCGCTTTTCAGAACCCGTCGCGTCTCGCCGACTCCCGCCAAGTCGATCTGCAGTGTAATCTCATCGCTCCGCTGGTGCTATTCGTTGCAAGTACATAACGCGGCTTTCATCGCGGAAGCATCGGCCGGCAGGGATACCCGTGAACTAGATACCTTGGATCTACCCCCAGGGAGCGGCAGGTTCGCGCGAAAAGCAAAGAGGAGAGAAAGCGCGAGGGGGGGACTGGTAAAATTCCATCGGATAAGAGAATAGGAACGCGTTTCGTTTAGAGAGCGCACCTGCCTTCCTGCCGAATCGCTCGGCTTTTCCCTTGCCCCTTTATTCCTCCAGTTAAACGTAACAGCGAGCGAACGGTTTGCGGAAGTGATGCTAGGAACGTAACGGCGCCGCGGCTCGAGCCGATCACGGTGCGCTACGCCGTCGCAGTTGCGTGAAAAACGGTCCGTTTGCAGTTGTGACTCAACGATGAATCGCCGCACGTCGAAATAGCCCGGTGGAGCCTGAACCGCGGCGAAATGTTCAGCTCGAGTAGAACAAGGGGGAAAACGAAGAGCCTAATCTGTTCGTCTTATCAGCGAGCGGCGTTGATTGCGGTCGCGTTCGGATAAAACGGTGAATGATGTAGGCGCGCGCCCCGGCTTGTTCGCGTAGACCGGTAAGAGGATCGAGAGAGAAAAAAATGCAGCTGGCAGCGACGCAGAGACCTCACCCACCGCCGGTGCCGCCGCGACCGAGCAGGCAGGTGGTCGCAGAGGCCCTTAAAAGATCTCCAAGGCCGCCCTGTCCGACCAGGCAGGCCCCACCGCCGCCGAATACCAAACCCTGGAGATCCGATCAGGAACAATCGAGCCAGCAACAGGTGTGCCCCGCCGTCGCTGGTCGCACGGTAGTTTACGAGTCGATCAAGGAGCCGCTCCCCAAGGAAACCGCCAGCGAAAACACCGGCGCCGGCGATCATGCGGCCCGGCTCGCCGAGAAGGATCGCCGAGCGGCTCGAAACGGCAGTGAAAGGAACGACGAGGAGGACGACCGCCGTGGAAATCCGCGGGAAAGGCGGCACCGCGCCGCCAACCAGGAACAGCGCGAAAATTCCATCGAGCCGACCGGTATCCTCGAAAGGCGTTGCTCGATGCCGCAGGAAGGCGCAGCGGATCGTTGGACTGCGGCTCGCGAGAGTTCCGTGGAAAGCGGGGAGTCGGGCAAGATCGAGGCACCGGCGGACTCGCCGGAATCTAAACCGCAGAATAACGATTCGGGCCATCGGTCATGCGACGATCCGAGGGGCGCGAAAGAGAGCGCCGACGAAGGGACCACGGTGCCGAGAAACGCGAACGCGGGATCGAAGCCTGCCACTGTACCTGCCAGGTCGAACCTGTGCTCGAGCGACGAGCGTCGCGTACCTTCCGAGTCGAAGCTCGACAGAACGAGGTCGCATTGTTCGGAGCAGGGTGCCGACAAAGCCGCGACTAAGGCAGACGCCCGACCGACACCCACACAGAGATTGGCTCTGGCGAGATCGGGACGGGACGCGGCGAAGAAATCTGCCACGGGGACGAGCCCGCTGGTGGAGGGATCGAGCTTGAATGAAAACGCGAGGTCCGGATCGATCGTTGACCGTCCCACGGTAGTCGTTATCGACGAACCAGAGCGTAAAACCGCGTCGAACGACGACGACGACGACGACGACGACAACAACGACGAGCACGATAACATCCATCGGCAAGATTGGCTGGAGGCCGGCGTCCGCTACTCGTCCACCCAGATCACGCTGCCCGGCGACGACGGTGACGCCGTGGACGGCGATCCGGTAAACGGGCTGGATCGCTGCGAAAACGAGAAAGTCGGTGATCTTAATTTCCTGAGGTAACACGCCGATCAGAAAGTGGAAAACTCCGTATTATAAATTGATCCGCTCTACTTGCTGGCCGCGCGGCTCGCCGCGCCGGGATGAAAAACACGTCATAGCGACGTCCGAGTCCGTTCGTGCCACGGGCCTTTGCTGCTTTTGTTTTTACCGAGCACGCGGACGGCGCCGCTATTCGATGAAACAGCGCGTAGAGGCTTTCGTTAAATTGGCTTCTCTAGTGGTGCATGATTCACGAGCTACGCCGCGCGCTGGCCTAGCCTCGTCTCCGATACAACGTTTCGTAGGTCAGCAACGTGTGACGGTGCTAATGCATTAATTATCGAAGAGCCGCGATATCGCTGCAGGCGAACTTCGCGGTTGGTTGTAAACATATTACGAGACTGATGTCCGAATGTAACGATCCAGTGATTCGATGTGCATACGACTTTCTCAAGTTACACGATGCGTTCAATGTACCGTACGAGTTCTGCCGTAACGATACACCTAATTACGTGTAAAGACATTTTCATTTCCCATCGGTGTCGCGTGTCGGCGTCGGTGTAAATATCTTTCCCATCGATTCGCTGGGTCGTCGATCGGGTTCAGAGAATCGTCGGGATAGTTTATCGATTCGCTCGCTTTTCCGGGGAAGGTAGAGTGGTTTCCGTGATTGTTCGGTTGAATGAAACTTTGGGCTTTTGCAGTCTACAAGAGAGGATCGCGATGTCTTCCCTGCAAGGTCTACCACCGTTACCGAGGAGCCTCAGTGGATTCAACTTGAGCGGTGGACGAAGCGAGGGCTGCGAACCACCGCCGCCGCCCACTAGATCCTCCAGCAAAAGTCAAAGGGGCGGTAAAAGTTCGATCCAATCGTCGTCCAGGCCATCGCCACCTGCCAGACAGCTCACTACTCTGGATACTCAGCTGGCTATATTGCGGAGAGAAATGGTGATTGCTGAAACTTTCCTAGCACGATGCCCCGTACCTTTCCATGGGATAGACGCGACTCTCGGCTGTTGTTGTCGGATCGCAAGAAACGTCTTACGTTGATATTAGGAAACGATTACATTTCCCTTGGAATCCAGCAAGCGCATTGCGACACGACGAACGCGCGGTATAAACAATTTTCTCCCCGCGTTACGTAAAACGCTTTCGACCGTCCGGACGCTCTACCCGACGTTAAAAACAAGTATGCAAACCGCTCGAGGAATTCCAAATTCGATATACCAATGAAGCGTATTAATATTCTTCGGCGGAGGATGTTAGCTTTAATAGGCACCGTTAGTCATCCGTCGCCGCAGAAACTCTGTTTACCCACTTGACAGGAAAATTCCACGGATTTACAAGTCTCTATAAATGGGAGGAGCGAGATAATGAAAGCGTCGTCGATCGTATCTCGGCGGGAATCAAGTCGGTTTTAACAACAGAATCCACGGGTTTCTCGCAATTGGGAAATATTCGGAGAGCGCCATCTACTAAAGTCAGCTCTGTAATCGGGTCAATCGCGTTACAGGACTGCTGTCACACAAGTATTGAAATATTGCAATAATGTTTTTGTCATTAAATAGTCTGTTAAATTTTACAAAGTCGATCATCATCAAACAGTCGAAATTCCCAATACTGCCAATTACATGTGACAGCTAAAGGTACTTTTATGTTGGAGCTGCGATAATAGCGAAGAAAGAGAAATATTTGTTTCTCTATAGTCATCTCTATATAGTCATCTCGCTCTAATCGTTTATCGCAGCTCCAACATAAAAGTACCCTAACCCGATTAGAGTGCTTTAATTAGAGATAGCGTAGTGGAAATACGAAAATGCCAATAGCTTCTTGACGGTTGCACCGTGTTCGCCGAAACATCAGGCAAAACTTGGCGTATGCATACGCTGTACAGTACGGTCACTCCTCGACCATCGTCGCTTCATCTTTCATCCTTCCTCCTCCTCCTCGATTTTCTCGCGTTGGTCCCGTCAATGCGATCCGTTACTTTGGGGCCACGCTGGTGCGTGGGTACGGGTAAACTGCGGAGTACGATGAATATGTATCCGAAGCGTGGGATAACACGCGGAAGAAACGGCCGAGAAGACATTCTACCACCGCCAAATGAGTGCATATAGGTAGTAGGTATATCACTCGTTATGACGAACCCTTGGTATTCTTTTATTCGGTTCGGGGAATGATTTCCAGGAGTTTAGCTTAACAGAAGGGTGTACGTGTAGGTAATATTTGGCACATATGGGTTGGAATATTGATCGGCGTCCGCAGCACAGAGTTTGCTTGGAAGTTAGGCTAATAGTTTAATAGTCAATCCAGACACGAAGCGAACTGGCACAGCCGCTCCCACGCTGCATTCCCTCAGGCGTGACTCCCCCTCTTTGCCTGGTTTTTCTGGCCGCTCTCTTTCACCTTCGTTCCTTCCACCTTCTAACTTCTACCCGTCCTTTTCTCCACCTCCTCCTCCACCTTCTCTTCTTCGCCTTTCTCGGTACGCCGACACCTCTCATTTCCATTCTCATTTTGCGCCTCCTATATAACTCCCTCTTCCTTCGTTCCCACGGCCACCGAGTCGCTAGTTGCTTGGAAATCCGTCGTTTCAGTTCGTAAATCACGAAACCGGCACTTACCTTGGCAGCTACTTGTATTGGTAAAAGTGAACGTGTTTCGTTGGATCGAGTATTGTGACGGTCTATCTATACGGACCTACTGAAGAATCTGCCTCGTGCTTCTTCGTGAAACGTGCTTTTTCTTACGATTAGTGGAAACAGATTGGCATACTTGAAACCGGACGCATGTTGTTTTGCAGTTTGGTCTTCGACAATTGGACCTGTCTTTGCTCTCTCAACTTTGGTCCCTGAACGAATCCATTCAAGAGTTTCGGCAACTGTTGCAAGAGCAAGAGGATAGAGCGCCATCGCCTTCGCCCAGTAGCGAGGAAGGGGACGACACCTCGTACGGGACTCATCCTCCGCCACCTCCGAGGAGACCGGCTCCTGTTATACACCATCACAGACCACCCAGACCACCGAGACCGTCTAGGCCACCCCCTAGTGACGAGTCGCCCTCCAGCGAGGAGTACGGAGCCGTTTGACGCGTCGCCGCCCCTTGTCGGACAAAAGAATATTCCTCTTCTAGAATCAACACTCCATTCCATCGATCCCAAAACTCTATCCATCGTACACCCTTGCGCGTTGTAGTAGCTAAAAGAACTTTACGGAGATTTAGGTGAAATAACAGGCGTAGGATAAATTGAATCTATGGTCCGGCAACGGCCGAGTCGATATTGCTTCTATGAAGAAGCCCGAGTAGAACTTTTGGAATGCGATGCGACCGCATCGTTACAAACAACTCATTCAGAGTTCCAACGTACCTGTAACATTTCTTTACAGAGAGACATCGCAGATTCTATCCGTTCGGGAGCGCGTTTCGAGTCGCAACCAATCAACCAACGAGTCGTCGCAGAATTACGTGAAACGGAACAATAGTAGCCATTTACTGTACCATCACTCCACTCGTTGATCCAAGAAAACTATCAATGTCAATCCAAAAGAAAACAACGATCCTCTCTCTCTCTCTATATATATATATATACCTTGATCTAGGTAAGGAAGAAGTTTATTATCCTCGATGAGAGCTACTTTAGTTGAACGTTGCTCTTTTCTCTATTTGTGATAGCAGTCGAAGGGGCCTTTAAGTAACTATAATAGATATCCGTTTGTGCGAAAGCTGAATTGAGAATTCATCCGCGATTATTTGTTGAAAGACGATTGCAAAAGATCCGAGCCTGCGACACGACAAACGGCTAGTGAGTTCCAAAGAACCGCGTTCGGAAGTCCTTTTCTCTTCCACACGTTTTTCCACTATTATTACGTCCATTACAGAGTTTTCTTTCTTGTTGAAATACGACTAAACGCACCGATACGAACCGATAACAATCGTCGAATTACCGTAAGACGTGCGAAGATTTATGTAGATTAATTCGAGTGTGTAAAATAAATGAAGGAACGTAAGATACAAATAAACGGACTAATTTAAACGTAAAGTATTCGGCGAGTAACGCTTGCGTCGGGTACGCTGTACTCAACTGTTCCGCTTTTATATTCGTAGTGAACGTGATTCAGAGTCTTATTTCGCTTTCAGCATGCTCGTTTATATTCTCGATCATGAGATAATCATTCAGATGCGCATTTACAAGAGTTTAGCTTCTTTTACCGTTTCAAATACGCGGCGGATCGATAACTTTTGCCGCGCAGGTGACGCCACCGTCTCCAATTGTCACGTGCACAGTGTTACCAACCCTACGGATTTTTCCGTAGATCTACGGATTTTTTACTTTATCTACGGATCTACGGATTGTAAACTGAAATCTACGGGTTTTTTACCTTTGAGTTAGTAGCCTATAATCAGCAAAAGAATGTATAATTTTAAAGCTAAGGTAATTCGAAATTGATAAAACAAAAGATTCTGATTCTGATTAAAGGAATTATTTACTGTTTAATTCGATCACACTTAATCGCTGGAATTCAAGCTATTATTTTCTAGTTCTACTACCCTGCATTTCGAACGAGTACAATAGGAATTAGCAAAGTTGATTTCAGAATCTTTGCATGTGAACTTTTTTCATAATTTGTGAATTTTTCTTGTGACACTATTTTTTTGAAGATATCAGGGAAGGATCGAAATATAAGATTTCTAGAAAGGATTTGGGAAAGGACGGTTTCCATGAGCAAGGGAATTAGCTTCTTTCATACATGTAATAATTAACACTTGCGAAGAAAATCCGTAGATCAGTGGATTTTTCAAAAGGGGATCTACAGAATTCTACGGAATGTGGAACTTTTCTCTACGGATTTTCAAAAATCTGAGTTGGCAACACTGTGCACCACGTGAACGCACGAGAAGAAGGTTATGTTCATTGTCAACTGAGTGGTAGTGGTCTGTTAGTAATCAAAGCATCATTTCGAACGATGGATAACGAGCACGCGAAAGATGAAAGGGGTAAGAAGAGAAAGAAAAGGCGATCTAACGTCCAGATAGCGAAGAAATTCGCAAGGCAAAGGAATCACGGGTCCGAGGTCGATTCTGATACATACCAGTACATGGTGCGCATTTTAGAGTTAATGAAAACTGATTTTCCCACTTTCGAGGAGAAATTAATATTCGTGAATAACGTGTACGAGCAAAGCGTGGGCCACGAAATCGAGTATGCTCAAAATCAGATCGGATCTAGGATATTAGATTCGCTTTTGCAATACGCGAATTTAGAAACGATTCAGAGGTTAGTCGACGTTTTCGGATCCTCGTTGCGCTCGCTCAGCAACGATAGATTCGCTAGCCATGTCCTCGAGAAGATTGTGTTGGTTTGCGCTGACAGGGGAAATAAAAGTACAGCGAAACCATCCTCCGATCAAAATCTGGATGCTATAGAAGTGAAGGAATCCGAAGTCAAATCTTACAACGACATTGTACTGAAGCTCGGGAGGTATTTCACAAACAACATAGAAGAATTTGTGTTCGATACGTACGCGAATCATCTTTTAAGAACCGTGATCGAATGTCTCGGTGGACTGATCGGCAAGTCCGATCAGAACAGCAAAAATAAAATGATATTTGACGCTAGGCGACCTGTAAGGCAAGAATACAAAGATTTATTGTTGCAAACTTGTAGAAGGCTACACATGTGGCCTCAGTTTCTCGAGTTTGGTCAGGAAGAACTTACTTCCGGATTGTTGCAAAGTGTTCTATATTCTCTGAAAGACATGTACCCCGAGGAGGTGGATATATATATAAAAAAAATTACGAACGAATGTTTTAAACCGGGGAAAGATCAGCAGCAGTCAAATATTTTCGGAGCAGAGTGCTCTACCAGATTATTGGAGGCTTGTTTAGCAGTAGCCGAGCCTAAGAGTCTACAAAAAATTTACGAACAATTTTTTATGGGTAATTTAAAAGAATTGTCCTTGACGCGAAGTACAAACTTCAGCGTGCAAAGGTTGCTGGATCACTGCATAGTGAAAGAAAATTTTGAGAAAATATTTGAAGAAATTTCTACCTGCTTCTCTGAAATTCTTGCCAAAGGTTACACAGGAGTAATTGCTAGCGTGGGAAATGCTTGTTTGAGGTTGCAAACCAAGCAGGGTATATTTGTAACTGAACTACTGAAAGTACTTGATTGCGAGACGAATGAAAAACAGCCTCAAATCCTAGCGTGTATAACTACCTTGAAAAAATGGGACGAGCTGGAATGCGCGAGGAAAGAAAACAGCTCAAACTTTGTTATCAACTTACATGGAAGTTTAATAGTACAAGCTATTCTTAATTTTAATAAGCCGATAAAAATGGTAAACTCCTTGTTGGAGACGAAGGGCGAGGAACTGTTGCATTTGTTCGGCGATCCAAAGGGCAGTCGCATCGTGGACGCTTTCATGGACAGCAAGTATGTGGGTGAGAAGAGCAGAGAGAAACTTGCGAGAAAATTGAAAGGGTACTGGGCGCAATTGGCGACTAGCACGCACGGTTCCAGGAGTTTAGAGAAAATGTGGCAATGGGCGAATATAAATCAGAGGAACTCCATCATGGAAGAGTTGGCGGCGGTCGGGGAATCCTTGCGTTCTACCAAATCTGGGCAAATTATTTCCAACAAGCTAAACGTCGCCCTATTTCAAAGGAATAGGAAAGACTGGGCGGAGGCCCTGGGAAAGGACGAAAAGACTAGGGCTCTTTTCGCGAATATAATTGGCGACTCGACGAAGAAGAAAAAATAATTATCGTCCGAGAAATATTTTTCCGTCATTGTATATATACATGTATCGAATAAATTTTACCCCCTCGTCTTCGCACAACGCAGCGTGCGAAATAAAACGCGGAGGAGGGAAAGAAACTTTTTATGTTGATCCTTTAAGCATTATGACATAGAATAATTATGTATTTCATAAATTCATAAATACAATTTATAGAATCCATCATACATCCCTGCAACACAATGTAGCTAGGAAATCATACAACGATTCGTAATCTAGATTTGAGCAAAGTTGTCTAATGCGTATGACCGATAAATTCGTTTCACCTCCCGATGATGACTAGACTTAAATGTATACATTCGGTTAGATTTCAACGCGTACAAAGTAAAAGGTGTAGTGGCTTTCGTTTATTACTCGTTGCAATCGTTAATACCTATCAATTGACTAGGGAAAAGAACGATACATATTGTATCGACTTAATTGGAAACTCAAGCTCATTGTGCTATTTCGCAAATATCCACTTAAAAAGTAGAAAAGAACTCTCGCGAGGAACAAGGCAATAAATTACATTTCTTTAAGATTATAGCTTGCGTAACTAGTAAACTAACTAAAATTATTTCGGTACGAAAAGTGGACAGTGAATTCTTATGAGTTTATCGATATCGTTTCTTTGGTCTTTGGAAAATGTTTGAACGTTCCTTTGTTGTAAACTTGTAGGATAAGTAAACATTTTTACACGGTACTCGCGGAGATAGAGAGGGCATATATCGTGTACCTACTAATTATCATCATTAATATCTTTAATGCTGTCAACTTGCTATCTTGAGTTTGCCGTTTTCTTCAGAATTTTTGCAGATGGAGCGTCGAGTAAAAGAAAAGATATCGATAATCACCGTTATTCGGTACTTGATATTCTGCAGTGCTACGTTTATTGCTTATTTCAACCCTTTAGAATCTGGAATACTTGAAAAACGTGCACATTTATATGTGTGCCACCGTATCGGTAGCCGGTAGGGTAAGAAAAAAGAGCCGTAGTGACATACGTCGCGTGCTATTCTAAAGAAGAAATTCAACTAACGATGAGACAGCGATCATAGAGGGTGAAAATTTCTTTCGTCCAGATAAGGTACTATCCCGTAACGTCTTTGTACATTTCCTGTCTGGGTGTTACATTCAGTGGTGAAAAGATTTCAATTTTTCTCCACGTCAGTTAGATTCGTTGAAAGCAATCTCTCTTATTCAACGACGAGTATAATCTTCGTTAATTCTTAAGAAATTACTTTACCGCATTCTGACGAGGACTGATTCCCCTCGAGACTCAATCGCAAACGTGCGTGTTCGGTGTTGACTGTAATTTTTAATAAGAGACGGCGAAAGAATGTAGTGGAGGAAAAGTACGCAGAAGATGTATGACTTGATAAACGGAGAGAACGTAGATCGCGCGAACGGTTAACGTGAATCGTATTGGATCGGTCTAGCGAATCGACGAACAAGATTATACTTTGAATCGTGACGTCACTTCCCCTTGGCCGCGTTTGTGGTTGCTATCGGTGGAGCGACGTCCAGGTCGGTGACGTTCGTTGGTAGACTGCCGGTGGCGATTCTCGGAGGGCTACGAGAGGAGGATCTTGTGCGTTCCCGCGGAGGAGGGTTGTTGCAAGTGGCGTGATGCCCTCCGGCTTCCCAGTCGCGGTGTTGGCAGAAAGATCCGCAGTATCGCGCGATCCCGCAACCGCCGCAAGTCTCCAAGGCGGGTCTACCGCAATTCCAACAGCTCTGAAAGTCGCGGGTAAATTGTCGGTGAAGAAGTTTAACGGATTCGAAGGTGCACCGGAGACAATATGTACTCACGGATCCGGAGATGGTTTGCAAATGGGAATCCTTCTCATCCTCGGTGGTCGTCGGTATCGTGCTCGAGGTCGTGGTCGGCGTCGTGACGGTTCTCGCGTTGTTATCCACGGCGCTGGGATTGCCGTGGACTCGGAGAAACGGCCCTTGACGAAGAGCACCGTGATTTCTCTGGGACAATGGAAGATCGAGCAATCGATGAGCACGAAGTCGTTCGTTCGCCCTGGACTCGGCCACTGCTACTGCCACGGCTCTCTGGACTTCGGCCACCGCAACCCTCTTCACTTCTAGCACAGCCTCCTCTGCAAGAAAGCCGAATAAACATTGAGTACGGCATACATTGAGCCGAGCCGCGAGAAGAAGCTGGAAGAAACAAGAACGACGACTAACCAGCCTTTCTCTTCACTTCCGCCACTTTGTCTTCGGTCGCCCTGATAGTTTGAGCAACGATCTCACCGGATAATCGTTTCAGGCTACCTTCCCGATCTCCCGTCGATGATTCCACCTGGGAACCGTTCGTCGAGGATGGATTGTTAGCAGCGGCATTATTATTCCCGCTACCGTTCTGAGCACCGACGGTCGTCGAAGCCGTCGACGGGGGCGCCGCGGCCGGGCTGGAGCAGCCGCGGGTCTGCAGAATGGCCAGAGCCCTTTTCGTCTTCTCCACCATGCCCAGGATGCAGTTCAGCATCACGTGGATGTTCTTCCACTCGTCGTCAAGGCTGCCGTTCGCGGCTTGGACGTGGCCAAGCTGTTGCTGCTGATGCTGGTGCGGTTGAGCCAAGTGATGCGGCCCGGAGAATGCGTTTATCTGGTTAATCTGCACCAGACTCGGCGGCACGGGACTGGGTCCGTGGCCGTGACGGTGGCCATGACCTTGCATCGATCCGCTCGACGAATGAAGCGGATGATACCAGCAGTAAGAAGAGGAATTCTCGGCGGCCGGCTGTTGCTGCTGTTGCTGCGAATGGTGATGACTCCACGGATTGCTCAGCCTCTTTCCGTACACAGGCACGTCGTCGAGGATGGCGCCGTTTTCGTAGTACCTGCAACGTTTCCGGGAGGGGCGCGCAATTTTTCAACCGCCTGCACACTGCGACGCGGCGGTACGGTAACCCTTCGCCGCGGATTAATCGAGTATCGCATCGAGGAGCGGGCGGAGGAGATTGGGGGGCGGTGGAGGGAGGGAGATTTTGTAATTTGCTCGGGCACACGCGTCCCTGGCGTGGTTTGGCAAACAGCTAGGAGCGTTGGAGCGTATTAGCAGGATGCCGATAGGCACTCGAGGCAAGTTTGCCGGTAGTCGAAGGGTAGAGAATAGAGGAGGGGGGGGGGGGGGAGGAAGGACGGTCCGGGGGTGTTGGAGAAAGGTGGTACCCCGATGATATATGGAAACGTCACCAGCAGACATATCGAGAGGAGGCCAGGCTGGCACTGCCAGCGCGCGCCGAGCGCCGCGTTTTGTCGCCTTCGAGTTCGCTTCGGCACCCCTTTCCTTTCCGCGTGCACGCGCGTATCATATTCTGACCGGAAATGCCGACCATCTCCTCGCCTATTCCCTAAACGTTCAACTCCCCGATAATTCATCCCCCGCGGCTTCTGCCGGCCTGTACAAAAAAATCTCAAGCGCGTTTGACTGGACGCTATAGATATGTACATAGTCGGATTTCACCCATCACGGCGGTTCACCGACCGCGTCGTTTCAACGCTGTCCCGTCCTCGGGGCTTAATCGCGATAAATATCGGCGAGAAATGCAGGCCCGCGGCCAAGATTTTTCCGAAACTACGGCGCGCTTGCGGCTTGGCAAATATACTACGCACAGGTGCGTGGCGTTCGTTGCCGCGTGAATTATTGTTACAAACGAGCAAAGATCCCCGCGCGGGATTTACGCGAGCCGCGATACACGCGTACACGATCGCGGGTGCATACATCGATTGCGGCGAAAGGGAATAGAGGAGGAGGGTAAATGGGAGGGGGGGGGGGGCGTGCAAGTAACTCCGGGAACCCGAGGGGTGGATGAAAAGGGTGGTGGGAGGGAAAATGTTGAGACGGTGAGGCGTATTCACTCACGGAGTGTCGGAGGCACGTCGTTTCGGTGCGTGCGGTGCGGTGCTGGAATAATGGTGGAGGCCGCCCGCGGCGTTGTTCGTGTGCTGAATAGTACCGACACCGGGATTAGAATTGGACCGCACGCCGTAATGAGCGGAGCACTGATTGCCGCCGTTTCCACTTGCCTGCCCGTTACCAGCTTGCTCCCCGAAGATCTCGGCCGGCTCTCCCGCGGCCACCAAGCCGACAGCCTCCAGAACCGCGGCCTCGTTCGATCGTAAGAACTGCGCGCAGCTCTGCCGACAGAATCACAATTCTTTTCTCTTGCCTGCGAAACACTCTTGAACGTTCGCTTACGTTTTACAATTACTATTAGTTCGCATCGGCCGACTCTTTAACCGTTAAAGAAGGAATGCGCGGGCGAAGCGTAAATAGGATAACAGTATCGGTGCCCCCCCCCCCCCCCGGGGGGCTCCACTGCAGGGGTCAGCGCGCGCGGCTGCTTCCAATCAGTTTCGATTTTTAATATTCGTCCGTCGGCTTCTTTACGGCCGGTACCTTTCGTCCAAACTTTGCAGCCCCGCACCCTCGCCACGGTATCGAAGCAGACGCTTGGCAGGGTGGGATTTATCGCTTCTAACTCAATATTGGAACCTTTCCCCCGTCACCTTTCCTCCGCCGTTGCCACCGTTCTCGCCTTCGCAATTCTCAATTAACGATCATCGATCGGCGCCACCTCTACGCGTACCAACACGTCTTTGCATTTTCGGTCGGTCTCCTTCTCGCCCGTCTACCAGCACCGGGGAACCTTTTTTCGGGGCGAAAGGGTGCGCCTGTGCGAGGGAATTCGACACTGCCTCTGGTCTTTCGATCCTTTGCCGCGAGCTGCCTCGAGAAATGTAAATCGTTGCTATTAATTTGCAATTCGTTACCGCGCCGCTCGTTCCTTCGCGCTCTTCCTATATCCTCCCATCCGCCTCCCTTTCGCTCTCCCTCCTCCTCCTCCTCCCCCGTCTCCTTTTTCTTTTCGCTCTCTTCCGGGACAGGCAACAGCTGGAAGCACTGCCGTAACCGGAAGACTTCTATTAATTCGAACTTTATTCTTTCTCCGAGGGATTACAAATTCCTCGTCGCTGCTGAAGCAAGTCGAGGGAAATTTCTGTCGTCTTATTTTTTTTTTTTTTCAAACAGTTAATTAGATAGAGCGCATAGTATTTCCTACGCTGCGAAAAGCTAGACAGAATCCCCGGCGGAAAAGTGCCGCACCGAACATTGCGAAGGAAAGTTGTCGCCTTGGTAACCACCCGCGGTTCCATGCTACGGGGGGGGGCTTTTCAAGTCCGCCTTTACATTCGATTCGCTCATCTATCTCGCTGTGAAACAGCCCGGCATCCTTCCACCCACGATCGCGAAGTAGCCTGGGAAATTAAAACAGACCGGCAGCCGGTCAGCCGGGCCGCTGTTGATTTTACTCGCTGCTCCCGGTCGCGTTTCCTCTCCTCGGTCTTCCTTCTACAATGTTTAACGCGCGTACGCGTAATATGGGCGACTCTAATCTACATCGAATCGGCAGCAACGGATCAGCTATTCCTATCCTCGCCATTGTGCACATTTTGTAACGCGGCTCGTCAACGTCCAGGTGTTTCCGGACTTGCGACTCCACGCTAATGAAGCGCTGATGAAAAGTCTCTCTCATCTCCTAACGCAACGTTCCACAGTGGGCTAGATCGAAGAGCTAGCTGTTCATTTGCCAAAAAATCGAATTCCTCATATCGATGTTTAACAAATGTATATTGTTTTCTACATTATTATTATTATTATTATTATTATTTATTTAAACCGGACAAGCCCTTAGTATACACTGTACAGTTAATAAGAACAAAAGTGATTGTGTAAGGTAATACATAGATACTAAAATTACAGGTTACGATCTATGTATAAATGTCTATCACATTCGAAAACGATAACATTAATGAAATTTACTAAAAATTGTGGTTAAAACAAGCATTGAAAAATCAGACTTTTATCAATACCGTTTTTCACCGGAACAATGACCTTTTTTCATATTGATGCCCCGGAAAACCTATTAAATATTATGTACTCATTTTTTGTTTTTATGAATAGCATATATCTATATTGTGAACGCACCTGAAATTAAAAATTATTGTTCATAATTTATTTAAAAAAATAATACTCGGTGAACTAAAGAGAATCGTCAAAATTTTTCACCTTTGACAAAGGATATCTTTAAAGTTTTAAAGAGTTGTGCGTTCTATCAAAGTGGAATATTTTCTAGCGTTATTTCTCTATAAGATCATGCAAGATTATATAAGATCATGTCAAAATATATTTTTTACTTAATAATGTTATAGCTGACGTCAAGACGAATTCAACGACCTATATACTGCGGTCTTTAAGTCTTGAAATAACGTTAAAATAGTTGTGAACAGATCTTCGATCTGGCCCACTGTGCGTTCGCCAGAATACAGAGTCGCGTGTTGGAAGCAGCGAGTCGCTCGGGGGGAAATTCCCTTTTATTTTTATCGAGAAATCCGACGTAGCGGTTCGATCAAGTGTCTATGGAGGCGGAAGGAACATTGTAGGGGGCATAGGAATTTATAGGTGGATGGAAGATGAGAGAGACATTGGACACGCGCGACATTTCCAAAGAGATGGATCCGCCGCCGAATAACACGCGACGATTCTAATCTTACGGCGCGCGGCGCGGTGTCCCCGTTTAAGATTCCCCGAATGCATACATACATCACGCGCGCGTGGAATAAAAATCAAGCCCACATGTCGCCGTAAACAGTGGCGTTCTCCACCTCGATTCTACAGCGATTCGTAGCCACGTTGCAGAACCTCGGGATAGATAATGGCTCCTCGCGTAGATAGGGATACGCATATTCATAGACCATTACGGCCCATGCCACGTTGCAACCCCGTGCACGGTGATTTATCGTCCTCGGAGACTCTAATAAAGCATCCGGCTTCTTACGGGTCAGCCGTGGTTGTTCTCCTCGCTGCTTCCTCCGCCTCCAACTCTCTATCTTCTCCGTGCCCAAGATAACGTTACACGTACACGTAGGGGAGAATGGGGCAATCGCGGTCAGTGGGCAATGGTGGTCAGTATTGTTATTATAAAACGACTTGTCCGAAATGTGCAATTTCTTTTCTTTGCGTTCCACGACATCATTCGTTATATTGTCGAAGGACCTCGCCTTAACCCTCGGAAGACGAATGGTGGATATGGTCGCGTGAAAGGAATGCAGGGTCAGTTTCACCCATAGAAACATTTCTATGGTACACTGGGTTCACGAAAAAATTGTATATAAAATAAATGAATTAATTAAAATTTCTCAAATTAACTAAAATTTATTAACCCTTCGTGATCACACCTTCTTATAATCACAAATTGGTCACACGGGATTCACTGTACCCCAGCGTCATTTTTTGAATTACTATTTTCATAGTTTTTAATCTTTTAACTTTTCAGTGAAAATTGTACATTCGTAATACTTATACAATATGGTCTAACAATCGTTTTCTAGAAATGTAAATTTTTATATGATAAAATTTGTAGTTGAAAATAAGCGAATTTCCATGGTTGTGGGAAAAACCGATTTTTTAAAAAAAAATTATTTTATTTTTTACGATAAATCCTCTTTGAAAGACGTAAAGGTGCCACAGTTCAAATCGAAAATTGTTCTTGGGGTACAATGCACCCGTGTAATCACGAAGGGTTAATAAAGAAATACATAAAAAAAATTATTTATTTACATTTGGCACATAAAATAGGTGTATCTCCTGTATGATGTTTTCAAATAATGTTACTGCAATTTACGCATCATATACTATATTTTGCCATTGCCAACACAAATGTAACATCGTGATAGACTTTGTCAGAGTTGGATCAAAATGACCCTGTATTTGTTGTACACGGGTTAATCGTTGCTAAGCAACTAAGAAAAACAACCCTTTTTGTGTTTTAAACGTCGTTGATGTTATATTTTGTGTGCACCACGTAAGAGATAAACACTAATTTTGAAGCTTTTTTTACATTTCAAGTTTACGTGAATACAGATATACTATCAATGCAAAGGATTGGAATCAAATTTAATATAAATATATTTAATTTATTCGTGTAATCTTCAATTTTATCAATGAAACCGTGTGCGGGCAATGCTGGTCGCTTGACAATTAGCGCCCGCAACGCGATTACCATTGTTCCCCAGTATAGAATAAAAATATCTTTCTTTGTTAGAAGAATTTTTTTTCTGTAGATGGCAAAAATACGCCCTAGATTCTAGAACAACTGGAAAAGCCAATTGTATTATTTGCTATCCCTTTAATTTTGTTAGCAACTTATCTGAGTGGAAATACAATAGCACAATGTCACTAGACTTGTTTCATTATAAAATATTTATTATTTTTTAATAAGTTCGTAATAAACTAATATCACTGAGGTTGGTTGATCAGCTTCAAAGGGTATATCGCGAACTCGGACTCACCGATTGGAACGCAACTTTGTAGGTTTTTAGAGTGACTCAAAACAAGAATAATGGTGTATTTTATTTGGGCTCTATCGCCCTTTAAGGGGGTGAAAACTAACCTCAAAGTCAAATTGGCACTTCCACTTTTTCGCGTATAACTCTCAAAGTACAATAGACAGAAAAAAATATTTCAAACAAAAATTTAATGATACAATAAGTGTCGCCAATTTGCGTTAACAAAATTTTGAAAAGAGTTTTAAAAAAAAATACCGGAACGAAATTTTTTTTTTTCAAAATTTTGTTAACGCAAGTTTGCAGCGCTTAATGCAGCATTAAACTTTTGTTTGAAACATTTTTGTCTGTCTGTTGTACTTCGAGTGTTATACGCGAAAAAGGGGAAGTGCCAATTTGACTTTGAGATTAGTTTTCACCCCCTTAAAGAGCGATAGGGCCCAAATGAAACACACCATTATTCTTGTTTCGAGTCACTCTAAAAACCTACAAAGTTGCGTTCCAATCGGTGAGTCCGGGTTCTCGGTGTTCCCTTGTTAGTCATGTAACCCCGGACGTTATTAGTCAACCAGCCCCGAACGATCATTTTGACTTCAATACTCTATATAATCTTTAATTGTTTATGTAAAATCAAAAACGCGGTCTCAATAGGTCGTTTAATAAACAAACTTTAAAATAGTCCCTTCACTTTTATTCTACTGTAACTATATAGAGCGTGGAAACATAAAATCTTTAAGAAAACATATTTACTTACATAGCCAATTTTACGTTGCCAAACAACGTGTAATGGCGGTGTCGCACACAAATGAATGACATAGTAGAAGCGACTTGTTTCTACAGAAAATCGCTCCGCGGTAGAGCACACGTCGGTGGAAAGTTATTAACAATTAGTCAACCTACCCCTGTGGCCAACCAGCCCCGGTCTCCCCTACATACGCGAAAATTTTTAAATTAATCGCCCGCAACATGACCGCTATTACCCGCAGGTGTGGACAATGGCGGTCAAACACATCTTTTCAGTATTTTGCAATTTTATTGAATAAATCAATATAATATTAATTATTTTCGTATCCTCCGAATAGGTTGATACTTTAAGCTTACACAAAAATCATTTTCAAGAAATATTGCACCTTATATCTTGGTCTTATTACACTTATTTCTTAAGTGACCACCATTACCCACTCTCCCCTACCTCTCAACGTCCCGCCCCGTCCCACAGTGGTTCGAGTATACTACATGCTAGCTGGACAAAATTATTTTTTGGCGGGTTTGGGTCCATATGGGGTCCAAATTGTTAGAAAACATACCTGATTCGTATTACAGTTTATTATTTCACTAAAAATAGCAATAAAATAAAAATATGACTAATTCAATAAAGGAAAAAGGGCAAGACGACAGTATTGTACTTTAAATATAATTAACAGTTATAACATTATGTCTATTCCTGTAATTTCTGAGTTTTTGAGTTATAAAACCTGGTTTTTGAAATCAGTTTTCTCCGCATCGCTATTAAAATAGTGTTTTACAATAGGGGAGACCGGGGCAGGTTGTAACACGGGGTAAATTGTAACATAAGTAAAATCTTTTGAATGACAAATCTGGTAACCTACAGCATTCCAGAGCTGCTTGACGATATTAGCACCGTCGGTTTTAGTGACACAAACGAGTGACACGACTTTCTAGTTTATTTTAATCAATCGGTCGATCTGCAAAAATTTGCAACGCTATATTTGTTTAATTGTTTTCGACCGCGACGCTCGGCAGGAGAGATATCACAGTCGCGCTCGAAAACAATTAAACAAATATAGTGTTGCAAATTTTTGCAGATCGACCGATTGATTAAAATAAACTAGAAAGTCTTTACTTTCCGTACATTCAACCCTTGTCGCGTGGATCGACGTGGAACATAGGGGAGACCGGGGCAGATTGTAACAAAAAAAGTTTTCGCAGTTTTTTCTCGAAAGTGTTTTCCTCAATCAGGAAATAATTTGCGTGATTTTTATTTTATTGCTATTTTTAGTGAAATAATAAACTGTAATACGAATCAGGTATGTTTTCTAACAATTTGGACCCCATATGGACCCAAACGCGCGAAAAAATAATTTCGTCCAGCTAGCATGTAGTATACTCGAACCGCTGTGCGTCCCGTCGATTATTATTTATTTATTCTACACACAGTCGCGTTGCCAACGCGAGCCCGCGTGTTCGGTAGCAGATACTCACCTGGTTACTCGATCTGGCGGCATTGTTCAAGTCCCTCTGCAACGCAGGCAAGGTATGCTTGAGGTATGGTAATACGAAGCCTCTGAGGCGGTAGTTGGTTGCTTCTTGCAGCGACGAGTGGAACTCCTCCGCGGTCATGTTGCCGCTCTGTAAAGAGAAACAGGAGAATTCCGCTCGATTAACGCGCCCCTCTTCCCCGGCAATCTCGTGTAACGAAAAGGGCAGAAAAAGTTATCCCGGCCCCCGGGGCTCCGCTTCTCCCGAGCTGCCGAAGAATAGAGGCGCGTGAGCCGAACTTTCACGTTTGTCACGTGCCGCGATCGTTTTACAGTTAAGCACGCCGGCCAGATGTCACGTTTGCCGCGACGCATGCAACCACGGTGCCTGCACCGGCACGCTGACATTATGCGTCGCGCACGGACTTTGAATATTTCCCCTCGCGATCCGCGGGCGTCCCTGCTCTGGGGATATCGCTCCGAGCGCGATTCGTCCCCTCGCGAAGTTTCTCGCGAAAGTAGGCAGAAACGGCGCGTCGGCGGCTATCGGGAGGGGGATGCTTCGAAATAGGAAACGTCGTGGAGGGGGGGGATTTACCAGAAGCGCCAGCACCAGAGTTCGCACGGTGTCCCCGGTGTCCGGCGAGATGTCCGTCGCGAATTGCACGAGAGTGCCGAGCAGTCTCTTGAACATGCCGTGACCGGCGAAAACACCGGCGATGCATCTGGTGCCGGTGGTGGCATTCGATACTGCAGGTACATCGTTCTGCTCTTCCGTTCTGCAGTTGGCAGGAGCCCCGGCGCTGCCACCGCTCGAACCAATTCCATCCTCGAATTCGGGCTTCAGAGGGTGCGAGGGTAAGGGACTGTCGTTGTCAGAGGAGCCCGAGCAACCGGTTGCCCCTTTGTACTCGCACCGTGGACCATTGCTCTGCTTTTGTTGACCGCTCGGCGCCGCTGCCGAGGTCCTTTGATGATGAGAGGACGGCGAGTGCACCTCCGGTTGGCCCTCCTCCCCCGAGCACTTCTCCCTCCGAGCCGAGCCCACTGCAATAACATTCTTTCGTTGCTCCTAGATCTAAACTGTACATGTAACGTCCAACGTTCCTGCCGGGTCGGGTTGCCTGGGTGAAACTGCTCCTCGAACCGGGCAACCCTTTGCACGCGCGCGTTCCGCGGGGTACATATCGGAGAGAAAAGTTGGAAATAGGGTTGCCGATCTGAGATCGATTAATCGAAAGATCGATCTTTTGCCCCGCGATTTTTTTAATCGATTTTTCAGTATAGATCGATTCCATGGAACCGATCCTCGGGGACCAGAAATTGTGTTCCGATTCTTTATTATTTATACCTAGGTATTTTTACACTTTAGGGTAACTCGGGGTAATATGCCACCGCGGGTAATATGCCACTTCTCAATATTTTTTTAAATAATGCACAGATGCCGGTATATTTGCACTAATTCCGTTCAATTTAGTGTAACTGCTAAGACGACAACAGATTTTGGCTTTTATCTTCTTTTATTTTCAGTAAATCCTGGTCAGTTATAAAATTATCGGCTTGATCTAATTTCATACTGTAATTAGAATGCCGATTATATATTTGTGTGAACAGTTCTATAAAAAAGCAATAGATTATGATAAAGTATACTAACAAACGAATTTTATAAGCTCTCATACATCCGTTAAAACTATGTTCTTTGTGGAGAGATTTTCCATCCTTCTTTTTATGGCCGTTTGGAGTAATATGCTACATGTTTGCCGGTATAATATGCCACTTGTATTTCTTATGTCGATTCGACTGATGTAGAAAATGACAATTACTGTGCAATATGCGAACTCTATTATTTGATTTAAAAAAGGACCTAAATGTGACTGGGTAAAAACTACTTGTTGCAAAAAGTGGGTTCATGAAGACTGCGTAGAGATTGGAGACTGTTTAGGTTAGTTTGCAAGAAATAGCTATTTTTTCAAATATATTTTACGCTTCATTGAGTTTAAATATTTGTTATTAGTTGCTAATAGCTGAAATAGTTTAAAATATTGTTGATTCTCCAAAATTTCAGTGATTAGTTCGCAGTTCATAGCTTGTGGCATATTACCTCACCACCTGGGTAATATGCCATTTTCGAGGACTTTTGTATTTGTACGTTTCTCATTGAACTATAAAGGTTACATATCTCTACTTATTAGTCAATACACAGAATTAGTTACACTTTCATATGCTTTTATCTTTTTCCCGGTATCTATTTATACTTGCGAGATATCGCGTTTCAAAGTTAACTGTGGCATATTACCCCGAGTTACCCTACACTAAGTTTTTCAGGTCAATATTATTCAGCAAATTATTATTTTACTAATTCATTTTGTCCTCAATAACATTTCATTAACGCTACATTTACGGAACCCGTCAATTTGTCGGGTTAATTTATATATACATAGATCAGTTATTGCGAAATAACAATAAATAAGAAAAAATGACGGCTGTTTAGCAATAAATACATGAGCAAACAAGTTTGAACAAAAAAATAATTATTTCTATTCTATTTACTTAGTCTTCAATGAATTAAAGATACATAAAGTTGAAGAAGAAAATAAATACATATACATAAAGTTGAATCGATTTCTTGAAGATCGATTTTTTACCAGCCGATTTTTTCTTGAATCGATTTTTCATGTTGCGATTCGAATCGATTTGAAAAATCGACATTTTTCGGCAAGAATCGGCAACCCTAGTTGGAAACATTGGAACGCCGCGTTCGATATCGACCATCCCCTGTTACGAAACAGAGAAACGTCTAGGTGAAAGATAGAAGACTTATCTTCCGCGGTAAAGTCGCAAGAGCGTTCAACATAAAGGGGCAATGTCGTGGCGAACGTTCTTTGTTCTCGGTACATCCGGCGGGGTTGGGAGGGGGGGTGGTTGCGGCGGGGGTAGACGTCAAGCACGGGCCACGTGAAACGGGCAGGCGAATCGGCCACTCGTTTACAAACACGCTGATAGCCCGCGCATACAAGCGCGAACACACAGATCCACGTCAAGCGTGTACTCTGTGCGTGGGTGCAGCGGATAACATGCAATTACGGGCCGTGTCATCCACCTTGTCTTGTTCCCATTCTGTGTCCCGCGCGTTATCTCGCGGAATGCCTCCGGCCCCGTGGCATGCGTAGCGAAACGCCGTCATGGAATACTCGTATGTAGGTATGCCGATAACGAAACGTTACACAGCGGAACCGTCCTCGCGTCGCGGCGCCGAGCGCCGATTGTCAGCCAGTCTAGCGATTCATCACGTTTCCTTTCATTTCCCCGGGTTAATCTCGCCCCGCGCGCAACTCCCGCGTCTCCGTCTTCTTTTCACGCTCCTTTGGTCTTCCTCGACGCGCCGGGGACCCTTGCCGTTGCCCACGGGCCTAAACACTCGTCCACCACGTGCCAGTTTAGGTTTCCGCGCACCCTGGGATCAATTGGAACCGAGCGAGAGCTCCGCTAACTACGACCCCGTCGAGCCTCGAGCCTGTTTATTTTCCCACGGCTTTTTCGCACAGTGTCTCGTCGCTCCGAACGGGTTTAATCGAGCACCTACACGAGCTGACCTACTTCTGTCTCGCTGACCCTGCGCGTGGGGCCAGTGGAAGAGTAATAAGCGAGTGGGTGAAATTATTCCCAGCCCCGAGACAAGGCCGCCGAAAAAAAATCGTGGGAAAACAAACGTCTCGCTTAGCATTCCTCGCTCGCTCTCCCCCATTGATCTCGTGGCTGGAGATTCACGGAGTCGAAACGGGTTGCCCGGACGTTTCTACTTCAATTTACGACTCGGCTGTACATATCTCTTACCACCGGCTAGGGGAATTCTGCTCAAGATGACATACTTTTTGTTTTCAGGCAAATATCTTGAAAATTACAGGTGGTATCAAAATGAAAGCAAAGGGCAGTCTTTATATGTTTATTAGTGGAACATAAAACACCCGTCTCATGACACCAGTGATAATAACAAAAATAAGAGAAATAAAAATGACATGCCTGTGCATCTGTGTAAGTTGACATACTTCTGTGTAAGATGACATAGGGTAAAGGACCCAATTACTGACACATTAAGCGTTCACGCTGACATTATCTTATAGTTCTGTACTTATAGAGTAAAAATATATGTTGATCTTGTTATTTATTATCGTTTAAGGGGGTATTCTAGTGTGCGGGCTCAAAAAAATTGATTTTTTTTTGCATTTTCTATAAGTATATATTATAGAAAATTTGTGGGTAAAAGGATTTTCTACAATTCGTAAAAATGACAGAGTTATAGCGGTTAAAAGAGATGCGTATACATACAGTGGCCGAAATAATGATAGGTTCACTTTAATTGGTTGACATAAAAATGTGTTTTATGTTGTATTTTTGATTTTATTTATTATTATTTATTCTTTTTCTTTTTCAAAATTTTCTCCGTAATAAAAACTGTGTATAAAACTTTAAACGCGTTTTTCTCGAAACCATGTTTTCGGAAGCGGTGCCCATGGTATCTTGAAATCGACTTGACCAATTAAGCCCAAATTGTACATACATATTCAATAGACGTGTGGCTATCGTCCCTACCACGGTCATGTAAAACTATTTGTTTGTTTCCATTTTACATACGTTTAAAAGTATAAAAAATCTACTAAAATCACAACCTTATCTTCAAAATGTCGCTATTTTTTCTTTATTCTGCTACCTGCGATAGCCAGTGGTATACTAACTTGGAATCTATTTTCCTTTTTTGTTTCGGATGAGCACAATCAGCAAAATCATGTGCACCGTGCGCAGACATTTTTTTTTCATGGAACACTTCAACGCGAAATATTGCAGCCAATTTTAATTTTTTTATGCTGAAAAAATTTGTAAATACTCTCTAAGTGCTGATACATATGTAGGCAAAACCCGGGTTCAATAACTTTAGCGAGTTTTTTGTAAGAAATTTCACAAAAACGCAGAAAATAATGACGTTTACACTAGAATACCCCCTTAATATGTTTATTTGATGAAAAAAAAATTGGTGGCATTTCGAAAATATATTTCGGGATCTATTACTGACACCCTTCAAATGTATTTGACTGAATTACTGACACCCCCAATTACTGCCAGCTATCCTAATACTGTTTATCTCATTTTAAAGTTATGTCGTCTCATGTACATGAGCAACTGCTGCTATCACAGTAATACAAAACGCTTGTGCCAATCACTGTCATCCAATTAATAAGTAAAAAGACTTGAATCGTTGAATTCGGATCTTTATTACTTTCTATGATGCTTATATTATGTTAAACATTATATTTTATTATGTTAATAACTTAAATATTACAATTACAGCAGTTTCTTTAACGCCTTATTTTCTCTTTCGCTAGTAAGGAAGTCTCGTTTCTACTCTTTTAATATCCGCTTAAATTTTTTTTATCGTTTTATCCAAATTAATGAAGAAAAACTTAAGTACTGTTTGTTGTGTCGTATAAATAACAGTTTGAATTGTATGCTAAATTTTTTGTATGCATCATTTTACAAGATTTATTCGTTATTTTACGTAAAACAGTTTAAGGTGACAGTAATTGGGTCGTTTACCCTACTCTAAAGTGGGCTTGCTCTGTCTAGTTCAGTGAAATTAGACGAAAATCAGCCCTATCTACGGAATAATTCCCACCAAGCTAAATTTTGGTATGGGCCTTTATTTGGATATGTCAAAAGTCCCCATCGATCCGATTGCCACGAAAATTTTTACAGAGGGTTGAAAAAAGACAACAGTTTTTCGCGAATATCTCGTTATCTAGCAGTTTTGCGACAAATATAGTTATTATACGATTTGTAGCCTAGAAAATTCTCTACAAAAAAGGTCCTACGAGTTTTTCCCTAAGAGTCACCATTCGCATGCCATCTTAAACCCACGTCCATTATGTCATCTTACCCAAAAGTGAACGAAAAGATGTATTGCTTTCTAGTAACAAAACATTATAATTTCTTCCTCAGCTGCACAGTATTCACGATGCAAATTAACGCTACTTTACACAAAATTCATCTAATAAATTGAATTCCTTCCCTGGCGGGTATTTTCGTAACAATACATAAACCAGAATACATAATTATTTTTTCAGTCACAGAATCAGAAAACTCTCCAGCACGTCTAAACCCTACGTCCGCCGATGAATAAACCTGAACATCACGCTTCTCGCGCGAATATTTAAAAAGATAGCAATGACACGTCATCTTCTCTCACTATGTCAACTTAAGCATAATTCCCGTATACGTAGCCGATTATTTCGTCGTTCGCCTATCTTTACGGAGGGCGCACCTGCACACGCGGGCGTGCACCGCACGCGATCAGCCAGCTAATGGTATTCTATAAAGGCACGGTGGCATATTGTGCGTTACAGCCCCGAGAGAGGAATCCATCTAACCGGTTCGTTAAAAGTTAACGAGAACCCGCCCCGGCCACCGGCAGCTTGTCGTGGAGAATTTCTAAGACACGACGGTCTCGGTGGATTCGTCAGGCACTCGCGTCCAGGAGCGACGGCTATTTCCACGTAGAGTGCGTGTAAATTCGTGACATAGGCAGGCAAACAGAGGGGAAAGGGGAAGGGGACAAACGAGAGGAGGACGGCGCGGCGGTACCGTGTCACTGCCACCTGACGCCTGTAGCCAAGAGGTAATTACCTGTACCTGAACTCCCGGCAAACTAAGCCACCTTAAACGCACCTTACACTCGAAGCTAGCCCCCCCCCCTCGATCGGGAATCAAGCTCGCAATATCGCCCCGCCTAACCACCCCGGAGCCCGACTAGGGTTCAAGGGTTTTCGTAGCTATGTATGACCGCGTAGCCGAGACAGAGGCTAGAGACCGATAACGTTAGCCGGGGTCGGCCAGATGTAGCTCCGAAGCGTACGCTGAAAGTATTTGTTAGAGGAGCTCGGTTAGTTGGGCAGAATCCATTTGGAAGGTAGAGCTGGCGCGGCAGCTTTGACGCGCACCTGGAGCACAAAGCTACGCAGAGCAGCGTAGAAGCAAGCTGGGTGGGCTGGCTGTCTTCGTCGACGACGTTTCACGAGTACGAAGAGAGATCGATAAAGCGCACGTGCTCCACTCGGCTGAGAGTCCCTGGGTGGAAGTAAGTACGCTGGGACTCAGCTGTCGCCTCCTAATTGCCGGGACAATGCAACAGATGGCTTTGATCGCAATCCCTTCCCTTCCTCTCTCTCTCTCTCTATCCTCGCCATTCTCTCCTCCCAATATATTCTTTTATCCCTTACGGTCCATTACCTTTTCCTGCGAGTTCGTCCACGACTGCCCGCGTCGGTGCTCCGTTTCGCGGGATCGAAGGGACGCGGATATCGGAATTGGCGTCGACAGCCGAGAAAGAAACGCGCGAAATCCGTGGTGGCGAGGCTCGAGAGTAGCGGCTGGAATTAAAGTTCCTCTCCGCGGCGCGATACCAGCGCGAGGGGCGGGGGGGCGTAGGAGCCGCGCGAGACCAATCGGATTTGCCGGGGGGGGGGGGGGGGGGGAGGAGATTTTAATATCTCGCCGGTCTAACGTAAGACCCATTTCTCGGAATTGCAGTCGCGGATCCTAATAAAGTTCGCCGGGAGAGGAGTAGTCCCACCTTTCAGGGGATCGTGGCGTTTAAAACTCCGGCGCGGGGTGAATTGAAGGGGGTCGTGCCGGTCGGGAAAGGAGGACGGATGTGCTCGGCGGTACTCGTTCCCCGTTCTACGCCGTAAGCATATCCGCGAAGAAGGTGGGTAGCGAGCGCCCGAACCAGCGTGCGAGCGAGCGAGCACGGTGCCGGGGCGACTATCGCGAAATACCTCGAACGGCAACGTCGGGGATGCCGACGGTGTACCGGATATGATATCAGCCTCGAGCAGAATCCCGCTGGAAGTGTTGGACGTGCCTTATCGCGTCTGGTCCAGGCAGTCAGCCAGTGCACGAACCGACCTAACCAACACACCGAGACCAACCAACCAGCTTGACTGACTGCTCGCAGGAGTTTCGCCATCCCCCATGCTGAGCGTTCTGCGATCGCATTTCGTGCCCGCGCACACAGCCACTCGCTCCCGCACACGTGCTTCTGTTACCCCCACCCCTCTCTCCCACTCTCCCGGTAGAGAGTAGAAACTCCAGCAAGTAAGTTGACTGCGGTAAGGTCGTAGATTCGGGGATGGAATAAACGCAACGCGGCCGCGGTAAGCAGACTTACAAGGGATTTCCAAAGAAACGCGCGTGTCCGTGATGGCCCCACCATCTGTCCGCGTGGACCACGGCTCGTGTACAGAGTCGGGTGGAGCTGACTGGTCCGAGAGAGCCGCGTAAATCTTTTACGATCTTTGGTTAAATTTCGCCGGATTGGTCTCGCGGTGTCCGTCAAATATTTTCTTTGCAAGGGGGGGGGGGGGAGGGGGTGGGTGCCCGGTGGCGTTTAGGAAAACCGATCGATCGCGGACGAAGGCGGGAAACGGCGGAGCGTGGAGCAGCGGACGGTGATACGATGACAGGGCTTTGACGGGAGAGAGGGGGAGGGGCGGGCTTTTTTCCTGAGCCGTTTCCAAGGTAGCTGCGGGCTCCAGCCCGTCTAGATAACCAGTTCGGTCTAAATGTACGATTCGGACGAGAGCATACCCGCGGACTGGATATACGGGCGCCCCTATGCAATATTCCAAACTAATGCACGACGTGCCCACAGCTAAGCCGAACGCTTCTCGCACCGGGGACCCGCAACGCGCTCAGATCCTCTCGCAGCTCTCCACCTTTTTCACCCAACTTTCCTTCTCCTCGACGTGAGCGAACCCCCGCGGAACCTATTTTTCCCGACGGAAACGCTCATTTATCTCCGCGCGCTATCGCAACGTCGATCGTTCGATTCCGAAAGGTGACGTTGAAAAAAGAAAAAAAAAGAGAAAGAGGGAACAGAATAAGCTACAGGATAATCTGTTCTATTGCCCATTGGGGGCGTAAACGGAATGGTGTGAATGAGAGAGAAAAAGCAACGCACCCTTGGCCTTGGCCTTGAGATCGAGATCGACGGGAAAGGGCTCGGCGTTGGCGGTGGCGGTGACGGTGACGGAAGAGGCTGGAGCCGACGGATGGCAGATAATAGCGGAGGGCTGGAGCGCAGCGACGCCGGCGGTTGTGGGGCTAGTGTTCGTCACGGCGGTGGCGGTCGTCGACGGAGTAGCGGCCACGCTCGAAACGCCGTTGCTATTGCTATCGGTGACGGTGACGGTGGTCGTCGCGATGCTCGTGCTCGTGCTCGTGCTAGTGCCCGAGGTCGAGGTCGAGGTCGAGGCGGTCACCGTTCCCGTCGACGGCGACGCCGACGATCCTGACGACGATTGCTGATAGCCGCAGCATTCCTTCGCTTCTTCCTTCACCTTCACCTTGTGGAGGATCGTCGTGGTCGCCACTCCACCCTCCACTTTCATGCTCGCACACGGGACTTGTTGCCTGTTTCCCTGTTCAACATTCGATTCATTGATTCGCTGGTATGCTGTCTCGCGGCCGCGTTACCTTTTGCAGGCACCGCGGTTCGTCTCGCCAGCGGCACTACCCTAGTAGCATTTCTGGTTGGCCAACGGTAGCCAACAGTTGGGAATTAGTTGGGATATAGTTAGAGCTTTGCTTACAAATTCCCAACATGGGGCCTACGGCAAAAAACTTACAGCAGTTTGCCAACGAATATTCAAGGATGGGCCTACAATTATTATGGTTGGTTAATTAACAAAAAGTTACGACAGTTTGCCTACGACTATTCAATCTTGGGCCTACAATTATTATGGTTGGTTAATTAACAAAAAATTTACAACAATGATTACATGTCGTCTTACAAACGTCAGAAAATTTGCAACATCCAAAAACCTGTTATTATATTCCAAATTGTGATTTTTCTTTTCTTATTTATAAATAGGGTGAAAGCACTAGTAGTCGGAAACTCTCTAGTAGTCGACCACTTTTATTGTTTACCTCTAAGAAATAAGTACTGAAATAAAGAATTTATTAAATGACAATTTTATATTATATTTTGAATTTCTAACTTTACAATACGACAAAAAGCGCCCTTCATAGGTAAAAAAAATAAACGCTTTTAAAGTGATTTGTAAACTGATTTTGATTCTACATGTGCCATTGCTGTTTTCTAACACGAGAAGCATAAGTGTGCTTTGAATAGAAACGACAAATGTAGTTTAGTTCTATACATTTTTTACTGGAAAATTATGCTATTTCACTGAAAGAGCATCAACAATTTTATATGCGCTTCAAAAAATTAAACAAATGGGATAATTTATTAATTTATGGGAGGTCGGTAACTAGATCATCATTCCCTTTCAATTTTCAATAGTCGACCACAGCGGTCGACTTCTGAAGCTAACTGCATTCACAATGAATGCTAAAAGTCGACCACGTATTAACTATAATTTTTCTTAATTTAACCTCAGAAACAAAATGACAGAAACGAAAATTTAATTCACATTTGAACTATTCACATAACCTATTTTGTATTTTATATTAAAAGAAGGTGGTCGATTATTAGCTATCGGACCGGTCGACTTTTAGAGTTAAGCGGTCGATTATTAAAGCATTCGGACACTTTATTTTTAACGCTAATTATTTATTTTCCCCGAACTTTCCTACTAACACAAAATATTTAGTGATATATTAAATACATTTGAATTACTTCAATACATTTTATATATTTTATAACATTGATTGTTTACTTTTTTCAAAACTTTTCATTCGAGTTTAGCTTTAAGTGGTCGACTACTAGTGCTTTCACCCTACGTAATGCGGACGTCTGTCTTGAGACGAATGTGAAATTTTAAGGAATGAGTCTAAAGGTCGAATGATGATATTTTGTAGAATATTTGGCGTCACTGTGCAGTTTTTATAAACAATTAATAATCGTTACTGAGAAATTAGAAGTATTTACAAGAAAATGTATTGGGTAAGTGCGAATAACGGTTGATTCGTAAGTAGGTAGTTTGGGTTCGAGGCAAAAGTGAAACAATATTATTCCGGAAACCGGTTGTCCATTTAACATCTAAAGCAAAAATTGGCAGCAAAGATTTTCAAATTACTACAACCAAACCTGGCACAAATAATAGAGTAGAGATCCCACATAAAAAAAAAAAACAGTTAAATACCTAGGAGTGCATATTGATTACCTCCTAAGAGGAAATAAGCACATACATCTGCAACTCGAGAAAGCAAACCGAGCCTTCATAACCTAGTAGATTATTCCGAAATAAATACCTCACACCCAAAGCAAAAACTATTCTATACATGCTCCTAATTAGACATCACACCATCTAAATCACACCACTAGTGAAAAGGCCAGATGCCTAGAAAGGAAATGTTTACGGGCTTGCCAAGGCTTATACAGATCCCAATCCCCAGATTGGCAACATTTTGTTAGTAATAAGATATTATACGATAAGTCTGAGATTCCACGGATTGACTTGTTCATCCTAAAACTAAATAGAGATTACCTTAGTAAGCTCCCATTTACAAGCAATGATCTAGTCAAAACGGTAATAGAGCTAAGTGACAAAGCAAGACAAATATCATCAGGATAAAATGGGACTAATACAGGACGCATACAATAAACCCCTTATTTACCACAATAAACGTATTGCGTTCAACCGGAACACTAATATCTCTGATAATAACTTATTTAAGTACTCGACAAAAATACCAGAAAGAGATTTTTATGATTTCCACCGACTTAATTTCGACAAATATTGGTGGTTAAATGAAGATAGTGCGCATATGGCGGAGCTCTGTAACAGACGACGGGAACTGATTCAGAATTAGTTATTTAATTTTTAAGATTTAGTTGTAAGGTTTTTAAACGAAAAATATCGTTTTTAGGGGTTTTTTCTTCATATAGACATTTTTTCCCCATCATACTAGTTTTATATGAATAAGCAGCGCATGATGGTCTACTGCAGACCTTAACTCACAACACTGTCTATAAATTATAATTAAGCAAAAGAAAGACTGGCTGTAAGTTTCAGAAGCTCTGAACAAACAGCAACACTAATATATCTAATGGTAGTTTTCTAATATTTTTGATACCATATACACACTGTAATTATCGTTATGTAAGCCAACAATGAACATAAATACAAAAAAAAAGTAGTTTGGGTTCGATTCTCCTCACCGCAATTTTTTTTTCTTTTCTTAAATCAGACCTGAAAAAGACGTGTTACAACGTCTTTTGAGGTAAAACGCCTTCTGAACGTTTTTAAGACGTCTTTTGGAAAGAAACTGTTGGGCTTATGGAAAAAATACCTCCAGTTGGGCCTGCATTGATTACAATCGTTGGCCCATTTAAAAATAGCGCGACACTTGAACAGTTGGCCAACGGATAACACGTGATTGGCCCAACAAACTCCCAGCAAATAAATGCTACTAGGGGTAGGCCCGGCTAAAATTGCAAGGCGACAGAGTCAAAGCGACAGATAGCAAATGAGTAGCCTCGGAAACACAGGTAGGTAGGGTACGCGCGCAACCATCACCGCGCGACCACGATTCATATTTGATCGATTCTGTTCCGCGATTGCCGCGGTCGCATATTTCGTCTACGTGCTCGGCGACGAGCATCCCGCCGCGCATACCGATGACTGATTTTAATGGAACGGCCGGGCGGCAGTTTTACAAACCAACGAGGATCCATCGCGATTCGACCACTCACTCTGAATACCCAAATACGTAACTGGACGTTTCCGAGCCAATTCCCAACGCTCCATGTATCCGTGACAGATACCTATATCTTCCCGCGAAGCGAGGGAACTACTCGCCAATGTGGAAAGGTTGCAGTTAACAGGGATGATAATGTTGGACAGCGAGCACAGCTCGCCGAACTGTTTGCAAGCGCATTATCGTGCTTCTCCGATTCAGGGGCGGAAGGGCGGGGAAACAGCCAATATCGAGGGTAGAAGGCGGCGCGAGCAGGATTACGAGAAAGAGAATTAAATGGAAGGAAAGCGGAAAGTAATCTTGGGGATCCACGTGGCGCGCACCTCCCCGCTCGCAGAATTTTATTTTATTGACGCGCAGCCCGACGCGACGCGGCTCTGCTCGGCAGCAGGCTGCCTTCGGTGCCACATGCTCTCGTTATTAACGCGAAATGCAAACGAGCCCTTCGTTTCGTCCAAGACACGGCCCCCCCCCCCCCCCACCACCCGAGACGGCTAGCTGTAATTTTTACTGCGAAATCCCATCGCCAATTGCCGTCGTATTTTCGCCTACCGATAAACATGCGCGCGTGGCCGTGGCCGTGGCCTGCCTCCGAATCCTTTCACCGTTCGAACGGTAAGAACGGCCCCGTTTATTATTCCCGTGCGTGTGCAACCGGCGGGCCGCACAGCCCCGCCGATTGCCCGGAGCGTGCAACTTTTATGGCGTATAATTCCATTGAAATTAACGCCACGACAATCGGCCCGCGTTTATAACGCCCGTATCCGCCCAACTTTTTAGACACCGAAGAAAAGTAATTATCCGGATTAATTTTCGTTAACGGGCAACGAAGCGGCGCCGCTTTGCGAGCCACTCGTATCCTTTTACGTCCGGAACAGTTGCAGACAGCGGGAGGGGTCGTTAGCTTCGGCGGGATCGCACCGACCGAACGGCAATTAGAAAGCTTTGTCCACTCGATTGCGATTCGCGCGGCAGAAAACACGGGATCGGAGGATTTTTCGGTCGCCCCCGCGATCCGCCATCGATCAATCCCCCCCCCCCCCCTCTCGCGGACGCGTTCGCGCGGAACGATAAAAACGTCACACTTACACGCGCTTTACAGCGGACACCGCGGAACAATTCGCCCGGCGCCGACTGTCGGCTTTTATTACAGCAGATGGCTACAATAATTTTAATCGCCGTCATGGCCCATCTCCTTCTGTTGTTACAGATGCGTGCAATTTACGCGGGCCTGGTTGTCGCAAGTGTTGCGCGCCGCCTGTAGCAATTCTACCTATGCGCGTTCGAGTGTGCGAGCACCCATCCGTCAACACAGTCAATCGCTGTCGATGGCGCCGGTTCCGCGTCGCCGCGCCGCACTGAACTCTAAACTGCAAGAACCACTCCGCGGCACACTTTCCACCTAATCGAATTAATTAGTCCCCGGACCGGCGATCGCGAATCAACGATCGATCGCAGTCTCCCGGGAGGCACGAGCGAACCGTTGGTGTTTCGGAGCAGGGGGGGAGGACGGACGGGACGAGCGTCTGCGGCAATTCGTTAAGACGCTTAGTTAAGCAAACAAGACCGGGACTGTTGGAAAACGATATACGTGCCAGAGCGGAAAATCCACGGCTCTGTCGCTGGTAATTGCGCCCAGCTGTGTTGCGCGCACGGTTATAAACGCGATCGCACGTACGCGATTTCTTTCAGATCGCGGTGGAAATTTCGGGGGGCTTTTGATGCCGAAGGGACAAAGGTGCGAGAGGTGGGCGAGCGTGGAAGCGGGGAGGAGGCCCCTGGAGGATTTTCGACCAGCCGCCGGTCGGAGATAGCGGGTCTCTGATGTCTAGAAACGAAGCTGTGCGGGGACAAAAAAACATCGAGTACGTATGGATCGATCGTGGGCACGTTTTGAAGGAAACGGCTTCACCGTCGCGGCAGACTGAGCTTATGTTTATACATATGTCCTGCACATGGTACGGCTTGCCTGTCGGAGAGGAGGTCGCGCGGGTGTGGAGACGCAATTTCCAATATTAGAACGGCCAGGCGAGAGGCAGCCAGCCAGGCAAGGCAACCAGGCAACCAGACCAGATGTCTACCGTGCTAGTCAGACTACCGAGAGCGCGACGCGAGCCGACCCGACGCGACGTACGTTTAGCTTGCTTTCATTACAAAAATGTCACGCACAGCCACCGTGTGTCTTCTTGCTCGCACTGCCCTTTGATGATGCGCGTCCCTCCTCTCTACCCCCAGCCCCCGGACTATCCCCGTTTGTCACAGCGTAATGGAGAATCACCGCAAACAACGCGTCCAGGTCGCATCATCGAGGATTCACCGCCGACTCGAGGAACCCTTGGCGGGTCACGCGACGTTAAATGGATCGCGGAACCCCGGGAAATTCAACCGCGATCGTTCGACGATCTCCCCAGATTCCACAGGCTTCCATCATCCTCCCAGTCCTCTCGGAAAACCCCTTTTCAGAATCGCCTCGATCAGCCGCGCGTTAATCTTCGCGCCTAAACTCGTTATCCACTCAGCGGCGACAGCTTTCTAGTCGATGGCGCGCATCCGCGGTGTCTCGACACGCGTCCACCGTCTCCAACGGGAACCGTCCATCGTATTTATACGGATAACAAACCACGCCGGTGCAGAGGATCCCGAAGATTTAATTCGGTTTCATTCCGAAGATGTCACGCGCAGACACGCCACGCTCAGGCCAGCTTTTGACATTTCGCTCGTCACGCGTAGCCACGTAGCCGACTTTACAACCAGCCGCAACCGGGAAAGCCGACTGAAACGTTTCAAAAATCGCGCTCCACCAGGTGTAGAACGAATTATACGGCTTTTGGATAGCTGATGGGATCGATAGCTAAGAGTCGAATTCCTGGCCTGTGTTGCTCGTCCTTTTCTATCCCCGTGGAGACGCATAGGCCTGGGCAATTTGGCTCTCCTGGCTGTCATGCTCGCATCGTCATTGTGGCGTCGCCGTAAATGCGTTTTCGCGGCTTTCCACATCGGTCCCGGTCGTCCCGCCACGTCACGAATCCCCTTCCAAATAGAGATTCGTTGTACCGAGCACGGACAACGATGAAATTACTGATATTGTAAGGTGGCGTGGAATGTTTCGAGAAAGAGCATTCGTTAAGGTAAAAGTACCTATTATGGAACGAAATTTTGTAAAGATTAGAATTTTCATCAAATTCGAGTTAATAAATTTACAAAATGTTAAAAATCTTTTAAGTATACAAAGGGATAGTTCTTTTAGAAATAAAAATGACTTTTTATAACTTAATCTAATCTATAAAATTAATTTTATTAACAAAATACTAATAGCACTCGTATGTACCTATTATGAAACGGTATTTCCGCACCAGTACCGCTGTTCCATAAATTATGTCCCTATTATGAAACAGAAGAAAAAGCGTAGATCTACTGCTTTAAAATTATTTTGTTATTCGATTCAGGTTTATAAGGTTTTTAATTATGTAAAGATGAAAGGAACAAAGTGAAATTAATTCATAACATGCACCAAATAATTAAAAAATGACGTATAAATTTATGACAATTATTTATTAAACAACTAGAAAAATATTCATTAATATTCATTACTATTTAATAATAACGACTTAATATACGTACTGAGGAAACTACAGTAGAATGGGAGACGGAAGATATGTATGTATTTATTTATTTTAAATAAAATAGGGAACTGAATTATTATATGAAATTTGTTATATTGAAAAATTATGCTACTTCTGATTTTAATTTTTTTCTTAATTGCATTCATCTTTTTTTTAAGCTTTTTTTCTCTTCTGCTAATTGCTTTTTTTCTTTAAGTAACTTTCTTTTCCTTAAATCTTTATATTGTTGCTGTCTTTCCTTCTCAAGCTGAGCTTGCCACCATTTCTGTGAAGTTCCCACTGCTGGCAGTTTTTTAGAGGTTAGGTTTTGACTTTTTTATAAAATAGTAATACTTACTTATTGTGTTTAATTACTTATTTATGTAAGTATAAACAACTTATAAAAAGGAATGCACGTGTTTGGCGAACATATAAGTAACGTACCACGTTAAACGGAATTCGTGCATGTGTTTCATAAACATGTACCGGCTAGAGTGACAGGGCGACCAATTATGAAACACGCTTTTCTTCTGTTCCATAAATACGGCTTGCGAACAAATATTATGTACGCAATTTGGAACACCTATTTTATATATAAAATTCTATTCAAATTCGGAAATTTAGTAGAATTATTCATTCTACAACCTATAAGCTATGCTATAATCTGTTACACATGCTATATAAAGATTTAAATTAAAAAATAAACAATTAAAAATAAATCCGCGAATCCTATCAGTATTAACTCGGCCGCTAGCCGAATTTCTCAGAGCTGGCAACGTGTTTAATATTACAATTTCTTTCTAAGGTCACTCTCCAACCGACTTCGTTGTTCGCACGTTTAAAGCGTGCTATTAATTTAAAAGCAATGCAGTTTTTATTGTTTATTCTTTCCTTGAGAATAGTCGGAATTACGACCGAAACGTTGGAAATTTTAATTTTTTAACCTTGCGAAATAGCTTTTACTTTTTTTGTTAATAGTGACCGAATCAGTGCGCCGATATCCCACGATTTAATTTTTTTGAAAGATCTACGATCGAAATCCTAATCAACTTTATTTCTTTCTAATATTTTACATGAGAGAATGATATTTACTCCCATTTATCTACAAAGTTAAATATTCGTATGTATTGAAAACATTTTTGTAGTTCCTAATAATCCCTAAAACTGTATTAAAATTACAGTAATGATGAAACTGTCCCATGAAACAGACAATGTTTCATAATAGGTACTTTTACCTTATCAGCCCGGTGGAACAGGATCGATCAGCGACCAATTTAATGCGAGACATCGAACGGGGCACGCAGGTGCGCTTACGGTGCACCCAGTTCGTCAGTGTCAGTGAGAATCGTTGGACAAACGGGTAACCGGAGCGTATGCGGTGTAAACGCGACCGATGCTTCAACGAAATGCCAGTTCGCGTTCGCGCCTCCGCGTAGGCATCCCCCAGTACGCGCGCGTGTCGCTGGGAGAGTTGAACGGGCGATTTCTTAGGGGGGCAAGCATAGCAAACGGTTCGTCAAAGGTGGTCGCGGTCGGCGTCGATCCTCTCTGAAGCGCGAAAACTGCCTGCAACACCTGACCCACCGCTCGTTGGACGCGCGGGTGACAAGCTGGAGGAGGAGGATGTGGGAGAGTGTGGCGGAGGAATAGGGAGGTGGACTTGGAAAGACGAAGACGAAGACGAAGACCAAGGCGAAGATGAAGACGGAGCGAAATCGCGAGAGAGAAAGATTAATAATATAGGAAAGCCAAAGCCATACCACCCACTCCAACGAGCTTTCCTCTGCCTCTCTTCTGTTGCCAACAGTTAATCGATATAATACGTGGGTATAGCGGGCCAACGGTGGCGCGTGTCTTGCGCCGCGCCACGCCGCTACGTATGCACGCACACGCGACCGGCTCTGCGCTTAGGATACGAGCACGTTTTCGCATACCACCGGGTCAGCACCTAGCATGCATTAACGGCCACTTTACCTTCCAGACCCTCGCAGAGAACCAGGCAACCTCCCCGGCCGCACCTCCCACCTCATACCCCCATTAATCAGATCCCCGATCACCCGCCACCGAATCTTCAGCTACCTTATCGTTCCATTCGCCTCAGCGAACCCACGATAAACAAGGCAAACGCGCTTGCGACATTCTTACGCCCCAAGCCGATCAGACTCGCGTAAATTTCAATTTTACCGATTGATCAGCTGCCCACGCTCCCCCGATTACCTTCCAGCGAACACCTTCCACGTTCTCGCGCTATCGAATCCCTCGATCCACGCGAGACACAGGAGATTCCAATCAACAGTTTTCAGTCTTCCTTTGATCTATTTAAAAATCACGGCCACCGTCCGCGGACGCGAGGAAAGGTATTACTTCGTCTTCGTCTGGTGCCACCTGCTGTTTTCTCACGCTTCCAGAGTCTTCGCAGGTTTTCGAGCGCCGCGAACTAATATTTGCGTATTCCGCTCGATGTAAAATTTTAAACGAATCCGAGCAAACGATTCTGCGAACGTTGGGAATTAGAGGCACCGCGCTTGTTTCGGAATATGAAAAACCTACGTCGTCGCTCCCGTTCTTCGTTCGCGCCATTTTCGATAGACGGTCGGCGAAATCGTTGCGCTTTCACGCACAACTGAAGCTTGAATGGAAAGTGGAGAGGCGCGGAGCAGAGGCAGATTGGGCGACGAGAAAAGGCGACGCGAAGTTTGCGAGAGAGGCAGAGGGTGGGAATATCGCAGCGCCTCGTTCACCTGGTTGCTGGTTAATCAGGACGAACGGCAGGTTTCTGAGAAACCGATTATTGGCAGACATCGTGCGAAAGGATGCACCTGACGGTTTCGCTACTTGTCCTCATCTCCCTACTCCCCCGGAGAAAACTCGAGTTTCCTCGAGCAGTGTTCGGGTGTTGCTTGGCTCCGTTCGGTGGAGTGCACGCACACGTGTCTACCTCGGAGAGGAGTTCTTCTTGGTCGTCGATGGTCTCGAGCTACTGTTACGGAACGACTACCTGTGTACTTGGACCACCGCAACTAAATACGCGCGCGTTTCGTGGCCGCGCGCATGCAACGAGTTCTTATCGTCGGGTGAATCCCACGTCTAATCGGATCTTGTCCCGCGGTAAAATGAGGCTCGTCCGAGCGACAAGGGACGACTAAAAGAGATGATCCTACCTGCTGCTCGATCGGTGCTCCTCGTGCTTGGTTCCCGCGATCAAACAATCCCAAGGGTACAAGATCACGGAGCGAAGCACAGCCCTTCGATCCAACTGATCGGATCTAGCAAAACTGTCGCGATCCACGAGCAACGACGCGTTTCATGATGCATCCGCGTTCCACCCAGCCTTTCCGTCGCGAGCAATTTCCAATGATGCTCAGCCTCGGTGCTCGCGAAACAGATGGAATCGTGGCGATCCCCTCGGATCGAGGATCGATGAACGGGATCGAGAACGGAGGGTGAGAACGGGGATGTTTGGCGACGAGAGCGGAGGCGCGCGACACGAGAAAACGCGAGGCACGGACGGCTGTCGCCAGCCGACTGAACGTCTCGTCGGGGAACGGGAAGAACGATGCCAGCCGGTGGAGGATGAGGACGAGAGGTGGTGGTTTGCAACCTCCACTACGCAACCTCTGCTCGCCTGAACCTGCACCGGTAATTCTTCCGTCCACCCCCAGCATCGAGCGAGCGTAGGCGACGATCGCAGAACGCCGCGCCGTTCGCGGCTTTTATCGGAATCGGTTGACGGACGATCGCCCCACGATTTACGCGCGCTGATCGAGGCCGGGAAGCGAGAAACCCCGGAGAAATCTTTGACCGCGCGAAAATTGATTGGGTAACAGCAACGACGAAGTCGATATATACCGAACATTTAGTGATGACGTGAAAGTTATTTAGGAATTTCAACACAAGTTTTCATATATTCTGGGAATTTTTTGCACCGAACTGATTATTAACCATTTCCGTAAGTTCAGGGCTTTCTTATTTAACTAAATAATGAAATATTAACCCTTCGTTGACACTCTGGGTGTGAGCCACCCATCAGCTGATTTTGACGCTCTGTACCTTATATATGCAAAATAAATTTCTGTTTTCCAAAACCAACTTGTAAACTATTTTTTCTCGCAAAATATAATATCTGAGCAATAACTCTGTAGATTTTTAGCTTCTAATATTTAAATTTGTAAAAGTTTTTTAAAGTAACAGTTTTTTGAAGATTTTTTTCGTGTTTTCCCGACATATGGTAATCTGTTTTTTTTCACAAGAACACTTATGAAATTTCAATCAAAAAACTATTGGAATACATTCTACAGACCATGAAATTGATCCATGGTTTTTTCCTAACGATTGGATTCTTCAGATCAGAATGGCAGTCGTTCAAAAATTGTTCTGGGTGTGAGCCACCCAGGTGTGTTAAAGTTGATCGGAAAATGAGGTGTGTCAACGAAGGGTTAAAGGGATATTAGTAAAAATGTAAAACAAAATTTTGTCGTAATTACCGGACACACTTAAAGCTTGAGAACTATTTACCGTGCCCGAGCTACCGGACACTGTCCCGGACACTGTCTAGATACCTACATTATCCACTTAACTAAAACATCTTCATGAGCAATAATTAAAATAGGGTAAACGCACCAATAAATGAACACTTAATGCTAATGAATGAACACTTTTATAAAATTATGTTTGCAGCGCGATTGATTCCACGAGTTGCAAAAATTGTTTGGATGTGAAGCAAGAAATTAGAAGAGGTCTCTAATTAATCAGTTGCTTATTTTAATAACTTATTTTACTCGTTTTAGTAAAAAATGTCCATTCACTGGTGCGTGTTCAGTTACTGGTACATCCACCCTACATTCTGGTCCAGGTTTTTTGTCCTTATGTTTGTTTTTAATTTTAATCACGTGCTTCTTGGAATACTAAACTATATGCTGGCTGCATTTACCGTAGATCGATGTGAGGTTATAACTTTCTAATGCTTTGTTAAGCGAATCTTTACTGTATTCTTGTCTTATAGTTTTACATACTCGTATTCAGATCTGCCAATAAAGTTTTTAATGTTAAAAATTCTCTTAAAAGTTCACACATATTGTTACTTTAATGTAAACATCTAGATCAATTCGAAAATAGGTTTGATCCTTCGTACGTTCGCGACCATCCGGTAACTGAAAATGTCGTAAAATTGGACCCAATCCCCGGATTCGCTTTAATTTCTCAAAATATTATTAAATCACCTCCATATGCAGTTTTTATTATCAATTAAACCTAGTACTATCACTACATATTCATTTTTGTACATTATATCAATTGAATTGTTATTATATCGACTCTTAAATGTGAGTGATGCCTATCCAAACAGCACAACGTCTGGTAAAGTCTTAAATACGTCTAAAAGGCATCTAAAAGACGTCTTTAAGATGCCTTTTAGACGTATTTAAGACTTTAACAGACGTTATGCTGTTTGGGTAGCCATTTTGATAATGAAAATGGTCAAATGCTGATAATTGCGAGAATGAGAATTTCTATACATTTTTTACATGTATAACCTACATTAATTATAAAAACCTTAATTTATTTAGGAAACTATAATTTCAAATGTTATTATAAGAATATATTCCAATATAATTTATATAGCCTGGATTTTATAAATCACGAAAATGAATATTGTGTCCGGTAATAGGGAGCCGTCCGGTGTATGGGTCCTTTATAAGGCTGTTCGAGAACTCGGAAAAAGCGAGCCGAGTCAGACTCGGTTTTTCGAGCCGAGCCGAGCCGAGTACTCGTAAAAACCGAGTGGCTCGAAAGAACCGAGCGGCTCGATAAAACCGAGTAGCTCGATATATTTTCGAGCGGCTCGAAAGAAGCGAGCGGCCCGAAAGAACCGAGAAGCTCGATAAAACCGAGTAGCTCGATATATTTTCGAGCGGCTCGAAAGAAGCGAGCGGCCCGAAAGAACCGAGAAGCTCGAATATACTTCGAGCAGCTTGAAGCTTGAAGCTTGAACGTTTCGGGCAATACGAATGTTTCGTATATTTTAGGTTACGTTTAACTACTGGAATATAAATAAGGGTTCTCAATAAGTAATGTGAATAATTTAAATGTACGCTGTAAATGGAAATATTCTGTAACATTTGAAAATAAGTACTAAATTCAAATCTTTCTTTTTTTTTTCATTTTTTCGTTTACCTATGAACGTATTCATACACTTCTCTTTATGTTATCTTTCTTTTCTTCTTACATTTTCTTTTTTTCCTACTTTTTTACCTTCATCGTATGGGTTTTAACATTGTTAACACAGGGCGTTACCCGTTCATAAATAAATAAATAAATAAATACATAAATAAGCGTAATTATAAAGAATCGTTAAGTACTTGTAAACATTCAAATATGTGAATCTTGCATTATTAATTTTTCAAATTCTCAGTTTTTATTTAATTAATGTAAGATCACAATAGAAATCTGCTTGAATGGGGATGGTAAATATTTATAAAAGAACGTATGAAATCACGGCAGATAATAAGCATAGACTAATTATGTTTTAATAATAATATATATATATACTATTTACATTATTTTAAACAGTTATATAACACCAAAAAACAAATTTGTTCTACTTTCTCCGACAACAGAGGCACTCTTTTTTCATTGATTATATTTCCGGCAAGTGAGAACAGCCTCTCACTGTAGGCCTGTGAAGCAGGTATCCACCACTTTGTAATAGATGTGTCATTTGGTACAATTTTGTCCTCCATGTACACCTTGATAGTACTTATTTTCAAAAGTTACAGAATATTTCCATTTACAGCTTACATTTTAATTATTCACAATTACTCATCTAGAGACGCGGTAGCGTCTCGAAGCCAAGTACATGACATTTCCATTTACAGCTTACATTTTAATTATTCACATTACTTATTGAGAACCATTATTTACATTCCAGTAGATAAACGTAACCTAAAATATACGAAACATTCGTATTGCCCGAAACGTTCAAGCTTCAAGCTTCAAGCTGCTCGATAATTTCGATCTGCTCGAAGTATATTCGAGTTTCTCGGTTCTTTCGGGCCGCTCGCTCCACAGTGTTTCGCGTAATGCTCAAAAGTCAAGAATCTAAAGTGTTCGATCCACAAAAACTTGAATCTTAAAATGTTAATAAGGGAACGTAGTTTTTAATGTTACCCATCATTTCTGCCGAATTTACCAGTTTGTTGTTAAAAATGATGCTTGAAATTTATTCAAATTTTCGGTGCGTTTCTTTAAACACGTGCTATTTGCTGAATGTTTATCTGATTAATTTGATTTTTATAAGTTATGTTGAGTATTATATGACCTTCCCACCTGCCGCAAAACTTTTATGGAATATCAACAATTTGTCCCAATTTTTTTATGTTAAATGTTTACTATCTTTGACTTGAGTTTTAAAAAAAGTACCAAAAAGTACCTCCCTGATTTTTTATATATTAATTGAGGGAACATTAAACTTTATATTAGCGTCAATTTGAACTGCCCGAATTTCCCGAAACTGAAAAAATAGCCGGAATCATTAAGACGCGTGCTACGCCTGGCGTGTAACGTCATTGTTTTCATTTTTATGTTATTTTTCATCTTTTATGTACTTCGGAATAAAAATTACAAACCTAATACAAGAAAAATTTTGAATGTGTACGAAGTTATGATATTTGTCTCCCAAATCCGTTTATGTAAAACGACCGCAACGGTTTTCAGGTATTTCTGCGAAACTGACGAAAAAAATGTTCCTACAAAAGTGTGTCAGTATCCAGTTGACAACAAATTGCAAAAGTAAAAATTAATAAAAAACTTTTTATTCAATAAAAAATCAATTATCATCTCATTGTTTTTAACAGAACTGCATATTTTGTATACACCTATCGATGCATCTTCATATTCTCTTTAAAAAAGTATTAGGGTACTTAGATCGAAAACTGATTAGTTCAGAAGCTGTAAGTTTTGTCCCGAACGCCTATATACTCGAAACACTGTGCGCTCGCTTCTTTCGAGCTACTCGGTTTTATCAAGCCGCTCGGTTCTTTCGAGCCACTCGGTTTTTACGAGTACTCGGCTCGGCTCGGTCCGAACTTCAAGCTACTCGATTATTCGAGTTCTCGAACAGCCTTAGTCCTTTACCCTATTTGAAAGTTCGCCGCGCAGAGCGAACCAAGGCCGCGATCGGCGCGGCGGCGTTGCGACGCTGCGAGTTGCAAGACGCCCGAAATATAGGCAACCGGCCACGGTCGCGCTCCGCGCGGATATTGTAAACGGGGCAGTGTGCTCCTGACGCGTCGATATATTCCCACGAAGAAAGCCTCTGCCGCTGAAGCTGAGAAATAGCTTGCCACCCTCTGTTCGCCACCTCGCTCACCCCCTCGTTTCCTCTCAGCCTTACGACGATGTACAGGGACCTCGCGCTCTGTTCGTCCCGGGGCGATTCCAGATTCGGCGTCGGCCCGCGTCGGCCACCGGAAGGATGAGCGCAAGGGGAAAATCCCGCCTCGCGAGCCCGTGCGGAGCGTGCCAACCTGTTCGACGTTCGGCATCGATCGATTTTAGTTCCCGGAGGATTTGATGCACGGTGCATCTGTCGCCCGGTGCACGCTCGCGCACGCCTTCAACTTGAGCATCACCGGCTGCATTAGCGCGAGCCACCCCCTGTCCATGTGTCCGTGGGCGATCTCTCCGTTTCTCTCCTCGTCCTTCTCTTCCCTGTTTATTCGCACAAATCCATGCACGGCCGCACCGACACACGCGCGCCACTCCGTCGGCCTATTATACGTATTATTAGCACTCAGTCACCGGCCTGTCATCGCCACGCACACTCCTGTAGGTGTGCGCCCCGAGATTCCCGAATAACTCGCGACGTCTTCGCTCGCTGGGCTTCTTTCGCTGGTCCTGAAGATTCGACCGGGTGATTCGCAATTCGCCGTGATATTTGCCTCGCGGATCGGGCTTGAGTAACGCGCCGAACTGTTAAAAACGAAAGGCGGAGCGCGGTCATTCTCGACGGCTTTTAATTAGCGCGGGGAGCAAATCTCGGTAAAGCCGGAAACAGCGTCGATTCGCATGGAACGGGTCCGGACGTAAAGTTGAACTCGTACGACGGGCGGGCGTAAGTTCGAGCGGGCGGGTGATGCATGCCGTCAGTCGCAGACGAGACGCGGCCGCGTTTTACACGGCGATCGAGCGGAACGCGCCTCCACGCGCATTCGTAATTTACGACTTATCGGCCATGCACGGGGTAATTTTCGCGCTTGTGAAAATTATACCGACCTGGCCCGCGCTTGTCCAACAAATTTCCCCTCTCTCTCTCTCTCTTCGCTCAATCCCGGCATTCGCTCTCCCGCCCCTCCCGCTCGTCCCTTCACCGCCCCTCTTTCTCTCACCCCCCTGGAAGTGACGCAAAATCGTGCTCTCGACGTGGGCTGGCTTGTACCGAGATGTCGATACCACGAGGAGCGGATGTCAATAGCACGAAGTCACTCCTCCCGCGAGAGAGAAACCGCGCCGGCCGATTTTACAGCGCTTACCCGGAACCGCCGCGGAAAAGCGCGCAACAGCCTTACCCCCTCGGTCACATCGATTTTTCACCGACGATCGGACAGCCATTCGAAATCCTGCGATCGACAAGCCGCGAGAAAAAAGAAGGCACTCCCCCGGATACCCGAAACCTCCGCGCGGTTCCCACCGCGATCGTTCTTCCAGCGTGCTATCGCGTCACTTTGCATCGGTAGAAGGCGGGTCCCGTTGCGTCTTTGGCACTTCTGTCGTCCGGTCGCTCCTTCGCCGTTCTACTTTGAAATTCAAGAGGTTTCGAAGCAACGGGGGTGAACTGGCTTCGTTGTGTTCGACGTGGATAAAGGGCACGCGTTGTGCAGCCGCAAAAGAGCCCCAGACTGGTTATCGAATAGACAGGTGAACCGGATAAGATTAAACAGCTGTTTCCACCTTTCGTCGAGCCACTAGCTTAGCCCGGTTCTTCCTGGCTCTTCCCCTCGCAACTGCGTTACCCTGCTCGCACGCGTGTCGCGCGACACCCCCGCCAGAACCCCGCGAAGAATCCTCGGACAAACAAAACCAGCGGAATACGCGCGCGACAAATGCGTATCCTAAACGAGGCAGGATTAACGCGCGAGCCGCCCTCGAGGAAAGAGATTCGCGGCCTATCTAGGATTTTATTTCGACGACTCGGAGCGTGGTCGCGAACGGGGAGGAACAGGATGGAACGGGATGGAACAGGATGGAGCGGACAGAAAACAGCTGAGGCGCAGCTGGTTTCTGGCATCGCGACGGCTGGCGTCTTCCACGCGGGGAACACCCTGCCTGTGTATATGCACACCGCTGACGTGTGTGTATAGCACAAACCATCCATGGTAGAAAGCAGAATCGAAATCGATTCTTAAAAAACATTTTTAGAGGACGGAATAACAAACGGGGCCGAAAAATTCGGCGATACGTGCCAACAGCGCGCTACTGGCTGCGTAGAATGAAAAGCTCAGCAGCCTTGCGATGAATTTTCTTAAAGCAATGCTGGACGAGCATTGACAGAAGTCGAGCCGATCGGTTCGCGGAATTCAATTTGTTAGTCTGATTTTACAGAATCGGGCAACGCGTGAAACTATAAAGCTGCTACGAACGTGTCTGTAGCGCACGTGTTGCCGTGTCCGGACAAGTTGCTCGTCCTTCTCTTCCCCCTTCACCCCCCCAACCCGCCCCCGCCGCGGAAAGAAACCTCGTGAATCTTTTCCAGACGCCAAACGGCGAACTATACTTAGAAGGAAAATGTTCCACATGCCGTGCCCCCCCCCCCCCCTCGCTGTCTCGTGACTTTGAATTCTCGCAGATAGCTTACTCTTAGAACACCCGGTACTTATTCTGGCCATCTATCGTAGGATACGCGTCGCGCGTTTACTCACCGCAATCGATTACGGAATGATCAACTCTGCTACAGTGTATAAACAGTGCTTTATTCATTATAATTCTCAGGCTTGCGATTTACAATGATGCGATCGCGTGAACAGCTACGTTGCTTCAGCGTGTCTAACGATCGAGATATTCTTTCACACCGATCGTTATCGACCGAGGAACATCGTTATTGTCGGTGAACGATAATTCGCGGTAACGCTAATGCGTCAACTTGATAGACTTTCTTCGAACCCTCTTGTTTAGCGGTTCTCTCCCTTTCTCTCCCTCCCACCCTCTCTCTCTCTCTCTCTCTCTCTCTCTCTCTCTTTCTCTTTCACTTTATCTGTTTAATCTTTCCTGTATATTTGCAGATCGAGCACTTTAACCAGTGTCGGACGTGCAGGGGGAAGTGTCGGCGTTACTGTGACCGTTGGTGCTCTCCGTCGACGAACTATCGTTGCTTTTTATTCGTCGCTTCCGCAGCTTCGCGAACTGAAACTCCTCGACCGGCACTGTACACCAACAATTGAAGTCGTTCATTAGTTCATCATCGCGTATAAACACGAGGCGAATGTCGGGAGTGGGGGGAACGATCGCACAACCCGGGAACGATCGGGAAATAAAACGAAGCAACTGCGTCTAGCGAAATGAGAACGAAAGGCATTTTATATTTATCGAAAACTATTCCTAAATTTCATTCCATTACACTGTGCAACTCTTACGTTACAGCCACGGTATCGACATCGTTTTAAATCGCGGATCGGTCGCTTCTCCGATATGCCTTCTTACAGTTCTTTTTTTCTCGAATCACGTACTATGGCTGTAACATGTACATCGTATAATATTAACAACGAGCAGAAGAAGATTAATCTTACGTTTCTAGCGAACAACGACGCGGAGTAATGTCGCGCGGTTTATCTGGTACATTGTACTTTTGTGCGGATGTTATCGTTAATGGTAGTTCTCGAATTTCTTTGAGCTTACATCAACTCCGCTGCGAGCAATTGCTCGCGTATACTTCTTAGTATATAGGAAAGACGTAATTCTAACTGCTTTCACAACGGAGATCACGGCGTTTTCTATTCATCGACTTTTCTTATCACAACTTATCTATCAAGATGGATTTAACATCATTTAAAACTTTTGCTCGTAATCTCCACTTTATAAAATCCTAGTACAATCAACATCGATTTACAACCATATTATTTCTTTGGAATTATAATATTACCAAAGACTTTGATCGAACAGAGCGAGGAAGAAACATTATAGAAATATATATATATATATAAATGAGCTTTTAATAAAAATTAAAAAAATATAACACAAGTCTCCGGTATAGGCAGTTAAAGAACTCTTAATATTTCAACGATAAATTATCCATTCGCAATTTACGTAAACTCATTGCATAGCAATACGATTACTTGTAGTGCAAGTTTGGTTACCATCGGAATCTGGATCTCGGTCCATAACATTCTGAGGCGCGCTTGGTAATGGGACAATTTCAGGCTCAAGTGGTTTTACAGCGCAATCTACATCCTCGACGATTACTTCTTCCGCCAAACTGCTTCTTACTGCCTCTGTGTTAAGAAAATATGTGATTCCAATGGACTATGTTTTCAAGATATTATGTCGCGCAAGTTATTTATATATATATACCTACCATTGAAAGCTTGGGGATATTGCTGGCTCAACTTGTTCTTGACGATACGTATCCTCTTAAAGATATAATCCAGATCCTTCTTCATTTCTGCCAACAATGCTGTATGTTTCTTAAACTCGCTTCCCGCAGTCTTTAGCCTATTTATCGACAACTGATTGCAATTGGTTAACATTTCGTTGGTCTTCTCAAATCTTTGCAGCCTACAAAATTAAAGGGACCGATAAACAACAGAATCTTGCGTGCGTAAATATTCTGAGGCTCGAGATAACAGTCTTACATTTGCTTTTGAGCCCTTATCATAGATTCTACGTCCTGTTGGTCGACAATACCAGCCAAACCCTGTACAAATACCTCCGGCGCGGTATAATTCTGGAAGCATTCGAAGCTTCCAGTATCCGATTCCGGTGTACCTTGAGCTGTTGCCATTCCTTTCACGTTTTATATCGCGTAATTATAATGTATAGCATTAGCCTCGTACAGTTTCGTTGTTACAATCATCGTCTCTGCCGATGCATGCTGATCTGACACACCCGAATTCCAACATTTAATTATCACGTTCCGTGATGACGGCAAGAGACCGCGAGACACTGGCTCGGTTCAAATCATTTATCAATCAAAAATTCGAAAGCGTCGAAAGCGATCGAAAGCGTCCATTTCTTCTAAAACGTATGTTTACAGCAGTTAATAAGGGTGCCTTTCGTTTCGCGCATTGAGTGCAAGACTGCAGGCAATGGTGATTGGTGGTTCATGCAGTGAGTGACCAGCCTGCATAACTTGGCGCTTTCGGACGTCTAAGTTAGGTCGGTTTGACGCCATGTTTTGTCAAAGGTATGAAAATATAAATGTCGGCATAATGGTGGTATATACAACGTTGCTTATGTATAGAGGAGTTGTATGTATCGCTCATGAAGTAAGAGTAAGGAGACTCATCTGCCTAGATTGAAAGTGGTCAGAAAAACTGTTCCTTTTATCACCAGGTTCGCCAAATGGGATAACTTGGACTTTGTCGTCGCCATCTTGAAATTGTAAATGACAGATCTGATCTATACTACACCGCCATTTGTATTTTCACACCTTTGACAAAAAATCAATCAAAAGCAATCAAAATCGAGGATGTGTTTGCGTGACTCTACTTAAACAGTCTCTAGTCGCACTGGTGCGCAATAGTGCGGAAGCGAGAAAACTCGCACTCAGTGCGCACTAGTGCAGGTTGACGAATCTGCTATAAAATTCGCACTCAGTGCATCCCAGAGCGACTAGTGATCCAGTGCGACCCTCCGAAAGCGCCATGATCCGTAGAATTCCCTAGAATCCTCCAACTTCTAGCGCATGATCACGGCCGTCTCTAATAGCGAATTCGGCAGGCTCGCACTGGCACTGCACTGGTGCCAGAAAATAACTTGGATTGGTTGATTCTTATAGAGCTTCTTCGTTTCTATCAGAAACAACCAATCCAAGTTGCTTTCTGGCACCAGTGCAGTGCCAGTGCGTGCCTGCCGAATTCGCTACAATACAGGCCTCCACCTACGATGTTGCAACACCGCATATCATCAGGCCGATGACTATGTTCAGACCGGTACCAGACGGCTGTGGTTGGACTAAAGCGGACGAAAGCAGACGAAAGGCTTCAAATAGGCCTGATGAACAGCGTTGCCATTTTGACAAGGTGGAGGCCTGTATTACAGCAGTTATCCCGATTTCTTCACCTTCGGCCAATGCACATAATGCGCGCATGCCTACCCAGATAGCACACCTCGTCTTAGAGACGTCTAGTTTATGTCCATTTTAGGTCTGAACGTCTTGATTTGTGACTAGACGTCTTTAAGACGTCTTTAAGACTTTACCAGATGTTATGCTGTTTGGGTAGTTGTCCCTTTACGTACCCTTCTACATTTCGAATTCAAATTCAAATTGAATTCGAAGCATGTGTAATATCGCAAGTATTTTCTGCGTAAGAAACCTTTCAGTATTATTTTCGAGATCATACAAGTTGCTATAATTCGTTCTTCGTCTGTTACAGGATTTGTGGATCATTCTACGTTGACAACAACCTTAACTGCATCAAATAAGGGAAAACTATCAATCTAAGCAGCCGGTACCCTGGCCCACCCCTCAAATAAAGAGAGAAACAAGGGAAAAGAAACGGAGTTGTATCAAACGCCTGAAAGACGGAGCGAGACAAAGTATCAACGAGTCGCGCGTCGTCTGTCTCGCCCCTCCTCCCCCCAAACAAAATTCTGAGTGCCCCACTGAATCTACGATGTTGAAACTTTGAACCCAAGATTTTATATATAAAATACAGTGAAAATATACTTATTAATTATTTAATATTCATTTGTACATACTTGTATTGCTCCATTGCAATGCACTAAATGTATTTTAAAGACAATAAAGAGGAAAAACTTTAGAAAACCGTATTATTATTGTAAAGATCCTCTAGAATATTCCTATCCAGATTCCAAATCTACCATCGCCCAAAAACCTTTGTGGTTTTAAGCTTGCCGCAAAAACCCAACAAAGTTGCAAAGGACAACATTTTTGCAACAATGTTGGAAACGAAAATGGCCTGTTCGGAAGGAAAAAACTCGGCTTGCAACTTTGTTGAGATTTCGCGGGGAGTAAGATTCCGGTTAGCAACTTTGTTGAACGCCAAAATCTTCCAATATCATCTTCAGACCATTCCGATTTCATCGGATTTGGACGTCCCGCGAAAATGTAACAAAGTTGCAAGGGTCTAAATTTTTGCAACAATGTTGGACACGAAAATGGCCTGTTCGCAAGAAAAAAACTCGGCTTGCAACTTTGTTACATTTTCACGGGGAGTAAGATTCCGGTTAGCAACTTTGTTGAACGCCAAAATCTTCCAATATCATCTTCAGACCATTCCGATTTCATCGGATTTGGACGTCCCGCGAAAATGTAACAAAGTTGCAAGGGTCTAAATTTTTGCAACAATGTTGGACACGAAAATGGCCTGTTCGCAAGAAAAAAACTCGGCTTGCAACTTTGTTACATTTTCACGGGGAGTAAGATTCCGGTTAGCAACTTTGTTGAACGCCAAAATCTTCCAATATCATCTTCAGACCATTCCGATTTCATCGGATTTGGACGTCCCGCGAAAATGTAACAAAGTTGCAAGGGTCTAAATTTTTGCAACAATGTTGGAAACGAAAATGGCCTGTTCGCAAGAAAAAAACTCGGCTTGCAACTTTGTTACATTTTCACGGGGAGTAAGATTCCGGTTAGCAACTTTGTTGAACGCCAAAATCTTCCAATATCATCTTCAGACCATTCCGATTTCATCGGATTTGGACGTCCCGCGAAAATGTAACAAAGTTGCAAGGGTCTAAATTTTTGCAACAATGTTGGAAACGAAAATGGCCTGTTCGCAAGAAAAAAACTCGGCTTGCAACTTTGTTACATTTTCACGGGGAGGAAGATTCCGGTTAGCAACTTTGTTGAACGCCAAAATCTTCCAATATCATCTTCAGACCATTCCGATTTCATCGGATTTGGACGTCCCGCGAAAATGTAACAAAGTTGCAAACCGGTTTTTTTTCTCGCGAATAGGCCATTTTCATTACCAACATTGTTGCAAAAATTTTGTCCTTTGCAACTTTGTTACATTTTCGTGGGGAGTCAAATTTCGGTTAGCAACTTTGTTGAGCTCCTCGCGAAAACGCACAAAGTTGCAAATCCGGATTTTATTTCTCGAACACCCCAATTTTATTTGCAACAATGTTGCAAAAATTTTGGCCCTTGCAACTTTGTGCTTTTTTCACGAGAAGCCAAATTTCGGTTTGCAACTTTGTGCGTTCTCGTTATTAGTCAAGTTTTGCAACTTTGTGCATTTTTCGCAGGGAGAGGGTTTTTTCAATGATAACACAGTTTTGTATAGTATTTTTCTCTTTATTTTCTTTAAACCATGTTCAAAATATTACAAAAAATGTACATATTTTTCACAGTGTCAATGTCACGAGATTCCCTCTCACACTTACGACACAATCACAGTTACTACACTGCCACCCTCACAATACTAGCGCTCTTGCAACACAGCACACAACACAAAACACACATAATAGTTGGTAAGTTTACATACTAGTTTTGAGCTTCCCGCGAAAATTCAACAAAGTTGCAAAGGTCAAAATTTTTGCAACAATGTTGGAAATGAAAATGGCCTGTTCGCAAGAAAAAACTCGGTTTGTAACTTTGTTGAGATTTCGCGGGGAGTCAAATTCCGGTTAACAACTTTGTTGAACGCCAAAATCTTCCAATGTCATCTTCAGGCTATTCCGATTTCACCGGATTGGGAGACTAACTTCGTAGACTAGTAGGATGATACAGCATTTTGTTGTGAATGTCTTCTTATATTCATTGTTGAGGTTAACAGCTTTCCATCATTTGCCTCACTGCAAGTTCCTGTCCACGGAGAAATATTCCCAAGTTTTATCTATAACATAAAGAAAAATATTTGTAATAACCTGACTTGTGTATTATAGAAAATACGATAGGTGTTAAAACATAATTGCATGTAAAACGAATAAAGAATTAAATTATCTTTCCAATTTAACTTTTGCTTCATGTATTCAGCATCGAAAAAAAATTTAAAAAGTTTACATGCAAAGATTGTGAAATCAACTTTGCACGTGGAAAATATGTAGGAACATAGACCACTTCGTCGATGATAGGAATAATTTGTGGGAATAGGGTAGGAATAATGTTGAGAAACGGTTTGGAATCGAGGTAGCAACCATGATGAAATGAACCGATGACAAATTGTGCTAGGAAATACAGATAAATACCATCAAGATTTTTATATGCATATCCGGTTTGAAACTGATAGAAAATATTTCATCTGGTTCAATCTGCAATTTACAGGAAGAAAACCTCATCAATCCGGATTTAAAATTTTTTAATGCGGTTCTAACTGGCAGTTCCAGCAGGACAGTCTTCGTAATATAATTGCTACTTGAACACTAAATACACTAGATAGTTCTTACTACTTTAAAGCAAAGTTACAATGGATCTTCCCTTGTTATTCAATATTATATTTATATGAAAAATACGCACCGTTTTATTTTTATCCCGCGGTCGCAAACACGCATGCGCGTAGTAGCTGCATGGTTGATGCGTTAGAAGTGGGAGAATTCTAGGGAGTCCTATGCGCCAGCAACGCCACCAATGCACGCCTTAAGTGAAACGCAACAGTTTTCTCTGCTGTCTATGCACTCAATGCGCGAAACGGAACAGACCCCTTATAGATCGGTCGAAGGTTCATTCGCCGTTGCACCCAGTTGCGCCTATACCAATATAATCTGGAATCAATGGCAGAAACGTTATCGAGTATGCGTAAAGTCGAACTGAGAAATGTTTGCACCGAGCAAGCGTAATGTTTCTTCTCGCGATTTATTCGAATAAAACTTTGAATCAATATTTCCTTCTATTCGAATAGGTAGATTGATCGAACAAACAAACATGCTTCACCTTCAACAGCTGTTCGAAGTCAAATGTTTTCAAGTTGGTTGATAACGTCTTGAACATTCAAATTTCCACAGTGACTGTTGTGTCTCGCACCGAAGCTTCGGAAATCTTGCGTGAGAAATAATAATCCTGAAGACCTAGCACGTGCGTTTCTCGAGCCGGAATGGCACAAAATATAAATCCGTTTTATTCGTCTCAAAACACACCGAACAAAGCCACTGAGGAAAAGCAGAATGTACCAAAAGACAATCATGCAGTTAGTAAACGGTATGCAAGCTATGTATATGGTACTCTAAACCGACCCTATTCACCGAATTCATCGCCAGATGTTCTCTGTCGTTATCCATTCATCGTGTATTTGCTTCGTCTTTCTTAATATACCGTGCAACAAGCAATATTTCTCGCAATCGCTATTTCGAGTCGCATAACCTAGTTGCAATGTTTGGGCGAATATTTTGAAGTTAGCTCGACCCCAAACTGCATGTCTCCGTAATTCTAGAAGAATTCTACGGTAGTTTAACTTAGAAGTACATAATATTTAGTCATGGTATATGCAAAGATAAATTTATTTACGCAGACTGCAAAAGGAACTCATGGTTTTGATGATGAGTACAGAGAAAGGTGTGTCCGCCTTTCCGGATGGGGAAAATCTGTTTAAATGGATCGGGACTATCACAGGACCAAGAGACACGGTATTAACTATGTTGCAATCACAGCAGTAATAGACACAACAGACAGATCGTGCCAGGTGTAAGAGTTCTACATTGTTTCGTCGTTATTGTTACAGGTTTACGCTGGTCTCACCTACAAATTGACTTTGGAATTCCCTCATAGTTACCCTTACAGTGCCCCGATAGTGCGTTTCGCCACTCCCTGTTTTCATCCAAATGTAGATGCAGGGGGTAATATTTGTTTGGACATACTGAAAGATAAATGGAGTGCTCTGTACGACGTGCGCACCATATTACTATCTATACAATCTCTTCTTAGCGGTGAGTGGGTTTTTATTTACCCGTAAGGTAAGGGTAAGTGTAAGTACATGTTTAAGTATCATTTGAATTTGCAGAACCTAACAATGAAAGCCCCCTTAATCCTCAAGCTGCAAAGCTGTGGAGCGATCAGACAAAATATAAGAAGCATTTAACAGAAGAATATCACAGAGCTCTTAATCGCGATCAACAAGATTCATGATAAGGCCATTCTTTTAATCCCCTTGGCTGATTTATTATTTTTACTTTGGTCAATGTTACAATTAAGTATAAGGCATGTAAAGACCTGCTGCACTGAACTTGGAAACTCTATTATGAAAATTTAATTTCCTGGTCTTTTTTTTTCTCTCATTGACATGCTGTATTGCATAAAGAATCAAGAAAATCATTTTTGCATCGTTCATTATAGTCACCTTTGTTGCGTCATATCGTAGCTCTCTTTAAAGTTGAACACGAAATTTGTATCATGATTTCCAGATTGTATATGCGGATTAAACATTTTTGCATCATCAATTTATATCAGAAATGTTTATTTATTTTTTACTCTTAGTAATATATATATATATTGACTTTTCGACATATTTTAACATTTTTCGTACGTACCAGCTACATCTGACATTACGTCACTCATTATTGTATAATTCGGAAATAAATATTTTAAACATTCGCGCTCTGTGTTTTATTTCAATTCCTTGAAACGATCCGCTCGAGTTGTCAGATGGGGGTTTAAAGCCAAGGTCAACTCACTTAATCCTGGATGGTTTTCTAATGATCGTGCTCTGGTTACATTATCAGGCGTAATAAAGAAATTATTGACGGTAAATGTGCAACAAGTAAGCTAGCAATTTGTGCCGCGTAGAAAAGTTGAAAACTATCATTCTTTGTAAATTTGAATGATAATATTTTCGAACTTATATATCGGCGAAACTATAGAGGCATACCATTGGGACGAAAAGTCCCTTACATTTTTATTTTTTGTTAAATAAATCATGGTAAAATACTAAAAAGAGTGACTGTCGAAGCAAAGCAATTCAAGTGAAGTCATAAATTATCTACATTTTGCCCTGTTCTTTTTATATCAAAATAATTCGAGTTTAAGAAATAAGACAAAAGTGCTTAAAAGAGAGTTAGGTATTAGACCTGTAATTATTCAAATATTCGAATATTCGTTACAACCATAATTGCGCATATCGTTGTGGTTAATATGAAAAATGAGACTTTCAGCCCCACCCTCTAGCCGACTGCTCGTCGTCGGTAACTACGTGAATGTGGTGCTGCTGTCCAAGAGTATCACTTATCGTTGAAGGAGGTAACGTAGGATTTACGTAAAAGTGTAATATATTCATACACCGTTCGCGATGAATTTTATTCTGAAGATGCTGAATAAAAGATAGTTACGTTGAATCTTACAACTATGGGGCGGAGTGAAAAAATTGCTAATATGTGTATTCCTTTTTCCGAATGTATGAAAACTATAGAATATAATGTTCGGCGGAGCTCTAGCCCATTTATCGATTCGCAGATAAATCGTTCGGCCTCTGAGGGGTCACTAGCGATTGCGTAAGGAGCTCGCGTCACGAACAACATTGTAATTCCAACTGAATTTATCCGATGTACATACATAGGTAGCGTAATCTGAGCATACGTGCTACTCTATACCATGTTACAGGTACGATCTGGTGTCATTTTAAACCGCAAGTGGAGGATCTCGATAGAAGGAAATTTACAATATTCGCTATGGCAAGTCCAGACCATCCGACAGGACCGTCCCCGACGATTACTTCGAACGCGATGCTGTACAAGCCTGTAACCTAATGAACGTTTTGGGGTACATGAGGTTTTCATTGATAGGATGGTGCGATGGCGGTGTATCTTCCCCGATGCTCGCTTCGATGTTTCCCGATAACGTGCGAAGAATGGTAGTCGTTGCTACAAGCGCCTATATAATAGGGCTGGGACTATTTGTCGAATTTTTCGGTATTCGAATATTCGAATACTTCAGTTGCTTAATTATTTGACGAATATAATTCGAATATCCAAGTATTCGAATACCATTCGAATATTTAAGTATTCGAATACCATTCGAATTTTTAAGTATTCGAATACTATTCGAATTTTTAAGTATTCGAATACTATTCGAATTTTTAAGTATTCGAATACTATTCGAATTTTTAAGTATTCGAATACTATTCGAATTTTTAAGTATTCGAATACTATTCGAATTTTTAAGTATTCGAATATAGGTTCATTTGTCATGGTGAAATCTTGTAAGCAAATTTTAACCAACTTCATACCATACTATTCGAATAGTATTCGAATACATCAGTATTCGAATGCTACGAATACTTGTAAAATATTCGAATAGTAAATTATTCGAATAGTCCCAGCCCTACTATATAACACTGAAAGAAATGGTAGCTATCCAGAGTACTACAGAGTTTTACTTTCTCTCGCTACATGTAGATATATCGGACACTTGGCCGGGCCTAACTTTAAGGGGGTATAGGACTAGTGAAATCTCAAAAAATCGATTCTTTTATTATTATTAATTTTGAAAGTGCCATGCTTTGTGAACATTTACAACAATGTATCGCGAGGAATATCGAATAATTACGGAAATTATAGCGCTGAACGTAATTGAGTGCACCGTCAAGTAACGGCCACGCAGAGTGGTATTGGCGTATGGGACGTTTATCTCGAAACTGCATTTTCAAATACGATGTACATTATAACTCTTGCACGAATGAATATTTGCACTTAAAATTTTAACTGGAGTTGTAGAATTCCTTTCTCTATCGTGTGGAATTTGCGCATCAACATTGGATGTTTGTAAAACATTTTAAAACTGATTAAAGGCGTTTTTTCCCATAAAAATATGGGGAAAAATTGATTCTTGTGTAACTTTTACAATTTTTGTTTAAATTCACCCAGCAAAATTTCACATGATAACTATTAGTGTAGAAATTCCCATCTTTAGCGTGAAATAACTTGAATAATTTTCAACATTCTCACAATTTTTTAATTTTACATTACTTGTAAAAGCGTACATAAAAAACTGTGAAAAGTGCCGGTATGGCGATTATTTGGTATCTAAGCAATCCAACCGACAAGAAACCGCCGATTTTAGTCGTTCAATAGTCCTATACCCCATTAAGGGGTCATGCTCAGTCAGAAGGCCGAAAAAAGGGTGATCTTTGGAAATTTTGTTACTCAAGAACTATAACACATTTCTCAAAAAATCTTTTTTTCTTTTTTATTTCAAAATATTTATCAATAACTAAGTTATTGTCCATCACTCGAAGGTTCTCTCAAATAAAAGGCTTCTGCGGTGACCAAAATATTGAAAAAAACCATTCAACCGATTTACTTCAAATTTTACAAGCTTACTATAGGAACAATAAACTAGTATTTGAACCCTGCTTGGTTTTCGTCAATTAAAAGAAAACTAAGCATCGGATAAAAAAATCCTTCGTTCAAAGACTAGTTTATTGTTCCTATAGTAAGCTTGTAAAATTTGAAGTAAATCGGTTGAATGGTTTTTTAAATATTTTGGTCACCGCAGAAGCCTTTTATTTGAGAGAACCTTCGAGTGATGGACAATAACTTAGTTATTGATAAATATTTTTAAATAAAAAAATTACGATGCACGGTACTAGATGCAATCCTTAAAAGGTAAAAAGATTTTTTGAGAAATGTGTTATAGTTTTTGAGTAACAAAATTTCCAAAGACCACCCTTTTTTCGGCGTCCTGACTGAGCATGACCCCTTAATAAACTGACTGATCCTTTTCTACGCGCGGCATTCGCGTATTATACACAGGGACATCGACAATTGACCAAAGGCAGCGCGAGACACAGCGACAACTTTCTACACGAAGGAATATTTTCAAGAATTTTGGAAGGACTCGATGGATGCTCTTTTCAGAATTCAGGAGAAGCGCAACGGCGACTTCTGCAAAAAATATCTCCCGACAATCAAATGTCCCACATTGATCGTCCACAGGAAGAAGGATTCAATAACCTTTGCCGAGCATTCGATTTATTTGAAAGAGCACATACCCGGAGCAAAGTTCGTGTGCCGTTTCCGTTCGTAAGGCACAAACTTTCTCACCAGAATCACACACGGATTCTCCTCGTTTCAGGTTGAAGATTTTGGAAAATGCGGGGCACGAGCTGCATCTACAATATCCCTACCAGTTCAACGAACTCGCCACACAATTCTTAGCCGAGCAATGCGAATTTGCGCTTATATTCTTGAATGGGACTTCTGGTTAAACTTGGTCGACGGAGGATTTTTATCGAGTGCTCGGGTACAGTGGAACACTCGGATATTGAATGCATGACGCAGCATAGAGGACACACGTGGGATAACCGGCACAAGAATCAAGAATCGAGACAGAGAAAGGAGTCGCGATACCATGTGGGCGACAAAGTCTTTTCCGTAGGTTCAACTTGGCTCGCAAGACTTTCCAAAATCCTCTCCGACTCCTGCATCGATTAAAGGTCGACCGACATTCATCCGAACCACGTAAATATTCATTACCTTTGTCCTGAAAACGTTCCGGATTACTTCCCAAGCATGTCATCCCAGCACTGTTTACACAGCTACCGGTATTTAACGTTCATTGCGCGTAATGCCGCGATTATTTCGGCCAAGAGCGACTGACTCCGCTGGCTCGTACAACCAAAATTTAGCCGCCTGAAATTAAGATAAAGAAGCAGTGATCGGAATTTAAAGTACATACCCATGTAGTTGTAACCATGCGGATGTCGAGGACCGCCCATTCGAAACAGCCGCAATGCGCTTCAGACGAAAATCGATCCTCTCCCCGAACTCGGCTACGCCCCGAAACATCCATTTGCCAGAAAGTGCCGGCACACGGCGCGCTTTTTACTCTCTTACTCGGCGAATTTCATCAGAAATTTCAATGGCAAACTGTAATTAGTTTACTTTATTCCAGCGTGAATTTGGAGATGTGGAGACTGGACGCGAAGGGAATGCCTCGGTGCAGCAGGTAACGCAGAGTTTCTGGGTTCGCATCGAGAAATCAGTTGCGCGTGGATAGAAAGTGGTCTTGTGCCACTTATTATGCGAGCGCCTTTAGAGTCGAGATGAAAAGCAGCGCGCGATCGGGCAGAAGCATTCGCGCACGTATTCGCGGAACACTTTTGCTCGGAGCTGGATCCTTCCAGTTGCGAATTCATTAAACGTTGCGCAACGAAAAGGTTCGAGAAAGCAACGTCCGCCGAAACCAACCCCCCGGAACTCTATTAACCCTCGAGTAAAATACTCGAGCCAGCCACTGGCTTACATCGTGTACGTGTCGCCTGATCGTCAAGGAGATCAACTATGATCAAGTTTTGCTCTTCGCGTCCGACGCAAAGTCATTCAAACTCGTTTATCGTAGGAGTGTAGGAGGACATGCGTGATTGCGTTCAAAAGTAAAAAAAAACGGTGGGTAATGTTGTGGTTAAGCACTATCGATCTATCGGTGCGAGTATAGCCAAAGGAAACTGTTAAAGTTTAAAGCGGAAAAAAAAACCGCAGCGACACGTATAATGCAGCGGGTGTGGCCATATATGGCCAGACCGCTCCGCGATTCGATCAAGCAGACCTGTCCTTATTCTTTTCGTTCTTTCCTCTATCGTCCTCCCTCCGATTAGTGGGTGCATCGAAAGAACTGCGTAACGCGAATCCGGCGCTGATTTATGCCCGATTTTCATCCATTCGATGGGGATTATTATGCGCGCGTGTTTCTTGCAGAAAGCATGCACGTTCAGGGAAAGAAAAAACAAGAGGAAGCGGTAGCTCCAGGCAAGAATGCATATGCATGCGCCCAAATCCTACATACGCGATCGCATGTGACAAGCGGGTACCTTAAAAAGGACGATCGTTCCGCCGGATCCTCGCAAACCATGTCACGGAGGATCTCGTACGACCGACTACCCGACGGAAACATCCTCCTGGATAAACGCACTCGGGATCCGAATATGTAAATGCTTCGCCCGTTTTGGAGGCACGGCATCCAGCCACGATGACATCACTGCGAGCTGTTACTTAATATCCAGACTGTCGCGGGATCGGGTAGTCATCGGCGACGCAACAACACCGTTTCACAAAATTATCCCCCATTTCAGGCGCAATCCCTACGCTGTAAACCGTGGCCGGATAAATTTGTCGACTATTGTAAATTTGCGTACGGATAAATGGTATAGATTCAAAGTCCCTAAGCTGTGTATGTACTTTTCATTTCGAAATACCCGCCTGAAAATCCGTACCGATGCGTATCCTTGTTGGAAGAGACACGAGCCCAAACAGGGAGAGGAAATCAGAAAGGCGCGGAGCGAAAAGAGAGCGAGAAGAAGGACTGCGTGACTCACAATCAGATTTCGAGCCTACCGTTATCGACTCGCTTCCCCCTGACGCGAGTCCACGGCTTCGCGCCGTCCGCTTCGTCGTCGCACGCTGTCCTCCCGAGTAGAAAACCACACCATTTACGGCAGCTTGCGGCTCCGTTGTTGTTCGCTTGCAGGCCAGCATCGCTGGGGATCGTTCGAGAAAGTGGCCGCGCGTCAAAATCTTGGCCTCGATACGACTCCAGCAACCCTGTCCCCGAGCCAATTATCCGGAGCTCCTAAAACATCTGACGAAACAATGCGTCCCCCCAATGATTTCGCGATTCTCCCATGTTTGGAACAGCCATGAATCGATTCGTCGCGATACCGCGAAGGGGGAGGAGGGGTGGCGGTTAAATGTGTCCGAGGGTGAGCCGTACCCCGCACGAGGCGCTACTTTCGAGGGTAGCGGCGGCGGTAATTGAGACGCATCGATACGGATATACGCTTGCGGAAATATTTAGGCGTACCTGTCCTGCACGACATCCTCAGGATCAATAAAAGTTGAGGCGGGGCAAGGCCTGGCCTGCTCGCCGTTCCGACTCGGTTCTCTCAGCGCGGCGTGGCGCGGCTGTTTCGAATCGCTCGAGCGATGCGAGCAATCTATCGATTCTTCCGTCCGTTCGCGCGATCCACTCACGCACCCGTCAATGGGGATAATAACGAGAACTGTAGTTGCCCCGGTTCAATAGTTCATCGAATTATTCCCAAGTTGACAACGTCGATAACGTCCATTCGTTTCCTTCGCGATGGAAAAGTCTCTAGAATCATACTACTAACCCACGGTTAATCAATGGGGATATAGCGTTTTGCTACATTTCCAGGTAACGCTCGAAACGCAAAGGGGTTCGCATGACATAACACATAAAAAAGGCCAACCCCTAGATCAATAGCACCGCGACTCATAACCACCGTCTCTTGACATGCGTAGAAAATGTTGCGTTCGTTGTTGTTTCCAACAGCCAACGCCCAAAAATAGTCACAGTTAAGTGACAGCAGCCAAAGTTCTGGCGGAGCGCCGTCAAACAGACCCGTTCCAACGAATCGCGCATCGATCGTTGGTTGAAACACGATTATCGAAGCGATGTCGATCCGTGTTTATGACTCACCCTTATCATGCATGAAACAAAGCGGTCTGATAAGAGATAATCAACGAGGTACTTTTTGAAAACGTTCTACAATACAATTCTCGGGTTTTTAAAATAATTACGCATCTCGCGACAACCATCGCTGCTGGCAAGGCAAGGACGTTTGAACTTGGCGCAAAAACCGAGCGCAATTTGAGTCTTTACGTGGCTCCATTGATGAAGTGTTATTTAACGAAGTAGCCGCATGGACAGATGGACAATTAATTATTGAACTGGCACGGCCCAGCTTGCTGCATACATAGGTAGGGACGACACGGTTCCTCCTTCTTCTTTTTCGTCTTCTTCTTCGTTCGGCTTCTCCTTCTTTTTCCTTTTCTTTTCATTGACATAGGAACGTGCGCGATGTCTCGATCCGTTTAAATTGGACGTGATGTCACCGAGCGTTTATACTCTCGCGGACTCGTTTAATGGCACGACCAACGAAGGACAATGAGAGTCGACCGTATCCTCCTAAACTGGCTTCTATTCGCGCAATCTGTGCATTGGCGAACTCTGATAGCTCGCAGGGTCTATGTCTACTTATATACGATTGCGCGTACGCGATATGTATGGGGCATCGTTCTGATCGGTGAACGGATGTTCCGGTACGTGGCGAGCGCAATGAACGCGCTACACGAAATAATTAATTGTAAGTACATTGCTGTTGCATCGCGCGAGTGACCGTGGCTTTCCTCTCGGTGGAAATTTACATCGATATGATAAGCAATTATGATCCCGCCGCTGGCTGCACGCTGTTGGCAGCCCCGTTACGTACCGGCACGGCGTGGAATCGGCGATGCGTGTCTATCAATTCGGGAGAATGTATGCTGGGAGCGTGTACAGCAGGGCCTTCTTATTTACTCTTGGTGAAATTTTTTCACGATTTTCTTCGGCACACTTCAGAATAATTCCCTATAATACAAAAAAAAATCTGAGTAAAATTTGAGTCCGCTCGGATAACCGGAAACATTTAAATAATTATAAAAACAGCTCACAGAGGCGATTTTATATAATATCCTCCAAGTTATTGGTTACATAAAAAAATATGCTAATAGTTTTAGATCCAGACAAGGAGCATCTTTTACGTTTTATTATTTTTTCTCTAAAGTAGGGACCGAAATTCGCCAAAATTGTGTTATTTGGAGATATTCCGAGGGGTGCCGCGAAGAAAATTCGAAAGTCGAAAATAAGAGCCACCCTAGGGAGCGGGCGCGTGCGGTTCGTGAGCGCACGTAGACGCGCGGGCGTCTATATGATCGTGAGTGATTTTTTTCCCTTCGGAACGAAGAACGAGTGATCCATACATGGTAACGGCGAGAAGGCTGGCTTACGCGTTGCAACGCGGGCACGGGCCCACCCTACCTGCCCGCCTGTCTCCGCTCCTTCATCCGTCTCGCATAGGTACTCCTGTGTCCTGTGTTCAACATACATACATCCATACATGGTCACTTTTATCTACTCTCGATCACCAAATTTGCTTACACATCGAATATCCATGGACTTTCGCGTGTAGCTAGTTGATCATTCAAACAACTAGCCCGATAGCATTTACAAAAGCCCGATGCGGATCAGTAGGTAGCAATTAAAATGCATTCCAGTTCTCTTTGAAAAATATACAGATTTTAGAACGCACTTCTGCGCCGTGCACATATCGAGCTTCGTTGTTCCCAGTGAGCAAAGATGCTCCTCGCGGCTAGTGACTGCCAGTTAAGACGTTCTTGATTAGATCCGCAATATTTGGGTGGGCGTGTTCGACAGTGAGTCACGTATCGACTTTTCTCCCGGCGAGGTTTCGAGGAGCGGGCTGGGTTTCAGGCGAACCATAGGTAAGGGTGGGTAAGGGAGGAAAACACCGCAATGCCTCACGACTGCGTTATTTAAAAAATATGCTGGCTTCGAAACAATTACGATTATAAACGCAGGGGAGAAAACTCTAGAACCTTGGATACCCAAATTGCCTAAACGAGACATGCTACATGTACATATTTTAACAATGCCTGCTAATAGCCAGCCTTATTTCGTCTGATTCTCTCGAAACAATCGCCCGCGTCCCCTCTCTTGTGCCTGATTAAATTACTTGGAAAATGACCTGTAACGATGCACGGGGCCGATGTAAAAGGGCGAACGGCGTACAAATTCCAAGCGGACGATAAGGTTCGCCTCGCTCGATACGAAAATGATTGGACTTTGAATACCGATTTCTTCCCCGACTCGATGCTTCTGTACGGGCCACGCCTGCTAATCGATAACATTTTCAGCGCGCCCAGGTGCTGCGAAAGATGCAACGCACTCGTTCTGGGTGTAAAAACTTCGGCGATACCTTACTTGCTACGAGTAGGCAAGTGCTCGCAGATAGCGAGCCGGAACGGTGCAACGGTTTCTGAACTCGCGGCTCTTAAATCAATGTTTTCGTACGGACGGGACAAACCTGGATGTATCGGGGAGAGAAGGAGGTCGGATTCGTGGGCCGACGTCGGCGGCCTGAAAATTTTGGCGAATCGAAATTTTCGACGATGTCACATATTCCATCCGCAGGAGCCGGTGCTCCGTCGGGCGCAGAATCGGCGAGCAGTTGGCAACGCTGTCGACGCTGGCTGGTGAAAAGGTGGCGAAGCCCGGGTCTCGGCCAATCGGAGGCGTCGGGCGAGCCGCCCCCCGTCGCCCCACCGCCGTCCCGTAGAAGCTTGAAAATCTGTAACGGACGCCGCTGCCGGGGCATATTCGTTTCTGGGCTCTCGTGACGAGTTAGCGTGCGTCTCGTTGTTGGTTCGATAATCGCCAGTAAACTTCAAACTACCCAACCAGAAACATGAGGGAAATCGTCCACATTCAAGCCGGCCAGTGCGGTAACCAAATTGGCGCAAAGGTAAGTGCCGAGGCAATTATTCCAAATAAATTCAACTTCCAACCGCGTGGAAAGCGAACGAAAATTTCTTTGTTCGAATCACCGTGGGCGGCCCGTCTCCAACGACGCGGCACGGATCTCGGGGACATCCGTTTACGTTTCTCCCGTATCGCGATCGTGATTGTGCGGAGAACAAGTCGGGCTGGGAAATATCATTTCGACATTAGACTCTTGGAAGACCTTGGTAAATTCACGCGAACGCCATCTTTCCGTGTCCACGCTTATATCGCGCTTCGAGAATGTATATATACGCGTGCGTGGGGTCAGAGTGGATTATTAATCTCTCAGATGCGTAGCATTTTATGCGTCGGGAGGATAAAGTATCGTACGTAGCATCGACGGGGTACGCGGTGCGGTTGGTATGCGAAAAAATGGCAACCTCGCCCGGTCGAAGACCTGTCATGGCGACAGAGCTTCGCCGGCCGGCGAGTCTACTTAACGGTTTTTTTTTTCTCTCCGCCGAGCCGCGTTCTCGAGCGTGCCGACGTCGTCAAGCGTCGGCTATGCGTTGCCACCTTTGCCCCCGTCCCGAATCCGTAATGTAACTTTTCGCAGAAAAACCCTCGTTATGCATCGGCCGTGCAAAGATTTGCTGAATATTTCGATGGAACGATACGACGTGCCTGGGTGTGGCTATTTCTCCTCGGCGAGATACACCGGTTGATGCGGCAACGGAATCGAACGGCTGCGCGCGCAGTTACTCATGCGCTCTCTCGCTCTTTCTCTCTGTCCCTCCCAGCGACTCGTTTCGATCGCTCTCCTCTGGCCTCTCTGGTTCTTTCTTGCACAGAAATTCTTGAGCAGTCGCGTTTCTTTTTGGTTTTTCTACGAGCCCCTTACAAAACTATCGTTTCCCTCGTCTATATCTATGTTGTCCCTTGTAATTGTGGCGTTGCTTCTTCTAAAAAGGTTGCCTTAACGTTCAGAGTTTTCCAATCGAGATACATATATCTGTCCTTTGAGTACTGCTGCTCTACCGCGATACAGTACGTGTCAAAAATAAAATCGTCGTTGACAAGCGCGTTACATAAGGTAGACAATTATCGTAGCAGCCGACTCCGGAGGATGGCGTATGAACGGAGTAACACCGGGTGTAGTCACGCTCTCATAGCTTTCAAGGTTGCTCCATTGAGTCAACGCCCGCTTCCTTCGAAGTTATGCTTCTCGATCTATCACCGTGATATCGATTTTCTGGTGGGAACATTTTCTCACGGGCCAACTCCGCGGGCCCGTAATTCTTTTAGTTCGATCTTGCTAGACGCCACACGATTGTGCAACTGCCCATTCAAGGGATCTCGGGGTCCAAGGACATCGTGTGTTGCGTAGCGCAGCGAAACGCTTCCAAATAAAGAAAGAAGAAATAAGTATTTCTCTCGCCATTTTCTTTCGCGTCACCTCGGCCCGGTTCGAGGGATTACGCGTTGCCGTCCGAGCCTTCTGACATTTCTAATTCAACGAAATCTATCGACTACCGCTTCTATGCATTCCACGCTCGATTTGTCGCATTTCAAGAATTCTCTGACTAAAGAATCATCGCAGCCTAGCGTTTCGTGTGCTCAAACGTTTACCTTCCGGGCCATCTGCCAGCCCGTTGCGGAGGGTCGTAAATAAAAGAGACATGATGCAGCTGTTCCACGAGGGGACTCGCATGCTAGTCGTTCTACAATCTACGCTAACTAATGGTGACGCCACATTGTTCGCCTCTCCACAACAGTTTTCCTTATCGTGCTTAAAAATTACTTGTCTCGCTCGTTGAAATCGATAAACACAGCCGGCGTATACTTCCGAGTTGCTGAGCCTTAGAAAAATACGATCTACGTCACCGATCGATTCTGTCGCACACGGCACCGGCATCGCCAACTTCCGAAGTTTCCGGCTTCTATGAAGTTGAACGACGCGGTGACAGTGGCACGTAAACAAATGACAGAGTGCATAAATCGGGCAACTTGTCTTGTGCTACATAATTACTTACACGATATCAGTATTACAGTCACCGCTTCTATATATAGCGATGACATTGGTGACTCATATCTTGCTACAGCAGTACATGTACATTGCGTGTACAGGTCGGTTGGGTGGGAGGTAGCCGGGCTGGAGCGATCTTGGCTTTCCACTAACGATATTCATATATGGTCACACCGCTCGATAGAGTCGTCGTTTCCACCACGTATAGGTCACGTAGGATGTAGTTGCTGTAGGCGCAGTAGGCAATTCCTTCACCGCCTTTGGACCGATCGTTACGAATTTCAAAATTAAATAATCGAAAATAATTCAACTATCCAAAGATAGTTGCTTTCTGGGTAGCCGCGGAACCGATGGGATAGTTTTATCATTCTAACGTAAATTCCAAGCAAATAACGATGACTCAACGCCCTTCTACAGACCTAGGGCAACACGATAACCGTTAGGCTGAAACGAATGATCCATTTAATCAGCTACGTTACCTCTTTCTATCCCGTTGTAGATACTCGTCGATAAAATTTTTTTCAATTTCCCTTTGCCAACAGACGGGGACGCGTATAAATGCGTGGTATGCGATATCATCCACGCTCATGTTCGGTCGGCATTCTCGGGCGTACATCGATCTCCAGAAATATACCGAAAGGTCTTTGAACTAGGACGAAGAGAGGTGTGAGCATGCAGTCTGTGTACTGTCTGTAGGTAGAGAAGGTTGATTACGCGACGCGACGCGCTGCTTGGCTGCGTCCTCTGTGTTCTGCGCATTCGTCCGGCTCCGAACCGAACCGAAGAAATCGACGCTCCTCGAATATGCCCAGCCAACTACGACGCTTCTGCTAATTAATCCCGTTCGGCACTCGAGCGATTCGCTCGTATTAAGAAACAATTAAAAAGCAAAAAGCCAGAGCAAAAACATTTACTTTGCGAAGGTGTCTTAATGAATGCACATATTACGACTAATTACACGCGAGCCATTAATCGGCGAGGTCGTCGAACCGCTCCCGTGGTCGATACTACGGAACAGTGGAAACGGATGCGAGCGGGGGTGTAATACGTATCGTATAGAGAAAACTCCTTCCTGCTTTTGCACCGCCGTGCACTCAACTGTGCTACACGGACTAATTTGTCGCGCAAGGGAATTCGCTCGGAGGATTTTCACGACACCGTGTTAAATTACAGCGGGGTAACCATTAGTCGGGGTTGAAATGTAATTTTGTTCGGATGATTAGGATAGCTTTGTAGAACGATTGAGATTTTTTTTCCTGAATTTCACACGAACGAAAATGATCTGTTACAGTTTTGGGAAATCATCAGCGACGAGCATGGCATCGATCCAACTGGTACCTACCATGGCGACTCCGACCTCCAGTTGGAAAGAATTAACGTTTACTACAACGAAGCATCCGGTGGCAAATACGTGCCACGCGCCATCCTCGTCGACTTGGAGCCGGGCACTATGGACTCTGTTCGCTCTGGACCTTTCGGCCAGATCTTCAGACCCGACAACTTCGTGTTCGGTCAATCCGGAGCTGGAAACAACTGGGCTAAGGGTCACTACACCGAGGGAGCCGAATTAGTCGACTCCGTGCTGGATGTAGTCAGGAAGGAAGCCGAGAGCTGCGACTGCCTCCAAGGCTTCCAGCTCACCCACTCTCTCGGTGGTGGTACCGGATCCGGTATGGGCACTCTCCTCATCTCCAAGATCCGCGAGGAGTACCCCGACAGAATTATGAACACATACTCTGTCGTACCGTCACCCAAAGTATCCGACACCGTCGTAGAACCGTACAACGCCACCCTCTCCGTACACCAACTGGTAGAAAACACAGACGAGACTTACTGCATCGACAACGAGGCACTTTACGATATTTGCTTCCGCACCCTGAAACTGTCCACACCTACCTACGGCGACTTGAACCATCTCGTTTCCCTCACGATGTCCGGCGTGACGACTTGCCTGAGGTTCCCCGGTCAGTTGAACGCCGACTTGAGGAAGCTAGCCGTAAACATGGTACCGTTCCCTCGCCTCCACTTCTTCATGCCCGGCTTCGCTCCTCTGACGTCTCGCGGCAGCCAGCAATACAGAGCCCTCTCCGTTCCCGAGCTCACCCAACAGATGTTCGACGCCAAGAACATGATGGCCGCCTGCGATCCCAGGCACGGAAGGTACCTGACGGTCGCCGCCATTTTCCGCGGCAGGATGTCGATGAAGGAGGTGGACGAACAGATGCTCAACATCCAGAACAAGAACAGCTCGTACTTCGTCGAGTGGATCCCGAACAACGTGAAGACAGCCGTCTGCGATATTCCACCCCGCGGCCTGAAGATGTCCGCCACCTTCATCGGTAACTCCACCGCCATCCAGGAACTGTTCAAGAGAATCTCCGAGCAGTTCACCGCCATGTTCAGGAGGAAAGCTTTCTTGCATTGGTACACCGGAGAGGGCATGGACGAGATGGAATTCACCGAGGCCGAGTCGAACATGAACGATCTGGTCTCCGAGTACCAGCAATACCAGGAAGCTACCGCCGATGAGGACGCAGAATTCGACGAGGAACAGGAAGCCGAGGTGGACGAGAATTAAAAAGCTACCTACAACAACACAACATCAACCAACCCCCTCCCCCCCTCCGTTATCTCTCTACACTCATGCCGCTTCTTAATTTTGCGTTTACCCTCTCTTTTTTTTATGTCTTTTTTACAGACTGTTCTTTACACCGTGGTTCGATCTGACGCGCTTTACTTTTCTAACGTCTTTAGTACCGCACACGCTGAATGATTCGGATTAAAAATACTCTATTTGTCGTTCCGTTTATACTTTCTACCGTCGTTTCTTTTTCGATCTACTATTTGCGAGGGCGCGTCTTTATATCCAGTGTATCACCGCTATATCGCGGTCACCACCGTCTTTAAATAAATTATTATCATATAAGTGTGTTTAATATATGTTTTATAAGAACCCTTTATTATATTGTCGCATAAGTAACGCATCGGACGATTGGTTTTTGTATTTATCAAACTACATTGTAGGCGTATCTGTATTTATATTTGTCTCTTCTATCTACCGAATTTTATACCATGACAAATAGATCTGAATAAAGTAGATCATTCAACCAAGCATTTAACGAAGTCATCGTGATTCAATATCCAGTTAACGTTAGCGACAATAATTCGTCGATCTTATTCTTGGAATCGCGAACGCGGACATTGCACTCAAAAATACTTTAAAATCATCTGGTTCTGCAAACGCTTCTAGAAAAACGCGGTATACCAGGCATCTATGCCGTTAGTCGAAAGATAAGATAACGCAGCAGCTCGAATTGCAATTGTTGTTAAGATAATGTTGTTAAGAACAGGATCGCACCGCCATCTGTTGTAATAAAATAACCCGATACTCGAGTCGTACCGATACCGATTTAATTACAGGTACCCAATTTATTCACTGCTATAAACAACTGCAAAGGTAAGGAATCTGAAAACGACGACGAAAGTTAAGTCTGCTACCAAGTACTGACATTTCTAAATAAAAATCATTTCGAAAAATGTTTTCAATCTAGAATGAATCTCTATACACAAGTACATACGTACCTACATCACTGTCTAAATAGTTTGAAACTCGTTAAGGTTTTCACGGGGATGCAAAGTTTGGGGTTTCTGGAATCGACGCAGTATGCCACGGTTTTAATAGAATTTTATCCTCCAGCCGTACGCTTACGTCGCCAGCCAACGGATTAACGCGATGCAGTTAAGTAAGTGGATGGAATCGGAGCACCGTCCACATGCATGCGCGACGGTCCACCGTGTCTCTCGCATGTTGTCCGCAGACGCATCGACGAATCGCAGTTTAACTAGCATTGGGATGGCACGCGAGCCTCGCCTGTCAAACAGAAAGCTCGTTTTAGATGGGCTTCGAATGATTGTCGTTGTTAATCCACGTCACCTCCACTGGGACCAACGTAGGACTGAACAATATCTCGTATTTACCGCAAACTCGAACGCAGGCTTATTCTTCTAAATCTAAACATTCTTTACGTCCTCTCACCTTACAAGATGCTCCCAACTATAGGTTCTTTAAACGCATGCAGCGCAAACTTCTGCGTCGCGTAGCATTTAAATTTAGGCACCACGTGACTGCGACTTGGAAGCTATAAAAAGGACACCGTGTAAGATACAGGGCCCTCAAGGGAACAACGGTCATCCTCAATTTACCATGCCGCCTCAGAATTTTAAGTGGAAAGATAGTAGGCGTCGAAAGGGATTTAGCCTGCCGGCGAAATCAATAATAAGCAGTTGTCTTTACACCCGCGATAATCGTGCGAGTTTATGTTATATATCATAGATGTTACGACAATAACGTGCTGCGATATCCAACGTACGCGGAAAGGGGTAACGGAGCCTCAGTGAACAAACGAATAAATAGATAGATAAAGAAATGAAAGAACTTTCGATCGGTCGTGTTTGACAAAGCGGCAGACAACGACCTCAGGCATAGCAGACATGACTCATCGTCCGGCTATACGAACTCCGTGTGGCGTGGCGCGGCACGTCGCACACGTCGCGTCGCGTCGAGTCTCGCTCCGCGAGTTCGATTCAACCAGAAACACTAATTGTAAGATCTAACAATTGGAACGTTTGTTTATTCCTAAACAAGCGAATGCTGAAGCTTCCAATCGATTCAAAGGAGCTAATAAATTTGGGCGATGCATAGGGAAAAGAGGAACGTCGAAATGGTTCGGTCGCAGGAGCAGCAAAAGAGGCAAAGAAAGGGCAGGCGGGTTGGTAACGAGACGGGGGTGAGCGAGAGATAGGAAGCAAGTTACAATAATAGAAGAAGGGTTTTTTTCCAGCGGCGCACAGTGGCGTGTTTTCTAGGTATTTGTGAATAAATTCAATTTTCGATTTGACAGATAATGAAAATGTAAACACAGGAAAATGTTCTTAAATATGTGTAGTATAATGATCAAAGTTTGTTTTTTCCTTAAAAGTATTACCGACTGCTCTATAAATGTTTAAAGTTGAGCACAATTTTTGAGGCACTTCTGGGGGCGTTCTATTTCTTCTGTGTTTGGCGCATCAAAAATTGCAACAAATCTGTGGGATAGTTGACAGTATAGTATATTTTAAGGCGAAAAAAATGATCCATAGAACAACGTTTTCCGATTTTTTAAACATTTTCTGTAACGTTCTTAGATAAGCACATTTTATTTGCGGCAATTTTACGTATATAAAAAATATGACACAATGTGACACGCTGAAAGTTGTTTCATAAGGAAGCCAGAAGTGTATACTATCGAATAGAAAAGGAATCAGCTGCTGCTAGGCGCACCTTTTTGTGTTAGGTGCCGAAAACCATTGTAAAGTAAAAGTAACTAGGCAGCAAATCGTCTCCATTTTTATGATTTAAAAGGAGAGGTTTCCTCCGATTGCTTTGGATTTTGAATATGTTTTAGAGGACCGGAAAATAAAAAATATGTGTGTTTTTATTATGCTCAATTTGCATATTTAGGGAGTAAAACCACCCCTCAAATTTATAAGAAGAGGTACAAAAATAACTGACCACAAGAATATCATGCACAAAGCAAGTTATGAGACAAATGAAATTTATATCATGTTTTATTCAACACAATGTTATAATGTTATACGTCGATACTCTTGAAATGCAAGAGAAAATCTTTGTTGTTTGTTTACATAAATATTCCGCAGTGAATATGGCGTTTTTACAATTGCTGGGGGTTGAAATTTCGGGCGACTGGATCATTTGAAATATTTTAATATATAAATTTATATTAAATATCAATCTTTTTAATTCAAGTGATCCAGTCGCTCGAAATTTTAACCGTCAGCAATTTTAAAGACGCCAACTTCACTCCGAAATATTTGTGTAAACAAATGAATTAAGCAAAGAACAAAGATTTTATCTTGTATTTCAAAATTTTGAAAACTTTAAATGTTAATTTCATTATAAAAACTTTCAGTCGAGGCTGTAGAATGTCCCCTTAACGTCCGAATGCTCAATAGCTGATTAACAAGAGAAGTTAGGGAACCCGGAAATACAGAAAATTATGAAACATGGTGTGCAAATAGTGTAGTAATTGTGCAGTAATTCAGTCGTAACATAACTATATTTTTGTTGGTGCCATCGTACGGTTGTAGGGGGTAAAATTACCCCTGGAAAAAAACAGAATTTTATTTTTGTGGAATATCTCGAGAATGGTGAGAGATATCGAAAAGAAGTTAAAACACAAGTTACATCTTTTTTGTATATCTACAAAACCGCATAAAATTAATTTTCAAAACATTCATACCTTTCAAGTTACCCCCACCACCAACCCTTAAAATTCAGTTTCTGTATTTTGTAAATATATTCAGAAATACCATTGGATAACTTCTTTTCATACATATAAATAGTTTATGAGTTATGTTTTTTTTTAACCCTTCGTTGACTCTCAGGGTGTGAGCCACCCATAAGCTGATTTTGACTCTCTGAACCTTTTATATGCAAAATAAATACCTTTTTCTCAAAGTCGACTCACAAATTATTTGTTCTCCTAAAATATTATATCCGAACATCAACTCTGTAGATTTTTAGCTTTAAATATTGGCATTTGTAAAAGTTACAATTTTTTAAAGATTTTCTTCGTTTTTTCTCGACATATGGTAACGTAGAATTATTTTACAAAAACTGTGATGAAATTTCAATAAATAAATTATTGGAATACATTATAGAGACCTTGAAATTGATCCATGATTTTTTCATAATAATTGGATTCTTTGGATGAAAATGGCATTCGTTCAAAAATTGCTCTGGGTGTGAGCCACCCAGGGATGTCAAAGTTGATTGAAAAAAGAGGTGTGTCAACGAAGGGTTAAAAAATAAAACCTTCATTTTTACCACTTTTTAGTTTACAAGAAAAATAACAATATATTTGAAATAAGCAGGTCGAAATACGTAGGAATAGGGCATTAAATAATTTATTCACAATTTTTCCCTATAAACACGCCACTGTGCGGCGGCAGGGGATCGTGTTTGCGCACTGCGTGGCACTCGCGCAGCTGGAGACGAAGCGAGTGCCTCTCCGTCTTGATTATCGTGGTTTTCAATGAGCAGCAAGGAAACCGAGGCGACCTTTTAAGAGTGACTCACGAGATAAAAAGGCCCAGACTACTCTTATTGTCAGCGACCGGACGTTTTGCTCGCTTTGAAGTTTAAAGCAATATCCCGCGCGGAGAATCCGTGGAATGCGCGGCACGCGTATCCGCCGCGCGCCGGGTTCGACTAGAAAGTTTGGCGGCGCATATTTCCCAAAAGCATCGCGCTCCATTGGACATCTTCGGCATATCCAACTGCGCGCACATCCCCGCTCGAGTTTCATTTCCGCCGCGATGCGCTTCGAGTTCATCGAGCAGGATATCCTGTTCTCGGCGCTTGCCCTTTTATTTCGCGCGCACTTGGAGAGCGCGAAGCCTCACCCGTGCTGTTCAGACAGCAGGCGGATCGAGCGAGGGTGTCGATTGCGACCTTCCACCCCCGAAATCGAATAAAGCACAACGAGTGAAGAGGAGCGAGGAACTATTGGAGAGGGGAAAGTGGAGAAGCGACGTTTATTTTTCAATTTTCTTTCCCGTCATCGGGCGGTACGGGCTCGGCCCGTAGTCGAAGCAGGGTTATCATCCTCGGGGCTCCGGGCTCGGGGTTCCTTGTCTCCTCCGGTCGACGTCGACGGTTGGAGAATCCTCTCCCCCCCCCCCCCCCCCCCCTAGCGGGCACGGCGTGGTGCGGGCGACCGGCCGCGGCCGCGGCGGCTCGAGACGAGAGTCGACCTCAGGACACCGACACGAGCGCGTTTCCTCGTCAGTTTCGCTCCGCAGGCTCCACTTCACTCCTCTCCGCTCCGCTCTGCCTCCAGTAGGACTCCTGCGCGACACGACGAGACAGTCGGCCGGCTCAGCTGCACCCGCTTCGCTGCACACGCTCACCCGTCGCACTCGCTGCACCCGTCGCACGCGCTCCGCTCGGGTTCCACGTATTCGCTGCCGCAGGACGGTCCCCGGCTTCCTTCGGATCAGCTGTTCGCCCGGCCGCACCTTCTTCTCAGAAACGCTCAGAATGAGGGAGATCGTGCATCTGCAGGCTGGACAATGCGGGAACCAGATCGGCGCCAAGGTAGGTCGTCCGTCGTCCTCGCCGAAGCAACAGATCTATGCGTGCGCGTCCATTTCTCCGCGCTTTCTCCTAGGAAACACGTTTCTCGGACAATTCCATGCCGATCGAAAAGACACTTGCGATCCGCGAGCACTGCCTATGTACACCTCGTCTCTTCGCAAACGTGTAACGTCCGCTCGACCATGAACTTTCGTCGCGCGAATTTACTCCCTCGCGTGGCTGGATCCCGTAATCGAATTAAAGATAAGGCGGCGGCCGACAATCAGAGGGAATTTAAGGGGCCTCGGAGCGAACGCGACGCGAGTCGATTCTTTGGAGCGGATCGAGCTGGGGAAACGAATATTAGTCGCATTCAATGTCAAGCAGCGTACAGTTCTATCGTATTTCAAATTCTTTCCCGTACGATCCTCTCGCTTCTACTTAAGTAAACAAAGCTAATCTAAACTTTCGGGCCACGATGCTGTCCCTGCCTACCGCAACGTTTGCGCCCGGAACGATTCCAGTTTGTGGCCATGTGCATAATTATCTTATTTTTAAATCGCTTGCAGATCATTATTAGGTGGAGAATTTCCAATCATAAATATTTTGTTTAGTATACCGCCAGAAATATAAGGTTACATTTATTGCTCACCCGGGAAATATATTTTTTACGAAGTGGCCGAAACTGGTAAAACCAACCAGTGAATGACCGAATTTTTAAATGAGACGCCCAGTAAATGATCGCATACTTTTAATAAGAATTGTACTTATTAATGTTTGTTTAATGGAATATTAAAAGTGCAAGTACACTCCGTTTATAAACATATAATAATTTTTAAATTTATACTTGACATTTCTTTGCCTGATGGTCATTCACTGGTATGCGGTCAATTACTGGTTGGTTTACCCTGCAATACCTTAAAGTGGCCACAAACGGTGCATCTACCTTATATACCTACGTACATACTCACAGTTCTCCCACTTATCTATAACGCGCGCCCAAAATGCTGTACCCGAACGTAAAGACGTAGATCTGTATGTAATATCACTTTGTGCGGTGAACGTAAAGCGAAAATGCCACCTACGAATGATTGAATAGGGCTGGAACAGGTACCTACCCTTCGTCCAGCGCGGCGAATCGATTTCCATGCTACGTAGAAGTAGGCCGAACGTCGCCCTCCGAAGATTGGACGGCGCTCTACGAAGCGTATCGATCGAGAAACGAAAGAATCGCGATCCCGAGAGATGGATATGTATCAGTAGGTTTGGCTAGATGTTGTAAAGGCAATCGCACGGACCCAGCCTCCGCGAGTCAGTGATTAAAATCTCTACGGTCAACGGCTGCACGGTCTGCCGGTTTCCGGGATGATCGTTAAATCCTTCCACGCGGAAAACGACGCCAGTCGAGCGACTGTAAATCGTACAGGGAAACAAAGAGGAGCCGTTCGTTTCTTCTCGAGGAAGAAACTGCTCGTTGGACCGTTGGCGTAATTGGACGGGGGAGAAAGGAGCAGCCCTAATTGGCTGTGCCGCTCCAATAATTAAGAGTACCTCGGTCTCAAAGTCGCCACTGGATCTCGCCAAAGTTGGGAATTACGTCGCGGATCTGTTGAGAACCGATCGCCGGCCGTAATCGCGGCGGAACTCGGGGTGACTCGTCCTTGGAATATTCTCGGGGTGCAGATCGAATCGCGTGGTCGTCACCGCGACGGGCACCGACGGCTGGCTATTAATAGAGGGGAGAAAATAGTGGAGGCGAGAGAATTGGAGAAGTGCAACGACATAGGTGGAAGGAGGGTGGACTCGAGCCAGGGGGCAGAAGGCAGAGGCCGCGTTAATTTCGTGTACTTCTATATTTAGACGACGCCGCGGTTATCCTTGCCCTCTCTCGCTTGCCTCGCAGCGGCTCCGCGGGCCAGGATCAAACCGATCGGGGCTCCTTCTCCGGAGGAAATTCAATCCTGTTCTTTTTCCAGTTCTGGGAAGTGATCTCGGAGGAGCATGGCATCGACCAGTCGGGGATTTATCACGGAGACAGCGATCTGCAGCTAGAGAGAATTTCCGTCTACTACAATGAGGCGTCTGGTAAGAGGAATCGCTATTCCATCGCGGCCGCCCGCGATTTCTGCGCCGACCGGCTTTGTTCGCGAGTTTCGCGGCGGCTCGAAAATAGAAGCTCCTGTCGCGGCGACAGGCGGAACGCGGAACGCGGGAGAAAACGAGAGACAGGAACGGTCGCTTTCGCTTGCGACCGAAATAGTCGCCCGGCGTGTTCACCCCCGGCTTTTACCCTGACCCGTCAACCAACTAGCCACGCTGCTTTCGCGCTTCTCGCGTCCCCGTTCGCCCCAAGCAACCGGCCGAATAGAGGCGAAATTAATCGCGCGGCTAATTTGCAAGCTGGACAGGCGCGCGGTACTTCTCGAAACCGTATACGCGTTTCCGTCAACCATTTACAGACGACCGTGGCCGCGAGTTTTTCGACGGAATGACAATACGCGTTAAGGCCCGTTTAATATGGACGGTGGGACGCGTGGTAAAAGGCGCGAGCCGAGCCAAGTCAAGCCGGGTTCGCTTCGGAATAATCGGACGGCCGCGAGCTTTCCAACGTTTTCCTCTGAATTAAGGCTGCTCGAGAACTCGAATAATCGAGTAGCTTGAAGTTCGGACCGAGCCGAGCCGAGTACTCGTAAAAACCGAGTGGCTCGAAAGAACCGAGCGGCTTGATAAAACCGAGTAGCTCGAAAGAAGCGAGCGGCCCGAAAGAACCGAGAAACTCGAATATACTTCGAGCAGATCGAAATTATCGAGCAGCTTGAAGCTTGAAGCTTGAACGTTTCGGGCAATACGAATGTTTCGTATATTTTAGGTTACGTTTATCTACTGGAATGTAAATAATGGTTCTCAATAAGTAATGTGAATAATTAAAATGTAAGCTGTAAATGGAAATATTCTGTAACTTATGAAAATAAGTACTATCAAGGTGTACATGGAGGACAAAATTGTACCAAATGACACATCTATTACAAAGTGGTGGATACCTGCTTCACAGGCCTACAGTGAGAGGCTGTTCTCACTTGCCGGAAATATAATCAATGAAAAAAGAGCGTCTCTGTTGTCGGAGAAAGTAGAACAAATTTGTTTTTTATGCGCAAATGTAGGAAAATAAAATGGTGTTATATTTAGTAACATGTGTATAGTACCTTGTGTACTTCTCTAAAAGTCAACTGTTTAAAATAATGTAAATAGTATATATATATTATTATTAAAACATAATTAGTCTATGCTTATTATCTGCCGTGATTTCATACGTTCTTTTATAAATATTTACCATCCCCATTCGAGCAGATTTCTATTGTGATCTTACATTAATTACAATATTTAAATGTTTACAAGTACTTAACGATTCTTTATAATTACGCTTATTCATATTTATTTATTTATTTATTTATTTATTTATTTATTTATGAGCGGGTAACGCCCTGTGTTAACAATGTTAAATCCCATACGATGAAGGTAAAAAAGTAGGAAAAAAAGAAAATGTAAGAAGAAAAGAAAGATAACATAAAGAGAAGTGTATGAATACGTTCATAGGTAAACGAAAAAATGAAAAAAAAAAAGAAAGATTTGAATTTAGTACTTATTTTCAAATGTTACAGAATATTTCCATTTGCAGCGTACATTTAAGGATGTATTGGACCTATTTTCAAAATAGTTCCAAGTTGATGAAAATTTCTGAGATTGTTCTTTTTAGCCTTCCTGATGTGCTACATAAATTTTAAATGAATTCACTAAACTGTTACTGAGTTATAACGATTTCAATTTTCACTGATTTTACACGTACTCTTATGGAATGAGACGATCTTGACGAATAAACCATCTGAAAAAATGTTGAAGAAATAGTACCAACGTTTTAATTTTTTTTGTACATGCAGTATATGGGTAGATGAAAATATCTGCCGAGTTTCAATTGTTTTCTCTACACCGTTTTAAAGAAATAAATTATAACTTGAGAAAATTGTGAATTCTGGGCATTTTCACTGCCAAAAGTTTAGCAAATAATGCTTGAGAAAGCATTTGTAAAGTGAAAAATACCTTCCTAGGATTAAAAATAAGACTCCAACTGTCGTTCGAATTCCTTACATCTAGATTTACTATGCGTAAGACGTAGATATTCAAGTATTTCAAATTTCATATACTTTTGTCTGATATTGTACGTCCAATACATCCTTAAATTATTCACATTACTTATTGAGAACCCTTATTTACATTCCAGTAGTTAAACGTAACCTAAAATATACGAAACATTCGTATTGCCCGAAACGTTCAAGCTTCAAGCTTCAAGTTGCTCGAAGTATATTCGAGCTTCTCGATTCTTTCGGGCCGCTCGCTTCTTTCGAGCCGCTCAAAAATATTCGAGCTACTCGGTTTTATCGAGCTTCTCGGTTCTTTCGGGCCGCTCGAAAATATTCGAGCTACTCGGTTTCATCGAGCCGCTCGGTTCTTTCGAGCCCCTCGGTTTTTACGAGTACTCGGCTCGGCTCGGCTCGCTTTTTCCGAGTTCTCGAACAGCCTTACTCCGAATAGTCCACTTGACGAGTCACGCGTCTCCGATTGTTCCAGTTGCCACGTCGACGAACGGAGGGAAGTATGTGCCGAGAGCCATTCTGCTGGACTTGGAACCAGGGACCATGGACGCGGTACGGTCCGGCGCTTACGGGAAGCTCTTCAGGCCCGACAATTTCGTGTTCGGCCAATCCGGGGCCGGCAACAATTGGGCCAAGGGTCACTACACCGAGGGCGCGGAATTGGTCGACTCCGTGCTGGACGTGGTCCGGAAAGAGTGCGAGAACTGCGACTGCTTGCAGGGCTTCCAGCTGACTCATTCCCTAGGTGGCGGCACCGGATCCGGGATGGGCACTCTGCTCATCTCCAAGATTCGCGAGGAGTACCCGGACAGAATAATGAACACGTACTCGGTGATGCCGTCGCCGAAAGTCTCCGACACCGTGGTCGAGCCCTACAACGCCACCCTCTCCGTGCACCAGCTGGTGGAGAACACGGACGAGACCTACTGCATCGACAACGAGGCCCTCTACGACATCTGCTTCCGCACCCTGAAGGTCTCCAACCCGAGCTACGGGGACTTGAATCATCTGGTCTCGCTGACAATGTCCGGCGTGACCACTTGCCTCAGGTTTCCCGGCCAACTGAACGCCGACCTGAGGAAGCTGGCGGTGAACATGGTACCGTTCCCTCGGCTCCACTTCTTCATGCCGGGTTTCGCCCCGTTAACCTCCAGGTCGATGCAACAGTACTCGGCCCTCTCCGTTCCCGAGCTCACCCAGCAGATGTTCGACGCCAAGAACATGATGGCCGCCTGCGACCCTAGACACGGGCGTTATCTGACGGTGGCGGCGGTGTTCCGGGGCAGGATGTCGATGAAGGAGGTCGACGAGCAGATGCTCAGCGTCCAGAACAAGAACAGCTCCTACTTCGTCGAGTGGATACCGAACAACGTGAAGACCGCTGTCTGCGACATACCTCCCAAAGGGCTGAAGATGTCCTCGACCTTCATCGGCAACACCACCGCCATTCAGGAACTGTTCAAGAGAATCTCCGAGCAGTTCACCGCCATGTTCCGCAGAAAAGCGTTCCTGCATTGGTACACCGGCGAGGGCATGGACGAGATGGAGTTCACCGAGGCGGAATCTAATATGAACGATCTGGTCTCCGAGTATCAACAGTACCAGGAGGCCACCGCCGAGGAAGATTTCGAGGCTGAGGAGTGCGCCGACGATTTCGAGACTTGCGAGCAAGAGTAGACGGACGAGAGAGGTGACTAGGAGAGGCCTCGTTTATTCGACTACTACGCACACTTTGCCATCGTCTGATTCTCTTTCTCCCCCTCTATCTCTCCTTTTCCCTCTGCCTTTTTCAGCTTCGCCATCGCCGGCCCCGCGCCTTCGAGGAGTCCTCGCCGTTTTATACTTTTATACACGACACTCTCTGTAATCGAGGATTTTGGCGGGGCGGTGGCCCGAACATCTCGCTCCTCGACTGCCGATAAAGGCGACGGCGCGAGAGGATACGTTGACTTGCACGGGAAGGGTGAATGAGTATTCAGGTATCGCGAGGGGCAACCTGTAACGAAATTAACTAAACACCAAAGCACACCGAACCAAAAATCTGCCTTCATGGTTACATCCATAGAGCTAAGTGACTAAGTACATTTGTATATCGTATGCGTATAATCGTGGCACGCGTTTGAATGTAGCGCAAGTTTGTTCCTTATAAAAATATACGAATTTTTATCAACAACCTGTGTCATTTATTCACCACCGACGTCACTCTTCGTACTCGACCTCGACGTCCTCGAAAGTCGTCTCGGCCGGTGCTTCTTGGTGCTGCTGGTACTCGGAGACGAGGTCCTGCACGTTGCTGCGGGACTCGAGGAACTCGGACTCGTCCATTCCCTCCGCGGTGTACCAGTGCACGTACGCCTTTTTCCTCCACATACCGTCGAAGATGTCCGTCAGCCTTTTGAACAGCTCTTGGATCGCCGTGGTGTTCGATATCATGGTGGCGCTCATGCTGAGTCCTCGCGGAGCGATGTCGCAGATCGCCGTTTGAATGTTGTTCGGGATCCATTCGATAAAGTACGTGCTGTTCTTGTTTCGTATGTTCAGCATCTGCTCGTCCACGTGCTAAAGGCAAAGCGGACGTTGTAAGGTAAAAGTATCTATTATGAAACGAAATTTTGTAAAGATTAGAATTTTCATCAAATTCGAGTTAATAAATTTACAAAATGTTAAAAATCTTTTAACTATACAAAGGGCTAGTTCTTTTAGAAATAAAAATGACTTTTTATAACTTAATCTAATGTATAAAATTAATTTTATTAACAAAATACTAATAGCACTCGTATGTACCTATTATGAAACGGTATTTCCGCACCAGTATCGCTGTTCCATAAATTATGTCCCTATTATGAAACAGAAGAAAAAGCGTAAATCTACTGCTTTAAAATTATTTTGTTATTTGATTCAAGTTTTTAAGGTTTTTAATAATATAAAGATGAAAGGAAAAAAGTGTAATTAATTCATAACATGCACCAAATAATTAAAAAGTGACGTATAAATTTATGACAATTATTTTAATTTTAAATTTTTAAAAATTGTTTGAGGTAGGAATTAAATAACTAGAAAAATATTCATTAATATTCATTAATATTTAATAATAACGGCTTAATATACGTACTGAGGAAACTACAGTAGAATGGGAGACGGGAGAAAGAGCAGAAGATTGGGAGACCGGAGATATGTATTTATTTATTTATTTTAAATAAAATACGGAACTGAATTATTATATGAAATTAGTTATATTGGAAAATTATGCTACTTCTGATTTTAATTTTTTTCTTAATTGCATTCATCTTTTCTTGAAGCTTTTTTTTCTCTTCTGCTAATTGCTTTTTTCTTCATGTAAGTTTCTTTTCCTTAAATCTTTATATTGTTGCTGTTTTTCCTTCTCAAGCTGAGCTTGCCACCATTTCTGTGAAGTTCCCACTGATGGCAGTTTTTTAGAGGTTAGGTTTTGACTTTTTTATAAAATAGTAATTTTTACTTATTGTGTAATTACTTATTTATGTAAGTATAAACAACTTAGAAAAAGGAATGCACGTGTTTGGCGAACATATAAGTAACGTACTATGTTAAACGGAATTCGTGCATGTGTTTCATAAACATGTACCGGCTAGAGTGACAGGGCGACCAATTATGAAACACGCTTTTCTTCTGTTCCATAAATACGGCATGCGAACAAATATTATGTACGCAATTTGGAACACCTATTTTATAAATAAAATTCTATTCAAATTCGGAAATTTAGTAGAATTATTCATTCTACAACCTATAAGCTATCCTATAATCTATTACACATGCTATATAAAGATTTACATTTAAAAAAAACAATTAAAAAATAAATTCGCGAATCCTATCAGTATTAACTCGGCCGCTAGCCAAATTTCTCAGAGCTGGCAGCGTGTTTAATATTAGAATTTCTTTCGAATATTTTACATGAGAGAATGATATTTACTCTTATTTATCTACAAAGTTAAATATTCGTATGTATTGAAAACATTTTTGTAGTTCCTAATAATCCCTAAAACTATATTAAAATTACAGTAATGATGAAACTGTTCCATGAAAGGGACAATGTTTCATAATAGGTACTTTTACCTTACGCGAGAACATTCGGACACGCGCACAGTGCGTTGAATCAACGGGAAGTCGGGACAAAAATCATAACTTCTGAACTAATCAGTTTTCGACCTATATACCCCAATACTTTTTTAACCAGAATATATAGATGCATCGATTGGTGTATAAGAAAATATACAGTTGCATTAAAAAAAATTGAGGTGGTCTCGATTTTTTATTGAATAAAAAGTTTTTTATCAATATTTACTTTTGCAATTTGCTGTCAACTGAATACTGACTAACTTTTGTTCGAAACATTTTTTTGCCAAATTATTTTTATCACGTGCATTTGAAGTTAGAATTTTTTCATTGAAATATATTTTAAATATATAATAATTTTTCCTCAAATCATTGTCAATCATTTCCGGACACTCTTTTATATGCAAAAGTATGTAAATGTGGTCATAAATTACATCAATTTGTTTGCTTTGGCCTAAAGAAATTCACTTTTCAAAGATACTAGATCTGCACACTTCTTTCTAAAAAAATTTATTTCTCAAATAATTGCAGGTAAGTAGTAGCAGATAAGGGTGTCATTTTCATAAAGTATAAAGTTAGGGGAACCAAATATAAAAAAATCACGGATACGTTTTGTTACGTATATTTTGAAAAGTCGGTTAAAATACAATTTTCATTCTCGGGACTAATTGTAAGATGTTTTCTAATGATCAGTAAGGCCATAGGCCTAAACAATAATTTTGAAGAACACATACCCATAATACTAGAATCCATGGTTAATAAAGTGACCCAAGAATAATAAATATTCTTAAGGTCTAAATAAAAAAAAGAAAGTAACTCTACTCCTCAGATTCTACGAACTCGATTCCTCAACATCTTGATGTAAATATTAGATGATAAATATCACCCTGCAAAATATGTGATTTTTCAATTTTTGTCCATGTATCAACGCACTGTGACGCGTGGCGAATGAAAAGAGGGGCGGTCCTCTGACCTTGGTCGACATTAAGCCTCTGAAGATGGTAGCGGCGGTCATGAATTTTCCCTGGGTGGGATCGCAGTAGGCGAACATGTTGTTGGCGTTGAACAATTGTTGCGTGAGTTCCGGGACTGAGAGGGCTATGTAGGGGGCGGAGCTCCTGGATGTGAGCGGCGCGTAACCCGGGACGAAGAAATGGAGCCGGGGGAAGGGAACCAGGTTCACCAGGAGCTTTCGCAAGTCGGTGTTCAATTGGCCAGGGAATCTGAGGGAAGCGGTGATGCCCGACATGCAGGCGGAGATCAAATGGTTCACGTCGCTGTAAGACGGTGCGGATAGCCTAAGAACGTGGGTGCATATGTGGTGCAGTGCTTGGTTGTCCATGCAAAAGGTCTCGTCGGTGGACTCGATCGATCTGCTCAGCGCCAATATCGCGTTGTACGGCTCCACCACCACGTTCGACAGCTTCGGCGACGGTATCACGCTGTACGTTTTCGTGATCCTCTCAGGGTATTCCTCTTTCAGCCTGATCATTAGCAGCGCACCCATTCCCGACCCAGTGCCGCCACCCACCGAGTGCACCAGTTGGATACCTGCGTGGTAATCGATGGTGTCGTTCGCGGTCATTTCCCGAATTGAGGTATATAGGTACTATCCGCTAGGGTGGCTTTTATTTATTTTTGGTGACACTTTTTTTTCAAGATTTTCTTCGCGACGCTCCTCATAATAGTTTCAAATAATAAAAAAATCTGTGGAAAGTTTGAAAAGGAAAAGGTGCCCCTGGGCCCTTGAACGTTTAAATAATTATTTAACAGCTCACAAAGTCGATAATATAATATATAATATCCCCCAACTTATTGATTAAATAAAAAAATATGTCAAACAAAAGTTGTAGATCCGGACTAGGAGCATTTTTTATATTCTATTACTTTCTCTCGTGCGACAAACGGTTTTCGAAAAAAATTCCGAAAAAATTAAAAAAAAAAATTATTTTTAAAATTTTGAAAGTTTAAATCCTTCTCGAACAATTTTTATTTATGAGGGTGTGACGTCCCGACTCTAGCACACGCGACTTAGTGTCAACGAGCGGCACCAGAGTTCTCCAATCTTTCCCGCTAGTCCTAACTCTCAATGTCATTAGTATACATATATACAAGTTCCAAAATCATATCCTCTGTGTCCCCGTGCGTGTCTAGGGCAGGGACCGCCAGCTATAGCCCTACTGACGAGTCTGGCTGGCGGTTCCAAGACGAAACACACCTCTTCTTTTCCTCCTCGATCCCAAAATGCCAATCCACCTGCCCCGCGCACAGTTTACTCCATTGCTGCGTAATCCGGCCGGCCTTAGGGCGCGACGGTACGTTGGAGGCGACGGGGCAAGAACTCCCTATCACGTCATTGTCCTAACCCCCATCACCACCCAGGACGTGACAAAGGCAAAGAAAAGAATTGTAATTTTTATTTTCGAGGATTATTTTTTAAATATTTAACGTGGAGTATACACCGAGATATGTCATAAAGATAAAAAAAATTTTAACTTATTTTCAGTATTTGATATGTCATGAATGTTTCCTGAAAATTAAGGACCGAAATTCGCAAACATATCGATATAACATATTTATATAAAATCGACTGTGCGAGCTGTTAAAAAATTATTTAAATGTTCAAGGGCCCAGGGCACCTTCTCCCGTTATCCGACCGGGTTCAAACTGCGCACAGTTTGTTTTATTATTCAGAACTATCCGTGGGTGCCGCGAAGAAAATTCTAAAGTCGAAAATAAGAGCCACCCTACTATACACGTTCGTTTGCTCGCCACTGATCGCCACCTTGCATCAGGTCGCAGGATTCCGCTTCTAAGCGAACGTGATCCAGCACCGTGTCCATGAGTTCGGCGCCTTCGGTGTAATAACCCTTGGCCCAGTTGTTCGCCGCGCTTGCATGGCCAGCTATAAAGTTGTCCGGCATGAACAATCTCCCGCTCGGACCGGACAGCACGGAATTCAAGCTTCCTGGGTCAAGATCGACCAGAACGGCTCTCGGTACGAATCTACGGCCTGCAAACGTGGGTTCGCGGCGTTTTATCCCGCTGTAAATCGCGCCGACCCGTTAAGCAAATCTCAATCACCCGTACCTGCTCCCTCCGTAAAGTACACGTTGATTCGTTGCAATTGGAGATCAGAATCACCGCAGAACACACCATCGGGGGTCAAGCCGTGCTCGTCCGCAATTACTTGCCAAAACTACGGGCGAAATCTGTACGTTGCGTAGCTTCGACATGGCGATATCAGGGCAGAAGGGGTTAACGGTCCTACCTTCCCTCCTACGTTATTCCCGCACTGGCCCATTTGCACGTGCACGATTTCCCGCATTTTCCTCTTTCCTATTTCTCTGTCAAGTAACTGGAATTTCGAATTTTCACCGTTCGGGGGGCCGAGAGGGATTGGCAGAGGTTATGGGGTTGACAAGTCCAAAGGTCCCATAACTCTGCAAACTTCAGCTCCGACAAACGGTCGATTCTAGGGCTATGACTATTTGTCAAGTTTTTCGGTATTCGAATATTCGAATACTTCAGTTGCTCAAGTATTTGACGAATATAATTCGAATACCCAAGTATTCGAATACTATTCGAATATTTAAGTATTCGAATACTGATGTATTCGAATAGTATGGTGTGAAGTATAAATCGGGTTCTTTAGGTTCATTTTTTTACAAGCTTTTATTTAGTTTCAGTTGTGAGTTCGTTAGTTTGTCAGGGTGAAATCTTGTAAGCTAATTTTGACCCACTTCAACATATCCGATGGGCTTGAAACTTTGCACACATACGTAGCTTCGATGACAATACAATATTTTTACTAAAAAGCATGAAATATTTTATAGTGAAATTTTTTTAAAAACAAGCTTTTATTAAAATGACCTAAAAAGGAACCAATAATTTCGATACCGGCCCAAATGACTGCCTGAGAAGAATTCCCTCATAAGGTAAGTGCGGATAATAAGGCCCAGCAGGTAATAAGGCCCACCTGTCACTTATCCTTGGCAGGTCAATCTACAATACTGGTAGTGCCATTTATTGCTTTTATTACATCTTTATTAGAAGAGCAACGAATAAATAATTCTGTTCGATGAGAATTTATTCGACTAATAAGGATAATTTTTTTGAAAATTATTTGGAGCTCAAATAACTCTGGAAGTAGAGAGGGTGAGAGATGGGGAGCGTGTGCTGGAGTGCGGTAAACAGGGGAGCATGATGCGAGGAGGTAGTCTTGAGGGATTATGGCACGAGAACTGCGTCTAGCGTCAGAGGTTAGAGCCTCGCCTGAACGTAGCAATAATGAAAGATAAAGAGGTCCGGGAAAGTCTACAAACTCTACAAATAGTCATATTTTAAAAAATATAAAATTATACATTATTGAAATAAGCTATCAAATTAAAGAGACTTTATCTTTATTTGTCGTCGAATAAAAATAACCCAGAGTAATTTTTATTTGAAACGTCATGGATGTATCAGTTTATTCGACGGGAATTCATCCGTCGACCACAAATAATGTTTTTAATCGAAGGCCTACATTCTTGAGGCCCCTCGAGGCCCGAGCCGAGCGACATTGTACATCGCTCAACCGTTTAACCTGCCGCCTGGAGTTGAACGAAACGTGTCTTCATTTCTGCAAATAAATTTTATGTATAATATCGCTAATAATGACAGTTCAAATTTTTTCGGGTTTGGTATCTTTCCATGTTTCCTTCGTACACTCCCGGACCTCTCTGTCTTTCATTATTGCTACGTTCAGGCGAGACTCTAACCTCTGACGTTAGACGCAGTTCTCGTGCCATATTCCCTCAAGACTACCTCCTCTTTGCATCATGCTCTCCTGTTTACCGCACTCTAGTACACGCTCCCTAAGTGGGCCTTATTAACTGCACTACATGAAACAAAGCCCGTTTACAAAGTTTTTAGAAACCTATTAATTTTCGTATTTGTTGTGTTCATATATTTCTACAAATATTACAGTTTATAGTTTAATGTCCATAGATTTCTATAAAAACAAAAGTTTTCAAAAATATGTACAAGTTTTTGTAAATTCAATTATAGATCCTTATTACCCGCACTTACCTTATGACTAAAAATAAACGCGTGGGCCGTAAATATTGAAATGTCCTATTTATATAAATATACAAAATCAAAATTATTGGTTCCTTTTTAGTACATTTAAATAAAAGAATGTTTTTTAAAAAAATTTCACTATAAAATATTTCATGATTTTTAGTGAAAATATTGTATTCTCATCGGAACTACGTATGTCTGTAAAGTTTCAAGCCCATCGGAAATGTTGAAGTGCGTCCAAATTAGCTCACAAGACTTCACCCTGACAAACTAACGAACTCACAACTAAAACTAAATAAAAAACTAAAAGCTTGTAGAAAAAACCGAATCTAAAGAACTTGATTTATAATTCACACCATACTATTCGAATACATCAGTATTCGAATACTCAAATATTCGAAGTTTATTCGTAGTATTCGAATACTTGTCAATTATTCGAATAGTAAATTATTCGAATATTCCTAGCCCTAGTCGATTCACGAGTGTCCCGTAAAGGGTGGTTTGGAAAAAATAAACGTTAGCGAAAAAACTAGGCTAGACGACGCGCCGAGTGGACGACCCGAGGTGCAACGTTAGGGCGCGCGATAATAAAGTGTTTGTCCTCGACGCACCGATCGGATAATACGTGATGAGCAATTTTTACCGAGGCCTTGGTTTCATCAATCCCAGTTGGTTAGAAGGACGACGACCAGTTCGATACCGCGCTATACATACGCTGGACACGAGCGCATGCATGTGCCCGATAGGTTCCGACTGAAACAGTAACGAGACCTGTGGGAATCTGCGCGAACGGCCGCTAAACTGCCAGGAAATGGAATGCACAAGGAAATCTGCATGTCTCTCCGACATTGTAGGTGCGAAGAATTGCTGGACACAGACTAAGTACAGAGATTCATACACTTCTACGCCTGTTAAAGTACCATAAAGAGTGTGTATCTATTAAATGTTTAACAAAGGTAATACAACGTTTCTAAATCACTTACAAGATATGTATACACGTATATTATATGTAAAATCGATGAAATCATAAAAATCGCTGAAAAGTCGGCCGTAAAAAAGGCCAATATACAAACCGGTAGTAAAAGTCGCTAAGACGATATAAAATTAAGATCCTTTGCGCGATTCGTTGTATCGGCAAAGTCTCTTGGTACGTCGACGAGAAATTTTCTGTCGGCCGCGAGGTGGCCCGCCCCCGAACGAGGAGCGCGGAGGAGAAGAGGCGAGAGGTCCTGAAGCGTTACTTCTCCTCCGCCTCCTCCTCTTCGTCGAACTCTCCCTCGTCCTCCGCGGTAGCCTCCTGGTACTGCTGGTACTCGGAGACCAGATCGTTCATGTTCGACTCGGCCTCGGTGAACTCCATCTCGTCCATGCCCTCTCCGGTGTACCAATGCAAGAAAGCTTTCCTCCTGAACATGGCGGTGAACTGCTCGGAGATTCTCTTGAACAGTTCTTGGATGGCGGTGGAGTTACCGATGAAAGTGGCGGACATCTTCAGGCCGCGGGGTGGAATATCGCAGACGGCTGTCTTCACGTTGTTCGGGATCCACTCGACGAAGTACGAGCTGTTCTTGTTCTGGATGTTCAACATCTGTTCGTCCACCTCCTTCATCGACATCCTGCCCCGGAACACCGCCGCCACCGTCAGATAACGCCCGTGTCTAGGGTCGCAGGCGGCCATCATGTTCTTGGCGTCGAACATCTGCTGCGTCAGCTCTGGTACCGTCAGCGCCCTGTACTGCTGACATCCTCGGGACGTGAGCGGCGCGAAGCCGGGCATGAAGAAGTGCAACCGGGGGAACGGGACCATGTTCACGGCCAGCTTCCTTAAATCCGCGTTCAACTGTCCGGGGAAACGGAGGCAGGTAGTCACCCCCGACATCGTGGCCGACACTAGGTGGTTCAGATCCCCGTACGTGGGCGTGGTCAGTTTCAACGTGCGGAAACAAATGTCGTAGAGCGCCTCGTTGTCGATGCAGTAAGCTTGATCGGTGTTCTCCACCAGCTGATGTACCGACAGCGTGGCGTTGTAAGGCTCCACCACGGTGTCGGAGACTTTCGGCGACGGGACCACGGAGAACGTGGTCATGATCCTATCCGGGTACTCCTCGCGGATCTTGGATATCAGCAGGGTGCCCATCCCGGAACCGGTACCGCCTCCCAGCGAGTGGGTGAGCTGGAAGCCTTGGAGGCAGTCGCAGCTCTCGGCTTCCTTCCTGACTACATCCAGCACGGAGTCGACTAATTCGGCTCCCTCGGTGTAGTGACCCTTGGCCCAGTTGTTGCCAGCCCCGGACTGGCCGAACACGAAGTTGTCGGGTCGGAAGATCTGCCCGAACGGTCCGGAACGAACCGAGTCCATGGTGCCTGGCTCCAGGTCGACGAGGATGGCGCGCGGCACGTACTTCCCACCCGAGGCTTCATTGTAGTAGACGTTGATTCTTTCTAGTTGAAGATCCGAGTCTCCGTGATACGCGCCGCTTGGATCGATGCCGTGCTCGTCCGAAATTACCTCCCAGAACTGTCGTTCGGAAATAAAACGGTGAAACGATGTTTCGAAGCGCTCGCGCACTTCTCTCGATCAGCGTGTAATGTGTATATGTATGTGTGTGTGTGGAGCTCGGAAGGTTAGATTTCGCGATTGCCGTCGCTCGATTCTCGCGCTAGTTAGAAAAGTATATAGAAACGGGCGAAAAGGTGGCCGCAGTCCGTTGAAATTGCTCCGAACTCGAGTTGTGGTTCACGTTCGACATCTCGCACTCAAACTGACCTTGGCACCGATCTGGTTGCCGCATTGTCCAGCCTGGATGTGCACGATTTCCCGCATCTCTCGAGCCACTTGGCGGTGAACGACGGTGTAAAAAGGTCCACGGTGCACCTACCCGGATAACCGCGAAGATTGGCCGGTTGGTCGATAGTTCAGGGACGAGGTTTCAGACACGCGGCTCCTCGACTCGACGGTGTGATCGCGATCGCGTCCAAGATGTCACGGGCAAACAGAAACAGACGACGGTTCGTTTCTCCTTGGCGACATGGGCACGTCGAACCGCGGGCGAATCAATCTTTCTAATTTCGCGAGGGAAAGGAGCGGGCGAATCGTGCCTGTATTATCCCGATTATCGTTATGTTGGAATACCCTGTAGCAAACGACTCTCGCGATCGCGAGAGAAAGAAGTAGAGAGAGAGGGAGAGAGAGAGAGAGAGAGAGAAAAAGAAAGAGAACGTCGAACGCGTATGGCACGCTGAGGACAAGTGTCTCAGCGTGGAAAGTAGGGCTGGGAATATTCGAATAATTTACTATTCGAATAATTTACAAGTATTCGAATACTACGAATAAACTTCGAATATTTGAGTATTCGAATGTTATTATTCCAATACTATTCGAATGTTATTATTCCAATACTATTCGAATAGTGATGTATTCGAATACTGATGTATTCGAATAGTATGGTTTGAATTATAAATCAAGTTTTTTAGGTTCGGTTTTTTCTACAAGCTTTTAGTTTTTTATTTAGTTTTAGTTGTGAGTTCGTTAGTTTGTCAGGGTGAAGTCTTGTAAGCTAATTTGGACGCACTTCCACATTTCCGATGGGCTTGAAACTTTACAGACATACGTAGTTCCGATGACAATACAATATTTTCACTAAAAATCATGAAATATTTTATAGTGAAATTTTTTTAAAAACAAGCTTTTATTAAAACGTACTAAAAAGGAACCAATAATCTTGATTTTGTATATTTATATAAATAGGACATTTCAATATTTACGGCCCACGCGTTTATTTTTAGTGATAAGGTAAGTGCGGGTAATAAGCATCTATAATTGAATTTACAAAAACTTGCACATATTTTTGAAAACTTTTGTTTTTATAGAAATCTATGGACATTAAACTATAAACTGTAATATTTGTAAAAATTAATAGATTTCTAAAAACTTTGTAAACGGGCTTTGTTTCGTGTAGTGCAGTTAATAAGGCCCACCTATCTAGCAGAGTTGGGCAAAAGTTTATCTAAATAAAAATCTCAAATAACGAACAAAAGATAAATAATTTTTATACGTTACTCGAGGCTCGAATAATCGAAGTTATCTTTATTCGAAGAGCAACGAATAAATAATTTTGTTCGATGAGAATTTATTCGCTTAATAAGGATAATTTTTTGAAAATTATTTGAAGCTCAAATAACTCTGGAAATAGGTAGCGTGTACTAGAGTGCGGTAAACAGGAGAGCATGATGCAAAGAGGTAGTCTTGAGGGAATATGGCACGAGAACTGCGTCTAGCGTCAGAGATTAGAGCCTCGCCTGAACGTAGCAATAATGAAAGATAGAGAGGTCCGAGAGTGTAAGAAGGAAACATGGAAAGATACCAAACCCGAAAAAATTTGAACTGTCATTATTAGCGATATTATACATCAAATTTATTTGCAGAAATGAAGACACGTTTCGTTCAACTCCAGGCGGCAGGTTAAACGGTTGAGCGATGTACAATGTCGTTCGGCTCGGGCCACGGGGGGCCTCAAGAATGTAGGCCTTCGATTAAAAACATTATTTGTGGTCGACGGATGAATTCCCGCCGAACAAACTAATTCATCCATGACGTTTCAAATAAAAATTACTCTGTGTTATTTTTATTCGACGACAAATAAAGATAAAGTCTCTTTAATTTGATAGCTTATTTCACTAATGTATAATTTTATATTTTTTAAAATATGACAATTTGTAGAGTTTGTAGACTTTCCCGGACCTCTTTATCTTTCATTATTGCTACGTTCAGGCGAGGCTCTAACCTCTGACGCGAGATGCAGCTCTCGTGCCATATTCCCTCAAGTCTACCTCCTTGCATCATGCTCTCCTGTTTACCGCACTCTAGCACACGCTCCCGATCTCTCTCCCTCTCTTCTTCCAGAGAGGGGGAAAAAAATTATCCTTATTAGTCGAATAAATTCTCATCGAACAAAATTATTTATTCGTTGCTCTTTTAATAAAGATAACGGAGCTCTTCTCAATATCATTCCTGCTTTGGAAGAGGCCTCCGGTTACTTCCTGAGCCTCCAAGCCCACTTAATATTTTGGTGGGCCTTATTATCTGTTTTGTCACTTCCTCATTGCCGAGGTTATATGTTAAGGGCCTTATTATCCGCACGTACCTTATGAGGGAATTCTTCTCAGGCAGTCATTTGGGCCGGTATCAAAATTATTGGTTCCTTTTTAGTACATTTAAATAAAAGAATGTTTTTTAAAAAAATTTCACTATATTGTATTGAAAATATTGTATTGTCATCGGAACTACGTATGTGTGCAAAGTTTCAAGCCCATCAGATATGTTGAAGTGGGTCAAAATTAGCTTACAAGATTTCACCCCGACAAACTAACGAACTCACAACTGAAACTAAATAAAAACTTGTAAAAAAATGAACCTAAAGAACCCGATTTTTACTTCACACCGTACTATTCGAATACATCAGTATTCGGATACTTAAATATTCGAATAGTATTCGAATGCTTAAATATTCGAATAGTATTCGAATACTTGGGTATTCGAATTATATTCGTCAAATACTTGAGCAACTGAAGTTTTCGAATATTCGAATACCGAAAAACTTGACAAATAGTCACAGCCCTAGTGGAAAGTACGTCGCAATGAACGAACAAAATCAATAAGATGCGTGTCTATACTGATAATTATGATACAAAGTCGCAGAGGGCGGATTCATTGCGTCCTTTTCAATTCAACGTCGACCAACACTTCCGCGCACTTTTCATCCCCCTCGGCGGCATCCGCCCTTTCCTCTAGCACAGAGTTCTCAGCAGCCTCCTGGCCACCGGCGTCATCCTGCGACTTGGACGGTGAGGAGGGATTCCCCGGCCTGCCGTTCACCAGGAACCTCAGCGGCAGGGATTCGTGCTTCTCGTCCGAGTCCTTCCCCTTCCTGAAACGAGACGGTATTCGTGGCTTCGGGTCTCCTCAATATCGATTTAACAGAGAAATCTGCGAACTCACTTTGGTAAGGTCGGACAGGACCAGAGCTTGAAGTCGGCCCCGAACAGTTCACCCTCCTCGATCGTCTGCGGCAGATGAATGTTGAGTGTCTCCGGCAGGAAGATGGACGTGAGCGCGCCCGCTACGCTCAGCGTGCCCATTATGATCAGAGGAAGGACTCTCGAGTAGACGGCCAGATGAACGATGTAGGGGAACGCGAGCAGACCGATGCCCGCGATGAACGAGGCGATGCCCATCGCCTGAGACCTCAGCACGGTCGGCAGCAGTTCCCCGACAAACACGTAGAACACGGCGAACGAAGCGGCGATACCAAATTTCCCGATCATCGCCAGGCACACCGTCACCCAGACCGCGTCTGCTACGACAGAGATGCAACGCGTGTACGACCGGCGATCACCTCGATCAGTGGACGCCCCACTCTAGACTCTAGACTTATCGAAACCCCGAACACGTACCTTCGGGAACAAACATGCAGGAGACGCAGGCCACGCCGCCCAGAAGCATGGTTAGACAGAGGACCCACCTTCTGCCGAGTCGATCCATCGCGTACCAAGTGATGACGTACGACGGTATCTCCACGAGGCCACCTGCCAACCGAACAGACAAATTCCAATCTTCGAGATTTCCGGTAACAACATTGCCCGCCGCGGAAGCTGCACGCGTCGCAGTTCATACATATTACGATAAGGATCGCGTCGCGTTGCATTACGTATGCGTTATAGACGGTCGGGCGCAGCACGTGGCTCGTAAACACGCGAGAATGACAAGAACGACGGGAATGACGAGCATCAAGGCCGGTCTTGTAGCTTTACCGATGAAGAACGCCAGGTAATCGGAGACCCCCAGGTTCGTGGCGTTGTACGACAGCCCGTTGTACACCACCGCGTTCGCCACCCAGTCGAACGCCAAGATGAAGAACTTCTTCCGGATGTTGGGGTTGCGAACCAGATCCATCGGCGTGGCAGCCGGCGGCGGCGACCTGTCCTCCGGCAGGTCCGTGTCAGCGGACTCGTTGTCCCCGGAGTTGGTCCCGTTGCAGGCGATCCCCTGCCTCCTCAGAATCTCCACCTGGAACACCCGCGACCAGCCATTTCCATTCCAATTCAAATCTCTCGACGCGCTTAGCGCTGCTTAGGCAGTGTAATGGGCTCGGCACGCAACGTTACCTCCATTTTCCTGAGAAAATTGCTCGGCACCGTTTTCCCGTTGATCCTGGCCATGCGCTGCACGATCACCTCCGCCTCGTCTATCCTGTTTTTGCTGAGAAGCCATCGCGGCGACTCCGGGATGATCCAGTAGTAACTGAACAGAAGGACGAACGGGACCGAGGTGGCCAACGACAGGGCGAACCAGTGCCTCAGCAAGTAACCCTGCGAACAGGGCGACAACGAGTTAGACGTTTACGGAGTCTAGACGCGTCGCGTCGCGTTACGCGTGTAGAGCAGGTTACACATAGGTATGTAGTTTACCAGCAAGGCTAGGAGTGACATCGCCGACGCGAAGAACATGCAGATCACCATGCCAGCGAACGTTCTGTACCTCGGCCCCATCAGTTCTAGGGCTGAAACCGACAGTTTCGTTATCTCGGCGCCGCACAGTGGTCCGAGTACATATACCACGTGCTAGCTGGATAAAATTATTTTCTCACGGGTTTGGGTTTATATGGGGTTCAAATTGTTAGAGAACAAACCTGATTCGTATCACAGTTTACTATTTCACTAAAAATATCAATAAAATGAATGTATCACTAATTCAGTGAAGGAAAAAGAACAAAACGACAGTATTGTACTTTAACTGTAATTATCAGTTATAACATTATGTATGGTCCTGTAATTTCGGAGTTTTGAAGTTTAAAACCTGGTTTTTGAAATCAGTTTTTTCTGCATCACTATTGCAACAGTGTTTTAGGGGAGAGTGGGGTAATCACGAACACCTAAGCGAGAAAGCTAACAGAACGAAAACTATGTGAAATACGAATTTGTATTTTATTTATAAATATACTCAAACTAGTCCTCTATAAACTACTCTAACGAATTTTGCAAAAATTTTAATAAAAATCAACTTTATACTGAAAAAGAAAAACCCTTGGTGTTCGGAATTACCCGACTTGCCGTGGGGTAATCCCGAACAGAGTGCTAAATATCGCAGAAGTCGCACAGAAAGCGCGATTTCAATGGTCAATCCATAAAAAATGATGCTACAACCCATATCTAATGTATTTTTCAAACTCCTCTTCTTATGTGTTAGAAAAAATTGCAATTGGTCGGAATATCGAAAAAAAATAGTAAAAGTCGTTTTTAAACTTTTTTTCTGAGCCTGTAATGAAAATTTAAAAATCCCTTTTGTACATTTAAATAAGTTTTATACATGCTGAAAACTTCATCAAAATCGGTTAACATTGCTCTGAATTACAACGCGCTTAAAGATGTGTTCGTAATTATCCCACGACATCAAAAAATAAAAAGGAATTTATTTCAGGGGTTACAATCATGATTCAAGCCACGCCTTGGTCACAAAATGTTGCTAAAAAAGTGCTTTATTTCAACTTAAAAAAATCCGAATTGTGTCATTAATTCAACAGTAATTACATGCAATTGAAAATGGACAAAATATTACTTGGAACATGATGAAAATAATAAATTGTGTTTATCTTAACTAGCATGAGCGTTCTGTATTTATTGCTTTCTGCCCGACGTTGGATACGTCCTAAACTATTAGTTAGTGGAGAGGAAACATCGTTTTTATTTATTAAAACCCTGTAACTATCGCGTTCGTGATTACCCCACTCTCCCCTACTATATATTCCACACCGTTCCACGCAAGTAAGAGACTCTCTATATTTTTTTAATCGAATGATCGATCTGCAAAAATTTGCAAAACTATGTTATGTGAATTGTTTTCGTGTGCGTCGCTCGGCAGGAGGGATTTTTAGTGACATAATAAACTGTAATATGAATCAGGTTTATTTTCTAACAATTTCAACCCCACACAAACCCGCGAAAAAATAATTTTGCCCAGCTAGCATGTAGTATACTCGAACCACTGTGCGCCCGTCAACACCGTCCAGTGCGGCTACCCGCAACTCGCTGCTTACCCAATATGAACGGTATCTGATAGATGGCAGGAAAGAATAGACCGTTCACGGTCCTGAGCGCCGTGTAAATTACGTAGTTCGGGCTGAAGCTGGTGGCGATCGAGAATATCACCTCGAGGAAGAGTATCGCGAAGAAAGCCGTCCTTCTGCCCCATTTGTCGGCGATCCAGCCGAACACCACGTTCCCGAACAGGCTACCGACGTAGAAGAAAGTCGTAGAGGTGGAAGGCCACCAGCTGTTGTCGCATACCAAGTCTAGCTATGTGGATGCAGAATGCCATTAAAACGATACGTCCTGCCCGACCAGCTGGTTCTTCTAATCGGCTACTTGCCGAAAACTCTCTCGCGGCCCTTTTAATCTCTTCGTTTGCATTGCTAGTCGTTAGCGGGGCGCGCGCGAGTCCGTACGCACGAAGACACCCGAGCGATGCGACGATTCTGGTGAAACCAGGCGAGATTGCGAGTATCTGACGTGCAACGATGCAACAACAGTGCGGGCGATATATCGCCCCATTATGGACAAGTCATTGCTCCGGTTACGTCGTTTATCTTCCTCCCTTGTGCATACGCGCGGACGTACGTACGTACGTAAGCGTGGCCACAATGCGTTCAGCCCGGCCAATTCTAATCGTTTCGCGAGCGGAAACTTTTTCGCGGATCGGCCACGCAACCGAGCGATATTTGCATTTCGACGAGCCGCCGCGGGGTAAGAGGCGAGGAGGCGCGACCGATAACGAACGCGCAGCCAAAAAATCTTTTCCCCGATAAATCTTATTCATCTCAACGCAAATACGCGAGTCACACGAATGACACGCCGCGCATAAAGATAATAAGCGCGAAAAAACAACCCCGATATCGTTGCCCAACTTTCGAGAACGATCCGATATCTTCTCTGCACTTTCCTCCACTTTTCTACCGATCCCGATCGCGCTGGAGTAGCATTAATCGAATCACTGACGCGTACACGGTGTGCATTAAGGTGGACCTTATTTTTCGACCATATGTTTTTTTTTTAACGATGTTCTCTAATTTTTTGTTTTATCACGAAAAATAATTTGTGCACAGATCGATTGAACGTCGAGAAACCGTGGCGCATCGCATGCGATGTTTTGAAACAGAAATAACTGTTTCTAAAAATGTGCTATTGTTCGTGCCCAAGCCGCCAAATATGTTAGTTTTCGCGGCGGAAGAGCGAACGTGCTAATATTTGTCAGAACTCAGAAACGATGGAATGTGGCCAACTGAAATGTGCTGTTTTTTGCAAGGAAAACGAAACGTGCTAATTTTCGTAACACACGTCGTAATAATGTACTCGCCGGAAATGCAGAGGAAAAACAAATTATAATTCTAATAGTAGGTATCCGATTACCGAAAGCGCTAGACACAGAAAGACTAGGTTAATGAAAAATTTGTAAATTGTTTTTAAATGCGAGTATTAAAAAGTGTCTAAATTCAATAACCGTATTTTATTTTCTCGCCTATTTATAATATAATGTTCACCATTTCATGTCAAAAATATTATCTTCTTATTCAATATAAAATATTAATGTCCAACATTCCTCCATTTTTAACATTAATATTATTATCAACTTGCAAATAATATAAGAAAGAAAATAAAAAAATGGCCACTTTGAACAAAATACGTAAAACTTAATCTACATAATTGAAAAGATATAAATATTAATTAGTTATTATGTTGAAAAAATCATACTCTAGCACGATTATCGTAAATATTTGTGCACAAAAAGATAAATTTTTTCCTCCTATCTTTCCTTTGATACAAAATTTCACATTTATTGCAACTCTTCCTCCTCCTATCCGATCAACTTCATCTTCTACGGGAATTATTTTCTAACCCAAAAAAAATTTCAACAAGAGTAGCTAAGGTCCACCCTACTGTGCATTCATGGTTCGCGCGCGCTGGAATCCTCGGTGAATAGATTGCGCACACGTCCGCAAGTAGTCCCGGACCCCGGTACCGATTCCCACGTAACGTCATCGAGCATCGCTCATTACCGCCTCCGTCAAGCGGCAATCAAAGGAATACGAAATCGCTACCTAAGTAGATCCTGCTTTCAAGCATTGAAAATCCGGGAAGCCGACAGCGAAGAGGCTGCGGGGATCTCGCGGAATAAACTGCCGTTCCATGTCGGCAAACATGCCCGAGCAAAGAAAACGCTGATCGAGGGCCGATCAACCTCGGCAAATAGAGCCCGCCGCACCGCGCCGAGCCGCGCCGCGTGGGCGTTAATGGGTTGAACACGAAGTTTGATTTAAGCAAATTGCCACTCACGGACTTTTGATGTCTGCGTGAAACGCAAAAGGTAAATTGCATGAAAATACGGGAGCACTCTGTGACGCCGTCGAGTTATTGTCAAGGGCAGTGCACGCGCCCGTAGCCCGTAGGACGTTAACGACGCGTGCATATTTTATCACCCTGACATACTTTGAAAACGATATTGATATGACCGCGATTCAGCGATCGACTCGCAAAACATTGTTCCCCGGGTTTCTCGCGGCCGAACGCTACCTACGCGAGTTCTTGGCTCCCGGACATCCGCCTTGCTAGAATTGTCGGCGACTTCCGCGCGTCCAGAAACGATTCTCGAATCGAACGGCCGCGACGCGACGGGTGCGAGGCAACGGAGGCCGCGTGGGCGGCGGGCGCCGCGTCGCGACCGACCGTTTCGTCTTCGCGACACCGCGCTTACAATGTTGTCTTGGACGTAATCGCGCCGCATAACCGTCTCCCCCTTCGATGGAATATAATTGAGCGATCTCTTGACCCGATTGGAAAGCTCTTCCCTCTATTGTTCTTTATCCAAGCAGACGGGGTTTCTTGACCGCGGGAAAGCGATGATCGAGGCGATCGCAGTCGTCCCACGAGCCGGTTCCGCGCGGTAGAAAGCGACGACGATAAAGAACGGAAAGCGGAAGGACAGGATTTGCCTCGATGACTCTGTGCGTCATGGGTCTGCGTAAATCCGGAGCGTGTAAATACGCGGCGCGCACACCCTCCGCATTGATAGAACCCTCGCGAGCATTGGCGGACCGAGCGGAGGAAAGGGGGGAAGGGAGAAAGTGGGTAGGGGGCATAGAGGAGTACATAGGAGAGAGAACGAGAGAGATCGAGAGAGACGCGGAGCGAGCAGGAGCAATGCGATCGTATAGGTGCTTTTCAAGTTTCGCGAGTCGACAGGGATGGGAATCGAGAATCGGGATCGCGATGTTGGACGATCGCGTGAAAAATCTGGTCGGGAATAATGATACCTACGCGGAGTATGAGCGAGAGGTGGAGGGTGACGAAGGGCTGGGAATATTCGAATAATTTACTATTCGAATAATTTACAAGTATTCGAATACTACGAATAAACTTCGAATATTTGAGTATTCGAATGTTATTCTTCGCATACTATTCGAATAGTGATGTATTCGAATAGTATGGTGTGAATTATAAATCAAGTTCTTTAGGTTCGGTTTTGTCTACAAGCTTTTAGTTTTTTATTTAGTTTTAGTTGTGAGTTCGTTAGTTTGTCAGGGTGAGGTCTTGTAAGCTAATTTTGACCCACTTCAACATATCCGATGGGCTTGAAACTTTACAGACATACGTAGTTCCGATGACAATACAATATTTTCACTAAAAATCATGAAATATTTTATAGTGAAATTCTTTTTAAAAACAACCTTTTATTAAAACGTACTAAAAAGGATACTAAAAAGGAACCAATAATTTTGATTTTGTATATTTATATAAATAGGACATTTCAATATTTACGGCCCACGCGTTTATTTTTAGTCATAAGGTAAGTGCGGGTAATAAGGATCTATAATTGAATTTACAATAACTTGTACATATTTTTGAAAACTTTTGTTTTGATAGAAATCTATGGACATTAAACTATAAACTGTAATATTTGTAAAAATATATGAACACAAGAAATACGACAATTAATAGGTTTCTAAAAACTTTGTAAACGGGCTTTGTTTCGTGTAGTGCAGTTAATAAGGCCCACCTATTTAGCAGAGTTGGGCAAAAGTATATCTAAATAAAAATCTCAAATAACGAACAAAAGAAAAATAATTTTTATACGTTACTCGAGGCTCGAATAATCGAAGTTATCTTTATTCGAAGAGCAACGAATAAATAATTTTGTTCGATGAGAATTTATTCGCTTAATAAGGATAATTTTTTTGAAAATTATTTGAAGCTCAAATAACTCTGGAAATAGGGAGCGTGTACTAGAGTGCGGTAAACAGGAGAGCATGATGCAAAGAGGTAGTCTTGAGGGAATATGGCACGAGAACTGCGTCTAGCGTCAGAGATTAGAGCCTCGCCTGAACGTAGCAATAATGAAAGATAGAGAGGTCCGAGAGTGTAAGAAGGAAACATGGAAAGATACCAAACCCGACAAAATTTGAACTGTCATTATTAGCGATATTATACATAAAATTTATTTGCAGAAATGAAGACACGTTTCGTTCAACTCCAGGCGGCAGGTTAAACGGTTGAGCGATGTACAATGTCGTTCGGCTCGGGCCTCGGGGGGCCTCAAGAATGTAGGCCGTCGATTAAAAACATTTTTTGTCGTCAACGGATGAATTCCCGTCGAATAAACTGATTCATCCATGACGTTTCAAATAAAAATTACTCTGGGTTATTTTTATTCGACGACAAATAAAGATAAAGTCTCTTTAATTTGATAGCTTATTTCAATAATGTATAATTTTATATTTTTTAAAATATGACAATTTGTAGAGTTTGTAGATATTCCCGGACCTCTCTATCTTTCATTATTGCTACGTTCAGGCGAGGCTCTAACCTCTGACGCTAGACGCAGTTCTCGTGCCATATTCCCTCAAGACTACCTCCTCGCATCATGCTCTCCTGTTTACCGCACTCTAGCACACGCTCCCGATCTCTCTCCCTCTCTACTTCCAGAGTTATTTGAGCTCCAAATAATTTTCAAAAAAATTATCCTTATTAGTCGAATAAATTCTCATCGAACAAAATTATTTATTCGTTGCTCTTCTAATAAAGATGTAATAAAAGCAATAAATGGCACTACCGGTATTGTAGATTGACCTGCCAAGGATAAATGACAGGTGGGCCTTATTATCCGCACTTACCTTATGAGGGAATTCTTCTCAGGCAGTCATTTGGGCCGGTATCAAAATTATTGGTTCCTTTTTAGTACATTTTAATAAAAGCTTGTTTTTAAAAAAATTTCACTATAAAATATTTAATGCTTTTTAGTAAAAATATTGTATTGTCATCGAAACTACGTATGTGTGCAAAGTTTCAAGCCCATCGGATATGTTGAAGTGGGTCAAAATTAGCTTACAAGATTTCACCCCGACAAACTAACGAACTCACAACTGAAACTAAATAAAAGCTTATAAAAAAAGGAACCTAAAGAACCCGATTTATACTTCACACCATACTATTCGAATACATCAGTATTCGAATACTTAAATATTCGAATAGTATTTGAATAGTATTCGAATACTTAGGTATTCGAATTATATTCGTCAAATACTTGAGCAACTGAAGTATTCGAATACTCGAATACCGAAAAACTTGACACATAGTCACAGCCCTAGTGACGACTGACGGTACGAATTCGGTCGAGCGTTGTTTGCGTCACTGGACGAAATGCGGACGCGGGAGCGCGTACACGCGCGGCGAGGCGCGGACACATACCCTCCGTAGGAGCAGAGAGCCGGCAGTTTGTACGAGGCGTTTGATGCGACAGATCGCATGACCGGATGCGGGGGTAGGTAAATTGGTCGGCAATTGCTGACGCCACCAGAGTACCGCAAACTATCGGTTAGTCACTCGGTCGCTCGTCAACCATCTTCACCTGGATATCCGATTCGTTTCCGTTCGAGTCCGAGTACGATTCGCCGCGAGGCGAGGCACGCGACCATCGGAAAACTGTGCCCACGATCAGCCTGCCGTTAGCCACACGCGTCGCGACTATTTCCGTCCGCTCCGACATCCAGTGGAATTGAGAGGTTTAAGAGAAACGAGAAGCATGCACCTAGATCTAGATCCTCGACCCCGCCAGTTACGATCCCCGTTGCGACAACAGCTTACCGCATTTCCTAATTGCGGCAATTTAATAACGCGCTAATGGACGCCAGCAAGACTGCCACGTGATCATGTTCGAACGTGCGCGTGGAATGTTGGTCAGCTTCTTTTGCGACCGTCGCGATTCTCGCGGAGCGTGTCCAAGAAAGTGGGGAAAAATTCGATTTGACCGAAACGACGAGACGAGTCGGGGTCTCCTCTGTCGTTCGCGCGACACCCGGCGGACGCGAAAAAAAGGATGTTAACGCGGAGGATCGCCGAGGACGCGCGCGTGCTGGCACACGGGGCACGGGCACGCACGCGCTCGCTTGCCTCGGTTCCACGAACGGGACCGGCCTGGTGACCGACGCGACGTTAACGCGAATCCGCCGGGACGACGCGACAAAGGCCAAGGCGAATTGCCCCGTGAAACACGACTCGTCGCGTCAGGCTGTACGGCCCCGACGGACGGCTCGACGACGGCTCTCGCTAGCTGCGACGCGAAGATTCGTCCAGAGACCGATTAACGCGTAGGAGGATTATGCAAAAGAGCGCTGGAACGCTGGTGCGCTCCACGCAACGACCCACTTGGCCGCGACCGATTTACATTCGACCCTTTCCATAAAGCTGCGAACACCCGATCCTACCTAACTAGGGCACGGAATTCTCGGGCCGTATGAACGCACGCAAGCGATTAGGGGAGGACTTTGGTTTTCTGCTGCAAGTCGTGTTTACCTCGGTGACGAGGGTGCTGTCGTAGTCCCGGCGGTCGTAGATCCAGCCGTGACGGCACTGGCTGACCGGCCAGTCGGGGTTACCGACCGGTGGCGGTGGCAATCGACCCCTCAGCCGATACACCGGCTCGTCCGTCACGTTCTGGAGGAACGGCCGTCCCAGCCACGACTCGATGATCGCCGTGTAGTTGACGTCGTACATCGTGCACTTCGAGTACTTCAGCTTCCCGTCCGGTTTCGAGACGTACGGCAGGGAGAGCGCCTTCCTTTCCTCCAGCGTCATCAACTCGGTCAGATTCTCCAGCTGCGGAACCCTGCACCAGTGTTCCGGCGACGCGCTCACGAATACCTGCCGATCAAATCGCAGAAGAGAGAAAAAAAGAGAGGCTCGTTTCCATGACTGGGCGATCGTCCCGGTTGGCAGAAGCAATACGACAGGCGACTCACTTGCGAGAACGCGAGGAAAGCGGCGGGAAGAGTCGCGGGTATACAGAGAAGGTAGTACATGATGTTCTGGTATTTGCCCTTCTCGCCCACGTGAACCAGCACCTCGTCGAAGTCGATCGAGCTCATGTTTCCGGCGTTCACGGCCCGCCACGTTTCAACCACACGATCCGCGATGCGACGGTTACCCGACGACGATGCACCCTCGAATCACGCGGCATGTCCGCCGCGGCTCCTCCTCCAGAGCATCGACGCCGACTTTTAAACTCTCCCGGGAAATCCACCACCGACGCGACGATTCGACACTTGTCCCGCGAATTCCCCCCGGCTCGATCGCGACCACGGCCACGCCGCGTTCAGCTCCGCTACGTTACGCTACGTTACGCTACGTTACGCTACGTTCCGATACGATACGGTGCCGTTGCGTTTCCGATACGTTACGATACGATACGATACGATGCCGTTGCGGCGAGCACTAAGAGTTTCGGAAAATACCGATCAGGTTCGCTGCCGATGATTTGTCCTCGATCGCGAACACTCAAGTCCGCTCGCTGGTTGATCCGCGATTCCCGTCCCGTGCTACTCTCCTTCTTCTATTCGGAGCGACTCTATTGTCCCGGCAAGGCGACGCGGACGCAACTTGCAGCTTCGAATTCGGAATCGCGTAAAGCGCGGCGAACGCACGTCTTCGCGCGTTCTTATATGCCGCGAGCATAGCGCCGGCCGCCATCAGCCATTGCCGGAGAACACCTCCTCTCTTCCGATCCTCCCGAACATCGTTTTCGACGGTGTCCCTCCACCTCTCCGCAGTCCCTGTTGTCGTCGCCGTCGCCGTCGCCGTTGTTATCGCCTTCGCCGACGCCTTTCCCGCCGTCACGCCGAGCAACGCGTCACCGTGATCGGCGACCAGCAACCCTGCCCCTCGCAGCGTCTCTGGAAAGTTCGCGCGTTTCGATCCACGATCCGTGCAATCGCTTCGCCGTCCGTCTTTCGATCGTCGGAAACGGAAGCTTCGAGGCGCGATCACCGCACCAGGGGTAGCAGAAAGAGAGAGAGAAAGAAGCGAATTCGACGAGAGATCAGCAAGAGAATCCTACCTATTATCCGATACTGAGCTTAATATCCGATCGCGATGCCATTCGAACGGATCGCTGCGGATGGCTGCGGATTAGGGTGGCTCTAACTTACTCTTGGTAAAAAAAATTTTCAACATTTTCTACGGGGCTCCCTCCAGAATGGTTCCAAATAATTTTAAAAAAATCCCTGTAAAGTTTGAGCTCGATTGGATAACGGGAAAGGGTACCCCTGGGCCCTTAAACGTTTAAATCGTTATTTAAAAGCTCGCGAAGTCGATGTGTTGTAACATTTTCCAAGTTATTGATTAAATAAAAAAATATGTCAAACAAAAGTTGTAGATTCGGACAAGGGGCATATTTTATGTTCTATTACTTTTTCTCGCGGGACAAACGGTTTTCGAAAAAAATCCGAAAAACTGGAGAAAAAAATATCGAAAATATAAAGTCTATCTTTCCGATATTTTTGCGAGTTTCGGTCCCAAATTTTCAGGAAACATTCATGACATATCAAACACTGAAAATAAGTAAAAAGAAATTTTTTATCTTTTTTGCATATTTCGGTAAATGCCCTCCCCTTAAATGTTAAAAAATAGTCCTCGAAAATAAAAATTGCATTTTTTGTTTCACCTACACAAATAAAAAGTGTTCTAGAAGCATTTAAACTTTCAAAATTTGAAAAACAAATTTTTTTTTTATTTTAAGTTTTTCGGATTTTTTTCGAAAACCGTTTATCGTACGAGAAAAAGTAATAAAACAAAAAAGATGCTCCTTGTCCGGATCTACAACTTTTGTTTGACATATTTTTTTATTTAATCAATAACTTGGAAGATGTTAAATAAAATCGACTTCGCGAGCTGTTAAATAACGATTTGAATGTTTAAGGGCCCAGGGGCACCCTTTCCCATTATCCGATGGAGCTCAAACTTTACAGGGATTTTTTTGTAATTATTTGGAACCATTCTGGGGGGTGCCCCGAGGAATATTCAAAAATCGAAAGTTAGGGCCACCCTACTGCGGATGTACGCGAACGCCAACGAAACACATGCGCCGCGCCGCAGTCCGCACCGCGTCGCAGCGTGAACCGCGAGGAAACGCCGGAAACTGGCGGACGCGAGAACGTCTGGACAATTTACCCGTCCACGCGGCAGCCAGCTAGGAAGATTGCAGAAACGAGAGACGGAGATCAGACAGTGGAGAGTCTCGGCCTTCGTTACGCTTCGAGCTGCTTTCGACTTTGTATATTTCTAAGGCTGCCGGACAAATCGCGGCCGCTCCGCGACGAGTTACTTTACTGTTACCGTCACCCGTCACCGTCCCTTCGTGATCGTCGTAGCTCGCGGTGACCTCGCCGCACACGTTCCTCCTCCTTTCGGCTCGGCTCGGCCCCAAACGCTACAAATTGAAATGGTCACGGAACCGGCGATATTAATGCGGCCGCAACACGGCTCCTCCTTGTCTTTCAGAAGAAACCACTCTCGGCCGCCACGCTGATCGTCCGTTATTCCTCGCGCAGGCATAAATCCGCGTCCCTGATTCCGGAACCTGCGGCCCGGAGCACGCGAGTGCATGCGTGCATGCGTGCATTCACGAGCCTCTCTAAGCTCGTTACAATTACGAGTGACGTCACTAGTGCAAACAACGTCATCCCGCTTCGCACGCTGTCCCATTCCCGATCGCGCTCGCTTCCTCTGATTCCGATCACCAACAGAGGCAAGCCTGTTCCTTTATTTTTTTCTCTCCGCTGTTTCCGGCCAATCAATTTACGTAACGAGAGAGAGAACAAACCCATCTGACGATTTCGCGCTCGGGACAGAGCAACATTCGCGTGTCCACCGCGTTAATTTAATCCCCGTCGCGGTTCTAACGTACCTCCTTCCGCGTTTCGTTGTCCCATTTGTCACCGAGAAGCCGCGACAATCATTTCTCCCCACCTTTCTACACCCCGGTCGCTGTTCCGCGAAAAATTCATTAGCCGCGAGACAAGGTACTCCGTAAACAATTTGTTTTCGCGACGGTGAACCGCGATAATGCGAGACTGCGGAGATAACGAGACGGCTATATATTTTACGGCTCAACGTTTCAGCTACCGTGCAGTTAAGCAACAAGATTTATCGCACTCTCGAGACGAGATCTCGGCAACCCCCTCGCGGTCGCGCCTGTTTCCCATTCGCGAGCAACCAATCCCACTCGCTCCCCGGCGCGATAGAAACTCTTAACTTGATCTCAATCGATATTAACTCGCTTCCCCTTGCGCTTAACTCTTGACCCGTTGCTTCGCGTTTCGTCGTACCAGCCGCAAGCACAAACTTCCGCAATATCTCGCCCCCCCCCGCCCTCTCTCTCTCTCTGGGTCTGCCTCGTAAAAAGTGGTCCCTCGATCGAAATCTTACCAATCGGCGCGTCTCCAAGACGGGACCACGGTTGAATTCGACTCCGGGGGGATCGCGGCGCGGTGGAGGCAGCACCCTGGCCGGTGAGTCGCGCAAGATGACGATAGTAGCGGCGCGACGCCGCGCGTGTATCCGTCTAGAGCGTGTGGCAACAACACCTCGGGGCACGTTGCGCCGCGTGCACGATAACTTTGCTAGAATTCGCTGGCACCCGGCCACCTTCCACCGTCGCACCGTCACCAAGTACAATTGTATTTGCCGATACGTGTTCCGGGAAGGAAACGTTCTCTTCCGGTCTGGGATCGGAGCTTTGGGATCCCACGATTCAAGCAACGCGTATCCGCTCGATTCAATTACGGCTCGGTTGGCTACTGCGTTCGCGGCTCGGGCACGATCCTCCGACGCATCCAGCACCGTCCGTCATCCCCTTGTGCTTCGCTCCGCCAGTACGCTCCTTCTCTCCCCGATAGGCGGTATAGGTAGCTTACGATCTTTTTTTTTTCTTTTTTTTTTCCTCTCCAACGTCCGCGGTATATTTCCCGCGCGCGCACAAACTCCTCGCTCCCTCTTTGCCTAATTTCGTTCGCTATTCTCTCCCTCAGCCTCCCACTCCCCCTCGCGCCCTCACGCCCTCGCGCCCTCGCGCCCTCACTCCCTCTCCTTGAAGAACAGACCGGCAGCTACCACTCTAGAAGGAGCAAGTAGTCTCCATCGCGAACTGAAACTGAAGCAACCGCGGATACAAGGGGTCCGTTCACGGTATACTGTCCTCCTATCTATCGTTTGTTTCGAACGTCCCTCCCCCCCCCTACCCCCCCTTCACACCCCCAGCCCCCCTTGCTCGCTCGCTCGCTCCCTAGCCACTGTCCCCCTCGAAACTTCTCTTCAATCTCTTCCCTCCTCTCTCGATCCCTCCCGACCGAGAGACCGACTCTCCTCTTCGCGTGTAGAGCCTCGTACGTGCTTCCCTCCACGATCCTCCGGGAGATTATCCCTTACCCTCCGCCCCGTTTCGATCACCGCTCTCCTATCGCTCTACACGCTCGACTACTATCTCGACTATTAATATAAAAGGGGGTTCCTCGACACTCGCCGCCCGGTAATTGTTAGGCGTGCATCAACCGGACCTCTCTCGCCGATTCAGATTTCAACGCCGCCAGGCCGCCACCGTCCCGCAAAACCCTTTCTTCGCCCCTCCCCGCGGCCCGCTCCAATTCTACTCTCTGCCTCCATCTACGCCTTCTAACCTCCTCGCAATCACCCCGTCGCGTCCAAATTAAATCTTCGCCGTTACAACTCACGCCTTCGATAACTACTTGAATCTCGAATAAAAATCTCTAAAACCGTTACGAACCAGTTCTTGCGTTGAAATGTGGCGATCTTCATGTTCAGGCGCCTAAATTACAGCGGGACCATTTAATTGCATACATTTTGCGCATCTTTCGTCTGATAACAGCGGAGAAAAGAGCTTAGAAAAGCTCACAAGTGAGGCTAGATGAAAGCTTGTAAAGAGGCGCGCGAAACGTTCGAAGAATAAGGGCTGTTTCCATGTCGCGCTGTGCGCTGCGGTTCTGTGCGCATTTCCATGGCAACATAGGCATGGTGGCCATAAGTATATTTTGATGTCACGATAAACAGTCCAAAACAGTCGCCAGACTTTTGTCGTCGAAACCTTTCGTTTCGATGCTTCGATGAAACGTTCGACATGAACGAAAACAACTCGCAAATGTCTGGGCTAGACGAGGACCAGCGGTGGATGAAACCAAGCCACGTGAGAAAGCTGAATTTCGGACAGACGATTCTAACCTTAGATGCGGTCGCGGAGTATCAGGGGCAAAGAGACGGAGCGTTGCTGATCGATCGGAACGTGGCGATAATACCGCGTACGGAAAAGGGTGAATTCGTGCGCAAGTGGATCGAAACTCACAGTAGCCTCGCTCTGGAATCTGACGAGTCGTCTCCATCCTCACCTATTCTGGGCTCGTCCTTTACTGAATGCTCCAACACATCTCCAATTTTTGGTAACACACGGAAACGGACCAGGGAAAGAGATTGTTCAAACAATATCTCTGCAAATAGCATCGAACGTGCGTGTTCGGATAACAGGAGAGATCGATGTAATAAACGGATATTTGACTCCCCTGTCCACAGCCTGACCCGTGCGAAAGGCGATGCTAACAATAAAAAAGAGAACATCAGAAGAAATTTATTTAATTTTCAATCTAGTACTCGTGTTACAGCTTCCAATGCCGATACCTCGCCTGTGCTCGATAAGAACGTCTACTCGTACAAAAGGAGACGAAGAAAGTTCAACGAAGAAGGAACCCACAGAAAAGCCCTAGATCGGATAGAGAATAAATGTACCAAACCAAACGTCAGTCCTTCGCCGCTATGCGCGATGGCGGGGAATGTAAATTCATCCCCTATTCTCGATAGGAACTCCTACGTTTACAAAAGGAAGCGGAGAAAACCCATGGAAAGTAGTTATGTAGATACGAACATGAATTCTGTGATGTTCTGTAATATAGGTAATGTTCCATGTATGGAAAGCGAACACAAAATTATGTGTACTCAGAAGCGACGTACCTTGATACAGAAATTGGAAAGTAATTTCGAACAAGATAACGTAGCACCCTCTGTTGGCAAAGATTCCAAAATTTTAGAGAATTCTATCGAAGCCGATTCGTCAGTGTCGGGATCAAAGTTGAATATCGAAGACAGCCCGAAAGATGTGAGAGATACAGCGAAAATGGAAATAGAATCTAGCGACGAAGATAACGATGAATGTAACGATGTTGTACACATAATCAGTGACACGGACAAGGAGCTCAGCGATAGAATAGAAGATGCTGATACGCAAGAAGAAGTTATTCCTACCAGGGAAACTCGTAATCTTGGATTAAAGCATGCTATATTCTGTCTTGCCCCTAAAACCGCGTCGGTGTCCTCGCAAATGTCCAACAATGATTCCGATGGAACTTTCTTCTCGAAAGCGGAGGAACTTGGATTTACCGTTTCCAACGCGGCCACTTCGCAAAAGATCTCTCAAATTTCGTCGCAAGTTAACTATCCCCCAGATAACAAATCCAGTCAAACTGCAACTCTGATTACTACGGATTCCTCGCCGCAAAGGGCCAATCCCGATCCTTTCGCGCAATTAAGTCTATTAGATTCGGGCAAGAAAAGGAAGAAACCAAAGAGGTAATTTTTATCTACTGTTTACCGCTACTGTTGGAAAGTTGGAAACATAAATTACAAATGCTTCTATTGTTTTTATTGCAGGGGAAGTTTGTCTGAAAAATTGCAGTCGGCGGTTAATAGGCAAATATCGTTTGTACGTATATGGAGGCACAAAGTTAAGCAACTGATAAAGGACAAGGCCACTCTACCGTGTGTCACCGTCTACGTGCACGCGTGGGTGGTTCGCTTCGGTAGACAATTTATGGAAGGAATCGTGATCGAAGACCCATTCAATTTGTTACCTCACAAAGAAAAGAGCGATTCCTCTAGATTTATAAGGATTATGACGCTGCCCGAGATCGTGGGTAAACTGGAAATGCAGTCGAAAAGTATAGTACAAATTTTTCCTCCATGGGAGGTGTTAGGCGGCAACGAACCAATGTTAAATGTAACGTACTTTAATATTCTAATTGACAAAGAGAGAATGGATGTTGAAGAAAGTAAAACAAGTATAGAATGTGTTAAACGACCAGTCGTTAAAGAGTACGATTGTCCTTGTATCCGTGCGGGACGTATGATTGTATCGTGCACAGATCGACTCAACAAACCGGATGTCATCGAGAAATTATTTACCGACTAGAGGGATATGAATTACGACATATTTAGCAATGTAAATTTACCTCGACGAGATTTCATTTACGTTATTCGTTATCGTGTCGAAATCGTTTACGATAGCGTTTCTTAATCGAGCTGGCTCGTCAATTACTTTATTTCTAGTATCGTTAGTACAAAAGTTTATTTATTTCATTATGCAATATCGTAGGAAAGTGGTTAATTTTCTAATTTCTCTAATCATGGGAAGATGTTTTTCTACAGATCGTTTTGTGATAATATTGTTATGTATTTCTGTAAAAATATTGTAATAAATCTGTTACTATATAAAATGCTTATTGTTATTTGGAAATTTTCTGACCGTTTTTGCGGGCAAACGAAATTTGGTTTCCGTTAGATAAACTCGAACAAGACACAAGATTAAATGTCCGCGAATCTCCTATATATTCTATACCTCATCTGTGCGCGTACTAATTTTTTAACTGACTTTAAAAAGGAAGAGCTTATAGATTCGACGCCGCATCAACATTGGCCCAATATTTGCCAGTTCTGGTTAATAATAAAGTCTATTGTCACTTAATTATTATTATTTTATGTACGTACGCGCATATCTCCTCAGCATGCTGTGTCAATATATATAAAATAAAAAATAATTTTTTTTTAATTAAATCCGACTTCAAAAATATAAAAATCAATATTTTCCTTTATTTAATCTACGACTCTCATATTTTTTAAGTCGGCGCCTCATCCTTTTCACTGTGTAAAGCTGGCGCCGACTAAAAACTTTCTTTAATTTTTAGTGCATTTTTATTTTTTTAAAGTCCATTTTAATTTCTTTTAAATAATCAATTAGCCATGTTTCGTACATGATGGATAAAGTAGATTGCATCGTTTGAAGATGCATTCTTTCCTATAGATGGCTGCGGTTGCTTTGTCCGATACGTGTCATTTTACACCTCACACCAGTGTTGTGAAAACTTTGTTTAGTGTTTCCAAGTACCAATATTTTAACGCAACTTTTTTCACTTGTCCCTTAATTTTCAAATATAAATCACATAGTGCATAATACAGAGGTGGGTGATTAAATGATCATCGAGTTTCCATTAACAAATTAGCTTGTCGCGTCATTCCCGTCAATCTTTCACTCGATACAATGTCGAAACTCAATCGCAACTTGTCATTTAGTTTAAACTATAATATATGCTATAAGTTATAATACTCCGCATTAACCAGCATTAGATGCATACTGTCTCAGCTCCGTGTATCTCGTTCAGCCTGTCTGATAGCATTGGAGCACCTAACCTCGCAACGTTTGATGTATAATAGCTTGCATGTTTTGGATTTTAGAACATTGGTGCGATAAATAATAATGTCAATTGCTCAAGACCGACCAGAACTTTACGAAGAAGTGAAGCTCTACAAGAATGCCAGGGAGAGGGAGAAACACGATAACCAAGCAGACTTGTACGCTGTCGTAAATACTTTGCAACACCTAGAGAAAGCTTATATCCGAGATTGCGTCACACCCAAAGAATACACTGCTGCTTGTAGCAAATTGCTAGTGCAATACAGAGCAGCTTTCAAGCAGGTATTTAAAATTACCGACAAGTATATAGGAATAGCCTTAGAACAGCACATTGTATTCCCTTTAGGTGCAAAGCGAACAGTTCCCCACGATAGACGCGTTCGCCAGAGCTTTCCGCTTGGACTGTCCAGCTGCCCTGGAGAGGATCAAGGAGGACAGACCCATCACGATAAAGGATGACAAGGGCAACACGTCCAAGTGTATAGCGGACATAGTCTCTCTGTTTATTACGTTAATGGACAAATTACGATTGGAGATCAAAGCGATGGACCAGCTGCATCCGGATTTAAGAGATTTAATGGATACCATGAATCGTCTCAGCATACTGCCAAGCGATTTCGACGGTAAAGAGAAGGTTGCAGAGTGGCTGCAAACTCTCAACAATATGTCCGCGTCCGACGAATTGTCCGACACGCAAGTCAGACAACTGATTTTCGACTTGGAAACTTCCTACAATGCTTTCAATAAAATACTCCACAATTCCTAATCGCGGCGCGCGACGCGCGAAGCTGATTGCGCTCTATGGTATACCTTCGGTCGCTCCCCTAATAACGCGATCGAAGGTTCCACAGTGCTATCGTTTTGTTTTCGCGGTAAAACTTCATTGTACCATATATGTGCTACTACGGTTATGTATGTACGTTAATGCGAGAGCTGTGCAGCAGAGGCGACTATTTTATATCGGATTGTTTGTAAAGCCCATCTATGCAGTGAATTGTTAAGCGTAATATCCGACATGTGTACAGTATCGATTGAGGAAATAAAGTTAATCGTAGATGTTTATCGCAGATCGCATTATATTTCTAACAGGGACCCGGAACGAAATGCTCTTTCGTCCCGTTTCGGTTCAGCTCCGATAATAGTAATTTCTGAAAAATATTTCGTTTCCGTCAGAACGAAAAACAAATTTTCTTCCGAACCGGTTATTTCATTTATAAAAAAAACTCGTATAAATTTATTTTAAGCTTTTGTTTCTGTTCCGTTCCCGGTCCCTGATTTCTAAACCTGGCTGACACCTAGACATTTTAACAACAGGAATGTATCGTCCAAATTGCCCTTCTATTCGCTCGCAGAATCGAAAATGGAATAATGAAATTGCGATGCGATCAATGCCCGCTACGAGTGGACTCCTCAAAACGATTCTTATACAGCTCGAGTATGTATATCTGCATCCGATTCGCTGACGGGCCCTCGTGCATGGAAACTGGAAACACTTAAAAAGCGTATCGTATCGGTGGAACGTGAGTGGTTTTGGAAAGCCAGTTTCGATACGTGCCTCTCGGAAACGCGACAGAATACATTTCTACTCCAATGTTCCGATCGCCCCGCGCCGATCCACCGTGTCCTATCCTAGTTCCATTTTCGTGATCGAGAATGGGCGAGATCGGCACCGCCACTCGCGACCACTGCTCCCACCGTCCAATTGTCAGCAGTTGAATTTATGAGACATTCAGATCTTCCTCTACGATCTGCCCCTCCTCGTCCGTTCGCCTGTAAATTCTCATCATTTTTTTTCCTCCAATCTTGCCCCGTCTATCGGTTCGTTCTTCTTTTTGCCTCATCTTTCCTCCCTATTCCCATCTGTCTGGCTGCCGATAAATCACTTTCCGGCATCGTCAGATTTAATATAACGCCAATATTCTGCGTAGCAAATAGAACAGCAGGAGGAACAGTACCTCGGTGATACTGTTTTCGTAAATTTCTCGAGAATACGACAGAGGCCAGAGGGACGTGCAACTGTTGACGACTACGTCTGCTTTCCCTTCGGAACGTTCTTGGGGATGAGACGCTGGTGTATACGCTACATATATTAAAACATATGTAGAATACAAAGTATAGGGGACACGGGGCTGGTTGTCTCAAGGGGTAGGTTGACTAATTGTTAATAATTTTGCACCGACATATGCTTTACTGCGGAAAGATTCACTGCAGAAAGAAGTCACTTCTACTATGCCATGCATTTATGTCCGACCCCGCGATCGCACGTTTTTTAAGTTATCAGCATTATTTTTTCTTAAAGATTTTATTTTTCCACGCTCTATATAGTTACAATAGAATAAATGTTAAGGGACTATTTCAAAGTTTGTTTATTAAACGATCTATTGACATAGTATTTTTGTTTATACAAAAATAATTGAAGGTTATATAGATGATTGAAGTCAAAATTATCGGTCGGGGCTGGTTGACTAATAACGTTAATACCGAAGGTTTAAATTGTTATTTTGTTATTCATACAGCGATTTTTATTTTTGGTTTAAATTTCACTATGTTCTAAATACATTATAATTAATGTTCATGTTTAAAAATTTTCAGCTTATGAAAATATGAAAGAAAGAAATTAATATTTCATAATGAAACAACTCTTGTGACATTGTGTTACTTTATTACCACTGAGGTAAGTTACTAATAACATTTTCTTAACTGATTGTACCTACATATAGTCAACCTACCCCATACTGTAAGTCAACCAACCCCGATCGGGGGGCAGAAAACCATTAAAATACCTTAAGCGTTGTCACATTGAGTCAACATTAATAATATAATCAGATAGCCAAATGTATGCCCTATCAAATATACTAACCGGTTTAATGATATTTCGTCCACACAATTTATTAAAAATCAAAAACGAAGAAACTGTCCTACCAGCCCCGGTCTCCCCGGCTTCGCGCAGCTTCACGAAAGGAGGCTAGGGGAAAGGGCATTTTCCAGAGAGGAAATAAAGATTCGTGGTAACTAGGAGGACGGAGGCGTGGACCTCGGCGCCGAGACACCCTACACTCGACACCCCGTTCATATCGAGTCGCACGAAACTCGTTAAAATTCCGTGGGTCTGCTCGTTCTTAGGATCAGCGTAACGCGCAAATGGTTCGCGAAAGAAGGGGTTGGGCGGATTGGCGGTGGCGCGCCTCTTCCCTTCTCTCATTTTCGCAACAGCCGGCTCGTTTTTCCGTGGGAAGGAGTCGGAAGAACCCTGTCGAAAGCCGCAAAGACGCAACGGGCGTCGAGTAATGGGGAGGGAATGATTATCGCGGGGAATTGGTTGAACGCGCGTTGGAGCTGCGCGCGACGACTCGCAGGGCAATTTCGTGCCGGCCGGCGGCGGCATGGCAATTTTCCAACCGCGGAAATTAATTTCCGCGTTTAACTTAGCCGTGCTCTCCCGCTCCGCGCGTCGCCTCGCTCGACATCACCAACCATTCCAACGTTTACCGAGCTACCCCGAAACTCGCGCGACTCCGCAAGACTCACGACCGAATTACGATCGAACGGCGTTAAAGCTCTCTCGCCCGAGTTCCCGTGCAAATTGTTTCCAGAACAGCGCGGAAACCTTCCGTCCGCGACGGTCTTTTCCACTTAACCGGCACACGCTTCCTAGCCGAAACCTCCAACTTCAACTCTAGGGGCCAGTTTAGGCCAATATCCGGCACCCGCAGCTCTGCTTTGCTTGCCTAACTTTTTCCAACCACCGTCAACCTGGGTACCCCGAAGCTACTTGATTAGCGAAACTTTCCTCCTCCGTTGCATTGTAACTCGCTCGTCAATTTCCAATCTCCACAGAGCAGAAACGATTTCGCGATTACGCTTTCGCGTGTCGCCGCAGAGTTTCGTACGCTCGTGAAAACTCGTGCTTGCCTCGACGAGAAACCATCTCGCACGCCACGCGAATTTCTGCTTCACCTCAGAGTACTCCCATTAAGGGGGTATAGGTCTATTGAAATCTTGAAAAATCGATTTTTCTATTATTATTAATGCTGAAAGTGTCATGTTTCGCGAACATTTACAACAATGTGTCGTGAGGAAATTAGAATAATTATGGTAATTATAGCGCTGAACGTAATTGAGTGCACCGTCGAGTAACGGCCTCGCAGAGCGGTATTGGCGTATGGGACTTAATTTTGAAGCCGTTTATATCGAAACTACATTTTCAAACACGGTGTACATAATAACTCTTGAACGAATGAATATTTTCACTTAAAATTTCAACTGGAGCTGTAGAATTCCTTTATCTATTGTGTGGAACTTGCGCATCAACATTGGATGTTTGTAAAACATTTTATAAATAATTAAAGACTTTTTTTTCATAAAAATATGGGGAAAAAATTGATTCGTGTGTAACTTTTATAATTTTTGTTTAAATTCGCCTGGGACTATGTAGGGGAAGGTGGGGTAAAACGGAACGCTTAACTTTGGACGGTGATAACTTAAAATCGGGGGAGAGAAAAAGACACGAGACTTCAACAGGAGTCTTCAGTGGACCTTAGACTATAAGAAAATCAAGGTCATTGTTAAGAAACATCTTTGGGAACGACGGAAAATGAAATTTACCGGAGGTATTGAAATCTTCGCCTCGCTCAAATGGTGGGGTAAAACGGAACACCCCCTCGAAGACCGTGTAAACGTACAAAATCTTTATTTGTATGATTTAAAATGTATTAATTTATGTTAAAATCTATAAATATATGTTTTAGGTACAACTATTGCAAATAAAATATAACAAAAATATATATTATACATATAAGAGAAAATATTTGATTAGATAACATGAAAATTACGGAAAATAATCAAATATAAATATAATATCGTAAAAGAAGGATAGATTAATACAGTTTGTTTATTATTTTATGAACAATAAGCGGGCCGGAATCACCCGCTGGCTGGAATTACCCCGCTTTCCCCTACACGTAGATTTTTACATGAATGTCAATACTTGCATGCAGAACACATCTGCCTTAAATGATTATGTTATTTATTACAATTTAAACTAACAGTTTGATCGAATGAAAGATGTATCTCATACATCATAATTTTCTATACAAAATCAATTTTCTTGGAAACAAGGATAGTAGGGTGGATGTACCAGTAACTGAACACGTACCAGTGAATGGACATTTTTTATTAAAATTAATCAAATAAGTAATTAAAATAAGCAACTAATTAATTAGAGACCTCTTCTAATTTCTTGCTTCATATCCAAACAATTTTTGCAACACGTGGAATTAATCGCGCTGCGAAGATAATTTTATAAAAGTGTTCATTCATTAGCCTTAAGTGTTCATTTATTGGTGCGTTTACCCTAATTAAAAGTTTAATCTACAATCTATTAATTAAAGAGATAATAAACACGTACTAAAAGACGTTGCCATTCTTCCCCATGTATAATAGGCGTTCCGTTTTACCCCGCGAAAAGTGTTCCGTTTTGCCCCACGTGCAGTCATTTAATAAACATTTAATATTTACACTTCAGCGTGAGGTAAAGAACTTTTTATACACGTCAAAATGTAGCGTAAGGACTATAGAATCCAAAGATGTAGTTGCCGTTATTAATTTTCGAAATCCAAGTACTGAAAAGTGGTCGAAAGTCCAACGCAATATTGAAACGTCGATACCGGAAACTCTCTTAATGGAAAAATAACTTGTGCAGGGGTTAATGGTCTATCATAAAATGCTATGAGGACCCTTTGATTCCATGTCACGCGATACCAACTCATTCGCAGCTCTTATCTAACAGAAACATTGGTGTTCCGTTTTACCCCACTTTCCCCTACACCGATTACAGCTGCGCGCTACACGGGACCATCTTTAGCGTCAAGTAGGGTAAACTGTACAATGATTGGCACCCTAAGCCGAAATCCCAATTGGAATGTCTATATTTTTTTCTGAAGCTTTTGTATGGTCTTAATTTTCAGTTATTATAAATGTTTATGGATTTCTTATTACAATAAAACATCTCGAGTGCCTGTTAAGTCTTTTATTTTAAAAATATTCATTGAAAAACAAAAATAGGCATAAAAGTACAATCATTGGCACCCTAAAATTTGAGGTTGTATAGGGAAACACATGTAGTTAAAAACAAAGTTTAAAGTGTTTAAACAGACTATTTCATTCATTATTAAATACCTACAACACTTAGTAAATCTGCATTTCAATCCATTATTTAGTTATAATGGATTATAACTAATAATAATAATAATTATAACTAAATATAGGTAGCTACCCCTTATCAAAATTTTTAGAAAACACCTAAAACTTAGCCCTTTGTCCCACATTGTGGTGTTGCCAGATGTAAAATGTATAGTTCAACTACTGGACATTGCAGTGTTGTTGCGAAAGAAAAATAAGAAATTGTAAAAAACTACTTTCTAAACTTGTGCTTCTTAACCCTCGGTTGTCACACCTACTTTTTCGAACCTCGTTGTCACACTGGGTCAATTTAACCCTGTCAATTTTCAATCAGTTATTATTTAAAAACTATTTGTTAAATCAAGTCTCAACAATTCTGAGATAATGTTTGAACATTGTAAAATATATGCCCATGGTTGAAAGTTAACATTCAAAGTGTCATCATGCATAAACAAAAATTTGAAGCAATATGAGTTTCGAGAAAAAGGTTTTTTGCTTAAAAAACGCAGGGTCAATTTGTCCCAGTGTGACAACCGAGGGTTAATATTTGACTTTTTAATCAGGAGTGCCAATGATTAGTGCAGTGCCAGCATTAGTACAGTTTACCCTAACTTGAATAATTTTCAACATTCCGACAATGTTTTTGTCAGAAAAAACTGTGAAAAGTGCCGGTATGGCGATTAGTTTAGTTTTAGTTTATTATCATAGATTTTAGTCGTTCAATAGTCCTATACCTTTAAATCATCCCCCAAAAATCTCTGCCTTCGTTCTCGGATACGTCCGAGCTTTAATAAAGCTTTCGTCTCGAAGCGAACGTCAAGGAATATCAGAGCATCGACTTTGTCCCGGGTAGAACGCGTATTCCTTAATCCGCCCGCTTCTTCCAGCGACAAATCGTCGGTCTCGATTATCCGCTGCTAAGCCGCGCCGCGGTCTGATCCGAGATTAACTTTTACAGTTGCACCGTCGCTCGCGATTCCCGCGACAAATCTTCCGCGAATGCGATCGCGGGTCGAATCGATGGAAATTCGAGGCACCGCGGATTGTTCGGAGGAACAGCAGCGGCACTCGTTTGTCTCGTTGGTCGGTGGCGGTGGTGCTGGTATCGATCAAAGCCCGCGCACGGTTCAAGCGGAGAGATGGTTCCTTCGCCGGGAGAAGAGGAAGGAGCCCGGCTAACGCAATTACGTTAATTGGCCAATGCTTGCAACGGTATCGAGTGGAAGATTGACTACGGAGGAAGCCTCGGCTTCCCCTCCTCCTCCCCCCAGATCGTTCCCTAATTGTAAGTAAGGGCGCGCGAGTTGTGGCGAGTAGACGCTTAGAGTTTAGAGGCGCGCGCTCGGCTACGGGGCCAATGGGAATGGAAAGGCGCGGAAATGGAAGAGGGTAACGCGGGGACGCGACGTTTCGTTACGAAACCACCGGGCCGCGCCTCTGCTTCGATTTCTAAAGGCGAGCCCGGAGACAGGCTTTGCTTCCTCTCGGCTCTCGGCTCAGTTTTGCGGTGAAAGACGAAACTCCGTGGCGAGTCTAGCGTTGCGCCACTTTCCTGGCTTCTAGGTTTGCTCGGCAGGAGGTAACTTGAGGCCTCTCACCCCCTAGCCAGCGCAGGCACCTCTTTCAATTCTTTCGCGACTCCACGCGAAACGTCTCCACGCCGCGGGTTTCCCGGTCGACAGTTCCTCTGTCGTGCTCGTTTCAATCGAAACGATCCTCGCGAGTACTTCCTGACGTTCCTGGCGTTCGAACGCCCGTTCGATGAAACTGGAGATCAGACTCGCGTCCTACTTGTATCTTCGCGGATATTGTATACGTTCCTCGAAACCACGGATTTTTCCACTCGTCTCGCGGTAAACCGAGCCGCGACAAGTTCAGGTACGCCTGCTTTCGCGATACAGTGGATGCGTAGGTATATCACTGGCAACTTGCAGACGATCCAAAAGATATTTCGATGGATCGTGATAAATTCGACATTGTCGAATTTTCGCGTAATTGGACAGAGAGGAGAGAAGCGGTGGCGAACGTCGAACGCGAGCACGTACGTTTCGCTCGTCGACTATTTTATTATAATGGATACGCGTCGGCTGGTTAAAACGCCGCCTACGCTCAAGCACAGGCATCAAGCGAAAGCCATCAGACTGATGAGTATCGGTTTTGCGAAGGAACAGCCGGCAAGGAATCTGCACACCGCCGAGTCGGGGTGGCTCTGCAGTTTTTCTCCCTTCGAGCGTGTGCCTTCGAAAGAGCGCTTTTCTGCGATCCGACGTCGCTAGACCAGCCGCAGATATCCTCTTTCTGAACTCTCATTCAAAGCCAGAAAACGCCAGCGTTGGAAAGGAAACTACCAGATAAATATGCTCAGGCCTGCACTCGCGATCGATCCCAGCAATTCTAACACCGTCCATAGGATTTAATTCAAATTTAATGTCGCTTCCACTTCGAAACAGTGACATCGAATTAAATGGGATTACCGAGCGAATTAAATATCGATCGCGCTTAATCCTTCGCGATTCGTTGCGCGCGAAAACTGGTGTACGAGTCTGGCAGAAGCCTCGCGTGGCGAATCGGCAGCGCTCCATTCTTCGTTCGTTTCGCTTCTCGTTGTTTCAAGTGTCTTCGTTACTCGGAAAATGTACATTTCAAACTGCCGCGAAAAGAATACTTTTTACCACCGGGATACGCGTTCCCGTTTTTGCGGCATTAATCATCGCGCTCGATCGCTTATTAATCGATTCGCAAATTGCGTCCGCGCGACGCGACGCGACGGAAGTATCGGGCAACATATTCCGCGACAGCTGTCGCGCGATTCCGTCGATGAAAAAGATATTTGTCAGTGTCAGCTCCGCTGGACGTATCGCGCGTTTCATTTTTCCATCCAGTTTTCCTATCTTCCTCCCGCATCGGCCCCGCGCGTCACTCCAGTTCAGTCATCTTTATTCCTCGATTCATCTAGACCGCTTTCCGAAATCACCGTTACGATTATGCGCTCGTCCGCGATGCTCTAATCCCAACCTCGATATCCCAAAAGATTGCGGGAATAAGAAATTAAAGGTACCAAGGCTGGATTCGTTTCAACTGATCCGCCGATTCTCTAAAGAACCGCGGTGTTCTCTGTTCCCTGGAGCAACGCCTCTTGTCATTGTTCGAATTTCATTTCTTCTCTTCCCTTCCTTTCCCTTCTGTCGTATCGCTGCTGTCACGACGACGCGAACGCCACGCGGATGCATCCTATTACCCTTCGTCCCTGTGTAACGCGCGACTCTTTCAGAGCGACTCTATTTCGCCGCTGCCACTCTGTCTCTCAGCTTTCCTCCCGAAACGTATTATCCTCTATCCTCGGGCCGTTCAAACGTTACAAAAAGAACGGAAGAAGGCGGGGGTGAGGATTTTCTGTCAACTCGGCGATTTCGCGAGACGGTTCTTAACGGATCATTCCACGTGGCGATAAAACTTTTTCTTCAATCTCGTACTAGCGGGGTATTTCCTGCGTTTCCAGAGCAAAGTCCTCGACGGTAGGTATATGCATACTCGTCGACTCGAGTCGTGTCCACCGGACGGCAGGCTAAACCGAATCGAATCGAGCCTGGCGCAATTGACTCGAGCACCACTTTACTAATGAACTTACTGCCGGTTAACTGATACACGACAATCAGACTCTCGACTCCCACCCCTCCCCGACCCAACAGGCCTAAAACCTCCTTTGGGACTGTGTCTCCCCTTCTAAACGACCTGTCTCGTTTCTTTCGAACGAAAAAAGAAGGAACTAGTGTGGAAATAGCGCTAGAAATATGCGTAAATCGGGGGCTACGTGCCCTAAAAATATCCCACTTCCAGCCACCCTCCTCCATTTAAATCCGCGGAAGCCCTGCTTAAACCGGGATTAGAGTATTTCCGACCTAAGGGTCTATTCCAACCAAATTAGTTGTACTTTCTGTTGAAAATGAAGATGAAAACTTCGAGCTAACGTTATCACGAGGACGAATCCGCTCCGACGCTTTCCCCCAGTTCAGGAATTTTTCATAAAAAAGTGCGCAATAGGCAACGCAGTTTTTCCCTTACGGCCTTAATCAAAGGAAAACCGGCCTTCCTTTCATCCCCGGCAATTGTCCTGCCTTTCTTCTTCCCCTGCTCTTAGCGGACTCGCCAATCAGTGAGATAGGCAGAACGGCACGATTAAACGACCCTTCGGTGCTGAACGCTCCAACGAGTACGCGAGACCGCGCGAAAATCTCCTGCCAGAGGGCTTAATCTCCTCGCCAGAGGCCAAACAGGAGATCCTTTCTCCAAAAGGGAGCAACTCCGTCTTAGTTCTCGTAGTCTGTCTACGTCGCGAAGCCGGAATCTTTCCCGCGTCGCTTCCCAAAGTTGGAGCGTTCAAGCTCCACATTTCATAAGAGAGAACACCGCCGCACAATTCGCACATTTCGCATCCCTTTGCGCGAGATGAGAAAAATTACGCCCGACAACCGCTAAACTACTTCGAAGGTAAGCTCTTAAAAGATGAAGGATGCGCGCTGACGCGCTCGCTCGAGCCACGATTATAAAACTTCAAGGAATACTCCAGCTATTGTTTGCTGGCAATTTCTATAAATTGCAAGCAAAATCGGGGGAACAAAGATTTGAAGGAGACGGAACGATGACCCTTCTTTTCTTTCCAAGCTGCCTAGTGACCAGAATCTGGAAAAAAAAAAACAGAAAGAGGAAGACAGATAAAAGACATGGCTTTGGAGATACAAGTGAAAGATCCCTGGAATAAAAGTAAGTGCAAGCGTATGTGGAGTCGGATTCTGGAACGATGGTGTCCGGTGCGGCGATCGTATAGGATCCTCTGCGTTTTCGGTGCGTTTTATTGATCGGATACAGTCGTAAATACAATTGGCAAATTCGTCGGCAGTACAATCGAAATATTTATATACAATTATGTACAACGCTGACGTCGATCCTCCTCGTCGCGCGTCGGTGGGAGGAGCGGTTTCACGAGGGTGTGCGCTGCAACATCTATTTTAAAATGAGCATCAACTCCAATTCTCGTAATATTCGCCTCGTCTCGAACGAAGGAAAAAACGTTCGTTCGCGGGGTCGCTGGGTACAAATGGATTAAGAGAGTGTGGATGGAAACGGTGGGGATACACGAGGTCCACGAAAGATGAGTGAAATATATATAAAAAATGATGGAGGAGGGGCGATACGGAAGGCAGAACTGTGTAGAGTTTGTAGAGGATCCTATCGGGGGACTAGAAAACGTTTACTCCATTCGTTATTTTACACTAAAGCTGACGAGTTTGCGTGCGTGTTTGCTTGCTTGCTTGCTTGCTTTGTTCCTTCGAAATGCGCCTTATTAAATATCGATAGGGGTTAACTTACGTCTACGCAAATTACACTTATACGTGTCGATATGGATAAGAATACGATCTCGCGCGATCGTCAGACGGTGAACACGTCGGTTTACGCGCATTTCCGACATCTCAGTCTTCGATTCGATAAATCTCGCAACTGGCAGTAGGTCTAGACTGCTATGGAGTCATAGATCAAAACCCGCGAAAATTCCGCGCATCAAAAAGCTCGTACTTACGATCTTTCAATTCCGCGGAGTTGCAGTCCATAACGGTCTCCCTCTTGTTCCGCTTTTTTTCCCCTCTACTCCGGGATGCTTATTCTTCTCTTCCCGTCTCTTGTTCTACCGGGAGTCACGAGAACTCCACTTCCACGGCCATTTTTTTCTTTCCATTTCTATTTACGTTCGATACAAAAGGCCGCGTATTTCCAAAAGCACGCCTATTCACGGTCCGATAGAACCGGTTACCTCCATCGAAGCTGTCTCGGTTTTCCTCCACTGTTTTTATCGCAGGGCGAATTTCTCGAGACGCTCGTTGACGAACCCATTATTCATCCTCCCCTGTAGTCGAGCGCGGCCTGGCACAAGTTACCGGCCCGATATGATGCGTACATTAACCATAAATTAATCGTGGGTTCGACGATTAACCGAATCCCGTTCGTCGCACGACTACGTTCAGTATCAAGAGTACCGAGTACCAAGAGAGAATCACGGGAATTTCGAATGTCGGCAAAGCACCTTGGGCAGAGATACCGGCAGCTGGGTCGTAGTCCGTAGATTCCGCGTGTCTACTGTCTGTAGGAAAGAGAATAAATTAATCGTTATCAATTGGTCTCGCCGGGGCTCTCCTCGACGATCTTCTCGAGTGGTCCGTCGAACTCCTTGGGTCGTTCGAAGCCCGCGGAACCGGGCGACCGGGGTGACTCGACTTCCTGCAACAGGCCCTTCTTCAGGACGTTTAGGTACCCCTAGCTCTGAATCATGTCGCTCATGTACTCTTCGTGCAGCGCCAACAGATGACGCGGCACGTCCAGGGCGGTGTGCAGAGTGACCGTCACCCCGCGGTTCAGGCTGACAGCGGGATAAAACACGCCGTAGAGATCGCGGAACGCGATCCCGCCTTGGGGCTGGTCGTTGACGAAGAAACGAAGCGTGTGGGTGGTGTCCAGGTCCAAGAGGACACCCACCGTCGAATCCTGTTGCACGCCACCCTCGGTTCTTTGCGCGTGTCCGCCGCCGTGCATGAACCAGGAACGCTGCCGGTCTATGTACATGCTCCAACCCTTGTCGTCCTTACCTACAGGACGAACGAATCGCTGGAGAAATCGAACACGCACGCGTGGCAACCGACGAGGGAGACAACCGAACCCGAAGGAGGCTTCCTTTAATCAAGATGTAAGTATATGTATGTATACGCTGGAAGCCCCCCACCCCTCTCCGGTTCGTTTATTTTACGTGTACCACTCACCAAGCATCTGATCCCTCGAGACGTCGGCTCTGGCGATGCCAAAGGCTGGATCCGTGTCGCTGTGATAACGATCGATCGACAGCTCCCAATAGTGGACGCCCCGTGAAAATCCGACACTCGAGAGGACGACTCGGTGCTCGTAGCCCTCGCAGGACGCGCTCATCGCATCCTCGGAAATTGATACCTCCTGTGGTATACCGGACGCCCCAGTCGCCCACGAAAACCATGCCACTGTCACCCAGACAGACGGTAGTTGACGATAAATAATCCGTAAATTTATTCGATACGATTCGATCCGGCGCGACCCGACGCGACGCGATACTCGACTGGATCATTGTTCTCGAATGACGAGCGACGGAGCACAGGGGACAGATTTAACGGCGATATGTGTACAGTGAATACGAATAGTGGAAAGCCGGCCCCGACGTAGGGGAGAGGTGCTGTAAAAGGGGCAGATCTTAAATGGGACAAATTGAATTGCCAAAATTCTAAACGCATTGCACATGCATGTTATGTTCCTGTTTATGACGACACTAGGGCCCAGTCATTTTACGTAAACTTCACTGCGGTTTCACTTGCAACAGAGTAGTAATTCGCGGTTGATGTTTTTCGGCAGTAAAAGTAAAATTTTCGTTGATTTTCTGTGGCGTGTTCTGAGATCGAGATATATACAAAGTGTTTAAGTGTTATGTCATTAAAATAGCCTGTATTCGACTGAAAAGGAAATACTGAACCGGTTAACTGGCACGGCTTTTTTATTAAATTAAGTGAATCACAAAGTTATTCGATTTGAAGTGGCAGATTTGGCAGAATTGGCCAGATTTTTTTATCATATATGATACATTGCCAGTTAACCGGTTATTAGGTAAGCTTAATTGATTGTTTTCTTTGTTTTGAGGTTATATTATATTAAAATCATTTATAGTCTTAAAAGGGACAGCATTACAAGTCTTCAGGTAGAACTTCAGTGACAATCTTAGCCAAAAGTGAATCCATTTCCAAGATATTAAAAAGGCTTTTTTCTGTGATGAAAACCAGTCAGAAATGGCAGTGGTGTTTTTTTATCGCAAAGTCAGTTGAATTTGTTCTTATTTTTTGTTATTTTGTCAATTTATTGAATATTTGATGATTTGTCATTAACTTGTTTGTTGGACTGTACCTGAAATGCAACTGCTACAAATGAAATAATCAAACTATAATTTTCCTTTTTACGTACATAAAAAGCAGTGAAAAGTGTGCCAATGTGTTGTATTTGGTGAGTGTTGATCATATATATCTTAATTATATTAATAAAACTTTTATATGTACATAATCTTTATCCTTTTCCGTGTCATTTTCTTTCATTTAAACAAAAACTATCGAATCAATTGACCGGAATTTTTGTGACAATTTTGTTCAGTGTTTTATCTTTCTGTACACAAGATTTCATAAACTTTGGCCTATTATTTCACTTTTAATTTTGTAGTTGTATTCTCAATATTGCGTTTTCCCATAAGAATACATGTTAAATTGAAAGTTAAATAATTTGAAAACTATCGAATCAATTTTTCTAAAATTTTGCAGAGGGTTTTACTATTGCATAAAGATTGATGCCTCCAATTTTCAAAGATTTTCGCTTATTTTGAATGTTACTGAAGTTCATCCTTAAGGGGGTATACCCGTTTGAACCCTCGGAAAATGTATACATTTTGTGGATTTTTTTACAAGTCCACGGTTTGATGCAGATTTCCCGTTTTTTTACTATCTTTACATAGTATTATGAACTACTCAAAAAAAAGTTTCAGTTGCAAAACTATTGTTTTTGGGAAGTTATGCATACACTTCCGAAAGTCTTTCGATTTTAGAGGGCTAAACGGTGGCCCTGAAAACACCTGTATGTCGTGTCTGAAATCAAAAACCATAAAATTTTCTTATAAAGTATGTCAGTAGCTATCGTCCAACGAAGCCGATTTAGAAAATTTTGGAAAATAAAGAAATGGTGCGAGATCAAAGGTAAAGTTAAATTTTTCTAAGAGAAAAATCCACCTTTTTTCTTTATAAATAATAAACGGGGAATCGGAATAAAAAAAGCCTTCGTTGGACGATGTGGAATCTTATTATGATTCTGCATGCAAAATTGGAAGTGAATTGGTTGAACGTAGCGCAAGTTTTTAGGGCCACCGTTTAGCCGTCTAAAATCGAAAGACTTTCGGAAGTGTATGCATAACTTCCCAAAAACAATAGTTTTTTAACTGTAACTTTTTTTTTGAGTAGTTCATAATACTATGTAAAGATAGTAAAAAAAAACGGGAAATCTGCATCAAACCGTGGACTTGTAAAAAAATCCACAAAATGTATACATTTTCCGAGGGTTCAAACGGGTATACCCCCTTAAATGGGACGACCGTTTCATGGCTGTCCCTTTCATACACATGTACTGCTGAACACTATATGTATTTTACTTTCCTGTAAAGTTATTAGCGTATCATTTGATACATAGATGACATTGTTTTAAATTATCAACTAAAAAAGCTACTAAAGCGTTAATGATAAGTCACACTCTATGAAGATAGTAACAAATATTGATGATTTATAGTACAAAGAGTTAATTTTCTCATAGATTCCATTGTTTTGTATCATTAAGAATTACAATTATAATTGTAATATTTAATAAGTTTATTTTTTTTAACGTGTCCCTTTCATGACTTATACTATCCCATTTAAAACCGCGTAGCGTAGATGTCCCTATTACTGCCACTTTATTTATTTTGCTTAATAAAAATGTAACGTATAAAGAATAGTGTACAACAATAATATTACTATTAAATTGTGAGTGTTTTTATTATTATTAATATTATTATTGTACACTATTCTTTATACGTTACATTTTTATAAAGCAAAATAAATAAAGTGGCAGTTATAGGGACATCTACCCTAGTTGTAAAAGGGACATTTCCCACTTAATTGAAAATCGAAGATTTTGATATTTTCTATTACAATTGATGAGTTTGTATTATACTTTTATCGAAGGGAAATAAACATGCTTTCTTGTGATGTATTGGTTTTTTAAATACCTACAATGACATTGTCAGAAATGGACGCTGAACAAAAGTGTCCCTTCTATAGCACCCCTCCCCTACCTATCCAGGATACACGGTCTACCCTACTTTTCTCGAGCGAAAATTTTGCGCCCGTTATCCGTCTCGTTGCACCGCAATCTTGAGCACGCGATACAGAAACTCTATACGTTTCCGGTAGTCGTCGATATTTCCGAGCGGGTAATCTATTCAACGAAAAACGGGTCAAGCCGAGCAACCGTTAGCCTCGCTCGTTCATCTTACACTCGATACCGACACGACGCGTCCATTTCCCATTTCAGCATCTCCACCGGTGGGCAAACGCGAGTAAGAGAGAGAAATGGAAACTCACTCACCCTCGGCAGTCTGGAGACCGATCAGCTCCGAATACTCGCCCTCCCCAGCGCTGTTAAACGCCCTCACCCTAGCGTTGTACAGCGAGTTGAAATGCAACCCATCCACGGTGCATATCGTTTCTCGGCCACAGTACACTTCCTAGTTAAACACATTGCGAAAAAGTGCATTCAACAAACCAATTGTATTTTTCGTCGCAAACTCATCCAACCGTACATGCTAAAAATCTATTCCCTTTCTATTCTCCCAACTCCGCTAACAAACTTTCATTCGTCTATTCGAGAGACCCGCGGGTTCGTGCCCTAGTAAAATTACCTTCTACGACACCTAAACCCACCCCGATTTCCTCCCACGATTCACACAGATCAACATTTACCGATCGATGTTAAATTTAAAGAGTACTGGGGAAAACGAAGATCCACCAACTCACCCTGAATTCTCCACCGCATCCGTCGTCCAACTCGAGAAGGTAGCCCTCGATGGCGGGTCCCCTTTGGCCAGCACAGCCAATGATTCCGTGCCCGGGCGGAGGCTGCCAGGCGACGGTCACGCTATTGTTCTCGGCGCTGCATTCCTCTGGTATCAGTAACGGTGCTCCGGGTGCTAAAAATTACCACATATACGCGTGCATCGTGCTCGATTGGCGGCGAGCGGGCGCCCGATCGGTTTCGCTTGCGTTTTCGTGCCGGCCGCGCGGCAAAATATAATACAACAAAGTGAACGTGGTGAAACGAGAGGAACAGGTGCATGGGAACGAGTTTGAACGTTTCGAATGGAGGCAACTTTCCAGGGGGGGGACCATTGTACGGGAAGCAGTTGCGGCTAAAAAAGCTAACTTATGATGTTTGCAGCTTACCACGGCATCGAATAAATCATCCAACGGAGGACGATCGAATCGTTCGCCCGGTGGACGAGAGGAACGCGTGATTTATCGCGTCCGATGCACCGCCGACGCCCGTTACCCGTTACTACCATTCTTTCCTATCGCGACATCCCCCTCGAACGTTCAACAAACCGGAAGAAAAATCTGCACACGCGCCCGGACGTTTCCAACGGGGTAGAAAAATGCGAGATGGGAGTAGCCCGTGTCGGTGGAAAAAAAAAAGAGCAAGCTTCTCGAACTATTTACAGATATGCCTGCGAGACGCGTCCCGTCGATAAAACTTTCCTCGATATCCAGCAGAAACAAACTTCCCTAGGTACATGGTTCGCGCATTCGAGAACGCAGCCGCGCTCGGGAGATTTCTTCGTGCGAGAAAATGGAAGAAATTCTTCGTGCCTTTGTACAAACTGAAACACGCTCCCGGGGAAAGAGAACAGCAAGTTCGAAAGCGGAGGAAAGTCCGAAAATTGTGTTCCGAGTAAACGACGGGACGCGTTCTAAACGGCCGTGTCTAACGTTAGCGACGCCCGCTACGCCGGAGTAAAAACAATTTCGAACGTTAACGCTCGAGACGTGTCGCTTTCATCCGGTTTCTCCCGCCTCGCTTGGAAAAGCTCGTAACCTATTAATCTTTTCACCGTCGGAAAGAGTTGCAAGATAGAGAAAAATTTATACATAATATTTCGCTACGGTCGTGCGCGGGAGCGACGAGACATCGCCGAGTCGCGGATTTATTAGCGATTTTACGAGGACAATAAAATCGATCAGGCTCGCGCAGGTACTCGAGAGCGCGTACTCGGCAACAACTCCGCCACGATTATTCGCGTTTTATGGGTGGAAGATGGATCTCGGCGATCTGGGCATACAGCCGTTACAAAGCGCACGACAGAGTTCGTTCGATCGCTCACGGTTTCAAAATACTGGCCACGTACGTAACGACGCCGTAAAGCATAAAAATTTACTTGACGTTTCTGCGCTATACGGGTACATTCGATTTCCCCTATCCAGAGAGAAACTGTATCTTCAATTTGTGAGAAAGTTTCGCGAAAATATACTGGTTAATTAGCGGAGCTCGATAGGCAATTTCAGGGGCTGCATCGGTACGGTAAATGATTAGAGGGAATTGCCGCCCCTGCAGGCAGGTAAGCGCGACTCTACGCGGAGACATCTTTCCAGACGACGCGACGATTTAACAATTAGTCTTCCTTTGAAGCGTTTTAGCGGGCGAGAGAGGCGCGCCTAAAGTCTAAAGGAGGGTCATTAAAAAAGTTGCCGTAGAGAATTCGTGTCCAGACTTTGGAGAACTCTCGCTAAAGTTAGTCGCTCGCACTGTAGTTTTTAACGCGTGTAATTCTCGCTCGATTAATTACCTGCAGTTGGAAATCGCTCCTCTCCCTCGGATGCTGCGTCCAACATAGGGCAATCGGTTACACTCCATCAACGATTAAAGCGAAATCGCTCTTTCCGTTCGACTTTTTAGCACGTTCGACGAACCACGGGCTGGAGTTTTCGGATCGATTTTTCGAGAAACGGGTCTCGGTTATGGATCGTGGAAAGATCAGCATCCGCCTTGGACCCCCGTGGTTCGTTTTCGTGTAAAAAATGAAGGCCTCGCGGTACGCAAGTGAAAGTTAGAAAGGGGATGAGCGGGACTCACGTTTCAGCTGGACAAAGGTGAGCTGGTCGATGGCGCGTCGCAGCGGTTTGTCGTCGAGGGTGAGATCGAGCAGCGGCAATCTGGCGATTTCTTGCACCCCCTCGGCGCCGCCCCAGGAGCCAGCAGCGGTCGCAGCCCTCACCGAGAGCATGCCGCCAATTTGGAGGAAGGCTGCGCTGTCGGTTTCCTTCAGGGCCTCGATGCAAAATGTCAAAAGAGCTGTGGTCGTCTGCAGATGAGACGCGCATCTTGTCACTTGATCCCTCAAGGAGCGCACCCTGGCCTCCCTCGTCTGTCGAGCTGCTTCGATCAGCCGTGATTTCCTCGCCTGCAGAAGATTCACCAGGGCCGCTACCCTGTCCTCCACCTCCTCTTCCAGCGCCACGCATTCTTCCTGCCCGTGGAAATATGCACCGTGAATAGGCACCACCGAACGTAGGGGAGACCGGGGCAGATTGTAACAAAAAAAGTGTACACAGCTATTTCTCGAAAGTGTTTTCCTCAATCAGTAAATAATTTGTGTGATTTACTACTTGCATATGTGGTGAACTGATTGCGTGAAAGTACGTGACAAAATATTGGACTGTTAACATTTGACATCATTTTAAACAAATCTGAATCTTTGTTACAATGTGCCCCAGTCCTGGGGTAAATTGTAACACATTTGTTTTACTTATTTAAATACAAATATGAACACAAATAAACGTTTCTAAAAAATATAAATGAAAACACCGATCATTATTAAACATTTGATATACACGAGTTAAACAATCATTGTTTATTCATCTGATTCTATCAAAATCTTCTTCTTCGCTTTCTTTACTTTATCCTGTATACTTTTTTTTCTACTTTTTGGATTCTCGATTGTTCTGTTGTTCGTCTAGAGCATCTTTTTCCGGTGTCTCTGCAAATAGCTTGCTTTATCACCACTTGGAGTGGAGTAAGTATAGTAACATGTTACAATTTACCCCGAGGTCGAATTTTTGCGTTTTATCTCAGCAAACGAGAAACTAAACATCAAATCACTAAAATGCGTATACATTATTATAAACCAATGTGTACTGATTCGTTTGCGACAAAGAAGCAAAAATTCAAACGGTTTCTAATGCCGGTTAATTGAAATAAAAGTGCTGAGACAACATTTACTTACGTAACCTAAAAACTAAAATTCTGGGCTATAACCACAAAATGAATACATAACGCTCGTTTGTGTCACTAAAACTGACGGTGCTAATATTGTCAAGCAGCTCTCGAATACTGTAGGTTACCAGATTTGTCGTTCAAAAGATTTTTCTTATGTTACAATTTACCCCGTGTTACAACCTGCCCCGGTCTCCCCTACTACCGAATTAGTATCGAAGGTAAAAGCTAACCAAACGCGAGCCAACAACAATTCCCAGCATATTTTCGAGCGCCGCGAAACGGAAGCTGAGCGACGCTGCAACTAACGACATTCCGGCAAACTCGCTTCCAACTTTCTTTCCAGTGATTTTCGCGGGAACATGCAAATTTCATCCCGCTGTCTTTGCAGTTCTCTCGCGATATTTCCGCGACTCTCCGAGGAGCAATATGCAAATGTAAAACGTCGCGGGTGGACCAGCTTCTAAATCGATTCCTCTAAAACGGCGTATCCGCGAGTGGAAAATCGAGTTGCCCGCGTTACCTTCGGCGAAAGGAAGGTCTTGAGGATCTACTTTAATAAATAAATTTCATTTACGCGTCGAGTTCGGTTTGAAGCGCGCTCGAGACACAATTGCGCACAGGTATGCGCGCCGCGGTATCCTTTGCCTTGCTCGTAGGGGAGGAAAATCGTAGCTGGTTCGAGCGAACCGGGGGGGAAGGGAAGATAGGAGAATTGTTATTAGAGGTCGTCAAATGTAATTCGTTACCTCGAGTACTCCTCGCGTCGCATCCTTTGTAATTTGGAAGGATGCTTTTAGGCCGCGGCGGAGGCGGAGGTGGGGGGCAACGCACGCGTGAGAGGGCGGACTGCAGGAGAGGCAGGAAGAAGGAATAGTAGGGAGGGACGACAGCTGATGCAATTAACACCGCGTCCTTCCGTAATTTCATGGAGGCGGACCACGTCCGGCTGGGGACCGGAGCCTGACGCGAAATTTAAAAAGGATGCCAAAGGCGAATACTCACGTGCACTTTGTCCGTCATTCCTTTGAGCCTCTGAATGAATTCCGTCGTGGAGCGTGCCCTCTCCGACAATTGTTGCAAATTTTGCGAGAGCTCCGTCTGTAAACGACAAGACCAAGAGGCCGGGGTTAGCACGGAGATTACACCATTCGATCCCGCCAAAACCCTTACGTCCGATGCAGGAATGATAATAATTGTCCCGGGCATTATCGAGTCGCCGAGCAATTGCTAATTGACGGGACGGGACGCGACGCGCCGCGCGTGGACAAAAGTGCCGCGAAGCGTGGCGGAACAAAGCGAGGCGGGGAGGCGGGCGTGTGAGCGAGCACATGTGCTCTGATCGCGCGTGCTCGCCTCTCCCCCGCAGCCACCAGCTGCGAATCAGTCGATGCATGCAAAGTGAAGAAAAGTGACGGGAATTGGGCGAGTGAAACTACAATGGACGTTCCCATCGCAACCTCGGACCTGCCTCGATTAACTACAGAGTGCATATAGTAATTGTCCGCGCTTTTTCGAAAGTTCCTTCGAATCGAGCTCGATTAACGCGTTGTCAGCCAGCTGTAAAAACGGTGGACGGTGGGGCCGAGTTACGACGAAAGCGTGTAGATTTGTGTTTGCATTCGCGTCTAGCCACGCGCGTCCGTAGCTACGACAGCGCCGGCGTTGTTATCGTAGAGTCGCAGCCCACGCGATTCAGCCCCATTCCGGGGATGGCACGGGGGGAGGTGAGGGTCCGAAGCACCCTTTTCATTCTGTCGGGTGCTTATATCTACTCCCCCAGCATGCGCCTCTCGTTTACCAACGCGCCCCAACCGTCATTGCCACGAGCCACGAGCATTCGACGCCGTATAGCTATAAGTACGCGTAGTCGTGGAGCCAACGCTCCTGCGTAAACACGATACCCCCAGCCGACGGGACGCGGCGCAAGGCTACCGGTCGCAAACCGAACGCACCGCTTTGCGTTTCCCCCGATAACCGCGAAACTGCGTTCAAACGAGCTCGTCAACTGCCGCGCCAGCTCATTTTCAAAATCGTCGCCCGGCTGGTGGCACGGAGATACTGCAACCCCGGCAGACCATTTCATTCATCCCCGTGAACAGTGCAACGCCACGGACACCGTTGACGATTGTATCAAACAGTTATAGGTATAAACCGATGCGGGGTCTATCCATAACGAGTTATGGGGACTTGTTTTAGTCTATGATAATACCAGCCAAATTATCCTGGGAAATTTACCTAGAGATTTACTCGTTAAAGGGAATTGATCGTTCCGGTAATGTCGCCAGGCCAGACATCGGTGGCGGTAACCAAGCAGCTTACCAATCACAGAATTTAAAAGCTGTCGGATGGTGGTGTCGCGCCGCGCCGCATATTTCAATCTGGACGAGCCGCGATGCGTCAAATTAAAAACTAGGGTCGACGACCGCTCTTTACTGTCTTTCGCTCACAAATCACGATGCACCGACCTTTTCGATAAACCGCCGCACCGATTGTTTTCCCTTTGTCTTTTCCCTTTCCCTTTCTCTTTCCAACAACCAGGCTGTCGGGGTCTGACGAGTGTGCGCGGCGTTTTAAAAGCAACCGCGACCAGTCTTCGAGCGAATTTCTTACAATGTCCCAGTAAAAGTCTCGAAGCAAATGTGGACGCTTCTGCAATTTATCCCACCCTACTTTGTTCGCAATTGTTTTTAGAGATTATTTTAAAGATAAATGCAACGAACAGTGTAAGAACTCGACGTATCGATTAGGGCTGCGACTAGTTGTCGAATTTTTCGGTATTCGAATACTCGAATACTTCAGTTGCTCAATTATTTGGCGAATATAATTTGAATATCCAAATATTCGAATACTATTGGAATATTTAAGTATTCGAATACAGATGTATTCGAATAGTATGGTGTGAATTGAAAATCAAGTTCTTTAGGTTCATTTGTCAGGGTGAAATCTTGTAAGCTAATTTTGATCCACTTCACACCATACTATTCGAATAATAACATTCGAATACTCAAATATTCGAATAATAAAATTCGTATACTCAAATATTCGAATAATAAAATTCGAATACTCAAACATTCGAATAATAAAATTCGTATACTCAAATATTCGAATAATAAAATTCGAATACTCAAATATTCGAATAATAACATTCGAATACTCAAATATTCGAATAATAAAATTCGTATACTCAAATATTCGAATAATAAAATTCGAATACTCAAATATTCGAATAATAAAATTCGAATACTCAAATATTCGAATAATAACATTCAAATCCTCAAATATTCGAATAATGAATCATGAATAATGAATAATGAGTCATGATTTTGCTACTTTACTTATTTAAGATTAGATTTAGATTTGTTAAAACTCGTATAACTTGTATTATTGTGTATTAATTGGTGAGACTGTATTAGTCCATTGGGTTTATATCTTATTGTAAACTATGGGATTTTCCCGTTTATTATAATAATAATAATAATAATAATAATAATAATAATAATAATAATAATAATAATAATAACATTCGTGTACTCAAATATTCGAAGTTTATTCGTAGTATTCGAATACTTACAAAATATTCGAATATTAAATTATTCGAATAGTCCCAGCCCTAGTATCGACCAGACTACTGCTATATCGAAGATTTATAAAGCCGATTACTTATTCGAGGTTCCGAAATATTCGAATATTAAATTATTCGAATAGTCCCAGCCCTAGTATCGACCAGACTACTGCTATATCGAAGATTTATAAAGCCGATTACTTATTCGAGGTTCTAAAAGATCTTATTCGAGGAACATCTGCCACATGGTGCGACGGGCTAATTAAGGAATACGTCGTAGTATAGACGTTTAATTAGCCGGCATTCCAAGTAGAAACGGAGGCCCGTACGGCTGAAAGCGGTTTTCCCGATATGTATGTATGTCTCATACAATTTCGCTCCAAGGTGGTTGCCCTGCGACTTCCAGACAAACGGAAACGTACATCACAATTAACGCTCTTGAATAAGATTCGTCGCTGGATCCGCGTAACAGATTGTGTAAATTCCTCGTTCCTACGTCGCATATTATTATTACTATTAACGTCGTTACTGCGCTAAGAGAGTAGTTTAAATATAAGTTTAACGGAGATAAAAAAAAAAGAGGTGCAAAAGGCGGGATCCAGCAGAAGCGTTGCTTTACACCAAACTTTGGAACTTAAAATAAAATAAAAACTGACTTAATTAATACCTATACTAGGTCGATGAGTTGATAGAAAATAAAAAGGAACATAAAAATGATTTCGTAATGAAAGGAGCGGTTCGCTTTAATTTCATCCGCGTAAACTGAACCATCTGCTGTTCGCGGAAAACTTTTCCCCTTGATGCGAGATACGACTAACCGTGCGGCGTACAGGATCTCCCCGATTCGCGATGCTCCTGTTGTATAACGCCGACAACGCCGACGAAGACGAAGACCACGCAATATCAAATTATCCCAATTAACGAGTTCTGGTGGATGCTTGTCAAGATTATCGACAACGACGGTCAAGGGGAGACTTCGGGTTCCTTGTAGACGCGCTCGACCAGACCGACGACGGATATTATTACTTATTACGTCTCTATTGCGCCCACATTATATACACGTTACGGAGACTATAAATGGCAAGTAAAAATGAGCAAAAAAATTATCGAGAAAGTCAATGCACCGATATTTGTATAACGATAAAAGTGAAACAACAGTTGGTTAAAATTCACGGTTTGCAGCCTGCGAAAACGACCGTATCCGTGTTGAGCGAAATATCCTGTGTCATCGGGCCCGCATCCCTTTCAACCTCCAATGGCAAACTTCTTTTCGCAAACTGCTCATTATACCCAGATTGATCGTTTCGGGCTATTCCCGTATCCAATCCACTCTTCCTCTCCGCCCTTTCTCCTCCATTCTGTTTATCGTAGCACGAATTCTACTCTAGTCAACAATTCTCCCAACTGTTGCGAAACGACCAACGTAATAATTGGCACGAACAGTTGTTCCTCGTTATACCGTCGAGCCGTTATACCCTCAAATATTCCCCAAAGAGAAACAAAATGACGTTTGTTCGGCAGAAATCGAATCGCGTCGAGAGTTTTTCCTCTTCAAGCGCGTATTTTTTGCGCGCACTTGTTTTATCGTTATCGCTTCCAACTAATTGCCACTCAACGTTTCGCCAAATATTATCATTTTTTTGCGCTCCTCTGGACATTCTTGAGCCAGAGAGAAAAGGGGGGAAAGCGAGCGGCTTGGGAATGTTTTGTAAAATTGTTGGGTGCTCGATAGTAAGCAAAGTAACGAAATCTTAAAATTGTCCAAGCAAGATAGAATATTTCTGCAGGAAGACGAATTATTGCGACCGAGATTGCCTATTCTAGGCTAGACACCTATTTCACCCACACACATATAGAATATGTATCCATGGTACGTGATGTTCCTCTTTCCACGATATTTAGCATGCACCCGCTGTTTCGTCGGGCATACCGGGTTCTTTTCTTCGTCTACTCCCATTGCTCCCATTGCTCGAGCCATCTCCATCGACGCGCACCACCCTAAACCTTGGTCTGTCACGTACTCCAGCTATGTAAAGTCTCGTTAGACCAGAAAGCTGGTCGTCGAACGCGCACGGAAGGATTTTCCCCTTTTTCCTCGTTCCAGCTTCCAACGAACCTATCCCGGCGCGAGGTGGTTCTTCGCAGGGACGCTCAACGGAATACCAGATAAATCTCCATCAACGGCGAGAAATATATTTCCCGTATAGTTCAGCTTGCCTAGTTCCGTGATAACCCATAAATCGATAGACCCATAAATACGATATAGCTACCTAGGTACTCGTGTGACCGCGATCGGGATGGAGGAATCGTGAATCGCACCATTAATACGGTTCAACGATGCGCAAGTCGAGGTAACATTTCCAGCCGAGTCGGCCAAGTACCGGATAATTGCTGGAGCGTGGCCCCGCTGCACTCGTATTTCGTATTTCGCGTCCGCATGGAAGGGACGAACCCCTCTGGAAGGGACCGTGACCCGAGCCAAAGCTCTACATACGTCCGTCTACCGACTACCGACCAACGCTTTTCACGGTTACGCGCACCCACGATCGATTCGGAGGAAATTCGGACCAACCAGGCTCTCTTCCGCCCTCTCCCTCCCGCTACCCACGTCACACCCGTCCAAGAAATTGCAAATTCGTCCATTTTCTGCATCATTAACGTCACCTACGCGCGCTTCGACGTTTCAAAAGTCAGCTACATCCTTGCCAAGCTGGCCAGAAAGGGTTACTGGGAATCGAGGCGTATCGCCGCGTCGCCGTCGATCGCGTGGAAATCTTTGGTCGAGGACAAACGGCCGGGACTAAGCTGGATCGTTCGTTCTTCGTTCACGGGAAATCGATACGACACCGCGCGAAAAGGAGTTAAAACGCGGTAGGGTCGAGGCGTATGGGGAACGACCGGACGACAAACGACAGCGTTAACCCGAGAGTCGTAAAACGAAGCGTGCGAGCCTGGGGAACGTTCGCGTTTGCGTTCGTCTTGGCGAATCCGTTAGCGCTTGTAAGTAGCGAACTCGCGTAAAACTGCAGAAACGGCCAACGATCCTGCGAGAGTGGTCCAAGCATGGGATCGCCATCGCGGTATCGCCAATGGTTTCGTCCGAACGGTTTTCCTCTTTCGCCCAACTGAACGTATACAAGAAACTACACGCGTAGGTACTCCCACGGGAACGCGTACGAATTTACGTCCCCGCGCGAACGAGTAGGCGAGCTACGAGCAAAGCACTTTTTTCCTCTTATCGCGGTCGGTTCGTTCGTCGTAATTTCCATCGAAAGACGAGGTACAGTAAGAATTGCAGGGAATACAGGGATGCTGTAGCAATCCCGCGCGAACACGTTACGGCTTACGCGGTTCATACGAAACTCAGGATCCACGATTTTACTGTCGTACTTGGCAACCCGTCTTCCCCTCCTTCCTCTTCTTAAGGGGACTAGGCAAACGAAAAATCGATTTTTCTTATTGCATTTTCAGAAAATTCTTCTATCTTTTCTGGAGAAAATGCCGCTTTGTTTATATTAGAATTCGCAAAATTATAGATTTGGTAGCTGGATACGCCCCATTTGACAAAACGCTCCACCATTTTTTTACGTACACAAACCAGGATGCATCGACACGATCGTCATATTTGAAGTTGCCTCAGTCGGCCACAAGTGTCGCAATAAAAATACGAGCAAATAGGGTGAAAGCACTAGTAGTCGACCACTTAAAGCTAAACTCGAATGAAAAGTTCTGAAAAAAAATAAGCAATCAATGTTATAAAATATATAAAATGTATTGAAGTAATTCAAATGTATTTAATATATCACTAAATATTTTGGGTTAGTAAGAAAGTTCGGAGAAAATAAATAATTAACGTTAAAAATAAAGTGTCCGAATGCTTTAATAATCGACCGCTTAACTCTAAAAGTCGACCGGTCCAATAGCTATAGTAATCGACCACCTTCTTTTAATATAAAATTCAAAATAGGTTATGTGAATAGTTCAAATGTGAGTAAAATTTCGTTTCTGTCATTTTGTTTCTGAGGTTAAATTAAGAAAAATTATATAGTTTAATACGTGGTCGACTTTTAGCATTCATTGTGAATGCAGTTAGTTTCAGAAGTCGACCGCTGTGGTCGACTATTGAAAATTGAAAGGGAATGATGATCCAGTTACCGACCTCCCAAATATAAATAAATTATCACATTTTTTTAAATTTTTGAAGCGCATATCAAATTGTTGATGCTTTTTCAGTGAAATAGCATAATTTTCCAGTAAAAAATGTATAGAACTGAATTACATTTGTCGTTTCTATTCAAAGCACACTTATGCTTCTCGTGTTAGAAAACAGCAGTGGCACATGTAGAATCAAAATCAGTTTACAAATCTCTTTAAAAGCATATATTTTTTTTACCTATGACGGGCGCTTTTTGTCGTATTGTAAAGTTAGAAATTCAAAATATAATATAAAATTGTCATTTAATAAATTCTTTATTTCAGTACTTATTTCTTTAAGCTAAACAATAAAAGTGGTCGACTACTAGAGGGTGGTCGACTACTAGTGCTTTCACCCTATTACGGCTTTTAAAAAAAATATACAAGAATTTATAATTTCGGCCTTCAGATAATTTGCGGTTAGTATGTGAGAAATTCAATTTTCTAAGTCACTATCGTTTTTGCGATTAATTCACATATATATTTCGAAACTAGACAAACTAACCTAACTACGTTGTTGCTAAATTTAAACCGGCGCGTTTTGTACCCCAGAATTTACAATACGCCCCACCTCAAAATCATATTTTTCACGAGTAACCTATTTCATTTTCTTTTCCTGAATAACTTCGTGTAATACTTGCAGCAGAAATGTTAAAAGACAAAATGTAAATAAAAAAATAATGTAATAATTTTAATCAAGATTGTTCTATTTTTGTTAATAATATCTTTTATAATATATATTCTATAACATTTTGATAAAAATAATAAAAAGTAATCACTTTTTTATGTCGGGGCGTTTTGTTATAGAGGTGGGGCGTTTTACCTGACGACTGTGTTACAAAACGCCCCATGTAAGGGTCAGAAAAATCATTATTTACAATTATTTCCAGTTATGTTTTTTACACAATTTCGGTGTAAGTGTGAAGAGTAATGAACACTTAATGTGGTCACACAAAAAATTTAAACTATTGGTTTTATAGATGTTTCTTTAAAAGTGGGGCGTATTGTATAGTTTTACCCTATAGCGTCGCCTTTGCCCAGAAACCGACTTGAAAAAATTACAGGATGTGTGTAAAACATGTGCCATTTCGCGCCAAACCTCTGATATGGTCCGTAAAAATTAGAATGTTCATTAAAAAATTAAAAATTCGCGAATTTTTAGTAGAGTAAACCAACCACTAATTGACCGCATACCAGGGAATGCCCATTAGGCAAAAAAATGTTAATTATAAATTTAAAAATATTATATGTTTATAAATGGAGTGTAGTTGCACTTTTAATATCCCATATTTTTAATTCCGCGTATTAAACAAACATTAATAAGTACAATTCTTATTAAACAATTCGGTCATTCACTGGTTGGTTTACCCTGGCGCACAAACACGACCTAAAAATGTTTTCAAGTCGATCTGAACCTCCGTTCATTCGCAACTAGCCAAAAACCAAAAGAAAAAAAGACTCGAAAAAAAACGCGTTTAAAGTTTCTGAACAAAAGCGATGTCATAGGTTGCTGCTTGACCTTTTAGCTGCCAAATCTACAATTTTTCGAATTTTAATATAAACCAAGCAGCATTTCATTCAGAAAAGATAGTACTTTCGGAAAATGGAATAAAAAAATCGACTTTTCCACTGCCTAGTCCCCTTAAAGCCGCTGTTTCTTATATATCTTACCATTTTACTGTCGAACGGAAGAAATCAAAGGCAAGGGAAGGTGAGGTGCTAATTCAACGGTATGCTTGAAAGACAACGATAATGGGATAACTGACCGTTCCATTTCGAAGGAGGTGTTCCCGTATCTGGATATCCTCGCGTTATCTGAAAGGGTTTCAGCGCCGTGATAACGCTCGTGCCCGCCCACATAAAGAAACTCATAATTCCGTCGAGACGCCGCGGTGACTTTTGATTCAGGGCGTTATTGCTTCTCAGGCGAGAGCAGCGCGAGGCTGTTAACTGTTAACGAACCGATAACGACTCCGCCGAGTCACTTAGAGCCGGAGTGGAATAAATAGTCCGAGGAGCCGTGTTCGTTCGCGTTCGAGCGATCGAAATCTCCAGACGATCGTCTCACATGCGCGCGGAAACGGAGCAAAACGATCCGCGTCCGTCCGTCTTCTCCACTATTTCTGTGCTCGCCTGAAGGAAAAGAAAACGATCTCCGTCATGGATTACGAAATCGCGATGGATCCAGAAAAAGACAACTTTCCGTTGCTCTCGTTTGCGAGATCCTTTTTCTATATAACTAGTAGCTGGTAGCGGGCGGTCGGCCGTTCACGGTTCACGGTTGCCGAGTAAATTTAGAAAGCTGTCTGATCTAAGGGCTTCTCGAATCCACGCCACGTGCTCTGACTGAATGAGAGCCGACGATCGCAACTCTCTCCCTAAATCGAAGCTGAGTCATCCTTCCCCCGCGTTTCATTCACGACTCGTTTGCCTCCAGAGATAGACTTTGCCCGAAGTCTGCTGAAACGGCCAGATCGCTCGGTGCCAGTCAAACGCCTAGGCCGTCGATCGACGGCGCGATTGGCAGCGGGCTATAACGTGGTTACGCAGCTTCTTCCCTAACGATATTCGACTTTTAATTCGACGTTGAAGCCTGGAACGTACGTACGTACGCGGCCGTGCACGTCGCCCCCGTGACGCGCTCACGAGCAGAGATAGATCTAATTACGGACGGCCGACAATGGATGCAAAACGAGTTGCATGTACGGATTTTCGTCCCAGCACGCCCGACTCGATCGTCAGAGAGTCGAGTTTGTAGCCGCGAGCGCGCCATCGCTCCTTTGCCTATCGATCGAGCGCCTCCCTAAACCCTAAACGAACGCGCAAAGGGGCCAGCACTTTTAACCACGTCTCTGAAAGGCAATTAAATTATTCTCCAAAAGAAGAAATCTGATCGCGAAGGTGGAGGCAAAGCGGTGTCCGAGATAAAGCGGCTTCTCACGCTTGGGGAAAAAAGAGCACGATAAATATCACTCGTTTAAGCTTGCAAACAATAATTACCCCAGGTTCCAGGAACAGGCTGCGAGGCAGCTCGGGCTACGAGGATCCACTTCGGTGCTCTCCACGAGCACGCGTCGCCCCACAAGCAAAACGAAACGAAATGAAACGAAAGTGGTAAGCGCAACACGCCGCGCCGCGCGGTTCCAGAGCAGCTGCGATGCTCGGGCATTTTCGAATGCGAGAGCAAAGGATTCGCGAGCCATCCACGACGATATTTTTAGACGATGAAAGGAAAGGAAAGGAAACGAACTTGCGACGAGAAGCGTGCCCTCTCCGAACAAAAAGCTCCAGTACCTACCCTGTACTGTTAATTCCTCAAACAACGCGAAGCTGCGATCGATTTATGGGGGGAGACCACTGTAAATAATCGGAAAAATCGTTTGTTTGTTTTTTTTTTTCATTTTCTGAAAGACGTACGTTTCAAGAATGCTCGCTCCGAATTTTATGAAGAAATTCGCCAAATTGATGGAGATATGGTATTTCCCGTGAGGCGGTGTCAAGCGCGCGACTGATTGTGAGCCGCGCGGAACATTGAACGCGTTTTCCTCAGAATGACATTATTCAACCGCGTTGACAGGCTACAGAGAAAACTATACGTCCAATTGACACGAGCAAGAGCATTTATTGTACAGAAAACCCGTCGCTATTACGTCACGATCAGTTTTTTGTCAATTAACGACCTGCTTCTATTTTTTTTATCAACATTTCCCCAAAATTGTATCCCGAAAACATGATTGTTTTCAGTGGTCTACCATTTTGTAATTTTTTGCGATTGACTTTTTTTATCCTCGCGTAATAAAGATGGGCTTCTAGTTTCTACATATTTTTGTCTATGGGAATTCGGATTAACCATATGGCCTGGGCACTGTCAACGCGACAAGCACGATTTTGCTGCGGCGCAAATTTTGACGAAGAGTATACAGAGAACGGATTTACGAATTTGATTGAACAAAATTTTGTCTTACCCTTCGATATGTACATATTAACTATACTACGCAATAGATTGATTTAGGGGAGAGTTGCCAATATCGTAGTGGTCACCTAAATCGTACCTCATCAATTTCTAAGTAATTAATGAATGTAAACGACATTTGATAATAAAAATATCAAGTAAATGCGAAATAAGAAATAGAAACAAAACATTTTGAGCTTACACCCTATTTTGTGCGTGCTATAAACATTTAAAAAAATCAGGTATGATTGATGTTACTTTTTATCCGTTTATCGTAGCTGATAATAATCAAACAATACAATTTTGTCCCGTATTTTTGTATTTTTCTAAAAGTAGGTTTAATGTAGAATATTTGACATTCGTTTTAAGTGCATATTACATTCATTATAATGTTTAAATTGATATTTATATATAAATTGATCATGTTTCCTAAATCATCCTACTAGTAGGATTTGACAACTCGTATGTTTATAGGTTATGTACATATATCATTTACATAGGTTATTGCGGCCTGTGTGTGATCCATATACATTTGTATATGTAACTATATAATAATCATTACTTTATGTTGAATATTTTCTTCTCTATTTGTTATTTATACTATTTTTTAGCGGAGGTACGATTTTGGAAACCGAGGGGTACGATTTAGGAGACCGGTTGTCCGAATCGTACCTTTGACAGTATGTGACGAAAAGAGTAATAACAAATTAATTTGTTCTGAACAATAGTAGGTGCCTAAAAGATCAAGCTACAATATCCAATAGTCATTTGCGTTCATATGAGAACCAAATATAAAAAAAAACGTAAAATGTCTTAAGGGGTTATACCACTGTAGCGCACGAAAAAATAGGCATATTTCGGGATTTTTTTTGGCGCAATAAAGAGATCAATCGAAATTCTGCAAAATGGGATTTATAATTCTAGTAATGAAGTTCAAAAAATATTTTTTTCAACTTCATGACAAAATGGTAGCTGCGCAGCATTTCTCCGTCGGTGCCTGTTTTTTGAAAGGGTCCACGGCCGGAAACCTAACTCCCGCAATTTTTGACCGGGAATAAAAAACCAAAGTTTTTTCGATTCTATAGAACGACAACAAAAGACGTACGTAGAATTTTTTCGATATATTGATTTTTCGCGAAATGGTGCACTTTTTAAAAAAAAGTTTAAAATTTCATGAAAAAATCGTCACAAAATTGGTTATAAAAAAAGTATGAAATATAAAAAAACATCCTACGTACGTCGCTGGAGAAAGCAATTTTGAATACACTGTTAAATTTTCAGATCGATCGGTGAAGATTTGTTCGAGTTATGTTTCCGGCCAGTTAAAAAAAAGTGGTTTCGAGAAAAACGCGTTTAAAGTTTTAAGTACTGTAAAATCATATTATATTCTTATATATCTTTAATCTGCGATGCCTGCACCATACAACTTGACGCCGTAGGGATCCGAACCCAGATACATATTCCCACATTATTGTTGCTTTCGTACACCAAAACAAATCTATAGCGCGCGCAGTGATAACAAAAGGCGCTCGGGGCATACACGAGAGCGTTGCGATAGAATTGAAAATTTGGACATTTAGACATTTTTGCCACCCTCCATCTTTTGGTATATTATTTTTGAGACCCTAAAACACCTTTTAAACAAAAAAATTTTTTCTTTTTTTGAAAATTCTACAGTGGTATAACCCCGTGGTACTATATTGGCAACTCTCCCCTACTCGCGTTGTTTGGTTGAAAAAAATTCCCGAAAACACCCTTCCTTTTCAGACCATTACAGTGGTCTTCCCCGTTAAGGCGGGTTCACACATATCAGTACCGTGGCGGTTCAGTGCCGGTAACTGACACGGACAAGTATCAACTGTTCCATTCGAAAACAGGGAAACGATATTTTTTCCCACTCATCCGTCACGGAACTGATACGCGTGCCCGGACCTTGAAGCCTCCACCGCAGGAAAAGCGGCTTTTACCCGAGGAGAAATAAATTACCCGGCATTTGGTCCGTGAAAGGGCAGAGTGTTGGAGATAATTCGGAATCCAGGCAAAGGCGAGCCTATTCTCGGTCGATATATCCAGCTACACCTACATACGTACGAGTGCACGAACGTCTGAAGCGAAACGCAAAGCCTGCATACGAGCAGAAATTGCTTTCGGCCACCCCCTCAGCTTTCTTCCCTGCGTCTCTGCACCGAACCCACTGGCGTAGAAAGTTTTCCTAGGAAACAGCATCGATCTTGCGTCTCGGATTCTGGCGCCGTGCCTATCTACTCAAGCGTATCGCACGCGTTAATTTCTCGTGGGACCGGAGCAAAGAGGTCGGACGTTTAGAAATTGAAAATCTTTCCCCGTCCACAATCACACCGACCCTTCAATCACATTCCAAGACCGAGTGCGACGGAACCAAACGATCGGTTACGCCAGTGTTTGCGCGGGGAAAAGCTACGCACAGTGGGCAGACGGTGCGAATGGGAACCCATAGAGCATGGAGTAGGTACAGGGTGAAAGGGGAGCAGGGGTCGTAGGGGTGGATAGGGTGGATGGGAGAGAGAGAGAGAGAGAGCAACTTATCGACTTTGCAGGGGTGCATTTTCCAGCGTTAAATTCGAAACGAAACGTAACGTCGACGACTAGACAGAGAGAAGGTGGGAGGGTGGAGATGGGAGAGTGCAGGGGAAGGAAGAAAAGAAAGTGGAAGAAGAGAGAGGGGAAGAGCGTGGGTGGTAGTGAAAACGTCACGGCATATGTCGTGCGTGACGGCACTATGTAACGCGTTTTCGTCTTTGCGTAGCCTACCCGTCCTACCACCTATCGCCCTAAGTGCGTGCGCTGCACTTACCGCCGTGGGCCGCACAACGCCGCCACCATAAATATCTGATTGCGAGGCAGCGCGCCGATTCGGCCATCTCTGCCGGCCCAAAGGCCCGTTAATAAATTCACCGCGATATTCCGTGCCCAGAATATTACACCCACCAATTACCATATTTAGTCGGCGCTTTTTCCGATCGGAACGTGCACCACGCGACGCGCACAACGCGCACAATGCACACTTGTTCCCTCTTTTCGCCTAATCTCGGCCGCAACTCGAACCGAGCACAAACGATTTCACGATCAAATTTCTCCACCACCGCACGCACGCGCTCGTATACACTCCGGTCGAGCTGATTTAATAAATTATTACGAAGTTCGACGTCCCCTGGTGTTTATTCGACGGCCAACGAATGGAGCTCGGCCAGCCTCTCGCTCCTACTCTCCGTCCACTCTGTACAGCGTACACACTGTGTGTGAGTGCACGCTGGCACGTGCACATGCACTTTTTGTTTATTTACTAACATGAGTACGCATACGCAGCATCAAAGGCTGGCACTGTTTCAAATACCTATTCTCGTTTTTAGGTTCCCGCGTCCCCGTGGCATTCTGCTTCTCCTACATTCTCTTCGCCATAACTCTACTGCCACCGCTCCCATTTTACACGGCCAAATCTAGCGCAACGTTAAGGCTCCCGTTTCGAGCCCACTTCCAAACCATCACGGACTCGCTGAACGAACCTTTGCGCGACCACTTTCACGAGAGATCCTGCGCGCGTATAGAAAATTTACTGCCGCCAGCAAAGGGAGGAGGAGAAGCGTTGCAAAACGAGTCGACCGCGATAACGCGATCGCGCGACCCTCGTATTAGCGAGTCCGCGCGATTATCGCGACCCGATCAAGCCACACTATTTGGCACTGAAGCACAAACCTGGCGGAGATTCTTAAATTTTTTCAGAGAATCAGAGTTTCAATACCTCCACTTTCCTTCCGCCCTTTGAAGCTCGAGAGAGCCAGAAACACGGATCAAACACACTCCACTAAATCGACCTCGAACGCGGACCAGAGTTGCTGCATTCCGCTTCCATGTACTTTCCTATATGTTTAGGTCTACTATATCTATCTAATCACTCGTGCTGCTATTAGGGCTGGGACTATTCGAATAATTTACTATTCGAATATTTTACAAGTATTCGAGTGCTACGAATAAACTTCGAATATTTGAGTATTCGACTGTTATTATTCGAATACTATTCGAATACTGCTATATTCGAATACCGATGTATTCGAGTAGTATGGTATGAAGTGGGTTCAAATTAGCTTACAAGATTTCACCATGACAAATGAACCTATATTCGAATACTGAAATATTCGAATAGTATTCGAATACTTGGATATTCGAATTATATTCGTCAAATAATTAAGCAAGTGAAGTATTCGAATATTCGAATACCGAATAATTCGACAAACAGTCCCAGCCCTAGCTGCTATATCTTTCACGAACGAGGGAATGATAAATGAATGCTCGCGTAGCTGCTCTAAAAAGATTCGCCTCGCGTGATACGTTCGAACGGGCCTGAAGAACTTTTCAGAGCACACCACGCCTCGCCTTCCTTCTTCCCTATTTCCCCTTTTCGCTGGGTCGTACATTTTCGTTTTCCATAAGCTCAGCCCAAGCTTCCAGCGAGTAAGCCGACATGTTTTCGGACGGCTCCGAACTTCGTCCCTCCATGAATTCTTAAACGCAATGCCGCCCCGAAACGCTCGAGGACGAGGGCCCGCAACTCGCGAATAAAGATTCTGTTCGCACCATCGAGCGCGGTGTGCGCTCTTGAGCGCGCTGATGCAAATGACTTTGAAAAATTATGCGAATGAAATCTGCGATAACGAAGGAAAAGGGGAGAAGGCGTGTACGAGAAGCTTTAACCGAAACGCTGGAATAACAACTGTAAAGCCTGCCTTGACATCCCCTAATTAAGCGAGTAATTATATTAATTTATAAAAAAAAAAAGCTTTACGCGGCACGTCCGCTTTGCTGCATGCCCGAGGACGTAATCTCGCAGGGTAAACGTCGTTTCGTCGATAAATGCTTGGGAGTATGAAAAGAAGCTGCGGAGGGAATTTCGCGTGGAAAAACTGCAAGTACCTATACTGAAACTCCTTTGAACGATGTCGCCGCGCAAAGGTGGGTTCAGTTTCAAAGCGGTTCATTAAGTCGCATCGCGTCGCGGAAAGAAAGTACGTACAAGGTGAAAAGGCGGGAACGGGTCAACGAAGACGAGGTTAGACATTCGTCTTTTCCGCGAGTTATCCTTTCAGGGTTCCGCATCTCGCGGTCACCGAGCAACATCGGCCGCGCGTACGAAAGGTGGTCTACGTCGTGCCCCGACTGGCGCCATTTTCCAGCAAGCTTCCATTTACGGAATCTAATGGTACAACCTATCTAGAAAGTTTCTAACTCAGATTTTCGGCTTCCATCTAACAGCAAACATCCCCGTCGCTCGCATGAATATCGAGCGGTACATCGACGGCGGTAGCGTGAGAACGAAAAGAGATAATCGCCAGCAAAAGATTCGAGAACGCGTACGCTGACACGTGGAGGGAACAGGACATAATATGTATAATAAGGACACTTGCCGCGCGCGCTCCAATTTCTTTCGTGCTCTCAATTGTATGTACCTACACGTGGAAAGGCCACGTGGACGTTTTCTTTTCTCCGCGCGCACGTACAGCCCCCTTTCGTCCTTTTTCAAAGCCCCGGAACAATGCCCAAGAACCGAGAACGCGCGCCCCAAATGCAGCAGCGAATTTTACGCTCCCATGGCCAACCGGATGCGTCGGTAGCATAACGATAATGAGAATTAATATTCGATTCTCCAGAACAACTGTCTACGAGATCCAAGGAACTGGAGGACTAGTTTGGTAAACGCGTTTGCGAGCGCGGAAGCTCCAAGGCGCATTCCCTCGATCGGCCGACTGGTCAGACAAAATAATTATCGAAATATCGGTTGCAGGGGATTCAGACTTCACCAGCCACTGTGACGTACGTGAACGGTGAACGGTAATGCGTTAGGACGACCGGTTCGCGTTCATCTTCTCATCAAATTCCATTTCGGACGTCCAAGATAGAGAGCGAATTGAAATAAGCCGTGAAAATGGGGGCACGGCGAAGATGTGATCGGTATAGCGGAAAAAGTGCGAGGCTGTGACAAACGACGTGAAAAAGCTTGCGGTTTGAAGCCGCAAGGGTATCATATTAACCAGTATGTACCGCTCAAGCATATCGCGACGAGTTGGCTGCATCTGTTTCATCGATTATAAACGAGTCGGAGGGCGAATCGCCGTGGATGGTCGCGCTGGCTTCGGTCGGATCGAGTATACATACTACGGTATACTACAGATATACTATAGGACTATAGCGTTACATATATGCGCGGCAGCGAAGGTAAACGAGAGAGCTGCTAGTCGACGAACGGTTGTTTGTTCGACGAGTAATTACGAAATTGCCAGCGCGGACCAGTTTTTTACGGAGTTAATCGAAGAGGAAGAGATCCGTGGCGTGGGTCGGGAAGCGAGCAGGTGTTTGTCTTGGAGGGAAAATCGGGGGGGGTTGGTTTCGCGTTCGTGGCACACCCACGTCGCGGGACACGCGATATCGAAGGCAGCTGTCGATCCAACCATCCCGTCTCTCTCTCTCTCTCTCTCTGAGAGCCTAACGTAGTCGTTGTACTTTCCTCAGGCCCGCGCGCAGAAATAGAAACGTCAATCGCGTTCTGTGAATGGACCGACGACTCCGAAACCAGTTTCGTCAAGGTCGCGAATAAATTTCTCGCGCGTGCTTTTCGGGCGATAAACAGTAGCTACCGAAACTACGGGGGTACCTACGCAGAGCTAGGTTGAAGAGACTCACCTTCTGTGCCTTGCAGGCGGCGGCCAACGGCAGCACGTCGTGGGGATGAGTGGCGTGACGATCTCGAAGGCAAAGGGCGCATATCGCAATTTTGCAGAGGGCACAATAGAGGGTCAACGGCTCGCAGTTGTGATCGTTGCAAACCGGTGTGGGCTCGGCGGCCAGGCCGCGAGAACCTTTGGCCCCGTTCGATTGCCAGCTGCCTCGAGGTGGGCCCAGATTGTGAGCCGCCAAAGGTCCCCTCTTCGGGTGACAGGATTCTCTGCAGCCGTCGCAGTACAACACCTGAAACCACCACGTCCTCAACGTCACCAAACACTCCACACTCCTGTGCATCGATTAAACGATCGCAGTTTCTCGCGCTTTCCCTCGGGAAAAATGGTACACGATGGGATCGCGATCGATCCATCTCGACGAGAGCGCGTGAAAATCCGAGACGTGAATTACGAGGCGAATGAACAACGGCGAGGTCGAGGACGGGAATATTAAGCGCGTCAGCTTGATCTCTGCTCTTGTTATTCGCGCACAAGCAACGCCTTCTTGCCCTCTTTACGTTGCCACTCGAGAAAGTCAATTTCCAAGAAGCCTGCGACTCGGGGTGCATACATATACCTATGTATTCACGACCACGTAAATCCAAACAATCGAAACGAACGTGTCGAGACCGCGGACAATCGGCAATACTTTAACGGGTGAAAAAAAAAAACGCGCCCGGCTCGCCGATTTCTATGCAATCTTCTCTCAACGAGAATACCTATGGTTGGAGAAGCGCGCGTACACGCGTCCACTAGATCGTTTCTGCGGAGAAACAGAGAAACACGGAAAAAGTCAAAGTACATATAGATACGCAACGTTAAAAAGCAACTATTCGCGGAATCTCGCAAGGGACAAATGACCGAAAGTGGCGTTCGGCTTCGGCGACCGCGTGGCAATCACATGTCTACGTGTGTAGGTATGAATATTACAGCGTAACGATTACTCGTCAACGATAACAGAGTTTCTTACGTGGCTACTATGGAAACACGAGTAATTGTAAGCTACAACAGCTTCGCCTAAAACTGTAAACACGTCGACGCTTCTCTCCAAATTCTCGGCACTGCATCTATCGTACAGGAGTCGGAGTAAACAAGTCAGGTTAATGACTCTACTAGCGGGCATTCAGTGAAATACATATACGTGTGCAAGACTTGTTGGCCCGGGCATCACTCTATGGTAAAATATTTATTCGTTTACTACCGAGTCAGTTTACCTCGGGTCAATTAACCTACCATTAATTTATTTCGACGTATCGATTAGCCGGTTTGAATTGAAGAGGTTAATGGAGGGTACATCTGCCTGAGTTTTACAGGAAATAGTACGTAAGTACTGACCTCGCACTGCTCGCAGGCGACGGTCGCGTCCTGGGGCTCGCCCTCGCACATCTGGCACTGCAGCCGCGTGTTTCGCGATTCCTGATATTTGTCGACGATACGCTGCATCGCCCTGTACTTGGGCAAATTGTGGGCTCCGCCTTCATCGAAGTAAACGGTCTTCTGGCAGATAGGACAGGAGAGGCAGAGAGTGCCGCCGGATGGCGGAAAGCCTCCGTTTCCGGGCGTGCCAACGTAGCTTCCGGGCCTGGAGCTGGTGGAGGTGCTGTTGCACACCACCCCGGAATCCGTCTCGGAGAGGATCGAGAGTTTGTCCGCCTCCTGGTCGGATCCCGGTGCGTTGGAGGAGTCGGTCGTCGACTCTGGGGGAGAGTCCGGCGGCGCTTGTAAGTTCACCGCGCACGACAGACAAAGAGCGTGCCAGCACGGTAACAACACCGGCTCCACGAACAGCTCCTTGCAGCAAGGGCATCGTAGCTCGTCCTCCATCCTTCTACGATAGTCCACACGTCCGCTCTACCACCGCCGCCACCACCACTACCACCGCTAGATTTCACGATGATCACAATCACGAGTTACCGCCACCGACACCTACATCTACACCTACACCGCGCGCCACACGCACTTCGCGCCTTCTTCGATTCCCAGCGAACCCAACCTCTCAACGATCCTCTCTCGTTTTTCTTTTCATTCGATGCCCCAACAGATCGATCCCTTTGCTCTTCGTGCTAAGCCCCGCTGTCGCCGTGAATTCCCTCCCTCGATCCACCTTTCATTACCCTTCGGCGATCTTCCTTGGAATCTCCTTCCCGATGGCGTCTTCCCCGACTCCCGACTCTCAAATCACGATACGTTTCCGCGACGCATCTTCGACTCGAACGACAAACAGCCGCTACTCTCACGCGCGATTATCCGTCACCTGTCGATCGCGCACACATCGCACGCCAAACTTCAGCGGCATCCTATTTAGTCCTCTACATTTTTCACCAATCCCGTGCCCAACGGTCGCAGCAACGCGATTCGTGTCCCTTCTGGTCCACTAACTCGCGACGGACGTCGAATTATTCTCACCGCTCTACAAAGCTGGCCGAGGTTTACTTTATATGTAAATCTACTCTTTCGTTTGATTTCGTTTGATTCTGCTGGATTTCGCGGACAGGGGCACGAGCGTCCAACAAACAAACCACGCCGCGAGACGTCACAGAGTTGACTGACACTCGCCACTCACCACCATAGCACCTCTGCGCACTGCAATCGCGCAGCCGTGCTCAGGGGCGGCCATGCTGTTTTCTCGTGCCCTACGCACACGCAACCTTTTCTCTCTCCACATTCGCACGAGTATCTTCGGAACTGTGAAATATATTTCTCTTAGCAATCGCGAAAATTGTGATAGGCTTCAACGACGATAACTCGAACAGACGTCTCGAATTTCTTCTTGCCTGAGTAATCGTATTACTTCCATGGGAAACGTTTATTCCAGCTGAAAGAGCCGCCAGAATTAATCGACGTAGGTGATAGCTTGGATTCTACAACGTTCAAGCTACGCACGCTCCTGGTTACCACAGCCATCTCGCTCTCCCGGTGCTTACTTCCCTACATCCACCTATGCGTCTATCTCGCTCTTCTTCTATTTAGGAAAAGACTCTAGATCGTAAAACAGCATCAGAACGAAAGAGAAAAGTGGCAGAAGACTGCAACGTAAGAAAAATTCTAATGCGACAAACTATACACACGTCGATCCGTTTCCTTATGTGTATGCATATTCTATGCTATCGTAATTTATTCTGCAGAGATGCAACGCTTTCGCTAGATCCTGCACATTAAGGTCATACACGATGATCGGCACATCGAGTGGCAAGACAGCTTACAATTATTAACTGGATTAAATGGAAATACTACCGGAATGATACGGAAGTAGGGCAGCAATGACGCGGAAGCGGAATGTCGAAATAATGTAGAAATCATGCACCGAAGACAAATCGAGCTTTCATTGAAAAAATACTAGATAACCCGCTGCATTTATGTAACTTGAATTCTAACCGCCAGTAGCGGCTTCAGTGTGTTCTATCCTGGATCGATAACGTTGCATGTGACAGGGAAATATTAAGGTGCCTCTAATGCCACAGAGTCGCGTGATAAAAGTCTACATTAGACGTTATATCTATCCTTTGCCGCGATTGTGACGTCACTATGGAGCTCGAGGATATCACAAGATGAACTCGGGGGGTCGGAGGCGCCACGTATGTACTACTTTCATACTTACATACATACGTAGTACCACAGACCAGGTACAGAATAGACCTTTCACCCAATGCTATTTTCCGTCCCACGGTTTTGGGGCTCACGAGCCCCATTATGTACCATTTCCGTGTCACATCCAACGTTAACGACTAAGCATGAAATAAGAGTGCAGCACTACAGGCGGTAGGAACGAAAGTTATAATAGCGTTCGGAATTTAGATATAGGGTGTCGCGATGCCAAATTGATATAGGATATTCAAAGCGGTCAAATGATTGAAAAATGTTCATATTGAAATAAAAATTTCTTCGCTTGTTTATCAGTCAGCAATTATTATTGGCCGCGGCTCTAACATTGAAAGTTGGGAAGGAAAAAGTTTGAAACAAGCCATAAGTAGCGTTTAGAGTAGCGCGGAACGAAAGTTTGACCTCGGGAGTCGGGATCCCCGGCGTAAGAAAGTCTAGGCTCGGTGCGATGCGATGGTCACCCTGTATATACTTTCCTCGGTGATAAGGTGGCTTTAACAGTATTAGTGGTAGAAACACAATATATTTCCCACACCCACCGCTCAAAAACGTAGATGGCGCTCGAAAACCAGTGGTGTTTCAGGAGATCGGTATTTCAGAACGTGAGACACGGAAGTCCATAAGACGAAACATCTATTCGTAATACCTCGTCTGTGGTAGTACTTCTGCACACTTCTGCAGCAGTTGAACCAAGTGTGATTTTACCAAGCGACGTGATCCGACGCATGGAAATTCGCGTGACGACCATTTTTCTATTTGGTAAGCGAGAGAATGTACGATTTTGCAAAGGAATTTGAAGGTAAGGCAGCGCCAAGTTTCGATCGCTCTTCGGACATTCCGCCTTTGTCGGGCAACGCACGCCCCGCCGGCCCCCAGTTCGTTTTGATTAATAGAAACGATTAATAGAAACAGCTGCCGTTACGTAATCCAGACACATGGTTATAAAATATAAACCGTTATAAACATATCACTGGAATTATATAACATTCAGAATAGATCGATTGTTCGCCATTGAAAATGGTAACCCCTTAAATTTAAAGTTTGATTAATGTCCGCCGCGCCGGTGCGCGTACAAACTTTACTGGAACATTAGAAATTGTGTCCTCTAATGCGAAATTCGCTTCAACTATATAACTGCATTAACGGCCCAGTCATCACGATGTTAGTTAGTTATCAATGGGAAAGTTACACATTGCCTTAACGCGTAATCGTTAGACAAGGAAAAGTTAATATGGAATAACGAGTGTATCGTCGCTCCGCTAAACCATGTTCTCGCTTATTTTCATTTCTTTTTCTCAGTAACCCCACCCTGACTTTAATGCGGACAATCGCATTATGAAAACAAACATGCTAGCGCCTCTGGCGAAAAGAATTTTGTCTCCAGAATTCTCGCACCTACGCCGTTATGGATCTACCCGCAGGTTAGCAGATTTCTTCTCTTCGAACTTTAGAACTTTTAAACACATCGCCATATGCGTTGATCTATGAGAAAAGGAACCGTGATTGGAAATTTTACAGCGCAGATGGGTGCAACGTGTTCGACCTCGTGATCGTCGGGGGCGGCATCGTAGGATGCGCTACCGCTCGAGAGCTGATGGTAAGGCATCCTAATCTGAAGATGGCGATCGTTGAGAAGGAGAAAGATCTGGCGATGCATCAGACGTCGCATAACAGTGGCGTGATACACGCCGGCATTTATTATAAGCCCGGTAGTATGAAAGTAAGAACGCAATCACGATCTTATAAACTTCTCGCACGGACTTGTCCGTTTCTCGGGAATGCAATACATATAGATTCTAACGACACGAGGTGTTCCAATCGGCTAGTAGAACAACGCTACGTTAAGAGATTTTTTCATTCGGCAGGGAATAATTACAGGCCAAGATGTGCGTGGAAGGTGCAAAGCTGTCGTACGATTATTTATGTAAACACAATATACCGCACAAGAAGGTTGGGAAACTGATAGTAGCGGTGAATCAAAATGAAGTAAAGGGAATAGACGTATTATACGAACGGGGAACCAAGAACAACGTACCGGATCTCCAAATGGTGGAGAAACAGTGCATATCCAACTACGCGGAAAAATGTCAAGTACTTAAAATTTAAATCATTCTGCCCTTCTAACAAACGAATGTTATCCAAAGTCTCTGGAACAGTATAAACCGCACGTTTATATTGTACAGGGAGAAAAAGCAATATGGTCACCGTGGACTGGTATCGTCGATTGGGCTGTGGTTTGCAGGCATTTTGCCAGTGAGTTTGAAAAGATGGGCGGTCAGATATTCTTAAAATTCAACGTGACCGGTTTCATGGAAATGACAGAGTCGACGGGAAAGCAAGAATTAGCTCCCATTGTAGTACTTTCGAAAAACAGAGTAGGTCTCCTCTATCGATCAATTGAAATTCACATTCCGCCCTCCAGTTTCTTTATCGCCGATTTACGTTGTAGTGTCTGCCAACGAGATACGTGTTGACGTGCGCCGGTTTGCATTCGGACCGCGTGGCGGTCATGACGGGATGCGATATCAGCCCACGAATCATTCCATTTCGTGGCGAGTATTTGTTACTAAGCGACGAGAAAAAATACTTATGTACGACCAATATATACCCAGTCCCAGATCCTAGGTTTCCATTTCTAGGCGTGCATTTCACGCCCAGAATGAACGACGATATAATTCTCGGCCCGAACGCAGTTTTAGCATTTGCCAGAGAGGGTTATCGGTACGGTGTAATTCGTTAAAAATCAACCGGCTGTGTAAGTGCGCGTATGCGTAAGCGTATACGGGCGATATTTCCACCTACAATCCAATGAATCGACGATCATATGCTTTCAGATGGCGTGACATAAACATAAGAGACTGTATCGAAATGGCCCGATTCCCCGGGTTATATAAACTTTGCTTGCGATATTTTCTTCCCGGATGCAAAGAGATCATTAAATCGATCATTTATCCACTCGTAGTGAGGGACCTGAAGAAGTATATACCCGAAATAGGTTATAAGGACGTGAAGAGGTAAATACTTGGAAATCTTCGCTCCTATCCACATGCTTTCTTTCCGCGCTTATATTGGAAATTCTGCAGAGGCTTCGCGGGCGTTCGAGCACAGGCGATGGATGAAAATGGAAACTTGGTGGATGATTTTGTGTTCGACGCTGGAAAGGGTGGCATTGGCACCAGAGTGATTCATTGTCGAAATGCACCTTCTCCGGCTGCAACCAGCGCGATGGCAATCGCTAAACACATTGCTGATAAAATAGAGACTGAATTTAAAATTTAAAACAACTTCGAGGATTCGGCAATTGAAAATTATCTAAAACGCTATACATCCACGAAATGAGCAATAGGGTACTTTATAATATTTTGTACTGTTTTCAAAATGATATTCAAACTCTGTAACTTGATTTCATATATTTGAAAGCATGTATATGAGGGTGTATACACATGATGTGTATGACACGTATTTACATTCGACTCTCGATCACGAATATTTAAAAGATGAACATGAAGTAACAGATTAGTACATAAGTATCTTTCAAAGATATGTAATCATAGAGATATTTGTATAAAACCATCTCAAATTATTCTAAACCCGGTTCCCGATATCATAAGATGAGAATTCGCAAAGTCCCAAGCTGCGGTCGAGTGAAATCCCATATTGGAAAGGACAACTCCATATTCGCTCAATGCGAACAAAGAGTACACTGCAACAGAATCAATCCATTAATTAGTCTCTCGCTACTCCCATTCTTTTCCCCCGATGTTCGACTTACCTAGAGGTTCGCAATATTTATTATGTCTATAGAAAAAGTAACACGCAAGCATTATGCATAACACATTTGACAGCAACGATCTCCTCTTCCATTTCATGGAAGTCGTCTCCAATGATTCTTTGGTACTGTTACGACAATTTCTCATTATAAAATATGCGACCAGCATATGAATAAAAGATGTTATCAAAAATGTTATAAAAGACAACTTATGAAAGGCTGTAAGAGAAACACACGTTACTTTGCGTTTCCGATCCTCAGGCGAACCCATATACATACCATAATTTTCATCGGAAGTCCAAAACGTCAATGTAACAAGAGATATGTTTTCGATAGTGTATGTAACTATCGCGACGTTACATATAGTCTGTGCCCATCTATAGATATGTTCTTTGTAATAACGATGATACATTACTAATACTAAAATCCTTACTAACGCTTGTAAGGCAATTGCTATCTTCCATATATCTCTCTGTGGTTTGTAATGCCCGATTGCCGCCGAGACAGATGGTAAGAAATTATAAACCTGGCGCAGAAAGATAATACGCTGTTGTGCACACTTATCGTTACAGTATCTTTTCAACGTTACGGACAGACGACGCGAGTGGATCGCGCATTATAAGAAAAAAATAGCTTTAGAGTCTGAAAGTAAGAGGCGTATACTCGTCGCGATAGTAGATATCATTGGTTCCAAACAATTAACGTACCTTGCAATGTGTGGATGTGGAGTGCTCAAAATTGTATAGGACGGACCAAATGACGCAGAAAATAAATGCTAGACATGGTAAAGACACGGTGAACCATGCCAGCTTAGAGAAAGGCAGGGTAACCCGCGCTTTCGACATGTCGTCTTCCACTAACGGGATATATTCCGACCCTACTCTCGCCTTGGTCATCGTACGATATATTCCAGATCTTAATTTACGTCATAGGAAATGAGTCTGATACTCCTAATAGGCTATAAAGCCTATAACGTTTTATTCATACAGTCGCGACATACGCAATGCTTTTTTTCCTGATTCTTTCCGCCGTAGCCTCGTGCCACTCGTGCCAACGACCATACCGAGGCGTACAACCGTCCTTGAACTCTACGAAAACAAAGCTCACCGCGACATGCTGATCGGAATCTTTTAACAATAACATTTTTCAACGAAATCATCAAGAAGACACTCGCGGTACCATCTTAACGTAAAATCGATCGTACTCGAAACTCTTCCCAGAGCATTGCACAGTCCGCTACAACCTACAGTAAGTACCTAGTCTAAATCGAACGGGCAACCTGAGGCAATGTGAGGCAACGACATCGCGTGGCACACTTGTCATCCAATGTATACCTCGTCTGTAATAATTCGGACTAAGGTGGTAAAGAAAACAAGATTTCTTGCCCGTGGTTGTGTTCTCCGACGCTAGATACTGCTAGTAGTGCCAGTCGATCGTTCACGTTGTTTGCTTTGCGTTGCATCGTTTCGCGATCAGCTGTTCCGTTTTACGTGAATTACTTTGTTCCGCTGAACCTCCTAACTCGTAACCAGAAAATTCATTCCCCCCTTGCGTCTTCATAAAGAAGTGTTTCCTGCTTTTGGTATGACAGTGTGTTGCGCGAAAATAGTATCGGTGAATGTAGCCGCGTGTAAATACATTAAACGAAAGACTGCGATTATTTGAGGTTAAGCTTGCAAGGGGAGACGCAAAGCTGCTCCACGAACATTGAACTATGTAAGTACAGCTCTTATCGCCTGCGCTTCCTGTGAATTGTTCTTGTTAACGATAGAAGCAATACTCCGTGAACAACATTTCAACTTAGGTTAAATCGAGAGACAGTCTCCGACTGAACTTCGCCTTTGCTTGCGTCCTTGCTTACTTTCTTTCGTTCTTATCTGCTGTGTTTGCGATAAAGACGTTTAATAATAATAACAATCTACTTTGGTGAAATGCACGTCAAAGAGGAACGCTTCTGTACCGTCGAAACAGGCTCGATCGTATCTATTTCCCAGTGTTCTGTTACATTCGTTGTATTCGCCATTGTTCGTTATGCCGTACAATAAGCTTCCTGACACATTTTCGCCGCTGATTGTGGTCGTGCGGTGCACAGGGAATATCCAGTAAGTGAATCGACGCACAAACGTATCGTATCCTACCGAACGGTTTCGCGTATGCAAGCGATAAATAAAAGTTTGTAAAATGATAACTTTGGTTAGACGAAGGAAAATGGTTGAATCGCGTTGTCGATGGGAATCGCGCAGCAGATACTCTGGCGAGTTTCGATCGCATTGGACGCAGTGCGTCTAGGGATGAACCGATCCAAGTAAATACGAGTAAATACTCGATACTTTCGTTTCGATACAAGTAATTTTAGTATCGATACCTAGGGTTGCGATACCAAGTAGGTATCGGGAAAAAGTACTCGTATCGAATGCGTTCCCTTTATTACTGTTCAAATTTACCGCTAAAAAGTGAGATTCTTTCGCTATAAAAAATGGCGGTCGGGGTCTTCAATTCGGAACACGATTTTTAGTTTTTTTTTTATATAGTTAATATAAATAGAGATCTATGTCTACTTCTCTTGTTTCCATGCCGTGAAACAACTCTGCATATTTTTCTTTCTATTTCGTTATATAAATGAATTATTATAGACTGCCTCTTATTTATTTAGTTACTTAGTTATATATTTCGTTGTAACTAAAAAGTATTCTCCGTTAAATAAAAGTAAAATAAAATTATATTAATAAAAAAAGAACTTTGTTATATTACTTTGCATTCGATACAAGTAAATATCGATACTTTTGCTTCGATACTGAGTAGATACCGATACATTCTTTCATACAATTAATGAGTAAAAGTATCGATACCTTCATGGTATCGGTTCATCCCTAAGTGCGTCGCGACTGTCTGCCAGGAGCCTGGAGCAGCCAGGAGCGCAATACATGTCAGCGTATTGGACTCGGAGGCAGCGCGACCTCCTCGTTTCAAATCGGAATACATACCTACCTAGCATATGCACCTACTCTGGACGATGCGCTGGCTGTTGTTCAGACAGCGACCGTCGCAGGTCGCTGTCGCATTGCCGCAAACCGAGCGGTCTACGCCGTCTTACGCGCGATTCGCGTGGACGCATCCGTCCCCTCGTAATTGCGCTGCTAATAGTCAGCGCATTTTAGACGGCACCCGTGATATTGCCCGTTACTCTAGATCTCGCACATAAAAAGGACCATTTGGCTCCTAAAGCGTCGCGTCGTCGATCCAGAAACAGCCGAGTGGGCAACTATCGAACGAATCGATTGTTTCGTTTACTCGTTACGAGCATCAAATGGGCTCGTAGCTCGCGTGTAAGCAGAATATCTATATTCGTCCTGGCAAGCAAAGACTATCGGCTTCGCACTCGAACAAAACCATCGGCATTACCGTAACCAAGTTCTATTCGTGTCAAACAATTTAAAGTAGGTAGATTATGTATAAACCAACAGATTATATCTCTCTACCTCCCGTCCCCCCCGTTCTTTGCAGTTGCATAAGCGCCCATAGGTAGGCATACGCGTCGATAGATCCCTGAAGAGGAGCAGGCGTTTTCTGCCGATGGTGACTCGACAATGCCGGGTTACTTAACACAGCTACGTTCAGCCTTCCTTCTCGCTCTGCGAATACTTTACAAACGAGGGGAAGACTGATGCCTTTGCTCATCTACGCGTGCCAAAACCGCGAGCAGGATCGGCGATTCGACTGTTATCTCTTCCTGCCCATACGTATTCTAATAGCTATCTAATCTTCAGCGTCACCGCTGGTCCTGCAGACTTACAACTATAGTCTGAATAATGGATATTTTTCTATCCGTCGCGGAGAGACGAAAGAAAGCGAAACGTGAGAGAGGGCTGCGTTCGGTTTATTCCACAGACCGATATCCCTTTCCGGTGAGCCGACCTGTCAGCTAGCGAGCGTTATCAAAGCTCGATAAAAAGAAGGATTAGTAATTGCCGCGGAAAGGTGTTTCGCGCTCGATTATCCTGTTGCCCGTATCGCTCGTAAAAACTTCTCGTGATCTGTCAAAGGTAAACGCCGAGACGGAGCGCGGGCAAGAAAGAAAAACCGATGGGAACACGGGGGAGGAGAGTCGCGAGAAACGGTATTCGGCAAAGGAAGAAAGAAGCTCGACGGCGAGAAACGAAACACGGCTGCGATAAGATATTGTACGTAGGTGGGTAGGGGAGACCGGGGCGGGTTGTAACACGGGGTAAATTGTAACATAAGTAAAATCTTTTGAACGACAAATCTGATAACCTACAGCATTCGAGAGCTGCTTGATTGACAATATTAGCACCGTCGGTTTTAGTGACACAAACGAGCGTTATGTATTCATTTTGTGGTTATAGCCCAGAATTTTAGTTTTTAGGTTACGTAAGTAAATGTTGTCTCAGCACTTTTATTTCAATTAACCGGCGTTAGAAACCGTTTGAATTTTTGCTTCTTTGTCGCAAACGAATCAGTACAATAATTTATAATAATGTATACGCATTTTAGTGATTTGATGTTTAGTTTCTCGTTTGCTGAGATAAAACGCAAAAATTCGACCTCGGGGCAAATTGTAACATGTTACTATACTTACTTCACTCTAAACGGTGATAAAGCAAGCTATTTGCTGACACACCGGAAAAAGATGCTCTAGACGAACAACAGAACAAACGAGAATCCAAAAAGTAGAAAAAAAAGTATAAAGGATAAAGTAAAGAAAGCGAAAAGGAGATTTTGATAGAATCAAATGAATAAACAATGATTGTTTAACTCGTGTATATCAAATGTTTAATAATGATCTGTGTTTTCATTTATATTTTTTAGAAACGTTTATTTGTGTTCATATTTGCATTTAAATAAGTAAAACAGATGTGTTACAATTTACCCCAGGACTGGGGCACATTGTAACAAAGATTCAGATTTGTTTAAAATGAAGCCAGATGTTAAGGATGTATTGGACATACAATATCAGACAAAAGTATATGAAATTTGAAATACTTGAATATCTACGTCTTACGCATAGTAAATCTAGATGTAAGGAATTTGAACAACAGTTGGAGTCTTATTTTTAATCCTAGGAAAGTATTTTTCACTTTACAAATGCTTTCTCAAGCATTATTTGCTAAACTTTTGGCAGTGAAAATGCCCAGAAATCAGAATTTTCTCAGGTTATAATTTATTTCTTTAAAACGAATACAATTGAAACTCGGCAGATATTTTCATCTACCCATATACCGCATGTACAAAAAAATTTAAAACATTGGTACTATTTCTCCAACATTTTTTCAGATGGTTTATTCGTGAAAATCGTCTCTTTCCATAAGAGTACGTGTAAAATCAGTGAAAATTAAAATCGTTATAACTCAGTAACCGCTTAGTGAATTCATTTAAAATTTTTTGGAGCGCATCAGGAAGATTAAAAAGAACAATCTCACAAATTTTCATCAACTTGGAACTATTTTGAAAATAGGTCCAATACATCCTTAACAGTCCAATATTTTGTCACGTACTTTCAGTCAATCAGTTCACCACATATGCAAGTAATAAATCGCGCAAATTATTTCCTGATTGAGAAAAACACTATCGAGAAAAAAACTGTGCAAATATTTTTTGTTACAATCTGCCCCGGTCTCCCCTACATAGTAAAGGTAGCAAAGAGAGCGTAGACGCGTAGAGAAGGAGGCAGAGGAGCATAGGGTGTGCGCGTGTGCGTGCAGGACACGGGAGGACGCGCGCATGCGCGGGTTAGACGCGGTGAACGCTCGGGATCCGCGTGGCGCGAGTTAGAAGTTGGCTTCGCGCTCTTATTGTTAGTCGCGCGTCGTCCCTAACCGTTCATCCCCGTCGGCCTGTCGCGTGGCAAAGTCCGACGAGTGGCCGTTCGAGTCGCGAAAACAGAGGCTGCGGTCCTTTTCCCCCCGACTGATTCTCGGCGTCCGCCCGGTGGAGATCGGTAGGCGCGTGGCCGCGTGGCCGCGGCTTCAGCCGTGGCCTGGCGGTGGCCGTGGCGCGTTTCGAGGCACAGCCGGAAGCGGCAGAGTATCGCGGCGAGGTCGCGATAGCCACTTACCTCCCATTCGTACGATGAAGACGAACACCCGGTCGCCACCTCCTTCTCGTATCCTCCTCTGACCCCGCGGGTACGCGTCCTTCAGCCCTATCAATGTCGCCGTTTCCTCCCTCTTGAGAGTCTCGATCGCGGATCGGGGGGGCGAGCACGCGGGCGTTCGATGGGAGACGAGGCGAAGGCAGGCAGGCAGTCGAGAAGAGATCGGACGCGTTTCGCACCTGTTCGAGCATGTCTGAGAAGAGGTTCACGCACGAGATTATAGGGGAGAGGATCCCGAAGAAGAGGAGCACCGCGCAGCGACGATGGCGTATCCTGGCGAAGGCGTTGATCGGCTCGCGGGAACCGATCTCCAGCGACGCGGAGGACGAGGTGTCGGTTCGCCGGTTCACCAGCTTCGATCTGTTGAAAGCGATCCGCCTGGAGAACCCGTCCGCCGACAGGGATTCCGATTGGTACGAATATTCCGGCCTCCTCGACAACAAGCTGTTCGCCGTTCAGATACGTCGGGTGAAGAAGAACTTCACCGCCAACGAATTGATCGGCTTCAACAACACCGGGAACGTTTGCGTCTGGCCGTCGGAGGAATGCCTGGCCTATTACCTGCTGAAGAATCGTGAGATCTGCCGGAACAGACGTGTCCTGGAGCTTGGCGGCGGGATGAGCTGCTTGGCGGGCGTGATAGCCGCCAAGTACTGCGATCCGTCCGGCGTCACGCTGACCGACGGTAACGTGACCAGCGTGGAGAACGTGCGTCGCATCGTCGCTAGGAACGGCATGTCCGGCTCCGTCGAGTGCAGCGTCGTTCAGTGGGCCAAAGCGGCTAGAGCGATCAGAGCGGCCAGAACCATCCTTCACTCGCACTCCAACGGCCTTCGAGTCAAGGTGATTTCATTTGCTCGCTATCCCGCTGTACCATTCGCACCCCCTTTCGATCGCCACGCTCGTTTCTCCCTCGCGCCCCCCCCCCCCCGCGGCATTCCCCGCGGCGAAAGTTGCGTAATTTTCAAGGCTCCGCTCGAGATCCCATAGCCGAGGAATATCTGGGAGTATCTGAATTGAATTTTTACGTAGAGCTGGACGGTCGGCGGCGGCAAGGCTGCGGGTAAACTCCCGGAGAAACTGTACGACGTGATCCTGTGCGCGGACTGCCTGTTCTTCGACGAGGCCCGCTCGGATCTGGTGGAGACGATCCACGGCTGGCTGGCGAACGACGGCTTCGCCCTACTGATGGCACCTAGACGGGGCTCGACCTTCCAAAAGTTCGCGGAAGCGGCGATCAAACGGGGCTTCATCGCGCGGCAGATTGAACGTTACGACGGCAAGATTTGGTCGAGGCATCTGGAGCTGTTGGAGCACAGCCAGGAGTATTCTCCGGATCTCCATTATCCAGTTCTCCTGGAGCTGACCAAGCAGAGGAGAACGCCACCCGGATGATCCGCATCGATTGCCCACTACCACAAACGCGAGCCGGACGAATCCTTTCGACCGACGAGCCACTCGATCGCAACCCCTTCTTCTTCCACCCCTTTATTCCTTCCTATCGACTTAGAACCGTCTGGCTGTCTTACACCTTTCCCGCTTTCTCTCTCCCCCCCCCCCCCTCCCTCTGCCCCGGCTGCCTCGAAGAGACTCGTCCTTTCCGCCTGTCTGCTTGAATTTCTCGAGTTCCGTGATACAGGGACGACCAATCGTTGAGAGATCAACGGACCTAGCCAATTCATATCTCTGTCACGGATCGACGCTTAAGCGTGTCTTACTCGTAGCGAGAATCATAGACGGGAGGAGCGATGAGACGATAGTATTCCGAGTACCTGATTTTAGACTGATAGCGTCGGGAAATTCGAATCATCATCCTGCCAACTTTAACGTTTATGATCACAGCATTCTAGACAGACAGGCAGGTAGATGTAGCTGAAGCTAAACACGACGGAAGTTCTGAACCGTAAACCTTGCAGTACGGGGATTAGAACGAATCCCTATGTCGCGGCATGCGATTACAAGTTAGCCACATTACAAGATCAAACTTCGCTTCGCAATATGTACCTACATCGAAAGTAGCCGTGGAACGTAGACGGAGTTTCTTCGGCCTGTACACCCGATCCACTTGCCAATAGGGCTGTTCGAGTACTCGAATATTCGAGTAGCTTGAAATTCGGATCGAGCCGAGACTCGGTTTCCGAGCCGAGCCGAGTACTCGAATTTTTTCGAGCGGGCTGAAAGTACCTAGTGGGCCGAAAGTACCGAACAATCCGGTGTGTCGAGTAGTTTGAAGTTTGAATGTTTCGAATATTTTAGAATATGTTTATATATTGGATAATGATTCGTAATTATTATTATTTTTATTTTATTTTATTATTATTCACGGGAAAAACCCTTTGGTACAAAGAAATATAATGCGGGGAGACGTAAACCACAAAAGACAAATAAACATTTCTATGAGAACGAATCGAACAGAAAATATAAAAATTTAAAAGTAAGCAAAGATTAAAAAATTACAGAAAAAAATTGATTAATTATAGAATAACTTCAAGAGAGCATCTTAAAGATGCAAGAGTTTGCCCAAATAAATCAATTTTATCATGTACATTATTATGTAATAATTTATTATTTAATCATTTAGTATTCAATAATATTAATAATTACGAATCATTATACTGTATATAAACATATTCTAAAATATTCGAAACATTCAAACTTTAAACTACTCGACACACCGGATTGTTCGGTACTTTCGGCCCACTAGGTACTCACAGCCCGCTCGGTTCTTTCGGCCCGTTCGGTTTACTTCGAGTTGTTCGAAAAAATTCGAGTTACTCGGTTTTTTCGAGTACTCGGCTCGCTTTTTTCGAGTACTCGAACAGCACTACTTGCCAACTCTTTGGTTTATGCTTTTGGGGGGAAAAAAGAAAACGCGGTTTGAGCAGTCAGACGTAGGTGCGCGTACCTTGAAGACAGTATTTCCGAGATTTTCTAGTCGAATTTGGAATTGCCAATTGTGCCCGTTCTCGCGAACGTTCCTCGGTTTTCGTCCTACTAGAGAAGACCGAGACCGTACACGGTGTAGGTGTAAGTAGACTTCGATCAACCGAATCAATCGAGGGTCCAAAAACTCCTGAGTAGATTTACCGATTAAAACGGCTACGGGTATTTGCCACGGGGCGCAGAATGCAAAGTCCAGATTCTTGCTGCTCTACTCCCTGCTCCGACAGATTAGCCGCGACTCCTACGCGTGAATAGAAATTTTCATCCGTGTGTTTGCTTGTTTGTACGTCCCCCATATCGTTCGTTCGCGTGGCAGAGTTGGCGTCGTCGCGTGGATCCCAGCAGGATCGATTTCATCGGGAAAACGAAATCCTTGTTTAGCGGAAACAGGGCGATTAGCCCCCGAGAGTCTATCAAGCGCATAGAGCTATAGAGGATTTCCTTTTTCCTCGCACACTTCGCGGCTTCGTCACCGCCGAGCTTGCGACACAGAACCTCGCTGTTACCTCGAAGGACCAATCTAGTTAAGTCTAGTCAAAGCTACCAAGTTTCCATTATCACGTATCTACCTGTACCTTTACAAACAACTATGCGTATTCGTACGCGTGTACTACTAGCCACCTAAGAAAATATCACGAATAATAAAAAAAGGAAAGAAGTATTTTCACTTAAAGTTAACGCGTCGCTGAGCGATCACGTTGTACCTGAAGTTGTATCAGTCACCCCACTCGGCGATCATCCCCCTGGATCGCAACCGCGTCCATACACGGCCCTTTAGGAACTTATTATTAGTAAGTGGCGGATGTTTGTTTGCCTTCCCCTATCCAGGGAGAACGCGACGCTGCCGTGTGTCGCGTTTTCATCGATTCAGAAGATGTCGCGGCTGCTCTATTATTAACCCCTTGAATGCTAATCACTGCTATCGCGTAAAAGAGCATTTAACGGCACGTCGTTACCGTTCTTGCAGGCCCGCCCGTTACTACTTTGATCGCAGCTGTTTGACGGGCCCTTTGATCGTCGCGCCGCGGCGTTGTGGCCCTCGACATGTAACATTTAACACAATTCATCGCGGATCGATCTTGCCTTTATAATTCGCCAAACTATCTGGTAATGTAGAAAGCTAGGCGGAATGATTCGAATAAACAGCAGAGCGAACGTCGAACGGCAGGGAAATCGTTGAACGTTTGTTGATTGGTATCCTCGAGCTTTACGGGAGAAGTAAAGAAACGCAGACGCTGGCCAGCCAGCGCGAAAATATTCCGAAAATATCGTTCGTTGTCGAGTAAGCGGACGCATGCAAAATCGATGCCTGGCCGGTTATCGGATGGTTTGTTGCTGGAGTTTCTGCTTCTAACGATAATGGCTAGGTAGTGGAGGTACTCGATGATCGATGTATGTAGACTCGCGGACGCAGGTACTGCCTTGGAGCACGCGCTGGCCGCGGCATTGGCGGTGCTCGTAGCTGGCAAGCAATGCTCGCGATATGTACACATTAGTTTCGCGTATGTCAGCGCGTTTATTTCCAAGCGGCTAAGAGGAACGCTTTTGTTTTACGAAACGCCCGCGTCGCCGTGCCTCTGCACGCGGCGACGAGCGCGTACGCCTCGAACGCCGGAAGGTGTTTACAACCCTCGATGGTAAAATTAGAACGAACTCGAACCTTTTCTCCGTTTGGGCGTAGAGCTGTAGAGCTGTAAAACGGTCTAGCGAGTGGCATTCGGCACGCGATGCATCTTCCCGAGAAATAAAAACCACCTATTCCGTAAGCATACCGGCATGCTCCAGGGTTTCTCAGGGATTCTCAGCGATTTCTGCCACACCGGCCCTGAGCAAAAGGATACGAGGATACAGGCGGGCGTGTAAAAAAGATTTACGCGGCCCAGCGACGGGGGAAAGCACGCGAGCTGCTGAACATCAGTCAGCTGCCAAGCCAAACAAAAACCATCAGCTCGTCCGCGGTTCCCGCCAACTGCCACCGTCGTTTAAACACTTCGTGACAAATACACATATATTTCTACTATATCGTCGCCTCGTTTCTCCACAAGCAGACGCTGTTAGCCCCCGTCTAACGTCAACAGAGACGAATCCGGAGAGTTAGAAGCGAAAGCAAAGCGCGTCGCGCCCAAACCAGAGCGGAGGAGCATTCGCAGGGCTCGTCGCCTGGATGAATGATCCTTGGAGCGGTCGTCGCGAACGATTTCGCGCGGCATTTAAACGGGAGTGGTTGCGCGCGTCTCGCCGCGTCGATGAGAATGCTTCGCGCTCGTTAATTAACAAGGTTCGCGTGGAAACGCGATCGTGTTCCGCCTAAAAATAAGCGGTTGCGCAAAATTAAGGGCGTGCCTCGTACGTCGCGGTGGAAATTACAACATCTCCTAGGTGCCAATTGTTCTTGGCTGGCCGCTCGAAATTTATCGCGGATATTTCTGCTCTGTGACGAGGTGTAACCCCTCGAGGTCTCGTGTTCTGTCTCCAAAGTACAGACTGTTCGGTCAATACCTGCCGGCTTCTATTCGGGGCGACGATTTCCAGGCCGCGCCGCGACGCGACGCTTCTCTTTCGGCCCTCGAACGGCCCGCGCGACCGTTTAAGGTTTAAGTTTAAGGTATCGCGCGTACCCTCGAAAACATCTCACCCGTTTTGGATGCAAACGCGTATCTCGATCCAACATACGTGCCAAAAACCATGCACGAAAATATACACCAGCGTTGGCTGACTGCGAACGGCTGATCGTGTCTGACAGTTCTATTCGCGTGCCGGCCGTCTGACCAACGAGAACGGCTGTCGAACTCGAGCCTGGAGAATTTTTGCCGGACACAAACGCGTATATACACGCGGCACACGGGTTGAACGTTTCACCAAACGAGCGGCACCCGGTCGTTTAAACTTTAAACCTCCGCGCGGCGCCGCCTCCCTCCCCGCCCCCCTCCCCCCACGCCCTGTCTTATTCGCGCCGCTAACAGCCTCCAGCCGTCCGCCGGATTTCGGGGAGAGTCGATCCTAGATATAGGTGCCTAATACACGCGTGCCTGCACGCCCGCGCCGTAAAGTAGGCGCGGGCGACCCGAGGTCCCGAGGAAGCGTGTTTACGATGCACCTCTAATCGCTTCGCAAGCTAGGCTTCTTCCCCCCTACCTATCTATAGAACGCTGCCTCTATTAATACAGGCTCTATTATTAATAGGCGGCGACGTTGTAGTATTGGGACAGTTGTGATTTCCTCGATGCACCTCTCCGTGTCCTCACGCGCCTCGCTTTTCAAGATCGTCGGGGCAACAGTTCCTATTAGGGTAATTCCGGGAGAGTTGGTCGAGACAGTTGATTCCTAGAGAATTAATTGTTCCGAACCTTAACACATTTTTACATACACAAAGATGTAGAGTCTGAATATAGCAACTCGACCAACTCTCCAGCCCGGCCGCGTCTCCCGGAATTACCCTGCATGCCGCTTTCAACGCGGCCGGCCATTCTCCTTCGTAAACGTGCATACATCTGTCGGCGACCGTAGCCCATAGTTTTCAGGAAATTTACGCGGCGCGAACAATTTCTCCTCGTAGGGACGTAGGCGGTGGTCCGCGGACGGCAGGCGCCGCGGCGCAGCGCGGCGGAAGTGTTGATTCGCGGCATCGGACGTGCCACGCGTTGCGATGCCGATAGCGCCGAAGGCAAACTTAACGATTAAAACGACTCGATCGAACCAGCTGTCGCGACACTATCCTTTGCACATTCTCGCTGGCCGATAAATAGTAAGAGGATTCGCTGTACCCCTCGTATTTCCAACCTAGGAATCTCGATAACGTGCTTCCGGTTTGCTTTTCAAATCGCTTTCAAATCAGTTGATTGATTCGGCTTGGATAAAGCAGGACGGCCCGGACCGATAGCATCTGCTTCTCAGCTGTGCAAACTTACGCACGTACCCACGTTTCGCGATTTGCCTGCATGCGCGTAGTCTACGGAGGCGGTATCGATTGGTTTTCATCGAGAGCAAGCGAACCTGTTGCTAGAAGCAAACGAGGATAAAACCTCCTACCCCTATCACCCTCTCTGTTTGTTTCAGCGATGCCTCGCAGCTCTGTTGTAACTAACTAATCCAGTTAGGAGTTTCAGAGGACCAGAGGCGGATTTAACAGGGCGGCCGAGGAGCAGTTGCCACCTGGGCCCTTGCCCAGCAGGCCCCCTTAGGGCCCCGGCCTTAAAAAAATTCTGATTTTATCCAAACTATATTGTTTCTTCTGTATTATTACACTGAGCCCGTTTTCAGTAAACTGTCGCTTTATTTTCACGAAAAAGTGAAAATCTATCTAAAAAAAAGATTTTATTCAAACACTATCTTTTCTATACTTTTTTTGTACACTTACCCCCTTTTAGTAAACTAAAACTTCCCGAAAAAGTGGCCCCGTCAGACCGTTTACCACCTGGGCCTTTTTTCTTAAATCCGCCACTGCAGAGAAGGAAATGTGCGTTGTCGCGTAAAGATTCGATCGACCTATTAGACGCATCAACAGGTTGAAAGATTGCCTTCGTTGGATGGAGGGCGAGAATAAAATTGACGGCGATCAACGGAACGGGAGATGCGAATGTTTTCGCTGAAAGCTCTACTTGAAACTCTTAGCGACAACTCAGAAGCGGGATTCTAAGGTCGAGTGGTTGCCGAGGTCGCCACGGCCGGCGCAGCGTCGTCTAATTACCAGCTAATTCCTCCGAGATATCAAGGAATTTCTCTGTTTCACTAGCCGCTCGGAAGCAGAGCGGAACATCACGACTCCTTCCACCCCTCCTGCCTTTCGTTCGATAGAAACTGCGATTAAGTTTCGTGAGAAGGGAATAGGGAACATTATCCGAATTTCGAATTCGTTTTTCCAGGGCGGACTATTGGAAGTCCCAGGGTCGCAAGTTCTGCGACTTTTGCAAGTGCTGGATCGCCGACAACAAACCTAGCATCGATTTTCACGAGGGTGGCAAGAAGCACAAGGAAAATGTCAGTAAGCGACTCAAGGAGATACACAAAAACAGCGCGAAGCAGGCGAAACAGAATAAGAAGATCGAAGAAGATATTAGAAAGATGGAAAACGTGAGTGCTCTCTTCTCTCCCTTTCTCCCTTTTTCTGACTTTTTCTCGCACAGAAACGTCCAGGTCTTTCTAAAACGACGATTGTCTTTTTAATACTTAGGCAGCCATGGCTGCTTACCTGAAAGATATCGAGAACAATACGAGAGACATGACCGCCGACAGGATCATTCAGGAGAAGAAGAATAGAATCGAGACGAAAGATGTTGGTACTCGATTATATCTATCCAATATAAGTTTATTGTCACGTGGTTTATCGCGGAATCCCCGTTAAAAACGCGAAAACTGTTGGTTTCAGACGCCGAATCCGAATCGCGTACCGATGGCCGCTCCAGAAACAATGCCGAGGTTCAGAGGTAACAATCAACAGGTAAGGAATTGATCTGTTGCGGCCTGTGCGCTAAGAGTTAAGCGGTTTCCCTACTTTCACGATTTTTTTCTGCAATAACCGATGTCTGTTTTCGACTCTGCCATTTTTTTTAATTTTCAGTATTTCTCATTTAATCTACTTCGGGCGGTAGCCACACTCGTACAGATTACACAAATTTTTCAATTTTGAATTTCAATATATGATTTTTATAAGGTGCTCTGTTTGAAGCACTATAGCTCCGGATATAACCATTATTTTTTAATACAATCTCTAAAGATTGACAAATAAAGCCACAGAGCTGGAAGTGAATATATTTAATGGTTTTGTTTTAAAAAATTCCGAAAGTTCGCATGATTTTTCATTTTTAATGTTCCGCCGTGACGAACGAATGTTTCAGTTCACCCAAGAAATCGATCCGTGCGACCCATCTTTGTCGAGAGGCACGCCAGCTCCACACTTCAGAGTTCAGCAAAAGTCTGAACACAGGACACAGGGGAAAAGTAAAGGGAGCAAAGGAAAGGGAAAGGGGAAGAAGCCGCAGGAGGACGATCGTGCCACGAAACCCGTGCAGAAACTTTGGTACGAAGCCCTTAGCCCCGAAGGATATACTTACTATTGGCACATCGAAAGCAACGGTGCGTCGACCTTTTTCCGCGCGATAAACGCCGCCACGTTTTTCGATTTCCCATCGTTTCGTTAGCCGCGCGAAGGGAGAAACTTTACCCACGATATTTCCCGTGTAATCCAGAGTCTGCGTGGGAACCACCCGCGGAGGGATACATGACGTTTGCGGAACAAGAAGAGGAGGTAAAGGAGCAAGCTCTTCAAGAGGAATTGCTGCAACAGCTGGAGCAGGAGGAAGCGATCGCGAACGCGGACATTATCGAAGAGAAGCGGGCCAATGCCCAAAGGGAGATGTTGAAGGAGCTGAGGAGAGCGAAGGGTGCACCGCAAGCATCGCTGGACGACAGAGACAACGAGGAAGTGGAAGCTACCGAAGAGGAAACTCGACCGTACAGAAGGGACTACAGCGTGCCTGAGAAGTCTCATCCTTACGGCCCGTGGCAAACCGTTCGAACCATGTAAGCATTCGACAGCCCTACTTGAAGCTAGAATTCCCAATGCTCGGCTCGCCGCTGCGGCTGCGATTGGAAATCCCAGCTTAAGTTGAATTTGCTCACGCGATTACGCTTGTCCGTTTCAGCGAGACGAAACCTGTGGATCTGCAGCTGCCGCTACAGAAGCAAACGCAACTGCCGGTTTTCGGGAAAGCGGAGGCTCCCTCTACGCAGAGGACATTCAAAGAGAAAACGATCGCGCACATTGAGACGGGCGACAGCGACGAAGAGCGCCAACCAGCCACCTTCAAAAAACGAAGAATCGGCAACAAGAATGTACGAAAACGCGTAACCGACGACTGAAAGAGAGCCGCGCCCTCGGACACAATGGCCCGAGCCGCGTCCGCCTTATTGATAAGATAACATTCAGTCGTTCTTTTTGTATAGTATATTCTTCCACGAACCAACGTCTGGTTGGATCGACTCTTCGAATTACATCATTCACTTGACAGTATAAAAGTCTCGACCATCGTTTCACTTCCTTTCGCGTTAGAGATTAGGTATGTACTCATTAAAACGACGAGTATAGACTAGAAGAAAAAAGGCACTCGTAGCTTGAATTGACAATTAACACTTTTTCATGGGTCGTTGACGTAAGTTTAACTTGAACCCGTTAGTTGCAAAGTTCCCTCCCAGCTGTCTCGCGATAAACGAATTCATCGTAGCGCGATATCGATTGTCCGAATATCGTTTACGACCAGCAATTTTGTTACCACTTATTGTCAGGCATCGCAGAGGCATATCCGCTGCCCACGCCGAGATATGGCATTCAAATTTGTTCCGGTGGCGGGATACTTTTCTCGATAACGTCGCTCGATGAGACGTATTGCGTGTTGTTTAGTGCACAGGGTGCTCCACTCAGTCGATCCAGGATTAATTGGCGTGGCAGTCCTTTGGTTTCCGGGATAAGCGCGAAAACGAAGGCGCAGGTGAACGCGCAGAGGGTACCCAAGAGGAAGAAACAGCCGTACATGCCCAGCCAAGCGACCACGTTCGGAAAGAGTTTAAGAACGAGGAACGCCGTGCTCCAAACGGAGAACAAGCCCAGGGTCACGATCAAGCTCGATACGTCCCGGCTGAGTATCTCCGTAGAGACCACATACGGGCCCGGGCCCATTCCAAGGCTGAACATGATCACGAAGGTGGATAAGGCTGTAACCGGGATCCAATTGAAGGCGGTGACATCGTATCGAAGCGATTGTAGGTAGCAGAAGGTCCCGAGTACGTAGTGACAGACACACATTCCCGTGCAAGATATTAGAAGCAACGGCCTTCTACCGAGTCGTTCCATCAACGAAGTGGAGACGTACGAGCCGAACAGTTGTATCGCGCCCACAATGACCGCCGAGGCGTTTGGCGACAACGAGCTGCCGGATATGCCGAAGATCGTTTCCGTGTAGTTTACCTGCGAATGAGAAAAAGAAACCTGCAGGCGCAGAAATTGCGAAGAGTCTATCGAAGCGATCGAAGCGACCCGTATCTTTACCATCGCGAATATTCCGCAAAGTTGTTGACCACCGAATAGACCTATCGTAATGATCAGTCCTTTGATCGTAGCTCTGTCCCGAAACAAGTCCCTCAGGCCGATCGACCTCCCGGAGACTTTCAGATCTTTCGCTTCCGCTTGCAAACGCAACATCTCCCGCTCTACCGTCGGCTCGTGTCCGGCTTTCAGCCATCTCAAGGATCTGCGAGAGACACGAAATTGAAACGAAGGGGAGTTTACGCTCTACCAACAGAGCGTCGGAATACAACCAGACAAAGAAGGGGAAAAGCCGGGCGACTAGGAATTCTTCGCTTACCTAGCGGCTTCGTCCAGTCGATTGCGTCGTATAAGATACACTGGCGATTCGGGTACGAAAAGGAAGAAACCGAGATAGAGCAACGGCAAGGTGAACGCAACGATCGCTATCACGCGGAACGAGCAGAGCGCGCCGAGAATGTAAACGAACAAGATGCCGCCGTTCAGTATCAGCACCAGCAGGCTGCCCAGCATGCCTCGTATAGCATCGCAGGAGATCTCCGACACGTAGGTCGGCACCACGAACAGAACCGCCGCTGCACCCATGCCAGAGAAGAAGCGCGCCACCAGCAGGTGCGTCTGCTCTGTCGCGAATATTATCAACAGCCAAGCGACGCAACACGGCAACGCTGCCAGGCATCCGATCACCTTCCGCCCGTATCGATCCGCTAATCCGCCGATCCCCAGAGTGATAAAAGCAGCCGTCAGGCACATGGTCCCGCTCAACCAAGACGCCGTTTCGTCGGACATCGGCTCCCTACCCACAGCAGGATTCTTGCTCTGTAGCTGCGGTATCGCGGGTGACGGCCAACCTACCATCATCCCGTACGACATCGTAGAGATGTTCGCTAAAACACAATCGGTACCAATCGAACCTATTCCTCTCCGCCGTGCCGCGACCCGACCCGACGCAACCCGAATGCCGCGTGCGTCTCTCCCCGAGAGTCCTGAGGAACCTACATACTTACCGATCAGCGCGAGGAAAAGCTGCCGAAACTTTCCTGGCTCGATAGCTCTCTTTCGTTCCGCCATCCCTACCCGCGTTAAAGTCTCGACAACGAGAGAACGGCAAACAAGAACACTCTGTCTTTGTAAAACAGCCGCGTTGCTATCAAGCAGAGAGTTTCCTGCCCTCGCGATCGATTTTCCACTAGCAATGATGGTTCGAACCACCATTCAATTTATACCGATCGCTAACCACCTCGTTACCGAACTCGAACGAATCCAATGTATGATTCTTATCTTTCGCCTGGCTGTCACAGAAACGTAAAGCTTACCTCCTCCTGTGTGCTTGACAAACAGCTGCTTCTTTGCCGCGCTATCAGTAGATCAGTACCGGCGATCCCCTCTGTCTTCTCTTCGCCCGGTTTTCCGTACGCTAAACTGTAAATATATATTTTCGATGAGAATTTTAAACTCATTCGCGTAAGTACTAATCGTTCAAGATTCACACATGCGAACGAGACGTACTTACAACTATTCACACCACCTGGAATTACGGATTTTCGAAATCCACGCGACTTACCTTCAGGTACCATGCGCGTAAGTTTTCACGGGCAGGCAAATGCAGAAATCGTTTCACCACTGTCACCACATCACTATGATTTACTAGCGGTCTACTTTATCGGTTCTCAGTAGTGGAGCTAATTTACGAACCCGCGAGAGACAGCTGGCCTTTCCAAACGCGCAGCTTTAAATTAATTTATGCGCCCGCGGGTTTACCATCATTTTTACCGAACCATGCACACGTTTGGGGTTGTTGCGCAATGATATCGCGATACCGCGATGTCGAAACACTCGAAGCTGTCGAAAGCGCATAAAGCCGCGATTCTTGAATGACAAGTAGGATTCTGGAGATCTCCTCTTCCTTTATCATTTCACGGCTCGTCGATAGGAATTGTTTTGCCTTTTTTATTAATCTTTTCACGAAGAACGATAGATTAATGTAAAAAGATTCTACGAGAATTCAATCGAATTTCTAAGCCGTTGCTACCTATGCAGGTACGTAAGTAACTAACTACTACATATATATATAGTAAACATCGACACGACATTGCGCTCAGATTTAACCCGCGCGCGCACGGATCCATTGGTTACGTTATTGCGTGTAGAGTCACAAGCGCGTAACTGTCACACCGTATCTCTCTCATCTAGATAACCGCAATACAAGGTATTTAACCTCGTAAACGCAACCTTCGATTTCAATAGGCGTCGCTTACTATGAAACAGTGACACCATTTCACGATAGCTGCCAATATCTGCTATCAAATTCTCAGAACGAATCGACTTCGAAAGAATGCTTGCTTGCCCCACTAAAACTGCATCGCACATCACACCAGATCTTCGGTGCATCCTTTACCTGTCACATCTATTTATAGTAGACGCACGGGCACCTGCAATCTTAATTTTCGTTTTGTTTTTTTAACAATTTCTACGTCACGTCTCGTACACATACGTTTATTTATCATTTTAATTAGGTTGCTATTGTCTTTCATTTTCAGCCTCTAAGTTTTTCTAATGAACTTTGTCTAGCGTGTATACATAATTACGTATATGCACACAGTCTTAGGAAGTCTTTCATCGTTTCTTCTTTAAAAACAGATACATTGCATTTCTCAGCGTCCTATATCTACCTACTTTGCTGCGGAACATGGCATGGCACTGCAGTGGAACCACGAATCAGGAGATGGTTGTTAAACTAAAAGGCAAGGCTTGTTGCAAGTTGCAGCCATTAATAAGAATCCTAGTTTCAGCTTTCTGGAACGCATGAAATCTAATCGCATAACTTTATTACAGAAGCAGGTATTCTGGCGACAGACAGAGCAGAGGCAGCAATGCTTGCCGTTGACAGAGCAAGATATTGTCACGAATCCGATCCATATCTAGATAGGCCAAGGAGGATAGGGTATAACGTTACGATTAGCGCTCCCCACATGGTGAGTGCTCTATTTTAATTACAAGGATCGACAATTACCGATACCTGTACATTAGGGTGGACCTTAGCTACACTTGGTGAAAGTTTTATTGCAAGATTTTTTTCACACCGCTCCTTGAAGTAAATCATAGACCGCATTGGCCTGTTCTTTTCCAGTGCCTGATGAAATCAATGGAATTCCAGGCATCTGTTCATTTCCATTGAAAGTTATTGTTATACGTAATCGATATACTTGTTCTTTACCTATGAATAGGGCTGCCATCCGTAAAATCATTAATCTAGGACAGAGAGCATTAAAACCCTGGACATTTCCACTTGAAACCTGGACACTTTTAACTATTTCTTATATGAGACAGTGAGAGCAATAACGGACTAATCCAGATTTTTTTCGAAATTGAGTTAGTAGTATTCACGTATTTCAATAGGATCTACTAATCCTATAGGATAGAAAAAAAATTTTAATGTGGGTTGTTCCGTTGTCGCTCTCCCTGCCTCGTATTAGGTACGATATCCCAAGATATTCTATAAATTATAGACTATTACCGCAATCAAGAAAGATACAATAGTTATGGCTTTTTGAGCAGGCAGCATCGAAAAACCCGGATCACTGCAGAAAATCCTCCGGATGTCCCCGGACGCCCTAATAAAGAGAACAAATCCGGGGAAAGCCCTCTGACGGCTGCCATGCGTCCGGGTTTCCCCGGATTTGACCTCTTTTTTTGTCCAGAGGCAGCTGTGACTGGATTTTCAAGGCTAAGGGTCTCTCAACCTTTATTCAGTGTCGAGCGTTGAATGTCATATTTCGGTGCTGCTACGGGTCAGTTAGTCTTAGTGTAAAATAGTTTTATATCGTACAAATGAAACATGGATTTTAATGCACGTGTGAACAAAACAATACTAAATAAGTAAAGAGTTATCTTATTCTCGCCGAGGATCGCCAAGGCTCGCAAGTCGGCGAGCCCTGAACGTTCTCACGGCACGTGGATCGGCAAGTCTCGTGCCACGCTCGCTAATCCACGTGCCGTCATATTTCACCTTTACGCTTAGCGCGCGGTTACTTCTATTTCAAAACTTCGCACGCGATGAGGCGCGTCTTCCCGACGTTCAATCGATCTGAAATTTCGCACAAATTATTTTTTCATCAAATGGAATAAAATTAGGGGGGCGGTGTACAAAAAATAAGGTCCACTCGCCGTACAAACTACTGCACACTTCTAAGGACACGTGCATAGAAATAGATTAAGACTAATTCTAATAATCTCTTGTAGCACGCGTACGCACTGTCCATTCTATCCGATCAGCTGGTAGATGGAGCAAAAGCATTGGACGTTGGCTCCGGATCCGGTTACTTATCGGCTTGCATGGGATTTATGGTGGGCTCGCGCGGCCGCGTGATCGGTATAGATCACATTCCCGAACTAATAGAAATGTCTATGAGGAACGTACGCGAGGATTGCCCCCATTTCATCAAGGAAGGTCGGGTTAAATTTATTGGTAAGGGTATAGGAGATTCTAGACGCGTTGCGATTTTCATTCACGGATAGTTGGTGTCGGGAAATAGAAAAAGGCATTGTCTGATTTGACATTGAAGATCACATCTCTTTCCTGCAATGTTAAGAAACTCGACGTATTCAATACACCCACGCGGATTAGGTTGCGTACCTTGCCACGAAGAATGAAACAGGACCGTGTCCACCAACTGCGTGTGATTGCTGTGCGCTGTGCGTTACGTAAAAGATAGGCCGAAGACTAACTACAGGTCATTGTAAATGCGCCTAGTGGGAGACGGCAGGTTGGGACACGCTGCTGACGGGCCCTACAACGCGATTCACGTTGGAGCAGCAGCGGAGACTTTACCGCAACAGGTACGAAAGTTCGCGGGAGTTCGCTGGAGGCAGACTATGTTGGTTAAAAAAATGTATTGCAGCTGATCGACCAACTAGCTCCCGGAGGACGGCTAGTCTGTCCGGTGGTCACCATAGAAGGCTTCCAAAGACTTCAAGATCTACTCCAAGTGGATAAGAACGCCGATGGCACGGTCACGAAGAAAAAGCTAATGCAAGTGTCCTATGTTCCTCTTACCGATCCCACCACTCAATTACACACCGATCATTAGCATTGCAATTGTAAATGTTTAGAGAAATCTTTTAGCTAGTTTGCAGCTTTGCAACATAATCATCAGCGATAATCACGTTGATCGATGAAATACAAATCTTAACACGGAAAGCTCTGTTTCCACAGACAACACGATGTTCTTTAGGCAGCAATTTTTTTTTATCGAAACACGTTACGCGTAACAATAAAATATATTTTCCGTATAGAAGGTAACTTATAGTTTGATCTTATTGTCAATATTTACGCTCCTTTCATTAAAAATTCTGTATAAAAATCGCTTAATATCATTATAATTCTACATACCATTTTCGTAACAAACTACGCGCGTTTTAACGATCGAGTATGAACGTTTACGAGTTGCAGCGTTCATGAAAAGATGACGCTAGTTGCTGCATGTTTGAACGCGGATAGAAATACCCAGTCTGCTATACGGGCTATATGCAACCAACGAAACCTAACCTCGTATAAATGGAAATCGATGCGTCTACGAGGTGTTGCGAGGTGTGTCGGTGCAGAAAGCTTGAGAAAGCTCGAACATATGCTCTCTTATAACGTAAATCGAAAATCGTTGGTCGTGATTTCGTTGGGAGGAAGATTCGCGGACCCACAGAGAATTTCGTGTTTCGGCCGATAGTACTTGTCGAATACGAGGTAAAGAGACGAGGTTCAACCAAGAAATTTCGACGATTTGCCACGGGATAATTTTACGGCGTGCGAAGGGAAATAACTCGAAAAATGATACTCGAGAGTGCTTGCTATCGACAGAAAATAACTGATGATCGTGGATGTGTCCGAAACATCGTTCAACAAGATTGCTACGCGATGTATTCGATTAAAGTTTGCCATCCAGATTAGACGGGATGCCGTGATCGCATAAAGGACGGACAGGTAATTAAGCTTCGGTCGCTTTAATAATGTTTCCCTGGTTTAAGCATTTTAATATGTAGCATGGATCCAACGATCATCGTCTTTATTCATTCGCACGACTTTATTCCTAAAATTTCGCTAAGTACTCATTGTTAGTTCGTTCGATCACCTTAATGTCCCGGCGCGGTGCCGTGGAAACGCGTTTCTTTTACGTTCTTAACATTTCCGCGTAAACTCAAAATAGAGACTGTCCTGTCCCTCGTGTAGATCCGATACAGTAGTATGTGCACGCAACGTAACTCTAGATAGTCTACATGTCGCATGTAATTCTACGCATACATACATACATGGCGCGCCTGTTACGCGACCTTCTATTTTTAACGCGTGTCATGATGTTTCCAAAATGACGTTTGACCAAATTACGTAATTCTTATCGAGCCCGGTGATTTGTCCAGACGAGGTAAGTAATCCTGGAAGCATCGCATGTACTTTACACCCGCGGCATGTGCGCGCCGAACGTTTCCTGCTAAATCAAGCGCAACCCCGTACAATTCCCACGTTACGATTTTTGTTGCCGCGTTTTTATTTACTATTTCTTTCTCCCGTTCTTATGTTCTTTCTTGCGATATCTATACATTACATATGCGACATATTATCCAAGACAGCTGCTTGTGTTCCACGCGATTATAAGTACAGTCGCGAAATACGTTTACACACCCGGAATCAACGGAGATGGATAAAAAAGAGTTTCCGTTCGCCTTGTTCGGAAATAAACAGCTTTTCACCAGCGGTTTAAACCGCTGGACAGCAGTACCACCTATCTGGGCTTAATCAAAAGTCGATCGATTATACAGATGACGAAATTTCAGTTGCGATAGAATGGAAATTTTCTAAAGATACCTCGCATTAATCGCTAGGAAGCTGAAATTGAGATGGTTCCAAGAAAGGCCTTTTCTCACACTTGCATTTATCCGGGGAACCGAATGGTGAAAGGCATAACCGGTTTTTTCGCGGGTAGCAGATTACACAAAGAGAAGAAAACGCATCGCGATTTGTCGTACGACCTTCGGCCGGTTTCGTTACGATTCACAGACCTAAAAGCCAGACATTAATTTTGTACGGCGCTAGATCGATCGTGACGTCGATACGGCTAAAACTACGGCTACGGCGCGGCGATGCCCGTGGCATTAAGAGTTAATGAATTCCAGGAGGAGTAGAATGAAAAATAATGCCCTCTACGTGCGCGTATTAGAAATCGATATCCGGCTCTCTCAAACTGTGCAAACGAAAGGGCTGCAAGTGTAAAAATCCTGATTGAAGAGAACGGCGTACGGTAACAGATAACGGTCGAGCGAAAAGAATTCGTGCAGATATCGTTTTGCTGCTTTTGACCTCTTACACAACCGCCATAACACTTTTTCCACGTTGCCAAGATTCGATCGAAAAATTCACTCATAAGCGATATCAGTTGTAAACATACATATATGCAGACTTGTCGAATAGCTTGATGCGCCATAGGGATATGTAGCGGGTGTCTTATGTCATGGGAGAAAAAGCATTACATGTAATGTATGTCGCGTTAGATCGTGACCTTCCGCGGAACGGGAAGAATGAGCGGGACCAGCGATTGGGTCGGTTCGGTGTCGGTGCTCGGCGATCTTCTCGTGGAATAGAAGAAGGGAGTAAGTACAGTACACGCAATTCGGATTTCACATTTCGCTAGCGCTAGCGGCTAGCGCCTCAGTTGGATGCCGACCGCTCTCGCGTAAACACAGACGCGAGCACCGCTATCGCGATTCTGACTGGATCAAATCTTTTTTAAATATTAATACCAACACGCGTGTGGTACCAAGACTTGCATTCATCTCGTGACTCACCAGCCACAGTGCCGATATCTACCGCGAGGTGAGTGATCACGTACCTACTTATAGAATTAAACACCCAGCGCGATAAAAATTTCGCAAAGTCGCTCGCGTATCCTATTGATTGAATCCTGCCCCGTCACGTTCTTTCAAAAACTCAGCTAATCATTACAGCCACGATCGAAGTGGCGAGTCATGCTTGTCGATGTGTAGCGCTAGAATGTATTTTCGTTGATTCGGTCATGGTGCGAAACATTAGGTACGGTAATTTGCCCAATTGTCCCGATAATTGTTGCAGCACGAAGCTACAAAAATCATTTTATTAACGTTATATTAGTGTTGAGTGCCCTCTTTAGTAAAGAACATTATTACTTATTCGATAAACAATGGTATCCCTGTGGCCTGTATGGTTACCCAGTTCCGTCGCGTTTGCATAATTGCGGTTGCGTGGTCGCACGCACGATTCCCCGTAAACCACGTTTCACGTTCCATTTGCATACCCATATGCGTGGAAAATTAGTTTAACGTTCTGGTCGCTTAGCCGAAAGTCGCCAGTCTAAATTAGACCCGGTAGAATTCGTCGGCGTAAAAAGTAATATGTAATCGTTTAGAACGGGGTTACATCTATCCATAGTGTCGGCTAGTTGTTGACCGTCTAGTCGCGTCGCGGCGTTTCTACTAGACTAGACCATCGATCGCTCGTCCTGGCGCACGTCGAAATCGATCTTTCCACATTGTTCTGGCAATGATACGGATTACTATCGCGTCGCACAATATTCAATATTTTTTCCTGCTCGCGAGCGTTTTGTAATTAGATCTTTTAATAGCGATGTTTTAAATCGTTGGTTGTAGAAGACCGGGCTCCCTTGCTCGATCCTGGCTGCCCGTGCATTCTCGCTGACGATGCACGGCACATATTCTGTAAACAGTGTACAGTGTAAAGGAAGTCCGAGCGCGCGTTCGCCGCGCCAAGGATGCTGGATTAAAATATTATCCTGCCAGCCCGGGAAGGCCAGGTCATTCGATTCGTTTCTCTCCACTAACAACTCGTTAAACGTATATTGAACTCGTCATTATTCGATGATGCTGAAGCATGGAATCCTTTAGGTACTTCGGCCGAGCTGGCGTCACCACTAGGCAGGTATCCCTGGACCGGCGTTTAAGCAAAAACCCGTGGATGTTTGAAGAAGCAACTCCCTCTGCCCTCCTTGTTATCCCTGGAAGAAAGAGATACAAGTAGTTAGTATAGACTATGAGCCCGTGGTTGATCGCAGTTGTAATCGGAGACTATTCTTCGCATCGGGTTTCATTAGATCGTACCACAGCTGATGTAACCGCGTCTAATCGTTCAGCGGTGTCGAGACAAATTGACCGTGTAAGGTTAAGCAACTGTATCGTTCCATTGAATCAATTAACTTGAACCGAATTCGCGTCCAGCGTCGTAGACGGATGAAACGGCGAATGACGCATACAGCATTGTAAATGCAAGCGGCACATTTAAACAACTCCGATGTTATCAACATTGTATCAAACGCGATTGCTCGTGTTATCATGTATATCGGCGTTTCCGGGAATTCCGTGCGATTTCAGTTTTCCCGCGATAAACGGCGCTCAATTCCCGCGAGTCATCGTTAGGTATCTGTTGCGCAACTATCTGTTCACCTGCCTTTCGATATTTCCGCGTCATCGTGAAAAGTTCTGTCACTGTTGCAATAACCTCGGGATACCATTGGTTAAGTACAGGCGTCAAGGGCTATCGTCTCTCCCTTTCTCCCTTTCTCCCTTTGCCCCTTTACGCGTTGAACACACGCGCCGCGGAAATCGTGTGGGGGAAATATGTTATTTTCTAAGCCGGCTGCTTTCTCACGGCTACAATTCATTGGAAATTTATTGTTAATTGTCTGTTGCAGTTGTTGGAAGAGAATCGAAGGGGCAGCCACGAGCGCGAATCGGAGGAACGATGCAAAATTGTTGCGACAACGGCGATACGGACGTCGTCTATAAGGATGTGGTGATAATAGGTATGAAAGAAGGATTCCCACACGTGCTATACTCCCCTTCGCCTTCTCTCAACTTCCACCAGACTTCGCATTGGCAATCATATTGTTAGCGTTGAAAGTAAGAAAGCGACGGGCTCTTACCGCGAGTGTGTTTCGTTTAGGAAACGGACCCAGCGGGATATGCCTGTCTTACATGCTCGCCGGGAATTGGCCGTACTATACCGGCGAGCCGCATCCTGGGGACGAGATGCTCACCGCCAGGCTGAATTTTAGCACGAGGTCCGTGGACGAGGATTGCGACCACGCGACCGGCGAGGAGTTGAGAAACGGAACGAGCAACCGATGGCACCAGCACCAACACCAGCAGAGCAGGTCGGAACGGAGCGAGGCAAAAAGACCAGCGCGCGGGCTGGCCGGCAGCACGCGTTGCAAACTGGAATGCCTCTCTTCTGGGCTCGAGGGCAGGCTCGGTGGCCGACCTTTAGCCCTCTTAATGGACCAGCTTCAACATCCATGCGTGGACGCTGGCATGGACCTGCCGTCTCTTCTTACTTGGAAATCCGCCGAGCAATGCAACGAGCACAAAGTGATAGATCACATTGTGCTCGGCAAAGATCAACCGGGTGGCGCCTGGCAGGTAACGAGAAATCCCCCGTTCTACCGTTTCGCTAGTTTCCTGAAACACTTCCGTTCACCTTGCAGTCCATGGACCCGAACGTGTTGACCATCAGCTTGAACCGGTGGATGTCCTTGCCAGACTTGGACATAAGGCAATGGGAGATGATGGTAGAGTCGGAGCACCGTATAGCAGCAGCGAAACCGACGGAGGATTACGAGTTATCCGAGTACACATATCAAGAGAAACCGTCGAGCGGTTGTAAAACGGCCAGCAGAGTTTCCGTTGGTATGGTGGCCGCTTATTACAGAGATTACGTGCGCAGAAAAGGATTGCAGCAATACTTCCGATGGTTCGTATCTCGGTTTAGGTCGAGTTCCCCGCGATGAAAGAGCGATATAAGTATGTGCGACGTGTCGCTGACGAGCGTCGTTTTGCAGCGGGACTGTGGTTACCTCGGTGAGGCGGATCAGCGCGGCGAATGGCGTCAAGGAAGACAATCGTTACGGATGGGTGGTGGAGGGGTTCGACAAGAACACGGGAAAACTCTTCCGATATCGATGCAAACGAGCCGTTCTGGCGACCGGCACCACCGATCTCTCCAACCGGTTGGGAATACCAGGCGAAGAATCGCGGCCCCAGTGGATCACGCACGATTTGAACTATCTGGAATCGAGATTGGACCGTCTGGTTGATCAACAACACGGTACGCGAGCATACGGCTCTCTTGTTCTCTCGGCTTGCTCCGCGCCAGCTGCTATCCGGTAATTGTCGATCATCGCGTGGTTCGATTCCAGGCGAAGAATTGGCGGAACGAGTGGAGCCGGTGCTCGTGATCGGTGCCGGGCTGAGCGCGGCAGATGCGATAATGGCCGCGCGTTTCCGTGGCATCCCTGTGTTGCACGCGTTTCGGGACACGTCCTCCGAGAAGCAACACCACACCAAGTTCGATCGGTTGCAGGAGCTTCCTAATTCCATGTACCCCGAGTATCATAAGGTTTACGAGATGATGGCCGACGGCGGTACCAATTATCCGTTGTACAGAGCGTTGCCGGGATACACGCTGGTCGGTTTCGACGACGAGACAAACAAGAACGGTCGTATCGACGCCCTTGCGTCTGAGAAACGGGTAGCCACACTCTCCTCCCCGAACGGACGGTTACACGTGTTTCGCGTCTCGATCGTCGCTGTGCTCATCGGTAAGTACACGGCGCAGAAAGGTAACGCGAACGCGCCATTCTTTCGATCGTAACCAAGTATTTGTCCGCAGGGTATAAACCTGACCTGTCTTATCTGGAAGCCAGTGGTTTCGGGCTCGGAAGATACCCCGATAAACCGATAGACGGTAAATCGAATCCGATCGAAGTCGACGACTTTACGTACGAGGTGATTAACGCGCCGGCCAGCGATCTTTACGCCCTAGGGCCTTTGGTCGGGGATAATTTTGTACGTTACATACTCGGAGGAGCGCTTGGAATTTTAGTTCACATTTTGAGCACGCCTACCACGTGAGACGCGCCCGCCTCCCCCCGGCCCACTTGTCCTTTCTAATTTTCCGTCGTAAATACACCAGCTTTGCCTTTGCCTTTGTCGTTCCTCGTTAAAAACAAAGAATTTGTCAAAGTACACCTCGTCTACATGGTAGCTCTTAAAAGGACCTTTGTTACACGTTTTTTACATTTTTAATCCTAACTCGCGGTTTCTAAAACTGCGCTTAAACGAGTATCGTTAACTTACATTAAGTCTCTGTAGTTGATACGGGAAAGACAAGCTCAGATATACAAGGATAGTATGGCACAATAAAATTCGCACTACGTTCATACCAACATTTAGCGCATTCCATTTATTAAAATAAATGCTGTTACTGTACCATGTTACATCTCGCGCCATTATCGTGCCGAGCTGTCAACTATTTTCTCAATTAAAACTTTGTTTCGTGTGTATACTGTACATAAATTCTATTTCATTATTACTAGATGTAAGACGTTTACATAAGATACTTTTACTAATGGTGTCGCCATCTAACATGTTAAGAAGCGTTCATTGCTTCTCTCTCCCCACTCTAACAATTATCTACGTTTCCGCGACCGCGGAATCCTCGCACCCGTCTGCAAGTCAGTCGGTTCCAAAGTCTCGGTGACGATACTCGTCAATTCCAAAATCTCGTCGACGATACCCGTCGGTCATATACTTATATTCGCAATACTTGTGAATATTCTAGATCTTTACAATAAGAGAGAGAATCAGTGACCGCGTGTTAATATCTAAAGAACAATACAAACTAGATATTACTAAACTATCTTAATTCTACTTAATCTACTTATTCTACTATTAAACTAAAATTAAAGTTTAAAAACTCTCTTTTGTGTCATCGAAGATTGGGGTCGATGAAACAAACGTATCTGTTACAAAAATACTTGTGTTCTTAAAATCTAACTAAACAAACTTTTTAAAGACTAATTACATTTAATCGGATGTACAGATATGTGTACGCGGATACACGGAAACGAAAGAATGGTCTATACCTTGTGCCGGTAGTATTGTTTTCAACACACGAACTATGTACAAACATATTTTTAGAAGTATAAATAACGCGCCTGTATGGCGGATACGGGTAGAGAAATTATATGTACATACATACACGTGTCGCTTAGTCTGTGATAAAAGGTGCAGCATTCGAGGAATAGCCTATCTTGTACGATACGAAGTCTTGTATCGGTCTTGCCATTTGTGGACGTGTGTAACTTCCCAATCATCATTGTGCAGTTGCGCCACATTGACAGCACGTAACGTAATGTAACGTGTCCCGCGGTTTATTACTTGAAAGATGACATCGAAAGGCAAGATTAGTACATGCGATGGGGTGCAATCTTGTTGATCGTATCCACGGCAAATAGTAGGATTCTGAACGATCTTCAATTAACAATACACCATTGTCGTGATTATTTCGCACTGCCATATTTACGGATCTTGTTGAAAAATATTGCCTCCCAAGCCGAACACGCGCTATAAATTGTCTCCTTTCAAGAAACAGTAATAAATAACAACTGTTTGTATACGAAAGTTCGTTTGCCCAACTCGTTTGGATATTGTATACATATGTTACATGGGCCCTTCAGGTCCATCCCGTGCTAGCTGTCCTCGCGCCGTTTTCTTTCGCAAAGGCGATTCAGCGGAATCGCCTCGCGTATAGCAGTCACGTTGTGCTGAGCCCATAAACGCACCACAACCCTCGCATTAGGTAAATACCTACAAAATTGTAATCACTTCGAGTGACGCGACAAAGTGTAATTGTTTTCGTTCAATTTGGTTCGTAGCAGAACGTCACCCGACACCATCGCCATCGCCCCACCGCAACCACCGACAACGCCCCACCCCTTTGTTCTATTATCATTAATGTAATATTTGCTTTGCTTTTTCCCCTTCTATTTAAATTAGCTTCTTCCCCCCTTGCTTCTATCCGTACACTATTATTGTAATTATCACTATTATCATATTATTATCCTTTTTGTTTTTTTTTTCGCTTTATCATATTATGTAACAATACACTATTCATGAGTTTTGGCTTAAACATGAACTTTTAATGTTCTTTCCTTTGCGACCCATTAGATTTAACAGCGTAATCATAGTTTTAAGCCATTTAGCGACAAGTAACGCGTGGACGCGTGGACAGCTTCACACGGGTTGACGACGAAACAGCCTCGCGAGACCGTTTCGTGTCTAGGTGGGGAGGTGTTACATGGGCCCTTCAGGTCCATCCCGTGCTAGCTGTCCTCGCGCCGTTTTCTTTCGCAAAGGCGATTCAGCGGAATCGCCTCGCGTATAGCGGTCACGTTGTGCTGAGCCCGTGGCAACAGCGTTAGGGACAACGACCGCGCTCGGCCCGGGCCCCGATCATTGCGAAATATCCGGAGAATTAGTGAAGCAAGCGGCAGCTGCCGACGGGGCAGTTTCCCCCATTCGAGGGGATCGTCCGAGGTTCGGTCCGCGATCGCGAACCGCGTAAAAATTATTCTTATTCGGGAACTCGACTTAGGAAGTCAGGACGAGCGAGAGAGTCGTCAAGAAGCCGCGATCGCCTCACAGCGTCTAGTCCGCGAATTACGATCGGCCGTCAATAAACCGTGCAAGGGTAACTCCATCCGATATACCGAGAACGGCCTAGCCGGGAGAGCCCTTGTGCGTCACTCGTGTCCGGCGTAGGAACGCGTAGAATAAGAGACGATTAGAGACAGTGCGATTCGGCGGTCTTCAGAGGACCGACGTCCGAGCGATATTCGACTGACACAGCGAGCGACAGCTGAGACGGAGCGCCGTCTCAAGGGACTTTACAGTACACTACATGTAACAATATATTTTGCCACTGTTTATCCCTCTAAATCCTTCGTGCAATTTGATTTAATCCCTTATCACCTTCCTCACTCCCCCGCGAGTATAGTCAAGGCGTGCTTTAGCACCTTGACCGAGCAGCGAACCCCGTGGATCACTCTAACCGCTCAGGGTGGTTCACAACTGTCCTTTCAGGACGTAACACATATGTATGGTAATACTTTGGTTTACAGAGAAACAGATTCTGGTTTGTTAACTGTATAAACTCACAATAAATAGTCTTATATGTATATTATTATAAACACGGTAATTTAGAAATTATGTTTTAAATACAATGAAGAAAAAACTAACTAGAATAATAGCTCCAGCGAGAACAACTATACAGTACAATTTTCTATTAGCCCTTTGATAAGAGTCTGCCTTTTTTAATTGTTTATAGCCTTCTTGTACTTGCACTTGCGTTTGCTCGATGTTATAATCGATCCTATCCAGAATAGTGCCTTGATCCTCTACCATGGTGCCTAAATCCTGTTCAGGGGAAATTTTTTTACTTAAAACATCCAACTGCGACTAGGGTGAGACACCCAGCTTCTGGTCTCTACGAAGGATATACAATAGGGTGGCTCTTATTAAATCTTGGTAAAATAATTTTTTCAAGATTTTCTTCGGGTACCCTCCAGAATAATTCCAAATAATTTAAAAAAATCTGTGTAGAGTTTGAGCTCGATCGGATAACGGGAGAAGGAAAACTTTACACAGATTTTTTTTTTAATTATTTGGAACTTCTGAAGGGTGCCCCGGGGAAAATTCAAAAGTCGAAAATAAGAGCCACCCTAGCGTACAATTATCGAACTCTCTTACTTTGAATATGTGTTTGAGGTCTGATATACTTTGGACAATATTGCCAATTTGTTCTTCTCTTTCCAATGCTAATCTCGTTCTGTCTTCTGTATCCTCCAGCTGTAAAAGTACAGAGTCTTGCCGTTGCTCGTTCTCGTGCCAAGAATTTGCACTCGTTTCATTGGACTCCACTAGCCATGTGTCCGTCATGGCGCTATTCGAATATATCGATTGATCTTCGGTAAAAAATTGATTGCTCCTCTCTTCCCTTGATTTTACCTCTAAAATCGTAAGAAATCTTTTGACGGTCGGCTTTAGAGACTTGTCAATCGGCAGGATTAGTGGAAATCGATCGTACGTGTTAGGTAGTGACTCTGAGCCGATCGGTATTGAAGACCCAGTTCTTGTAAAGAGGTGGAAAGTGCCATTACCGCGCTTGTGGCTAATTGACGCTCTACAGGTTTAATAGTATGCCTTGCAGCGGTTTTTATGGTCTGCACTTGCCGGTAACCGCTAGAAAATGCGCGTCCTATTTCGCGTGTTAGCTGTTCCATTTGTCTTTCTTCCTGTAGACATGTTTTTAACGATTTGCTCTCTAACAATTAAGTAATCAAAGTAAATCAGAACAATTGCATGACTCTGTGGCATTACGTATAGAGCACTCTGTTCAATTTCGGTACAGTACATATTACACTAGTTTACAGCCGTTTTGCGCAGCAGATGACATTATTTTTTTTCTTATGTAAAATGGCCCGCTGATTCCGAAAATAAGGTTCAAGAATTTTTCTACGGATAAGTTTTCGAGATATCGACGGGTATCTCACTTAATTGCGAATATCTCGTGTTGCGAATATCCGATTTGGTCGAAAATTATATCAGATGAAAGATAATTGAATTATCAACATATGTACGTGAAAAAATTTGAAATCAGCTCAGTAGTTTGGATGAAATCGATGGAAATATGTGACAAAAATAATTTTTTTCGACCGAAATTGACATCGACAATTCACTTAATCATTTGAGAAAAATCGAAATCGCAAGAATGGGCCCAGTTTCTCATTTCTTACATCGAGTCTGCACTTTTACGAAGAAAACAAACTGCAACTGAAGAAAATCTATGGATAAATACCGAAGCTAGAGACAATTGTGTGAAACACACAAGTTTAATTTTTTCTCGGTTTTTATGGTTTTTTAAATTTTATTGTATTATTTCAATTTTAAATTCTGTACACTTTTTAATGTATTTTGTTAATATACATGTGTGTGTTTTAGAAATAATAAAGATGCACTAAAAATTAAAAAATAATTCTTTTCTCGTACTACAATTTCGATGGTGTTTTTCACTTTAAATAAAATCGTGGGGCATTTTTAATGAAATAATTCATAATCATTTAACATAATTTTTTTTATATATTTCTACTCATAGTTCATTTTCGATTATATGAATTTCATTCTTTGTATTTTTCCAACAGGCGTAAATATGTCCCTGAAGCTCCATTTCTTGTATTCTCACTCGAATTTTTTCGCGGAAAATCTTGATGACGTAAATGATGTACACGGAGAGAGATTCCATCCGAATATGAAGGGTATTAAGCAGCAATATCATGAATCTTGGGATGAGAAACGAATGCCAAAACAAACAAAAGACCAAAAAAGAGCCAGAATTATTTCTAAAACACACATATGTATATGAACAAAAAAAAGTACAGGATAAAATGTAACACAATAAAATGAAAAAAAACACAAAACCCCCCTAAAAAAAAGAAATTTTAGTGTTTTCACACAATTGTCTTTATCTTTGGTATTTATCCATAGATTTTCTTCAGTAGCAGCTTGTTTTCTTCGTAAAAGTGCAGACTCAACGTAAGAAATGAGAAACTGGGCCCATTTTTGCGATTTCGATTTTTTCCAGATGATTAAATGAATTGTCGATCTCAATTTCGGTTGAAAAAAGGATGACTTTTTTTTACATATTTCCATCGATTTCACCCGAACTACTGCACCGATTTGAAAGTTTTGTCAAGTACATTTGTTGGTGATTAAATTATCTTTCATTTAGTGTAATGTTCGACCATATCAGTCATTAGCAATTAAGTGGGTCACCTTTTTAACAGACAGGTAAAAAGTTCATCTGTCAATATCTCAAAAACGTATCCATAGAAAATTATTTAGACCATATTTTCGGAATCAGCAGGCCATTTTACATAAAAAGAAAATAGTGGCATCTGCTGCGTAAATTTTTTTTTTATTTTGTAAACTAGTGTTATTATTCCGTTCAATTTATCTATTAAGACGAACCTGCGAAGTATCGTCTAGCGTTGGCCTAGTCAACTGTTTGGCATGTAACTCTACCAATGCATCTATCTTCACGCGTAACCTACTTAGAATGTATTGTGTCTCCTCCAAAGCATCGGTCCAAATTGGAGGTGCGTTACACTCCAAACTAATGTTTCTTAATTCTACGTTATCGCCACCGCCAGAGTCAGGAGCCACCAATGCCATTCGGTCGGATAAATTCTGAAAAGACATTCCACACCGTCTAACTTTTATACGCTGTACCAAAAAATTGAAATTGGAAATATTTCACAAGTCATAGGTTATATGTACGTGTCATACCTGCTCGGCGTATATATGTTTGCTTTGCAAGGCATTATTCCGCATCAAAATAAACGGTTCCGTCAAGTTTCTCATAGCCATTTCTAACCAATTCTTTCGATTAAGTACTCGTCACACAGTTCACAACAGCCTAAAATTCATTCTGATCGTTCGCAAGCAGACAATACGAGACAAAACTCCCCTGCCATTTGTGGCCATTTGTCATCGCGCAGTCATTGCGCATCGACAGAAGTCAGAACAGCTGATCTGATGGGAAATTCTATCATAGAACAGTACTACCAAACTCAGAAATTAAATCTACAACTTTCTTTCCCTTTGTTACGCGATTTAGTGGGAAATTTGATTGGACAGTGGGTCCGTGCCCGCGGAATGCTGAAGCATTCGATTCGCGAGTTTGCGCGGTAATTTCAGATCTGAATGAAAATAAAGTGAAGCACTTCTAAAAAATTTTATGTTTGGATTTATTCGTCAAGCTCGACATTAACAGTTTCGCTAGCACGTTAGATCTGCCCTTTTACAAAAAGTACTCCCCGCTTGAAACCTCGGAGCGCCCTACTCCTCTAATTTCACTAGTTCCTCCGACTCCCTCCTTGGATCCCTTCGTCCAATGAAGATGGTGACGTCCCTCCAGTTTTGGCAGTGGGTTGTCCTTCAGCCCTCTCTTCGTCCTTGCCCCCTTCCTTCGCACTTTCCTCCACCCTCAGCTGGTGGTGGAGGCGCGCTTTCGAGTACATAGTTTACATACCTAAGCTACGTACAGTACATACATTTCTAGCAGGTAGGTAGGCGCGCAACCCTCAAGGTCAAGACGAAGTAGCCGGCGCAAGGTTTATGTCTTTATGACTTTCAGCCCTTCCGGAGCTGGGGTATTAGCTGTTCGTATTGTAAGGGCACGTACAAAAGTTATGGCGGGGAAAGCCTTCGAGAAACGCTACGTGATATACAATAAGCCCTCCGTTTCAAATCTCGCTCTACGTACTCTACATATCGATAATACATAATTCCCCAGCTACGTTCAAGCGATAGCGTAACACCTTCTTATCCTCGCTACACAAAATCCTCACATAAAACTGTTAACATATCACGCGTGATACTTTATCAAACTTTCCTATCTCGTCACTAATATATGTCTGATAAAATTAGTTTAATCTACTCATTACACGATCATATCACGCATGTGCACTCGCGCGCGTCATGTTTGGCAGCAGCAAAAATTTAACACTATCATAGTGCTTTGATTACAACTGCCAAGTACATACTTCTGTATAAAAGTTGATATATATTTCATAATTTACTATATTTCATTAGATACACTCGCATTACAAATGGCTTATAAATAGCTTACAAATTATATGGACATGATATCCTTTGCTAGTACGCAGGTATATTGCTTTATTCGTAATACATATTTGTACGGTATTTGCAAAATTATCATGGAACCATTAACATTCTATCTATACAAGAGTACATTCTTTGTTTGTTTCTATGCATTTCTGCCTGAGTGAAACTCTGTTACTTCAGTTTCAAGTAACATACATCTTCAGTATTAAGCTTCCAGCTTGTTTCTTAATGCAAAGTCGCCTTATTTTTATTAGTTTCGATAATTAACGGTCTGGTACCATATAGATTTCCAATGGTCACTTGTCTTTTAATAACTTGAAGCGCTTCTTCTCCATGTCTGCAACATTTAGCAATCTTTTCCTTATCCCTGAGTGTCTTGTTTTCTTCAAATTCGTGTCGAATTTTCCGCAAAGCATACATCCTATAATAAATGCAGAATATTTTCAATACTGATGAACACGGTAGATACGCCGATCGTTTTTGCATGGTCCTAACCCTAAGTACAGTTTGCTTCACTTCGATATAATATTACAGATTAATTAGAGGATTATAACGTATGATATTTCCAGTATGCTTTGAATTTTGAAACTCAGGCTTACCGATAATTGTAGGAATCCCATTTTTTGCTTTCACGGATTAGATTTCGGTAAAGGGCTAGAATCGAATTTCGACTACCAGCCATCGTTTGAATTCACTTATGAAAGAGGTTATACGTAGGACGTACTTAAGTAGAAGTACACGAATTCTTTGGCCTGTTTATTCAATTATTTATTTACCATCCGAGGTCCTAAGTCTCTTCTAGAGCGACTAGAAATCATTATCCAAAAATTTTTTACTTTGAAATTGTTCATTCATTGCTCCAAAAAGCGTTTCGAAAATTTGTTCTTTTCACGGACAGACACAGAAATTCACAGAAATTCTAGCGGCGCGTAGCGGTGAACTAAAGTGGGCGTTAAAACACGCCCCAATGGCAGTTTAAAGGATGTTTTCATCACGTGTTGTCTTTCTTCTTTGCTTCTCTTGTCTTGTTTAACACTATGTAAACTTTATCCGGCGATTATTAGCACCACTGTGTTTGACAATCAAACGGAATTTTGCAAAAAGACAGACACTCTGGAATACATGAAATTATTATATCACAATGATGTGAGGATGGTTAGATTATTCACAATAGACTAATGGCTTCTATTTACGGTGTTTAAGGTTTCATTTTATAGGTACAAAATGTGTGCAAACTTTGGACGGACTAGTGCAAAAGTACCGTTGCATAGACTCTTGTCCACAGCTACGAACGTTCAAACGAGCAAAGAAATAACTTTGTTCGGTCAGACGTATCCAAGAGACGAATGGACAAATATCACTCCCAATATCGTTTCCAAATTAGGAAGAAACCTGCATCTTACTAAATACCATCCTTTATCTCACATACGTCAACGCCTTGTCAACTACATCTACAAGCAATTTTACAATCGCATCGGAAATCCATTATTTAGCACATACGATAACATATCTCCTATAGTTACTGTAACTCAAAATTTTCAATCCCTTCTTGTACCAAATGATCATCCGAGTAGGAGCAAAACAGATTGTTATTATATAAATCAGGACACTCTACTGCGAGCGCATACAACCGCTCACCAAGCGGAACTAATTTCGATGGGGTTGAATAATTTTCTTGTGATCGGCGATGTTTATCGCAAGGACGAAATAGATTCCACGCATTACCCTGTTTTTCACCAAGCGGACGCTGTTAGATTGTGTACAGCGGAGGAAGTGTTTCAAAATACAAATAATTCAGACGGATCGAGGTTGTTTGAACATAGGGGTGTCGAAACGTGTGAGAAACAGGGGTGTCATACTTTGGAATCAGTAAAACTAATGGAGCATGAATTAAAGAACACTTTAACAGGCTTAGCGCAGGCGCTTTTCGGACCAGGTAACTCGATGGGAAAAGAACACTCGACAGGATAGATTAAATTATCTCGATAGATTACTATAACTCCAAGTTTTCCATTCTAGAGATCCAATACAGATGGGTCGAAGAGTATTTCCCATTCACCCATCCATCGTGGGAGCTAGAGGTCTACCATGAGAATCAATGGCTCGAAATATTGGGATGCGGTATCATGCGCCAAGAGATTCTACAAAATTCGGGCGCAGGAGAGCGCATCGGGTGGGCATTTGGATTGGGTTTAGAAAGATTGGCTATGCGTTTATACGATATTCCTGACATCAGGTTATTTTGGAGCAAAGATATGGGCTTCTTGAATCAATTCAAAGTTGAAGATCCTGATACAACGATACGATACAAAGTAAAGGGATATATTAAGAATTAGAAATTTTAGATTTTCTATTGGAAAAAGGAATTTTAACAATGACATGTAATCTTTACAGCCTGTTAGCGTTTATCCCCCGTGTAAGAACGACATGAGTTTTTGGTTGCCCGAAGATGGGTCTTATTCATCAAATGAGTTTTATGAGATAGTACGGAATGTCGGTGGCGACAGAATAGAACAAATTCTATTGAAGGATGAGTTCATTCATCCTGAAACTAAAAGATTGTCGCACTGTTATACTATAGTGTATAGACACATGGAACGTACCCTGTCAAAAATAGAAGTAAATGGTATTCATTCGCAGATAGGGAAAGCAGCTACTGCGGAATTACACGTTAAAGTGAGATGAACGAGAAAATAAAGAAAATTTCAGCCGCTATTTGCTATGATGTATTTCTTAGATACTACCGCCTGCTTGCTTGCTTGTTTGCTTGTTTGCGCATTCGGGTGGACCGTATTTTTCAACTTTCGCACTTTTTTTGCGACGCCCCCATGGATTCTGTCATTAATTAATAAAATAATTCAAAAATAATGTATGCTAAATTTGAAATCGATTGGAGGACGGGAAACCGTGCCTCTCGCAATTGAAATTTTTTTATTTTTGTAACTCGTTTCACCCCATTGTAGTATTTCATTAATATAGAATATACATGTTTATATATCCTTGAATTTGTCTTTTTATGCTCCGTAACAATATAAAATCAAAGTATCAGATTACATAAAAAAGACAAATCATGACGTTGAAATCTCATAAATTTGCCTTCAGAAAAAACTTTTTTTGTTGGTATTATTTTTACCTTGTCAAACAGTACAATTTTTGTCTAAGAAAATTTTCCTGAGTAATCAGATTTTTTTCTAGACCACTAGTTTTTAAAATAAATTGAAAAATATTCGAGTGTACCTTTCCCTTTAATCTGTTATTTATAATTATACGAAAAAAATTTTAGACGAAAGTTGTACTGTTTGAAAACGTAAATATAATGCCAATGAAAAAAGTACTTTTTGATGGTTAATTTTTGAGATTTCAAGATCATGATTTTTCTTTTTTAAGTAATCTTATACTTTGATTCTATATTGTTACGGAGCATAAAAAGACAAATTCGACGACATATAAAAATGTATATTAACGATATACTATAATGGAGAAAAACGAGTTATAAAAATAAAAAAACTTCAAATGCGATGAGGCACGGTTTCCCGTTCTCCAATCGTTTTCAAATTTTGCACACATTACTTTATCTCCCAATGGCACAATCCTAGGGGGTGTCCGCGCCAAAAATCTCAAAATTATTGTTCGACAAGAGTAACCAAGGTCCACCCTATTGCACATTCCTAAATACAATCAATGCAAAACATTAGTCAGACAAAGGAATATATTATTTTATTTGCACATAAGTTAATTACAGGTATGTCATTAGGTGAAATAATATTTTCTCCTAGAAATAAACTACTTTGTCTATAGTACAGTACATATTATCAACATTAATAACTAACACAACAATTACAACTAGCTCTACATGTTTATGTTGCACGCGTGAATATAAAAATCAGTTTGCTCTCGTTAAAGAGTTGTGTATGTATTCACAGGAAATAAATTACATTAAGTTGCATTATACTTGAATGTAATGCTTAATGCTTATACTCGATATATAAAAGAGACGTGTCTCGTTAAAGCATAGGGTGATGGTAAATAGATCTCTAAGCACTTAATTTACATAAATGTAAAGATTACCCTTGAATATTTCCTTGTGTTTATTATATGCGTTAAAAAAGAACCGCATCCAAAGTTTATAAGCTTAATATAAAAAGAAAATACTGCAAATGGTATAATCAGATATATAAAGGGTAGGTAAATGTTACACGTGATATTCAATTAAATGCTATATTGCGCGAGCACATTTCATGGAGGAAGAAGAAGAAATGTTGCTATTCGCTTTAATAAATAGACATGAATAAAACATATAACTGAGAAGCTCCCGTTAAGAATCTAAGACTAAGGCCCCTATTTACAATTATCAAAATTTCAATGCGTTTTAATTCCGTTTGAATCTGAATGAATACAGGAAACTTTCGAGTATATTTATGTTTATACGTTAATAACGTTAATAGAGTAAAGAGTAATGTAATTACTTATCATTAGTTTGAAATTTCAAGGGAACTAAACCTGATTTGAATTCATCAAGTTGGTCCAATACTGAAATGCTCAGTACAATATTAATATTGATAAACGTCGATAACTGTAATTTCGAAAACCGTTAATACATAATTACATCGTAAAGTTGCTATTTATTTGTTGATTATTTGCAGGAGAATTAGAAAAATAGAGACAAGATTTATAAAATGCGAGTTTCTTACCTGTTTCATACTGAGCAAAGGACTCGAATCAGGAATGGAGGATAATTTTGAAAGTACTTTTTCATACCATTTTGATGCAAAGCAGACCTTTTCAACTCTCCGTATATGTATGTATGTATGTATGCTACTCTTACAAAGCAAGATTACTATACACGTAGCTTAAGATAACTTGGTATAACTAGGAGGTGAGAACTTTTTCCGTAAGAATTTCAAGATGTACAGCGGCATGCAAGAAATCAAAGTTATCAGCAACACTTTCCACAAAAAGTCTGTAGTCTTAATGAACTCGGCATCTGGGGATTAAAAAACAGAAACAACTGGTCAGTTCAGTTCCGTCACGCGTTTACCACTTCAGAATACATACACGAATATATACGTACCGAAGTAGTCTTTGAGAACGACCAGAGATAACAAGTATAGCGCCAACGAGAAAACCTCTGCGAGCAACATAATATGATGCCATGTTCTGATCGTTAGGGCTACCATAATTAATTCGGTCAAAATCAGCGCTGTGAAACTGATTGCCACTATATGAATGAATTCATCTTCAAACATTATAAGCGCGCCATACATTATCACACCACCTGGAACACGTACGTATCATCCAAACGATTAACACATCCATTCCCGAAGCGAATAACAACACCGCGCAAACTTCCCGCTCGCCTACCTTGGTATATGCTTATTAAAATCCACATGAAAAATGTCTTGTAAGACAACGATCGTCCTTTGCTAAGCTCCTTATAAAGCTCTGGATAAGTGAGCGCGATTTTTCCGGACACATCCTTGTCCAGTACCAACGAAAATACAGGAAACATGGTGTATATCGTTCCATAACTGCAAAGTTATTCTGTTTATTATCGACATTCTATTGTAAAAAATTCAATGTTACTTTTCTACTAGATCTCAAAGATCACGATCTGGTCCGTGATATCGTTCGATCTCTTCCTCTTACCCGACCATTAAAAATCCCTGATACAAGGATACCGAGGACAAGTAAAACACCGCGGAAAAGACCGCCTGCATCGTTGAAATAATTAAACCACGGTGAATGACGAACTGACTTAAAGCAGCGGAACGTTTGTAACTCCTTCGGCCGTGGACTAACAAAAGGTTAGCCAAATGGCTAAATTGTGAAATGGAGAAATCTGCAGCCAAAGAGGCTTGTCTTCCTTCGAGGCCTTCAAGACCTATACCTACAAAGCAATATGAGTAAAAGGTGATTTTTTTTCTACAAAAATCCCACTCAGTTCGATTTAAGTAGTACGAGGAGAGTACTTACCAGCGTCCGCTGCTTGTATCATAGATACATCGTTACCACCATCTCCAACAGCCGCGGTTCTTTTCCCCGTATGTCTTTGGATAAGACTGACTACTTCCGCTTTTTGCGTTGGTGAACATCGACAGCAAACTACAGCCGGTGAACCACACGCTAGTTCCAAGAATTCCTGTTCGTAGTATTGCAAACACACTTCCAGAGAATCACCGCTGATAACTAAGGCACAGTCTTGCTTTTTGCGAAATGTGTTCAACTCCAAATGCGCATCCGTGCGGGTCACCACAGATTTGAAAACGTGTAGACCCTGCGTTCGCGAGACTAGACGCGACGATTTTGCTATACAAGTTGCCGTTTCTAACTTATCCCCCGTCAGCATCCAAATCTGGAGTACAGCAAAAGTGGAGAAATGCAATCGCAAAGCAACAGAATACAACGAAACGCGATATGTACCCCGCGCGGGCGCGCTTACCTTGATACCAGCGTTCCTCAACAGTTCCAATGTAGGCCTTACTCTATCTTGCAATCTATCTTCAACGCCGGTTACGCACAACAACTCCATTTCCCTTTCTAGGCTTTCGATAACTGCGGCAATTCTTGACACTCTATCGCTCACGCTCAGTCTCGCTGCATTGTATCTGAAACGGATATGACCAATTACGAATGTAGCAGAGCGTATAGATGTTCGAGCGATTTGCTGCGTACCTCACTTCGAAGTCCAGATACTGTTCTTCCGTCAAATTCTTCTTCGCGACCACCAGCGTTCTTAAACCTTCTCGAGCCATATTACCGCACTCTTCCTCCAACCAATCGTTATACTGCACTATTCCGGACATAACTACGTCCGCTCCTTTCAGGTAAAATACTATCTCGGAATTAGATTCCTCTTTCACTATTATCCCCATTCGTTTCGTCTCCGATGTAAATGGGAATATTTGCAAAATCGTATAGTTCAAAATTTTGCCGTTCGGTGCTTTCAGCTGCATAAAGTTCAGGTCACGTTTCACCAAAGCCAATCCCATTTCTTCCGTCCATTTAACCAATGCTACTTCATCTGGGCTGGATGCCTGATAATTACGTTTCTGTTCCGGCAAATAGTAGTGTTGATCCGCTTCCGTTTGGCTGGAGATATAATAACGTGATTGAGGGGAGGTTCTGGTATAAAAATCGATCTTTTTTACTTCATTGTTTTAATGTTCAACCTTTTAAGAATACGTGTTTAAAAGGATTTTTTGAAATTCCTAAAATTCCCGAAATTATAAAATATATAAAACTTTAAATGCGTTTTTCCCGACACAGTGTTCTTAAAATCGGTGGAACCTATGTCGAAAAGTTATTACCCGATTCGACTGAAACTTTTTTCATTTTGAAGAATATATTTCTGGCTCGTGGAAAAACCAGTAAAATTTAGAAAATTTGTATGTTTTAAAAGCGTTGAATGGACGAGAAATATACGGAAAAGTCATTTCAAACTTCAAGCGTGGTTATCTTCTCAAAAAATGTTATTTTTTCCTAATTTTTACTGCTAAACCCACGAGGGAGTTTAATGCCCTTTAATAATCTGGCATTATTTTTTATTTCAGACCGATGCTACAGGCTCCACCGTTTTGGATGAAACTACTTTAACTACTTCCTAGTGCCGTCTAATACTCGTATACTCCCTTAAATATATATATATATATATATATATGTACTATGTGCTAAGCGTTACACAGCTTTGGTCGCAAAGATCGAAAATATTACCTTTGAATCGAACCAGAATCGCCAGTTTCTCCTGTTTCCACGCTAATCGTGTCCAAGTTAGGGGATTTGTTATTCACTTCATCGTAAACCGGGGTTACGTTATGACACAACGCCAAAGCATGCACCGCATCGTATATTCTAGTGCTCTCGGATCTTCTTACTTTCCCGCTGTGTACGGATGCCGATGGCTTGACCGGCGAATTGTCGGTGGAGGAATAACAGGTTTTCAGCACAGCCATTACTTCGTCAAACGTTTCTTGGCCGTAGGATATCATGCCCAAGTGTAACTTTTTGAAGACCATTTTATTCTGCGTCAACGTCCCGGTTTTGTCACTTAGCAAATACGAGATACGTCCAAGTTCTTCCGGAATAGTGGTAGTTCTTACAACCGTTCCAGCAATTTCTTTATCTCTCTGTATACACCATGCATAAAATGCTTTGCCCATGTCCAAGTTTACTCTTAAACTGATCGGGATTATATAAGAGAATAATAAAACGAAACGGAACATATAGCGGTACCATGGCCCGTTAAAACCTTTCAAGGACATCATTACCAGCGCAAGTCCAATCACGGCGCAAAAAAGAACCTAAAGTTGATAAATGTTATTACAGTAGTAGTTTCAATCAAATCGTTTTCACACTCGTAGAATACCTTTGTCAATTGATTTATTTCTTGATCCAATAAGCCAACTTTCGACCGCGGCGCAGAATGATTCATCAGAGATCTGGTTTCTTGCCCCGTGTACACGACGACACCAAGGGCCGAACCGGATGCAACAGCTGTATTTGCCCATAGTGTGTTATCCACGCCTAAACTTTCCTCGCTGCTGTATCCATCGTACTGCGAGCAATTAATACCATAGGATAAATCACGTTGCATTAGCTGTAACTTTCGGCGACAAGGTACAAAGCTTTTCTCAACTCACTCTCATAAACGTTCCGATAAAGCTGTGAATATCTTTCTGAGGCTTTTCGATGTATATGCTCGCTTTGATATCAAACAACTGGGAATTAGTTTCGAGTTTTTGCGTAGCGGGTACAGCCAGTCGCAGCTTCCAATCCGTCTCACCATCTAATTGATCTGTCCTCACGAAACACGCCCCTGATTTTTCAGTCGTCCGTAGTAAAACCAAATCGGCTGGTACTCTCTGGCCCTTTTCTACAATTACCTAAGAAGAAAGAGAGGACGATGGTGATGATGCTACCGTGTTTTTCTTCAACCTTTATCTTTCGATGTTTTCCGCTGGATAGCTTACCAAATCACCCACTCGTAACTTGGAGCTCGGTACTAGCTCCGGTGTTTCGAAACCTTTCACTAATCTATAGTATTTCTGGGCATTAACTTCCTTGTCTCTTTTGTATCGTCTGAAATCATCAACCGCTTCTCGGAAAATTGTAACTGTTAAGACGAAACATAATGGTCCCCAGTATGTATACAAATATCCTATTCGGATGTCTGGTATGAACTGCGAGATAGCCATAAGCAGAAAGTACAAATTCAAGAAAAATTTGAACTGTTGGAACAGGACCTATTACACAGGGAGATAAACATTAATCTTCTTGTTCCATGTTGCTCGCGGCAGGCTAGCGCAGAAGCTTACCATGGGCAAGAACGTGACCACATTGTATTTCTGATTTCGTATGACATTAGTGGGAAACTTTTCGTTCATCACCTGGCCAATGTGAATGACTCTAGCTCTTAATTCCCGTTCCCTGCAACATCTCCTCCACATCCAGGTACAACACCTGCAAAAAGCAAGTGGGAAATAAACGAGAAGGTAAGAAGCAACGGTGGTTGTACAATGACTGACTTGTTGCTACTTGTCATTTAATATGTCGCGAATATTAACGAAGTAGAGGAGATATCACGAATTCGTATGCACTGATCGTAAATCGAGAGAGATACACTTATTTAATATGGAGTTGGGAAGAAATTTCGCGATACTTGTTGAGAAACTTGGTGAAAACTCGGCAGGATATCATAAACGCAGTATTAGTCATCGGTAATCTAACTGATTTTTTCGGCGGATCAAATTTTTTTCAGCAGCAGCAAAATGTACGTCACCTTGTCCACGAGTTGTCATTTCGTGGCTTAGATATTAACGGGATATCTTCTTTCGATAGCCTTATAACATTGCTCTGCGTCTCCATTTAGATGCTTCTTTGTTGCAAATCATATAAAGAACCACTATTATTTAGCTCGTCGTTAAGAAAGACCGTCTGAAGTCTAAAAAATACCTTTTGACGTTCAACACGACAACACAACTCTGTCGTGACCAGTCGTGACATCATAATATCCACGAAGTACGCGCTTACAAGACGAATTCGCTGGCTTACCACTTACCGCTTACCGCAATCAATCAAATCACGAATTTCACCATATTTTACGATACCTATTTTACTTATGCCAGAACAATTACAAAGTTTCCACGTATCCCGAAATTTTGCGGAAAAATAAATACGATTCAGTACTTACTCGTACATAATTTTCGAATCGAACAATTGCTGTTCGTTAACTGTCTTCTACTTTTTACGAACAATGACTTTCGCGGAAGAATATTTAAACTCATTCCTCGCAATTAAGCACGTATACACATAAGCATAAGTATACCTATTTACATATACGAATGTTATCAGAATGGGAAAATATAAGTAGCACTGCTAAATAGAACATAGCGCACGGAATTTGCATTTTACCGCACGTATCGCGAAACGTAAGTGTCTAATGGTATAATTTTGGTCGGGTAGCTAAATATAAAAATCTACCCAGTGACAATATTGACAACGAATCTACTTCTGGAAAATGTGCGATATGTATATTTTTAAAATTGTTAATAACTTTTTGAATATAAGATTAACGTTTCATTCGTTGGATTGAGGGGGATTATTTATGCGTGTCGACGAATGTTAAGATATATGAGATAATTGCAATGGCACAGAGTTCTCAGTTCTCGCTATTCGTCATGTTGGCTACCATTGTAGTCAGTACACAGTTGTGCGTCGTCGCGAATGGTTGATCAGATGTATGATTGCTTGCTTTTGACCGTTGGCTCACGGAACGGCTCATGTCAGCTGCGAATAAGTATGCGACTGAGAGGAACTTACCCGCAAAGAAAGTTCCGGAAGAATATGGAGCAATCGTTAATTCGTCGCCTTCTTGAAGTTAGAAGTCGAATGCTGTCTTCGGAGGGTTGAAGAAGATAGTCGGTTTCCTCGTCCATTTCAAAATCCCGCTCATCCGAGCTCAAACGCAATGGCATCTCTTCTAACCGCATATTTCCGACGAGTCACTCGGTAAATTATCTTTTTCATTTACCACGGGTACACGTCTATTACTTCTATATTTATAATATATACCAAACTATTCCGCCACGGGTACACGTATGTATTCCTTCCAATGGCACGACTTACAATTACCATAGATGTTTGTCGGTTTTCTCGTTACGATATATTATACGCGTCACGTGACAGCAAACCGTAACACTATCTAAATGCACCATACTCGTATATGGCTACGTAGTGTGTATGTAGGTGTGATTTTGCATCGCGCATCGCACCCCATCGAATATCGAACAACGAATCGGATCAGATTATTTCTAATTAGATTGTATCGCGATTTTATACATAGCTAATAGAAAGTCTGCATCTGTCTATTAATTTCTCAACCGAAGGATTTCAGATCGCACTACGAATTAAGATTCCGTCGAAAGGGTGCAACCTTTCTGCTTGTCTGTTTGTTTAGATTTTTAGAAAATGCGTGCGTACGCGAATAATATCGGGTCTTTCCACGTACGTACGTGTATGCATCGCGAGATGCTTTTCAACCGATGGTAACAAGAGAATTCGCTACTAAGCTTTCCAATCATTTCAACTCGAGGCAAGAATAAACAGGAATCTCTCGTAATTCTGATCTATCCTCCAACTAAACATTAATCAGCGTACGATCAGCACGATACCCTCCTTGAACTTAATGTTACGTGGTTACGAATGTTGCGATCACGCTGCCACACGCGGCCATATTGATCGTTGACAGTCACGTGGTTTTGTGGTTGTTGTCGTCGGTAGGTCGGTACGCATGCTTATCAATTCTTACATTCGCCACAAAAACTTTCATTTATTTGCCTCGCAACTTCTTGCCGCTTCTCGAAGCTCGATAGTCGACATACTCGGCAATCCTCGGTATAATTAGTACGCTACTCAAGTACGATTTCATAAGATAACCCCAACAATTTGATCGCATCTCTGAGATGCTCGTCTTGATGAGGTGTTCCGGCGAGCAAATCCTGGAACAGCCGTATGCAGGTTTCTCTTTCAGTTTCTTCCATAAAGCAGACGGTCAAGTCGAATCTGTTGCATTTACTCAGAATACTTAGGATTTCTATCACAGACTCGTTATCGTCTCCAAATGCAACAGTCTCGAAACAGACATTTATTAGATCGGCAAACAACGGCGAAGGAATTTCGACGGGAAAGATTTTCTCTTGTAGGATGTTTCTGAAAGAATTTACGCAGCCATGAATGTCTCCATTTGTTTAGACAAGTTTCCTGAATTTATCCCAAGTCCTACCTTAGACTTTTTAGATAATTAAATTTCTCTCTGTGTCCTGGGCTTGTCTTCCAGACCCGTAGAAATTGGTCGTACATGTTGGATGATTTATCTTTCAAGATATTTCTGCTCTGGACAAATGTCATTATTGCATTTGAATTGTCATTATTGGCGACAGGATTCCAAGATCCTTCCACTTTAGATGTAATATCAATGCGTTGCAAAGGCTTCAAGTGTGCAGCATTCACCTAGTAATAGATTTAGTTCAACTTGAATTGCTTTCTCGGTCGATGAGAAAGCTTATTGAAAGCGGACGCATCATTACCATCTGTCTGAAGTCTTCGTACGTAGGCACATTTTGTTCGACAGCTCTAAGCTTGGCATCATTTTGCAGTTTGTACAACTCATCTGCTCTAAGCGCTTCTTGAAGTTCCTCTTGCAAACTTTTGTAATCTATAGGTAATGTTAATTTACTCATTTGAGCGCGCACTTTTATGATAACTGTTTCAAAGAGGCGACACTTGGAAGCTGAAAACTTGCTAGCTTACTCTAGAGAGTCTAGGCAGCCAATGTCTAATGTTACTAAATAGTAAATGGTTACTAATTGGAATAATCTGTTGCTATGGTTACCACATTACGTATCATGGCAGCAGTATTAAAGGCTGATTCAGACACATCGAGTAATTTAGTTGAGTAGCGAGTAATTTAATAATTTTTCGTGTGTGGACATTAAAATTTAGTCAAGTACAGTAAACTGGAGGAACATTGGCAGGTTTTTGAAACATTTTGCTATATATTATAAAAATTAACATTTCTACGTTTGCTTTAAGTATCTTATCATAACATTGCATCCTTTGTGAATGCATTAAAAGTGTCAAAATGCATAAAATTGTTGTCCTTATCCTTCTTTAATACATGTTAAATATGTACCAATGTTACCCGGTTACAGGGTAACATTGGCTAAATAACACTAAAAAGTTAATATTTTACCACATCTGAACTTGCATTAACACTTAAATTTCTTTCTTTTTATGTTCAATGCACTCTATTTTATATTTTTTTTTAATTAACATTTTCAAATTTGGTTTAGGTATCCTATTATAACATTGCATCGTTTGTGATTGTACTACAAGTGTGAAACTGCAAAAATGCATACAATGTTTTTCCTTTTCCTTTTTAATCGATGTTAAGTAAATGTCAATGTTCCCCCAGTTTACGGTAGTTTAGTAAAACAATGTTAAATTACTTTGGTGAAATAATTGAAAGACGATTTGACACCATTTGGTACCATGATAGGTAGCTTGTCAGATTTATTATGCACAGCGAAGGAAAAAATATTCTTTATAAAAGAAGATTATCTTGAGATGTTATAGGCTTTTCCATTGCCATTTTCATCTGTCGTTTCTTGAATAATCTGTCATGAGTTCTCTTCATTTCCAAAATCTCTTTCATTTCTTCCTTATCCTCTTCCTAAAAACGTACGTGTCATTCTATCAGGTGGTTAAATAATCGGAATGCAGTGACAAGGTATATTTTTACCGATTGACTCAAACGGAGCACCAGCGCTCTGCGACCGTCGGACATTGGTTGCGAATAGTCCATTAACTTTTTCAGTCTCTCCTCCGGGCTTACGCCTCTTTCTACCACCAACACTATGCGTGCCCACTGTAACGGAAATTTCGATAGATGCCAATGGTTGATATTGTTTAGAAAAAGGCGGAGATCGAGAGGGGCATACTTGTCTCTGCCATTCGTTCCTAGTTTCCGCGATTTTCTGATACGTATTCCCCATCATAGCGATTAACATGTTTACGAGTAAAATCGCGACGATTGCCATGTATACAACGAACAAGAACTACAACAGGGTAGCTTGGTCAACATTATCTTAAGCGTCGCGGGCGTTTCAGCACGTTGGCAGGCAAAACTAGGGAAGTTAGAGAAACCTTAGCTTCCATCTCGTGTTGGGTTCTTTCAAACGCACCATAGTATTCCCCAAAGTTCGTCATACTCATTAGGAACATCGCCATGATACTTTCCATCGGCGACGGCATTGGATTGCTTATCGAATCGTCGACACCTTCCGGTGTATTGGGATTGTCGAATGATAGAAATATAATGTAATAGGCTGGAAGTTGTAAGAACAGAGATAAGCCGCGAGTAAGGAAAGGTGAAAGACGATCGAGTGTCGCGTAGGCAGGGAACGCTAGAAATGCTACAATGCCGTAGAATTCCTGAAAGAGAAATTACGTAAGATTTGGAACGTGCTGGTGCATTATTTAGTTGGGTAAAATGTTGGCGTGGTGCCTCGGTCAGCGGCGTTTCGTAGTAGAAGTGCTTCCAACTTCCAGTGCAGTAATGTGTGTCAATGTCGCGATCTCTCCGATCCAACGAAACAGACGGAGACCGAAGCAGATTAAGTAATGACGCAAAGCTGTGCGTATGTACATATCGCCTCATCAACGCGACCACGCGGACGCGGACGCGGCGCTGCGAATCAATTACTCGAGTATTCACGACGATACAGCGATCATTAAGCAGTATCATCGGTCGTTACGTTATCCTACTAAATACATTGCTAAATGCTCCGACGGTGACGCTCGGTGGTCCGACCGATCTTCTCCCACGGGTCGATCCCGAATTTATTTTTATTCGCGATCAGAAATAAGGTGCGATATATCTGTTAACGCGTGCCAAATGTTTGCGGGCCGACCGCGGCATGCGGCACTTTGAAAACTCTGACGCGAATCGATCGCTAGGAAGTAGGAGGGAGGGAGATCCGTTTCTGATTTACCCTGAGAGAATCCCATCACGAACACCGAGTAGATAGAAACGAAACGCAGAAGATCGCCCATTATCATTCGGTATATCATTACAACGAACGGGCCCACCGTCTTGAAGCCCCTGCAGAAAAACAAGAAGTACGGCGCCGTGGTTAGCATCACGACAACTGCTAGCATGTCTTCAACTTGATCCGCGCAGGTCAGCCTCAGGAACGGAAATGATAGCAAGATGCAACAGGAGAAGAGAAACATTACTCGCGACGGAGCCGTCATCTGGAAATAATTTCTGCCGATTAAATATCAGCTAATTAGCAGACGGACGTGTAGCGTCACAGCGCGTGGGATTGATTTCAGACAATATTATCGTCGCGTCGGCTTACTAGATTCTCGATGAACATGTTAAGGCCTAAGAACCTAGCCTCCCGCAGTGCCGCAAAAATGTAGAGGATTGCCGCGATTTCCATCAACAGCTCTGCGGTTAATCGGATCTTTGTCTCTACCGTACCCAGTTCCATCAATCTGCAGTGTTCGGTGAGGTTGCTCCACCTGATTTTAAACCAACAGCTGAGCTAAGCTGCGCTGAACTGACAAGGGAAGATCCCGAACTCGGAAATTCAAAAAATTCCGAAACTTTGTGGATATGCAGGGGATTTACTCCTGATTAAAACGCAATTTTTGTTTGCTACCAAAATTCATTCTAAGGGGGTGAAATTGATCCCTGAAAATCTTGTTATTTTCCGATTTTGTGTTATAACGCGTGAACTGTAAAATATTTTTTTACCAAATGATAGATCTAATTAAAGGAAATAACTTTTGCTTTGAAACTTTTTTCTATCTCTTATAGTTCGCGAGTTATAACACAAAATTGGGAAACAGTCGAATTTTCAGGGGTTAATTTCACCCTCTTTGAGTGACTTTGGGCAGCAAACAAAAATTGCGTTGTAATCAGGAGGAAATCCCCTACATATCCGCAAAGTTTCAGAAGTTTTTGAATTTCGAGATCTTCCCTTGTCAGCTGAGCTGAGCTAATACATTATAATACAATACCAGTCGTTACGATTGCTGCTACTATCTATCGACAATTTGGTCGGCAGGAGATAACTCTCGTTTATATTGCTCTTAAGATAATCCTTTGTCGTATCATTTCTACCGTACAAGTGTTTGATCGACCCATGTGCTAGCTGCTGGGAATAGTTGGCATCTTTGCTTTCGTCCATGTTCCCGCCAGTGTCGATCGGCAGAGTATTCTTCAAGGTAGACATCAGGTCCGAGACGATGTCGAGTTTGAGTTTCACGAGAGAATCCGGTGTTAGGTTGAAGGAGGGTCGTATATTCGAGATCAAGCTGTCGGCTACGATTCTCTCGACAAACTCGAAGAGGCTGGAATTTTGCAAAGTGAAGTTGGAAAGAGGATCCGGAGTGTGCGTCGTTGGCGATTCGGTGGACGAGAGTGGACGGGCGACGGTGGTCTCCGAAGGTCCTGGCCGAAGGGTAAAGCTGATGAGCGATAGCACGAAATAAAAGCAGAAGAGAAAGAATTGACGGTAAAAGCGGGATTTAACGAAGGTGTTCCACTTGGCGTTTAACAGATCGATCAGAATACCGTCCATCAGTTCCAAGTGTTCGTCCTTTTCCTAAAACGCAACGGGGACGAGATAGATAGGTAGGTTGGAAGTGGTAATAAACAGGAAGCACGAACGGCTTCGCCTTTTACTTACGCCGAAAACCACCAGATTCAAGGCGGAATTGTGGCTGATGCTTCCCGTGTCGACGTCGATAGTGTCGACAAGCGAGAGTGGATAAGCCGCGCAAGTAATGCTGCCGATCTGCCAGTAGATCTCTCTCTCGATATTCAAAATGTGGAAAAACATCTCGATCCTGGCTAATTTGGCCGACAACGTTAATGGCGTCAAGTGTTGGGCATTTTTGATGGACACCGAGGCACCCACTTCGTACGCCATGTCAAATGTCGTCTTGCATTCGAAAGGAGTTCCTGTTTCATTCATCATCCACCAACGATCAACGATCAAGCGATCGCAAAGGCTTACCAACTTCTCGTAGATCACCAACAGATGTAGAACGGTATTGCCATTCGTGTCCTGTTTGTCCGGGTCTGCACCCCTCGCCAGCACTAGTCTGTAACATTCTTCCTGGCCCAGACACGCTGCGAAGCTCAAAGGATACTCGCCCCAATAAACGTACCTGTATAGGTAGGGTGTTCGAATGCTTGAGAACGCGATTACGGGAGACCGGGGCTAAAAGTTCCGGGGGGTAAGTTGTTCCGACGGTTCTATCGTCAAAATGAAAATAGCTTTGCAGGGGAGACCAGGGCTCAAAGTTCCGAGTTCGGAATCAAGTCGCACGGAAAAATAATTTAAAGTACAAAGCTATTTTCATTTTGAAGATAGAACCGTTCGGAACAACTTACCCCTGGTCTCCCCTACACCTGACCAGAGCGTCATTACCCGTCGTAATTGGTTTCGGGAGCCACGCACACCCACTCGTGATCCAAGCTGTCCGATCTCGATGCTTTTTGATCCTCCGGGCACATAAAGTTGCCCACGCATCTCTCGTGAACGTCCGCGCCGCTATCCAACAGCAACTTCACCAACGCTGGATCCTCGTTTACGACCGCGATGTGCAACGCGCTCTCGCCTGTTCAACCACAGAAACAAAGAAGGTTATTGCAAGGATATATCTACACTGTACTGTCTACAGTAGGGTGGCTCTTATTTACTCTTAGTGAAATGTTTTTTCAACATTTTCTTCGCGGCACCACCCAGAGTAGTTCTAAATAATACAAAAAAATGGTAAAAGGTGGCCCTTGATCATTTAAATAATTATTTAACAGCTCACAAAGTCGATTTTATATAATATCCTCCAAGTTATTTTGGTAAAAAAATAGGTCAGACAAAAGTTGTAGATCCAGGCAAGGAGCATCTTTTATATTCTGTTAATTTTTCTCGCACGACAAACGGTTTTCGAAAAAGTCCGATAAACTAAAAAAATTCTTATCTTTCACATTTTGAAAATTTAAATCCTTCTCGAACACTTTTTATTTATGAAGGCGAAAAAATTGTAATTTTTATTTTCGAGGACTAGGTGTTTTTTAAGGGGGGCATATACCGGGATATGCCAAAAAGATAAAAAGAAGTTTCTTTATAATTTCAGTGTTTGATATGACGTGTTTCCTGAAAATTAGGGACCAAAATTCGCAAAAATATCGATATAATATATTTATATAAAATCGACTTTGTGAGGTGTTAAAAAATGATTGAAACGTTCAAGGGCCCCTAGGCCCCTTTGTCCATTATCCTATCGGGCTCAAACTGCACATAGATTTTTTTCGTCGCGAAGAAGATTAAAATGTCGAAAATAAGAGCCAGCCTAGTGTACAGTCGCGTCGCTAACCGTAATACTCGTCACTGATGTAGATATCGTTGATGAGCTTCGGATAGAAACGTAACAAACGTTTGGCCAGGTCGATGTGAATAGCAGTCGCGTGTAACATGCACAAGTGTAAAATCGTTTCTCCGACCGCGCCTCTTTCGCCCAAGCTCCAGCAAACCAATCTGTACTTGCTCTTATCTGCTGATGCCCATTGAACAAAAAAAAACAGAGCGATTAGTTGAAACTATTCTCGCCACTTCCGAACGGTGTTTACCTATTTTCGTCTCATCGTCCACATCCTCGCCGCTCATGTCCTTGTCTATGTCGTAATCGGCCGGATTCTCCATAGCTCGTAACGGTGGGAGCTGCAAAAATCCAGTCAAGTCTTGCCAAGTACCTATTTATGTGCTGCTATATCACTTTTATATTGCATACCATTTTGTGCTTCGGTCGATCTTTGTTTCGCAGCAAGACCAACTTATCGATCGGAATCCATTTACCTTTTCCATTGTTATACAAATAGGGCTCTACCTTTGTTCGGAGAGCGTGATCCAGTTCGGCGTACTGTTTAGTTTGCGTCGCTCTTTTCATCATGTCTACCAATAAACCGCCTCCTGCTCCGGAATACCAAGCAGAACGTTACACAAGTAGGTATGGGCCAACGAAAACGACAATGGCACCGGGGGAAAGTCGACAAACTGTTCGTATCGCCTCTTTTTTTTTTTATGCCTCTCCAAGTTTTGGAGAAATGAGGAGGACTCGGCTGGTGGTCGAGGCTCGATCGCAATCTCTGCTCAACACTTTGTCGGCTGTCCTAGCTATGTACATATCCTCTTGTGGATGGTGAGTCTGGGTAACTTTACCTTTCATGTCCACTAATTTGTATAGCACAATGGACGAAGCGTCCGTCTGTTTCTTCACTCCGCTAGATACGTTGCTCTCCGTATTGCCCATGCTGTCGCGAACCGTGCGTCGATACTTTTAAGCAGCCTCGGGCACAAGCAAAGTACTGTTGCTGGAAATCTCAGGCATAACGTTTTCGTTGCCATAGACTCGCAGAGTATCGCTTAGCTACCGTGAACTGGGGGAACACTGGCAGTACGGGGTAACATTGGCATCTACTTAACATCTATTAAAAAGGAAAAGGGAACAATTTTATGCATTTTCACAATTGTAGTACAATCACAAACGATGCATTGTTATAATTGGATACTTAAACTGAATTTAAAAAATTTTAAAAATTTAAAAATATTAAATAGAGTGCATTGAACATAAAAAGAAACAAATGTAAGTGTTAATGTAAATTCAGATGTGGTAAAACTTTAACTTTTTAGTGCTATTTATATATGACATGTTTATCTAACATGTGTTAAAGAAGGATAAGGACACAAGTTTTATGCATTTTGACATTTGTAGTGTATTCACAAACGATGTATTGTTATGATAGGATAATTAAAGCAAATGTAAGAATGTTAATTTTTATATTATATAGCAAAATTTCAAAAACATATTCAAAAAACATGCTATGGTTTCCTCAGTTTACAGTATTGATCACGCAGATACACTAGGCGCCGCGTAGTTGCTCATTGTGTTACACGGAAGACTCCACCACGAAATCTCCAGATAAGCTGATAACTTTTTGGCAAACAGATTCGACAGCTCCGCCATTTGATTATTCTGCAACGGATGTCCTGTGGTAGTCCAATGGTCAGCTATCCTGAAACTTAAACCTTACTCAAAGATAAGGACCTATATTTATGAACACGCTTCCGTAAAGAACAGAGAAGCATAAGGACCTAAGGCGCACCGACGAATCCTTATCCTCTCTTTGACTGCTTAAACTGATTAAAATAAACACGCATTGAGCCAAAAAGAGGGGCGGGAAAAAAAGAAGCAGGCTGGAAGGCCCCGGAGGGATTCGAACCCTCGATCTCCTGTTTACTAGACAGGCGCTTTAACCAACTAAGCCACGGCGCCAACTTGCTGACAATTTTTTAACGTCTGTACATAACGCGCTATATTATAATTATTAACATTGTACGTCAGTAAAATGCCATTTACGAGATGTGAAAGTTCATTTAAACTATCAGTAAGTAAGTGAATGGTGTTTGAAAGAAGTTGTCACGTAAGATTATTCTTTCTTGCACACTTATTAGCGATAGCTTATTACCGTTCGTACAATTCGTCGACAAAGGGTCTAGCCGGGTAAGCATAGGGAAAAGGGCCCCAGCACCAATTTCATTGCCTAAAAAAACACTGAGAGAAATTTCAGATCTCTACCCACTCTGGTTAGGGTGATATGGGGATAACAACCCTAATCTTTACTATTTCTTTCTCAGCAACCATTTAAGATATTTGAATGTTTCAAAAGGCAGGTAGTAGGTACTTTTTAGCTCTACCACATATATTTTTTCGAAATTGCTGATCAGTTCTTAAGGGTGGAAATAAAGGAATTAATTTTTGCAAACAACCCCTTGAGTGACACCTACGAAAAAAATCAAGAGTAAAGTGTCACTACTTAGGTATTATCTCTATAAGTTGCAGAGGGGTCGGATTGGTGGAACATATTAAAAAAATAATAAAACGTATATAAAACCTCTCGACAGAGTGTACTAAATGAACCGGCTGCGGGATCAATAGAGGGGGGCAAAAAATCGTATATATTTTAGATTCTTTTTAGGGAAGGTTAGGAAAATGTATATTCATAAATGTCATTACGTTGTAAAAATTACATATTTAACAAGTTTCGGCAATTATTATTCAAGCGCTTTGCGACGGCTGCCGCTGATTGAAAATGGACAATGTGAAATAAATAACGCAGACATTTTTAAATAATATGTTGAATATTTTAGAATAAAAAAGTAATTTTTTAACTTACATGTTTTACACGACTGGTTTTAATCTTCGTCGCTGTCTTCATCAATAACAGCAGTTACATTCGTTATATCGAATAATTCCGTCAATATTTCCGGTGGCTTAATAATTTTCGATTTGTAACGTCCATGAAATAAATCCCACAGTCCTATTGCCATTCGCACAATCACATGTATAACGTTGTATACCTGCGGAAGTGTTCGATTTGGTTTCGTACTGAATATAGCACTGGTATGTTTTGCTGTTTATATGTCTTGAACGGACTCTCATTTTTATGATATTCCTATTTTCTGTATAATAATTGACGTTCAAAACATCCTCAGCATTCATCAACTCGGCGAGGTAGCATACCGCTTGTGACAACGGATATGTGCCAGTAAATAGTAGCTTCAGTTCATTTTCCGAAACTTCTGGAAAATCTATGAGGGAAGTAGCAGACATTGTCGTAAATGGTTTTTTACGTCGATTTAATCGTTCAGATTCTACTAATTCCTGAAGCGTGTTTTGTTGGGATTGACGTTCTTTCATATAATTTAAAGAATCAATGTTATCGGCGCGTAGGTTCGGTCAATTGACTAAAAGTTATTTGCAAATTTTATGATATAATTTCCGACGTTTCGGTCAATATTGAGACCATTATCAAGGAAATAATTCTATCAAGAGAAACCTGCGTCTACTTTTAAAAATTCCGTAACGTATTCGACGTCCGGAACACAGGTCGGTTGGAGAGTGACCGAGGTAAACATTGAACCGTAGGCAAGAGCAACCAGAGGGTAAGCCGAAAATGGTCTAAACGGCGACATTCCGCGGGAACCGTTAACTATTATGAAAGATTCAAATGTAAAATTTTGAACATACTTCTCAAACAAACAGCCGAAACAAACAATCAAAGCCAAAAAAAGTCACAATACATACCACATACGAAATATGTAATATTGTCCCAAAGAGCCATAGAAAAGGGGAAACAAAACAGACGAGACTCTAATAGAGAGATAGCATCATCAGACCTTATTTCTTCAATAAGGTTGCGTAATAGTCTTGTATTTTAGGTGTTTCATACCTAAGATTTACGTCTCTCTATCAACAACTTTGACACTGTCAAAGTCAAATCTATGATCAAATTCAATCGAATGCTTTGTTAAGGCAGTGTGTTGGAGGGGGGGGGGTAATAAAATGTTTCTTTTGTGTTCGTAAATGCGTCTTTGTAACAGTCTGGATGTCTGCCCGATGTAGATCTGATTGCAACCCATACATGGAATAGAGTAAACAACATTAGTTCTTTCATATAGCTAACTATCGCGTCAGCGAGTTCTGGGTCAGAATTTAATCTCTTTCCAAACATGTTATTTAGGAACCCAGCTATTCGGCATAATGATTTGAGACCTGGTAGCATTTTGTTGTTCATGCTGTGCTGTAATAGACGATATTTTTGTCCTATAGCACCGTGTACTGCTTCTACCACCACAACGTACCTTAGTCACAAATCGGGAGGCATTCGCTTCTTCCGAGGTTAACTGTGCTCGTTTCCTTTTAAACGCCGGCATTAAAACATATCCTTGGTCCTGCATGGTCTGTACAGCATCCCGAAAACCACGGTCGACAATACAAAAATCACCTGGCCGTAAAATTGATTTTAATCCAGTCGGATGTTCTAATAGAATTTTCATTATAGTGGCATCGTTCATTGTACCATTAAATGGACCTGCTATATCAACAACGTAGCCATTTGTTGTGCAGATGTTAAATGGCTTACATAATGGTGCCTTCTTCTATTTGCCACAGTTCTATAATATTTTCCCGGATTTCTATTATCTATTTTCTATTTTATTTTCTTTCCGGACAGAAGAAGGCACCATTATGTAAGCCATTTAACATCTGCACAACAAATGGCTACGTTGCTGATATAGCAGGTCCATTTAACCGAAAATTCTATTAGAAGATCCGACTGGATTAAAATCAATTTTACGGCCAGGTGATTTTTGTATTGTCGACCGTGGTTTTCGGGATGCTGTACAGAACATGCAGGACCAAGGATATGTTTTAATGCCGGCGTTTAAAGGGAAACTATTCCGTGCAGCCGATGCCGCGAGTGAGAAAACCCCAGAGCCGAGCGAGAGGGAACGAAACAGTTGACATGAAGTTGCCGTCGTCTCTTTCGTTCTCTCACTCTTGACCGAAGGATTCCAAGAAATGGTGGGGATAGTGAGTGCGATTATAACGCATGGTAAAAACGCGATACTAACGAGGCATTACTGTATTCAGTACGAACCCAAATCGAACACTTCCGCAGGTATACAACGTTATACATGTGATTGTGCGAATGGCAATAGGACTGTGGGATTTATTTCATGGACGTTACAAATCGAAAATTATTAAGCCACCGGAAATATTGACGGAATTATTCGATATAACGAATGTAACTGCTGTTATTGATGAAGACAGCGACGAAGATTAAAACCAGTCGTGTAAAACATGTAAGTTAAAAAATTACTTTTTTATTCTAAAATATTCAACATATTATTTAAAAATGTCTGAGTTATTTATTTCACATTGTCCATTTTCAATCAGCGGCAGTCGTCGCAAAGCGCTTGAATAATAATTGCCGAAACTCGTTAAATATGTAATTTTTACAACGTAATGACATTTATGAATATACATTTTCCTAAGCTTCCCTAAGAAGAATCTAAAATATATACGATTTTTTGCCCCCCTCTATTGATCACGCGGCCGGTCCATTTAGTACACTCTGTCGAGAGGTTTTATATACGTTTTATTTTTTTTTAATATATTCCACCAATCCGACCCCTCTGCAACTTATAGAGATAATACCTAAGGAGTGACACTTTACTCTTGATTTTTTTCGTAGGTGTCACTCAAGGGGTTGTTTGCAAAAATTAATTCCTTTATTTCCACCCTTAAGAACTGATCAGCAATGTCGAAAAAAATATATGTGGTAGAGCTAAAAAGTACCTACTACCTGCCTTTTGAAACATTCAAATATCTTAAATGGTTGCTGAGAAAAAAATAGTAAAGTTTAGGGTTGTTATCCCCATATCACCCTAACCAGAGGGGGTAGAGATCTGAAATTTCTCTCAGTGTTTTTTTAGGCAAAGAACATTATTTGGAACACATAAATACTCGAATTGGTGCTGGGGCCGTTTTCCCTATGCTTACCCGGCTAGACCCTTTACATAAAATATAATAAACTTGGGAAAGATCATCTAGGTCCGAGAAAGAAAGATGTCGTAAGTTTAAAAAATTGAGTTGAAGCGTGGCTCGTTGGTCTAGGGGTATGATTCTCGCTTAGGGTGCGAGAGGTCCCGGGTTCAAATCCCGGACGAGCCCAACGACTTTTTTTCTATTTTTTTTTCATTAAAATTCATTAATTTATCCGGAATACGAAATTGCACGTATGTGTGTTGTTGAATTTGTTGTGCAGGAAAATCGTGACACGGCGCGAAGTGTTACGCGATGCTCGATCATCGGTTGAATCAGAGGCCTCTGCATATCCGAGGAATGACGTATCGCGACGGAAGAAGTCGCAAGGAGATCCGGTAAGTGGGCGAGAGGAAAGAAACACGACCGGCACTCTGGTCACCGTCACCGTCACGATCCTTCGAACCGAATCGCGATGAACCACGACACGCTGCACGCTGCACGCTGGCGCGTTTAGCTCGCGCTTACCTAGCGCGTCCGCGGGCCAGTTAGGCTCACGCTTTCGAGCCGCCAGCACCGGCTTATTCTTTTCTAAACTCACCGCGACTCACAATTTCGCCCGAAACGCTTCCCCAACATTTCGCCTAGCATCCATCCTCCCCTTTCCTACGTTTCTATCTTCTTTTCTTTTTCACCGATAAAATCCCACCATATCCGATTTCCCTTGAACCGTCATCGTTTCTCCGTTACAGTTGTAATCGGCAGTCTCCCTCGCGGCTCCTATCCTCCATCACGTCCTGGCAAGAACTTTGGAGAACTCTTCGCTCGCGCCATCGCGAACCTACGAAGTACCTACATACCTACGTAGATGGTAACCGATACACGCTGCAGGAACTAGACCTTCGTTTGGAATCCAGGGAACCCTGATAACTCCTCTGACCACGAGTAAGTGATAGTTGCGCATTGAACCTTTTACCCGATTCTACCTGCATTTATGTCTTTGTATGCGTCCATAAAATCCTTGACAGCTCTCTGTTACGGGAGTTAACGGAAATATGCCGTAGTTGTTTGTTTCGGAAATGCAGACGTACAGAAATATCTGGTACCGCGAAGCGTTCTTTAGGCGCCGCAATCTGTTTCAAGTTTGAAATTTCATACCGGCGATATGCTCCGCATTCTTGTCCAAGATTATAGTCGCTTAGATCAGCGCGTAAGAAATCATCGATTCGAGGAAGGACGAACATCACAGTTTTTCCTGTTGTCACGAGTAACTAAACACATACTTATTACATTCGGAGATGATGCATCAACCTATCCTTCACCTTGAATCGCGCTCGATAAACAAGCAAAACTAAAAAGAGAAAAAAGCGGGTACCGCGTGCGATCATCGATCACGAGAAACAGTTGAGAATTTAGAAAGTTAGTTGGATAGCAGTTACGACGGAAGATTGGTCAAATTTGAAAATTTACATTGCCCCAGCGAGGCCATTCTCGTGTTTTCCCAAATATCACCAGTATATGGCTGATTTCCAATTAATAGAGCAATGAGTGTAGCCAACGAAAACTTTAGCGGCGTTGACCCTTTTCTGGGGTCTTTAATTCGTTCAGGACCTCGTTGCACAGGAATGCAAGTAAACAATCTATACGATCTATTATTAGTTTACTAATTTAGTCATTACGCACTTAATGTCGTTTAAGAATTGTATGTGTCTAGGCTCTGTAAATTGCACTGTTAATAATAATAATAATATATAGCTGGGGTGGTTAAATTAAAAAAATAGTTTGAATGAAAAAGTGGAGCTACGCTGACTCCATATGGATCCGAGCATACGTACCAAGGATCCTGTTGTACAAACACGCGTGCAACCGCCGTCAAACGATTTAGAAGAAATCCATAACGCTGTAAGGGCGCTTGGAATTTGGGGCAACGGGCGCATACGCTTTAATATGACGTTCTCGTTATTTTTAGCGCGAACAATTTGAAAGGTCGCGTATATGTACGTAAGTATATTGGCGCGGCGCGCCGCGCCGTCGGATAAACAGATTGGAAGAAAAAGAAAAACGCGATTTGAAAAAAGAGATTTGAAAATGCGAGTTGTAAACATGGGGTGCGTTTAGTGGGAATCTCAAATAAACTTGACGCCTACGATTACAATTTTTTTAGAATCGGTTGAATCGGTTTAATCGTTTAGCGCGTGGATCGCGTAACTTGACCCGAATATAACGACGAATTCGTGCCCGACGTACCAACGAAGAGGACGCGACGCACAGTGGTCAAAATCGGCCGATCTTTTCTCTCTGTCGTGGCAGCTTCTTGTTTGTTAAACGATCTTATCGAAACGGACGGCTAACATTTTAGCAACGCGGCGCGGCGCGTGCCTGTCGGTACATACGTAATTGCATCGAACGCTGCGAAATGATCGTTGAACGGAATGGAATCTGTAAGAAACTGGAACCGTTGGAAATTCCGCTACCCAATCGAGCGACTCCTCGCGCGGGCTATAAAAATAAGCGGGGCCAGAATATCGGGGAGGGTATCTATTCGGTGGCTGGTTTTCTCCGTCTTTTTGCTCGACCGTTTGTTTGATCGATAAACGAAATCTCCCGCTTCTCGAACGTTGAACACCCACTTAAAAATATACGACGCCGTTAGCCTCTTTCTTTAACCTCTTTCCGACGTTTGAGTCATTTTTAAAACAGCCCCAATCGCATACGCGCACGCAGCGCTATAATTATAGGTATTACAGGTATACTTCAGAATTTACGGCAGTGTTTTTCGCGTCAACGGTTTAGTACTCCGTTCGAAAGTAGAAGCGCGCTCTGGCTGGGATCCTTGCCGGCCCCGCGCTCCCTCGCTAATACGTTTAGTAAGGTAATTGGAATTTTAACGATCAGGCCTCGCGAGACCAGCCAGCTGTCGCAGACGTTGACGCAAACTTTGATATCCCGCGTTATATCATCGCGTTCATCGATGCTGACTCCTAAGCGACCTCCGATCCCACCGATCGCGATTGCGGATAAGCCAAAGTCCCTCTATCCTATCGTAAGTTCCTGCAACGTAAGATGAACATCTGTTCGCCGGGAGCTCGTCAACCAAACCACCGTCTCCACTGGAACCGAGATATTTTATCAAACGTCTGCCGTCAACAAAAAGTCGCTCGAATTTATAAAGAATTCGAGTGGAAAGGCGTGACGCACGGCCCAAATGCCGGCTATGTATAGATCCGTGCAATCCAAACAGATTCGATTCGATATCAAATCGATAGTGGCCCATCTTGATCGTGGCCGACTAATTCTTATTATCGCATACTTCTCCATTGAGAGCATTCATTGAGCAATTCCATCTATGACATCACACTTACGTTACGTTCGAAGTAAGGCTACCCGATACGCATTCTTATCTATACCTACATATCTGATTAGGATACGCGGTACCTACGCCGTGCGTTCAGCGTCGGGTGCGTATCGGCGCGGAGTGGCGCAGCGCCCGGCCCCCTACCTTCCGTTTCTCATTCAAGGAAAATTCTATCTTACAATTATCGTGGAGAAATTATCAGCCTTTTCGTTTCGCGAGCGCAATGATGCGCGGTGGCGGCGTCACCGTAGCCGTCGCCGTTGCCGGCTTTATCCCTAATGAAACGAAACGGGTCAAGAACGGGTCGGTTGTTCCTCCGTTCGTATGAGTATGCTAACTTATTAAACCCGAGCCGCCGCAATTCGTTACGCGGGACGCATTAGTCTGCACAGCGAATGGCAAAGTGATTTCTGGCTGGACCGTAAAGCTGCCCCCGGCCTGATCAACCTTAGACACGATCGCGACGCGACGAGACGATTGTATCTTGTTGGCTCGGTTCGGGCGTGGAACGCTTCGGTACCAGGCCCTAAATCTCGGCTGCCAGAATCTTCGATTAACCTTGAGGACGCTTGATCTCGAAATTACGTGGCTGGCGTTACCAAGCCAACAGATCCGGGTTGGTCGGGTTCAAAAAGCCGAAGTATCGAGACGCGTTCCAGTCTGGTAAATGCCATTAATATTGTAATGGGCTGGATAACAAGCGCGTATGGGGTATCGATCGAGGGTCGTCGCTTTGAAACGCGCACGGATCCGTAGCAGAATGCCGAGCATCCGCATCCGCATCCGAGCCCGCGTCGCGTGCCCGTCCCTTCTCCGCAAGCGTTCCGTTCACGCGCCGCATCGTCTACGAGTAGCTTCGAAATCTCGAGCACGTTGCACAACAGCCAAGACACCGTGCCATGGTCAGCGCGGTCTACTACCTTCAGCCTGTCCCGGCGAACCTTGCGCGATAATTTACGGGCGTGAGATTTCATAAGGAACAGAGACACACGGCTCGGCCCGGCTCCGCTCCGCTTTCAAGCGGCTCCAAACTAGACACGACGACTCCTCTCCGCGAACTTGCGCTCGCGCGAACTTGGCAGGTCTGTCGCAGAGCGGTGCCAGCTCTTACCGAATCCCAACGTATCGAGATCGAGTGCACCTCGGCGAGGAGCTGAATAAATCGCGACGAGTGCTGAGCAGAGTTACGCGATCGGGCACTTGTTATCGAGCTGACTCAAAACTAACTCTTGCAGGATCAAACTGCCGAACGATGCGGCCGTGGGCGTGCCTGGCGACCGTCCTCCTCATCCTGAATCCACTGCTGTCCGCCGTGCAAGGTATTCCCGACTTTTCGGGGCTGCCGCCCGGCCCCTACTGCGCCGCCAGGTACTTACCCCGCGAATGCTGTCTGGGACGTCGGGACGAGTGCAGCGCACCGATCCTTACCACCACCTGCTATTGCGACGATTTCTGCGACCGACCCGGGGAGGAGGACTGTTGCCCGGATTACTGGAGCCATTGCAAAGGGATCGAACCAAACGTCACCGAGGCTCCCCCTCAAGAATTAAATCGTTCGTAGCTCGGCCAGAACGCCATTCAGCAAATCAGCGAAACCGCATAATCGATCCTACGATTCTACCTTTCAGGATGCTCTTTCCGAGGGAAGAACTACTATCCCGAGCAAACCTTTAAAGACAACTGCAACGTGTGGTATACGCTATTTTCTGCTTCCCACCTTTTCCGTGGCAAGTTGCGCGGAGAGATTCGCGTCTACAATCTATACATGCTTTCAGCAAATGCTCCACGGTGAATAGAGTCGCCGAGGTTCTTTGCGAGCAGAATCGATGCCTCCAGGAGCCGGAGCTGATAGAGGAAATCAATGTGTTGAGCACCTCGTTGGGCTGGAGGGCAAGAAATTACTCGGATTTTCAGGGTAGAACGCTGAAGGAGGGCGTGCAACTCCGTCTGGGCACGTTGAATCCGTCGCGATCGGTAAGGATAAAACGTTTTACTTAAACGTGAGATACTTTGGTAGTTGCGTGTGTATACACATACCTAATGCATTCGTTGACGGGTCCAAGGTGTACAAGATGAACTCTGTACGACGAATTTACGACTTGGAATCGCTGCCGCGAGAATTCGACGCGAGGACTCGCTGGCCTCGGGATATCTCGGGCATTGAGGACCAAGGATGGTGCGGCGCGTCCTGGGCGATATCGACAGCGCGCGTCGCCTCCGACAGATTCTCAATCATGAGCAAAGGCCATGAGAATGTTGCTCTGAGCGCTCAGCACCTGCTCTCCTGCAACAACAGAGGCCAGCAAGGCTGCAGCGGCGGCTACTTGGACAGAGCATGGATGTTTATGAGGAAATTCGGGTAAATGTCACGGGGCCTGGATTTCGATCGCGATCGACCAGCCTGATAATCCCGCGTTTGTTCTTCCAGCCTGGTCGACGAACCCTGCTACCCATGGATGGGCAACAACGGCCACTGCAAGCTTCGAAAGAGGACCGACTTGAAGGGCGCCGGGTGTTCTGCCCCGCCGAATCCGCTTCGAACGGAACTGTACAAGGTCGGGCCGGCTTACCGTTTGGGTAACGAGACCGACATCATGCAAGAGATCCTCGCGTCGGGCCCTGTCCAAGGTAACACCCTGACACAGACATAAGCCATGCCTTGGCCCGTCTTCAGAGTACGTATAATTGATTAATATCGCTCGTGTTCCCAGCCACCATGAGAGTCTATCAAGACTTCTTCTCATACGAGTCGGGAGTGTACAGGCACTCGGAGATCGCGGAGCGCTACGATTCCGGTTACCATTCGGTAAGGATAATCGGTTGGGGAGAAGAACCATCGTCTCATCGTGCTCCGCCCCTCAAGTACTGGGTAATCGTCTACCTATGCCTATTCAATCTTCTCGATTCACTGTCCCCCTTTTAATCACCTTACTCCCAAACTTTTCCAAACTTTTGCAGCTGGTCGTGAACTCGTGGGGGCGCCAATGGGGCGAGGACGGTCTCTTCCGAATTCAAAAAGGCACGAACGAGTGCGACATTGAGACGTACGTATTGGGCGTGTGGGCGAAAACCGTCTAGAAAACCAATTCCGGCGGTCATCGTTTACCGAGAAACTTCTACCACGGACAGCAGTGCATTTATCGAATCTCCGTCGAACCGTCTAATCGGTCTCAGCTATAGTGATACACTATAGTTCGTACGCAGAGTCGCGTACAGTTCAGAATTCCTGAATAATCCTGTACGATTAAGAACGTTGCCGCTTTACTCTTTCATTGTACTTGTTATTACGTTTACGCGCGACAGATTGCCAGATCGTCCAACCCTGCTTAAATATATTTCTGTGTTTGTAGGGAATCAAGTGCCAAAATACATGTGTGTTTGTACGTTAAAATTCATTTGCATCTGACAATTTAATTAGAAAAATAAGAGGGGGGGGAAAAAAGGAAAGGGTGCTTGGAAGGTGATTGTTCGAAGCGTGTTCATTGCCATTGGCTGTCAAAGACCGTACACGTGTCCCGTTCAACGACGCTCTTACCAGTGTGTAATCGACAAATGGCTTTACATATATTCCTGTGTCGGACTACTATTTCTCACCGTTAGACGACGACACTACGCCGCGCGCTTCTGCAGTGCGGACTGTAGACTTCCAATTTCTCCTTCGGTGTGTTCATCGCAGAATAATCGATCGGGAAGGGTGCGTTATTCCCACGAATTATGCAGGAATCCGTCATCCCGAGGAAATGCTCCCCCGGACCGAAAGGACCACGGCCAAACAGAAAGTTGGCGAACACAAGCTGGTACTGCGGCCAGCCAAGGGGATGATCACCGTTCTGAGGAAACAATAATTCACTATTATCCGTCCTCACCTATTCCCGATTCACACCTATTTACTTATTGCCGTTACTTAAAGCTTTCCTTTCGTAACCGGTAAAAGCTGTTTACCGAAGTCATAGAATCGTACGCGATATCCAGACATTTCGAGATCCTGTCCGAGTCCAGGCCAACCACGGAACCGTAGAACGATTCGAGCTCCTTCCTTGAAATCATTCCGTTCGCGGAACTGTTGATCGCGAGGAAGAATATCCTCGGCAGGAGTTTCAACCAAAATGGGATGTCATTGTAAGTCGCTCCTCCGGCTGGCACGACGATTCCCGCCCACCAACACAGCCAATCCTCCAGACTGATCATCCTCCCTTGGCTCCCCTCGTACTTTCTCTCCCCGAGGATCAGGTCCGCCAGTCCTTGCTCGGCTTCCATTAATCGCAGATATTCCGGCCCGTTCCACGACCAGTCCGCGAATCTTCTCAGTCGCTTTTTAAAAGTACATACAACTGTTCGGTAATACATTACAACTACCACGCGTATGCGGGTGAGGGTGGCACTTATTTACTCTTGGTAAAAATGTTTTTCAAGATTTTCTTTTGGGGCACCCCACACAATAGTTCCAAATAATTACAAAATAATCTGTAAAGTTTGAGTCGGAAATAAGAGCCACCCTAATGTAGGTATCTCGTTTGTTACGCGCAGGTACCTCTGAAAACATTCGAAAATCTTTCCTGTCGATGAAACCATCTTTGTCGTGGTCCAACAGATGGGTGAAAAAGTGTGAGAATTTGTCGCGCTGAATGGTCGCTAGATTCTTCAGATTTCCTCCTTTACCAGCTGCCTCTATAGCCGCGAGATTTTCGTCGCTGGGATAACGGCTCACCCAGGTCGCTGTTTCCAAAAGAAAAACAACAAAGCCAAAGCCAACAGGCAAACAAAAAACCAAAAGAACGAAAAGATATGTTTTATTAGCTAGTAAAATTTGGGAAACGTAATATTGTAAGTAGTAGTAGGTGCGAAATATTGCGTTATATGTATCTCTAAGTTGTGCTTGTGATTCATATATTCTCTCTCTCTCTCTGTCACCCACGCACGCACACTCTCTCGCGCGCGCTCTCTCTCTCTCCTTTCATATTGTCGTGCCAGACATTTGTTTCTTTAAATTCAAACAGATCGAGTCGGGAGAGCTTACTCCAAACGTGTACGCTCCAACCAGGTTGATCCAGTTGCTTGTTAACGATCGGCGAGCCGACAATCTCGTCAACGTTGCTTGCAACCGTTCGCCATCTTTTCAACAAATCCTTGGTCCTGTCGCGCGTGCGGTCGCAGGCTTGTCGCCAGTTGGTGATAAATTTCCGCGGTACTTTCAGCGTGTTGCTTTCCTCCAGGCCGAGTTCCTGACTTCCCGCCGAGCTTCTGTTCCTTTCGTTGGTCTCGGCTTGCGCCTCCACCGCCGTCTCGGTGGATCCTTCCGCCACCTCTTGCATCGGAGGGTAATAAATCGGATCCTTTATACTGTCGGAGCGACCCTCCATAGCGGACTACGCCTCCTTGCTGACAACATACATATGCCAGCTACCTCTCCTCGAGTAATCAATTTCTCGTCGAGAGGTCACCAGGTCGCTCGATGTTAATAATAGAGCCGCCGCAGGAACATTTCGCTACCGTTATCCGTTACTGCACCCTTTCGCCCTAACATCTGCCAACCTCCACTGTGCTTGGCCCCTCATTGTCAGGATCCATCGGATCTATCGTGTCAATCACGATATTCGATCACTTGCTAATCGATCCGCGATGGATCCCCGTTAAAAGGGTATCGCACGGTGTGGAGTTGCGGCGCCCGAAACGGCATTGCACGATTGCGCATGAAGATGGCGCGTAGAGGCGCTTCCGTAGTTTCGTGTCGTTTGTTCGCGTTTCCTCTACGCGCAATCGAATGCGCTCTATTTACGTGATACGTGCAAGAATTCATATTAATCTAATTGGTACATTGTTAAACTGACGTTTTCAGTATGCCGGTAAGCAAGAATTTTTAATGCAACAGCGATGGCTAGCAAAAGGAATTGCGAATCATTGTTAGGGCGTTACCTTAACCTAATCAAATAATCGGCTGTCAAATTATTCATACGTCAGTTATCCGTTTAAATGAAGATAACGCGAGTGTAAAACGTATTCTATTTGATTAGGTATAAGTGATGCACTTTTATGTAAAACAAAAGATTGACCACCTTGCGACAACGCTACCGATGATAGTTTTCAGTATCGTTTAATCGTTTATTGCAGGCATATCACTCGAGTTTCGTAAACACCAATGAGAACATCGGCAATATGGCGTTTCTCCCATTTAAAACGAATTTCAGGGGTCCTGTAACTAACTTTAACCCCGAATTTCAACTAGATATAATCGACGAAGCATTGTACTTCTTTAGGGCAAATGTGTTCTTTAGAACATACGAAATTAAGGTAATGTCCATTGTTTTACGCTCAAAGTATTCGTTACTAATGCTGACTGCGTATTACAGAGCGAAGCTGATAGAGTTCTAATTTACATCACACTGTACATCACCGAATGTTTAAAGAAGCTACAAAAGTGCGCAACCCTAGATCAAGCTGTATGTGAAATGTATTCTCTTGCTGTTAAAAAATTTGATATACCTGGTGATCCTGGGTTTCCCTTGAACTCTGTATACGCCAAACCAAATAATCCTGCAGAAGCTGGTAAGTATATTTCAACTCCTACATTTAGAAAGAGTTACTACCCAAATGTTGTTCTACAGACTCTATGCGACAATATCTACAACAAATAAGGCAGGAGACAGGCTACAGACTCGTGGAGAAGGTGTTCGAAGATGGCAAGCCAAGCAAATGGTGGCTGTGTTTCGCAAAAAAGAAGTTTATGGATAAATCTCTATCTGGCCCTGGACAATAAATCACGTTTCTCAATTTCACTTTAGAATGTATGTAATGGATAAATACATAAGTTCGTTAAGTAAGAAGTGTGGTTTGGTTGATGTTTCTCCGGCATGGAGAAAAAATAAAAAAAAAAAATAGAAAATTCCAATAATTTTGGAAAGTTCAAGTTTAGCTGTATCGCGCGATTATACGCACAATTTATATTTACATAGATTTGCCTCGACTTGTAGCAAAAATATACGACACAGTACAAACAGTGTTTAATAAGAAAGAGATGTTTATTTCGCAAAGGATATACCATAATATTGATAAAAAAATCGGTTTTATATCAATAAAATGATGTATCTTGTCCTCGCGAGAATTGATGTTATAAACATTTGAATGACTTATCGCTTCCTGCGAAGCGATAAAGAGTTTCTTCTCAGCCATGCAGCACGACGGGAACCACCGATAGTCTGCGAGAAGCGATGTCCTTTGCCCAATCCTCGCGAGCTCCTGCCAGCCGACGTCTTTCCACGAAGTTCACGGTGCTTGTGCACAGCGTTACATATCCAGTTGACCTTCGGGTCGTTGCGAATTTCCTGAAACGGAAGCGATTAATTGAATGGCAATAAGGAGATACCCCGTTACCATCGAGTTAGCTTTATACACGATTCAGACATCCAAGGAAGATAAGAAATCATGAATTTTCAATGGTAAATAATGATATCATCATTTCGTATACACGAAGAGAGCTAAGATATATTTTTCTAGTCATATTAAGCCGCGATAAAGACGAACGAAATCGGTAGTGTACCTTATGCGCAGGATCGACTAAGATTACTTCGTAGTACTTGTACGAAGAGTCCTGAGCTACCCAATAACTGTTCATCACTCGCAGACCGCCGCAGCGTCGGCCGACACGTTCCTAAAAATAACGAAATGATAAAGTAAGAGGTCATAAAGTAGAGACTCGACGCAGTATCTCTAGAGACACGAGAGGCACTTACTTCGGCGACGGACTGTAGTTTTCTAGTTGGTTTCAACTGATTGACACCATGGCTTTTTGGTTTTCCATATGTTGCACCCTTAGGAACGGGACGTTTGCGTCCTCCCCTCCTCACACGGATTCTGAATATGACAAAACCTGCGCATTGAAAATACAATTTCTTGTTTAACTTTTAGGCTCGACAAAATTTCATTCGCTATCGTAATCAAGCGAGAAGCAGTATCAGTGTCTATCTACCGTCTATCACCATGTATTCGTAAGAGTGGTGCATGGTACGTATCATCATGCATGCTTCTAAAATCCTACTATATTTCTGTACATCGAGGAAAAGAAAACTGAACGCACCTTGCTTGGCTTTGTAGCCCAAACGGCGTGCTTTGTCGGGTCTGGACGGTCTGGGGGCGCGATGCATTTTGGTCAGCTGACGGTACTGCCAGCATCTGACGCGGAGCAAAAAGCGAAGCACATCGCTCTGCTTCTTACGATACAGCTCGTCCATATACTTGTACGCGCCCATTGTGTATCCCTAGAGTGAGGAGAAACAAATTCGTTAAACTGCGTGTGGGGTCTGTTAGAATAATAATAATAATAATATATATGATTAGCGATCGAAAAGGAAGCGTAATGAAAATAAGGATGAACGATCATTTAAATTAACGAAGGATTTACTAGCGATGAATGAAATGCACGAAAATAGGGTTACTAGAAATGAGAGTGAAATGCGCATTGAGGTTAGCTTCCGACGAAACAACAAATATAACGTTCCCGTTGAAATAATATTGAAAAAGAATAAGAACATTTTGCAGAGAAATGCCTGTTAATGAATCTTCTCAGCACACGTTCCGGAAAAAAGCGTGGATGTTCTGGATATATCGAGATTCCCAACACGTATCACTCACCCGTCGCGATTGAAGCAAAAGGAAAGAACCCGCCTGGGTCGCTGCCCGCGTCGTCGTATCGAGCCATGGATTACATGGTGACATCAACGATGGCGCGCTCGATGCTTGAAAAATACCGACCACGAAGGCATCTATCGGTTGAAAAACGTGTTAGGGTAAAGTATCCAATTACTGTGCCCTGTTGTTGGACTTCCAGAGTTTTCGCTAGTAAAAATAACTTTAGTAATGAAATTGAATTGTCTTAGGAATTTAAAGATAAATTTCAATGTTTCTTTTATCGATATAAATTTTTCCATGAAACAAATATCACATCTTCTTTGGATATTATTAAACATAAAAAAAGAAGTTCTGGAGTCAGTTACTGTGTGCCTAAAATTTCCAAAGATCAGTTAATGTGCCTCAGTTACTGTGCTCCTCCCTGAATATTGTGCTGCAATTACTGTGCTTCCTACCTGAATACTGTGCTGCAATTACTGTTATTTCCCTGAATACTGTGCCCCAATAACTGTGCACGATAAAAATGTAATAGGTAACATATTTTAATAAATTTTAGTAGTAATAATATTAATAATAACTTGATTTTAAGAAATAAATGTGAACAAACGATTTAATTATAATTTAATTAATATTTTATTGAAACAAAAATATCAGTTACATCCTACGTTTTTTATTCGCTACAATCATTTATAACTTAAATTTTTCTGTAATAAAAATAAAATATAATAATAAGTCACTTAAAAGTTCACAATAGAGATGACCACTTTAATAAGTTGTTCGTATTTACCGTGCTTTTCTTTCAAAATATAACCGGAGGTGCGTTACAGGTTAGAAATACTTAATACGCGCGGCAGTGCAAGCGACACAGTAACTAACGCAACGTGCGAAAACTGATCCAGTTATTGTACACAGTAAATGGCGCTACTTCCAAATTCGTTTCAGTTACTGAATTTGTTGGAAATAAATACAGAAATTCAAATAGATAATCGCTGTTTTGATTTTCCGTAATCTAAATATGTTTTACTAATATAATTAACGTTGTGAATCTTACCTAGACCGATTTATTTTACTGAATATTGACCTTCATTCGTTCAGTATTTTCTTAACCTTTCTCATAAGTTTTACAGGAAATTTTGCGAATTCGTTATCAAGAAAGAAAAATAATTTTTTTTAGTATTTTAAGAACTTTTGTGTGTGACATGTTTAATTTTAACAAATAAATAATTAACTGAATTTAAATAAAACAATTTAATATCTTTTATTTGATAAATATAAAGTTAATTATGCTTAATGATAAAGTAGAGACACAGTAATTGGGTACCCCACAGTAATTGGATACTTTACCCTAACCGTTATTGATCGGTAAAGCGCCAGGTAATGTTGAAAATGAGGAAGAGGATTACTTACACCTAAATCGCCCGTAATGTCCGTGGTTCTCGTTTCAAAATTTATGAAAATCTCTTGAAATGTGGAAGAGAAATCCTGTGAAAAAAGCATTACCGGAATTTTGCCAGGTTTTTAAACATAGATTACGACTTAAAAACAGGAGCATATAATTCATGATATTCGTTTTGTTACAAAAACGAAAAATTCTTACGGTCGTGGACGTAAGAATTTCACGTGAATAATTTTATCGTGTGCGAATATAGAATGGAATTTCATTGTTCTGCGGTATAATTTCCACGGTTTTCGAGTTCGCTGGCGTGATTTTTATGTAAACGATCGTAAACGTTGTAAACGGCACGATCAAAGGATCTAGGGGGTGGTATTCATAAACGTGTCTTAAGATTAAGCAAATGCTTAAGCATGCAGCATCCTCTACTAACCTAGTAGCATAGTAAAGGATGCCGAATGCTTAAGCATTTGCTTAATCTTAAGACCCGTTTATGAATACCGCCCTAGGACTTCTAGGAAGACGGAAGTTATCCTAGTAATTTTCTAATACACGTATCCTTAGGTTTCGGGATTGGCGGTTCTGTCCATTTGGCGTGGGAATTACTTCCGGTCATTTCCGTTGAATGGCGACGGCGATGGATAGTTTGTTTCCAAGTGCGTTGTAGTGAATCACCTTCGTGATTTTAAGAGGTTCACCTGAAACTCTACCTTTTTCTCTATAGTGATTGCATTATTCTGTTTAGTATATGCGCGAGGATTCGTTGGTAATCTCGCACGTTAAGGAGCGATACGAACATTTCGGAGCATAAGCGTGCCTTGTGTATGGTCACTTTTAGCACGGGAATAATGGCCGATATCGAGGGAAAAAAGCTCACCGAGCTTCGAGTTATAGATCTAAAAACTGAACTCGAACGGCGTGGACTGGATAAAACTGGCAATAAGGCGGCACTCCTCGAGCGTCTCTCTAAAGTAAATTTTCTTTATCCTTCGCATCTTTCCCCTTCAACCTTACGCCAACGGTATCGTTTGCTGTTTTGTCGCCATCTTAACCCCTATCGATTTTGTTGCTAGTTTATTGCTGGCATAGTTACTCTATATATGTACGTATATATATATTTTTTGCAAGGAAATCACAACTTAAACAATTCCGCGTTTCATCTTTAGGAAAGGCTATTTGAAGTAGGCTTAATTGCTTGTCTAGATTCATCCAGTGAGACTGCAATTTATAGGTCTTTACTAGTTTTACTTGGGGTTCCTATTTATCATTTCAATTCTCATTGGTCATAATCATTCTATTCTTATTCTCATTCGCAAAGGCTATATCCGACGAAGGCGAAGATCCAGATGAGTATCTGATCGTACCATGCGGTGGAATATGCAAAGTTAATCCAAGGAAGAATAGTGGTAAGTTGCAAATAATGCATCGATTAAAAACTGTTGAATGTTCGAGGTCGTTTTATTTGATCGGGGTTTGTCTTGATTTTCAGTGACAGGAGTGACAAATCAAGAGGAGACTGTCGAAACAATAGAGAGTGTGAAAGAAGAGCCTGCGGAGGGAACAGATAATAATGATGTGAAGCAGAAAACAGAAACAAAGCCTGTTGCAGAAGAGGCTGCAATTGTACCTAAGACAGAGGTGGGTGCTATCGAAGAGCTTATAGAAACATTTAGAAAGATGTATCTATAGCAGTCTTGGGAATTAAGTGAAAGCGGCGATCAATTTTCAGAGACGACTGTGCGTTTTGGCCCCTGCGGCGGCCTAGCAGCTTGGAGCGCCTCGGGCCCGTACCGTATGAACCACGCGTGGTGCGTTGACAAAACAAAATCGCATCGACAATCGTGCTCTCTGGGACGATGTGAAAACCTATTGATACAAAGTCTCCCTAATACGCCACGCGCGATTCACGAGCTACGGCCCTGAGGCGTTCCAATCTGCTAGGGTGCCACGGGGGTCCAGACGCGCGGCGGAAGAAAGAAGGCGTAGCCTCTACAAATCGGCCGCCGCGTTCAATTAATTCCCAAGCCTGATCTATATGGCTATGGTGAAAAACCAAAAAAATTTGTAGGTATCTCCAAGCGAAGTTCAAAATAGCGCTAGCAAAGAAACGGAGTACAAGCCGGAACCTAAAATTCATTCCAATAAAGCGACAACTGAAAGTATGCAGATTCCCGAACCGAAAGTTGAAGCCGAAGCAGTTGCGGCGGTAAATCAAACTCTGACTAATTCAACTTCGATCGTCGAGGCTAATGGCATCGACAACGAAGACTCTATCAATCTAACTATCGGGGAAGACGAAGAAAATCTCCTTGCCGAGGAGGTAAGGAGTTTAATCAATCGTATCTCTTGATCGCCGAGAAGGAATGTGAGTTATTAATGTTATCCACCGATTGTGTTACAGACAGAGTCCCACGACAGGCACAAGGGTAAGTCTTTCCAACAAGTTTAATCGCGTAATATATCTAGATGTAAGATTTCAAGGAAAATAGACATAGCAGTACATTTATCTACGGTCACGAGTATGTTATCGAAATCTACGGCATCAAGACCATGGGACTCGTGTTCTTCTGCGTGTTAAACACCACCATCTATCCAGAACCGCCGACCGTGCTGAATCTGCTTACAAAGTTGTACTACGTGCATCGCCTTACGTCCACCTCTCCGAGCTCCATGTTTCTAAACAAGCACGTGCACAGGATACGATGCAACGGCATGTTCAACGGACATGACGGACACGGAACATGGCCAATGATTTAACTACAGACTGTTGCGGCACGGCGATCGACGAGGTTTCTCACCCAGAATGAAACGCACATCCATATCGTCGCCCTTACGCCGCCCATGTCAACCCATGTTCTATAAAAAAAAGTCTATCCCATAAGTGCTAGTCTATAAGTTAGTTAAAGCTAGAGTTTGATATAAAAGTTACATTAATTCTACCTAACCGCATAGAGCATCGTTGGATCGTACTGCCTCCGAATTATCTGGATACAAGAAGACTCAAGTGTGTATCAAGCCACAAATCTTCCCCCGTAAACAGTTGCCGCAGAATGATGCAACGTTGTCCGTTGCACACCGAAGAAACTGATATCTTCCAGCCACATGCGTACCATAGACTCGAGACTATCGCCTAGCTTTTGACAGATTTCTCCTGGACGGGACATTCTGCTGTCGCGAGCATCCCAATTATTAGCATAACGTTGTCGTACACGCATCTTCGTCTCCTTCTCTTCATCGACTCTTGGTTTCTCTCCTCTGTATTCCGCAATTCCAGCCTTCGTACCGACCTGCCCGCCTGCCCTTCGTCCCTCTCTCCTAACAGTTTCTTCTCGATTCAGAGTTTTATACGCTGAAAGGTGCAGAGGTAACTGTTGGTCGTTCTAGAGGGAGAGCGAGAGCGAGAGAGAGAGAGAGAGAGAGAGAGCGAGAGAGAGTAAGAGAGATAGAGGAGAGAGGAAAAAAAAAAGATAAGTGTAGGGTCGGCTATGGGACGTGTACCATTGAAGAGAAAAATTTGTGATCTTGCGATCGTGCGATCTTCATCACATAATTCACCGCGCAATCTGTTAGTGGCTCGGAAAAAGTTCTATACAGGAAAAATACAGGCCACTAAGCAGGAGTGTTAGGGAGGGAGAAGAAATCTGGCCTCGCAGAAAGTGACCATGGTACCTTGATTGTCTCTGCAGATGGAGGAGAGAAGAAGAAAGTGGAAGAGAACAAGAAGGGAGAGTCTAAAGGGAGCGGTAGAGCAGAAGCCGGCGCCAACAGCAAGGAAGGGACGACGTCCGGTGCGAACGTCGGGACGAAGAACAAGCAGGACGGTGGAGACGGAAGCAAGAGGTTGGTCTCTCATTGCTAAACGGTTCACAGTGGTACGGCAACGAAATGTCACACACCTCTATGCTAGCGATGCGCTCTCTTCCGCCTGCATATACGATAAATATACCATCAGGATTCAAAAAAAAAAAAAAAAAATACTGTCGGACGATGGATTCCCAAGATGATGTTATTCGTCAGAGTCGCACGCAAGATTACTTTATTCCATTTTTTTCCAATCGCATACGAAGTTTCTTTCCGCTCGTACGTTTAGGCTGTAATTCTTAACTCTGGAAAGTATGTTAAGAAATCGAGAAATTGGCTAGCAAACTTAACCGAGTCCTATACCGCTCCTATTCGTAAACGAATATGTTTCAATCAATGGTGTGTTACACGCTCTCTACGATTACCGATGACAAAACTTTCATGCGCTGACTTCCCCAATTCGACGAAGATTATTCGTTTAAAAAGCAGCATGAAACAGCGGTTTCATCGAGCACGATGATAGAGCAAGACTATTAGTATCTCGAGGTAAAATTGTACACTCGGCAGACTACTGCGCTTAAGCCCTAACGCGACAAGAAGCAATCCCACTCGTCGCCGGAGATGCTGTGCCACCCTACCTATACATATATCGCGCGTACGTGTCGATATTCGTTCCAACTCTACGAGGAGTGCCCTCCCAGGAAGATCTGCCAAGGAGATGCTCCCTTTCTCTGGATAACTTACGTAGAGGGATACGCAGTACAAACGTTCCCACACGGACATATACCTTTCTTACACATACGAGTGATGAAAACTGGATCCAGACTACGGCGAAAACATGCATAATCATAACTTAAGCAGACTGGTAACAATATTATGTAACAACGATGTACAAGTGAACCCCAAAGTGCATACGATCATATTTAATTGTTACAAAACATTATTGTTATTATTATTACTGCTGCTGCTGCCGCCGCTGCTCTTGTTGTTATTGTTATTATTGGTGTTGCTATTACTATTATTATTATTATTATTATTATCATCATCATCATCATCGTTATTATTATTATTCTTATTATTCTTATTGTTGTTGTTGTTATTATTATTACTGTCATCTTTGTCGACGTCATCGTCGTCATCATCGTCGTCGTCGCTGTAGCCGCCGTCGTTGTCATCCTCACCGTTGCCGTCGTCGTCGTCACCATCATTATCATTATTCTTCTTATTAGTATTATTATTAGTATTGTTATTATTATGATTATGATTGCGATTATTGAAAACAGAAAAGTTGCTAGCCAAATTTATACGCTTAACATAGTTACAGAGGTACTTATTAAGCCTCAAAAGATGATAGCTGTTAAAGTAATATCTCCTATACGCAATAAGAATTCTTTGAACGATTCGTAGATGTAACGAGAATAATAATCATTTTCAGCTTGGAGTCTAGTAACAAGAGCCAGAAAAGGGACGATAAAGGTACATACTTGAGCTATGCGTTTTTGTTACGTATGCTATCATCATATTACTTTGGTATCGTTCCGCTTTAACCCCGATTTTCTTCTTTTTTTCCGCAGAGAAAAAGACCTCGCAGGTGAGCCCTGTTAACGCGAGTAGCAGAAACTTGTGGGTATCTGGGCTTTCTTCGAGCACCCGCGCCACCGATTTGAAACAAATATTCTCGAAGTACGGGAAAGTGATCGGTGCGAAAGTTGTGACAAACGCGAGGACCCCTGGCGCGAGATGCTACGGATACGTTACCATGTCGACGAGCGAGGATGCCGCGAAATGTATACAGCATTTGCACAGGACCGAGCTTCACGGGCGCGTGATATCCGTAGAGAAGGTAATATAACCGATGCAGACGATGCCTCGTTGGGTCCGCGATCGTCCGTGTTGCGTTTCCCCTGGACCGGAACCGTTTGTGTTTAAAGGCGAAAGGCGACACGCAGCAGAGCCACATGCGAAAACGGGACACTGCGAACGGCAAGTCGGAGAAGAAAGACGACAAGGATAAGGAGAAGGAGAAGGAGAAAGAGAAGGAGAAGGAGAAGGACAAATCGAAGGACAATTACGACGCTAGCGATCGAAAGGACAAAGAAACGAAGAAAGAGCCGGAGGAGAAAGGTGCGGAAGCAAGTGAGTTATTACAGCCGATAATCTAGCTGCGCGAGAAGATTATTAATTTGGTAAAAGGATCGTTTAAACGTACGGCAGCTAAAAAATCGGACGAGAAAAACGATGCCGGTGAAACTAACAAGAAAGTGGAGGCGCAGGACAAGAAGGACGAAGTATCCAAGGAGTCGGATTCCCGATCGACCAAGTCGACGAGCAAGAAGCCAGAAAGCGAGAGAGGTAGGCGCGATGAGAAGAGAATTCGATCGTGGGATCACCATCGGTCTCATACACGATCGCGTAGCCGCGAACGACGTAGACGCGATGACGTGCTGACGTTCGCTAAAATCAGGGTAAATCCGAATATTTGGCGCGGTATGCGACTAGTCAGTCGGGAGGATTTCGCCGGGGTCACGAGATCTGATGTTGCTTTTCAGGAGGAACGGGAGAGGCAGAGGCTGCGCGAGAGGGTGAGAATGCTCCGCGAGGAGGAAAGAAGGAGAAGGGAGGACATGGAGCGTCAGAGGGAAATAGAACGTAGACAGAGGGAAGAAGCTGCACGGTTGGAAAGGGAACGTGAGAAATTACGAAGGGAAAGGGAGAGGATCGAACAAGAGAAGGCCGAGTTACTTAGACTCGAGCGAGAACGTCAGAAGCTCGAAAGAGAGAAACTGGAGCGAGAGAGATTGGAGCTGAAGAGACAGCAGATGCGACTGGAGGAGAGTAGGCGCGCTCCGCCGCCGCCGTCTATAAAGCGATCTTCCAGCGACAGAAGGGACCCCCGAGACATGTACGTGGAGCCGGACAGGAAACGGATGACGACGGAGCACAGTCGAAGACACACGCCGGATCGAGTGACCGACCGACGGGGCGAAATCCTGGACCGCGTCTCGGACAGACGATTGGACGCGTCGCCGCCATCTCGCTACGAGTCCAGCAGGTAAAGAACCTTGGTCGGGTTCATAAACTCATCCCTCTCCCTCTCTTAACCTCGCAACGTAATCGAGACGGCACCACCAACCGGCTATATATAACGTTACAGATCTGCCCAAGATATGGGATTAAAGAAGGAATTTAAACGCAGCACTGACTTTACCTCGCGAACCAGTCGTCCGGAGAGCTTCTCCGAGGTGTCGCGTGGACGAGAAGTGATAGTCCGTCGAGAACCCCTCAGCACAACAACGTCGTCCATTGATCCTCGACAAGTTAAAGAAAGGTAAATTGGAAAGTACTTTAACGTTAGATGCGTCACGGGATCGCTTGGAAGTTTTCGATTCATCCGATTCGTCGAATTCGTCGAACGGAAGCGGCAATCAACCGGCATCGTTAATTTTTGCAGCAGATACGAACGCCCGAGCACAACCAGTTACACTCGCGAGCGCGAAGTTCGTCGCTCCGAACCGGAAACTCATAGAAGCTCCAGGGATAGTCACACGAGATACGGCGACAGCTTCAAGACGACTGGCTCAGGGACGCCGCGTTAGTATAATACAGTTGCAATGTTGCCGACCGTTTCGTTCCTGAAGAGATTCACGTTTTCGACATGCACAGGTGACAGCCGTTACGTGGAAAGCAACAGAACGACCAGTAGCTGGCATTCCGGGCCACCGTCTACGAAATCATTCAATTCCGTGCCGAGCAGCGGAACTCGTGATCCGCGAAACGAACCATCCAGCTGGAGCTCTAGGTCCTCCGAAAGTGTCAACAGGTATTACGCAATCTCTCTTCTACTTTCCTCCCGATCCAATGCGCCAAAGGATAGACGCGTGTATAGACTCTATACTATAGAGGAACGAACCGATCGATTTCAGGTGGAGCAATTCGAGCAGCATGGGAAACACATTGAGACATCCAGTACCACCGACCTATCAAAGCGGCCCTATACAATCTATGGGGCTGACGGCACCTGGAACAACGCCGTCCTACGACCGCTTCGACCCGTACAAATCATCTATGCCGAGTATGAGAAAATATTGATCTCGTCGCTCCGATACAGGCCGCCCCGACGATTAACACTGAAGAATCTACGCTGATGGGGTTGCTGCGGCACGTCAGTAACCCGCCGCAGACGCATGTACACACTGAACACACACACACACACACACCTATAAATAATTGCCTATTCTCTCGATAGATGATGTTTGAATATCTATAGCGGCCGATCAGTGTACGCTTACTCTCGATTCTAACGATTTTTTATGAACGAACAACGTGTACGTACAGTTGAGACCGACCTCTCTTTCGATCTCCTTACTCGTTACGTTTCGACTTGATACCGAACAGAGACCACCTTACGCTCGTAGCTCTCGCGGGGATTAGTCGCCGCGAGTAAAACGGAATGAAACGAAAGCGGTACTAAATCATTTTTACAGTGCCCGCCCGTGGTACCTCACGTTCAATGGCTTGTATGCGCGTGACTTTCCACGCGCACTCTCCGCCAAGCTGCAACACGTAACATGTACAACACACGGAAATCTCAACACCAAACTGAAATGGATTTTTGTACATTTGTTAATAGATAGGAGGAGGGATCGCAGTTAGAGATGTAATGGTTATCAGACATGCTCGACGGCTCGCGGAACGAACGTCCGTTAAGTTCGTTCGTTCGCCCCGTCCGGTCCGTCGGCAATTAGATTTTCACGATGCTATTCTCTATCGAACGATACTGCAGCTTATTTCGAGAGATAATAACGCGCATCCCGTTCACGTCGACGGAGGTATTCTCGTAGTGCGTTAAGTTATCATCGTATATTGGAATCATCGGCAGTTGTATCGTCTATCTTTATCCGATTCTTAGAAATACATAGAACCAAGTACATATTCTCTATGGGATATGACTGAATTTGTATATTGAATTCCATAACAATTGTATATCATGCGACGTTGAAGTCTATGCTCGTACGTGGTTGACACGTAACGCGTTTCAGTGTAGCGACACTATTACAGCATAAATAAATTTATGGCATATTGAAAGATCTGTGGTCCCGTGGTGATTAATCGCATAATCGGCGTTGTCTATAGAATCTACGAATGGTAACGCGAGTGGGTTAGCGGGACGCGTGGTAGAGGGCTCGGCGGAGTGTCGAGCGGAAGAAAAGAGCAAGCACTTTCCTTTGCGGCCTCTGCGCCTCTGATTGACTATACTCTGTATAGCAAAGAGGATGGCGCCTGTTGGAGCGAGAAAGGTGAGGAGGAAAAAGAGAAGCGGAGAGAGTAAGGGAAGAATACACAGGTGGTCAGTGAGTCGGCAATGCGCGCGGTTGAAAGCAAAGTGTGTCGAGGTCTTTTCACGGACAGTCATCGCGTGACACCGGGGTTTGCCCCGTGCAACCACTCTTGTACGAACCGACCGGCGCTTCTTCCACTCGAATTTTTTTCTTTCTCTCTCCCTACTCTCTATCACCATCTCCATCTCCCTGTCGGGGCTCAATAGACAGACGATGGACAATTCGCTGGTACTCGAGCGGGCGCGACAAGTTTGTTGAAATAGTTGGACACCGCCAAGTGTCTCGTCGGTGGTATCAGGTTTACTGACAGCGCGGAACCACCTGGCATGTGCGTGAATAGGAATCCTTGATCTATCTCACTTTCTCAGGATGTCGTCGATCATCGTTCTTTTCGGTAAGTGCACCCACTCGCGAATTACCAGACGATCTAGAAAAAGAAATGCTGCTGAACCGCGGGCCAACTACCCGACTCGAATCGATCGCACGATTCTGAAATCGTGAGACCATCAAGCAACATCGATCTTCCGCTTGCGAGTGAACGCGAGTTGATTAATCGCTCGTTAATGGAATACCCAAGTGCCAAGTAACCCGCTCCCGTTTACGCGCGGCACTCTTCAAATTCATCGCGATCGACGTCGTGCGATTTCTTCGTTTTTCTTCATTCCCGCGAAAGATCTCGTGCAATCAAAAGCATTGCGAAGGATCTCGAGGACGCGGATCCCGCACGATGCGGGCCAAATGCTAAATTACACGCTGTGACCTGCTTGTACCCGAAGATAACGGCAGCGCAACGCGTATGCCGTTTTATCGAATACTTTTGGAGGGCATCAGCTGAAATGAAATTTCGATGAATCGGATTCTCGGGCAAAGGGCGAGTATGCGCTGATCCTTGGTGAAAGTCTACAGCACGCGGGCGACTCGCTGCAACTATTATCCCCCTCGCCACCCCGAGGGGTGTTCTTTCATTCGTCGATCGATCGAGCGACAAACAATCTTGGACTGTTTTCTCGTGGCGGAACGTCCAGGCGTGGATTGGCGATGAATCAGTGAACGGAAGAAAGGCGCGCTTTCTCGTCGAGCAACTTTCACCGTCGATGAAGTCCGTGTACGTTAACTCGTTCCTCGAAACGGCCTCGTTCGATCAAAGTGGGGGGGGGGGGGGAGCGGGAGGGGCCAGTTATATTATTTGTACGTGTTGGATCGAGCCGCATAGCCACCACTGTAGCTACACCTACTCTCATTCAAACATGCCAACCGATTATCTGAATCGATCTGACTATTAGTTAGTCCCGCACGGTGCATCCGAGTAGCGAGATCTCGGGAACGATACGCATCGAGTGTGGTGTATCTCGGCGCGAGAAATTTCACCAAGTAGTGGCTTCGTTACGCTTCCAATTCGATTTCACGCAGAATCGTGTTGCCTATTCTCGTACGATTCGAGACGCTTTTCCTGTCGATCGTGCTTAGGCTTGCGAGCGAATCTCGGGGAATGGTGTCAATAGGTCGGTAGGAGAGCAGTAGCAGGATGCGTCCGCAGCAAAGCTCGCTGCTTGCTCGCGTCCGTTGCGCGCGAATTAACCAACTCCGGAATTGGGGACTCTTGGAATGGCAACACCATTCATCGTCTTCGCGCGCGACCCCGGAGCTTTTACCTTCTTCGCTTCGATGTTGCGCAACGATTGCCGTACGCTGTACGCGTACGAGAGTGCGGACGATTGATCGTTCCGGACGCGCAATCGTTCACCGGCAATTATGGGTACAATCGGTGGTGTCAGAACTTTGTCGTTAATTCTTAACACCGTTAACCGATAGCCCGATCAGCGTACCGCGTTTCATTCATCTTTCCATGCTCGCGCACGAATGTTTCAGAAGTTTGTATGATCTGGGGTTCGCTGACTGCTGGTTCCTGGTCCTACGATCAAGTTGCTCGCTATCGTTATCGTAAGTATAGGTGCTTAATTTGGGTGGGTCTAAATTTTGCTCTTGGTAAAATGCTTTTTTCAACATTTCCTTCGTCGCACCCCCCAGAATAGTTTCCAATAATTAGGAAAGGGGCCCTTCAACGTTTAAATAATTATAAAACAGCTCACAAAGTTGATTTTATATATTACCCTCCAAGTTATTGATTACATAAAAAAATATGTCATTATGGCTTTAAGGGGGAACACCACTGTGACGGCCGGAAAAATGAGCCCATTTTTAAGATTTTTTTAAGGAATAACTTACAGTTTTATTATAAAATTGTTATTTATTTTTAATACAATGTCTTAAGAGACTGTAAAAAGAAGTAATAGAAAAACATGCATAGATTTCCATATACAGTTAATCTCCTACACCCCTCACAAGAAAACATAGGTCGCTTATCGAAACGATATCTTTGGAACGGCAACTCCGAAATCAATTTTTTTAAAAATATAATCGGTACGAGTGTAGTTTCCGTTGTACGTACCAATTTTTAAAAAAAATTATTTTTGTAAAGATAGTGCGCTTGGGAAGAAAAAGTTTTTTTTGGGAAGAAAAAGGGAAGTAAATGTTTAAAACATAGTCCCCGAAAATAAAAATTACAATTTTTTTCTTCACCGTCATAAATAAAAAGTGTTAGAGAAGCATTTAAACTTTCAAAATTTGAAAATAAATTTTTTCAGTTTTAAGACTGATTTTCGGAAACAGTTTGTCCCGCGAGAAAAAATACCACAGCATAAAAGGTGCTCCTTGTCTGGATCTACCCCCTTTGTATGACATATTTTTTATGCAATCAATAACTTGGGGGATATTATGTAAAATCGGCTTTGCGAGCTGTTTTATAAATATTTAAAAGTTCAAGGGCCCACTGAGGCACCGTTTTCCGTTATCGGATTGGGCTCTTACTTTACAGATTTTTCTTTTATTATTTGAAACTACTCTGGGCGGGGTGTCGCGAAGAAAATTCAAAAATCGAATAAAGAGCTACTCTATTGTATACTCCCCAACAATGTCATCACGTAAATTGCTGTACATAGCATTGAGATACGGAAACCCGCCGGCGCCGGGTTTCGCGGTGCCATTGCAAGAATGGCCCGAAAGGGAAGCGTGGCTCGCAGAAGTCGGCGGTTTGAGACGATCGCCGATAGGAATTTTCCGAAGGGACACGGAATTACAGACACGGCCCTACGAGTTGACGAGGGTGGAGAAACGAGACGAGCCGGACCCGTTGGTCGCCATCAGCGAGACTTTGGGCGCGTTAAACACCGTTGGAAGTTACATCGTCAACATGACCAGGGGCGTGGAGAATTCCAATTATCCACCCAAGGAATTACCATCGGCGATATACACCATCTCGAAAAACATCCTAGGCACGGTTTCGATGCGATTTCAACTACTAAAAACCAGGGATCGAAAAAGTTCTCGGACCCTCGTTTTTTAAAAATTCTGTTAGAACTTATTTGTTTCGATTCGGACAATATCTGTCCCGCGGAATTTTTAATGAAACAAATGCTACCTTCAGGAACTTCTTTAAAAAGTGTTCTCATGGAACAGATATTTTAGAACTTATGTAATAGAAGTTCCATGGAAACAAGTTACATTAGAACGTTTATTAAAAAAAGTTTTCAAAAGATAAAGAAAAGTACTCAACTATTATATTCTTCATGTGTTTATTTAATAAAGGGTATGAAAATCATAACATAAGTAATTAATGTTTTCATAAGAAGTATTGACCGGAAAAGAGAATTTGTCAAGAATAATACCTAAATTATATTTTTTTTTAACTTACATGAACCGAAATACATAGAAAATCTCTAATATAATATATAATATTTATATTTCAGTAATAGAATATATGAATATACATCTACGTATTATTATACTATTTATGTTTTGCAATTCAGCGTGATAGTATTATAGTCATAATACATTATCGTATTTAAACATTGACGAGTACAAACCAAAACTGATTTCGTTAGAAAGTAATTTGTTAGATTATTGGGAAGAGATGAAATACAAATTCCCACACCTTTACAAAGCAGCAAAAGTAATTCATGGTGTCCCTGCTACACAAGTTAGCGTTAAACGTGCCTTTTCAACATTGAAGTTTATATTAAACAATAGATATAATTTAAGTTTACAAACTTAGAAAATGTTTTGCTTGTAAAATTAAATTAAATGTAAAATTAAATTAAATATTCTTGACAAGATCTCTTCTGTTCAATACTTGTTATGAAACCATTAATTATATTATGATTTTTATACCTTTTATTAAATAAACATTTGAAGAATATGATATTATATTGTTAAATAAAACGTTCTAATATAACTTGTTCTCATGGAACTTTTATTATAACGATTCTAAAACATCTACGTAGGTAAGTATTACATATAAATAACACATTCAAAATATCAATATAACTGTATGAATTATTTAATATTCTTGTAGTAGTATCCATTGAATAGTATTTAGTATTTGTTACAACGACTGAGAACTTTTTTAATATCGGTGAACAAAATATCGGTTCCTGTTATAGAGAAATTTTTCTTCTTATATTTTATAAGTTCCATTCCAACTAGAACTTTTATTTTATCTGTTCTTCTGAGAACTTATAATGTGAGAACATTTTTAAAAAAGTTCCGCGGCATTTGTTTTAAACGGAACTTATTGAAAAGTTCCAGAACTTTTTCGATCCCTGCTAAAAACTACTATGCACCGATCGTACGTATCTGTTTCTACATGGTTCGCATGTTTAGGACGCAACGTCACGGACAGCATAGCGCCGTTAGTGCGCGGTGTAACGCTGCCGCTGCGAACGACACAGATCGCATCCAAGCAGCAACAGCAACAGCAATACCAGCACCAGCCATCTACCCCTTCGCCGTCCACCGCCCTGGAAATCCTCGATCGCGAGAAGGAAGCCTCGCCGGTGTCTACCGGCTGCACCACAGCGGAAGGTTCACCTGGGAAGTGTCAGGATCTGAGTAATTGCCCGCAGCTTTTGTTAGACCTGACCAAACTGAGGCAATCGCTGTGCTTCAAGAGCTTATTCGTGCCGGGTGTCTGTTGCCCGATCACCGACGGCACTGACTTGGCTAGGTAACTATCGATCTCTATTCCGATCCCGCGCTACCGTGTCCGACCAACCCCGTGTAATGTTTTCAGCTCGACACCTGCCGTGGCCATCGATTCTGGCGTTCAATCGTCTCGACCACCGATCCGCCCGATCAAGCCGCAGACTCCCCGACCGATTCCGTTGTTCCCCGTTGCGCCCTCGACGGCCATCAGCCCTGTCGTTGTGACGACCGAATCGATTCTAGGAGCCGTCTCCGGTCCCACCTCCAGCGAGTCCAACGGCATCCTCGAACCGACCGCGATCACCATCGACAACAATTTCATTCAGGACGACGAGGGTAAATTTCGAGATTAGCCGCGATTAACGGGCGCAACGTGCAACAGACAAGCTGTGTGTATTCCGTAGAGTGCGGGGTAAGAAACTCGGGCAAGTACCGAGTGGTAGGCGGCGAGGAAGCTTTGCCGGGACGCTGGCCGTGGATGGCAGCGATATTCCTGCACGGCTCGAAGCGGACGGAATTCTGGTGCGGCGGCTCCCTGATCGGCCCACGACACGTTCTCACCGCGGCGCACTGTACCCGCGACCAGCGACAACGGCCGTAAGTTGACAGTTCGTAAGTAAATGGCCATCCAGCTATCGGCGCCCGCGGGCCGGCAACAGTGATCTAAACGCGCTTCCACAGATTCGCGGCTAGGCAATTCACCGTGCGACTGGGGGACATCGATCTCGAGAGGGACGACGAGCCGTCCGCCCCGGAGACCTACGCCGTCAAGCAGATCCACGCGCACCCGAAATTCTCGCGGGTCGGATTTTACAACGACATCGCGGTCCTAGAGCTAACCAGGCCCATCCGCAGATCGCCTTACGTCATACCGATCTGCCTTCCGCAAGCCCGTTACCGGAGCGAGCGATTCGCCGGCGCCAGGCCCACCGTAGTCGGCTGGGGCACTACTTATTACGGTACGCGCACCCCGGCGCTTGACAAACCACCCCTAAATGAATTCTCTCAACGCGTCGCTCATACTCTACTTCTATCTCTGTCCTGTTGATAGGGGGGAAAGAAAGTACCGTGCAGCGACAGGCAGTGCTACCGGTCTGGAGGAACGAGGATTGCAACGCGGCTTACTTCCAACCGATCACGAGTAACTTTCTGTGCGCCGGTTACAGTCAAGGCGGCAAGGATGCTTGCCAAGGGGACTCTGGTGGTCCGCTAATGCTCAGAACCGACGGCAAATGGACTCAGATCGGTATCGTTTCATTTGGCAATAAGTGCGGGGAACCCGGATATCCGGGCGTCTATACGCGCGTCACCGAATACATCGATTGGATAAAAAGTAATTTGAAGTGATATCGCGATAAAAATGACTGAGTGATGGCTGGTGTCGCACTCGCTACGCTTACACTTGTATTATAGGTATACGTGTGCCAACGATTATTATTTATATTTCCTATTGTACATGTGTGTTGTCTACGCAGGTATATGTATATGTACATACCTAAATGGAGCTTATCGATAATGCGGGTATACACATATGTGTGTGTATGTGTTTATTCGATTTTCGATGACATTATATCTTTGATATAGAAAATTAATAAATTAATATTTGTTACCTTACAGGTAGTTGACGGCACCTGATATATACCATATATACACTAAAACTATCTACACACTCGACAACTACTTGATACAGGTGCAAATGTACTAGCGACGATTCGACTCGATTCGATTCGCTCGTCTCAACTGTTTAAACTCGAATCATGTATTCACATATTATCGATTCATTCCTCCATTCATTCACGAGTCAATCCATCCCATCGGCATCGGTTCGTTCGCTAAATATTCATTCATCTATCCACCCAACGCATCCAAATGCGCGGTGTCGTTAAATTCTCGCGCAACTGTAAACGTTAAAGTTAATGGCCATGTGCCGCGTCGTGCTACCAATTTCTCATCAGATCCCGCTTGGCTGTTAAATCGAATAGTTCCGACGTTTCGACAATGATAGCTAAAAGCGTCTCGGTTCAAAACTTGGAAAATCTTGTGAAGCAAATGGTGAACGGAGCGCTTGAAGATAACGGTTAGTGGAGCGGGCGACGCTATCCTCGAATACGTTCTTTCGATTTCTTCAATATCCGCCGCGTGTGCATTTAAATGCAGAGCAGCTGATTAAATTTCACCGAATGATTTACGAGGAATGGTATTTCAAAAAGTTGTCCGAGGCCAGAGACACGAAATGCGAGGCAATCGAAACGAAACAGCTACAAATTCACGATCAGGTATCGCTATTGCTAATGCATTCTCTATATCGAATCTTACAATCTCAATAATTCCTCTTCACTTCTTAGAATACTGTATCGACGACCGATGGCTATCGTAGATTGCGCCGGTTCAAATACAAGCGTCGAAACGGTCGATCCTCTACAGCGATTAACCCGATCGCAACTTTGAAGAATCACTCCAACGTTTTTCATGGGAACAACTTTTCAGTGGAGGATGAAGAGGAGAGGAACCAGGATACCGGGAACGCGGACGAGATTATTGAAACTGGAATTGTCGTTTCGAATGATTCGGTTAAAGATAAAGTATCTCGATCGCTCGCATTTGGCAAGCGCTTTAACCCCGCTGCCGGTCGAAATTCTACCTACCTTGACACGCCTTTCCAGGAATTCGATCAAATTGGCGACAGGAAAGTCATCGAACTTTGGAGCAGCTCGGTTAAACGAGCCGAGACCAAGGACTCGTTTCGCGAGAAGAAACCTACATTCAAGGAAACTCGTCTACGCGGTTGTGGCAACGGGTGACTAGTTTACTATGTATAATCGACTGACTGTGCACGTAGTATGTACTGAAATGCAGACCTATCGTTACAAGGTCAGCGAAAAAGCAAGAAATTCCCCTAAACTTGTCCTTCGAAGCTTGGAAAAGAATGAAAACCATAGCGTATCGACAACTGCTAGCCAGCAGGGAGAAGAGAAAGCAGCAACTGTTGATCGCCAATCTGGCGAATATGAAACAGAAAAAGATGGCTGAGCAGGTGACTGTTCTTTAACGAGTTAAGACATTCTTTTAATAATTCAAGATATCCGTATAATTTTGCCGCCTTTGTGCAAAAGGAACAAGCACGTAAAAAGCAACAGCGAAGTCTGATGCTGTCGAAAAAGCGGCTCGATGCGGTAAAACGAGGAAACGTCGTGATACCTCGTCGTAATCGAAGCAAGGAAAAGCCAATTGTTGCCGAAGGTGGCGTAAACGATGGACCAAAAAAACGGACAGACACGAAACTCGACAAACGGAGAACAACGAGAACGAGAACGCGGTATCATCTCGTAGATTAGTTTCGTTCCTGCCATTTCCCACGTTATCGTAACAGTAAATAGACGAAGGAAAGAGAGAATGAAAAGAAACGAATGAAAACGATATCAAAGTTCGCCTATACTGTCTCCTTTTTTCAGGAAACCAAATTATGCGAATGCTGATCAGACGGATAAAACGAATTGGATGCAATATATGGAAGGTGCTGCGTTCGATTCGTGGTTGAACCAATTGAATTGGGTGCTGCATGAAAAGTATTTACGAGAACGACGGCATCTTGTACGATCCTTCTATTGTCAACCCGTTTACTACGGAGGCACGGCTTGTGCAAGATAAGTGGTACACTTCTTCCACGTACAGTGGAACGCAATTGTGTATTGCTCTTCCTAAATTATTACGCCGGTAATACGATCCATCGTTAAAACATACATTCCGTAATTGTAATAATATTGCATTAAATATAAACTACGCGCGACGTGCCTCATTATATCCAGCATTTCTGCATGCGGTTAAATTCACATTTTCTCCTTGTCGTTTTCCTTCAAGTTGTTTATTGCTTTCTGAACTAAAACTCCCAAATTTTTCGGAAGGCTCATTTGTATGGAATGTAATTGTTGCATAACTTGATTTTCCAAAGGAGAAACATTGTGGGTTTCCACGACGGCGTGACTCGTCACGATATCATCGCACCCTTCCACGTGATCTACACCACAGCCAGATTCCCTCTGTATCAGCTGCTCGGTAAATTCGTTCTCGCCTAACGAAAGATTCGCTGTAAAATCTATGCACGCCTCTAACAAACGTCCAATTATTTTACTTACATTTTGAATCAACACTCGCGCTTGTATACCCTTCCAATAATTTCGTGGTCGGCGATTGCACGGCGCTGTCCAATTCGCAAATACGTAACGCCAATATTCTGTAATTAAGATGTACGATGAACCTCGCGTAGTCTTTTATGAATGTCGATTAAATATGTTATGAGAATATATAGATCGTTTTCCACCGACTTGTTTGCTTTCTTTTGATGCGCCAAAGCTAAAGTTTTATCATTCAGTGCTTCTAGCAGTGCTATGCACAAACATCTCAAGTCCGATATCGCCGCTGCTGATTTCTGTGTCGGTACGTGAGGTTCGTGATGCAGTAACTGTTCCACTAACAAAATGGATGAGAAACGCGGTAACACAATTGGAGAATGTCAGTTTAAAATATGACCGATGTACAATCACATACCCTGTTTGTGGGTCATAATGGTTCCAGCTGCTGTATTTGCGCCTAATTTCACAGATCCTTTCACCCGTTTGCTATCCAGCATGCTCTAAAAATGTGATTGCTCTGTCATCGGAGGGCTAGCAAATTCTACTTAAGTATGATAACAAGAATATCGTTCTTATTATGTATCGTTACTTTGTATTTTGATAGCGATTGTCTTGCAAGTTCCTTCTCCTCCAGTAACTGCTGCAATCTTTCTTGAAGATACCTAAACCATCGTGAATGTAACATCTCGTACTCCATGTTTATTCTTGTACAAGTGAATAGTAAATAGTCAGCCACTGCAGCCAGCATCACGTTTCTTACCTATTCTCATTAATAAGCGCATCCAGATCCACTGGTTTCGATGCGCTCAACGCTTTTGACAGTTCATAATTTAAACGATGCGCTTTACATTTGAAAGCGTCCCTTTCCATTTCCAGCTCGTGCTTCTCGTCTAAAACTGCCTGTAGATCTGTTTGCAATTGAGTGCACTGCCAAAATGATGCTTTTTAATAATAGGGTTTCATTCTGTAATGTCTGTTATGTTCCGTTATATTCGAAACATAAAAATTACCTTAATATTCAATTTCTCTAACTGTTCTATCATCTCTTCTCTCTGATGGACAGCAGGAGCGGACTGTGCTGCTTGTTGCTGCGCATAATTCTCATTGCCACTTATGGAAAATACTTTGGCATCTCTTTGAGCTTGTGCCAATTTCTGCCTCAGCGTCTCTACTTGCAGTCTAAGACATTTATTTTGTTCCCTGGTCTCTGTTAGTAGATCTAACGTCTCAAAGTGCTCGTCAGAATCGTAACATCTATCAAGTGAGTTTGAGCATCTTTTTAATCTCTAATCGTTTCTGCATTCGCGTATTATAAGAATAGTAGACTAATATAAATAGACAGATGAGTTTTACCCTTTCGAATCCTTTGTATTCGTCGTTGGATGTAAATATTTCTCTTGCATTTGATCGGCCATTGATTTCAAGTGATCCCTTTGCGTTCTGCAGCGAATCAATTCTCCACTTAAAGTTGCGAGCTTTTCAGACTTTATTTCCAATTGTTTCCTCAACATTTCCTACAAATTCGATCAAAACATCATTAATCACTACAGTGAGTACTTACTTGAGGTATTTTGAATGGTAATCAATGGTAAGAGGAAACATTAAATAACCCACTTTCGATGACAGATTATCCTGATGCTCTGCTTGCGTAAAATTTACAGTCTTTCCGCTTATCCCGCTCATTTTGTAAGTCGTACTCGAGAAATCCAATATATGTATGCAAGTATGTGGTAAGTATAGAGGCAGCTGATTGTGAGGTTCTTTCTTTGCTTATTTTGAGAGAGGAGCGACCACGCGAAACTATACAATTATACCAACCATCAACTAATACCAAATTCGATTCGCTAATCAAATAACATTTGTCACATTTATGCATCCTCAAAGTCACTCAAAATGCTCAAAGTACTTGCACTGCATCGCTGCGTCAATGGGGAAAATGATATAAAGCTCGGCGCAGAAGTCGCCACTAGCGCATGTACTGTGGTTTTGTATGAGTGCGCATGTGTGAATGGTTCGCACGCAAATTTTTCATTTGTGGAATGCATGAAGTTGGTAGTTACATATTAATGGTTAATAACACACCCCTCCCGCCGTCCGGTGTCGTTTCAACACATTTTAACCATCGACGAAGTAAGTATAGGATAAATCTATCACGCAATGTAATTTTGTGTCACGCTCGGGGGGCTCGCGAGCCCCCTTATAATTTTCGAGTCACACCCAACGTTATCGACTCAATCGAAAATACGATTACAATGCTACGAGTGGTAGGAATTAAAATTAAAATTTATAGTATTATGACTAATTTCAAGAAATATGTTGCACGATTCCATTCCCTAATAGATTTTTGTACATGAAATAAATATATTGTAACATTTGTCCTATTTAATATAATAGACAAGTCAGGCTACTAAATATATTTTTCTTATTACAGGTGAAACTTGGGAATATTTCGACGTGGACAGCTACTTTATGTGGGCCAAATCATGGAAACCTCAACAATGAACACAAGAAAATAGTGATTTTATATAATTTATACTTTATTGTAACGCTGTAAAGGGCTCTTGTGTGAATAAATTGAGAGAAACTTGAAACAAACTGTATTATAATTCAGAAATACCTTTTACATATTCCTATCCAAATTCCAAACTTGCAATTTCAAATATCAATGCTATTTCCTTAAAAATACCATAGTATGCAGCATGCGTGCATTTTGATAGCAATTCTTATATCTGATAAGAATATTTGACAATCTCAGCCATCGGCTCGGTTCTCACGAATTACCAGGTCTCACCACGAGGAGGTTTCTGCGTTTCAAGACCCGTAGAGAGTTGGATGGAATCAAAGTTCCATCGACCTCCCTGCACATGAAAACCTTAGCCCATGCATGGAAACAAAGTTTCATCGATTCTTTCGGTTTAGCAAATTCAGCAAAGAAGAAAAGACTACGGGTGAGCATCAAAGGAGTATTGAATGGCGCAGTTCCTACCACCCTAATGTCCAAGTCGAAAGGGAAAAGCGCTCGACGTCTCCCAGACGATTCCTCTTGCTCGGATGCGACTCAAGCCGTCTATCACGGAGACTGGGAAATCGGCGCGGGTGATACCCTCCCCCCCCCCCCTACGCCCGAAACTTTTCCCTTTCGACAAGAACACCGGGCGATGAAACTGATCCACCCATACCCATTCCATGCTCAGTCGCTTGCTTCCGAAAACAGAAGCAGCGGCTACCTCCTCATCGGAGATGAAGAGCGAACGAAAGAGCAACAAAGCTAATGATTTAGTGAGTACTTGGGAATTTTACATTACTATAATAAATTAACCTAAGGCTTCCTTAGATGTCTTCTTTAACTACCACTGTTCACTATCACTTTTCACTATTTTCTTTAAAATATAATATTTTATTAACCTTGAAGAAAATGCATGATGTAAAATAAATCATGTAACCCCATCAAAGAAATGCATGAAATAAAATAAATTATGTAAACACATCGAAGAAATACATGAAATAGAACGACTCATGCAAAAATCCACGAAGGAATGTACGAATTTTAAACAAATCGAACGATTGTGATTAAAAACAATCGAAGAAATCATTTAAAAATGAAGAGAAATCGGTTTCGGCCTTGGCAGAATAATAACATTTTGAATGGGTTTTAACGAACCCGAAAATTTCTTCGGCACAAACCGAAAAGCTAACCTAGGTCAGGGGGCCGAGGGGGTGCAGGAAGGACCAGGCCATGGAACCCTGACCAGGTCCCCAGGAAGTCCAATAGGTCCAGGTCTTAGCAACTATAACGCTATCATTCAGAGGTACACCTACGTGTTTGGGATTTCAAACTTTTAATTACTTAAATAATTTGTCAGAAACTTTGAAAATGACCTTCGGACCGAGACACGTTCCACGGTCTCCTGCCCTTTATTTGTTAATAACACAAATTTAAAGCAAACTATAAAGTTACTATCTAGAGGTACCTACGTATTTAGGAAATCGCGATTTGTAATTCGTTATTAACAAATAAAGACTCAGGAGACCGAGGCATATTTTCTCAGTTTCTGACAAATTATTTAAGTAATTAGAAATTCGAAATCCCCGTAATTAGGCACCTCTGACTGTCAATATTATAGTTTGTCATGAATTTTCATTAATAACAAATAAAGGCGAGAGGGAGTGGCAGGTGATTCTCCAGAATTAAAAATCAATGTTTCTGATCGATTAATAACACTCTTATATTTAAAAAGAACGAGACGGAATAGAAGCTTATCGCTCCAAGTACGCAAGTGCATTTTTTAATAGATGTCCAGACCGAACCAAACTCACCGAAGGTAAGTTTGGCTTGATCTGGGCCCTTAACCTAGATCGTAGGCTTTAGCCTTGATTCCGTTTCGCAAGTCGCAATGCTTGGGAAACGTTACCAAGTTCCAGGCACACCACAGCGCGGAGGTACCTACGAAAGTGACCCATTTCTACGAAATATTTCTGGTCCATGTTCGACCAATGCTTTGCGCATTTTTGAAAATTTGGAAAAAGTCTTACGACTAAAGTTCTTAAACTAAGACTTATTGCGAGGCTAATTTTAACATTGTAGCGAGTATAGTGACCAAGTAGTACTAATATCAACTGTCATTCTCAGTCATTATTATTTGTATGAGAAAGACCTTCAAATTATCTAGTTGAAAATTCATGAGAAATTAATGCTTTTCATTCCCGTTTTATTAAGAGAATCTAATGACTCGAATGTAATTACTGTGAATAGAGAAGATTTGAAACAACTCACACGAAAGAGTTCAACTTCAGAAATGTAACTCGTATTCGACACATTAAGCATCCCGTATGATTGTGAAATTAAAGAATGCTCGATTTACAGTTGCATCCATGCACCCCACGACCCTTATAAGAATTAGATTTTACTGCAAATTTCAATGTCGGCGGTGAACTAATCCTCGGGACAAATAGAATCTAATTATTATTACTTCACTAGAATGATTAGACAGTGCATTAGAAACTTGCGGGAATGTCAGTAACAGCGTCAATTTGTAATACTTTTCGGCGTACGATACGTGAAAGGGTTCTACTCACGCAAAGTACTAACAAAACAATTTGTCATCTTGCAGTTTATAGCTTGCACGAGCTTTGAAGAAATATCATTTTTGAGCGCCATAGTGTCTTGATCCCCGAAATGCATTTTCGGAGGGAAATCGGCATGAATCGATGACAAACCGAGTACCGTAGCGAAAGCCTATGTCAAACTCACACTTTAAACAAGGCACACGTATGCAAGCACGCAACCCACCTTGCAGCATATCAACACATTTCAGAGTAGTTGCTGAGTTGGAAGCTGTTCATGAGCAGAGGCCGCTACATTCACTTCTGAAATTATGGGTCGGTAACACAGTTTGGGTGGCGTTTGTGTTTTAAGTTTTAACATCATCGCCAAGTTCGTGATAAGTTAGGGGAGTAATAAAAAAATTTGTTAAGCGAATGAACATAACACAACTACTTACAGATATTATTGAATCTGTGTTTGTATGACTTTAAATACATAAATATCACTTTTGTTATGCTTTACAAATAAAATACAGTAGCATAACCACAACAGCCGAGAACTATGGACAAGCAACGTAAATACTTTTTTTATTTATTCTTGAAAATATGACATTTTATATATTTATTACCTTTCCAGAAATTTGCCAGTACTTTAACAACATTATTAAAGATGAGAAGGATGTTTCAGCAGGAATGGCTGCTATTCGTACGTTACTCCGGGTTTTGGAATATTCAACGTGTAAGCATACATCGGTAAACATTCACATTGATATATTTTTTAAAGTTTTCACATGTTACATTCAATCGCAGCAGAAACAGTTCAAGAACTTAGATACTGCCTACAAAGTGCAATAGATGCAATGAGGTCCACGGATAATCCTGTAACTGCAATCGCATCTGGCAGTGAATTGTTCCTGCGTTTTATAACCCTGGCGACGTTAGACACCCCGGTAAGAATATAAATTCAAATTAAAAATAACTTGAAAAATCTAAATTATTTTGTTCGATATTTCTGAATTCTTTCTGATCAGTCATTTGCAGAATGCAAGGGAATTATGATACACAGGGGAAAGATGTTCTATGAGAAATTAGTGGCTGCTAGGGGAAAAGTGGCAAGAGTAGCTGCACATTTCATTACAGATGGTTCGGTAAATTTCTTTTCTTCTTTGAGCTTTCTATAATTTTCTCTCTAATCAGATCTGCTCCTGTAATATTATGCTATGCATTCTAGAGAATACTCACTCACTCCAAATCCAGAGTTGTATTGCAAGCAATGAAAGAAGCTGCTGCGAGCAATAAAATATTTTCAGTATATGTAACGTCTTCTTCGCCGGATAATAGCGGGTATGGCATTCTTTTACTACATTTTATACCTCCCAGCGATGTTATGTAACAAGTGTATAAGCTTCCTTTCAAATGCTCAGAGAAGAAATGTGTCAAAACCTATCCAAGTTTGGCGTGTCGTGCACACTGATATTAGATTCCGCGATGGGATACGTTATGGAGCAGGTGGACATGGTTATGGTCGGAGCGGAAGGTGTTGCGGAAAGTGGTGGTGTCATTAATAAGGTATGTGTAATTGCATTAGGGGTGGGACTATTCGAATAATTTAATATTCGAATATTTTACAAGTATTCGAATGCTACGAATAAACTTCAAATATTTGAGTATTCAAATGTTATTATTCGAATATTTAAGTATTTGAATACTATTCGAATACTACTCGAATATTTCGAGTGAGTTCGTGATTTATAATTCACACGATACTATTCGAATACATCAGTATTTGAATACTTAAATATTCGAATAGTATTCGAATATTTGGATATTCGAATTATATTCGCCAAATAATTAAGCAACTGATGTATTCGAAAATTCGAATACTGAAAAATTCAACAAATAGTCCCAGCCCTAAATTGCATACATATCTGCTGCACAATGATATATCATCAATTCTTACACACTTTTGTTCAAAGGTTGGCACGTATACGATGGCCATGTGTGCCAAAGAAGTGAAGAAACCTTTTTATGTACTCACAGAGAGCTTCAAATTTTCAAGAATATATCCTTTAAATCAAGTCGACTTGCCAGATGAGTTCAAGGTACCTATATATACATTAATTACAATTCACTACAAAACGAACGCGAATATAGTTCTTCTGTTTTTTCTTTACAGTATACAGCGAGCATATTAAGGAAAAACTTACAAAACGAACATCCGTTAGTTGATTATACACCTCCTCGTTATATCAGTCTTCTATTTACTGATTTAGGTATTTTAACTCCTTCAGCTGTGAGCGATGAACTTATTAAATTATATTTATAAAAAAACCTGTACACTGATTAAAACTGCTCACATTTTTTAAAAAGTCCTATTTAATTTGTTTTAAAAATCCTACTTAATGTGTATAATCTGTATTCGTATATCCGCAAGTTCAATCTTAATGATCATAATTCGTACAAGTTGTTTGAGGAAGACGAGCAGAAAGAAGCCAAACAGCTAGAACATTGAACTTTACAAAAAGACTGTACGATAACAAACTTTATTAATTTCTAAGATAGTATTGAGTATTTGAAAACGATAGCATATAATAGACAATTCTTATTAAATTACAATTCTCCTTACAGTGCGATTCAGAATAACAAGATATAAAGTATGTAATCAGTTCTATTATACAATACAAGGGCAAGTCTGCCTTAATTTAATTTAGAGGAAGTCAGCGGATACATTTCGCTCGAATGTACACAGGTATGTATATTAGCATTTTATACTCGCGCACATATCTATACATTAAATCGTGAATTGTATTCATTTTAATAATTAATTGACGTTGTATATTCTACAGCAATGATTAACGTAATACAATAAGTAAATGATTCCTCATAATTGTAATAGTTGCCGATAATGGAAAGGATGTTGCGCTACTACATACGCGGGACAGAAACGATACCCTTTGAAATAAATTTTAATACCTCGTTACACGGTATAAATAACACTAGTTTACAGCCATTTTGCGCAGCAGATGCCACTATATTTTTCTAATGTTAAGTTTGAAAAAATTTCTATGGATACGTTTTTGAGACATCGACAGGTGAACTTTTTACCTGTCTGTCCGAAATGTAGTCGGTTTTTTCCTCATTTTATTGTGTTTATTCAATGTTAATTCATTCTGTTCATTTTTTAAAAGTATTCTGTTAATATGTCTGTCTTCTGCACGAGCAGAAATATATAAAAAAATAATTTTATGTTAAACGATTTTATTAAAAATGCACTAAAAACTAATTATTTTCTGGTACTACAATTTCGATCGTGTTGTTTCACTTTAAATAAAATCGTGGATCATTTTTAATAAAATCGTTTAACATAATTTTTTTTAATTTTCCAACGGGCATGAATATCTTCCTAAAGATCTATTTTCTGTATTGTCACTTTAAATTTTTCCTGGAAAATCTTGGTGACGTAAATGACGAATGCGGAGAGAGATTCCATCAGGATATGAAGGGTACTGAGCGGCGGTATCGTGGATTTTGAAATGAGACAATGACGGGAGATTAATATTTGATTCGAATTTTCCCACATGATTAACTGAATTATCGATCTCAATTTCGGTCGGAAAAAAATAACTTTTTTTCACATATTTCCATCGATTTCACCCAAACTACTGAAACCGATTTGAAATTGTTTTCAGGTACGTTTGTTGGCGATTCAATTATCTTTAATTTGAGATAATTTTCAACCGTACTGATCATTCGCAACACGAGATATTCGCAAACAAGTGGGACCATCTTTTTTGTCAGACAGGTCACCTGTCGATATCTCGAAAATGAATCCATTGAAATTCTTTTAGACCTTATTATCAGAATCAACGGGCTATTTTGCATAAGAAAAAAATAGTGGCATCTACTGCACAAATTTTTTATTTTATAAACTAGTGTAATCTATGATACTGCTTGTGTCTATAGTCTTTCAATGCAGTTTAAATAATTTAAATCTGCTTTACCATTTCGCGACAGTTTCAAACAATTTGCAAATACATGCATACATACATACATTGTCTAATAAAAAATAAATCACTATTATCGTAGCAATTTAGAAATTTTTCAAGGTGAAACCAACAGTTGAGGAGAAAAGAGAATGAACATGAATTATGAGACATGTATATATGTATGAATATGATGTTGCAACGCGATAATGTAGCGTATACAGTTTCTCTGCGTATTATTATATATACATTATAGAAATGAAATATGTATCAATGATTTATTATGAAAATCTCATGCTACGCTCTGCCGATACTTGAGATTTCATTTACTGTTGCATTATACGTTGTCATGTTTTCATGTTGAAGAATAGCAAGTTGACTTTTATATACACATATGTATGCAGCTGGAGAAAGTGACTCATCAGCGACTAGTTTTCACACAGTAGAGCTACTGTGTTTCATTTTAACATGTTTTAAATGTTCATTCCAATATAATCACTGGTAATTAGAAAGATCTCATTGTTACCTGAACTTGATTAAAAATTCTCAGGATTAATAAGCACGAGCACATGAAAATCTTGTTTCAGTTCCAAACTCTGAAAAATAACAAGTGGATACGATGCTTGAGATTTTCATAGCAAGCCACAGATATATATATCGTATCATGTAGATGTATATTTTGCCAAAGAGCATCGATTTTTAAAGCTCATTGCACTTGTATACTCTCAAACTTAGCCTAGGATTTATATGAAATGATCTGAAATTATATCAACATCAATGTGATAGTAACGTAATTTCTAATACAGATTAGCACCGATTCTTTATAAATACGCTTGGGACAGGGTCTCGACTACCGTGTAGATCTGATCGAAATGAGGACGTTTCTCAGGTTCGTATTCCCAACATCGTAACATTAAACGGTATATTTCGTCGGGTGTGCCTTCTGGTGCTGGCAGTCTATAGCCTGAAAAAAAAAATATGGGCACAGTATTATTCGAGCTCCAGATAAGAAGCTGCGAAATGGAGTATATATGTGTATAATGGATATACGCATCACCTTCGTCAATCTTTTCACGAGCCTGAGAATTCGACAGTCCGCTATAAGGATTTCCACCCTTGGAAAATATTTCCCACATCAGGACTCCATAGCTCCACACATCGCAGAGCGATGTATATTTACCTACAAATTTTCATATTATTTGCATGCCAGAAGCGCGTGTGTTTGCGTTACAGTTTGTGGAAATACCGAAATTTAATGCCTCCGGAGCAGTCCATTTAATTGGAATCTGTTTCATGCCGTCTGAAACTATGTACTCTTCCTCCTCCCGTGACATTCCAAAATCTGAGATTTTTACTATCGACTCGTATCCTAGAAGACAAAAAACAACACAGAGGATGTTTGCTATAGGTTTCTCTCGCATCGCGGTAAGAATTACGATTAAAGTAAATCGTTTATTTACCCACGAGACAATTTCGGGCTGCCAAGTCTCTGTGAATACAATATTTCGATTCCAAATAGCGCATACCTGCCGCTGCATCTTTACACATACGAAGCTGTTCTTGTTGCGTGATGGAGCTAGCATTTTTCCTTAAATAAGTTAACAGAGAGCCACCTGTGGTGTACGTTGATTCGGCATTAATAAACGGCAATGCTTTGCGATAGAGAAATTTCTACTAATTATAAACCACAGGCGATACGCCAAGTGGTTCGTGAACGTACCGGGTACTAATTCCATAACGATCATAATAGGCTGTTTTTGAACACAGATCCCAATAAGTTTCACTATATTTGGATGATCATATTGCTTTAATATTCGACCCTCCTGCAAGAATTTTCGCTTGTGTTCATCTGGCAATGTTACTTTGCAGGTTTTCACAGCTACGTCAGTCTTACAAGTTTTCAGCTGTGCTTTATATACATCCCCAAAGTTACCCTAGAAAGTTATAGCTCTTGGTTAAACATACAGCTTCACTGACACTATACAGGTACTACATCGTACATATATAAATTCATTGAAACAATGAACTCTAGCATCGTAGCTCGATCGATAGATGTGTGGCTTTTGCAGTCACAATCTGTGTCAAAACGATGCGAGGGTTATTGTGCGTTTTCTCTTTCAATTTCGATATACCCTTCCTATTTTGTCGAGAAGATTTACATCGTCGTTATTAAGCTCCCAGCGTTCGCGTAAAATTGGCGTCTTCAGAATAGCTCGTGATCGACTAGTTACAGGTAATCCAGACATCCATTGATGACTGATCAAATCTCGAATTGACGGAAATGTAGGACCTTCGAATCTGTAATGTCCCTGAAATTATTGCAAGGGAATAAGTTATTTATCTATACTCGTGTATAACGCTAGTTTACAGCCATTTTGCGCAGCAGATGCCAAATAAGGTCTAAAAAAAAAATAAAGGAGCGAATAAAGGTCCAAAAATAAGGTCTCAAAAAAATTCTATGGATAGGTGTTTGAGATACGTAACAGCTTTATATCAACAGATTTGGATGATTTTCGTCGATATCTCGAAAACGCAGGCGTAGAAATTTTTTTGGACCTTATTTTCCGAATCGATGGGTCATTTTACAGAAGAAAAAAATAGTGGCATCTGCTGCACAATTTTTTTTTATTTAACACTAGTGTAATCGGAGGAAGAAATTATTGTGGATTACCTCAGTTGTTGTCTGTACAATGAAATGTTTATGTCCATCCCAACAGACGGATAAAACTATTTGGCACTCATCGTTTCTTGTTGTTTCGCGTACTAAAAAATCTCCTTCGTTCACGAGTAATCTTACCACTTCTTCTCTTGGCAATAGACCATGGAACCATTCCTCCTCCATAAGATCCCCGTTTCCATTTCCCTTTTGATTACTCGTTAAATTCGATATTCCACGTAACGGTGCCTACAATAATGTTTTCGTAATATTCGTAACAAGTATCTATTTTAATCGACAGAGCTGCGCAATTAACAGTAATTATAAACTATCCGATTTGTCTGCTCGGATACTTTCACACGGCTGTTGGTCTGATCAGAATATCGAAGCATTATCGATCCGTAGAAAATGGACATGCTTGATATTAATGGCAACAATCCAAAGATGATGATGACAACACAAAACACAACACAACGGCATCGACAATTATAATAATATAAACTCGTAGAAAGTTAATTTTTTCTTTTAGATGCATTCTCTTTAAAGAGAAAAAACAAAAGAGAAAGAAAGAAAGAGAGAAAGAAAACCGAAGCAGTATATTAAAGCAGGTAGATATAAAATATATAATTATGTGTATGGGTGCATATTATGTACTAAACATACAACTGGTAAGGTACTATCTGCTTTTGAAGTAGGACCTTCGCTACGCGATCTAATCGTTCCATCTTTTCTGTCGTTTATCAGCGGTAAAGATTTGAAGGGAGACCTAAATATTGTCATGAATCGTTGATTCCTTCTTAATGTAAACAGACCAATAGTATCTGCAACTGCACTTTTCTGGAAGGGCAGTGGTACACGGTACAGTAACTAATATCAATCCTCCAGATAAAAGATACAATATAATACATTGAAGGATTTTGCGATTAAAAACCATTCAGAGCAGAGGTACATGAAAATGAAACACATATAATATTTCTAGTAGTACAAAGTTCTCGTAACGTATGTTGTGAATATTCTTATTACCTTACTGATGGCAGGCGATTCAACGAAAGGAGTCTCCATAGTAAGATCGTATCCTAATGGTAATTCTTCGCAACCCAACTCATTCAATGCGGCTCTAATAACGTCCACTTGTCGTTGAAGTTTCTTCTCGTCCCAGCGCAATTGTAATTCTTGTCTCTCGCGGGGATAATCCAGAAGCGAAACCCTAATACCATTGCAACAGATATAAGCACACGCATAATAGAGAAGGGTGTGGAATAAAAGAGCAGTGTTCTTAGTAGAGAGCTCTTACTTGGAATCGCTATTTTCCGGTGAATACTGAGAATTTTGCCGACTCTGTTGTACCTTCTTCAAAGATATCTCCAGTTCTGTCAACTGATTTCGTAACCAGTCTATTGTTAAATTATCTACCGTCAATTTGTTCGGCAGCAATTTCCCGGAAGTATCATCTATAAGGTTCTCATCGAACACGAATCTTATCGGCGATGCTGGTCGCGTTCTGCACCGAGCGTTGCCAAGTTTATAATACTGTTTTTCGTACAAGTGATTTACCGCGATGAAAAGAATTTTTACCAGAATTTATACCACAATTACCTATGCTTTCCTACAAAGTCCCTGTATTCTTCTACAGGTTTCACAGAATCGACAGCCTCTTGCATCCGCAAGTGTACCTCTTGAAATTTATCTGTTGTAAAATCGGAATACTTTACCATGTCCTGAAGTATGGCTTTCCTATCGTAAAAATAACAAGAATAACTTCTTATCAATTCGTAATATGTAATCAGCATGTCTCTTATAATAGTGATTATTAACATTTACCTTGTACCTGACAAATTATGTGCTTGCATAAACAGTTTATACAAATATTAGATTAACGATTTATGTAAAATTTCCTCTTTTAAAAACACAGACGAATACACAATGCTTACCATGATGTTATAAAGTCTTGATGAATTGACTGTTGTCGGTGAAGCAAGCTCGGTAGATAACAAGTTCTCAAATCATGTTCACACTCCGTTACAGCACCCAAAAGTAACACATACTCATTGTGGGTATGATGAACTCTTCTACAAGCGTTCTGATACCTCTCCCTAACTTCATCCAACTTTTTGCCAACTCTACCAGCTGAAAAAGATTGCGATTTGTAAGAAACAGCATCGAAATCGATAATACCTACAGCTGCTTACATTTAACGTAATATTCTTCGAAGCGGGATCTCGTTAACTTGTACATCTCCAGGTTCTTCTGGTATTCCAATTTTTTCTTCCCGACACCTTCGCTTAACTAAAGGATACGATATAGAAATATGGCATCAAATACAATATACAGAATTTCATGGTAGCAAAGCGAGTTATTCCTGTTCGTCTACCTGCTGAAACTGACTGTTCAACCACGATTGCTCCTCTTGATACAGTTTCCTAGCTTTCCTTCTCTCAGCATGCATGGCAATGATATGTTTCACTACTATTGCTTCGATGGAATCCGCTTGAAGCTTGATTAATTTCGCGGTCTGATCGATAGAATCCATGATATCCCTCCAGCTCTGTATAAAGGTAATGAAAATTTTCAAGAGAACGCCGCTAAGGAGGCAAATTTCAAAAGAATAGCTACCTGCGTTATGAGGCTACCGACGAGATCCTCTGCACGGTCGATCTTCTTTCCCTGTATCGCTAGAGAGGAAATCGTGGAAGCGTATTCGCGGTCGGACTTGACTTTGCTGGTTAGGCATCGTCTCATTGTCTCCAGGAGCTTGATTTCGGCATCCTGACGGCCAAGTAGCGCCTCGTGGAACGCTTGTTCTTGGAAACTCGTAAAGTCCATTCCGCTTGTTGTACAGAACGAAATAACACCGTCTTACCGTCTTTTCACGGACGTGTCACGGATTAACATTCATTCTTACGCTGGACGAATAAATAGGTGTAATGACATTAGTAGCAGCCAGTCGTGGCAGTCAAAATCATCTCAACGAACTTCTCGTTGAAATACCGCATTTCAATGGGCAAAAATCCAAATCCATGTGCACGTTATTTGCCTCGAGTCCCGTGCATCGTTGCGTTCAGTTGCATTCGCTCAGGTGGCTGAGATCAACATTTATATTTATACAACAGACCTCGGACCGTAAAAAATCTACTTACTTTTACTCACGAAATACCGTCACGGAACAATACAATCATGATAGGCGGTGGTGCATTCTACATTTCTATCATTTCTATTTTGCGAATCCTGTCAGGAATCTGTCGTCATTGGCCATCGCATACCTACTTATGTAGATAAGTGTCAGGGAATTGATTGGAATGTACATACATGCATAAATACATATGTATTTAGATCTAGCGAGTAAAAATGATTGTATAGGCTGTATCGCATTGAGCAACAATGCCAGTTTTAGAAGCTTAAGGTATTCCATTTCAGATATGTATGGATGCCTTTGAATTGCGTAGTATCTGGTCGTGAATGGTCGTCTGCAGTCGTCTGCGGTAGTTGCAGCTGGTTGGAGCGTTGCGGCTGATTATTTTCGCGACTTTTGTGCGGCAACATGCTCGGTGGTAAAATGCAGGGGCTCAGCGTAGCCAGCTTGAAGAAGAATCCAATGGTAAGCGAAACTGGCAGATCAAAATCGCGCGCACGACGATAATATATCCACTGTCTTGTCTGCCTCCTCAGCTGCTTCCATTGTTCTTCTGCATCGGAGCAGGAGCAGTCGGATCGGCGTTGTATCTATTGCGACTTGCTGTACGTAATCCCGACGTTTCGTGGTTCCCTAGCAAGAACTCCGAACCATTTAACGAGTATAGGGACAAAGAGTACAAGGTACGTTCGAGTGGAATAACGCGAACGAATCGAACGATGAAAATAGAACGGGAGAGAGGATTTTAAATAAGTATCTTTAAATAGACTGTGATTATGATTGTCTGATAATTATCTGTAACCATCATTCCCAAGTAAGATTCTCAACTAACTGAAATTCTGCTTTTTCGTTTCAGTTTATAACAGTCCATCATCGTAATGCCAAATCTCCGGCACCAGAGTTCTAAAAATCATAACCTATGTACCGTAGTGTAAATTGCATACAGTTAAGGTAAAGTTGTACTATTCTGTAATATAATTTATGTTCGTGCTTTGCAATCTTTTCGAGGATAAGCAATCACGATTCCAGGCAAAATGTACAACACTGTTAAATGTTATGTATAAGATTAAATAAGATGATTATGTAAAATAAAAATTTCAATACTTGTAAAATGTTTGCCATCCTAAAGGCAGACAAATTAACTCGAGAAAATGAATAGTTTACTAATTTTCCGTGACGGTCAATAATTCGTTGAAAAGTTGGGTTAAATGTGATACATAAAATCGAATAGAAAAATTTGTTTCTTTAATCATTTATTTTCAATCTAGACCTTTGTGTAAATACAGTAGAGTAATTTCGCCTCGCGAAAACGCAACAGACTCGCAAATGGAATTGCTGTGTCGAATTTAAAATCCCGCTTTGCAACTCTGCATTATTCAGTGTTGCTGAAAAGCAGTACAGTTGGCAAAATGTGGAAAGTATAGGATAGACCTTTCTATCGTTCAATGTAATTTTCTGTGACACTCGCCACTCGCGAGCCCCCTTTCCATCACTTTCCATTTTCGTAGCATTCCATTTTCCGTGTCGCACGTAACGTTACCGTTACGTTTGGTTACGGTGTTGCGTGACCACGCGAACGTAGCCACGAAATGTGTATAATCGATAGTATAAATCAGAAGCGAAATTTGAAAGCAAATGTTTGCGTGTGATTGAAAAAGTATTGTTAAAAACCTTGGGTGGGAAAGACCTTGGGGTAGAGCTTGAAAACAGGAAGAGGGCACCAATTAACAAACCCCGAGACGAATCGCGAGATTTAGAATAAAAAGTCACGAATTTTTTATGATATCTCTGGCCTTTGTTAGCTGTTACGAGTGCCAGATCACTCCAAACGAACGGGCTGTGTTGAGGAAGACATGAATTTCCTTCAAGGGTTGTTTTCTCGATCCTCGGAGCAGAGTGGAGCAGAGCCTACTTTCTCTTCTCACGTGGTCACCCCGCTGCGAAAACCGCCCTTCCACCGAGTTTCCACTATAAAAGGGGGACGCTGATTCGCGGGGGCGGACAGCCTACTGCTTGGATCTGATGCATCCTGATTGCCGATTGGACTACGAGGATACTTGGCGAGGACCTCGGAGGATACTTTGAAATTCTAAATACATTCTGTCCCTAACGAGTCTAACTTGTAAATAGTTTCCTCGTACTTTGTTTTATTTGAAAATCCCGAAAATTTTATTTGAAGAATCCATCTTAAAAGTGATCCAAGGATTGAAAGAGTAACCTGGAGCGACCAGGGGCGGATTTAAGATTTGCGGGGGGGGGGGGGGGCGCAGAGCCGAATCCAAGATTTTCTTGAAGGGAGTGGGGGGCCTAGGTCTGACAAATGAACCAGGGACCTTTCCGATATTTTCCTGCTAAATGAAAAAGTGTTTTTTTAGTATCAATTTATCATATTTTCCCTCATATTGCTAAGTTAAAATAAATATTTCTCTCTTGAGGGGAGCGCCCCCTCTGTATCCGCCACTGGGACCGACCCTTGAATGAAATTAAAGGGCTTTCACAAGATTATTCCACACTCTTGGAGACTGAGAAAAGCAAAGAACCTCTGAAAAGGTTTCTTGTCTAAAACTCACGACTCGCAGCGGCCTAAAGGTCCGATAATTCAGGCGTGATAATTTTTTTCAATACAAACGCTTTTTCAAACTTTGCTGCCTGTAAAATTTCGATATTTCTCTACCTACACCTATATTCACATCAATTGACATTATATAACTAACAATAAGTAATATGTTGCGTAACATATCGTGATATAGGTATATAGAGTCAGTGATAACGTATATAGTGGCAAGGCGAGGCTGGCAACAGTAATTTCTCTGGCGTCTACCGGCGTGTAAGTATGTATGCTACCGCATTACTCAGCACTACCGCTGACCGCATATCAGGCATACCATCACACACTGTATTGGCGTGAAAAGTCGTCACTGCCAGCGTTAAATCGTTCATAGCCCGGGACCACTAGTATTTGTTTAAATAAACCTTTACAGATATTCTTATAAACGTGTTAAGTTCAGTTGAATTCAGTAAAGTTAGTCCATAGAGAATGTACAATCTAAGTAACACTCCATACATTCCGTAGTGACGAATTTTAATTGTCACGTTTTTACAATTCATTGCATTTTTTTTTTTAAATTCTATTTTCCTTCCTTCCTCAACATTCTTCAACATCCTTCCCCGTTTATCCTTGGATTTGTATGCGTACGATAATGATACAGTGCTATTTAAATTTACACAACAGGAAATCAGCTGATACTTATCTGTTTTGTGCGATAGAATAGAGAAAACCTTGATCTCATATAATTGATCTTGTTGAAATTACATTCTTAATAATATACAAATATGAGTCAAACTTGGGAAGATTTTTATGCCACACATCCACCACCTCCAGAGCTTCCTCAGAGTGAAATATTGTTAAGAGAATTTATAGAACGACAATCGAAAAGGAACAGGACTGTGGTATTAGTAACGGTAAGTTACAGTTATTAGATGTTACATGCTCCGTTATTTTCTATCTTTGCGTGTTACCATTACAGAGCGGTGGTACAACGACACCATTGGAACATAATACAGTACGATTTGTTGATAACTTCAGTGCAGGAGCGAGAGGATCCATTTCGGCTGAATATTTTTTACAATGTGGGTACGCTGTAATTTTTATGCACAGGTAACTATCATACTACAGATAGGATCTGCGAAAGAGATCTGTAGAACGCGAGTTAATGTTGGCATTATTTGTTCATCGACAGAGTGAAGTCCCTAGAGCCATTTTCAAGACATTTTATAGGACAGAAATTTTTAGAGATGTTGAACGTTGATGAAAAGGATGGAAAATCTAACGTTACAGGTATATGCTCTTTTTTTATCTGTTACGTAGTAGCAAGCAGCTGATATTCTAGTATTTGTATTTAATCCAAATGCATCTTTATGATTAATATTATATTTATTCTTAGTACTACCACAATATACGGAGCAATTAGGATCGATATTGCATAAATATAAAGAAGCTCTAAATGAAGATAAATTATTGCAGCTTACATTTACAACTGTTACCGAATATCTATGGCTTCTTCGATCTGCATGTCAAGCATTAGCTTGCCTTAAAAATAAAGCTATTTTATATCTCGCAGCTGCAGTGTCAGACTTTTACATTCCATCAAACGAATTGGTATATTTATTCAAGACCTATTTCAGAAGGCTCCACAAATCAACTATGAACTCAGCATTTTAGCATTAGAATTTCCGTTGGAATTTATGCATGCTTAAAGTTGACTTGAAAATTTTCAGTCGGTCCACAAAATCCATTCTAGCGGACCGCCGACGATATCCCTTCAGCTAGTACCAAAAGTATTAGCGCCTTTAGTAAGTTTATGGGTTCCAGAGGCCTTTGTAGTGTCTTTTAAATTGGAAACCGATGAAAATCTTTTGATCTCACAAGCGAGAAACGCGCTCAACAACTACAAACATAATGTGAGTAATTCTCTAGTCATTCAACCAAGGGAAACTAATTAGTTAATTAGTTATGCAATAGAAAGGTTCTGATCTGTTTCGAATATATTTAAAAAAAAAAATTTCCCACAGTTGGTCATAGCTAATATGTTGCAAACGCGAAAGCAGCAAGTAACAATCGTCAGCTATGAAAACGATTACGTTATATCTCTCACGAACGAGCAATTAAACAGAGGTGAGGAAATCGAACAATTAATCGTCAATGCCCTCATCGATAGATACCGAAAATTCGTAGAATCTACGGAGAAAATGTAGAGCTAATGTATTTTTCACGTACGTTTAATTAATAAAATGCAATTTCAATTGGGAGATATTAAATAATCATATCCGATAGTGGATAATTAATATTATATTGCCTGCCTTACCGAGTTACGTGAGAGGAGAGATGCGTTAAAAATCTGATTGGGCGAGTTTACATGTATATACATATCTTTACTAATACGTAAAGAAGACAGAACGATTGTTTGTTTGTATGTATGTATGTTCCCGGTAATCTCGAAATCTACTGAACCGATTTCGATCGGATTTTTATAGATATTTTCCTTACAATCTTGCGAAGCACATGGGCTTGCTTTATTGCTCCATCGTCTCAGGAAACTTATTGGCGAACCTAAAAGTGTCAATTAATTCCAATGTCTTAGCGCTTTCGTAGCGCGAAGCCACTGAAACGTTGGTGTCCCAATACTGGCTGCTCAACGGCGCGGCAATGGGGATAGTAGTCATGACTATTTTTCGTAGTCAACCATCCAAATATGCTGCTTTTCATAGTGCTACAGTCGAAACATGGTACTTTCCGCAGCGAAACCCGAAACTTGATAGTTTTCGTAACAACGAAGACAAACGTGCTGTTTTTCGTAGGATAGTTTTCGTAACACACGTCGGCATAATGCCATATAATTAATATAATACATGTGTAATAAAAACTTTTGCAGGCAGCAGGCAAATGTACATTAATATTAATAAATATTAATTTTTCAGACTGGTTATCAACATATTAATTTTGTTAATCAATTGCCTATCCGATGGCTCGCATTGGGCCAACACAAAAGATAACGCGGCACTATCCTTTTGCTCTGCTGCCACCTCAACTGCTTCGTTTAGCATTCTGTAAGATTGCTATAATTATTTCCTGTACTACATACATGTACATATGTAGAACAAATCATTTTGCTCTGTATACTTACTTCAATGTAACCAAGTATTTCACTTTTAATTCGTCCTTCACTTTTGGTAAATATTTTTTTGCTTCTCCCTCTTTTTGATACTGTAAGCACTGATCTATAAACGGCTGGAGCGAACAAAATTGACTCATTTACATAACCATTACTTGTCTCTTTGAGAAATGAGTAAATATAAAGTACCTCGTAGCCAATGGGAGATTTTTTACTCTTGGAAAACTTTTCCAACTCAGTCCACATATCCTGTTCTGCTAAACATTGTATTCGTAACCACCAATATCTAAGAATAAGAGAAAGGATTCACGGTGTGAGGATGATAATATGACAATTGATATGATAAAGAGAAAGGCGTAGAGTTAGTTCCAGAAGTGTGACATTACCTTCGATCTGATATTCGGTATTCCGACCTCAGTTTTTCAGCCAATTTCAATTCGTCATGTAAGAGTAATATCTTTACAGTATCGTGAAGTGGTTTTCCAACAATCGATTCGTGCAAAGTCTCTTCCAATGATCTTTGATAACGCAATAGCTTTCTTTGTTCCTCGGTTAAGGCTGCATTCGTATCATTGCGAGCCAGCTTGAAATTCTCTTGCGCGGATTGTAATAACGCTTCTCTCGACGCTGCGTTCTGAAATATATATGAAACGCATTCTACCGAGATTCGAGATTTATGGGTGATAGAATACAGATGATTTACACCAACCTTTCTTTGGTAACTCTCGGTAATGAACCACATCGCTTGAGAATGATAATCATCGTACTGATTATAAATATCTCGCAGTGTCTCCCGATTTTGACTTTGGCAATATTTAATGTATAACGCCATTGCCAGAGGGCAATGCTTTATGGACGTCTACGGGTGTTGAATAACACAACTTTTAACTACACTTACATCTCTTGCTTTTTTTTTAGTAGATACATACAATGGTAATAAATTGGTAATGAATTATGTTCACCTGAAAATCACCAAGCGTCATGTTCTCCCTGAGATGAAGTATTACCATATAAACTAAATCAGTATTGCCACTTTCAACCGCTTTACGCAAAGCAGCTCTTTCCTCGCCGAGCTTCAGCAAAAGTGGTACTTGCAGGTGAGCGCGTGGCTCATAGTCAATTAGCTAGAACATGCAAATGAATAAAAAGAAGAAGCGGAAGAAGAAGACCAGAAAATGGCTGGTTAACAGAGAGAAACTTTGCAGAGTAGAGTATTTACTTTAATAGCTAGTTGCTTTCTACCACAGTCGGTTGCTCTCTTTGCAATCTCGCTGTAAGACACGCCGGGCGCGTATCCTAATTTATCGGCTATTTCTTCCGCTATTTGTTCCTTGTCCAATTGCGTTTGCTTCACCTATCGCACGCAAGGAAAAGAGATTTTAAAATTGAAAAATTCCAATTGATATTCGCAAGTTATTCTTTTACTTTGTAGCAGGCCCATTGAGCTAATATTCTGCTCTCCCCATCGATTTCAGGTAGCTGTAGATGCCGTGCTATTTGTATACTCAAGTAGTAGTGTCTTCTCGCAACGAGTCTGTCCAACAACACTTGACTCGTTAAAACGGTGAATCTATCGTACGTATATTATTGTTAAGAATAATGAAATCGAGCACTACTTTCCAGTAGTGCGAGAACCGGTGCCGATGATACCGAATATTTTGCACGTTTCGTAAAAGGATACTGTGTATATGTTAATGGTATGCCGATCGCAGGATGTCTAACAGCATTTAAAGCTCGCAACGTGCGGCACATATTGACGTAATAGTCGGGATCGACAGTCCTGCTAAATCCTTTCCCATATTTGGCTGCCTGAGAGATAATTGACGAGTATGATACTTGTGTTCTTTATAGCTCTCATAGTAATTAAATATAAGTGTCAGGAATCTTACTCTCATTAAAAGCTTTTGCGTTTCAAAGTCAAATTCGTGACTAGCTGCGTCGATACAAGCCTTTATCGCCGCATCCAATTTATGTTTCACCAAGTCTATATAGCTGTCGGCTTTGTGACTTTTTCTCTGAAACTGTTTAGAAGCTTCCAGCAGATAGGAAGCGGGGTCGATCGAGTTAATACGAAATATCTTTTGAACCACGCTTGGTACTTTCTGTATCATTTCATGGGAAGAACTGGATATCACGCGTACACCATCGATCTCTGTAACAAGATGCACTGGACCGTCATAAGTATATATTATCGTTTCGGCTGTCCGCCCGATAACCATTACGGTGCTACCCCAGCTGCAGACCACAGCTTCCGTTCCACACCTAGAAATTTCTACGTAAATATCACCGGTTCCGTTTCACTACAACACAAAAACATACCATTACCAACCATGTTATGCCCGTTAACGGTTCTTTCGTGTTTGCGTAGTGCTCGCAATATTTATCTTTAAAGTCTATCGAGCCTAGATACAAATGTCCGGTATGCGTGTAAAGAACAATATGACGATTATTTTCTGATACAGCCATCGCCACCACGCTGTATACTTTATGCCTCGTAAACAGAGTATCCTACAAACAACCATGGGTTCAACTTTCAAAATTCATCTCTTCTTACTTTTCAGTATACATATACGTTACTTATACTTCGTACAAATGGTATATGAGTTGCATTCTGATGCGTCTGCGGCACTATAAATATTCCATCATGATTCGATAAAATTACTCGAGTCTCCCTGTCACTATGTACTAGACACCAGCAATCTATCACTCCTCCGTATCCTAAAACGAGAACAAACAGTTTAAGAGCATGCACAACTGTGCCGATATGTAGTGAAGGCGATCTGACAAGCTCACTTGGAACTTCCGATATTTGTCGAACTTTCGGCTCGATTATGTTATTTACTAGATATATATGATTAGTCGCTGTCAAGACTGCGATACCAGTCCCGCTGTGAGTTACAAAAAACTTTGCCTCTACAACTTTTGTATCCTTTACTTCCTGTTACACAGACGGACATGCATAGTCTTAATACGTTACACGAATAAATTCTGTGTGTATACTATATAGTAAATCAAACATTACATACATTTCCCATAGTGAATGCATGCTGGTATGCGCCGAACATATCGTATATGTGTATCATGCCGTCATTCTGAACGCATAACAATTCCTCTTGCTGGGACCATCCTAAAGTGACCAGCTGACCGCTGCTCCACTAAACAGGTTAAAATCCTTAGATCCTTGGATGGTTGTAATAAAATAAATGATATTCACATTAATCAATGAAGGTAGCGAATGTAAAAAGCGTTGAGGTTTACTTGTAACTTGGCTGTTAATCTCCCAGAAGATGTATACAAATATATGACAGGTTTATTTAACCCTTGCACTTTAACCAATTTCTTCGGATTTCTTGTGACTGCAATAGATCCTCCGTAAGGAGCTGCCACTAATAGATTGCTATTCGAAACCTCTTGTTGAAAAGACAATGGATACAGTTCGAACTTTCTGAAACACGGTTATACCTGGTTATTCAAAATCTGCTTTTCGTTCCGTCGCATGTTTTATCATTACCTAAAATACACATCGCGTTTTAAGGGGAACCAATCAACAGTTAACATTGCCAACATTTTTACAATCAATCGAAACGTCTATCGGAATGATGTTAAACGCGTTAAGCCATGCACTTGATCGTAGTATGACGCTACTGGATGCTACGATACTAAGTACTAGTATCGTAGTCTGATCTGGTATGATCGTAGTCGCAACCGCAACACTCGCAAGTCGTAAGTCGCAACTCGCAAGTCGCAATCGCAAGCAGCGATGAAGGATAAGCGGTATGAGACAACGATGACGATGACAGATGACTGCGTTCTGCAGACAGACAACTACTTATCATTTTTGTAGCGCATTCCTATTGAATCAGCGCCACAGCGCCGCTCCCCGCTCCCGTTCCATCAGCAATAATACGACGTTATCCAATGATAGCTTCTGTTTTTAACAACTCCAAAAAATAAAAATGCACTAAACAGTAAAAAATAATTTGTTCCCTCGTTTAATCTACGACTCTCATATTTTTTTAAGTCGACGCCAGATTTACACAATGCAAATGATGAGGCGCCGACTTAAAAAACAGGATAGTCCTAGATTAATTAATAAGAAAAACTATTACTTTTTACTTTTTAGGGCATTTTTATTTTTTAAAGTCCGTTTGAATTTTCAAAATTTACACACTCATATAATTTATAAAAAAAAATGAAATTTGATTTCGGACCTGCTGTTCCATAGTTACACATTCGAGCAGCTGATTTTTTTCTTTTTTTTTGCATAGTCTCTTAAGACTGCACTTAAAGGCACGTAATAATTTTTTTATGAAAACTGTAAATTATTCCTGAAAAAAATTCTTAAAAATGGCTTGCTTTTCTGGCCGTCACGGTGGTGTTCCCCCTTAAGTGGAATTCAGTATAAGTGTAAATAAAATGTAATCCCGCCGGGGTCCGCTGGCGGTCTTCATTAGATCTATTACATATATATTTTAGAAAACTATTGTAGATGTATTGCGGGGTAATTCCGGCCAGCGGGTAATTCCGGTCACTTCTATTTCTTTAAATAAAAACCGCGTAACTTGACTCTGTATGGTACTGTCGCTTATTAATGATGCGGCGAGCTAATATTCATGGTTTCTTGACGATAGCAGTCTTTTGATTAAAAAAAATCCGGGAATGTTCATTTCGCAGCGCAATCTTATAACAGTGGTCGATTGTTAAGCAAGGTAAGTTAGTACATGGAATAGATATGAATTATTTATATTAATCTCATTAAATAGAGGAATGTTTCCACTTTCGAACTCATATTTGGTTTTTGGTGATATGTAAATTCAATTCAGTGTATTACTTCAAATATCTGAACATGAGGTGTGGGGTAATACCGGCGAAAAGTGAGGGATAATATCAGCCAGCTTTTAACATTGCTTTTCTTTCTGGCGTAGATGCCACGTACAATTCAGATATTTGTGACGAAAAAGTAGAGCACGATATTCGCCCTTTTTGCAAGGAATTCGGAAAAAGTTGATGAAATGTCGTTCCGGTGCACAGTACGTGGTTAATGAGCACACGAAGAATGTTCAGGATGGATACCCCTGAAGAATATATTTGTGATATATGTACTAATTAATTTTAAAATAAAAAATAATACAATTTTTTATTAATTTAACAGTTTTCCTAGCTCTTTTATAAAAATTTATGCTTTCTCGGCCCTATTAACACAAAGTAGACACTTCAAACTATCAATTAAGATAAAAAAAAATAACAAATGTGTAACTTGTTCAAATTTTACAGCATTTACTGCTTATGTGGCCGGAATTACCCCGCTTTCCCCTACTTTCATCGCTGTTAAAAATGATCATGGTCTCATTGTATCGATTTTTAAAAGACGAGTAACCGATGGATGCGATGAATCGATATGCGGTTTGCATCCAATGTCCACAATGATGTTGCATACTACAACTGCAGTGAAAGGCCATTCGAGGAATGCTTTCCCAAGCTCGCTTCTTTGCATCAATGCGTTACGCGTACATTGCTACATACTTATATGGGCTCTAAACATTTCCCACCTTTAAACGATACTTTCCCCTCTTGTGTCGCGAGTAACGTTGCGAATTAACATCATTATAGTTGTCCCGGATACGTGGAACGTATCGATAAACGGTAATATGGACATTTCTCTCGCGACACAACCGAAAGTAGGGTGACGGCTGTCAAGCAGTGTAATGGTCATTGTGGCGACGATACACAAGATCGTTAAGGCGGGTAATCGTTTGAGAAATACTGATGCTGAATTCAGGGAATGGACATTGAACCGTATCGTAACGGTGTTGGTAGGGAACTCTCCGGTACCGAGCAGGAGCGGAGGCAGAGGCAAAGGCTGAGGCTGAGGCAGAGGCAATGGCAGAGGCAGAGGCAGTGGCAGTGAAAGGTTGCTGAGCAAACGTTCGTATGCATGTAGTATGCATGTATGTATGTATGTATGTATAATGTATATACTTTTCTACGGCCATCCGATTCCATCTCGCTGCGTTCTTTTCCCAGACTGCGTGTACTAAATACATAGGCATGGTAGCTGGCTGCCCAGCAGTGTAGGTAAACCCGCGCGAAACCCGTTATCTTCGAGTCCGCGAATCGCGTGCCGGAGAAGGGTACAGTACACGTTACTCTCCCGAGCTCCCCTTCTTTCGTGCATTACAATTTTTCATTTCTACGCCACGGCTGCCCGAACTCCACAGATTTCAGAACGTCCAGGCGTGCTCCGTTCGTTCGTTAGTTTCGCGTCGCTTTCATTCATCTCGATGTGTCGCGATCTACTCTTACATGTATGTACGCCAGTTCGTTGGTAAATTAACGTTGCTTCTAACATTCACACGAATCACCTGAAAAGAGAAGCGTGTTAACACCCAATTGGACAAAGAAGAAGATTAATTCCGGGGGGGGGGGACATTAGGAAGAAACGGCGGAGAACAGGAGGAACCTTCGGAAGGGAAAGGAGGAAAAGGGCAGACGAGTGCGTACTTACGCGAGGTGACGCGACGGTCGAGGGACGCGTGTGCGTGCTGCGTGCCTCAGCGGCGCGGCGCGGCACGGCAGATACCAAACGGAACCGAGCAGTCATTTCTTTCGAAATTTGAGCAGCCCGCAAGAGGAAACGGAGAGGAGAGACAACGATGGAGACAAGCTCTTAGCGATTCAGCTGCATTTAGGCAACTTTCGATCGGTGCGATAATCTCGACGGTGATGCCGACCTCCAGGGAAGAGTGTCGGTGAAACGGTGTCGATGCGATACACCATCGCCGATACACTCGCGAACCATCGAATATGGGGGGAACAGTGTAAGTTAGTGTGGTGTACAGTGCGTTTAATTGCCATTCCGGTAGAGAAGGCATAAACTCTGTTTGGACGGGCTTCGATGGAATACGTAAGGTTTGCCTCGTGGATTACAAGCGTTGCGCAAATCCCGCACGAATAATCCAGCCAATTCAAGGTGAATTCGAGACCGCGTTGCGCGAGAAACGAAATACTTTCTAACGACCTAGGGCATATTAATTAATCGGCGGTAAACCAAGCGATTATTCTGTTGCGTTCTAATATTTGTCTGGCTGGCTAAATCATCGCGACCAGCTCTATCTTTAAACTGGTTCTCCTTCCCGCGGTGATAGATAGGTAGATAGATCTGCGGAATTGATGAAACTCGGGCAGTTCTTCGATCGCGTTAGAGTATCGAATAAAAGGCGAGTTTGGTCAACACGGAAACTAACAATAAGAGGATTCTTCCTTTCCTTTCCTCGTCTTACCTCTGCCGAGAAATCCCGTTTGCTTTGAGAAAAAGGAGGGAGCGTGGTCGCGTAGGCATCCGCGACGAACAGGTTTCCCCGTACGTATCCATCCGTATGTTGTACAGATGAAATCACCGTTACACGATGGCATATACCCACATACATACATAGTCGCGTTTCGAGATGCGTCCTGCGAGGCTCGTTCAAACTTGGGCACGCCTTTGACATATGCATGTACCTTGCGGGGGCTCCCCACCTTCACGGACGAGCAATGATGCCAACTTTGGGAATTTTTTAAAACAAAACCATTGAATATATTTACTTCCAGCTTTGTGGCTTCGCTTCTCAATCTTTAGAGAATATGAAAAAAAAAGTTGTGTGTAAAAATAATGGTTATATACGTAGTTATAGAGCGCCTGATCAAACTCATATGCGTAGTGTTGGTGTCAAATCAGCCGCTGTAGGTGTCTGAAATTGAAAATTTGTGTAATCTGTATGAGTGTGGCTATCTCCCGAACTGGATTAAATGCGAAATATTGAAAATTAAAAAAGAATGGCAGCGTCTAAAACACACATCGATTTTTGCAAAAATTTGCTGGTTTTTTAAATTGCAAAAATCTAATTTTGCAAGAACCGACTTAGTTTTATTATAGGCGAGAAAGGGGCATCTACCAAGTTGGAAGTAAATCGGGTGTTTCGTTTTTGAGACATCACGCTACCAAATTCGAAAAACATCGTTTTCAGAAAACCCCGTTTTTTGTTAAATATTGCCTAAATATGTAGAAATACAGGCACAAAGTTTTCAATTAATATAATTTTAGAGTTTCTCTTAAAAAAAATCCCAAATATCGCGCTCCCTTTCAGGCCGTCAAAGTAGGGAGAGCCCTTAAGAGAAGATTGATATCGTGCACCTCTACATTTGTAATAAGTTTTCCTATCGTTTTCAGGTCGTATATGTGGTTGATGCTTTTGCTATCGAGCGGCGTACCTTCGAGGCGAGCAGAATGGGCACCGTGCGTCGAGTTGAATCGAAATCTACACATGCCCTGCAGGTGTTCCATCGCCACCGAAATCGAGTCCGACTTCGAATCCGCGAGCCAGTCGATCGAGATGAACTGCGACGGGGTGATCTTTACACGGGACACCGTGGACAGTCTACGGGGACAACCGGTCGTTTCCATTAGCCAAAGAAACAGCGGATACCAAACCTTGCCGGAAGATTTGCTCGACTCCGGATTAAGTCTAAGGAAACTTGACCTGTCCGGTAACTCGATATACAAATTAATGAACCGCCTGCTCCAAGCGCAGACCCGGCTGGAGGAACTGAAACTCGCCGATAATCTTCTGGGCGACAGCCTGAATCCGATATTCTCGAGTAACGAGTTCCACGGCATGAGAGAACTGAAGCTGCTCGATCTGAGCAGAAACAGTCTGAGGAGCATCGAGGAAGGGATCTTCAAGGGGTGCGAGAATCTCGAGGAGCTTTACTTGGACGGCAACAACCTGACCATGGTACCGACGGTGTCGCTGAAAGGGCCAAAGTTCATCAGAGTGCTCTCCCTCTCTGGCAACAATATCGGTGGGTGTCGGTGACGGGTGGCCGTCGCGTTCCTTCCACCTTCCGCTGGATAGGTATAATCGTTGCTCGTTACAGGATCGCTGCCACGAGATGCCTTCTCGATGGTCGGCGAATCGTTGCTGCGATTAGATCTAAGCGAGAACGAACTGTCTCACATGGAGGACGGTGCTCTATCCGGCTTGGGACAGTTGCTGCTTCTGAACATCTCTCGCAACGATCTTGGCCGTTTTAACAGTGACGTTTTCAAGGGTGCGCATTCGAACGTATGCGCTAGAAAACACTTGTCCGTTGCCCACACTCCCATCTGTGTTTAGTTATTAAGCACGAGAGTTGCCGTGCCGCGAGACAAACATGTCCGATGGAGGGAGATAGGGGTGGGCAAATGGGCAACGATCTTTTTTTCTTTTCGCTATTCGTGAAAGCTAATATTAAACCGTCGACCATTTTCAGGCGCTGACAATTTACTGCAATTGGATCTTTCGATAAACTTTTTCCAAGAATTTCCAAGCGATGCGTTAAGGAGCTTGACGGATCTGAAATTTCTCAACATCTCCAACAATTTGATTACCGTAAGTGCCATGAATAGATTATAGACGATACTACCTACTTAAGGCCTACCTGTGATGTCTGAAAACAGAAATATGTTCGGGTTTTTTTTTAAAACTTGAAGACTTTTTTTAAATAAACGGTTTTATATTCGAGCGTGTATATTTTAAAGTTATTGTAGTTAAATAAATAATGGAATTATTAGTGATCTCCAGCAACGTTTTTTATTACAGTGATCACTGTAGTTTTAACCTGGTTCATCAGAAATAAAAAATTCCACCAAATGTAGTTAAGTAGTATATTAGATTATCTAATCCTTAATCGTGGCTTTTTCACTTCCGTTGCGTAGTTTTTATTTTACAGATGAAAAATGAGAGCGATTCTGTTCATTTTGTAGCTAATTAATTTTTCGGGATAATGAAGGATTAAAGACTAGATAATCTAATAAACTAACTAAATTCAGATGATCGCATTAGACGATCTGAGAGATCGCTGATATTTCTTTTATGTTATTTATGACTACAAGTAGTTTAACATGTACACTTTCGAATGCATAAATTCCGGAATATATCTACATGCTATTTTCAGACCTCACACGTAGGCCTTTAATAAGCCGCGGTTGGATAATTGCCTGGTGTTTCAGGAGATAGAAGAGGCGCATCTGTCGGGGCTGAGAGACCTGCAAGTATTGGATTTGAGCCGCAACAATATCGGCCGGCTGGGCGTCAATACGTTTTCCAGTCTAAGCAGCTTGACTAGGCTCGATTTAAGTTTGAACGCTTTACGCACGGTACGCACTACGCGCACCCATCCATGACATGGGTATCAGTCCCAAATATCGATAATTCTTAAACCTTCACGGCTCATCTTTCAGATCGAGGAATCGTCTTTCGAGGGTTTAACAAAATTAAAATGGCTCTCGTTGCAAGACAACAACATTCTGCTGGTACCGGCAGCGGCTCTCACCAGACTACCGTCGTTGACTCATCTGCAGGTTCAATTCAACCGCATAGCCGCGTTGTCCACCGAACTGATAAAAGCAACATCCTCGAATCTCGTCCGGCTGGCGCTGACGCGGAACTTGGTGCGCGAGATACCGGCCAGATTGTTTCACTCGTTCGAGAAGCTGATTAGCATCGAGTTGTCGGGTAACATGCTCTCGACCATCTCTCCGAGCATGTTCGCCGGGTTGGAGGACACGCTGCTCGAGTTGGACGTCTCTCAGAATAGGCTGACGTCGATCGTCGGCGAGCTGCCCCTGAGAAACCTAGTCTCCCTCAATCTGGCGGGCAATCAGCTGACGCGAGTCCCGCCGGAAACCTTCAGGCATTTCCAAAGACTGGAATATTTAAACTTGAGCTCGAATCCGCTGTACGGCGGCTTCCCGCCGTTATTCCCATCCTCGGTTCTTAACCTGGACGTGTCGCGCACCGACCTAAACGTCCTTCCGGCGATATTGCTGTTAAACCTTCACTCCCTCGAGAGGATATCGATCGCCGGGAATCGCTTGGAGCTAATCGAGCACGGCACGTTTCAGCGTCTTGAGAATTTGTCAAGGATCGATCTGTCGGAGAATCGGATAGAGGTAATCGAGAACGGGGCGTTCTCGGGCCTAACGAACCTGTACGAGTTGAATCTGCGTGGGAACAGGCTGGCCTCGTTCGCCGGCGAGCACTTCGACACTGGCACGGGTTTGGAGATCTTAAACTTGTCTGGCAATCGAATCGGCCAACTCTCCTCGACGGCGTTCGCGATCCATCCGAGATTGCGGGACCTCGATCTCTCCGACAATCGGTTCCTCCACTTTCCCGGCGACTACGTGAAGCCCCTTCAATTTCTCCAGTGGTTGAACCTTTCGGGGAACAGATTGAAACGCGTCGGGGAGTTCGCCTTCTCTCAAATCAGTCGGCTTCGGGTCCTGAATTTGTCTGGGAACGAGATCGAGTCCGTGGACGAGCTAGCCTTTCACAATTCCACGCAGCTCCAGCGGCTGGACCTGTCCGACAACGACATCGAGACGTTGAGCGAGAGAACGATGGAGGGGTTGCTGCGCCTCGAGCATCTCAGCCTTCGGAACAATAGGCTGGCTAGTCTGCCGGAAACAATCTTCGATCCGACCAGAGTCCGCTCCGTCGAGAGTATAGATCTGTCTGGAAACAGGTTCAACGAGATCCCGATCAGAAGCCTGCAAAGACAATCCGGCTCTCTGGCCAGCCTGAACGTCGCTCGGAATCGGGTGGTAGAAATCTTCACCCAGGACATCGCGTCAAGCATCAAACGTCTGGACCTGTCGGACAATCCTCTGAGCGAGAACGCGATAAACGGGATACTAGGAGAGGCAAAGATTCTCAGATCGTTGAACATCGCCAACACCGGCGTGCACGCTCTACCGAGGCTCGAGACGCCCTTCCTGACGCGACTCAATCTCTCCGGCAATGCTATAACCGAGGTGAAGCCCGCCGTCCTCGAGCGCACCACCATGCTCCACAGCTTGGACGTCTCCAGGAACAAGTTGACGGATCTGACTAACGCGATCGGCACGTTCAAGACGCTGCCGCTGCTGCGATGGCTGGACGTCTCTGGAAATGACGCGAGAACCATTAACGAGACCACGTTCGACGGACTCACCTCGTTACGTTCCCTCAAGATCACCGATCTGCCGAGCTGCGCCAGAATCGAGAAGAACGCGTTCAAGCCGCTGGGAAAGCTCCGCTCTTTAGCTGCGTACAATTACCCGAAGCTCGGCTACTTCGACGTCCAAGGGATCCTTAAGGGAATGAACGGCTTGGAAGTGTTGGACATCGAGATCAAAGACTCGTCGGTGGGCAACGAGCAATTGTCGATACGCTCTCACCCTCGCCTACGAGAACTGACTCTGCGAGGCGAACGATTAAGGAACGTTCTGTCCAGCTCGTTGGTCGGGGTCCGCGGTTCGCAATTAACGATCGGTCTCAAGAACACGTCCGTCGACTCCATACCGGCCGCTCTCTTCTTTCCAGTGCCCCGCTCCACGCACCTCCAACTGGACCTATCCGGCAGCAAGTTCACCACCTTGTCCTCGCAATTCCTTGCCGCGCTGGACGAACGAAGTGGCACCGTCCACATCCAAGGCCTCCAAACTAATCCGATCAATTGCAGTTGCGACGCGAGGCAGCTCTGGCGATGGTTGAAAACCACCGGTCCTCGCTCGTCCAACGTCGTCTGCGCGGCTCCTCCTCATCTAGCGGGATCCGTCCTGACCAGCCTCGCCGAAGATCAGCTATCCTGCGAGCTTACCGGCCCGTATTTCCCAACCAACCACCACCGGACCACGATGCTCGTCGAAACCACGGCGGCCACCGCCTCCGCTACTGTCTCCGAGCCCGAGATCATCTGGACGGTAGCACCTACGGTTCAAAACACTCGGAATAAGCATCGCTACAACAACAACAACAGCAACAACAACGACGACAACAACAATGATCACGTGCTGAACGGATCTACGCTGGGGACCGGCTCGGGGACCGACGACACGTTGATCATCGGTATCGTCGGCGGGGTGGTCGCGCTCATAGCTATAATCGTGATCGTCATCTGCATCTGTCGGCTGAGGTGGTCGAGCCGGGTCGATCAGGTGCGGATGGCTCCGGGCGCAGCGGCCGCGGCCGCAGCTGCGGCGGCGGTGGCCAACAGCATCCACGAGGCGTCGATCATCAGACCAGCCAGCACTTATTCCGGCAAAATCAATCACGACCTTTACGTAGGATCATACAACGGATCCACGTTGGACCGTGGGAACGGGGTAATTGCCCCTTCCATTCCAAACACCCCGGTCCAAATGATGCCACTCGTGCAACCGATGCATCTCATGCACACGCTTCTAACGCCGACTCCGTTGCAGCAGTTGCAACCAGCCTCGCAACAGCAACCGATCTACGGATATTGCGACGGCTCATCGTTACCTATGTACGTTGCCTGCTCAACGGATACCAAATGCGACAGATAATTACTCTTTCTTCCTCCGACCTCCTCAGGGCCACCTTTACCAATGGGCTAAATGGGCTGCAGCCCAGGGGCGCTCGTGTTCCAAGGGCGCTTAAGAATCAAATATATTGAAATGCTTTTTTCTCTTCAGTTTTGGGGACTAAGATTTCTATCTGGAGAAATTGCACCCTTGGGTGCAAGGGCGCCAACATTTTTTAGCCCAGGGCGCTCAAATTTATTAAGATGGCCCTGGTCCTCCTTACTGTTCGTTGATTCCATTACAATCTGCTTCCCCCCGCAAACTAATGGCAGTAAGTAATCAGTGAAATGTATCTTTCCGTGCTGGTTGCCGAATTGGCCGCATTTCTTCTCTTCGTATTCGATCCTGAAGCCAGGTCTCCGATGGCTCGACTCATTGTTAGACTGCAACACATACCAGTTGTATACGTTTACATGTGTGTTCTAAACATGTGCGGACAATCAAATTGTTGCATCGTGCACGCAACTTTCGACACCGCGTTAATTACCTACTAATAATGTTGATTATAGTGATCGATGATATCGATTGAGAAAACAAACGCTTACTATACATACACGGTGGCGGACGAAAGGAAGTTCGCAACTTTTAAAATCGCATAACTTTTTTAGAATTGCTCGAAACGACATGACTATTTTTTAGAAGTTAGAAGGATTAATTTGCTAAGTGTCGTGTTTCGTCGGTTTGAAAAAAATGCAAATGTTCGGAATAACGAAACAGATAGTGAAGGTCGTTTTTTAAACATTTTTGTGGGCCTGTAATGAAAATTAAAAAAACCCGTTTTAAAGATCGCTGTTTTCATAAATTTCGCGGTTTCCGACCTTATTCTGCGATCTTTGAGCATTTATAGCCCAGAGCAACGTTAAACGATGTTGATGAAAACGTTTTTTCTTTAATTTTTATTACAGGCTCATAAAAAAAGTTTAAAAAACGAAATTTACTTTTGTTTGCTATTCCGGCTAATTGCATTTGTTTCAAAACCACAAAACACGTCACATAGCAAACTAATCCTTCTAGCTTCTAAAAAAAAAAACTCATGTCGTTGGACCAATTCTAAAGACGTTATACGATTGTAAAAGTCGTAAACTTTCATTCGTTCGCCACTGCACATACATTATATATAGATGTATAGTACGTCCTAACTGTAACTCATAAATCCAGTAACAACTTGTATTTTCTACTCAAAAGTTGGTGCTCGATCGCTTAATTACATTTACACACACACACACACTTCTATGTACAGATTTTTCACTGTATACATGTATATTATTTTCTTTATAAAATATAATAATATTCTTAGAAAAATTTTAACGCTACGAACTTTTCTAACGATCCTCCATCCATCCCGCCGTATAGGCCTCGATAGGCCTGTACAGTTAGCTGACAGCTCTTTTATAGGCAACGGCCTATACAGTTCTTTTATGTTGCTTTACGCAGTGCTCTCGAATTAAACGTCCTCCTGTCGATTATCGAACGGTCACAATCGAGAATCGCATGGCGGGCGTGTGTGGGTGGAGTGATCAACTGATCAGCACTCAGTAGTCATGGCAGTCTTCGGTCCAATCAGTCATGTAGTTACAGTGAATGCACACGGTGTGCATTAGCAACGTAACCTTATTTCGTGGATCGTATGTCATAAGTATATATATAAATATATATATGCGTGACATATCGGTAGATCGATGCGAAAGCACGTACGTACGTACATTAATGTTAAAATCAACGTTTCGTTCTTGATCCTTCTGTTTAGACCGATTCAAACCTAACCGTAACTATTTATACGACACACTGTATTCAACCGACGGTAGAATAAAGGCCGCTTGATGCTCCTTTCGTATGCATCGTACACACCAGTGTCCTTATCTCTCCGAACACTTCTGTAAATTCTTTGTCAAGGTTTTCTTTGCAGACTGAAAAACGGTAAAAAGTGCAATACATACATGTAACAAGTGCGTATACGAATAATACCATACAAGATGCTTAAGATTGCTTTCGATCAGTTGCCAGACACGCGACGCCTACTTCCTGCCAAACGGTATACACAAACGTTCTAGATGCCAGAGGAAACATATTCCCTAACTTGATTGTCGAAAATGTAATGCAGCAGCAGGGGATTCACATGACTGAGTGAAGGAGTGAATGAGTGAACGAGTGAATGTGTGGGTGGGTCTGAGAGGGGGAGGGGTAGCAGAGACAGAACAGAGTAGTGCAATAATGTTCAGTGTTTAATGCAGAAGAGATATAAAGCTTCAAATGAAAAACGATATATTTGCCTTTACTTTTGAGTGCACATTACTTCCACAGTAATTACCTTGCATTCATAGAGATGCAACGACAATATTACCACGATAAAATATCACTGGCAATGCGAGTTCGCAATTTCTAACAATGACTCGATCGGAAGGTAATTTCTCCTATCGCGCTATGGTACTCAAAGATGTGTTAGATTTCAGTGTTGTTTAATCTTCATAATTTATAGGATACACGTAAAATACCTACTATAACATGATAAGCCCTTTCGTGGAAGAAGATGCCTGGTGTTACTGGGTCGTTTCTGTTGGAGCATTGCTATCGTTTCTTGGTCTAATCGTTGCTTGCATTTGTAGCTGCCGTCGTAACGAGAATAAGTAATTACAATGATGACGCAGAATTAGGGCTAAAACTGTTGTAGCGTATCGTCTTATTTACATGTACATGTTTGGTCGTAATCCCCTTCGATAGGAATGAGTTTCTTGGCCTTTCGGGCATGGTAACGTTAAACAATTCTGAAAACGAGGGGTTTGATCGAATTCCGACAACGGATGTGTCGCTCGCAGTAACGCAAGATGCCAGCGACTGTGGAAAAAGGTTGCTATCGCATTCTTTTACGTAGCATCCAAGCATGTTAAGGGGGTAGGTCACCCTCTATAGCTCTGCACCGTTTGATTTGGATGAAAATTTATTGCGAGATGCCGAAAACCATTCCCTAAGATATGTCGGGAGCAGATTTTCGAAAAAAAAAGAATACAATTTTTATGTTGGAAAATACGATTTTTTCAAATTGTTGTATGAAAAATATTTTTTAAGAATTTATCTCGAAATTCTGCTCCCGACACATCTTAGGGAATGGATTTCTGCATTTCTTATTCAATTTTCATCTAATCATTGGAGCGGTTCTCGAGATTTTATGTTCACCGTCTTGAAAAACGTAGTTCGTGAGAAATCGGGTTTAAAGTTGGGCATGCAGTTTTGTCGTTATGCGATCACATGTGCAGACTTGTACATTGTTAGCTGAAATTCATTCAATTGTTGACATTTCGGTACCCGGTTGCGCTTAAAATACGCAAAAAGATATAGAATTTTCGAAAATTTTGAGGGTGACCTACCCCCTTAAATGCAAAATCTTGCAGCCGATATCTAATGCTCTTATGTCATATATGTAGGACAACTGGTGCCAATAGAAGTCTTCCAGATATTCCAAAAGACAAGGAGAAGGGGCGTAAGGGCACAACTAAACCCATATCTCAAGACATCTACGAAACTACAGAAGCGATTGGCGATCACTCGGAGCTCTATGCTACAGTACAGGATACAGGTAAGAACAATGTGCCGATACGTCCACCATTCTCGTAAATTTTCCCCATGTCGATGTCAATGACAAGGCTGTGTGCTTGACGTAGGCGCGGAAGAGCAAGTATCGGAGCAGCAAGTACAGGAAGGTGCACAACAAAAATCTTTAACTAGAGAGAACTCTGTTTCTCAGTATTCAAGATTTGCGTCTTCCAACTCTGACAACGGTACGTACCGAAGCTATCTACAACAGTAACAAGACTTCCTCGCGATGTTTATTTCACTCTTGAACGTTCCCGTTCCGTTTATTCTCTCTCTTCCAGGTGAACACCCGTATGCTCAACTTCAGAACGTTCAAAAGACTGAGACTAGTCAATTAAATAGGTAATAGATGGAATTTTTTTACATTATCCCGAAATCAGTTTCACCTACGCCTGAAGAAATGTGCGTGTAACTTGCTATTAACGTTGCAGGAATAATATTAAACAAGGGATCGATACCGAGAAACCATCCACATCAACGAGTCAAGCTAGTGGAAATCCGGTTGCTCCACCTAGAACTCGTCGATCGTCGTCGCACAATTCTCTCCTCTCCGTCGACGCTGTTCCCTGCGATATCCAAGCAGCAAACGCCATATCTGGTGGTATACAGGCTAATCAAGATTTACCTTATATGACACCGCCGCTTTTAATGCTACTGCCCCAGCCATCTCAGCCGCTCCAGCCAACTGCCCAATCCAATAGTCCGCAGCAGCATTTCAGCGGAGACTCCCAAGACTCGAGTGAGCATTTGTATACCTGGCACATGCAGCTTGCGAGCCCGAACGGTTGCAACTATTCATGGAATATTACATACTTTCCTTCTTCGCAGAAGGGTACACGAGCATAAGCGTGAGGGAGCCTCTCGCTAACATAATCGCGCAGACGAAGACGATTTGCCGTCAAAACCAGCCCATTCGGCCGCTTACGGATCCACATTACGCGACCGTGTCCGATGACTCTGGTATATATATAAAAATATATATATTAGGGTGGCTCTTATTTTCGGCTTTTGAATAATAAAAAAAATCTGTGTTTAAGTTTCAGCCCAAACGGATAACGGGAAAAGGGGCTCTTGAGCGTTTAAATAATTATAAAATAGCTCGCGAAGTGGATTTTATATAATATCCTCCAAGATATTTATTACATAAAAAAGTAAGTCAATCAAAAATTGTAGACCCGGACACGGAGCATCTTTTATGTTCTCGTGCGACAAATGGTTTTCGAGAAAAGTCCGGAAAAACTAAAAAAAACTTTGTCCTCAAATATTGAAAGTTTAAATGCTTCTCGAACACTTTTTATTTATGAAGGTAAACGAAAGAAATAGCACTTTCATTTTCGAGGACTATTTTTTAAACATCTGGGGGGGATTGCATATACCGAAATATGCCAAAAGATACAAATTGTTTGGTTCCTTATTTTAAGTGTTTGATAGAAATAACTTGGAGGATATTATATAAAATCGACCTTGTGAGCTGTTTTATAATTATTTAAATGTTTAAGGGCCCTTTTCCCGCTATCCGATCGGGCTCAAACTATAGACGTTTTTTTTTTATTATTTGGAACTATTTTGAAGGGTGCCCCGAAAAACATTTACCAAGAGTAAATAAGAGTCACCCTAATATATATATGTATACGTAGATCGTAGCTCGTATGCATTAGGGTACTTTTATGTTAGAGCTGCGATAATAGCGAAGAAAGAGAAATATTTGTTTCTCGACGCTTTTATCGTTTGTCATTTATATAGTCATCTCGCTCTGATTGTTTATCGCAGCTCCAACATAAACGTCCCATTAGTAGCAGCGCAAAATGGTCGACTACATTCTGATCAGCGATACTTGTCTTGTTTTCTCTCCCTCCTCTAACAGATGAAATGTACGCTGCGATCGACGAACAGGACAAAGTATACACTAGCGGTAGCGAAACGTACGCTCAGATACAACCAACGATAGCGGAGGGCCAGCGCGCGGTGCAAACCGAACAAACGTTAGCTTCGCGAGCTCCGTCACGTTCCGACGAAGTCCATCCTGCTCCGCAACCACCGAGTGTCGACAGTCTACGTTACGTCGCGCACGCTCACTCCAGACAAGGTAAGCAAGCCAATAGTTAATATTCCTACGCTACCCACGTATTTCTCCAATCGCACGAAACATTCACATTTCAACACAATGTCCGTTGATTTCCGCTGTAGCATCATCCTCGAGTGCAAACAGTTCCATAATAAACCCTGCGTCGCCGAAGCCGGAGAAGCGTCAAGCTAATTCCCCGTTGCCACCACCGCCCGAAGGTTCCGCGGATATATACGCGTCGATCGATAAGAGAACGAAGACGGACGAGCGATCTAAGACGGCCTTGTCCAGTGGAAAATCGTTGGAAGACATGTACGCGAAAGTAATGAAGAAGAAGAAAGACGTAGAGGAGCAAACAGAGGCGCATCCAAGTTCTCACGCTGGTCTGCACCCCGAGATTGTCATTGCTTCGTGTAGGAAGCTGAGTCTGGTCGAGATAAATAGAACATCGTGGTCTAGTCATGACTCGACGGAGGTGCAGAAGAAAGAGATCGATTCCGCCGCGCAATACTCTACTACGTCCAACAGTTCCGTCGGTACTGTCCAACCGGAAGCGGAGGTGCCGACGTTGCCTAGAATCGAGGACGAGCCTCAGGAATCGACCTCGGTGGCCGGTCATGGCTACGAAGCGGTCAGCTCCGGCTGCGATCTTTCGAAAAAGAATGCGATATGTCGCGTGCCCTGTGATCCAAACTACGAAGTGTTGCGCCCGCAGCGTTCGGCCGGGGATAAGGTGGATTATCGGGCGAGCACTAACCTCGGCTCCGGCTCCGCCTCCGTCTCAGACTCTGTATCCAGACGGAACAGTACGGATTTTGTGTCGTTCAAACAGCAGAGGCAAACTAGTAACGCCAGCAGCGAGGATCCCGGTTACGAGAAGGTCAGGTTGAGGAGAAGAATCGACACGGACCAGGACACGGATTCTGAGCCGAATTACGAAAGTATGCCGCACGATTCCGGAGAACCGAATTATGCGTCGGTGTGCCGTCCCGGTGACAGTGACACCGATCCCAACTACGAGTCGGTCAATCACGGAGATCCTAATTACGAGAGCGTTAAATACATGAGCGTGAACCGTACCGAGGAACCACCGTACGAGCAAGTGAACGCTTATCAATCCCAAATAGATGGGTACGAAAAGGTGAAGAAACATTTGTTCAACTCCGATTACGAGAAGGTACAGTTGGAGAATTTTACGGAATCGATCGGCAATGGAGATACCGACGATGAACAGTACGTGCAAGTGTAAACGTATATGGATGTATGTATGCATGTATGAATGTAGTACTCTGCTCCTCTATTCCTCTGCCTCAGTATTCCCCTTACTTTCCACCTTACATACACCCACCCACCCCCCTTCCTCTGCTTCTCACCCTACTCCTCTTTCGTTTTATTGGTAGTTTAAAAGCATCGAAAGTGGTTGAAACGAAACCTCTATTCTGTATGGTTTTGTAAGAAAAAATCACCGACATCACGCTTACAGTGCTTACAATTTAACGATATACGATGTACATATATCGAGTTTCGTTACGTCTTTCCGTTATTATTTCGTTTGAAAGTGACGGGAAGAAACTGACTTATATTATGCTTTCCGCCGTGTCTGCGGCGTGTAATCTTTAAAGTTACCAGTTTACTAATAAAATTTTCTACTTTTTGAATACTCTGCGCTTGCATCACATTATTCCAACACACCCTTCGCGTAGATCAGGCTTATGATTTGGCTCGCAAACTTGCAAATAAAGAACAAATGACGGAGGTTTCACAGAAGAGCGCGATAGAACAGGTGGGAGGCTATTCAGAGAGAAGACAAAGATACAGAATCAGATGCTATAGTTGGATACATTTCATGGCTAAATAGCTATAGCTGTTTTTGGTCCATAAACTGAATAGATTTTTAATATACTTTTAAAGATAATAAGTTTCCGTGAGAGGCTAATATACCTCAGACTCCAAATTATTATAACTGTGTAACATAATTGCAGAATAAATTTACACTGTACACACTAAACGATATAATTTCTCAATTATACGGTTAGAAAGAAGTATGGCAATATGGTGGACAATACTTTCCCCGTTAGTAGCGAATATAGTACATACATATGTGCATACGTACGTGAAAAGGCCTGCTAGGCTCGATAAAGCCTCGAGGCGCGGCGGCAGTCAAACAGTTATTTATGTATATTATATGTAAATATGTTGGTGTCGGTGTCGGTGCAGTTTCTGCACGCACGCGGTATCACCGTTGGCGGGTAGAAAGTGAGTCCTCTCCTAAATCTATCTCTATGCGCCTATGCACCGCATTAAGGAACGCGAGGGTACGAAAAAAAGTATATACACATGTACATAATAAATAAACCGTATCGTTGTAGGCATTTAGGTAGACTGTGGCGGAGTGAAAACGGTACTAGTGTACCGCGTTGCATTTCTTTTCCTTCAGTCCCGCCCTTGTCGTCTTTTCTACAATTTCTTTTCATCAAGTACGGTTACATGCGTCTTGTTCGCCTAACGTAACGTGGAAACCGCGTTCACGCAGTTCATTCTACTAGAAGTAAAATCTTCGCTCTTTCTCGTCTCTGTTCTCTATAATTTCGCGTTTGCCCTCAACTGACGGAGCTTGACGTTGGTTCAAATATATTTCTGCTACTTTGCTTGGTCTGACACATTGCTTTGAGCACACGATCGAGCTTCGTTTATCCGTAATAGCAATAATTATACATACTATACGAGAGATTGACCGAGATTCGAATCAGACCTTCTCGTACGACAGAAACAATATAGTCAATAGACTATTCGGTGCGGTGAAATCGGAATATTTTCCAGCATTGTGCGAAACTTGCACACATTCGTCGGGAAACACGGTCTCGATTGTCCTACAAAGTGTCTCGTGTGCATCGTTTCCGGATTGTAACGCTTCGCATTGATCCAGGGGCGTCCGGAGACTTTTTTCCAGGGGGTGGGGGGGGGGGGCAACTTTGGGATGATGGTAAAGAAAAATATACCCCTCTTGCTCGATTTAACCCATTTTATAGTCCCAATTTAATTAAAAATTGATAACCGAAATTTAAAAATATTCCCTTTTTTAGTATAAACTTAATAAAGTTCAGTTTTGAGAAATAAGCGATTTTTCTAAAAATTCGGGCAACTGTCCCTTTTGCCTCCCTGCGGACGCCCCAAGCATCGATCTATCGTTACCTAGAAGTCAAGAACATGTCGCGCGATGTACAATGTGTTGTATACGTTAGGGAAACTGAACACAGCGCGGCTAGATGTAGAAAAATCCCACTCCCGCCGATTATCTCTATCGTTGATATTGCAACCGAATCGCAAACGACGGAGGTACCTCGATATCGGAAATGCACTTGAAACCGTTCGCAAGTATCACTCGAGCATGCAGCCTCACCAGTTCACCCCCCACGCTCTTACGTGTATCCCTTTCCCTCTAATACGTGCACATGTCACTACTAGACGCGCATATATGTAATAAACGTACGCGAATAACACACCTGCTACAAGCGTTCATACCGAATAGTGTGAGGTAATGTTCAAGATATTCTCGTGGAGGCGACGGAAAGGTGTCCGAGGAGGAGGGAAATGGTGAGCATGCCCGACTGTATAAACCTGGTCAAGCTTATGGGGTACATGACGCATTCGACAAAGGATCGTGTCATACTCGATTAAACGCAGTTATAATTACGCGGTAATTATGCGTTCATAAGGCTCAACCGATTGGCGTTTCAACATGGATGGACCGAATGTACTACACTTTCGCGTTTAAGCGTATAAAACATTTTTACGATACACACCTGCTTCGTAGTGGTAAAAAGACGCAATGATCGTTAGTCGTTACGCGATCGGGCCCCGAGAGAACGTGGAAATGGCACTCGTGGAACACGACTGAGAGAGATACATCTATGGAAATGTCAAGCACCGAAAAAAAACAGAGTTACTTTAAAGCGATATTTACCATACACGAGACCGACAGATTGCGGGATATACGAACTAAATGTACCGATGCCGGCTACGAAGCAGCGACAGCAGAAGCAGCAGCAACAGCAACAATAACAACAACAACAACTACCAACAACCACCATACAACAACGAATCGAGTTAACGCGGTGTAACAAATATATGGATTTCACGTTCTATCCCAGTAACAAGAGCGTCGCGATGTCGCCGAGAACAACCGCACCGATTACCTACTCAACGTCCTTGACTTCTTCCTTCGCGAAACGAACGTCGAAGGAACACTTTTAAATAGTCAAGGTTATTGCCGACGTTTACACTACAGCTAAACATACCGTTACTTTTTTCCCTTAATTTTTACTTGATCGACCCGACTGAAACTCCCACTAGAATTCACTAACTCGACAGATGTTTTGCTTGGCGCAACATGTTCGACAACATTGCCACCGTTAACGCATACATCGTGTGCGGGAATCACGCATGTTTACAAAACTTGTACGTACATAATATTATAAAACGTCGGCGACACAACTATGTATGTACTATTATATCGTATAAAGTATGCCGAGCATGGTGACCCCGTGACTCGCGCGATTTCAATGGGAAACTAAATGTTGGGACGTTTACGGAAAGAAGCTTCTCATACCGTACGTATCGAATGGCAATAGCCTGACATACAATATTGAATGAAACACAATGGTGGGTGAATCTGCGTATCCTCCGAAATTTCGCAACACATCTAGCAAGGTTCGACCATCCTTCTCTGTAGTGAACACCGTCGAACTATGTGTACCGGCACATCGACGACGATGACGACGACGACGACGACCACGGGGGAAAAAGAAAACCAACCAGTTATCGGGCAAGCACGCGTTATCAAGCACTGTCCAAGCTACTTGCTTCCTCAGCGTAGACCTGCTCGACTTCGCTATCGCTCGCCGGACTTGCCGATGTCTCTAGCTGGTATCTTTGATCGAAGTCGTTCCCCTGGTCCAGATGCTGGTGCTGGTGTTGTTGCTGGTGTTGCTGCTGCTTCTGCTGTTGATGCTGATGATGGTGATGATGATGATGATGATGATGATGGCAACATCGGTAATTCTCGTCTACGCGCTGACGCAGGCTGTCTAGATGCACCGTTTGCACTCGTCTTTTAAGTTTTCGATGGTAAAAGAAACAAACGATCACTGCTACCAGCATGGCACCAGCGACATACCCCGCGACCACTCCGTAGTTATCCGTCCGCACAACATCCGTATCACCTGAAATACAATCGGTCACTGTCAACCGCGCGAAACCGAAGCGACGCACGAGCGCGATCCCCACCCCGATTACCATCGCTATCGCTATCGCCATCGTCATCGCCATCGCCATCGCTACCGATGAGCCTCGCTTTCACCGATTCGATCCGACGCGACCCGACCTGACCTCTCAGCTCATCAACGCATTTCCCTCCCTCCTCTCGCGTTCTCTTCGAATCTAAATGCTTCGCGGCCCAATAACAACACGTATATGTTTTACATTGACAAAGAGTCATTAAATCGCTAATCTCCACGATTTACAAAATATTTGATGCGAGTAAATAGTTGGCGCATTCTAAATTGACTTGAAAGGAAACGGATAAAAATAATCGAAACCGCTATCGAAGATAACGCGGGGCGAATGGTCAGTCGTGATTGGAATTTCGAAAGGAAAAAAAACGAAAGTTGCATGTTGCCGAATGCGGAATATGTAAAGGGTAGTTGACAGAGTGCCTGTGAAATAGACATTACAGGGAGAGAAGTCACATGCTATTTTATATGTAGAAACTTGCATTCATCGTAATCATGCGTTTCTTTGAGGATTCTCTGTAGTGAAAGGTAAATGAAACATCGACACGGGGCAGGCCAATATCTCTAAACATTCGCGATTCGCGCGAGATTAATGGATAGTTGCGGATTGCCGGATGCGCGTTGTTAGTTACAAATATACATAAGATAGAGGAGCTGTCGGAGCGGCAGTTAAATGATTCGATGGTAAGACCGACGTATATTCGGGACGAGAACGATTAACGATTATCCGCGTTTACCGAATCGGTCGACATCCGCCAGCGACAAAGAAGCGTAGATATAATTTTACGTTAGTACATACATACGTGTTTACGTGTAAAATCTAAACACGGTAGATGTGCAATACTGTGAGTGAACTCACGTGGTAGGGGAGATCATAACATGCCGGATCGTCGGAAGCTTCATGAGGGGCTCAGATGGCCACGAACACAAAGCACAGAGAGAGAAGAAGCATGGCAGAGACTCCAGCCAGTGCTGGCGACAATGGGGCTGATGCTGCACCTGCGACACCACACACAGTCATTCATCCACTCGTTCCCTTCGTTCTCTCCCCCCTCTACAACCCAGCTACATACTACTTACCTAGCAAAATTACAATAATTCTGTACATACTTTTGCACAAGTCCTCGAGTAGCATTATAACTCAATTTCTTTTGTTTGCCACGAGTCGGATATGTAATATCATTTTTACGCACATACAAACATACATACATAGGTACACATAACGCGAGCTCCGACCCAAACTCGTGTACGTCCAGTAAACTGCTCCGGGACGGAGTAGAATGCGTTTTAGTACTTGGATCTTTCAATTAGGTGAACAACCCGGTCGCGCATGCTTTGTATCATGCAGTATCTACCAATTTTGACTAGCAAACACGTATTTTCTTCTCAAATTATGTAACTCGCAAGCCGCTTAAACTGTACCACGGCGGGTGCTATTAAATTCTCCGTATGACAAAGGAAGATATAAGGGGAAATTCATCTCCCAATCGCGAGTCCTATTTCTACCGAACCAGTCACGTCTTTCAATCCTATCATTCTATTAAGTATATTTACATGTGCATATATTTTATATATTATATATGTATACATGATACGTATATGTACGCGGATGTGTAATATATATGTGCATACACATAAATACATACATATATGTATACACGTAAGTCGTAAAGGATCGATTTAAGGTATTAAAATTACAAGAAGAGAATACGCTCGAGGAATTTGTGGAACATACTGTCTATTGAACGATTCGAAAGAATTACATACTCGTTAGATTGGAGTATAGTTTTATAGTGGAGATCTGCATACGCATATGTATATCAGCATATGTGTATATGGGTATATGTATTTGTGTGGATATGCGGATGTCTAGTTATATAGACATGTAGATATAACAATCGTAGAAGCAAAGAGTAAGAGTAAGAGTAAGAAGGAAAAGAGAAGAAGAAACCAACCACACTGCTTGTAAGGACTTGTTTTCGGTGTTTCTAACGTTTACGAAACTTACAGTTTTCCTCGTCCGAAGTGTCAGCTGGGCCGCAATTATATATGTCATTACACCGGAGCGACTCAGAAATGCAATATTTACTTTGATTGCACAAGAATTGATTCTGGCAATCGGTGTTTGTGCTTACTTCGGTCCATGTCGCTCTAAACCCTTGCTGTCCTACCGCTTTATCGGCTAGTATGAAGCTGAAAGAAGAGACAAAAGAACAGGCAACAACCGTGATCAGAATGTTCCTTTTTCACTGTGCATGGATGGGAAAATACGTAGAGGCGATTTCGGCAAAGAGGAGAGAGTGGAACGAACCTAAGGCGCATGTTGTTGTCATCGGAAAGATGAACCCATTTGACTTCCGGGGCTTTAACGCCGCAGAGCTCGACGGGCGTCGTAGATGTCGAGTACCACATGCGTAGCACTGCAGCTGGACAACCACGAGCTATACGAGTTACAGGGGGAGAAAAAGTACGAATGTAGAGACGTGATTAAGGGAGTAGGTGGGGCATCTGGTGACGTATGTAGATATGTACCTGCCTGGTCACCCTCCACGGAAAACAATTCGAAGTTCAAGAGTATTCGTTGATTCGGTCGCACTCTTATAAACCAGTTGCAGGTTTTGCTAGCGTGGTTTCTCGCCGGTCCGTCGTATTTATTAGGGAAATTCGGACTGGCGATGATTCCGTAATTTAAGCTGCTTATATTCGAGCCGCAATCTGTAGGGAAGGGAAGCCGAATCAGTCGAACGTGGAATTTCCTCGTAAACGATCGAGATCATCAACTCTATCTACCGATCTAGACTAGAACTTGTCATGGATACCTCCGAAAATAGGTTTGGCCACCTCGAACGTGTACCGAGCTTTGAAGCCGCTATAAACGAGCTCGGAATCCGAGTGCAGGATCACTTTTAAACCAAGGGCGCCGAGATTCGACTCCACCGGTCCTGGAGCTGTGCTGCCGCAATATCTACCTATTAATTTCTCTGTATTGTCTCGATACATGTTGTAGATTTCCAGCCAGTCGTCCTGGCAAATGTCGATCCTGCAAACAGTCGAATACAAGGGGAGACAGTGGGGTTAGCCTCATCACCCACACATAAGCGTAGGTAGCTCACCCGTAATGACCATCCGTCAAGTTTGTGTTTTTCGTCCGAACCTTAAAGTAGTCGAATATCAAGGTAACTTGCTCGTTTGGCGTCGCCAGGAAGAAATACGTGCAATTTGTGTCGCTCGGATAATTGCTAGGGTGTCGTGGAGAATTAAAGTCTCCTTTTTTGCGGGAGGAACTGCGGTATGTGAATGTGCAGCTTCCATCGGGTGCCGCTGTGCCTGGTATCTTGTATTCCGTTTCAAAATTGTACCTAAATATAAGGGGAAGAACGACTGTGCTTAAGTATGTATGTACTCTTGGTGGAAATTTCTTTTTCTCAAGATTTTCTTCGCGGCACCCCCAAGAATAGTTTGAAATAATCAAAAAGAATCTGTGCAAAGCTTGAGCCCGATCGGAAAAACAGGAAAAGGGGCCTACGGGCCCTTGAACATTTAAATAATTATTTAACAACTCACAAAGTCGAAAACATTTAAAGCAGGGCGTTATCTGATCGGGCTCAAACTTTACACAGATATATTTTTTTTACTATTTGGACCTACTCTGGGGGGTGCCGCGAAGAAAATTCAAAAGTCGAAAATAAGAGACACCCTAATGTGCACTGGCAGGTAAAACGGCAATTAAGTTGTAAGTTAGGCAGTTATGTACATATGACGCCGCTACTTTTATTGTAAACAGGATGCGGTCAGTGGAAAAGACGCGAGCCCATCGCGTTTTACTAATTTTACTAACTAGCAAGTGTACTACATACAACCTGAAATGGTTCATCGCGACCAAGATTTTGCACTGCAGAATTCTTTTATTTTCTCTCGTTCTCACCGTGCTTTAAAACCCTGCCCCTGGGATTCTCCGCTACTAAACACCATGACTAGCCTCGGCCCATCGCTAACCACCTGACTTGGTATGCTCGCAAACCCACACAGCTCGTGATCAAATTTGTCGTAAGAATCCGTTGCCTCTTGGCCCTTTAGATATAACTTCAAGTATCCATCGGTACAGGACGCACTACTACACGAGGGTAAGAATAAAAGAAGGGTAATAACATAGCTGTCAGTTGCCACTACGGACAATGCGTGGCTTTTCTAATTGCGTTTAAATGTTGTAAATACACTTACTCTCCGGTCGTCTTGTTTTTTGGTATCTTAAACGTGATGAAGTCTAATCGTACACGCTCGAGATGCTGAGCATCTTGCATTCCATAAATGAAATATCGGCATACAACCTTCGGGATGTACGGATATGGATAATTTGGGCTAACGACGTGTCCGGAAGACTCCTTTTTACTTAAAATCTTCTGATCACATTCCGATCCTCGGATGTGCTCGCCCTTGTAAGCGGTTATGAAGTCTGACAATGAGTAGGCGAAGAGACGAGCACGTACAAGTACACATACGAACGCACACGTACACGTGTGCACATATGCATACGTTAAGGCAGCCAAAAAACAAAAAAACGCACATATACATACGTAGATACAGCCAATGCAGTATGTAGATTGTTGGCACACCGTTTCACTCGTCAACATATTCTCCTCATTGATATTTGATAGGTAGGTATGTACGTGGTACGTTAAATTGCATAGGGGAATTGAATCAAGAGTTGTGCAAACGTTTCGACTCACCTAACTTGACGAAACTTTCCGAGAATTCAAAGATCCCCTTGAATCCTCGATTCTGTGTGTTGGCTGTGCGTTGAAGCGTAACGAACAATACAAATAGGCTGGACTCCGACGAATACAATACTAAATTTCGTTGCTGACCACAATACGTTCCAATCACGGCGGACGTATTATCCTTACCATCGTACACTTTTACATAGTCCAACGGACAGCTGCGGAACAAGATTGATAAATTCAGGTTGGAATGGTTTTCATAGCTTTCATAGGGCAAGTGTGGTGAAATGCTGATGTACATATTACGTACTGCGGACCTCCGAAGAACAAATCAAAGTCCCGAAATTCCAGGCGCACTCGTTGGCTAAGTTTCCCGATAAATTGATAGCTGCAGCCAAGATCCTTCGGATATGTTCCGGGGTATGTGGGAGATAATATGTTACCGCTACGCCTGTGCTCTGAATCTACAGTGAAAGTGCATGGCGTGCTGGGAGCGAGCGTTCCCACCTCGAATTCGGCTGCAAGCAACGTTAAAAAATTCCTCGTGTTTATTCCAACCGCCCATTGTCAGCCAGACATTCTGACGTTTCCTCGAGTGTAATCGTATCAAGAAAACCGGAAGACCGGAAAAGACAGAAGAAGAATAAGAGAGAAGGGGACAGGCGAGAAAAACGTACAGGCATTGATGAACACGTAGGTGCCGCTGAAGAGGCTGGGTAACGTGATATTTTTGTCGGTGTAGAAACTAAGGGCAATTCCTTGATAAAGGGATACGCGTCTCCGAGGCGGAATCGGACCGCAAAACCGTCCACCGAATGGAGTCTCGATCAACTTGGTAGTATTTTCCGAGCGTATTTCCGCATACACGTCCAGATACTCGTGAACACAGCTGAAAGGAAAGTTGCGCATAATTTATTGGTAACCAACAACCGATACAACATGTATACGCATGATTAAATTATGTAACACTTACGCAGGTAATTCTCCAATGGCAGCTCCACTGTCAAACACGAGTAAGGAAACGAGCAGCATGTTGTGAGCAAATGAGCAAGTAAGCGAGTGAATCAATAACGTTAGTTTACAAAATAAAAAAAAATTTGCGCAGCAGATGCCACTGTCTTTTTCTTATGTAAAATGGCCCGCTGATTCCGAAAATAAGGTCCAAAACATTTTTCTATGGATACGATTTCGAGATATCGACAGGTAAACTTTTTACCTCGTGTTAATATCTCGTATTGCGAATTACCGATGTGGTCGATAATTATCTCGAATTAAAGATAATTGAATCACCAACAAATCTGCCTGACAACATTTTCTCAAATTTTCACATTTTAAACGGTTCAGTGTTTCGGGTGAGATCGATGGAAATATGTGCAAAAAGTCATTTTTTCAACCGAAATTGACATCGACAATTCATGTAATCAACTGGGAAAATCGAAATCACAAAAATGGGCCCAGTTTCCACCTTTTTTCTTTATAATAAACGAGGAATCGGAACAAAAAACGGCCTCGTAGGACGATGTAGAATCTTATTACGATTCTGCATGCAAAATTGGAAGTGATTTGGTTGAACGTAGCCCGAGTTTTTAGGGCCACCATTTAGCCATCTAAAATCGGAAGATTTTTCGGATACGTATCCATAACTTTCGAAAAACAATAATTTTTTAACCGAAACTTTTTTTTAAGTAGTTCATAATACTATATAAAGATAGTAAAAAAAACGGGAAATCTGCATCAAGCCGTTGACTTGTAAAAAAATCCATAAAATGTATACATTTTCCAAGGGTTCAACGGATATACTCCCTTAAGTGGGATCACCTTATTGACAGGCAGGTAAAAAGTTCACCTGTCGATATCTCGAAAACGTATCCATAGAAGAAATTTTAGACCTTATTTACGGAATCAGCGGGCCATTTTACATAAGAAACAAATTGTAGCATCTGCTGCGGAAAATGGCTGTAAACTAGTGCAATTAGGGAGGCATACGGTATATAAATATGTAGAGACCGGGGGGTGGTTCGCACAAGAAGAAAACTTACGCCGGTGGATTCCCTCTAAGATGGAACGAAGTGAAAACCACTTCTACTCGCTGCCATGGACCAGCGAGGAACGTATAAACACACTGACGGGAAATCCCTTCAGGATTTATCAACATCGGAGCGTGAAATGTCCCATTCAATGGCCCATCCGGAGTGCTTACAAACTTTTGATCACACTCTGTGGAGAAACAAACACTGATTCGCTAAAGCCAAATTTGCATACTACTTATGTGCAACTATAAATCGACATCGAGACGTTTCGATGGATCGTGGATAGTGTCTATGGTAAGTATGTACATAACGAGGTGGTGATTCTAGCATCGAGACTAGAGGGTGGTAGAAATATTCTTTCAAATAACAGAGCATCGATTATCGTGCGACGACAAACATGTCCACGCCCATCGCCAGGTCAGACAAAAAAACCACAAAATCACAAAATCAGTGCCACTGCGACTGTACGTAATTAGATGCTTAAAACCCATACATGCTTTCCACTGACCTGTACTGTCGCGAGGACAAAGTAGTAGGAAGAAAATAAAGGCCGGAGAGACGATACTATTCCCAGAAGCATGCCAAAGTACTGAAGCCATACTGCATCCTAGGAATATACATCCACGTTTCACTGGATTACCGTCGAATTGTAAATAAAACGTTAATAGCGGCAACGGTAACTTTACCATATCGTCAGTCTCTATTCCACGCACAGGAAGCACATGAAAACTCGATCCTGAAGATCATCTGTAATCAAACGCGTCCTAATCGTTAGACGCAAAAACTGAATCAACTATATTGTTATTGGAAAGCCCAACTGGAAATTAGCGGGAAATCGAATCGGTGAACGGTATACACGAACAAATCGACCGCGATCGAATCCGTTTTGCAAGGGATGCTAGGATAGGACAGGATATATGATAGAATAGAAGAGAATAGAAGAAAATATAAAAAAGAATAGGACGGTGAAGCAAAGGAGGATGCGATAAGCAATAGGGTTGGAAAAGGTACTATTACAGGGGAGGGTGGTCGTGGTCAATAGTAGCGCCCCTAGCGATAAACGTCCGTTTCTGCACATTAACCGATTGTTAACGGACTAACCTCCTGTGTAAGGACGCGCAATTTCCATGTTGAGCCTATCAAATTATTCCGAGTCAAATAGCGCGTGGGGCTTACGCGTACGACAACGATATGACAGAGAGAATCAAGTTTTCACTCAAACAGGACACTATGACGGGCGTCTTTTCGCGTAACCGTGGTCCGAGACCAACTAAGAAACATATGAGAGATTCCGATTGATTTACATTTTGCACACCGAATAGTTTCCATTTCCGTAGGACGCGTAAGTAATAGAATCTCTCGATTATGAAGAGATCGAGAAGAAATATCTACAAGCGCAACTTGCCACACCTCTGACAGCTTCCCTAAATTCCACACGCACGGCACGCACTGTCCAAAGGTGGGTCCAAACTACTGGTATCAGTCGCATCCCTTGGGCCCATCGTGCTCCTGCCGCGTACTTCTGCCCGTGACCATGTTTATTGCTTCCATTTCTTCATCTCCTGGGGGATCAGGATGTGCCACAGCGAACCCTCGTTCCGCGTACCCGATACTCGACCAATCCACGACAGCTCAACGCTTACAACCACCGTCCACTCGCAGGCTGTGCGAACTTGGTGACCAACCCTGTCATCACTCACCCCGCAAGAAGGGAAATTCAGTAGTTTGGACCCGTCTTGACGCGACCCAAAAACCTCGTCTCGCCTGAACACGTTATTAATTCACTTGCAGGAAAAGTACTCCCGTTCCTTTTTATTCGCACACAACTATCGGGTGATGTGAACATTTGTTTTCAAAGCGGAACCGGGTTAACACACCCATTCGAGTTGCCTGAAACGAGGGACTACCCCAGCTACATACATATGTCGCTACCCGCCTTCCCTTATGCATAACACTCTATGTCAATACGTACCTCGCGACAGGCCAGCAGTCCGAGATTTAAATACCATCTGGTGCTTGGAAACTTGTGCGTCAACCTGCACCCCGAACGCAGAGATGTTGATGCCGTCGAACGGGTTGTCGAATGTCTTCTGCCGCGGGCTTACCACCCGAAAATGCGATGCGTTACACTCTGCCTTATGACGCACTGCAATTTCTCAAGATCATGCTGGTCCGAGTGTCAAAGACGAGAGACGAGAAACGAGAAACAACCGTCTGTAAGAAAATTCGTACTCGTGATGAACGGAGACGGTCGGTCACACAGCACGAGTCCCACCACTAGCGCGATACAATCGTAGAACAGACGCGATCCGCGCAAACCGTTCCTCGCCACGTTCACTAATTTTATCAAATCTCATTGCACCAAATTGCATGATCTACTTTAGGCAGATATAATCTGGCACCGTCGTTACGATCAAAGCCACGCAGCACCATCACTACAATCACGTTACGTGAAAGTGGAAAACAGAGCTTGTTGCGGGCGGGTGCGTGCGTTGTGCGCGAGCACCTGTGTGATGTTTGACAGAGAGAGAAGGGGGTAGAGCACACGTAAATACGCACAACGTTAATCAACCCCCAATCTCTTTCGGCTTCTACGGAGGCACTGGCTATACTAGGCTACCCCAATACGCCCAAACGATAATGTAGAGGCCGCTAGAACCGTATAGAATACGGGTGGGCGAATGTAAGGGTAGTGGGGGATCAAGAAGGAAATACTAAATATTATTTAACATTAACCCTCGGTTGTCACACCTACTTTTTCGAACGTCGTTGTCACACTGGGTCAATCTGACCCTGTCAATTTTCAATCAGTTGTTATTTAAAAACTATTTGTTAAATTAAGTCTCAAAAATTCTGGCAGCATGTTTGAACAATGTAGAATATATGCCCATCGTTGAAAGTTGACATCTAAAGTGTCATCATGCATAGAAAAAAATTTGAAGCAATAAGAGTTTCGACGAAAAGGTTTTTTGCTTAAAAAAACGCAAGGTCAATTTGACAATAGCGCAATAATTTCTTTCCCGTTTTCTTGATTCGTTGAAATAATACCTACCGTCTGCAGTACTCTATCGTTTATTAAAAAATTCTATATTACGCAGGAATAAAATTATATCCAGCGGGCGAACCTTCTCGTACAGAGGCTACCTGTGAAAATGTTCGAAATTAGAATGCGAAAAGTATAGAAAGAAAAATATATTATTGTGAGAATGTTGAAGGTACGAAATAAACGTAGCACCGGTTAAGAAAGGTAATTCACATACAACTGTTTATTGAGACATGTAGAATACATCTGGTCATACACAAAAATCTTTGACACTTTAAATCAAGCTCCTAGCCCGAAAAAGGAACCATTTCAACATTGTTTTCAATTCATCGATAATCATTACGTTCAACTACGTCACACTAAAATTAGGGGCAACTTTTAAAATTGCGGGAATTAAAAAAAGCAAAGCAATTGGAAGGTGAATAGTAGAAAAAAATTTGAAAACGTAATTATTAACAATAGAAGAATTTGGTTGTAAAGGATTTGTTGTTCGTTTTTAGCCGTGGAGCTGACACGTGACATGTGGCGTGAGAAACATAAGCCGTATGTAATAATGGTTTCTTTGTGAATAGTGGTTACGTACATATGCTTTTCTGTTTTTCTTTCGTACAATAATTCATTTTTGAAATTTGTTTTTCGTTTTTAGTGCTAAATAACATCACGTCACAAAATGCATATTCGCAGGAATATAATATATAATATATTTATATATAATAAAAAAACACGTCTTTGGGCCGTTATTAACATAAATTGATCGACCCAAAAATCACACAACATCCGCCTGACACGGGCCAACCAAAAAGAGTCAAGTTCCCAAAGGATGTGTGCCGCGAATTAGGGCAATGACCGGGTAAAAAGGGCGCGCGCGCGGCTACAGCATCGTCAGCCACAGTGGTGCATTATCCTAAATGCGACCGATTACCCCCCCAGGCACCCCAGCTGCCACAACACCGGTCAATGTATAAAATAGCGAAGGGTAAGTGGATAGAATATTGGGGCGCCTTAATGCTGGGGCAGGGCCAATATCGTAACGCTAGTACCTAGATCAGTCTAAAGTCTCGTCACCGTGAACTGCCTCCGCTTTTGCCAGTTATGCTTCCTTGCCCCCGCAAGCTTAATTTTTACTCTCTTTATACGTCCTTTATTTCGTTCGTTTTTCCTTTCTTCCTACCTCCCTTCCTTCATTCCTTCCTTCCTTCCTTCCTTCCTTCCTGCCTCCCTTCCATCCATCCATCCGTCCATTCGTCCACACATCCATACATCCATCCATCATCCTCCACCCATGTATCCATCCTCCCTTCCCTGCCTTCCATCCCTCCATCCATATCCTTTCCGTTTTCGTTTACTTGTCTGCTTGCTTTCTACCTGCCTGCCTGCTTGCCTGCCTGCTTTATATACGTATATAATCTTTGTTTATTATAATTTCGACGGGAAACCAGAATTTACAGTTAAACGTTATCGTGTCATAAAAACCCACTCAGCATGATTAGCAATATCAATCCTTATTATATCGTTAATATTAATTATCATTATTATCATTATCATTATTATATCCTCGATATTATGTTTTTCTTTTATAAATAGGGTGTGTAGGTAAGTAGGGTAGGTAGGTATAAAGTACGGTAAGTGAATAATGCGTTATGCGTGTATTGGGGGAGAAGACTAAAGAAATGAAAAAGTAATAATATTGATTGGTATAGATAAGATTGATTTCTGTTTCCTTCGACTGCTTGCCTCGCCTCGCCCACGCCACTACTCTCCCCGCCGCGCCTCACTACTCCCTCCCGTTCTCGGCGCGACGTGGTCGTGGCGTGGTTTGGCTTGGCTCGGCGCGACACGGTGCCTCCGCGTCTTTCGTTTTCTTTCCTCTCTCACTATCCGCTGCTTTTCATTCGTAAAACAATGATCGCATAACTGGGGACAGGAAGTTAAAATGAGGGGCTTTCAATCGTTACGCTACTAGATACAGTTACATCATCGTTACTAAAACAGTATCGACGACGAAGGAGAATTAGACTTAAGTAAAACGTGAATAAAATGTAACAAAATGTTGCTCATAAATAGGAGAGTCTGCGAACGATCGATCGCCATATCAAGGTATAGGTTATTCGCGACAGTCGATCGGTTCGTACTTTCATTGTATGGAAATCGTGCTTTCTTGCCTACGCGTCTAATTCCTTATTCCTTATCCGGTTCCTTCTCTTTTTCTTATCTCGTTTCCGTCCGAATTGGCGTTAGTCGCTTTTTATTGCCGTGCAACTTTCGATGGGGCCGAAACGCGCAATAGGTACATAACATTCGTGTATGGATTTTCGTGGATGGTATACGAAAAGACGATACCATATCACCAGATACACAGTTACATGAATGCAACTAATTGTAAGTTAATAATTCTGTCCTCTGTTTAGTTCACTTTCCTTCTTCCTTTCTCCGTCGTTTAACCTTTTCTTTTTTCTGTCTTTCGGTCTTTCGGTCTATTCGGTCATAAATCGGGGGTGCGTGTAAAAAACAGTAACGGATTTTACTTATGTTTTCCTTTTCCGAATATTATCCTCCAGAACAGGGGGTGTCTGGGCTCCAGGGACAGGGACCAACTACAGCCCGCACTTACAACTCTTACTAATTAACTAACAGGCTAACAATAACAACGAGTTCACACTCAAAATGTGTGCAGTATGTGTTCATGCATTTGTAAACGTTGCGTACACTTTACACATCCTAAATCAATCCGTGACTATCATTATCAACCTCGGTAGTCAGTCGTTTCTAAAAAAGAAGAGAAAAAAAAGACAGACGAGAATGATAGCGCGTGCAGCGAGAATGATCACGCGACGAGTGCGACATAAAAATTTTCACCGTAAAAGCCAAGAGAAAAAATCTAAACGAAACGTATAAACTCTACTTTCTTTTTTCCTAATTCGTCTCGTACGTCCGTCCGTTTGTATTCTCAACGGTTCTCATCTCGTCCTTCGACCACAAAAACAAAACAAAACAAAACAAAAAAAAAAGGGGGAGAAAAAAAATAGAAGAGAAATAAATAATAAATACCGCGATTAATTTAGACTAATTTATCCTCGCTATTTGGGCACTGTCGTCGAAAAAATTTCCTACGCGAATACGTTTCTTTCTAATCGATATTCTTCTTTTTCTTTTTTTGCAATTTTCTCTTCGTTCCATTCCGTAGACTCGAGAAGCCCTCTTTTTTTTTCCACGATCACTATATAACCACGAAATCAATGTGAGTCATTGCTCCTGTAGAACCGTTGATTTACAACGTTTCATTTCTTATATCCGTAGAACCTGTCTGACCCTTAATAATAATAATAATAGTTTCACTGACTGTACACATTATAGACCAACAATAGAAGGTCTAGCGGCGCTTGGCGCGCTCCCACGCATACACTTACACAAACATGCACACACATACGCAAACACGCACCGCTCACGTACGCGGACTGGACCTGGACACGGACACAGAATCGGAGACGGATACGTAACCCGTGCACAATATTCCGTTCGCGCCCGATCTACTATTCGCCAAACGTATCCACCCCCCTTCCGTTTGTCCGTCGCCGCGTTCACTCGTCCGTTCATTCACGCCCTCTCTTCCATACAACGCGTACCCTCCTTCATTTCGGTCTAACGAAAGCACATACGCTCTTCTCTCACGTAGACTTTAAAACTCGAATCGACGCATAATAAAACCGCAGGCTCTAATGAGTTCCCTTAATTGATACGAACAATCACAATCCCAACGTCAACATCGCTGATCTTCGTATCACTTGGCAGTAAACAATGTGACAATGCAGTAGCGGTACTTGGATTATTATTACTGCGTTGTATGTATATATACATACATATATATGTGTATATACATATATATACACATACATACAGTAGTAGTAGTAATAATAGTAGCAGTAGTAGTAGTAATAATAGTAGTAGTAGTAGTACTAGTAGTAGTAGTAATAGTAGTAGTAGTACGGGGTGGGTGGTTATTGGGTGGTCACTCCAATATAATAATTAGTCCCAGTGGCACATCACTGTGTACGTAATCACAATAATAGCGGGCAATGGTGGTGGCGCCGAGCACGACGTCTTGCGCGTATCTTCCTTCATCTTTTACTTTTACAATTACCGAATCGACCAAGCGAACACAGTGTATAAGCTAAATTACTTGCTTCACTACACTGGGCGTCATCCCCTCTTCCCTCCATTGCTATCGGTTTCCATTCTCTCGGTCCCACCCTCGACCCATCTCATTCTTTTCATCGCCGTCTCTCGAATCTCTTCAGCAGCGACGACCTCTGGGCTTAGTACATGTCCGCTGTATGCGTTTCTTCGACCTATATCGCTCGGCTCCGCTCACTTCCGCCAAGTTCTGCTATGTTCCGTTCACTTCCGCTCAGTTTCGCTCTGTTCCACCCAGTTCCGTTCGTTCGTTCGTTCGTTCGCGTTCGTTCGTTCGTTCGTTCGTTCGTTCTTTCTTCGTTCGTTCGTTCTCGTTCGTTCGTTCGTGCGTGCGTGCGTGCGTGCTTGCGTGCGTGCGTATTCACTCACAGACTTGCAGAAGTTAGCTCCACGACTGGTAAGAATCTTGATACCATTCGTGATCGTCGCTGGAAAGCCCGCCGAGCGTGGCGGTTCTGCCTCCAAATCCCATGTCACCGCCGCCGCCACCACCACCACTACCACCATTCACACTCGCCAATCCGTACGCATTGCCCAGTGGTTGTTGGGCGAGGGGTTGGTTTCCCCAGTTGCTCTGGAAGCGACGCTTAGATTCCCCCTGGTTCTGGTGACCCCCGTCAAATTTTCGTTTACCTGCTGTACAAACAAACCGAACAAACCACCATCACCTTCACGATTACGATTATCATTGCGATACGCACACCACTCGTGCGTCACCCTTTCGCATCCAATACCTTCTCTCCGGCCGCTGTTGCTCGGCAAACAACATAATATGTTACGAAACGGTCGATGAATCGGTCTCAGTCTGTTGGGTGGAATGAGTCGCCGGTCGGTCGTTTGATCCTGGAGGAACGGGAATGGATGGACGGAGAAGAGGAGTTACAACAGTCCGATGGCTTTGGTGGTAGCGGGATGAAATTGTTCGAATTGGCTAGGCTACACCAGTATAATGTATATCGTGGCCTGTATCGTCACTCTTAGAACATCAAGGATCGACAAGATAGTAAAAGAACCGGACCATGTTGAAAAGAGGAGACTAAACACGCGTGTACACTATTCGTTTTGGATTACACAGCGTCGATTTATATTCGATTAATGGAGACACTGGCGATTTCTATCGAAACTACGCACGTTCTCCGCGTACGGTCTTCAATCGTACAAGTTGTCTATTTACGAAAGCTATAGCGAACGAGGAATCGTGGTGAAGTAAAACGCGAGCGTTCGGGGAGAAGAAGAATGCGAAACAAAACGCTGCGTTGCCGTTAAACGGCAAAGAGTAGCGATACAATAGTGTCGATGTTCTTCTCGAGGGAGCAGCCGAATCGAAAGGAAAGATGGGATAAAGGTGATCGTGGATCGTGGATCGTTGGACAAATCACACTAATGTTCTCTTGTCGTGGCAAAGTCGATTTTGAAGGCGTGGTCGGGTACGCACGCCCAAGTGCAACAGAAAATAAATCGAAGAGAAAATAAAGATGAAGCGAAAGAGTGAGAAATGAAAGGGGATATTGCGCGTCAAGAATAAACGCGGAGCAAGCGTATCAGAAGTCGATAAACTAAAGGGGTTGAAGGAAAGAATAGAAAAGTATAGTAGAGAGCGGCAGTGGTGGTGGCGGCGGCGGCTAGATGATAGTGTAAACAAATGAATTATTGTGAAGATACAGACCATCCTCACCTGGTAAACTTCCCTTGGCGCGGACCCCCCCACGAACGGTCAGCCGCTGGGCCCCACGGGCCCCTGAAGTTGCGGGGTTGCGTCCCCCTCTGATTGGGCCACGGGCATGCGGGCCACCGACTCGGCCACGCGGCAGTATTCCACGGCCACGTCCAGCCTGACCAAATAACACACACCCAATCGTTACCCCATCTGATTCGTATTTCACTGCGCTCTTACGCGCTGCTCATTTGCATTATTTAATCCCGCAACATTTCTCCTCATCAACATCTTCCTTCGTACCTACACTCTGCTTCTCCAGACACCCCCCCCCCTCCCCCCTTCCCAACACACTTCCACCATCTCTTCACCCTATTAGGGCCCCTATTCTAGTTATCATCATCTGTACATCGTCTATTCGTATGGACGTTACAACAAACACCAACATTTGACTCGTTTACATAGCTTACAACTTTCTTAATCGACACTAATTCCTATTCTTGTACATACATTTTAGACCCACTAAAGATTTTTTTATATATATATATATATACACACATATGTGTAAAAACATTTTATGTACAAACACACACGTACACGTACAGAGAACTATACATGTATGTATCGTGTAGAACTGTGCGCGTGCGCGCGCGCGCCTATATGTCTGTTTGTGTGTGTGTGCGCGCGCTCGCATGTACATCAGTACATATAGATAGTATCATATTGTATGTGTGGATGAATTACGGTGTGATAGAATATACACGCACGTGTATAGAATATGTACACATATATTTATTGATTTATTTCACAGGGAAAGAGGTAAGCAAAGACCGAGTGTGCATTGCGTGGGAAAAGAAAACGGAGAGAGAGAGAGAGAGAGAGAGAGAGAGAGAGAGAGAGAGAGAGAAAATATATATATATATATAAAGGGTGAGTAAGATGCGAGATAAATGCTTGTTCGTGTATCGTGTGTACGCGCGCGCGCTCGTTGATGAATATGTACTAGATAATGATGCAATGGAAGGGATGACCTAGAACCAAATCTTACTAACCACATTTTTTTTACAGACAGCAGTAGTAGTATTAGCAGAGTTATCCAATGTAGTAAAGCGAAAAGCGAACTGTTTTGGGTTGGCGAGGGAACTTTAAGCGACACAACCTACTGCACTGTCAGCTAGAACAAAATTCAACAAGTCAAGGTATAAATATAAGCGGCGCAGCATTACAGCAGGGTAGTTTAAGCGTAAGCGGTATTTTTTTTTTATACACCGAAGCAAGCAACAGTCATCAAACTTTATTATCGATGCTACCGATTACTGATACACAACAGGCTTAATAGGTCGTAACTTTTCTTTCAATCGATCCTCCCTTATTTATTATTGTTTCATACGCATTTTTTTTATAGTATCTCCACCGAGTCGTAACTCAACCCCCGTCCGAGTATTATTCACAAGGGTAGTGCATAATAATAACAACAATAATAATAATAACAATAATAATAATAACAACAACAACCACAATAATAATAATAACTTTACTCTTTTACCACTTCTCGTTTCCTCTCTTAGCGATCAGTCGATCTAAAGCATTCCGTATGCAACCTCGGTACACATTCAACTTTCTTATACTCGACGAATGTCGGGCAATTTGCGAGAAACTTTTCCTCCTGTTATCGCCAACTTATACGCACGTTTAACCCCAATTACAGATTAAACGCGTCGTACCAGGATTCGCCCACTTGTTAAAAATTAAGAAGATAGCCACGCTCTAAACGTGTGTATCATTCGTTTTCAAGCAAACAAGCAACATACTGTTTCGATATACATACGTACATACATGTAGGAGAGTTCATTTGAATCAACCAACGTATGTAACGATTTAGCTTCCATGGACATTTGCATGAAAACGGCAAGTTATCGAGGAAGAGAAGAGAAATGTTTTACATTTATAAAGCGGCAAGCGCTTTCAACGACTTTAAGACATTTAAATTTGTCATATTCGAGAAACGATTCAAGTTTATCAGACAAGTGAGGCAGAAAAGAAATCATTTTTTCGAAGGGAGCGTATGTAACGAGTATCGTTTCATTAACTACGCATTAAGCAACGTACGAAGAAGAATATTTTCATAATGCAAACGACCAACGATTCAAACAAAAAATAAAAAGGCGACAAGTAACTGATGTTAAGGATTCAACTACCAGGTACGGAATAATTAGGACAGCGGTCTAATAAATAACAAAGAAGAGAACTATTTAACTCGAAGTAACAAGACTGTTCGAAGCGACGAAGTGAAACGTAGAAACAGCTACATACAACCACGATGCATAGAATACAGCAGCGTCGAGGTTAACATATACAATCGTGTGCACATATATCTTTCACAGAACTGCCAAGAGAAAAAGTTGGTCGCAATTAACCAGTCCGATCTATCTATTTATCGATTCATCTGTCTATCTACCTATCTACCTATCTACCTATCTACCTATCTATCGATCTATCTGTCTATCCATCCACTTAATCATGTCCATCTGTCAGTTATTTAGTCAGTACGTCCGCCAGACTAGTATAGTTATGGCATGGTTGGTAGTAATAATGTTTACAGGGTGCCCAATGCTCTCTTACAGTATTTGGATAACCCTGCAACTGCACATACAAATATATATATGCAAATATCTATTATGTATATCATATCCGAGCCACGAGACGATGCGTCGCTCTCCGAGGAAAGAGAAAACAAACGTGTGCGTTTAAAAACGTCATCGACTACACGATCATTCATTATGTACGCAAAGTATTATACATTTGCGCGCATGTGTGCGCGTGTTCTGTGTGCGATTATAAATAGATCGCATACAGAAAACGCACAATGCGGGCATTCCTATAATGCTTTCTGCCTACGGCTGGAACTCGTCAAAACATTACTGACAGTGTGGTGCAGATAATATTAAGGAAGCTTACGACACTATGCACTTACAACCTTGTTTTTCCATCATTATGGAAGAAGATCAAAACGCGAGAGATAGAGAGAGGAGGAGGGGGAATGGGGGAGAGAGAGAGAGAGAGAGAGACCGCAAATGTTGCTCTGTATTGTCTCTCTCGTTACCACAAAATGTCACTTTACTGCTTGCTTTCTTGCTTTCTTTCTTTTTTTCCTTCTTTCCTTCTTTCCTTCTTTCGTTTCTTCCCATTACTCTCTTACTTTCCGTTGACTAATGGCTTTTCCCGGCTGTACTTTCGTTGAAAAATTTAGAATGGGTCTACTATGGCTCAGATATGATTGGCAAGCAATTTGAAAGTGGCAATGTGTTCGGATTACAGGACTACGTTAGTGTAAGCGATGGAATTAATATTAGACACATGTAATTAAGGATCGATAGACGGATTCGAATGCACTACAACTTCTTTCCCCGGCCTCCTTCACTCACACTCGCACTTTTACCGTTCTCTCGTTCTATTTCTCTGTCGCACTTGCCCACACACACACACACACAAACAAACAAACATACACGCACAAAATCGCACTTTCTCCCTCCATCCCTCTCTCGCTCTCTCTCGCATTCGGGATTGTCATTATAAACACTATATTGACAGTGCACTGTGCATAAAGTACGCTTCGACAACGTGCACAGTGCACAGAAAAATCATACATCCGTCACATATAAGTGTGGAGGTGGGGTAGGAGGTTGGGAATTACGCACGTGTCATGAATACAGACAGTTACGCAGGTGAAAGATGCTATGTATGCACTGAGACACGCCTTCAATATATGTACACATGTATGCCTGTAAGTATACTTACACTAGCAGTTAGCAGTAAGTTAATAAGCACTCTTATTAAACGATAATGTGAGCAGGTTGTTTGGAGAGTGTAAAATGGATAATGTAATGTACTTGGGAATATCCGCGAACACTGTGCCACAGTCAAACTACCGCTGATGTGTGTATAAATGTACATGGGCATATACATATGTATGCGTAGGGTACATATATATATGCACATATACAGGCACACACACATACGTACACGAATCATAATCATTAAAAGTAATAATGATTCAAAGAACGGAAACGACTTTAGAACGATTAAAAAAGGCGACCCACCGGTTGAGGCTGCCTGCCTCTCCCTCTGGCAGGTGGTGGAGGCGGCGCGTAATCGAAATAGTAATCTTCGTATCGATAATAGTCATCGTAATATGGATCACTGTAGCCACCTCGATAATCCCCATAACCGTAATAGTCGTAATCATAATCTATAAAAACACACATTACAAATAGACCCAAATTTAGCCACGATATATCCAATTGAAAACTTATTCAAAACTAATACTTGTGTTTCGTATAAGAAAAGGCATGCCGGGAAAAGATGGTTTTAAAACTCCAATAATAGAATTTAAGAGAGGAAAAAAAAAGAAAAAAAAAACAAACGAAAAAGAACGTATGTCCGAATCGTGTGACAACTGTTACACGAGAACAAACCATGAGACGTCTCGATCAAACATCGTAAACACATATACTATAATATATTATATATAATCTATTATAATATATATATTTATACATATGTATATATACACACATTCGCGCATATATATATACACACATATATGGGTGTATTTTAAATAATGCGCGCGCTTGTGTGAAGTGTGTGCGTGTGTGTATGCGCGCGTGTGTGTATCTGTTCCGGTTCATTACGATACTAATATAAAGAAAAAAATCTGGACGATGATTACCCTACCACCATCACGTATCCTGATAGATTCTACGCTATGTACGGACCATAGAAACTTTCTTTTCAATACTTTCGATTCGAATCTTTCTGTTTCCTTCGCACTAACATTCACATATATCAGAAATCGGTTATATACAAAACGGTTTTTACGGTTTTCGATGATCCGATAGCGTATACGTTCAACCTTGAGCGTAATTGAAGAAGGGAAAAAAATACACAAATCTACGGACATGGGTACTCTCTACTACGTTCCACTCATCATTCAGCATTATCTTACCTATTTCCATGAGAGCTGTAAAGAAATTTGTTCAATTTATGATGCACACAAACGAAATTAACGAAATTAACAAAATTAACGAAATTCACACGATTACATAAAGTGGGATAGATCAAACATACCAGAGGAAAAAGAGCGAGAAAGAAAAGAAAATAATGACAGACTAAACACATTGAGAATTGTGTGTGACTGTACACTGCCACAAAATAAATCTCACTAGTACGTAATACGTAAATACAAAACAAACAATACGCATGCAGTTATTTTTCGGTCAAATACATACATAAATTAAATATGTATATATATGAGTGTGTATTGGACAAAATACAGCACATATACATATATATATATACGAAAAAGAAAACAGGTGTCACAGGAAGTGGTAGTGGTAGTGGTAAGGCAACAAGGTGCTCTTATTACAATGTTAAGCGACACATTACATAGATATGCGTAAAATATGCATATGTATGAAAGTGTACGGAAGGATATTATTAAAATATTTTCTTGTTCTACAGGCACGCGAATCTGCGCCCAAAGTGTCTCGTACACTTAAGTGTTACACGATGGTCGGAGGGAACAATAGTACAAAAAAAAAAGGAAGAACAAAAAAATAAATAAATAAATGATAAAGACCGGACACGTAGTAGTAGTAGTAAAGTAGGCTCAGACCAAATTTAGTTTACCAACTGAACAACTAATACAGATACTGTACGAATACCAGTATTCGATTTAATAAAAGGGACAGTTCCATCATCTGAACACTTTCTCACTACAACCTCGCGATATCGAATTATTCGACTCTAGCAGATTCGCAGTATGTCGCGCGTTGGACATGTCGGTCTACGGCGAATATTTGTCCCGTAATCTGTTGACCGCGGTGAAGAATAAAATGTTCCACGTCAAGCATGAACATGATACGGTTCGTTTGTCATTGGATATACGTTTGCGCTTACGAATAAATTCTCACGTACGCATGTAATCACGTGATGCGTGTAAGCGAAAGTATGTAGTGAGATAGTGATAGATCCCCAAAAGCATGCGGGATATCTGTGTTTCGTAACATTACCATTACATTATCATTATCGTTATCGTTATCGCTATCATTACAAATGATTCAACAATGATTTATGTTTACTTAAATCTGAAAAGTAAAACGTTAATGTTTTTAATCTAACGATATATTCAACGGCCTGTTGAATTGTTTCTCCGTTGTTCTTTCGAGATTTATGAATTTCCGAACGCGATCGCGTGATCTGTACGCATATCAATGAAACAAACGGCACGAATGCGAACGTTATGGTCTAAGCCTAAAGTGAATAGAACTGCCGACTGCAAGGATAGAGAAATTTCACTATAAAACGTTATTTCATTGGAACAGGACGGAAAATATGGACGTGAACGTGAACGTGGATCTGAACATTCACGTACACGTGCACGTTAATGTGTTTGCCGAGATGTATCGTTAAAGGAATGACGGTAAAATGCGATCAGAATGTAATACATGTATATAGAATTTCTGGGTGAGAATGTGATCTAAATACATAGTGCCAGCAAATAAATCGCGATGAGTAAATAAGTTAATCGGTACTTACCATAATCACCTCGTCCCATTTGTCCTCGCATACCTGCGCCAGTACCTCGGGGGCCCTGACCTGGTCCACGAACTGGCATTGGTCCCACGATCATGCTCGGATGCGACGGAGAACTTCTGAATCAGCAAATACAAGTGCCAATATTAGTGGAGCGTCTCCGCAATAATAATAATAGTCGAGATCGTTACGACTCAGGCCCACGCGAAAGGTTGCTTTTAATTGTTATAGGGGAATCGTGACTTACCCCGTTCGAGCCTGCAACAACTGCATCATTCTTCGCTCTCTGGCACGAAGCATTTCCTCCTTTTTCTTTTTATCAGATGGTGGTTTTGCTAGCGACACTTCTATGTGAGAACCCCCGATTTCCTTACCATTTAATTCGTTCATCGCCTACAAACAACAACAAAATGTTAAAAACCAATTTAACATTACGAAACCCTTAACTACATTAGTTTACAGCCATTTTGCGCAGCAGATTCCACTATTTCTTTCTTACGTAAAATCGCCCGACTATATGGGTCATTCGCAACGCGAGATATTCGCAAATAAGTGGGACCACCTTTTTGACAGACACATAAATAATTCACCTATCGATATCACGACAACGTATCCATAGTAAATTTTTCAGACCTTATTTTCAGAATCAGCGGGCCATTTTACATACGAAAAAAATAGTGGAATCTGCTGCACACCATTTTTTTTTTTTTTTTTGTAAACTAGTGTTATCATTATCAGCATACCTTAACGGCATTGTCTCGTTCTTCGAAGTGTACGAAAGCGTAGTCCTTGATCTTTTTCACTCTTTCGATGTTACCGTACTGTTCGAAGCACTCTTTCAGTTTCTCTTCCGAACAATCTTGCGTCAAATTCTTTACGTATAACACGCGCACCTGAAACACAGAATTTTTTGTATAGATCCTTTGCTACTTTATCAGTAAATTTCTCCGTTTCGAGTAGCGTCTGTCGCTTACTTTGGACATGGTTTGCTCGTCGGGCTCCTCTTGCGGGTCTGCCCAATCGACTATGATATCACAGCCCCACACCTTGATGCGTCCCGTGCTCAGTCTTCGTTTTGCCAAGGAAGCTGCTTTATGAGATTCGTATTCTAAGAAGCAAAAACCTCGATTTTTCTTCTTGTCATCCGGTGAACTGTAGATAATCACCTCGGTCAGGCCAGCTATACGATGGGGAAATTATACAAAACAAATCAGTAAAACTTGTCGGAGTGTCGAGCGTATAACGCGTACGTACATCTACTGTAAACAAACAAATCGGGAGAAAAGTTGGGAGGAGGAGAGAGCGGGAGAGAGAGAGAGAGAGAGAGAGAGAGAAAAAAAATTTCGACCGTCGAGACCTAAAGAATGAGTCTAGGCAATTGTATTATGTAATTTGAAGTGTCACAAATTGCACGGGCAAAAAAATCTGTTACTCGTTAAATCAATTATTTCCGCCATTAATATTTCATTTCTCTTCGATATAATAATATAGAATGCGATCAAAGATACCAATCTGTATGATTCTATCACACATACTATGGATATTTACGATGTTTAACAGAAGAGAAATTCAGGGATAAAAATGCAAAATGGAAACAAAGAAAAGGGAAAGGAAATCACCGTGTAAATTTATCATTTACTTTGCTGAATTCGACGATTCGTATGAAATATGAAAATATCAGAAATATAACTACGCGGTAACGCTTCAATGACCATTAAGAAATGACAAATTATTTCGCCAAGGATAATAAATTTACAGTACGATCGAGAAGGGAAGTAATTGTTTCCGTATTACAAGTAGTTGTTGACTTCACGTAAGCAGCAGTCAGATATTCTTCCAACTTTCTACCACTAATGCACAATGTGTACCTAAGAGTTTGATTCAAGTAAGCCAAAATACGCGATTGTTCACGGCTCTTGTCATCACATTACCCAACTCCCAAATTACATTTCCTATGCATACATGCACACATACACACATACAAACAAGCATACATATTTACATCCATCCATCCATTTATTCATTAATCCGTTCACCCATTTATCCATCCATGTATCCATACATACATGCATACATACGGGCGTGTGTGTGCGTGTATGTAATGTGGATAATACATCACGTAGTTCGTCAATACATTATTAAAGCCTCAAACTTTTATATTCATTGAAAAATATTCTAATTCTCGAATGGAGAATTCGATTCACAAATTTAACTCCTTTCCCTCTCTGCGTCCCTGTCTGTCGCAACCGATATTCGCGTCCACGGTACTACAAACGTACCGCGAGCGGGGATCACTTCGTGACTAATGACATAACTCTGTGAAAATCAAAAATTCGTACTATAAGCGAGGGGGGTGGAGGGTGGCTTTGCGTCACTTTTTAATATTTTTCAAAAATCACAATAAAACTATACATTATAATCTCGAACCAATATCCTAGTTTAAGATAAATCAGTGAATACTTTTATAGTTAAGTGAGAAATAAAATTTCAAGTTGTCACAAAGGCAAGTTCTGACAATGTTTTAGCAGGAGAATAAGGATGTACACAAAGTCATCCCCGCTTACTGTATATTATTCGGGGAAACACTTTTCCCATAAGCCAGCGGCTTTGTCTTTCGGTTACACGTGACGAAAATATCCAAAGCGCATAATCATACTGAGCAACTTGAATGAATTTCAAGGGAAACATGGTTCGTGTATAGAGTGTAGTACCGTATATAGTTTTCTGATGCCTGAGCTGCTCGGTGTATACGCACTGTTATCCAATCAAGAAACACGCGCGAATGCACATTATCGTACGACCGTATACGCTCCTGCGCGAGCGCGCATGGTTAACATATACACGAAAGGCATAAGGGGCGGAAGGAGGCTAGACAGATAGATAGATAGATAGATAGATAGGCATAGAAAGGGAGGGAGAGAGAGAGAGAGAGACAAATAGAAATTATCCTTATTCAATGACAGAGGCGTTGTGCGAAATACAACGTTCTACCGTAATCATAATATGCATACGCGCATGTTGGTCCACTTGACGTGTATATACGTGCCTCGCTAATAATCGCTTGAAATATCGAATGAATAATATATTGTTTAATTAATTGAACGACTAACTTTATTAGGGTTAAAAGTGTATATGTAGAGGATGTGGGAAAGATAGTGAACTTTGCCGAATGCAATATTAAAATATAGTCGTGTTATCGTTTCAATGAGAAAACCACAAAAGTTTGTGACCAACATGAAAGCAAACTCGTTAAGCAAAATATCTGGAACAACCGTCAGAAGAATTGCAAAGCTCAATTTCAGCTAGAAATCAAAATCCAAATCAATATGAAAATAATAATCAAAATCAAAACCAAAATAAAAATAAAAATAAAAATCAAAATCAAAATCAAAATCAAAACCAAAATAATAATCAAAATCAAAACCAAAACCAAAAGCAAAACCAAATGAACGCCGTTCTACTAATTTCCGCAAATTAAATCCTCGAGAAAGACTGGTAATCTTTACCATTGTGTATATCCGGTGTACAATTTATACCGCAGGCCCGGTATCATTTGCCGTTCCGGATATCACGCGTGGTCGATCGTCTTTTGACAGGACCTACTAAACGAACCACGGCACGGCATATGACAACAATAGATACCAAAATATATACCAATATACCGTTAAAAAGAATAATTACCATGCTATTAGAATCGGCATGCATTGCAGTGATTGAACCACGAATATACAAAAGGCTGACAGTATGAGAAATCATAACAACCGCGTTCAAACGCTTCTCTATGTAAAAACAAGGTGTGGGATTTACTATTCCCCCGGCTAACAATAAGTATCTGTACGGTTACTCGAACAATTACTTCGCTCCTAAATGTTATTCGATTAATCGCCACCATTCTCTGCCCTGTTCTTTCGAACATAGTTCTCCTCTCCTTCCTCTCAGTTTAAAAGCTGGCCTGCATATATACATATACACGTTATATGTAAGCATTTGCGCGCACGTGCGTATGTATGATGTGTGCATATGTATGCACGGGCAGTTGTACATATGTATAGACGTATATCTGGCACCCAAAGACAACAAGGCATCCGATGAAAATGGAAAAGCCGACAAACAGGCTTCCGTATAAAACCAGCAATAGTTATAAATCGTTAAAGTCACTCGGATGCCTCGCGTCACATTTTCTTCAAGAGATTTATATATCTTCTACGTCAACCACCTCGTACCTTGTAAATCCAATATCACGATTCCACTTTGTTATTTCTCATTTCCTTATCCTATTTCCTCTCTGTGTCCAGACTTTAATATTACATGCAACAATACTATGCAAATCACACAGAAAATGTAACAAGAACCATACACATTCGCTTCAATCACTCCGATCGACCTTGCACCGGTCGGTGAGCAATGTAAATGATGTAAATCCGAGAACACGACACATTCGAGGAGCGAATAGAGAACATTCCCGCCGCGCCGAGCAGAACGTCGTATTTCCGCCGCGGACGGTACCGGTACCGGTACACGCGGCGCCCGATACACATACTATGTACCTTAAAACACGCTATCGTACATGTACATCTCTGACAATTTATGCGACGTTACGCATTTCTGTCTTTCTGTACTCCCTCGCTTACTCTCGGTCGTCACTCATCGCCACTCTTCATCACTCTTGTTGCGATTTGCAATTTCGTGTGTCCCAAAATCAATTCGTTCGGATCAAAAACTTTGCTACATCCACATACAAGAAATAGTGGACTATTCGAGGGGGGGGTCGGGGGGTAGGGGGGGTGTGGGGGGCTGGGGGAGACAAACAAAAAGGAAAGGAAAAAGTGTATCAGACAACCACTCTCTCTCTCGGGCGCGCGCGCCCGCGCGCGCGGACGACGCGGAACGGTGACTGTGGAGTACTGAAGAGTGAAGGGAAGAAAGAGATAAATTTTAATTCTTAAAAAATAAAAAATAAAACAGGAATGCGGTTGAAATTTGGGGGGGGGGGCGGGGCTAGAAAAACAAAACAAAAAGAAACAAGAGCATGAATGAGGAAAATTCGCGGTTCGCGTATTCGGACATGTATCGTAAGAAAGTTTCCTCGACCGTGGGACACAGTTTAGCAGAGAACACCGTTAGTCAGTTATGCGGGTATCTTTTTCATTAGAAAGTGAATAAATAGAAAAATAAAAACGATGGGATCATAGAGTGAAGAGTCGGAATTAAAAAAAAAATAAATTTTGCTGGGATTACGTGGCGAGAGCACGTACGAAACGTTCGTAGTGGTGTAAAGCTCACATGTTGCGTGTAATACCAATTTGAAATGAAATTTTCCAGGTTTGATAATGCTACAATAGGGGGACAGACTTAGTCCACCTGACACCTCCGTCTGATTACGAAATCAAGGGGTAAAAAACAACCGATTGTTAACAGATAAAAGTTTTGTCCCACCATCTTTCCCATAGAACTTGTTTTGTTAACTGCTTTGCTGATTTAAGGACAATTGTCAACTTACGTGCGTGCTTTGTAAATTCTTCGAACAAGTCATCTCGGTCTCGATTCTTTGGAATATTTCCCACAAACAAGCGATGATTGTTATAAGATACGGTAACACCAATCTTTTTCCCATTCCGAATCTCATAATCATTCAGCTGTAAGAATAATGTGGAAGGAGAGTGCCAATTAAGCTTGCCTTTTACAATTTCACCTGCTTATTGGCTGTCTGAACGTGGGATTTTTCGTAAAGCGACCTTCAAGGAGATTTGTACATATCGCACGGAGAAGGTCGGGGTATAAGCGAAAGTTGACCGAGGATCATGGAAAGTGTATCTACCATGGAGGCTAGACCAGGAATACTGAATTACGGTTGATGAACAGGTGGGTGGATGGGTGGGAGTGCCTGTCCGTTTGTTAGCGAGCCAAACGCCCCAGCGGTCCACGCAAATCTCCCATATCCCCATGCTCGAGGCCCAGTCATGAATCGTGGTGCTAACGTTTTATTCACACGCGATAATTCGTAGCTACGCGGGGCAATGCGCGAGCGCGCGGTTCTTTACTAAACTTTATCAAATCGGTTTCTAACGATCCTCGAATTTAATCGTAACGATAACAGTAACGGTGACCGTTACGATGCAACGACGACGGCGACGACGACCGCAACGGCAACGGCAACGACGACAACGACAACAACAACGACAACGACGACAACTATAACGATGATAATGATGACGATGACGATGACGATGATGATGAGAAGATGACAATGATGCTGATGATAATAATAAACGTGCTCTATTGCTTTCACATTTTCTCTGTCTGAATGGCAAAATAGAGAACGAAGGTATAGATCTACAGGCGAGGAACTCGACGAGTCGACCATGAGATGTGTAAGATCGGGATTCGGATGAAGTGGAATGAGGCGGAGAAATTGGTGGCGATGCGGGGGAGATGAAAAAGATAAATAAGAAAGAACAGAGGATACGGACGGTGGGGCGCTAATGAGAATAGTGATGGGAATATTGGTGGCGACTGCGGTGACTATGGCAATGATGACAACTTTGGGAAAAAGGGAATGACGATCGGGCAATGAAAAACCGAGAGCAAGGAGGAAGGGGGGGATGGTGCAGGTAAAGGAGCACCGTGAATAAAAGTAGGAAACGAATAACTTTTAACTCCACCTAAATATGCGAGGAAAAGAAGACTTGGACCAGAGAGGTGTTACTGTTCACTAATAAACCGAGAGGCAAGGAGCTGACCAGAACTGAAGGTGCCACAGGTTATCGCAGATCGCACGGTCACACACGCGTGATCGTTTGCCTTTTTTCTCTTGGATGCTCCATACTTCCATACCATCTACAACCACTACTTAAAAGCTACCACTCTTAAGTTACAATACAGGTAGACAGGTAGGTATAGGTAAATAGGTAGGTACACACGCCTCGAATTCACTTTACCTGTTAATTTACCAAATTCCTCCAAGATCTCCTCTTTGCCTTTTGACTTTGGTATGTTCCCCACGAAAAGTCGTAGATTAGGAACGCTAATGTTTACTTTCAGATTCTTGCCGCGCTTTATTTCGTGATTATCGAGCTGTGGGATGAAGAAAACAGACACATGCCTAATATTGTTCCAATGAGATTCTTCGTATTTTATGTAATTACGACAAACAGGAGAATTTAGGAAAATTTTTTTTCAAAAATGTGCAATTTAGTGAAATAATTAACATGGCTTGGTTCCATGAAAGCGAGAAAGTGGCATGCGCTTTGTCGCTCGAGTCTTCACAATATAGCAAACCGGCGTTCACGTATCATGTGCTCCTGTAAACAAATTTTAAGCCTACCAATTTTTAAAATTTTGTTACAAAAATTGTCACTGTCCAATGAAAATCAACCAATTGTGTAAATATACCCCTAACCAATTAGATCACAAGACTTTTTTTTTCATCGTCATTGTTCAGGAAGGTTCTCCACTCCCAATTTTGCCCACTGAGCAAAGAGGAGAGCTGGAAAAAGAAACTCATCCATAGGGATCATAATTAGTGTATGTATGTATGTTTTTTCTATGTATGGTTGTACGTGTCCGTGTACGTGGTCAGTGTATGAGAGAGAGAGTGAGAGAGAGAGTGTGTATTATCACGTGTGGTGGAGCGCGCGAGCGCGCCCGCACTTGCCACTGCGTACAGATATGTATAGATATGTATATGTCGTGTGTCTTTACGGATACATGTTCCTTAAGTTTGCAGTGTTTTTCGTTGTTCGATACTTGGGACGTGTTGGATGTTATTATGTGCTTAAACACGAATCGATGGTCAGGGACATATACGTATGAGACAATTATGTGGATTGTTCCTAACTAAAAACATTGAATCTCGAATTTCGGCGTTACTCTGTATCATTAGTGAAAGAATGCTATGACATTCGCGTTGAAACTACCGGGGAAAAAAAAAGCAAGAAAACGCAATGAACAACATAGAACAAGCCACATGGGAATATGCAAAAATTCGTTCGAAATGTTTAATACAAAAAACATAAGGGTGAAAGAATAGTAGTATATTATATGCAAAATGATGGAAATCGCTGATTCTATTTAAGGCATACTAATATCAAATAGAAGTATGTCTGGAATCTTGCTCGTTTCGAACGGATATGCTGGCGGTAAATAAGAAAAGTTAATAAAATAAGCGATAAGTTCTGACGCAATACGAGTACAAAAAAAAAGAAACATAGAAATAAAGAAGGAAATATAAACATTTCGAAAGATCACATATTTTGGTAGCAATAACAATTTTGTAACATTTCTAAAAATTTCGTAAACAAAAGTGAAGGGATGTGATCTGTTCATAACAAGATATCGTAAACTAGGGTAACAAAAATTGTACGTTTCACAAACATGTACCTATGTATATGTACGTAACGATAAAGTAAACCAAAGAATGTCTACATACCTCTTTAACAGCTTGCTGCGCTGCTTCCCTGTTAGTAAATGTGATAAATGCATATCCTCTGTTGCAACCTGCCATTGGATCCATCATTAGTCTTAAATCCCAAATTTTTCCAAATTGTTCAAACAAAGGAATTAACTCGTCTTCGTACATATCTTTCGGGATTTTTCCACAAAACACCTTTAACGGTAATAATTGCATGTTTTTTGTGAAAAACGGCAGGAATGGAATGGTAGGAAAATACATATTATCCTCAGAGGAAGAAATTTAATGCTGTATTTACGTACCTCACAACCAGTTCCAGGTGTAGGACCTTCCCAATTCGGAGGCGGCCCTCCATATTTTCTCTGACCAGTTGTTACATCCAAAGGGTAACCAGTCCGTTCGAGAATCATCTGGAATATTATTGCTGGTATTGGTATCTCTCGGCCGACGTACAACAACATTAGAAATACATATATCAGAAGAATACAAGCTTACCTTTATCTTATCCTCGTCTGGTGCTTTAGGGGTTGTACTAGTACCGGTCCCTTGACCAGCCCGACTCTTTTGTCTGTAGGTTTTCATTACTCCACAAAGATACGCAGATTTGTTCGACACATGTTCTAAATTTGATTCAAGAAATTGCGTGAGTACATTCAATGCACCCTCAACGGGAAATTCTTTTAAAGCATCTAATGCCCTTTCGTCCAGATCCACATGAGCCAACTTTCCTGTTTTATAAATTTCGTCCAATTTTCCAGCTACTTTCTCGTCTAATCCATACTGAATTAGTTTCGCGAAGTCTTCCGTTCTTTCTACATACTCCAATTCTTCTTTAGACTGTTTTTCTTCCATTTTTATTTCCCCATTCCCTTCTGCCATAGCTGTAAAAAGAGAATTTACATTTTTAACTTGTCTAGTTTCAAGAACTGATAAACGCTTGTTACAGTATCACACAACTTGTAATCACGACAATCTTCTAAATAATTAGATATTTTTCATATATTCGTATAAATTTTGTTTTAATGATCAAATATACACAAGTTTCCTACTAGGAAGCGTAAGTTTCTACCAAGCTATCGAGAGAAAAGATTAAGTTTCAATGATTTAAAAATCATTCGCAATTTATTTGACATTTAGAAGACAAGATTACTTTCAAAACTTGTTAATACATAATTCCCTTAATGATGGTACTGGCACATACCAATGTGACTATATAAGTTCATGTTTCAACAAGTCTGATAAAACCATTTTTCTTCCCCTACCTAAGCCAATAAATGGGACATATTCTACACCCTAATGTGGATATGTCCCTTCTGCTAAAGATACTGTTCGTATAACAGATGGAACAGAAGCAAACGAAAATGTGACGAGAAACATAAATGCAACATATGGAAAGGGAGACAGTAAAATTAGAATAAAAGAAATCTGAGAATTAATATTTCTCTGATATGTATTTAGAAGGAAGAATGGAGGTTTACGAAAGGCAGGAGACGAAACGGAATTTCGCTCAATTTGAACTCGGAACCGACTACAGGTATTCATCGCCGACGCATAACGCGCGGAATCTTGCAATTTCCCGCGTTAACGAACAAGCCACGTCGTCTTCAAAATACTACCCCCGTTAGTGGAAGTAGAGGAGTAGCCTAGTAGATTGACTTTTCTCACTTCCACCGACGCTTAAACCCATGACAATTGATTTTCTATCTACACTTTAATCAGAGATAAAAAGATGAGGGCAAAAAGAAAATAATATCTGTCGCTGAAAAAGATACTTCAAAGTGCAATAAATGAATTAATGCGTGACAAGGGCTTGAAATAACGTGATTTCTATGTACGAGAGGCGACTTGTTCTTCGATAGAGACATTACTGATATTTTTTGCGTGTAGCTTGCCGGCCGGCAATGAAACTGCATCCATATTTCTTGAAGAATACGATGCACTGTTGCACTCACAATTAACATCACACCTGCCTTTCTAATTCATGAATTTTCACTCGCGTTTAGAAGCACATTATCAGAGAGGAGCACCGATTAGAATATCGTCCGGGTTCTACGGCTGAGAAAATTGCATATACCTTAGAAATTAAACGAATGGAATCCTCCTGCGAGGAAATGGCGATAGACGTCAACGTGATTGCAGACTACGGGGTTCACAAAACGACGCGCAAAGATACGCTCGAACCCAGCGACACGAGTTAGCCATTTTCTTTTGAAGCGCATTCGCGAATTCTGATTGGCCGATGCAAAAACTGAGAAGAAAAAGTTGACCATGCAGTATGCACACACGTACATATAAAATAACGAATCTCACGACCGAGTGGTGCATACAAAATATTACGTACAGATTACCTATCATGTGCGAATTTCAACCATTCACGTACACCAGAATTTTTTTCTCTCTTTCTCTCTCTCTCTTTCTTATATACCTCTTCTCCCTCCCGCCCCCCGCTCTTTCTTTATATATATCTCTTGTTTTTAGTCTCTCCTATGAATAACGATGCAATCTCTAATTCTATAGAATACCTCACGCGGAATCTAATAGTGCCTATAACTCTACACGACCGGGCCGGGCCGGGCGTTTGTACGATTCTATCAAGGAACTATTTACCTACATATGTATGTATGCATGTACTTGCATCTTCGTTCGCAAGCCGAGTCGTTTGCCCCCATAACTCAAAAGGAACGGCACAATCTGTTGTTAGACACGAGGTCCATCAAAAGGATCGTATTCGAATACACAAGCAAAGTAATAAACTGTATAAACAATTACCCAAGCTGCTTGTGGCTTTCGATTCTGTTTAAAAAACGATCGTGTGTAATTATAGCGTCCTAATTCAGGCTTGTAGTAGTAATTCGTATCAGCAATATCCGAGCATTACGATAATTCCGGTGTAAGTATATGTAGTATATGTGAGATTGCGTGTATATACGTGTGCACAAAGCATTCAGACGATACTGTTTGTCGAAAGACGATAAAAAAAGAAGAAAAGGAGAACAAAAAGAAAGAACCACGAAAACATTATCCACGAGCAACGAGCAACGAGTCGGCCAACCGATACCATAACCTCTTAAATGCAACGACACCATGGAAAATAAATATACACTCGTTGATATATATTTAGTGTACATTTATATACGCACACACGCACATGTTCTCTCACTCTCTCTCTTTTTTTCTCTCTCTCTCTCTCTCTCTCTCTCTCTCTCTCTCTCTCCCTCTATTATATATATATATATATATATATATATGAAAGAATACACTCCGATTGCCGTTACAAAAATACGAATGAAAAGATTATAAAATATAAAAATAATGTACCTGTACGAATTTCGGAATCTTCGCAAGATTAATTTTGAGGAGAATTTAAGACGGAGCACCAGATACGTCACAGAACAATCACAATCCTCTAACTGGTATAAAATTCATTTTTTCAGGTTCCACCAATGCCAAAACGCGTGTTCGAACGGTGATGTGTATATTTCGTTTCACTTTCGCGTTTTATTATATGCCACTTTGTTCTAACGTGCGTGAGAAATTATAAACACTTTGTTGTATAACCAAAGAAGATGCGATGCAGTGAATTTAGTCTTGTAGGCACTCGCAAAGTTCTGATAATATTGCAACAATGACGACGGTAAGTGGAGTAAGCCCGGGCGCAGCGTTTTGATATCGTGTAGTGCCTACATAGCCGTAATGCATAAATTGGACTGTCTCGCTGAAAGAGCGGTGCAGCGGTGCAAGCCCCACAAAACCAAACCAGTTTCCTCGCTCGCTTACTTGCTGCTTTCGCCACGATCCAATCCGATTCAACCGCTTACCTCTCTTCGCGGTATATGAGAGCCCCGCCTTAGTCAGGCGCGTCGCAACACTTCTTCAGCCCCCTCCCTCCCCTCTTATTTCTTCACCGGGTTTTCACCCTTTTTACGATTTTCTCTGTCTTCACGTAGGTACGTTCTTCCTTTTTCTACAACTTCTGCTCTTTTCTCGTAACTAACCTACCACATAACACACAAACATTATTGAGTCAGCGAGCATATACGTACACGTAGATAATATATAGTTGACTCGCAAATAAATTACAAGAATTATTCTATCATCTCGACTGTAACTTGTATATACATATTTTAATACATCTCAGACTGTACACTCGTGCATGCGCTAGATTTAAATATATATGTCGGTAACATAAAGAGATCGAATAAAGATACACGTGTTTTTCTACGTACAGAGTGTAAGTACTTGTACATACAAACAAATATACATACAAATATGTATAGGATATCTTTTATCGGAGTTATTTTTCAAGAAAATATAGAATTACACTTGCTACGAGATAATTACAAATTACATACGCCGTTTCCCTAACTATATGTACTTACATTTACCATGGAATGTAATTGCATTGTCTAATATAAATATCCTTGCAACGTTACAGTTTTTAGGAAGCTGATAGATTGTAGAAGGTCAACGTGATAGAGCGAAGAAACGGTAAGTGGATATAATAAAGAGTGCACACAAAGAAGAGCGCATCATTTCAATAACTTGTGAAGGAGAACCATTGAAATCAAACAATTTGTACCGTACGTTCCGTATTGTTTATTGCCGATTATGTTTTATATTTATCTCGCTAGATAAATGGTGTTAATCGAAACGAAACCATCAGTGCGTGCTCTTGTAGTTCATTTCTCTTGAAATCTGACGAGCGATGTTCACGGTATGAGAACAGAGAACAGAGTACATACATATAGACAACAGGATACGGTCCTGAATTCAACCGTAAACCGCCTGTCTGGTTGAGCACGCACCCGCGTCCCTTAAACGAGAAGGAGCAACAAGGAAAGATACCGCTTGCACACTCACTTGCAGAAACCTGTTCCTACCGAACTTTTTCCGTTTTCTTAACAATGATTTTTATTCGTTCCAATAGTCTGTGCCATTGCAAATAAACTACCAACGCAAAAACTATGCATAATTATTCGTCAATGGGATAGCATTCGGTTACTCTTATTGTTTCCTACTTCTTTCTTTCTTCCTTTCTCTCTTTCTTTTATTTTCACTCTTGCTCTATCTCGTCTTCTTTCTCGCTTTGTTTCCTTCCCTTCTCTCTATTTCTTTTTCCTCTATTAAGATCCGTTCTCTCTCCGCCCCCCTCCCTCTCTCACTCTCCTCCTCCTCCTCCTCCTTCTCCCCCTCCTCCACCCGCTCCCAACTCTGGCCCTCGTACTCGCTCGCGCGCGCAAGTTGTTATCGCAGTATATATAGGTAAGTAGTTGAGATTTTAATGCAGAAAAATTTCGGTGTTTAATTGAATTATCGAATACACCCTGGAATTTGTCCTCTGTTTCTTACGTTGTATTTTACGGAGAAGTGAACCTTATTGTTACATATATTTTTCACAGATTATCGTAGCGGAGAAATATGTGGCTGAATTAAGAGAATTGCACGATAGATTGTGAAATTCGGCATTACAATAATATATGTATACGGAATGAAAAGTTCTGGGAGATTATTTCCCACGTTAATATACAGACAGTGCTGAACCTCGAACCGGGTATCGGAGAAATTTTCTCAGGAACTAAAGCAGGAGGAGCAGCAGCAGCACCACCACCAGTCGCATTAAGGCCTGAAGTAGAAGACCCCCAGCAAGCCGTCTCCTCGAAATACTTGTTTAGCTATGAGAAATTCTCTTTTTTTCGCAGATAAATAGGGGTGAACCTGTATTGGGACAATAATGCCAGAGCAAGCGGAATACTTATGTAGTCGGGAGAGTCAAACCCCTAGGGGGTCGTTGGACCAGGGCGCTAAGCGAATCACCATAACAAAAGATATTTAAATATTATCTTCTATTAACCTATAGTTTAGTACTTTTCCTTTTTTTGTCTTTTCGAGATGCCGCGGTTGTACAGCTTTCGGCGAGAGACTGTTTAAAATGAAATTTTCTTCCATTCCATTCAAAAGTTTGAAACGGTGGCAGGTTTTTTCCCGCCGCCGCGTCATGCCTACCTATCGTAGCAGGTACTATCTATAGGTATGAACGGCATAGGTCAACTTGAACGAGGCTAGAGCTGGCTCTAGCCAACAATCTAGCGCGGATGACGTCATAATGTGCGAGAGTAGGATTTACGAAACGCGGATTGGGTCATTGGGTGTTTACCGAGTTTACTCGTCCCTCCGTTGAACGTTCCGATGCGGTAGCGGCAGCTTGTTGGCTTGGCGTGGGGCGTGGGTGAACACTAAGAAATGAACGTGGCGTAAAGAAAAGCAAAGGAAAGACTGTGCTCTTCCTTTATCCTCTCGTACTTGCACTGTTCGTTCATGTCGCGGTGAATTAGTGAAATAATGTTACGGGTGCAGAAAGATAATTAAGAATTATCCAACGAAAGCCAAACGAAATGGAGCTTACTGACCGGAAAGTATATGTGACAGTGATCGTTTGCCTCTGCTGTCTGGGCGTTGTCGGACAATACGAATGGCAGGCCAGAGATTCGTTCGATGAAATTCGGCTAAAAATGGACAAGATCAACGAAGAAAATTGCCCTATTCAGCATCTCGGAGACCTTTATTTACCGGAGGACACGGTCTCCCACTTACCCGATATAAAGGACATTAACATCAATCCTGTATTTCCGAATAGAACCGCTTTGCTGCATCTTCACAACATGGCTCTTAGCAGATCCTTCTTTTGGAGTTACATTTTACAGTCGCGATTTATACGTCCAGCTATCAACGATACATACGATCCAGGCATGATGTATTATTTCCTGTCAACAGTCGCCGATGTTTCCGCAAATCCGTACATTAATGCCTCTAGCATATATTTCTCACCGAACATGTCCTATTCCCCATCCTATAGAGGCTTTTTTAACAAGACTATGCCTAGATTTGCTCCGCGAACGTTTAGAGCGGACGACTTCAACGATCCGATACACTTGGAGAGAATATCTACGAGAAACACATTTACCATACAAGATCTTGGAGCATTTCCCGCCAGTAGTCTTAGCCAAGATTATACAACAGACTATTATCGTATAAACGAATGGCAAGTAAACATTCGATCCGCAATCTTTCGGGCAGAGGTTCTTAATTATTTATTGCCTCTATAATTCTAGGTACAAGAAATGGTTACCAGACAATGTCCAGAAGAGACACGACACTAAAACCACATACCAGGTCGAAATTCGATACGCTAATAATACCAACGAAACATTTTCGTTCCATGGACCACCAGGTACAGTAACAACAGCAATTCGTTAAAGCTAAAAGGTCACCAACGCGACAAATGACATTCCGCCATTTCTTTTATACAGGCGCAGATGAATATCCTGGACCTGTAAACTGGACCAGACCATATTTCGATTGTGGTAGATCAAATCGATGGCTTGTGGCAGCAGTTGTACCCATCGCAGATATTTATCCCAGACATACAGGATTCAGACACATTGAATATCCAACGTAATGAATCGAATGGAGTTGCTAGACTCCAGAGATGGGCAAAAAATTATTTGAAATAAAAATTTCGTACACAAATTTTTATTTCAAATAAATTTGGCCCATCTCTGCTAGACTCTCGATTGTTGTTTATTTAAAGCTCGCGTTATATCGGTTGTTTCAGATATACCGCCATATCCGTAATAGAAATGGATTTCGACAGAATAGATATAAATCAGTGTCCTAAAGGGAAAGGGAATAACGGACCAAACAGATTTGCGAATACTACAAGATGTAAAACAGAGACTACCGAGGTATTAGCCATAAAAGGAATTGTTGTATGCTTACTGTTCTATAATATTGTCTTAGCCGACGCTTTAATTTGTACTGTGCGTGCAGTGCGAGCCATTACAAGGTTGGGGTTTTCGAAGAGGAGGATATCAATGCAGGTGTAAGCCGGGTTTTAGACTACCGACTGTAGTACGGCGTCCGTATCTTGGTGAAATAGTAGAGAGGGCAACCCAAGAACAATATTATAATGGGTTTGATTGCACTCGGATAGGTTGTAAGTAGTTTCCTACCTTCTCCCAGCTCCCTCTAACATTTCCGTATCGTACATTGGTCGGCCGTTCAATTTTCAGGGATTCATAAGATGCCAGTAGAATGGGCAAAGGCGAAGCCACATGTCCGAGAGAAATACCTCGAACAATTTTATCATTATAAGAATTACTCTGTTGGGCCAGAAGCATTGAAATCCGAGAAAGTAAACATAGACCAATGTGTTAAATTTATCTTGAGTATAAATGAAAACACCTGCAAAAGGTGTGGTTTCTATCGATAGCGGTGTGGTGTGGAAAGTCAAGATGTGGTGGATTATGATAATTGGATGTATAAAATTACAGATACACGCAGGAAGATTTAACGTTGCGCGGAGATATTGGCTTCGGTGCCAAAGAATTCTTTGAAAACGAAGCGAAAATGGCCACGAGATTGGCAAATTTTATTAGCGCGTTTCTACAAATCTCGGATCCTCACGAGGTCTTCTCTGGTACAAGGGTAGCAGACAGGCCACTTACAGAGGACCAAATGATCGGAGAAACGCTAGCTTTAGTTCTCGGAGACACTAAAATATGGGCTGCCGGGACATTTTGGGATCGTAACAAATTCACAAATAGAACGTTCTTTGCGCCTTACGCTTATAAGACTCAATTAAACACCCGCAAGTTCAAAGTCGAAGATTTAGCCAGGCTTCGCGGTGCAGGTAACGCTAACGTAAAGATGATTGTATAATCTGAATCTGAAATCTAATATAATTACGTAATTACGCTATCCGCAATATATATATACATGGATGATATGCTTATAGACGAGGTGTACACTAAACGGGATTACTTCCAAATACTGAAACAAAGATGGGCAACAAATTTCAACGAGCTGGAGCAGTATCACGTGAAACTCAAAATCCGATACAACGAGACCGGAGAATATCTGAAGAAATACGAGCATTATCCGGATTCTTACAGGTATACATGAACGGGAACTCTTGCTCCCGAATTAAAAAAATATTTTTAAAACATTGAATTTACTATGAGAAACGTATACGCCTAACGGTTAATACTGCTCAGAGTATACCGACCTAAAGAGATTAGATTTACGGGATCGAGAAGAGGCAGAGGAATTTCATCTTCTAAATAGGATTTATTTTAATGTGTGGGAACAGGGCTGCAAACCTGAACCACGGCCACTGGACAACTCCGTACTTCGATTGTAACGGCAAGGTGAAGAAATGGGTAATTACCTATGCATCCCCATTTTTCGGCTGGGACAGCTTGAAAGGCAAACTGGAATTCAAGTAAGTATTTCTGTCCCCACGGACAACCGAACAGAATCGTTGCTACGTATGTGTATAATACATAAATCGAATGTGAGACACTGTACAAGGATGGGAAAACCAGTTTGATTATAAGGGAGAAGACAAGCGAGATCGCATTTTATATTAAAATAAAATCCTTACAGAGGTGTCGTAGCTGTTACCATGGACCTCCTTCAGCTCGATATCAATCAATGCGACGATGCGTTCTACGCGCCAAATGCGTTTAAGAATACCCACAAGTGCGATAGAAAAACATCATACGTAAGGAATATCTTGGATTTACCATACAAATATTTAAATAATCATATTTCGCGTTTCTTATCTCTGTTTCCTTTCCCCGTTTCTTTCTCTGTTAGTGCATGCCTATACTTGGCAGAGGTTTTGAAACTGGCGGCTATAAATGCGAATGCAAACAAGGTTTCGAGTATCCGTTCGAGGATTTGATTACGTATTACGATGGCCAGTTGGTAGAAGCTGAATTCAATAATTTAATCAACAATGAAGAAACTAGGTAATTCAACCGCAATACAATATTGAATATATATATACACAGGGGCGGGTTTGGGATTTTCGGGAGGGGGGCGCAGAGGCGAATCTGAGAAACAAACCAGGGATCTTTCCAAAATTTTCCTGCTAAATGACAAAGTGTTTTTTTTTAGTATCAATTTATCATATTTCCCCTCATATTGCTAAGTTAATATATGTATTTTTCACTTGAGGGAGGGGCGCCACTGTACATATATACAACAAGTGATGTTGTTTGATGTTTGTTTCACAGGTACGATATGTTCAAGTGTCGAGTAGCTGGTGCATCATCAACTCAAGTTAATTGGATATTGCTACTTGTGGCGACAATGGTGTATTATTTGATTAGAAGTGAATAATCGGCTATACCGTTACTTAGCCCGTGCAGATAGCATTTTAAGTCTCGTGAACTCGCGGTAGATTAGCAGTATTGTTCGTACAAATCCGTCCAAAGCCGTCCAGTACGTATATGTACGATTCCTTTTTTTAATTGCTATATTCTATATATTTTAACGATCACATTCATTTTAAGGCATTTTACTTATAATGCATTAACATTATAAGAGAATAGATACATATTACATATACATATGTATATATTTTATATTCTTTTATATTATTTTATATATGACTGTATGTATGTAGAGTAGCTACCTTACGTCTGATTTAAATATGTACCATGTGTTTAAGCTGTGCCAGCGATCAAGAGAAAATAATTATATTTGTCTCTTTAAATCTGATATTATCTCGAATCAATAACATTGTTCAGAATGTTGTAACTGTAACATACGTTTCTACACAAATTTTCTACTTTTTATATTATGATAATGATAATAAATTGTAAATATAAATATCCCAGACTGTTTCACATTATAGTTTAATCCCTTTCTTTTTTTTGTGCTGTACAATTTACATACAGCGACTCCCGAAAATATTTGGACACTTTTTAAAATTGATCGAAATAGCGAAGGTCGTTTTTTAAACTTTTTTTGTGAGCCTGCAATGAGAATTTAAAAAACCCGTTTGTAGATTTAAGTAAGTTGTATACATGCTGTAAATTTCATCCAAATCGGGTAACGCTGCTCTAAGCTACAAACGTTTAAAAATTGCTGATTTAAACCTTTGTAACTCAGAGCAGCGTTACCCGATTTTGACGAAATTTTCAGCATGTATACAACTTACTTAAATCCACAAACGGGTTTTTGAATTCTCATTGCAGGCTCACAAAAAAAAGTTTAAAAAACGACCGTCACTATTTTCTTCGCTATTCCGATCAATTGCAATTTTTTCCAAAACAACGAAATATGCCACTTAGCAAACTAATCCATCTAACTTCTAAAAAAAACTCAAGTCGTTTGGATTAATTTTAAAAAAGTTATGCGATTTTAAAAGGTGTCCGAATGATTGATGGAAAAATGATGTTATCTTTATCAACAATTTCCATCCATTATATCTATTTGCAACTAAATTTCTATTTTCATCACAAGCAGCTGTTCTTTTTATTATTATTATTGTACATTTACATTTACATTTCATCCTAAAACTAACATCATACTATGCTTGTTAAAAGTAAAGACAGATTACCGAGTAATAATGATATTAGTAGGATATTCTATCATTCCTTCTTATCTGTAAAGTGATATTTAACGAATCTGAAACCCTGCGTGAGCTGTGCGCCTTCATTAACAAAATGACAGGCAAAGAGAAGCATATTCCTTGGTTGGACCTTGAATGCAAATCGCATGAACATTGCTGAATATAAGCATAAAGCTGAAAGAAATTAATATAATCGGGTATTTTGTGAACGTCGATTAGATGGATGTTGATTTTATTAGGGATATTCTTAACGACAACTGATTCACCTGCATACATATATACATATATCGATATATAGACATATACGACACGCTATTCGTTATTTTCAAACAAACATTTAGGTATCGGTTTAATACTTTCTCTGAAACTGTTCTGCAAGTATTACGAATGGAGCCATTCGGCCATTTGTCTATGGAAATAAATATCCTTCATTCTTTCAGTCATGATAAAATAGTATAAGTTCCTAAAGCCATTTTTTATAGTCACTGTGGATAGTATTGCCCCTGTTCTATATATGTATGTATGTAGGAGAAGTGGTAAGGTGGAAAAGTAGAAAAGATATTTTAATATTTCTCAACTTTTCCTGCAATCTTATATCTATATTGAGTTTATATCGGTGAAAGAAGCTGAATATCATTATGGATAATCGATAATCGCATTGGGAAATAATTATATTACTAAAATTAGAAAACTAACCAACTGTCATCTTTCCACTAATGTACTTGGGATCTCTTTGGATATCGGCAATTGCAGCAATTGGAATCCCCCAATTAGCTACGGGTCCCCAGAAATGTGTGCTAAAAATAGAAACGCGATTTTTAAATATTTAAATCGCTTGCAATTTAATAAGTATGTACATGTAAATATTAAATAACAACGAGTAAGTGTGATCCGAAATGTACTCCATATACTAAATACATCTATGTATGTGTATAGAAATTTTCCGGTGGCTTGCCTCATAAAATATTCTCGAGTTTCTTTACTCGCTAGGAGTTTCCTAACACGATTCATTCTGACGAGATTATTCTTTCCCTTTCGTTTCTTCAAAGAACTTGCTTTTTAAAGCAAAGCAAACGTGAGATATATATGTTCTACTGTACAATCACGTACATACAATATAAGCATACATATACTTATATATATACATATATATAATATACACTTGGAAGCAGGCGAAGCGAAGTAACACGAAGTAACTTGGATGGCACAGGCATAACGTGCCTGATGCCGTGCGAATTGCGATCAATCTAAATAGTTACATAAACGATCAGCATAACGAAATATTCCTCCAAGTACTGAGCGAAAAACATTCGATACTCGATAGAAGCTTCCCGCCACGTGCACGAGAAACATTTTTTGATATATGCGATACATTTTCAATAAAAGTTGCACACATGCATATGCATATGCACATAATAGCGGTCAGTGTAAAGTGTTTTTCTTCTCCGACAGCGGACTTTTTGGTTGTTGAAAAATTGTGATGCGCGCGGCAATTTAAAAAGTCGCGTAATTACAGATTCAGTTGATCCGATTGAAAGTTTAGTAGAAACTAGTTTGTACTTGCTTGATGGAAGTTCTCGTACACTATACACGATTGTCATTTGACCATTCAATTCCACGAACAAATACCTATGCAGGTATGTTGACTTTAATGGCAATGATGAATCGAAAAATCCAACTGTTCGACTCGTAATCTTGATTGTTTTATTATACATCGTATAGTACACAACACTACCTATGTAAATCTAAGTAGGTATTCTAATCGAATTCGAGGAATTTAACATTGAAAATGTTACGAGCAAGTATGTATATGAAAAACAATATAGTAATTTCAAGCATATAAGCGTTAAATAGTTTTAATTTAGAATTATAATTATCCAAAATATATACAAAGATGAATAAATTTGAATGCCTCACAGAACTAACTTGTCTCTATCCTCTTGCATTATTCTTTAATATACGTAATTAGTAATTAGTAATTACAAAGCAGAAAAGGATGTTAGATGTTACAAACTGTACAACCGTATAATTCAGAATGACTTTCCTCAGGCACGTGGGTCAACAGATCTGTATATTATGTTGTAATCCCAATAGATATAATCTTGCAGTCGCAAAGATCCTACAATATTTATTTATTAACAGAGCTGAGCTTAATTTAGCGTGTAATTAAATCAATGGATATTACATTACAATTATCTATGGATAACATTTAGGAGTGAATTATTATATACATGTATATTTCGTGGTATAAAAATATTTTCTTTCTCATCGATGCGCAACTAAGAGGTATCAACTTGTCGATCCTCAAATGTTTAGAGTTTAACACGTTGTCTGCCAGTAGCTTGTAATTACAACTATCGTTCCACTTGTATTCGTTCGTGTAAAATGTTAATACAATAATGTCATTTGCGTATAAGCGACTACACGAATATCTGTTCGTACCTATGTGTGTAGTATTCAGCCTTATAGTAGGAAGCTTATTAGGTATCTGATCTCCTTACTGTCTATTACATATCGTCGGCGCATGCAACGTGTTAAGAGGGCCAGAATTCATTTTCACAATGTAGGGTATGTAATGGAATGAGAACAGATTATCGGTTCGTTGCAATTAATTGTAAATAAGTAGTATTGTAAACAAGTGCCCGCAAAATCTATTAATAGTCTAGGGGTGACTATATCTGTAGAATAATAATTTCTATACTTCGTGCTAATTTCTCACCATTCGTTTACACTTTACAATTTACGACAGAGATTCAAAACTAATGCTTGCTGAAAATTCATATTAACCCTTAACTGCTATACTGTTTTTTTTTTCAAACATAACTGATATACTGAGGTCGTAGCAGACCCCAAATAAAAAAGGACACAGAAATTTGTAAAGTCGACACTAAATATCAACCTCTATGAATATTTTGTTCTTAGGTAATGTATAAAATAATAGAAATGTAGAGAGTTAAACTATTATCATAAAATTAATTGGAAATTCAGTTCACAAAACTTAGACCAACCAAATATTTTTCAGCGAACTTTGCGTGCTTGGGGTCACGACCGACCCCAGGATACCAGTTAAGGGTTAATGTTGCGTCCACTTAACTGCACCACTCGTAGTGCTTTTTCAGTTATTGCCTTTCGCACATCCATTATCTAAAATTGCGCATGCACATTTATAAGAGTAAAGTTATAAATTGTACATATTATAGTATACAAGGACTACTTTTATCGTTATAAAAGTTAATCCCTTTGGTATTCATTGTTTGTCATATGTGATGTACAAAAATACTTGGTTTTTCAATCTAGCAACAATCTTCTGTGCTCTGTGCAGTACATAAACCTGATTGCTTTCTTTTTCTACGAATACAAACACGACAAATAGATGTTTTATAAACTATTGGATATGAATATAAGTTATATAAATACACATTCTTTTCTTTCTTTGCTCCCTTCCGACTACCACCGAAACTTTAATCAATCTCATAGCTGATCTATTGTCAGAGGAGCCTTGAAAATTTACAAATACTTTTGATATTTTCCTTTTCCCTTCTGATACTGCTTATACATATGTATATCAAGAATCCATTTTCTAGGAAAAACATTGCCCAAGTGTTTCTTTCTTCTGTCTTTCACACATGCTTTATTGTTGACAAATGAACCATGTGAAATGAATTTCTTTAAACATCATTAATCTGTTATCAATACAGTAACGTTCAGATACTCGTCAAGTAGCGAGGATAATAAACAGACTCTCAGTCTGTACAAGAAGCACTTATATATTTTTCCTTCGGTATACAGAGTATGTAAAAGGCACACGGATTAATAACAATTGCTTTATTCAATTTTAAAGCCATCTAAATATAAAAATAGCCATAAAACTGGGGAAAGATTTTAGTTTCAGTTCTGGATCAAGTTTGCGTAATATATATTTTTAAGATTCTGATCGTTACTGGTACAACGAAACACGCTATTACATCTGTTGATTTTATAATTAGCTACAAAAGATTAACAATTACAGTTTCTGTTGTCGATATGTTAACCATGTATAAACGGGGAGATTTATTACATATACATATGCGTATTCCCGACTCAGTAATGCAGCGTTTCTCTCCTTTTCCTCCTCCTCCTCCTCTCCTCTCGAAGGGAGTAACGTCAACGATTAAATCCTACGTTGTTTTAGAACGATAAACTGGTTCATTGCAGATTGTGGTACACGTTTATGCGAGTTGGTATGAATTTAAAAAACAAATTAACGCGCAGAAAATTATAACGACTTACATATTACTCTACACTCTGGCTCTAGATTCTTCGGCGTGTAAAAAATTGAAATGAGTCAATTAATTGAAAAGTAATACAGGAAAAAAAAAGAAAGTAAGAAAATAAAGACCAGGCGCAACGTCTCATAAGGGTAGTTTTTCAAATGTAATATACGACATACGTATCGTGTTAATTCTTCATTTGTCATTGATATTATACAAATAAACTGTTGTTGAAATTTGTTTACAGAAATCGATTTCGTAAAAAGTATGAACAAATGAAGCACTCGTTACTGGGTTGACATTATATTATTCACTCGCGTTTCCACTTAAATCGTATTTAATCAGTATTCCATTAAGTAAATCAAAGCTTCCAATTGTTTATTTCTTAGTCCCGCGTCGACAATTCGATTAAATTTAACGCGAGTTCGTTCTCGGGTATTTAATTTTAATTATATCTAACAGGTCAAAGAAGATGTAAATATTGGTCCGTCAACATATACGAAGTGTATTTCTTAAATTTATAATTCTTCATTTCTTGAAATGGCAGAAGAATAGATATATAAAAACATAAAGACAGAAGAAAGAAAGAAGAAAAAGGGAAAGGAAAAGACAGACAGAGAGAGAGAGAGAGAGAGAGAGAGAAAAAGAGGGGAAGGAAAGAAGGAAAGAAAGAAGGCTTGACGATTAAAAGCTGCATAAAATATGCAATCAACACATTACATTCATCCAAAAATCTATACAGTAATAATTAATATTTAGCAATAATTATTATTTATATTTGTTGTAGCATTCAATGTAAAAAAGAAGTTAAATAAGACTGATACATTTAAAAGCCATATTATTCTAATTATATGCAATATCACAGTACTTGCTGAAACATACAAACACTTATTTCCAATAGGCACGAAAGCCAGTACCAATGAAAATGGCAAGCACAATACCTTTCCTTCAATCTGAATATACTATGTGAGAGTATAGTATATTGCCTAGCCATCCATCATTTACTTTTCTTTCTCTCGATTGAGGAAACTCATATCACGTTCAATAATTCTATTCGAGATTATACGCGCTTCGCGGTAAACAAATTTGATACTCTTCTTTGAAAGTCGCACATTTTTGCCACACTTCACACAATTACACAAGAGCTATCGTAACGGGAAATCTTAACTCAAGGTATATCGTGCCACGTTGTGACCGTAAAAGTTATAGCAACTGTATCATAAACGCACGGTAAATGCCCATGAATTTGGAGTTCGCGATTATATGTACCTAATTCTGTCTCATTATCGTATAGTTGATTTTTTAGCCGAAAAATCATATAGGTATCTCCGAAAAGGCGATTCCAATGAACTCGTCTTCTATTATAAAAATAGTGCGAGATGAATGAGCGGTGGCAGGGGAGGGGTGGATGCGAGAGCGAGAGCGATAGCGAGAGTGGTGATGCGTGTGTCTGTCTGTGTTTGCGTTTTGAGGAGTAGGCGCGTGGTAGTGTGTCCGCGTGTACGTGTGCGCGCGCGCGCGCGCGCAGGTGATGGAGAAGAAAACAAAAAGAATATGAATAACGAAACGCACGGATATATCGTATTATCGAGTTGAAGGAACAAACGCGAGGGTTCTCGTTTTACGATGGTGTTTGTTCAGCTCGTTAACATAGTACGGTATTCGTTCATTGACAACGATTTAATAAAGTTCCTTGCGGTACGCATTACTCCAACTACCCGTTGTCGATCCTGAACAAACCCTTTCACACAATATTTACAAGCAATTGTTTCTAATTGAACGTGAAACAATATTGCATTATCTTATCTTTGACACAAATTAAACTTACATACCTACTGTCATACGTAAACAGGACCTTGATTGTCGTTATCGTCCAAACTTATTCGACTAGGATACGCAGGACCACCACCGTCGTCAAAGAAGCGTCTAAAAGTGAATTCAAAGAAACCGTGAAACGGCTTGCCGTTGTCCAACAGCTCGTCCGACTTGTTTGAATCGGATGATTCCGAGTTCCGTAATTTATCGGGATCCACGGGGTCAAAGTTACTCGTATCGGTAGGATATTGTATCCGAGGTATATGAGGGGCTACTTGTCGGCGCAACCCTTTCTCAAAGTCAATACTCGCAAAAAACGGATGATTTTTCACTTCGTCCGCGTTCTTACCTAACCGACGATCCGCACCCACGCAAAGCTTTAATATCAAATCCATACCTTCCGCAGAGAGGTTGGCTTGTTTCGGTATGTGTAGAGTCGTTTCCCAATTAATCACCTGCAACGAAAACGGCGCGCGTTAGTGCGTACAGAGGTGCGAGGAGAGCCTCGTTGCTTACACGAAACTTTTGCTCGGTAGATATTTTCTACATATGTTGTACAATGATCGGAATACTGTATGCCTGTTCCACTTACTTTGTACTGCGTTTCAGCGGGGGTATTCGCAAGGAACGGTGGAGAGCCGACTAACATTTCGTACAAAATTACACCGACACTCCACCAATCGCACAACTGAGTGTACCCTGTCCTTTGGAGCACTTCCGGCGCAATATAGTTCGGTGTACCGACCAACGAATGCGCTAAACACCTTTGATGTTCTCTGTGCCTCCTTCGTTCCAACGGCTTCAACTGAATGCAACGGCATTCGTTATTCCAGTCATCGGCGGGATCCATAGAATCTTGTTTCCCGTGACCTGTTTTCGTCATAATATTAATTATCTAGATACCAGGGGCAACTTGAAAAGGTGAAAAAAAATTTCTAAAAGTGTCGAACACGGAAGGCAATTATTGTTCATTATTCAAGTCTGTTAGATTACTAAGTGGGTTACCGAAGGCTGAACAATCTACTTGGATACAAGCATTTGTCGAGCATTCGGTTATACGTATCATCCTTACCGTTTTGTTGATAATATTTGGAGTTGTGGGTCCAACGAAATCCTGTACACAGTCCGAAGTCTGTCAATTTTATATGTCCGTCTCGATCGATTAAAATATTATCCGGCTTAATGTCTCTATGAATGAAACCCATTTTATGAACACTTTCAACCGCACACGTCAGCTCGGCAATGTAAAATCTTGCCAATGGTTCTTTGAAAATGCCTAATTTAATCAGTAACGACATCAAGTCACCGCCAGGTATGTAATCCATTACAAAATATAAGTTGTCCTTGTCTTGGAAGGAATAGTAAAGCTTTACTACCCATTCATTGTCAGCCTCCGCCAGTATATCTCTTTCGGCCTTCACGTGGGCAACTTGATTCCGATTCAATACGTCCGCTTTCCTTAACGTTTTCATTGCGTAAAATTGATTGGTGTCGAGTTTCCTGACAAGCGTCACCTCCCCGAAAGCGCCAACACCAATGGGCTTAATTTTCGTGAACATCGACTTGTCCATTTTCGCTCGCTTCAATCTGATGTAATTCGATTCCTTCTGCGACAACATTTTCCTCATCTGACACTGCGCCTCCGTACTAAGGCCTATCTTGGCCATTTCCGTTTCCAGCTGTAGGCGACGATACAACCGTTGCTTGTGGGATTTCAATACATTTTCAATGTGCTGTTCCATAAAAAATTTAAACGCTTGAGGAGAGTAATTACGAACTTTACAATCCCTGCGTTCTTCCTCTTTCTCTTTACTCATGTGCTTCCGCTCGGGTATCGGAGACTGATGCTTGATCTTGTAAGTCGAAGGCGAACTACTACCTCCCTTTGCTCCATTATTATCCGGTGAATGGTCAATGTTATTATTGTTGTTGTTGTTGTGAGGGTTGTTGATGTTATTATTGTTATTACCGCTGTTGCCGCAAACACCGGCAAACCCACTGGCAACACCTCCACAGCCACCGCCGCCATCACTGCAACCATCGTCACCAGCAACAGCACCGACACCGCCACCGCCGCCGCCATCACCATCGCCATCGTCATCATCATCATCGTCGCCATCGCCATCCCCGTCCCCATCACCATCACCGTCACCATCTCCGTCTCCATCCCCATCCCCACCGCCACCGTCACAGTCACCACCGCCCCCACCCCCAATGCCGACGCCAGCACGGCCACGGCCACGACCTCCGCCTCCACTGCCACCGAAGCCGCTACCACTGAAGCCGCTACCGCCTCCAAAGCCTCCGCCGCCGCCGAAGCCGCTGCCACTGAAGCCGCTGCCTCCCCCGAAGCCACTGCTACCTCCACCGTCGAAGCCGCCCCCGTCGAAGCCGCCCCCGTCGAAGCCAGTACCACCGAAGCCGCTACCACCGAAAACGCCATCGCCGAAAACGCCATCGCCGAAGACGCCACCGCCGAAGACGCCGTCCCCGAAGATGCCATCGCTGAAGACGCCATCTCCGAAGACTCCACTGCCGAAAACACCACCGCTGAAGTCACCACCACCGCCGCCGAAATTCCCGCTGCCTGCTACTCCGATACTGCTGCCATCGCCATCGCCATTGCCATCGCCATTGATATCGCCATCGACATCGCCGTAACCATAGCCGTAGCCATAGCCGTAGCCGTAGCCATCGCCATCACCAGCGGCATCGCCATCCCCACCGCCACAGTTACAGCTACAGTCATAGCCATAGCCATTGTCACCGTCATCGCCAGCATCTCCGTCACAGTCACCGCCAACGTTGCCGTTAGCGTATCCTCCATCGCCCCCATTATCGCCACCGTCACCGTCACCACCCCCATCGACACAATTGCTACTGCTACTAGCGTTAACATTTCTCGTAGGTATGGATGTTGATGCTACCGGAGGTAGAGGCGGCGGCGTTTCTATCGAATGCTGACAGGTATCGGCGGGCGAATACTTTCTTTGCAAAGGGGGGTGAATAGCAACCGGAGACGACCGAAGAGTCGCGCTATTCTCTGCCCCGGAGATTCCGGATGAATCGTCGGTGGTAGGTGTCCCATAGGGAGGAGGAGGAAGCGGGTGATGCATACCTCGTTGCGCCGCTAATGCTTGCATCGTGGTAGCGTAACTCGGTGGCTCCGTAGTCGGTATTCCCACCGAAACACCTATGGTTGTTCCAGTATTATTCACCGGTGGATAACCAGGTGGGGGTTGTTGCGGGGGTGGTGGTAATGGGGGCGGTGGTGGCGGCGGCGGCGGTGATAGCGGTGGTGATAGCGATGGTGGTAATGGTGGTGGTAACGGAGGTGGGAGCGGCGGCGGCGTTGGTGGTGATGATGGTGGTAATGATGATTGTTGATGTGGTGGTGACGGCGGTGACGGCTGTTGCTGCTGCTGTGGTTCTTGCGGTTGCGGTTGCTGCTTTTGTTGAATAGAGGAAGCGTAAGACGGAGGAGCCGCAGGTGTGTTGCCAGTGGTGGAAATCGGTTGCGGAGAAGTTGGTGCGATGGCTGTCTGTAAGACGGGTTTCTGTACTTGAGTGCTCTTGACGGATTGCATGATGATCGGCGGCTGTGTCTTGGCCTGCCTCGCGCCCCAAGCTTGCAGCGGAGTTGGCCTAGCCATAGAAGCTTGCGTACTAGGAGATATAGCGGAAACTGTGACCGGACTTGGCGATCCAGTCGACGTCGTGCCGGAATAGATTCCGGAGGAAGGACTCTTGCGATAATCTTGCTGAGATTGCGTAGGGCTCTGCCTGTTCTGTATAGAAGCACTGTAAGATGGCGGTTGGACAGGGCCGGTCGACGGAGAAGAAACTATAGGATACGGAGGTGGCGGTTCAACTTGAGTATTAGAGTTATTACTGCTCGATTGATATATACTGAGAGCCTGTATCTGTTGAGAAAGCTGCTGCTGAACTTGGGGTCCATTTTGAACGATCATAGGTTGACGATTATTCGAACTGTTGGTCGAACTCGCTACTGGACTGGTACCCCTTTGCGGTAAATTAACCGAGGTCGAAGTCGCTCCGGTATTGCCAGGCGCGGTAGGGGGCGGTCGTGTAGGAACAACCGGAGCAGGAGACATGCGTTTCAGCATTTGCTGCATATTACTAGGTACATTCGGCTGATTGTACGGAGTATGAGGCGGTGGTGGCGGCGGTGGTGTGGAACTGCATCTAGGAGGCGGAGGAGGTGGTGGTTCTCGTTCTACGAAATTGCTCGGTGAATACTGTCGACTCAATTGCGGGTGTGGACTAAGTTCCGTCAAACGGGGACTATCGGACCGTGAGCTTCCTGCTCCACTGTCTAACGCGGGGCTACCGCGTTGTAGACTTAACTCTCTTTCCAAACTAGGCTTTCTGATCAACTTGCTGTTAAGTTTACCAAGTCCATTCAGAGATTCTCCTTGTGCCTGTTTCAAGAACTCTATAGCAGCATCCAAACGCCAGCCAGCTAACTTGAGAGTTCGTAATGCTATCTCCTATAGATTCAGAATTTTAAACGACACCTTCAAACATCTTGTTTCATAACTGAGAACTATTATTTACATAAACTGTCAACCTTAGAACATACCTCTGAATATCCCATGGCTGATAGCTGCACCAACAATTGGCGTTGATCGGATTTATCGATGGTAGAACCAGAAGTTCCAGAGAGTCCGCTAAGACCCGAGGCTGAACTAATGCCGCTAGTCGTCGATAACGTAGATATAGTACTAGCGGCGCTGGAACCTACGTCGCCTGCTCCTCCGATATTTGCAAAAGGTAGTAAAGAGTTGCGAATTTCAGCTAACGCCTTTTGATGATATCCGGAGCCACGAGTGCTCGATTTGCTAACTGCGGGCGGATTCATGGTGGCCCATGCTAGGTCTTCTAAGACCTAGCTTTAATCCGGCTGTGACATATATATACATACATACATACATCTAAAACATAATATTAAGTTGCTTTTTCACAGTGTATTAACATTCCCGTAATATGCGTATATTTCTATCGCCCCTCTTACTTTCTCCTAAAGGCAAAAGCTAGAACGTTTAAAATCTTGGCGATAGAAATATTTACATACTAGGTAGTTGACGATGACCAGCATCGACTAAATAGATATACGAATATATATAATGCTTACTGAACTAGGTTCATGCTAACAAACTTTAGCATAGACTCTGGACAGTGTCATTGCAGCAGCAGTATAATATGCCATGCACCACAGAAATGTCGATCCACTGTAGGTATCACAATGCACATTGCTACATCTAATGCTACTTTCAATCCAAATACTTGTAACTAGATGACGGTAACAATGATAGATTGGTATTAGTATTATTATACTGCCAAATACCAAAGTATGTTATTCGTTATTATAAATGTATTAATTGCTCTATAAAATTGTTTTACTTGTTCATCCATAATTTCGTATATGTGTTAGTTGGAGGCTCGTATACCAGAGCGAAACATATCTATGGGTCCGAATCTCATGGACGTTTCTTTGTATTTTTGTACATGGTGTTGAGATCGTTCGGAAATCTAACCTATTCGTTGAGTATGTAACAGATCGTAGCAAAGGCTCCTGTGCACGTTCAATCAGTCACAGTAAAACACACTTTTTCTCGCAGATTTGCAAAGGCATTGACTGAGGTATTTCTTGAAATCAGTTCGATCCAAGCAGAAATCAGAGCAGTAACAGAATGACTTTAGAGCATATTCTATTTTCACGTTTCCACGCGACTCGTGTGGCGAGGGTAACGTGTACGTTAAATCTTCGATCTACTATGTTCCATTAAAATCAGCTCCGCGATATTCCGATACACAATTGTATTTACATCAGCAACAACAAAGGAAGGTACAGCCGTAAATTACCAAAGTAACTGGCAGCCATTTTGAAGTGCCACATTCCTACACCGACTTGACACTCTTTTTCGTAATTTACAGTATATGTATGTACGCACAGCTCGTATGTACATACATGAAAAAGAGATTCATCTCCGCAATTAACGCTATAATATACGTTCAATGAATGATCTTTGTCGTTTATCGTCGCTCGGGAATACGATTATACGAAGCATATTATTTCAACAGCTATATACATTCAAAAGATCCATCGCGCAAGCACTTGTTCCACGATTTACGATTTCCAATCATTTCCAACCATCTATGACGACCAATGACGACCGTCTATTCGTGCCAAATAATGGATTATGGATGTCAACATTCTTCTAACAATCGCTTCTATTCTGCTATTCGACATCTATCACCTATGTGTCTAATCAACTTTTACAATCGTTTCATTCCAAGTGGGATCGCTTTTTTAAATCTTAACATGTATGCGTGTCAGTCCATGCATACATACACACGCATGCATGCATACATCTTTTTTTAATCCCCTGCGCGCTCCTCATTCATTGCTTCTGTAATATCGATATCGATTTCGATATCGATATTGAGATACATACTACATACACACATACACGCGTGCATAGATATAATCGGATATATATGGTCAACCGATAAAAAAATGAATACAAGAATTGCACTCCGTTAGAAGAATATTCTCAATACTATTATAAGCGACTATATACAAACACGCACTGTACAGCATACATACTTAATTATTACTATCAAATTGTACAGTTCATTTGGCGTGGACATTACCTATATTGCTATTTCTAGGTAATAATATAGAAGTTAAGGTGAACCTGCTGAAAAAGAAAAAAGAAAGAAACATCAACCGAAATGCAATTCAATTTGTTACAACCTTTTCGCGCTCTACCATCTTGCCCATCTTGTACATCGCGTTACCCAGCGTGACCTAGCGCTACCTATAGGTAAGTACGCATGCGTATGCATATGTATGTACACGGGCTCTAGAATATCGTTCCGACTACCACTAATGCAGGCTGGGGAAGCTACCCCTTCCATGCGACCGCCCCGGCTAGGGAAAATGCGCAAACTGGATGCGCGTGATTATTTTATAGTCCCCTCCTCGAAGTGACAGAAAATATAACCTATTTATATGCTGTATGACAATAAATGTTTACTTGCTATTTCCTTCTTTTACGCGACATTTGTGAGCTTTTTATGACTTAATATTCTTCCAAAATATTATTGTTACGCCGTAACGGTATAATTATGAAGACGAGGAGTGTAATTATTCCTGGTTAAGAAATCAAAATTTCCATTCGTAACGTCATTTTCTGAGTACATTTCATCGAAATAGTAAGTTTGAGCTTAATTTATTTGTGTTTACCAAATTCACGCGTTTTATTAGACTCTAATTAATCTTAGCGTCAATTTTTAAGTTTACAGATTTCTATACTTGATGAGGTTATAGTTGGTTTTGGCATCAATTTTTGTGTTTGTTTGTGGTTGTAAGTAATTTTCGTTTCTATTCTTAAATTTACATCTCTGTGCAGTTTATCAGATTCTAATTCATTTTGGCTTCAATTTTCAGGTTTGCAGATTGTGCTCTTAATTATAACTTGCCAGGTCACTGTAAGAAGCTTGCAAAATTACAGTTAAATAAGGCAGTACGGTTGTACGAATGGATTAATGTGATAGATAATCAATTAATCTCGTCCATCAAGATGTTTTTAAAAAAACATTCATCTTCAGAGATTGATGAACATAGAATGAAGTAAAAGGTTGGTGAGTCGCAGATCTGAGCACTTTTTATACAACATTATTTGAAACGCTATTACCTATTCATGGATATTTCGATTTTGAAATAGGATTGTTTTCCTGATTTCAGGAAATAATTTGGACAATGTTGGATGCGATCTGAGACAATGGTGAATGGAATAATAATTTACTCTTTCGATACCAGGGATGCTAAGAAAATTCTTTGGTGACCACTTGTTTTAGGTGAGAGAACACCTACAGGAGTGGCGGTAGTGTGTACGTGAGCCACCACGATGGAGACAATCCGACGCCACGGCCAACCAGCGTCGCCGGGAAATATACTGTCGACGCTGATTGGCCGTGGCGTCACTCGCGCGGCGCTAGCGTCGGTTCGTCTCCAATCGTGGCGTCTCACGCACACATTAAAACTGTTTCATGTACCTAGTTTGTAATATGAACAAATAATGATAGTTTTTTACTGCTATTTCATATTTCATAATATGTAATTCCTTATAAAAAATTTCTTCTTTCTATTCCTTTCTCTTTAGAGGAAATTGGAGGAAATTTTGGACCAGATAGAGTGACTACTTATTTTATACACCTATTTACTTATAAATGGCAAAGTGAAGTTAATGATAAATAGAATTTAAAGTTTATCCTTGGGCAAGAGAAAGTGACTGTTAAAATTGATACTTGGGTGTAATATTAGATGTTCGATATATGCCGGAGAAAAATTGTATTATGATATTATGGTAGCTCACGTTATGTGTTTAACCTCCTCTGGAGGAATTCCATTGTTTTCTCGACAGAAAGGGGAAGGAGATATGGTAGGAAAACTAATTTGGCAATAAATAAAACTATGATTAAAAATATCTACCCGATACGACTTGGTGATTTTGTTCATGTTATTTGTAGATGACCTTTTCTAAAATAGCATCTCTAAACGGAATACATATGTTTTTAAAATCGCAAGAAGTTGAACTTTTGAGTACAGACTTACCAGATACTACTATAGTGTGGAAAGAGTTTGAGCAAAGCGTTACTTTAATAGTTATCGCGAATGGAACTACAAAATATGTTTTGTACAAGTTTCTCGATGCTATTTTTGCTGCAATGGTTTTATTTGTTGGTATCGAGGAACTAAAAAGTGCAAGAAATATTGAAAAGCTTAAGAAAGATATGCGTTTATGTGGTCCAATTGTGGATAGTCTATTACAGTGTCTGAATGTTGGAGATGGAATTTGCTCGAAAACTGATATTGTTAACATGACAGAGTGCATGATTTGCCCAGAAAATAATTTGCTCCTGGTAATCAGAATTTCTTACTACCTACTATATATATTTTCCCGTTTATAATAATAATAATATATATATAATAATAAATAATAATCTGTTTAAGACTTGTTTAGAAGGTTACATGGAGTGTTTGGATTCTGTATACGGCTGTGTCTTAATACATGGCTGCCTAGCGGTAGCTACAGACGGATGGTGGAATTTACATCCTATTGAAAGAAAATTGCTAATAATAGCTGTCGCTGCGGAAGGTATTTGCACTACACGCGACATTCCAGTGTTTCTACCTTATAAAAGTCCAAATGTAAGTATCCCTCTGATATGTAGCAAGAAAATTTATATCTAATGTTGTCTATATGTTATAACGGTATACAAATACATATAACAGTGACACAAGGGACTCTGCAGGTGGCTTTCAGACTCGTGTCTCTTACATTGGTTAATCATATCGAGGTATTAGCATTATGTGGACCAAATCCAGAATTACCGGAAATCGAGAGATTCGCCGTGCAGTGTTGGAAGACTGGCATTGATGCTTTACACAGCGCAGAACAATGCTATCCACGGAATTTACCAATCTCTATAAATTTAGATTCAGAAACACTTGGGTACTATATAGACATACTATGACAGAAAATCTATTGTTGAAACATGGCTGAATTGTTATCTTGTTTCTGTTTAGATTTCTCTTAGTAAACTACAAGGTGCAAAAATTTGTACTCGGCAGAAATACTCAATATACTAAAAACCGAATTAGTGGATCCCACAGATTAGATATATTGAGAACATTTTATCATCAAGCCGTTGAAACTTTTATATTGTCTTCCGACGCCAACGATGGGACAAAGAGTGACGCTTGGAAATTTGTTGGCGCAAAAGAAACTTATTTGTGCTCGGAATATCACAAGTGTCATGCAGTTAAATACGGAGATCATGTACTTTGTATTTTATATGCATCTATAGTTCCTACTCATACTATGAGACTGATTTGTCAGAAAATATTGAAAACATTGTTTGTCGATAAACAAGGCTGTTGGTAAAATATTTAAATAACATACAGGGGCCTTGTGTGCTCTCTGCCTCCCCTCCCCACCCTCTCTCTATTTCTTTCTCTCTTTCCCTTTCTCTTTGTTAAGGCATATTTTTCGGGTTGAAAATGTTAATTTTTCATATTTTTTTAATTGAAATAAAAATACATGTTTTTGTCCCAATTACAGTGCCCTGAAAATTCCGTTGCCCCTATTCCCGTGCCCTTTTTTGAACAGCGTTCCCCCGGTTAGGTTACATATGTCTTTCAACTTTGAACTGTTCAAAAAATGCTACGTGATGTGTTTTTATGTAATTTTAATATGACCTGATTACAAAAGCAAAATATGCAAATATAAATTTCTGTTCACCTATTCTAAGAAACGAAAATAAGGTTAGGCTTAGCCGTTACAGAGGGAGCCAGTGGGCACGGTAAACAGGGACAATGGTTAAATTCCCGAATTGACTTTAAAAATACGGAAACGTTTCAAAAGTGCTTATTTTGCTATTTTTTTTTCATAAAATTTGTACCTTTTATAATATAATAAACACTTTACATAAGTGCGAATTATGTTAATTATCATTTTTTTCACGGCTTCTTTAAGCATAATGGCACGGTAATCGGGAATACCGCGGTCGGGGAATAGTGAAGAAGAAAACGAGATTGAACGAGATGCCGCCCGGCATCCCGTGTGACCCCGTGGCGAAACATGTGATTGCTCACAGAGTGTTATGGCTGTAACGCTCCATAACGCTCCCTTAAAAGTACAAAAATGGATACGACAGGAATTATAGTCGATGCAAAATTCTATCACCTAACAGACTTTTATATAGGTTTAGGATTAGCCATTAGTTCCAGCATATTTATAGGTTTGAAACTTGCTGAAATAAACAAGAGTACAACCAGTTAGCTAACTATTAACATTGTTTACCCCGAATCGTATTTATTCAGGAGCTAGTTTCATTGTAAAGAAGAAAGCATTAATTCGCCTTCAAAGACGTGGCATGGTGCGTGCTTCGTCTGGAGGATACGGATACTTAAAAGAATGGGTATGGTGGGCTGGTCTTCTTTCAAGCAAGTAGAAAATCTTTACGTAACAAAGATGTGTCCAAGCGTTTGATCTTGTTAGAATTATATGTATTCGAATTAAAGTGGGAATCGGAGAAGCAGCTAACTTTGCCGCATACGCCTTTGCGCCAGCTTCATTGGTTACGCCATTGGGAGCGCTCAGTGTTTTAATATCCACGATATTAGCATCAAAGTACCTGAATGAAAAACTTAATTTACTAGGAAAGGTAAGCTTGTACTATATATCAAACGATATAGTCTTCATGTATCCAGTATCGAAGGAAGCTAGAAACATCTCTTCTCCCAGATTGGCTGCCTTTTGTGCATCTTGGGTTCTACAATCCTTGTACTCCATTCTCCGAAAGAGGGAGAAATCAGCACATTAAACGATCTCTTAGACAAGGTCAAGGATCCAGGATTCATCCTGTATGTTTCGGTTGTAATAATATGCAGCCTTTCGATAATTTTTTACTTGGGTCCTGCTTATGGAAAACAAAATATCATGGTGTACACCTGCCTATGCTCTTCCGTCGGTTCATTAAACGTCATGAGCTGTAAAGGTTTGGGACTGGCACTAAAAGAAACCATTACTGGGTTCAACAATGGATTCGCTAACTTATTCACATGGATTTGTTTGATTAGCGTGATAGTTTGCGTTGCTGTGCAAATGAACTATTTGAATAGATTGTTGGACCTGTTCGAAACGACAGTCGTAACGCCAGTATATTATGTGTTTTTTACAACATTAGTAATAATCGCGTCCACCTTATTATTTCGGGAATGGGAAAATATGAGTAGTGAAGACATTTTAGGCTCCTTCTGCGGTTTTTGTACTGTGATAATTGCAATATTTCTGTTAAATGCGTTTAAGGATATAAATATACACTACGCTAATATTAGGCACATGTTTCTGCCTAAAAGGGAACGATTTGTAAGCAGCGATACCCAGTGGAATAATAGGGAGGAAGAAAGATTAATAACAAGAATGGAACTGGAAATGGAATTGGGCCAGACACCTAGAACTCAGCGTTCGACAAGAGTTATATAGCGATTGTATCCCAAGGTTATAACGCAATGATGTATTTAAATGTAATTGCTAATATAACCTTGCCTCAAATAGAATACTATAATTCTACTATATAGTGCTAACAATCAATGTCATGTTGCAATTTATAGCTTGTATAAGCACCGAACAAGTGCCATAGTAGATAAGTACCTAGTCTCCGGATCCCCGAAATAGATTTTCTGGTCATCGATAATGGTTATTCGTGACCGAAAACAATTTTCGTCGTCAATAATGGTTATTAGTGAGTAGTGACCAAATTTAAGGAAAGATATTAATTCTTATAACAACTTTTAAAATTTAGGTTTTAACAGTTACGATCCATCGGAAAATGTGTCCACCATTTTGGTCCATTTTGGTCAAAAGCGGAAGTCACAAATCGGCGGGCACTTCAGTATTAATAGCGAATTCGAACGGTTGCACTGGTGCGCACTGAGTACGACTTTCAACCAATTGGAAGCGAGAAAACTTGCACTCAGTGCGCACTAGTGCAGGTTGCCGAATCTGTTATAAATGAAGTTTGCGCCTGATCCCACTTTTCGCTCAATATTGTGGAATCCAATTGGTAAATGCAGTACCTCTTTCTTTTTCTACTTATTTACCTGCCCTCCGTACTTCCGGTTTTGACCCAAATTGCGTCGACCAATAGAAAACACTGAACACATTTTCCGGTCACTACTATATTTATGCCAGCGCCTCCGGTAGATTGTGTCGCTAACTAAATTTTGTCACCAGAATGATATCGGAAGTGCCCACCTCTACTTTAGCTAACCATTTTTTCACCCTTTGTATATTTCTTTTTTCGAACATACAATGAAAGTAATGAACGAATAATTTTTTTTAAAAAACTTTATAATAAAAAATAAACCATACATCTAGTTTCACGCTTCTATTTTTATATCTTATCTTTGAAATATCAACACTCGAACGCCTTCACTCTCATTGGATGTATCATTCGTTGGTGAAAATTCGAACGAATTTATGGATTTGAAATACTTGGAATATTAATATGTATTGAAGTTCGGTCGTTTTCCACTGATACCTTTCGACGAATCTTTCTTGCGTTCTAATTCTGAAATATTTGTAAAATCATTTTTTGATCGGCGATTCTCGTCTATCAGGTATAGACACTTTCAGACACGCTTACCTTTCCTTTCTTCTATAAGCTCATTCCTCCTGTCTTTTGTTGTAGTAGGTAAATTCTCCAACATACTCTCGATGAAGTTATCCAGAACTATCGACCTGTTCATTGCCGCCACTCGTGCTCTACACACGGGGCATTCCTTCCGTTTCTTGTTCCACGATACTATACAATAGTGGCAGAACGTGTGCATACAATTTAGCGTGGTCGCTTGCACAAACAATTCCGAACATATACTGCAGGTTAACTGTTCGTCCATTATATCGCTAACTTTATTAAGTACAGTTTCTTTCTTCTCGGGCTCCGCATCGAACTGAGTATTGAGCGTTAAATCTATTGTTTCTAAAATAGGAAAAGTCGAAGGATCGTTTACGAATTCTAGAAATATGCAATTATTGGCAGAATTATCCGAAGGCCCTGCAACTGTAAATAAAAGAATAATTAATGTTTTATATTCTATTCCAATATAATCTTGTAATCATAAAAATAAAATTCTATACCATTATTCTGTATTGTCTCCACTTTTGCTTCCTGCTCTTTTAAAGCCTTCTCCGTTTCCTTCAATTTCTCCTCCAACACTGTCTTCTCATTCATCAACTGAGCCTGTATATTCTTCTCTTCTTTCACCCTACTTTCCATAACGCTCTTCCACTCAGCCTGCTGCTCCACCCTCCACTTTTCCATTTGCTCCCTCATTCTCACTTCCAATGCCTCTTTCTCTTGGTTGCTGACTTTCAACGCATCCTGCCATTTCTGTTTCTCGGCGTCCAACCGTATCTCAAATTGGACACGTTCGTTTTCCAACTTTTCCAACAATTCAGCGTAATTACTTCGCAAATGCTGCTCTTGAAGATTACCACTTTCTATTCTGCCCTCTAACATTGTAATTTGTTTCCTAAGGTCTTCCGTGTCTTCTATTGTAGCACTCTGCTGTTTCAAAAGGGATTCCAGCTGCTGTTTCAACTCGTCCTGTTCCTTCTGCTTCATCTGCAATTTGTCTTTAAGAACCCTCTTCTGGCATTCTTGGCTTTCGGCGAATGTCTTTTGCTCTATCAGAACGTTATCGAATATCTGTTGGTCCAACTTAAGTCTCTTAACTTTCTGCTCTTCTCTAGGGGTAAGAGTGAACTTGTACTTGAATGCATTGGACATAGTGAACTGCACAATGTCCCCATCGTGGATTCTTTGACTCACTCCAGGATTGAGAGGGACGTCGTTGACATATATGGCTGAGGAGCTTAAGTCTTTAATAACCCACTCTTCGTTCCCTTCGCACCTCAGGAGACAGTGTCTTCTAGAGATCATTACGTCTAAAATGATCTCATCGTTGTCCCTTGCGCGACCTATTCGGAACTGTTGAGGAAAGGTTAAATAGATGCGGCAGGTAATACGAAGTTTTTGATGTAATTGACGTTGATTAATACCTCATTTTTGTCGATGCGAATGTCATGAGGCGCATAACCACTTTTGTCAATTTTCACTAAAATAGGTTCGAGTAATCTCGCGTCGCAGTCGTCCAGGGCCGTTCTCTTTCCAACTTTCGAACCTTCCATTATTAAAGAATACACTTTCGGAAGTAGACTGCCCACAAATAACCATCAAATAACGCGTGGCTTCTACCAATTGTGGTGACGTTTTTATCAAGCACAAATTAAAACGATAAACAAAAGCTACCGGCACTCTAAAGCCAGTTACGAATATCCCACCAAAGTCCCTGTCAACCAGAGTTCACAGCGATTAAGCGGTGAGTGGAGGGGAAAACACTTACAGGAGTGGTGGTAATGTGTGCGTGAAGTGACGCCAGCGCCAAGCCAGCCGACTGGCCCCAACACGAAGCCAACCAGCGTCGACAATCTGTTTCTCGACGACACTGGTTGGCCGTGGTTGGCTTCGCGTTGGGGCCTAAGAGTGGGTCTAGATTACACGTAAAAATTACCACCCCCATCCAATGTCCACGGGAAAGGGTATGATAGCTATGAGCCAAAGAGTAGGGGCGGTATTCATAAACGTGTCTTAAGATTAAGATCGTCTTAAGCATTTGCTTAAGATGCCGTCTAGATTCTTAAACGTGACTTAAGCAAATGCTTAAGGTCGTGCTTAAGCATTTGCTTGAGGAAAATCTTATTCAAATAAGTAAATGCTTGTATGACGTCACATGTTCTTAAGATCGTCTTAAGCATTTGCTTAAGATACCGTCTAGATTCTTAAACGTGACTTAAGCAAATGCTTAAGGTCGTGTCTTAAGCATT